>CM067841.1:33350555-34689091 GCA_034509565.1 Triticum monococcum | reverse complement strand
TCTCCACTGCGACCCGTCAGCGGGTGCTCTCAACTTCCCGTCTTTCTTCCGGTCCTCACTGTGACATCGCATCAACTTGGCATGCTCTTCGTTTCTGAACAAACGTTTCAACCGTGATATTATAGGAGCATACCACATCACCTTCGCAGGAACCCTCTTCCTGGGGGGGCTTGCCGTCAACATCATCAGGGTCATCTCGTCTGATCTTATACCGCAATGCACCGCATACCGGACATGCGTTCAGATCCTTGTATGCACCACGGTAGAGGATGCAGTCATTAGGGCATGCATGTATCTTCTCCACCTCCAATCCTAGAGGGCATACGACCTTCTTTGCTGCGTATGTACTGTCGGGCAATTCGTTATCCTTTGGAAGCTTCTTCTTCAGTATTTTCAATAGCTTCTCAAATCCTTTGTCAGCCACAGCCTTCTCTGCCTTCCACTGCAACAATTCCAATACGGTACCGAGCTTTGTGTTGCCATCTTCGCAATTGGGGTACAACCCTTTTTTATGATCCTCTAACATGCGATCGAACTTCAGCTTCTCCTTTTGACTTTCGCATTGCGTCCTTGCATCGACAATGACCCGGCGGAGATCATCATCATCGGGCACATCGTCTGGTTCCTCCTGATCTTCAGTAGCTTCACCCGTTGCAGCATCATTGGGCACATCGTCTAATTCCTCTTGATTTTCACCAGCTCCCCTCGTTGCAGCATCACCGTATTCAGGGGGCACATAGTTGTCATCGTACTCTTCTTCTTCACCATCTTCCATCATAACCCCTATTTCTTCGTGCCTCGTCCAAACATTATAGTGTGACATGAAACCCTTCTAAAGCAGGTGGGAGTGAAGGATTTTCCGGTTAGAGTAAGACCTCGTATTCTCACATTCAGTGCATGGACAACACATAAAACCATTCTGCTTGTTTGCCTCAGCCGCATCGAGAAACTCATGCACGCCCTTAATGTACTCAGAGGTGTGTCTGTCACCGTACATCCATTGCCGGTTCATCTGCGTGCGTTAGATATAATTAAGTGTCCAAATTAATAAAAGTTCATCATCACATTAAAACCAAAGTACATACATAGTTATCATCTAACAACATATAACTCTCCAGAGCATCTAATTAATTAAATCATACATTGAAACTATGTAAAACATTTCAATGCGAAAACAAATGCGATCATAATCGCACCCAAGGTAACAATTGATCCAACGGCATAATGATACCAAGCCTCGGTATGAATGGCATATTTTCTAATCTTTCTAATCTTCAAGCATATTGCATCCATCTTGATCTTGTGATCATCGACGACATCCGCAACATGCAACTCCAATATCATCTTCTCCTCCTTATTTTTTTTTATTTTTTCCTTCAACAAATTGTTTTTTTCTTCAACTAAATTTAACCTCTCGACAATAGGGTCGGTTGGAATTTCCGATTCACATACATCCTACATAAATAAAATCTATGTCACGTTGGTCGGCATAATTTTCATAAACAATAAATGAACCAATAGTTATAAAGATAATATATATACCACATCTGAATCATAGACAGGACGAGGGCCGACGAGGGCGGATACCAAAACCATCACACTATATAAGATGCAATAATAAAAGTAAGAAAATAATACAAGTATATCTATGTAAACATACAAGTAAGAATATTTTTTCCTTTCAAAAAGAAGATAAGAACAAGAGGCTCACCACGATGGTGCCGGCGATGAGCTCGGCGCGGGTGATCGACGGCGGTGAAGACGAGGACGGGGCGTGACGGACCGCTAAACCTAGACAAATATTGAGGAAAATAGAGCTTGAGGGTCAAGCTTGGAGAGGAGAAAGCTTAATTAGTGTGGCTCGGGCATTCCATCGAACACCTTGTGTGCATAGGAGGTGAGCTAGAGCACCACCAAGCCCTCTCCCCCTCGGCCAGAAAAAAACAGAGCAGTGTGCTCTGCTCTTACGCGAGGGGGTATATATAGGCACCTCATTGGTCCCGGTTGGTGGCATGAACCGGGACTAAAGGGGAGCCTTTGGACCCGGTTCATGCCACCAACCGGGACCAATGGTGATGGACCAGGAGCGAGGCCATTGGTCCCGGTTCGTCCCACCAACCGGGACCAAAAGGTCCAGACAAATCGGGACCAATGGCCCACGTGGCTCGGCCGGCCCCGTGGGCTCACGAACCGGGTCCAATGCCCCCATGGGTCCCGGTTCTAGACTGAACCGGGACTAATGGGCTGACCCGGCCTGGACCGTTGCCCCCTTTTCTACTAGTGGAGCTAATAGCTAAAGTTTGGGTTCGGCTCCACTACAGTTAAGTTATTACTGCATCGGGAGCCGAATGCCTAAAGTTCATACGTTATCTAACCAGGATATCGTGCCCCTTTTGAGACTCGGTTTACCTCTAAGCATAGCTAAGCTAAAATTGTCTCTAAAGATAGACAAGCAGGATTGTATGGTGCACTGGTTGTGCTAAAAAATAACTCCATTCCTTTCTGTTCATATGCTCCAGCAGCCAATAATCATAATTTCCATGAAGAAGTCAAGCTGGTATCTCCTCTGAGTATCAGTGATATCTCGTGAATATTGTGTTGGAAATATTAACACTTTTCCGACTAATCTAATCCATGAGTAAACAGAAAACATGGCAAATACGGTATGCATCTCATACCGATACCTAAGCATGTGAGCACGTACAATACATAGAACCGAAACATATATGAACAACATATATACGGCTAGCACATGAATGAGCAAATAGGGGATGAACGAGTCATACCCTCTGGTTGGCCAGGCCTACGCGGCAGCGGCGGCAGCAGCCTCAGCATCGGCCAAGGCCTTATTGGTGGCTTCGTCGTTAGCCGTGACCCCGGCCTCTGCATCTGGGCGATGCATACGGCCACTTTATTAATTACTAGTGGTTGGGGCGCCACCTGGTGGCACCTCTTGAGGCGGGATTATACGCACTAATCAAGCTAGCGTATTTGTTAATCGTCTATGTATGACATGATTCTTACTTCAATGAGAAGACATGCAGTCCAAAAGAGCGATAGTTGCATGTTGGTTGTTAAAAATATGAGACATCGCAATAGAACTGCAACAACAAGAGTGTTGATAAAGCAGAGCAAGCATATAAGTTTCATGCATGTGTATTTCTTTTAGTGATTCTGCAGAGCATAAAATGCCAAATTTAAAGAGTCGGAGAGCACATATATATTTCGGCATAAAATTCTTGTGTTCTTGCAAGTTAGGGATATGATCAACCGGTTGATCTCATATTTCTGAGGTAAGGTTGAGATGAAGAATGTTTTCAGTCCGTGAAAGAGACGCCTCTACATACTTGCGAAGCGTAAATCCATCATTGAATTCTTCATGAGTAAGTCATTTCTGTGTTAGCATTTTTAGAAGAACAATGTCATAGCCCTTGGTTGAGATTTCACTGCCCATGCCATACTCTGCAATAATGTTTTGAAACATAAATTTCATCACACAAAATATGAAACATGCTACCAGCTTAAATACTTGTGCGGTGCGCACGCCTCAGTGTGTGTGCCTCCTGAGACTTATGATTTCTATGCTTGTCCCAGCAAGGTTGGGAGTTAAATTTTCTTTACTACAAAACCTAATTGTGAAGGTATATGTGAATAAAATGTGATGAAAATTGAGTTAAAACTTCTGATTTCTTTGCCTATTATTTTAGTAAGCTTAAGAGTTAAATCTGCAATAATCTCACAGCAAATATAGGGTATCTGACAGGTCATACACTCGCATAGTAATAGTATGTAAACAAAGATTGCTAGTCATGGTATGAGAACAAATTGTAAAGAAAAAAGATGGACTGCCAAAAATCAAACTACCCGCACTTAACAAATTTGGTAAAATATTCTTTGAGGTCCTCCCTTAAAACTGTTTCCAACTATCAAATTGGACATGAACGGAAGCACACATGGTATATCAATTAAAACTTAGGATCTCTGATGTCTGAAGAGTAGCAGTCATAACTGAAATCCTGATGAAAAATACATATAACCCGTTAGTACCTGCTATCCAGGTCTTCAGGTTCTTTCTTCACATCTTGAGGAAGTTTGGTAACTCTGATAGACAGCAAACAAGAGATAATGGATAGATGTTGATACATTTTGGCACTGAAATGAGAGTCAAGAGACACACACATACCTCAGCGCCAAGCACAGGAGCGTTCTCCTTACAACTGAGCTGGGAAATCTGGCACCTGAACGAGCAAAATGCAAAAAGGCATGCTTAAAATTCAGTTTGGCTGAAGAAAGGAACCTCACAAGGGCATGACTTGGCTCTGTCAGAAGCAAGCTGCACGCAATCGCAAGAGAGGACCAGCAGTAGCGCACTTAAATCCAAATGAAGCTGCACCAAGAAATAACGACCTTCCCCCGCCGGGCTCTACGGCCTGCTCGCCCTCCCCTGCCCCAGGCTCTCCGACCGGCTCCTCCATGCCACCCCCACCTAAAAATCAAGTCTTTGATTGTGTTTTGGTTTGATGTCGTGGAGCACGCGCAAGGTGCTCGACTGATTGATTGTGTCATGCAAGAGTCATGGATCATGATGGTGGGTCAGGTGACGCGGTTGTCGCTTTGCATGGGTTCACTTGGGGGCGGTGCCCTGCTGTTCTCGTTTTCACTTCGGTTGATCTTTCCCATGGAGGTAGTTCGTACAACTGGAGGCGCACCTGTTGAGGCGTTCATGTGCACTCCTATCTTTTCTCAACACATTGGGCTGCCTTGTTTGATCCCCAGTTTCTGAGCAATGATATGCTTCAGATTAAAGCCAAAATACAGATTATGGAAACAATGGCAGATGCAAATATAACAATGAGATAGAGCAGTACAAATGCAATGCACTCATGCTTTGGACGAAAGAGATACAATAATTAGAAAAGTAGCAGCATAAAAACGATTCACGATGTAAATTTACAAGCATGCAGATATCAATATTTAGGCATTTCAGAAGTAATTTCATGTGTATACTATTGAAATCTGTATCAGTATGAGTTAAAATAGAAGTAAAGATTGGGTGTTGTCTCTGCATCCATACATGTCTAAAGGAGTAAAGATTGGGTATGCAGATATCACCATCTATCATTTTGTAAGGTCTTGAAAACAGAACCATCCTTGGGTGAGCAAATAAGAATCTTCATGGAGAAAAGAAAACTGAGGTTAGACATAAAGAAAAAGAAATTTACTCATACCGTAAAGAGCATTAAGTAACCAAAGGATCATCTCCAAAGAATGACCGAAATACAAAAGTATACATTTCGGGAAATCTCAAAGTTAGGCCAGGCTCTGATCTAGAAGTTTAGTACCTTATAATCTTGAACCCTGATTGTATCACGTGAAATGAAACAAGGAGAAGTTTAGTACCTTATAATCATGAACCCTGATTGTATGAGGTTAAATGAAACAAGGAGAATGTTCTCTGGCTTAAGATCCGTGTGATTAAGCTGCAGGACATGCATAACCGCAGAAGTAAGAAAATTAGAATTTTTATGTATAGGTACAAAATAAATAAAAACATAGGCACTTAGAGCAGGCATGTACAGACAGAAAGAAACAATTTAGCACACCACGACAAGGTTAGAACAAAACGATAATTTGTCTAATCAACAAACTGCACAATTAAACTGATACTCACATTATTCCTTTAAAAGGTTAGTAAAGAGAAATAGTACAAAGTTAATTCCACACATGGTAAGATTCCATCATTATAACTGAGTTAAAAAATGCCTTCTGTTCGATGGCTTCAGCTATTAATGAGTTGTTCAATCACTATAAACGCATTTAACATGTAGATACTGATGTAATAGAAATTAACTTTGATGGTCTAAAGCAAGCATTCCCCTAGCCAACATAGAAGGGTCGCTGCTTGGCCACCGGGATGAGATCCCAGGACATAACCATGCCCTTGATCATCGTGCCACAATCTGAACATGAATGCCGCCTCGAATCGCAGGAATCCTGAGAAAAAAATGCAAAAATTTAGAGCACTAAGCCATCAACACGCCACACCAGAATCAAACCTACACCACTACTCTACATCACAAACAAAGCCACACGACTAGTGCAACATAAGAAGGAATAGGTGACGAGCACGAACCCGCCGCAAAAATAACTAATAAAACAGCACTGGAGCAGCACATGCATACATGGAGAGGATGAACCACACCTCAATGGCAGGCGAAGCTCAACTTGGATGAAACTAAAAGGAACACCCGCTGCCTGTTCCGGGAATGCGAACAGACAGCTAGCTCACCTCACATGAACCTGGGCAACACAAAACACACATCAGCAAATACACAGGCGGCAGCACCATGAATCAAAAGTTCAAAACACAAAGAGAAGCTTACCCTAAAAAACACAAATAGAAGCATCTCCAGTCATACGAACTACCTCCATGGGAAAGATCAACCGGAGCAAAAACAAGAACAGCAGGAGCACCGTCCCGAGCGAACCCCGTCACCTGACCCGCCATCGCGATCCATGAGTCTTGTAGGACACAATTAATCAATCGAGCACCTCGCGCGCGCTCCACGACATCAAACCAAAACACAATCAAAGACTTGTTTTTTAGGCGGGGGCGGCACAGAGGAGCCGGTCGGAGAGCCTGGGGCAGGGGAGGGTGAGCAGGCCGTGGAGCCCAGCGGTGGGAAGATCGCTGCCGTCGAGGGGCCGCGCCGGCGTCCAAGACAGCGCGGTGGCTAGGGTTAGCCACGGTCGTAGGAGGAGGAGGCGAGCATCACATCGAGTGGGTGGAGAAGATAGCCCGGGTCGAGGATAACACGAGGGAGGGCCGGGCGGAGCCGGAGACAGCCGGCAACGGCCGGAATCGACCGACGGCCGGAATCGACCGGCGGCCGAGAGGTGGAGAGAGGATGAGAGAGAGAGAGAGAGAGGCGAGCGAGAGCGATGAGATAAAAGGTCGCGTGCCTGGGGAGGAGGAGGTGCGACGTGGGGCTCGATGTGCTTTTTCACTTCCAATGGCTTTATTTTTTTTATCTCGACACAATAAAAACAAGGATGTGGCTCTCGCGAGCGTCCGCCCTTTGCGCCACTCTTATTGGCTTGTATTATTACAAGACCTTATAAAGTTATACAATAATAAGACTAAAGCCATCGTCTAAGTAATAATTGTCACTACACCTATCCAATTGATGAATAGGTGCTGATAGTCTGGGCCTAATACCAAACAGACATCGCAGCCAAACCTAAATATCTAAGACCTCAGGTCCCAATCAGGACGCCTGCCTGGTATGGGGGCACCTACCAGTCTGACGCACTCCTCAACCAGGACGCCTGCCGGGTATGAGGCCGCCGCAGCCACCTGCCACGAGTCCATCTTCAGAGCTGTACTATTGCATTTACCGTGTCAGGCCTCTCTGCCATCTACCTAGTCTGGCTTGTGTAGACGGGCATATGCAAATATGACCTATCACACCGACCATGACCCTTGAAGCCTAGAGCCTGGATTTTTCCACACATTGAGCATGCATCATGGATAGGTTTCCACACATTGGATATTTGTGTTCGTTGGGATGAGAACTTCCGAACAAAACCACTCTTTAGTACATTCTTACAACTTTTAAAATTTTAATCAGTTTAAATATTAAAACTTGAGAGTTGTAATACTAACTTTTTACTGAATTTTACCAAGTTTCATTTTCTCATAGGGTTTAGAGTTTGAGTTTAGTTTTGTGAAGTTAGTAAATTTATCATTCATTCCTGCAAAGTTTTAGTAGTTGAAACTTGGTAAAAAAAATTAAACTTCTTAAACGCATTCAAGAGTCGCCTTGTTTCAAAACCCTCGATGCAAGGAACATGAATATGCAAACGAAATAAAAAAAATGAACTTTTGCTTCAACTGTTACAATAGATTCGAATTTGAAAGGCAAAATAAAAGCCACAGGTGGTGAGATGGGTGGAATGTGCAAAAGCTTCCACATGCAAGAAATTGCTGGGGTTTAAGCCCTAAACACACACGCATGTGTGCACACACACATACATGTCTGAAACTCGACGCAATCCTACGGCCCAGAATCTCGCATCAGGGCCAGTCCTGGATTTTGGGGGCCCAGGGCAAAAATTGAATTTGGGCCACTTAATTTTGATAGTATCAAAAAAGAAAAAAAGACATGCCTTCTCTGAAATCACGTTGCCGAGGTGGCAGGTGGACGTGGTACAGTCTCCTCTCGACAACTCGCTTCTCAGTGTTCATCGTGTGAGGGAGCGGTGACAAGGTGTTTTCGCCTAGGGCGTCCAAAAGATGTAGTGTGGGTCCAGGCTCGCAACTAACCATACAAGGGACGACTCTATATAGGACATCTTGCCAAATCCTCTTTTATCTAATCTTTGCTGGCGAGGTGCCGGAGAATGAATTGAAGTTTTAATATGGCGAAATTTATAACAGGAAGAGAATGTTTTGTTACGTAAAATGTATAACTAGCATGACAACTACAATCTACCTATGTGAACATATTTAAACCAAAGTAGATTATAAAAAATGTTCAGCTATAAATGTAGAACATGTTATCAACATCTTTTATATCTAAATAGCTAGCCCCCACTAACTATTTCTCTCAACATGCAAGCATGCCACATCATCACACAACATACATGAGAAAAGGTCCACCCCCACTATCATAGTCTCTCAACATGCAAGCATGCCACTTCATCATGACATGCACGAAAAAAACCAATGTCAATATGTAAACATACATGAGAATTTTCATTCTATTATGGTATATATAATTAAAATATATTTAACAACTATATAGTAATCAAACATAATAAGTTATATCATTTTTAGTTTTAGCCTTTTATATTGTTAATTCAAATATTCATGTTTCATACAATGAATCACATTGAAATATGTTGTAAAATGTTCCCGCAACAACGTGCGGGGTATCATCTAGTATTGCTAACGTTGGACACGTGGCACACGAGCAATGATCAAAATACTGTTGTCGTTTTTCCTAATGCTACGGGTAAAAAATTTCACGTGCGCCATATTGGTGGTGTTGGAGCCCTACGCCAGCAAGAGCAATTTTAGCACGCCATAGCTAGACTTTTCTGCACTAGTGAAAGTACTAACATAAATGTCAAGCATTGCCACATCATCGCACAACATTCATGAGAAAAGGTCCACCCCCACTACCATAGTCTCTCAACATGCAAGCATGCCACTTTATCATGACATGCACAGAAAAAAACCCATCTCAATATGCAAACATACATGAGAATTTTCATTCTATTATGGTATATATAATTAAAATATATTTAACAACTATATAGTAATCAAACATAATAAGTTATATCATTTTTAGTTTTAGCATTTTATATTATTAATTCAAATATTCATGTTTCATACAATGAATCACATTGAAATATGTTGTAAAATGTTCCCGCAACAAGGTGCGGGGTATCATTTAGTTTACAAAAAATACATGAGTTTATTATTAATACCACTTGTCTAGGTTTGTTTTTATATAAAGATTCAAAAAAGGTTTGTTTTTATTAAAAAAAAATAAGGTATACACCAGATAGATTTTTTAGGCAAGATACTTTGCTATTGGGATTGCTATAGATATCCCAATAGATTGCTATAGGTATCCCAATAGACCCCTAATTCTATCATTCATCAGTAAACTCGCTACTTCCCGAGAAAAAAACATTAAACTTGTTACTTTTCTCTACTTTTAATGTTTTTTTTAGCATCAGTACAGACACAAGCGTTCATGTACACGTGCATCGCTGGAAATCCTGAAATAAATCTAGGAATAATGCGAGCACCAGGATTTGAACCCTGGTGGGTTGGGAATACCACTGTCCACCTAACGAACTCAACCACAGGTTGATTCGCTACTTTTAATGTTTCAGTTGATAGTTTCCGTGATTAATTTTCATCCCACCAATACTGTTCTTTGTTCGTCCTTCCTCCCACCTCCCACCTCTCAGAAATTCCTCCCCGGACCATCGAGCCAGAAAAAAAAAAGCTATATTAGTGATGCCCACAAGGGACAAATCTCCTGTCGATCCAGAGGAAAACGAATGGGAAAAAATCTTAGAAAAAAACCTACGAAATTTAACCGGTGGAAAGAAACACAAACGAATCCCCGCTCATTCCCTTCGCCCCCGCCCCAGCCCCGAGACGAACCGCCGCCGAGATTCGAGACTAGCCGCCGCGGCTGGGGACCGAGACGAGCCGCCGCCTCCAGGATGCCGCCCTGATAAACCGTCGAGGTCCGCAATCGCCGAAGCCGGCCGGCCCTCACCTCCATCCCCACCGGCTGGCTCTCACCTCCATGTCGTCGTTTCTCAACATCCATCGACATCCACGTCGCTAGATCGACGGAGGGGGACCTCCAGCGTCGTCGTTCTTCTCCCTCCCCGACCTCCCGTCGCCGTGCTCCACGGATCTGGCCGTGGCCACAACTGACGGAGCTTCCCCGGCCACCACCGACGACGCCAGCGAGGTACGCACGGCTGTTGGTGCCGGATCCATGGAGGAGCTCACCCCGGGCTTCTCCTCATTGTCCCCCATGGCTGGGTCTCCTGATCCCTGGCGGTGCTTTGCCACTCCTCACCACCGGCCTCGATATTTTCTAACGCCAGGGACGCGCCGCCGCCGCGGATCCCCACGAACGCCTGCCCCATCGCGAGCGACCTGTTCCGTGGAGAGCACACCGCCGGCGCCCTGTCCCTGTCGGCCTGATCCATTGCCTCGCGACCATCTTCAATGTGGAACCCGCCTTCACCGCCGGGGCTACGCGTTCTTTTCCTATCGCTCCATGGCCTCGCGGCCGAGGAGCCAGGCGCGTCCTCTCTGCCTTCCACACCAACGGCATGGACATGGTGGTGTATACCGGATGTGGTCGACGCGGACGAGTACTCAGTTCCGTACAGGTATGTGGTACGTGCTGACTGTCAGGGGTTCTCCTTGTCCTGATCTGATCTTGATGCTACTCGGTCGATCTATGATGTTTGTTTCCTGTGTCTACAATACATGATAGAGTGATTGCTGCACTCGCTTTTGGCTGTGGATGCAATTTGGGAACCCATTCAATGAGTGAGGATGCAGGTAGAGATGACGCTGCGGATGGGAATGGTTGGGATTTTCGTACAGCCAGGTGAATTTACATTCAGTATATACAAGTCAGGTTGTTTGTGAGAGAATTTAATTCCCTAGAAGTATTGTCATTGTTGTTGCCTACAAGGTACTTGAACAAAATGCCCGAGACATATTTTAAGGACTATACTTTTGGTCCATGTCTGACGGTGTGAATTTTGGCTGCTTCCATGAACAGTTCGTTCCCTGTCATGCAATCTTCTGATTCAGAAAGATTTCCTGTCCATTAAGGTAATTCAATCTGCCATTGATCAGTAATTATTGCTATGTGCATGAAAACAACATGGACGTGCTACTCCTTTTTCCAGTCACAATACTTAAGTGCTGTAAATTGTATAAAATTTTAATATGCTACTGAACAATGCATACAGACAGTGGTGGAGCTTGAACAAAAAAGTTGGGCGGGCCAGACTTAAGAAGAGCATATTTTTTCCAAATTCTGACTCATAAGGACATATTACAAACACCCATGTCACAAGATTGAGCTAGCAGATATGTACATATATAATATATATGTACCAAAGTACAGTTCAACCATGAGTCACTATTGAGTTAGCTAATACAAAAGTGCCGTTGGCCGCCGCCTCGTCGCAGGGGTAACGCTCGGCCATCGGGAGGGGAGAGAGAGGGCTCGGCGGCGTACGTGCGGGAGAGGGAGAGGGAGGCTCAGCGGTGGCACGGGAGAGAGAGAGCTCGGCGTCTAGGGCTGGTGTGGCCAGAGGCAAGGGAGGCCACTGGCTTATATAGCCGCGCCGCGCCCCTGTGTACGCGTGCGAGGGAGGGGAGGCGTCGGCGCGCCGCCCCGTGACGCGCCGCCCGTGAGGAATCAATGGCAAGGCTGACCGGCGGCAACCTTGCCAGTGATTCCCCGCGGGAAACCGAGGCGTCGGGGGAAGACGAGGGCGGTGTCGCTGACACGGCTGGCCCGCAGCTCTTTCGCGCCAAAACCGCTCGCCCCGGCGTCCCCGGGCACCCCTAGCGCGCTGGGTTCGGCCTGGGTCTGCCGGCGCTGATTTCGGCCCAGGCAGGCGAAAAACGGAATTCCTGGGGGCGCGACTCGGCCGTTTTTTCGGCGCTGGCGCGAAAAAATCGTCTGGGGAGGCCTTCATGGGGGCGCGGCTGGAGATGCTCTAAGGCAAATAAGAATGCAACCAATGATCAACTTGGGTGGAACAAGAGAACATTTGTTATACATAGAAGACATTCATGTTTAGATCTAATTCTTGGAGGGGAATTTCTCCAAAAACATATTGGTGTAAAGAACAAGGGATGAGGAGAAGATTGAAGAGGGAAAATATCAAGATTGGTACAGAAGTCTATATATGATTTTGCATCCGTCTTCTGATCTCACATACCATGTTTCCTTGGGACATGCCATTTGACTACAGTTGATTAACATGGTATATAATTTATGGCAAATTAAATTAGATAATTATGTGAGAAAGAGGCCATAAATTTGGCAATGAAAAATAATCCCAAATATAACAATATGTATAGTCAATCTAGCCGCGCAAATGCATTGATCACTCCACTAGTTTCATATAAGCAAGTAGCGAACGACCATCTCCATGAGGTAAATCATCTTATATAACATTTTGGGCATGCATGACTCTGTCAACTGCCCCGAACTGCAAGTACTCAGTAAGCAAATACTTAAAAAGTAAGCGCGCAAAAACACTATTATTCCCTAATAGCTAACACTGCAAGGCAGCTACATCACATGTAACATGCATGGCGCCGATAATTGCATCACGCCCGAGAAGCTGCAGCTGGCAGCCGTGGTGGCAGCGGTGAGTTGGACGTTGCCGCGTTTGGCCCGGTAGGGACCTTCCTGAGCATCGAGAAGTCCCTCGGAGGTGGCGGCGGTGAGTCGGATGTCGTCGGGTTTGGTCCTGTAGGAACCTTCCTGAGCACCGAGAAGTCCGTCGGAGGTGGTGGGGGTGAGTCGGACGTCGCCGGGTTTGGTTCGGTAGGAACCTTCCTGAGCATCGAGAAGTCCCTCGGAGGTGGTGGCGGTGAGTCGGACGTCTCTGGGTTTGGTCCGGTAGGAACCTTCCTGAGCACCGAGAAGTCCCTCGGAGGTGGTGGCGGTGAGGCGGAAGTGATGGGGTCTGGCCCACGGGGGACCTTCCGGAGAACCAAGAAGTGGGCGCTCGTCGCCGGTGGCGGTGGAGCATACGATGCTATGAGATCTGGTCCGAAAAACACATGTCTCTTCCGAAGCATCGAGAAGTGTACACTGGTGGCTGGTGGCGGTGGTGAGTTCGATGTTATAAGGTTCGGCCCACGAGGCACCTTTCTCAGCATGGAGAAGTGTGCGTTTGTGGCCGGCGGCGGGGGCGCGCCAGATGTTATGGGGTCTGGCCCACGAGGCACCTTCCTCAGCACTGAGAAATGTACACTCTTGGCTGGCGGCGGTGGTGGGGGGTCGGACGTTATGAAGTCTGGTCCACGAGGCACCTTCCTTAGCACCGAGTAATCCGTGGTGGGAGTCAAGTGCCGTGCCGACGCCGTGAAAGACAGCATCAGCGGCAGGAGGAGGAGTACCGCCGGTGCAATGCTCTTGTGGACGGCGGCCATTTTGCTGCTAGCTTGGCTAGTTTGCTACTGCAACTTAATTACTCCCTCCGCCCGGCGTCCGGGTTTATATAGGGCCGGAGGGCCACCCTGCCGCGTCCGTATTTAGAAGGCAGGACGTTATTAAGGATTTAATGTTGTACCATAGTATTTTTCTGCGAGGGAACTGCATACCATAGTTAACATTGGGTACTTAATATAGGGGTTAATTGCCTACTTATTTACATATCGAGAGTTATTTGGGTACTTAATATAGGGGTGGCCTAATTAATCATAACGGAAGTTATTCATAAGATTTTCTATGACATTATTTGGTACTTACTATACGGCTCAATTGCCTAATTAACTAATACTGTTCTCCAAAAAATAGTAATACGTATTCAACGAGACCTAAATTGGAGTAAGATTTCAGGACTACAATTGGATCGATCCAAAGTTCTGTCTCAAAATAAGAAAATAATTATTTTATTTTTTCCACCATTATGGTGCTAAGTTTAGTTCGGACTTCCAAGTTTCAAGACTTCTTTTTTTTACCAAAAGCTCTAGGGAGTGGAGTGCGAGCTTTTGCAGACAAGCTCCAGGGAGCTTGTTTAAAAAAACCAAATTTCTACAGCGTGAAAAAAACTCGAAATATTTTGTGAACATTCGTACACGTGGATTATGTGTGTGCAAACATTCATAACAGTATACTTTCACGTGTGGCGTACACAATAATGACAAGCATGTATTTCTAAAATGCGCCTATTTTTTTCTTGGGCCGGAATTTTGTCTTTTTACAGCCCACAAATCACAATGTTTTAAAACGGGTTTTCACACGTTCGTGCAGAATATGCACAAGTTTCCATGGATTTTCTTTTGAATTTTTATGGAAATTTGAAATATGCATTTTGAAGTTTTTAAAATACCGAGCTCCCATGAGATCGGTCACAGTTGGCATTTTTGGGCCCTTACTGTGTCATTTTCATATTAAGGAAGGATATTCAAAGAAGATTACATAGAGGGGGGGAGGAGAGCTAATAGCTAAAGTTTGGGTTCGGCTCCACTACAGTTAAGTTATTACTGCATCGGGAGCCGAATGCCTCAAGTTCATACGTTATCTAACCAGGATATCGTGCCCCTTTTGAGACTAGGTTTACCTCTAAGCATAGCTAAGCTAAAATTGTCTCTGAAGATAGACAAGCAGGATTGTATGGTGCACTGGTTGTGCTAAAAAATAACTCCATTCCTTTCTGTCCATATGCTCCAGCAGCCAATAATCATAATTTCCATGAAGAAGTCAAGCTGGTATCTCCTCTGAGTATCAGTGATATCTCATGAATATTGTGTTGAAAATATTAGCACTTTTTTGATTAATCTAATCCACGAGTAAACAGTAAGCATGGCAAATACTGTATGCATCTCATACCGATACCTAAGCATGTGAGCACGTACAATACGTAGAACCGAACCATATATGAATAGCATATATACGGCTAGCACATGAATGAGCAAATAGGGGATGAACGAGTCATACCCTCCGGTTGGCCAGGTCTACGCAGCGGCGGCAGCAGCAGCCTCGGCATCGGCCGAGGCCTTATTGGTGGCTTCGTTGTCAGCCATGGAGTCGATGCAGGGGAAATAGTGGAAGCAGAGGCAGACGTAGACGGGGATGGATCAGGAGCAGTCGCGTCGAGACGCTCCCCAAAAACCTTATTGCCGTTCTCCCGGGCAGGATCTCAAACGACAGAGTTCCGGAGGCACCTGCTCTCCCGACCAACCGTGCACGCGGTCGTCGGAATGGGATTGCCGGAAGCAGCACAAAGAGAGGAATGGTAGATGACGGCTATGGTTGCGCGAGTGGGAGTGAGTGAACCGAGTTAGGGTTCACTCCACTAGCCAGTGCCTTCTTATATAGGCCATCGAGTAAATGGGCCTGGGCTCAGGACCATGACCGAGTCCGCGAAAAGCCCACGGTCCAACGTCTTGGACAGTGGCACTTCCGTAAGCGACTCGTTAATAATACAAGATTTATTAACCATTCTTGGCCGGTAGAAATAAGATTCGGCGCAGCTCATTCCCGCAACCCGCAGCGCGCGCGCGTCGTGACGTGGTGAGGCGTGCGGCGGAGGAGTGCGCGTGTACAACTCCTATTTGCAAGCTCCCAATAGCAAGTGATGGAGCAACCCTTGTAAAGAGGTCCACTCTTCTTACTATAGCACTATGGTACTAAACTTTCCACACTTCCCATCAGGTGTCGTGTACACACATGGGCCTTAGAGATTAACCAGGGATTATTGTCTTATATAGGCCTAAGCCCATCTATAATACATCAATTCCCCTCCAGATCTCGAGGCACATAAGTTTTTCAACTGTTCCAAAGAATGTATGATTATCAGAATTTTCAGTGGAGACTGTTAAGTTGAACTTCCACCTAGGGCAATAGGATTAGACTTCTTCACAACTGAACAATGGACTATGCCTTGAATTGTCAGTTTAGCGTGCCAAAGTTTCACCTATTGCCAGCTGATACATAGCTGTTGAAGGCTAAACCCCATGGGTGGAGCTTATTAGTCATACTCCGCACCTTCTCATCAGCTTACTAGAGATCACCCAATCTCATAGACCGTGACTAGCAGTCGGGCTCACATAGGTGTGTTCCTCCAAAGAATGCTCTGTAGGTTAGCATCTTGCTTACATAAGATTTGGAACACATTAAGACAAAAGTCAGCCTGCCTTATAGAATTGAGAGTATCATGCATCTCCAACGAAGTGGGTTAATTAAGGATACTCTCCTCAGTTGATCGCTGGGTTGTTTTCCCAGGTCCTAATTCACGGGATCTCCGATCATATAGGTTTGGTTACCTCCATGGCAACTTATGTGGGTCTCGTACCCATCACCTCGATGCATTTTTTATCACAATCCGTGGTAACCCTTTCGTAAAAAGGTTTGCCAGATTCGTAGCTATCTGGATATAATCCAACGCTATCACTCCAGAGTTTCTTGATTTTCTGATAGATTTCAATCTTCTTCTTATGTGCTTTGTGAATTTCATATTGTCCTTTGAACTCTTAGCCTTGGCAATCACAATTTGATTGTCACGGTTCATAAGGACTGCCGGGACTGGTTTATCAACCACTGGCAAATCCATCAAAAGCTCTCGAAGCCATTCTCCTTCGATGCATGATGTGTCTAATGCTGTGAGTCCTACTTCCATAGTCGATCTCATTAAGATCGTCTGCTTGCAATACTTCCAGGAAATAGCACCACCACCAAGTGTGAAGACATATCCACTTGTGGCTTTCATCTCATCAGCATCAGATATTAATCACTATACCCCTCAAGTACCGTCGAGTACCCAGAATAGTGAATTCCATAGTTTAGTACCTTGCAAATAGCGCATCACTCGCTCAACAGCATGCCAATGCACATCTCTCAGATTGGAAACAAATCGGCTCAGTTTGCACACAGCAAATGAGATGTCAGGATGAGTAGCACTAGCTAGGTACATCAGTGAACCAACCACTTGAGAATATCTCAATTGATCTACAGCCGTGCCTTCGAACTTTCGAATCCGCACGCTTGGGTCATATGGTGTTGCTGAAGGTTGCAATCCGAATATCCAAAACGGCTCAAAATCTTCTCAACATAGTGGGATTGCAAAAGTGTAATTCCACCCTCAGTGTCTCTCAGTAGCTTGATGTTGAAGATAACATCATCCACGCCCAGGTCTTTCATCTCAAAGTTATGAGATAAAAAGGCCTTGACCTCCTCAATTACTTTGAGGTGGGTCCCAAATATCAGTATGTCATCGACATATAGACACAGTATAACTCCTTCGCCCCCACCATAGCGATACTATACACACTTGTCAGCTTCATTAACAACAAAGCCAATAGATGTCAAAGTTGTATTAAACTTCTCATGCCATTGCTTAGACGCTTGTTCCGGGCCATACAGAGATTTCACTAGCTTACACACCTTCCTTTCCTGACCATTTACTACAAAGCCATCTGGCTGTTGCATGTAAATTTCCTCGTCTAGCTCACCGTTAAGGAAAGTCGTCTTAACATCCATCTGATGAACGAGAAGACCATGCGAGGCAGCCAAAGCGAGTAATACTTGAATGGTTGTCAGCCTAGCCACATGTGAGTAAGTATCGAAGGAATCCTCTTCTTCCTTTTGGGTATAATCCTTGGCCACAAGCCTAGCCTTGTACTTCTCAATGGTACCATCGGGCCTAAGCTTCCTCTTGAACGCCCACTTACATCCCAGTGGTTGGCAACCATAAGGACGATCAGTGATCTCCCATGTCCCGTTGGCCATGATGTAATCCATCTCGCTACGGACCGCATCCTTACAGTAGTCAGCATCCGGAGATGCATAAGCTTCTGAAATGGAACCGGGAGTGTCATCATCCATGAGGTACACGAGCAATTCATCACCAAAAAACTTTGCATTCCTTTGTCTCTTGCTCCTAACAGGAGCTTCCTCGTCATCCTCTATGGGACTTTCATCACTTTTGTGTTCATAGTATTCCATCGGAATGGCAGGTTCAGGAGTCTCATCAGATTCCAGTTTAGAAGTGCTTTGCATATCTCTCATGGGGAAAATATCCTCAAAGAATGTAGCATCCTTGGAATCCATAATTGTACCGACCTTCCGGTCAGGTACCTCAGATTTCACTACTAGAATCCATAGCCAACGCTATTCTTAGCGTAGCCCAAATTAACGCAGTCCACGGTCTTTGGCCCAAGCTTACGCTTTTGGGGATCGGCACATTGACTTTCGCCAAACAGCCCCAAGTGCGCATGTAAGAGAATGTAGTTCTTTTCTTTTCCCATTGCTCATAGGGAGCAGTCTCATTACCCTTTCTGGAAACTTTATTCAGGATATGATATGATGTCAATACAACCTCCCCCCACCATACCTTGGATAAACCTGATGTATCTAACATGGCGTTACCAAATCTGTTAGAGTACGGTTTTTTTTGTTTGGCAACCCCGTTTGACTGGGGTGAATAGGGAGGCGTCCTCTAATGAATAATACCATGTTCCGCACAAAATAAATCAAACTCATTAGAAAACTACTATCCACCACGATCAGACCAGACTCGTTTTATTTTCTTCTCAAGTTGGTTCTCAACTTCAGCCTTATAGATTTTAAAGTAGTGTAGAGCCTTGATACGTCCATTTTGCATCATGCTTTTATATCGATATTTATTGCATTATGGGTTGTTCTTACACATTATGTCACAATACTTATGCCTATTCTTTCTTATTTTACAAGGTTTACATGAAGAGGGAGAATGCCGACAGCTGGGATTCTGGACTGGAAAAGGAGCAAATATTAGAGACATATTCTACATAGCTCCAAAAGTCCTGAAACTTCACGGAAGACGTTTTCAGAATATATAAAAAATACTCAGCGGAAGAGATTCACCAGGGGGGCACACCCTGCCCACGAGAGTGGGGGCGCACCCTACCCCCTGGGCGCGCCCCTACCTCATGGGCCCCCTGGTGGCCCTCCGGTGGCCATCTTCTTCTATATGAAGTCTTTCGATGGGAAAAAAAATAAAAAGTCATCTTCTCGGACAAAACTCCGCCGCCACGAGGCGGAACCTTGGCGGAACCAATCTAGGGCTCCGGTAGAGCTGTTCTGCCAGGGAAACTTCCCTCCTAGAGGGGGAAATCATCGCCATCGTCATCACCAACACTCCTCTCATCGGGAGAGGGCAATCTCCATTAACATATTCATCAACACCATCTCCTCTCAAAACCCTAGTTCATCTCTTGTATCCAATTCTTGTCTCTAAGTCCGGGATTGGTGCTAGTAGGTTGCTAGTAGTGTTAATTACTCCTTGTAGTTGATGCTAGTTGGTTTATTTGGTGGAAGATCATATGTTCAGATCCTATATGCATATTAATACCCCTCTGATTATGAACATGTTTATGCTTTGTGAGTAGTTACGTTTGTTCCTGAGGACATGGGAGAAGTCTTGCTATTAGTAGTCATGTGAATTTGGTATTCGTTTGATATTTTGATGAGATGTATGTTGTCTCTCCTCTAGTGGTGTTATGTGAACGTCGACTACATGACACTTCACCATTATTTGGGCCTAGAGCAAGGCATTGGGAAGTAATAAGTAGATGATGGGTTGCTAGAGTGACAGAAGCTAAAACCCTAGTTTATGTGTTGCTTCGTAAGGGGCTGATTTGGATCCATATGTTTCATGCTATGGTTAGGTTTACCTTAATACTTTTGTTGTAGTTGCGGATGCTTGCAATAGAGGTTAATCATAAGTGGGATGCTTGTCCAAGTAAGGACAGTACCCAAGCACCGATCCACCCACATACCAAATTATCAAAGTACCGAACGTGAATCATATGAACATGATGAAACCTAGCTTGACGATATTCCCATGTGTCCTCGGGAGCGCTTTTCTCTATATAAGAGTTTGTCCAGGCTTGTCCTTTGCTACAAAAAGGATTGGGCCACCTTGCCGCACCTTATTTACTTTTGTTACTTGTTGCTCGTTACAAATTATCCTATCGCAAAACTATCTGTTACCACTTGTTTCAGTACTTGCACAGAATACCTTGCTGGAAACCGCTTATCATTTCCTTCTGCTCCTCATTGGGTTCGACACTCTTACTTATCGAAAGGACTATGATAGATCCCCTATACTTGTGGGTCATCAAGACTCTTTTCTGGCGCCGTTGCCCGGGAGTGAAGCGCCTTTGGTAGGTGGAATTTGGTAAGGAAAAATTTATATAATCTGCTGAAATTTACTGTCACTTGTTACTATGGAAAGTAATCCTCTAAGGGGCTTGTTTGGGGTATCTTCACCCCGACCAGTAGAGAAAAGAGTTGCTCCTCAACCTACTGAACCTACTGAAAATGAAAATGTCTGCTTTGAAATTCCTTCGAGTATGATAGAAAAATTGCTAGCTAATCCTTTTTTAGGAGATGGAATAAAACATCCTGATGAGCATATAATATATGTGGATTATTTAAGCTTGCAGGTGTACCCGGAGATGTTGTTAAGAAGAAGGTCTTCCCTTTATCTTTGAAGGGAGACGCATCGACATGGTATAGGCTATGTGATGATATGGGGTCTTGGAATTACAAACGATTGAAATTGGAATTTCATCAGAAGTTTTATCCTATGCATCTTGTTCATCATGATCGCAATTATATATATAATTTTTGGCATCGCGAAGGAGAAAGCATCGCTCAAGCTTGGGGAGGCTTAAATCAATGTTATATTCATGCGCCAATCATGAGCTCTCAAGAAAAATGATTATTCAAAATTTTTATGCTCGGCTTTCTGATAACAATCGCACCATGCTTGATACTTCTTGTGCTGGCTCTTTTATGATGAAGACTATTGAATTCAAATGGGATTTATTGGAAAGAATTAAACGCAACTCTAAAGATTGGGACCTCGACAAAGGTAAGGAGTCAGGTATGACACCTAGTTTTTATTGTGTTAAATCTTTTATGGATACCAATGTTTTCCGTAAATTTAGCACTAAATATGGACTTGACTCTGAGATAGTAGCTTCTTTCTGTGAATCTTTTGCTACTTATGTTGATCTCCCCAAGGAGAAGTGGTTTAAATATCATCCTCCCATAGAAGTAAAAGTAGCCGCACCTATTAAAGTTGAAGAAAAGATTGTCACTTATAATGATCCTATTGTTCCTACTTATGTTGAGAAACCACATTTTCCTGTTAGGATAAAGGATCATGCTAAAGCTTCAACTGTGGTTCCTAAAAGCAATATTAAAACTTATACACCTCATGAGCAAATTAAAGTTGAACCTGATGATGAAGCTGTGTACCTAGGGTAGGGTCATGGACCTGTCCAAACTGACCTACCCAAGGACATCTCCAGAAGAAATCATCTTTCAATCGACTTGAAGGTGTCTCACCCGACAGACTTGAAGATACCCGACCAAGAAGCAATCACTCGACCAAGACCAAGCCACTCGACGGTCAGGTGACCTAAAGGCACTCCGCATGCTAACGGTCGGTTATTAAGTAGCTTTTATGGTCATCATAGCACTTTATTACTAGCGTTACCAGTAACGCCCTGCCTTAATGTACACTGAACCCTTTGTATCGTGGGCTGGCTGGGGTCTTGGCGCACTCTATAAAAGCCACCCCTCCTCCGAAACAGGGGTTCGCACGCCTGTAATTCACACACGCATAATCCAGTCGACCGCCTCCGAGCTCCGAGACGTAGGGCTATTACTTCCTCCGAGAAGGGCCTGAACTCGTAAATCTTGTGTTCCTACAACTCCTCTATAGCTAAGATCGTGCCTCTACATACTTACCCCCCCTACATCACTGTCAGACTTAGAACCACGACAGTTGGCGCCCACCATGGGGAAGGTGTTTTAGCGTCTTGTTGGAGGAGTTGCGATCTTTTCCGACCCGAATCATCATTGTTTTCGGTGGAGTTTTGGTGGAGGGCCGCGAGATCTGTCTCGGCGCGCTCACGTTCATCGCCGACGACTCCGCGTGGCTTCAGGAGGCTCCGCTCGACGTGGACGCACTCCCTGTCCGCGGGGCAACGCACTTTAGCGCGTGCATCCGCGACATTCTCCTGCGACAACCGTCGACCCCCTACCGGTCGGCTCCTGTGTTGTCCTCCCTCCCAGTTTCCCGCCAGCGCAAGCGCTCTGGTCGGTCGAGACTCCAGCGGTGGGTGAGACACGCGGTGGCACGACAGTCGGCCACTCCTCTGTTGGGGAACGTAGTAATTTCAAAAAATTTCCTACGCACACGCAAGATCATGGTGATGCATAGCAACGAGAGGGAAGAGTGTTGTCTACGTACCCTCGTAGACCGTAAGTGGAAGCGGTTATATCAACGCGGTTGATGTAGTCGAACGACTTCACGATCCGACCGATCCAAGTACCGAAAGCACGGCACCTCCGAGTTCTGCACACGTTCGGCTCGGTGACGTCCTCGCCTTCTCGATCCAGCAAGAGGGGCGAAGTAGTAGATGAGTTCTGGCAGCACGACGGCATGGTGACGGTGTTGGTGAAGAACAATCTCCGCAGGGCTTAGCCTAAGCACTACGAAAACTATGACGGAGGATAAACTAGAGGAGACGGGGTTGCCGGCACACGGCTTGGTGTTTCTTGATGTGTCCTTGGTGCTAGCCTTCCCCTCTATTTATATGTTGAGCCCTGGGGTCGAAACTTGGAGTAAAAGCCTCCACAAAGTCGGTTTCACCCGAAAGGCAAGAGTCCTTCTCGGACTCCAGGGCCAGACGCCAGGGTTCCCGGCGTCTGGACCCAGACGCCAGGGTTCCCGGCGTCTGGACCCAGACGCCAGGGACCCTGGCGTCTGGCCCCTGGACTCCGCAAAACTTTCTTTTGCACTTTCCAAAAACCTTGTGGGCTTTCCCCTTTGGCCCAAATAAAGTGTTCTCGTACCCAAACATTTTGGGAAACATCCGGAACCCCTTCCGGTGATTTCCGGAACCCTTCCGGTGACCAAACACTATTATCCCATATATCAAACTTTGTCTCCGGACCATTCCGGAGTTCCACGTCATGTCCGTGATCTCATCCCGGACTCCGAAGAACATTCGGTCACCAACATACATAACTCACATAGTACTATATCGTCAACGAACATTAAGCGTGCGGACCCTACGGGTTCGAGAACTATGTAGACATGACCGAGACACCTCTCTGGTCAATAACCAATAGCGGGACCTGGATGCCCATATTGGCTCCTACATATTCTACGAAGATCTTTATCGGTCAGACCGCATAACAACATATGTTGTTCCCTTTGTCATCGGTATGTTACTTGCCCGAGATTCGATCGTCGGTATCCAATACCTAGTTCAATCTCGTTACCGGCAAGTCTCTTTACTCGTTCCATAATACATCATCTCGCAACTAACTCATTAGTTGTAATGCTTGCAAGGCTTATGTGATGTGCATTACCGAGAGGGCCCAGAGATACCTCTCCGACAATTGGAGTGACAAATCCTAATCTCGAAATACGCCAACCCAACATCTACCTTTGGAGACACCTGTAGAGCACCTTTATAATCACCCATTTACGTTGTGACGTTTGGTAGCACACAAAGTGTTCCTCTGGCAAACGGGAGTTGCATAATCTCATAGTCATAGGAACATGTATAAGTCATGAAGAAAGCAATAGCAACATACTAAACGATCGGGTGCTAAGCTAATGGAATGGGTCATGTCAATCAGATCATTCAACTAATGATGTGATCTCGTTAATCAAATAACAACTCTTTGTTCATGGTTAGGAAACATAACCATCTTTGATTAACGAGCTAGTCAAGGAGAGGCATACTAGTGACACTCTGTTTGTCTATGTATTCACACATGTATTATGTTTCCGGTTAATACAATTCTAGCATGAATAATAAACATTTATCATGATGTAAGGAAATAAATAATAACTTTATTATTGCCTCTAGGCATATTTCCTTCAGTCTCCCACTTGCACTAGAGTCAATAATCTATATTACACTGTAATGATTCTAACACCCATGAAGCTTTGGTGCTGATCATGTTTTGCTCATGGAAGAGGCTTAGTTAATGGGTCTGCAACATTCAGATCCGTATGTATCTTGCAAATCTCTATGTCTCCCACCTGGACTAGATCCCGGATGGAATTGAAGCGTCTCTTGATGTGCTTGGTTCTCTTGTGGAATCTGGATTCCTTTGCCAAGGCAATTGCACCAGTATTGTCACAGAAGATTTTCATTGGACCCGATGCACTAGGTATGACACCTAGATCGGATATGAACTCCTTCATCCAGACTCCTTCGTTTGCTGCTTCCGAAGCAGCTATGTACTCCGCTTCACATGTAGATCCCGCCACGACGCTTTGTTTAGAACTGCACCAACTGACAGCTCCACCATTTAATATAAACACGTATCCGGTTTGCGATTTAGAATCGTCCGGATCAGTGTCAAAGCTTGCATCAACGTAACCGTTTACGATGAGCTCTTTGTCACCTCCATATACAAGAAACATATCCTTAGTCCTTTTCAGGTATTTCAGGATGTTCTTGACCGCTGTCCAGTGATCCACTCCTGGATTACTTTGGTACCTCCCTGCCAAACTTATAGCAAGGCACACATCAGGTCTGGTACACAACATAGCATACATGATAGAACCTATGGCTGAAGCATAGGGAACATCTTTAATTTTCTCTCTATCTTCTACAGTGGTCGGGCATTGAGTCTGACTCAACTTCACACCTTGTAACACAGGCAAGAACCCTTTCTTTGCTTGATCCATTTTGAACTTCTTCAAAATCTTTGTCTATCTCTATAGATCTTTATGCCTAATATGTAAGCAGCTTCACCGAGGTCTTTCATTGAAAAACTCTTATTCAAGTATCCCTTTATGCTATCCAGAAATTCTATATCATTTCCAATCAGTAATATGTCATCCACATATAATATCAGAAATGCTACAGAGCTCCCACTCACTTTCTTGTAAATACAGGCTTCTCCGAAAGTCTGTATAAAACCAAATGCTTTGATCACACTATCAAAGCGTTTATTCCAACTTCGAGAGGCTTGCACCAGTCCATAAATGGATCGCTGGAGCTTGCATACTTTGTTAGCTCCTTTTGGATCGACAAAACGTTCCGGTTGCATCATATACAACTCTTCTTCCAGAAATCCATTCAGGAATGCAGTTTTGACATCCATCTGCCAAATTTCATAATCATAAAATGCGGCAATTGCTAACATGATTCGGACAGACTTAAGCATCGCTACGGGTGAGAAGGTCTCATCGTAGTCAACCCCTTGAACTTGTCGAAAACCTTTTGCAACAAGTCGAGCTTTGTAGACAGTAACATTACCGTCAGCGTCAGTCTTCTTCTTGAAAATCCATTTATTCTCAATTGCTTGCCGACCATCGGGCAAGTCAACCAAAGTCCATACTTTGTTCTCATACATGGATCCCATCTCAGATTTCATGGCTTCAAGCCATTTTGCGGAATCTGGGCTCACCATCGCTTCTTCATAGTTCGTAGCTTCATCATGATCTAGCAGCATGATTTCCAGAACAGGATTACCGTACCACTCTGGCGCGGATCTCACTCTGGTTGATCTACGAGGTTCAGTAGTATCTTGTCCTGAAGTTTCGTGATCATCATCATTAGCTTCCTCACTTATTGGTGTAGGTGTTGCAGAAACAGTTTTCTATGATGTACTACTTTCCAATAAGGGAGCAGGTACAGTTACCTCGTCAAGTTCTACTTTCCTCCCACTCACTTCTTTCGAGAGAAACTCCTTCTCTAGAAAGGATCCATTCTTAGCAACGAATGTCTTGCCTTCGGATCTGTGATAGAAGGTGTACCCAACAGTCTCCTTTGGGTATCCTATGAAGACACATTTCTCCGATTTGGGTTCGAGCTTATCAGGTTGAAGCTTTTTCACATAAGCATCGCAGCCCCAAACTTTAAGAAACGACAACTTTGGTTTCTTGCCAAACCATAGTTCATAAGGCGTCGTCTCAACGGATTTTGATGGTGCCCTATTTAACGTGAATGCGGCCGTCTCTAAAGCATAACCCCAAAACGATAGCGGTAAATCAGTAGGAGACATCATAGATCGCACCATATCTAGTAAAGTACGATTACGACGTTCGGACACACCATTACGCTGTGGTGTTCCGGGTGGCGTGAGTTGCGAAACTATTCCGCATTGTTTCAAATGTACACCAAACTCGTAACTCAAATATTCTCCTCCACGATCAGATCATAGAAACTTTATTTTCTTGTTACGATGATTTTCAACTTCACTCTAAAATTCTTTGAACTTTTCAAATGTTTCAGACTTGTGTTTCATTAAGTAGATATACCCATATCTGCTTAAATCATCTGTGAAGGTGAGAAAATAACGATATCCGCCACGAGCCTCAATATTCATCGGACCACATACATCAGTATGTATGATTTCCAACAAATCTGTTGCTCTCTCCATAGTACCGGAGAACGGTGTTTTAGTCAGCTTGCCCATGAGGCACGGTTCGCAAGTACCAAGTGATTCATAATCAAGTGGTTCCAAAAGTCCATCAGTATGGAGTTTCTTCATGCGCTTTATACCGATATGACCTAAACGGCAGTGCCACAAATAAGTTGCACTATCATTATCAACTCTGCATCTTTTGGTTTCAACATTATGAATATGTGTATCACTACTATCGAGATTCATCAGAAATAGACCACTCTTCAAGGGTGCATGACCATAAAAGATATTACTCATATAAATAGAACAACCATTATTCTCTGATTTAAATGAATAACCGTCTCGCATCAAACAAGATCCAGATATAATGTTCATGCTTAACGCTGGCACCAAATAACAATTATTTAGGTCTAATACTAATCCCGAAGGTAGATGTAGAGGTAGCGTGCCGACCGCGATGACATCGACTTTGGAACCGTTTCCCACGCGCATCGTCACCTCGTCCTTTTCCAGTGTTCGCCTAATCCGTAGTCCCTGTTTCGAGTTGCAAGTATTAGCAACAGAACCAGTATCAAATACCCAGGTGCTACTGCGAGCTCTAGTAAGGTACACATCAATAACATGTATATCACATATACCTTTGTTCACCTTGCCATCCTTCTTATCCGCCAAATACTTGGGGCAGTTCCGCTTCCAGTGACTAGTCTGCTTGCAGTAGAAGCACTCAGTTTCAGGCTTAGGTCCAGACTTGGGTTTCTTCTCCTGAGCAGCAACTTGCTTGCCGTTCTTCTTGAAGTTCCCCTTCTTCTTCCCTTTGCCCTTTTTCTCGAAACTAGTGGTCTTGTTGACCATCAACACTTGATGCTCCTTCTTGATTTCTACCTCCGCAGCTTTCAGCATTGCGAAGAGCTCGGGAATAGTTTTATTCATCCCTTGCATATTATAGTTCATCACAAAGCTCTTGTAGCTTGGTGGCAGTGATTGGAGAATTCTGTCAATGACGCAATCATCTGGAAGATTAACTCCCATCTGAATCAAGTGATTATTATACCGAGACATTTTGAGTATATGCTCACTGGCAGAACTGTTCTCCTCCATCTTGCAGCTATAGAACTTATTGGAGACTTCATATCTCTCAATCCGGGCATTTGCTTGAAATATTAACTTCAACTCCTGGAACATCTCATATGCTCCATGACATTCAAAACGTCGTTGAAGTCCCGATTCTAAGCCGTAAAGCATGGCACACTGAACTATCGAGTAGTCATCAGCTTTGCTCTGCCAGATGTTCATAACATCTGGTGTTGCTCTAGCAGCAGGCCTGGCACCCAGCGGTGCTTCCAGGACGTAATTCTTCTGTGCAGCAATGAGGATAATCCTCAAGTTACGGACCCAGTCCGTGTAATTTCTACCATCATCTTTCAACTTTGCTTTCTCAAGGAACGCATTAAAATTCAACAGAACAACAGCACGGGCCATCTATCTACAATCAAACATACATAAGCAAGATACTATCAGGTACTAAGTTCATGATAAATTTAAGTTCAATTAATCAAATTACTTAAAGAACTCCCACTTAGATAGACATCCCTCTAATCTTCTAAGTGATCACGTGATCCAAATCAACTAAACCATAACCGATCATCACGTGAAATGGATTAGTTTTCAATGGTGAACATCATTATGTTGATCATATCTACTATATGATTCACGCTCGACCTTTCGGTCTCTGTGTTCCGAGGCCATATCTGCATATGCTAGGCTCGTCAAGTTTAACCTGAGTATTCTGCGTGTGCAAAACTGGCTTGCACCCGTTGTAGATGGACGTAGATCTTATCACACCCGATCATCACGTGGTGTCTGGGCACGACGAACTTTGGCAACGGTGCATACTCAGGGAGAACACTTCTTGATAATTTAGTGAGAGATCATCTTATAATGCTACCGTCAATCAAAGCAAGATAAGATGCATAAAAGATAAACATCACATGCAATCAATATAAGTGATATGATATGGCCATCATCATCTTGTGCTTGTGATCTCCATCTCCGAAGCACCGTCATGATCACCATCGTCACCGGCGCGACACCTTGATCTCCATCGTAGCATCGTTGTCGTCTCGCCAATCTTATGCTTCCATGACTATCGCTACCGCTTAGTGATAAAGTAAAGCATTACAGCGCAATTGCATTGCATACAATAAAGCAACAACCATATGGCTCCTGCCAGTTGCCGATAACTTGGTTACAAAACATGATCATCTCATACAATAAAATTTAGCATCATGTCTTGACCATATCACATCACAACATGCCCTGCAAAAACAAGTTAGACGTCCTCTACTTTGTTGTTGCATGTTTTACATGGCTGCTACGGGCTTAAGCAAGAACCAATCTTCCCTACGCATCAAAACCACAACGATAGTTTGTCAAGTTGATGCCGTTTTAACCTTCGCAAGGACCGGGCGTAGCCACATTCGGTTCAACTAAAGTTGGAGAAACAGTCACCCGCAAGCCACCTTTGTGCAAAGCACGTCGGGAGAACCGGTCTCGCGTAAGCGTACGCGTAATGTCGGTCCAGGCCGCTTCATCCAACAATACCGCCGAACCGAAGTATGACATGCTTGTAGGCAGTATGACTTATATCGCCCACAACTCACTTGTGTTCTACTCGTGCATATAACATCAAACCATAAAACCTAGGCTCGGATGCCACTGTTGGGGAACGTAGTAATTTCAAAATTTTCCTACGCACACGCAAGATCATGGTGATGCATAGCAACGAGAGGGAAGAGTGTTGTCTACGTACCCTCGTAGACCGTAAGCGGAAGCGTTATATCAACGCGGTTGATTTAGTCGAACGTCTTCACGATCCGACCGATCCAAGTACCGAAAGCACGGCACCTCCGAGTTCTGCACATCTTCGGCTTGGTGACGTCCTCGCCTTCTCGATCCAGCAAGAGGGGCGAAGTAGTAGATGAGTTCTAGCAGCACGACGGCGTGGTGACGGTGTTGCTGAAGAACAATCTCCGCAGGGCTTCGCCTAAGCACTACGAAAACTATGACGGAGGATAAACTAGAGGAGACGGGGTTGCCGGCACACGGCTTGGTGTTTCTTGATGTGTCCTTGGTGCTAGCCTTCCCCTCTATTTATATGTTGAGCCCTGTGGTCGAAACTTGGAGTAAAAGCCTCCACAAAGTCGGTTTCACCCGAAAGGCAAGAGTCCTTCTCGGACTCCAGGGCCAGACGCCAGGGTTCCCGGCGTCTGGACCCAGATGCCAGGGACCCTGGCGTCTGGCCCCTGGACTCCGCAAAACTTTCTTTTGCGCTTTCCAAAAACCTTGTGGGCTTTCCCCTTTGGCCCAAATAAAGTGTTCTCGTACCCAAACATTTTGGGAAACATCCGGAACCCCTTCCGGTGATTTCCGGAACCCTTCCGGTGACCAAACACTATTATCCCATATATCAAACTTTGTCTCCGGACCATTCCGGAGTTCCACGTCATGTCCGTGATCTCATCCCGGACTCCGAAGAACATTCGGTCACCAACATACATAACTCACATAGTACTATATCGTCAACGAACGTTAAGCGTGCGGACCCTATGGGTTCGAGAACTATGTAGACATGACCGAGACACCTCTCTGGTCAATAACCAATAGCGGGACCTGGATGCCCATATTGGCTCCTACATATTCTACGAAGATCTTTATCGGTCAGACCGCATAACAACATACGTTGTTCCCTTTGTCATCGGTATGTTACTTGCCCGAGATTCGATCGTCGGTATCCAATACCTAGTTCAATCTCGTTACTGGCAAGTCTCTTTACTCGTTCCGTAATACATCATCTCGCAACTAACTCATTAGTTGTAATGCTTGCAAGGCTTATGTGATTTGCATTACCGAGAGGGCCCAGAGATACCTCTCCGACAATCGGAGTGACAAATCCTAATCTCGAAATACGCCAACCCAACATCTACCTTTGGAGACACCTGTAGAGCACCTTTATAATCACCCATTTACGTTGTGACGTTTGGTAGCACACAAAGTGTTCCTCTGGCAAACGGGAGTTGCATAATCTCATAGTCATAGGAACATGTATAAGTCATGAAGAAAGCAATAGCAACATACTAAACGATCGGGTGCTAAGCTAATGGAATGGGTCATGTCAATCAGATCATTCAACTAATGATGTGATCTCGTTAATCAAATAACAACTCTTTGTTCATGGTTAGGAAACATAACCATCTTTGATTAACGAGCTAGTCAAGTAGAGGCATACTAGTGACACTCTGTTTGTCTATGTATTCACGCATGTATTATGTTTCCGGTTAATACAATCTAGCATGAATAATAAACATTTATCATGATGTAAGGAAATAAATAATAACTTTATTATTGCCTCTAGGGCATATTTCCTTCACCCTCATGTCACGGCGATCGAGCCCGACGAATCCCTCTACGGCCTGTTCGACCTGTCGACTGGCTCCGCAGAGACCGCATCCGAGTGCGACAGCAGTGATCCGGCGGCGGAGGTTCTGATGGTCGATGGACCTCCTAGTCCTCCAGGTTTTCCCCGCACCGACGAAGGCGTGGGTGGAGGCGACCCGTCGCATCCTCATGAGGAATATCTTCCCGAGTCTCTCATGTCGCTGCAAAGAGAAGAACTTCGCCGCCGGAACATGGTTGCATTACACACTCCTATCATTGGAGAAACCCCCGAGGCTCGTGCCTTGGAGGACGCGCGCCTGGCAAACTTGGCCGAGCGCACTCGACTGGAGAACCTCCAGCGAGCACTCGACGAGCGTGCGCGACAACGGGGCTTAGCTGCAGTCCAGTACTCGCCTAAGTTCTCTCACTTAAGGACCTAGCTGCAGTCAGGCACTCATCTAAGTTTGAAAAAATCCTACCGAGTGGAGAGCAGTCCTCCCACTCGGGGGCTTAGCTGTAGTCCAGTACTCGCCTAAGTTCTCTCACTTGAGGACTTAGCTGCAGTCAGGCACTCGCCTGAGTTTGGAAAAATCCTACCGAGTGCAGAGCAGTCCTCCCACTCGGGGGCTTAGCTGCAGTCTAGTACTCGCCTAAGTTCTCTCACTTGAGGACTTAGCTGCAGTCAGGCACTCACCTAAGTTTGAAAAAATCCTACCGAGTGGAGAGCAGCCCTCCCACTCGGGGACTTAGCTGCAGTCCAGCGCTCGCCTAAGTTTGAAACACATCCTGCTCTGCAGTAACAAGGGGCAGGTCGACTGCCGCCTCCTCCTTAGAGAGCTTCGCCACAAATACAACGCGCACTTCATCCTGCTCTGCAGTAACAAGGGGCAGGTCGACTGCCGCCTCTTCCTTGGGGAGCTTCGCCACAAATACAACGTACGATCCATCGCTGACCCGCAAAGATGACGAGGTGTAGGTCGACTGCTACCGTCTCCTTCGGAGCTGCGCCACAAATACAAAGGTTGTCTTGAATAAAGAACGATTTCCACTCAACGGGGAATGCATAAAGATATTCGACGATAAACCAAGTTTGGATACATCCTAAAGGTTTTTGGACCACAAATCAAAGTGCTCGAGCATTCCGCCCGAAAGAGTTTAACGGTTACAAAAACCACTCGGCATTCCGAGGCGAATTTAAAGTGAGGCATAAAAGTTTGTTCAATCCACAGGAGGAGGGCTGGCAGGCTCGACGAACTCATCCAGGTCGACGCCGTCGGCTATCCGAGTGGCTGCAGCAATGGAAGTCTCCATAAAAGTCTGGAAGTCATGTTTCTGGGTGTTGGCGACCTTGATTGCTGCCAGTTTATCTTGTCGCACCTCCTTGCAGTGGACACGAACCAAAGACAGAGCCACATCAGCGCCACACCGAGTAGCAGACTTCTTCCACTCCTGCACTCGGTCAGGGATTTCATTTAGTCGAGTCATCAGGGACTCAAGATCATTTTGGAGCACAGCCTCTAGCCAAAGTGCCGGGTCGATCCGCGACATGGCGACTTTCAGTCGAGCCAAGTAGTCCATGACACCGTCAATGCGGGATTCCAGTCGGAGCAGATTCATGGCAGTTTCATCTTTTACAGGAGAATTGATTGGATCCAAACCAGGTTCGATCCGCCCAGTCTCCTCCTCGAAGTTCTGGCAAAACTCTGCATCACGATCCAAGGATAAGTCAATTTACATACGCCGAGTCGACACAAAAAAAATCAGTCGGAACAAAATGTGCACCTTCAAGCTTGATGAACAACTTCTTGGCAAGACTCCTCAGGTAGCTCTCCAGATCGTCCCTCCTGCGAGCAATGCCTTCCATCTTCTTGCCCAGGATGAGATTCTCCTTCTTCCAGCACGAGGACTCCTTGTTGGTGTCATTCAGAGCAGACTTCAGCCTGGTATTCTCTTCTTCCAACTGGCCGACCGAAGCCAGTTTCTGTGCAGCTAGAGCGGTTTTGTCGTCAGCCTCCTTTCGAGCAGCATCCAAATCCTGGTCCTTCTTCGCCAGAGCTTCTCTCAGTTTTTCTACAAAGAAATGATGCCTGATTCAGAAAGAGCAGAAGGGAACTCAAGCTTAAGACAGACCACTCGACAAATTCGTCTTACCAGTGGCGTCGTCCTTGACCCTTTGCAGCTCTATCTTAGCCAGCTCCAAGTGAAGGTTCAGTTGGATCTGCTGTTTCTCCAAGTCAGCAAAGCGAGCTCCAAGATCACAAGATTTCTGAAATCAAAGGGGAGAAGTTATTTTTACAGCAAAAAAAAGTTACTAAGGCTATGTCGACTGCCCGCAGTCCACCATAGCCTCGGGGACTACACCCAGCGGGTGCACTCAGCGTGCCCCCACCGGTTCTGATCCCACTCGACCGGCCCGCCAGAGTCGAGTGTAGGGAGTAAAAAAATATAAGAAAGAGCTCAGACCACAATCGACTGCCAGCAGTCGACCACGGTCTCGGCACTACACCCAGTGGGTGCACTTGGCGTGCCCCCATCGGTTCCGAAACCACTCGACCAGACTGAGTGGAAGAGACAAACTATCAATTCAGTTTACACTCGACAAGATACAAAGACTACAGTCGACTGCCCGCAGTCCACCGCAGTCTCGGGGACTACACCCAGTGGGTGCACTCAGCGTGCCCCCACTAATTCAAAGTTCGAGCAACGCACCCAGTGGGTGTACTAACGCAAATATTTTCAGAAAGGAGTCTTCAGATATCATATCCTAACAGAACAAGCGGCGACCAACTAACCTGAACATTGCTTTGGAGAGCCGAGCTGGCGTCGTAGGTAGCCTGACTGGCGTCTCGCACCATCTTTATCTTCTCCATCATGACACCCGCCTGGCGTATAGCTTCCCTGGCAACATTCACTTCGTCTTCTGGGGCATGATGGGTCGCAAAAACCGAAGGTGGGCCGACAGGGGCCTGAGCAGTCGACGAAGAAGGCAAGGCACTCGACAGTGGCACGGCGAAGGTAACAGAACCCCGATTGGCGTTGCTAGCGTCCTGAACGACTGGTTCCGCCCTCGGTGTCGACCGTAGCGCCTCGCTTGTAGGAGCTTGCCTGCTCTTCCTCGTCAAAGGCCTCTCGGGCTCCTCATCATCGTCAGGGAGGTCAATAATGTTGGGAGCTGTGCAGGGTGCAATTGCCAAAGTCACATCACCCAATGATGCACATTGCAATTGGATCGACCAAACAAAGACAGTACGACAGAAATCATACCCAGATTAGAAGTGACCGCATCCTCCATCACCTCGTCCTCGTCCTCGTCCCTGTAAGCTGAGGTCCCGGAAGTGGCAGCACTGACAATCCCAAAGTCCGTCCAGTTAAAACAAGAAAAACAAACAACATGAAGCATCGAGTGAATACGAAAGGAGACACTCACGCGGAAGCAACGGGGATGTCAATCTTAATCTTCGGCAACGCCTTCCGAGTCTTCAGCTCTGCAACTTTGGGATGCTTTGGCGCTTTCTCAGTCGGGGTTGGTGAAGAGACCCGAGGACGCTTCGAAGACTGACCAGCCTGAGCAGTTACCTTTTCACGGGCACTCGGTCGTTCTTGGTCGAGCTTGGATCGCCTCTCCCGGTGAGGAGGTGACTCGACTTCTTCTCCATCACTTGAGTCGTCGCTTCCTCCAACCCCTTCACCGTCGGAAGTCCACTCGCCACTGTCGCTGCCGCTCGCCTCGCCTTCCAGAGCTTGCTCTTGCTCTCCGTTGGGCATTGAATACATTTCAATAATGGCCTGAAAGAAAGCAGGGAGAACAAAGTCAGTCGACGCAGTGTATGCAGGAGCGAATCCAAATTACAAAGAAAAAACTCAGAATCAGACCTTCTCTGGTGCATGAGATTGGTCGAATGGAGGGACTCTCCTGGCTCCCCTGGGGTTGTCCTTGTTCCAGGTAATACCCGACAGCCACTTCTCCAGTGTGTCGTCGTCGACCTCCTCCGGGTGGATCCGAGTGGAGTCTCCAAGACCCGAATACATCCACATCGGATGGTCTGGGGCTTGAAGAGGCTCGATGCGCCGCTGAAGGAAGACCTCCAAGAGATCCATACTGGTGACCCCGTCACGGATAAGCTGGACCACTCGATCGACCAGCACCCTCACCTGCGCCTTCTCCTCCGGGAGCACCTTCAAAGGGGAGGGTTTCCTCACTTGGTCCATGGTAAAGGGAGGGAGGCCAGTCGACTGCCCTGGTGTCGACTGGTCCTTACAGTAAAACCAGGTCGACTGCCATCCGCGGACTGAGTCGAGAAGAATCATGGCCGGAAAAGAACTTTTCCCTCTCATCTGGATACCAAGACCCCCACACATCTGAATCACTTGCGTCCTCTCGTCACTCAGGTTAGCCTTTTTCACCGTCTGGGAGCGACAAGTGAAAATGTGCTTGAAAAGACCCCAGTGAGGCCGGCAACCCAGGAAGTTCTCACACAAAGAAATGAAAGCGGCGAGATAAACGATTGTGTTGGGAGTAAAGTGGTGGAGTTGTCCCCCAAAGAAGTTCAGAAACCCCCGAAAGAAAGGGTGAGGAGGCAAGGAAAATCCACGGTCGACGTGGGTGGCAAGAAGAACACGCTCACCCTCCCGAGGTTGCGTCTCAGATTCCTTCCCCGGAAGCCGCGCCGAGTCATAGGGGATCAGCCCCCCTTCGGTCAGGTCATCAAGGTCTTCTTGGGTGATCCTCGAGTGGATCCAGTCGCCCTGGATCCAGCCCTTCGGCAGACCGGTTCGCGAGGAAGATCCACCCTTGCTGGTCGCCTTCCCCTTCGACCCCGACGTCGCCTTCTTTGCCCACTCTAGAGCCGCCGTCTTCTCCTTCCCCATTGTCGCCGGCGAGACGCGTACGGAGCGGTGGTGTTGGGGCGAGAGCGAGCGCAGCGGAGGGGCGTGAAGAGGGGAAGAGGTAATGGGAACGCACTGTTCGGGAGACTCCGGTCCGACGCCTTATATGAGGCCACTTCCGAGTGGCTGACGGGTAGGCCCAGGCGGCTCTGTCAAATCCCGTAACAATCGTGCGCGCAATACGTGGCGAAAAAGGTGACGCGGGGATCGAGGCGGCTCCGCTCTATCCCATCCGATTATTGCGGCCTCCCCCGTCCCGCGCACTCACTCGGAGCCTTTTGAGTAAAGAAACTCACTCGACGAAGAATTAAGAATGGATCAAGGCGACTGGAAAGGAAGTCTCTGTCAACACTTGGGTTCATTGATCCGAAACAAGGTATGCTCGCGGCATGAAGAACGAGTCGAAAAAATGCTCAAACCAGGTCCCACTCAAACCTCGATCCATTCGGGGGCTAATGATGAAGCTGTGTACCTAGGGTAGGGTCATGGACCTGTCCAAACTGACCTACCCAAGGACATCTCCAGAAGAAATCATCTTTCAATCGACTTGAAGGTGTCACTCGACAGACTTGAAGATACCCGACCAAGAAGCAATCACTCGACCAAGACCAAGCCACTCGACGGTCAGGTGACCTAAAGGCACTCCGCATGCTAACGGTCGGTTATTAAGTAGCTTTTATGGTCATCATAGCACTTTATTACTAGCGTTACCAGTAATGCCCTACCTTAATGTACATTGAACCCTTTGTATCATGGGCTGGCTGGGGTCTTGGCGCACTCTATATAAGCCACCCCCCTCCTCCGAAACAAGGGTTCGCACGCCTGTAATTCACACACGCATAATCCAGTCGACCGCCTCCGGGCTCCGAGACGTAGGGCTATTACTTCCTCCGAGAAGGGCCTGAACTCGTAAATCTTGCGCTCCTACAACTCCTCTATAGCTAAGATCTTGCCTCTCCATACTTACCCCCCTACATCACTATCAGACTTAGAACCACGACACCTAACACTGCTATTGTTAAAGATCTCGTGTCTGATAATATTGATGGGCATGTTATTTATTTCTGTGATGAAACTGCTAGAATTGCTAAACCTTATGCTAAAGATAAACCTAGACATGTGGTAGGCATGCCTGTTATTTCTGGTAAAATAGGAGATCATTGTTATCATGGTTTATGTGATATGGGTGCCAGTGTTAGTGCAATACCTATTAGCCTATATAGAGAAATTATGCATGAAATTACACTTGTTGAGTTAGAAGATATTGATGTCACAATTAAACTTGCCAATAGAGATACTATTTCACCAATGGGTATTGTTAGAGATGTTGAAGTCTTGTGTGGGAAAACTAAATATCCTGCTGATTTTCTTGTTCTTTGTTCCCCACAAGATAGCTTTTGTCCCATTATATTTGGTAGACCCTTCCTGAACACTGTTAATGCTACCATAGATTGCAAAAGGGATGTTTTTACTATCAGTTTAGACGATATGACTCATGAATTTAATTTCTCCAAATTTAGTAGACAACACCGTGAAGAAGAGTTACCTAGAAGGATGAAATTATTGGTCTTGCTTCAATTGTCGTACCTCCTAGTGATCCTTTAGAACAATATTTGCTAGACCATGAAAATGATATGTTTATGAATGATAGAAGGGAAATAGACGAAGTATTCTTTAAACAGGAACCTATTCTGAAAAACAATTTGTCTGTTGAAATCCTAGGGGATCCTCCTCCACCCAAGGGTGATCCCATGTTTGAGCTTAAACCGTTACCCGATACTCTTAAATATGCTTATCTTGATGAGAAAAAGATATATCATGTTATTATTAGTGCTAACCTTCCAGAGCATGAGGAAGAGAGATTATTGAAAACTCTGAAGAAGCACCGTGCTGCTATTGGGTATACTCTTGATGATCTTAAGGGCATTAGTCCCACTCTATGTCAACATAAAATTAATTTGGAAGAAGATGCTAAACCAGTTCGTGATCATCAACAATGGCTGAATCCTAAAATGAAAGAAGTGGTAAGAAAGGAAATACTAAAGCTCCTTGAGGCAGGTATAATCTATCCCGTTGCTGATAGTTAGTGGGTAAGTCATGTCCATTGTGTCCCTAAGAAGGGAGGTATTACTGTCGTTCCTAATGATAAAGATGAATTGATTCCTCAAAGAATTATTACATGTTATAGGATGGTAATTGATTTCCGCAAATTAAATAAGGAAACTGAAAAGGATCATTACCCATTACCTTTTATCGATCAAATGCTAGAAAGATTATACAAACATACACATTTTTTCTTTTTAGATGGTTATTCTGGTTTCTCTCAAATACCTGTGTCAGCCAAAGATCAATCAAAGACTACTTTTACTTGCCCTTTTGGTACTTTTGCTTATAGACGTTTGCCTTTTGGTCTATGTAATGCACTTGCTACCTTTCAAAGATGCATGATGGCTATATTCTCTGACTTTTGTGAAAAGATTTGTGAGGTTTTCATGGATGATTTCTCCGTCTATGGCTCTTCTTTTGATGATTTCTTCAGCAACCTTGATCGAGTTTTGCAGAGATGTGAAGAAACTAAGCTTGTCTTGAATTGGGAAAAGTGCCACTTTATGGTTAATGAAGGTATTGTCTTGGGGCACAAAGTTTCTGAAAGAGGTATTGAGGTTGATAAAGCCAAGGCTGATGCTATTGAGAAGATGCCATGTCCCAAGGACATCAAAGGTGTAAGAAGTTTCCTTGGTCATGCTGCATTTTATAGGAGGTTCATTAAGGACTTCTCAAAAATTTCTCGGCCTCTGACTAATTTATTACAAAAAGATATACCTTTTTTATGATGATTGTGTAGAAGCATTTGAAATACTTAAGAAAGCATTGATCTCTGCACCTATCATTCAGCCACCTGATTGGAATTTACCCTTTGAAATTATGTGTGATGCTAGTGATTATGCTGTAGGTGCTGTTCTAGGGCAAAGAGTTGATAAGAAATTAAATGTTATTCAATATGCTAGTAAAACCCTAGACAATGCTCAAAGAAATTATGCTACTACTGAAAAAGAATTCTTAGCAGTTGTATTTGCTTGTGATAAGTTCAGACCTTATATTGTTGATTCTAAAGTAACTATTCACACTGATCATGCTGCTATTAAATATCTCATGGAAAAGAAAGATGCTAAACCGAGACTTATTAGATGGGTTCTCTTGCTACAAGAATTTGACTTACATATCGTTGATAGAAAGGGAGCTGAGAACCCCGTTGCAGACAACTTGTCTAGGTTAGAAAATGTGCTTGATGACCCACTTCCTATTTTATGATAGCTTTCCTGATGAGCAATTAAATGTCATAAATGCTTCTTATACTGCTCCATGGTATGCTGATTATGCTAATTACATTGTTGCTTAGTTTATACCACCTAGTTTCGCATACCAGCAAAAGAAAAAGTTCTTCTATGATTTGAGGCATTACTTTTGGGATGACCCACATCTTTATAAAGAAGGAGTAGATGGTGTTATTAGACATTGTGTACCTGAGCATGAACAGGAACAGATCCTACGGAAGTGTCACTCCGAAGCTTATGGAGGACACCATGCTGGAGATAGAACTGCACATAATGTATTGCAATCTGGTTTTTATTGGCCTACTCTCTTCAAGGATGCCCGTAAGTTTGTCTTATCTTGTGATGAATGTCAAAGAATTGGTAATATTAGTAGACATCAAAAAATGCCTATGAATTATTCACTTGTTATTGAACCATTTGATGTTTGGGGCTTTGACTATATGGGAACCTTTCCTTCCTCTAATGGATATACACATATTTTAGTTGTTGTTGATTACGTTACTAAGTGGGTAGAAGCTATTCCAACTAGTAGTGATGATCATAACACTTCTATTAAGATGCTTAAAGAAGTTATTTTTCCAAGATTTGGAGTCCCTAGATATTTAATGACTGATGGTGGTTCACATTTTATTCATGGTGCTTTCCGTAAAATGTTTGCTAAATATGATGTTAATCATAGAATTGCATCTCCTTATCATCCTCGGTCTAGTGGTCAAGTAGAATTGAGTAATAGAGAGCTCAAATTAATTTTGCAAAAGATTGTTAATAGATCTAGAAAAAATTGGTCCAAGAAACTTGATGATGCATTATAGGCCTATAGAACTGCATATAAAAATCCTATGGGTATGTCTCCGTATAAAATGGTTTATGGAAAAGCATGTCACTTACCTCTCGAACTAGAACACAAGGCATATTGGGCTATTAAAGAACTCAACTATGATTTTAAACTTGCCGGTGAGAAGAGGTTATTTGAAATTAGCTCACTCGATGAATGGAGAACCCAATCCTACAAAAATGCCAAGTTGTTTAAGGAAAAGTTAAAAGATGGCATGATAAAAGGATACAAAAGCATGAGTTTAATGTAGGTGACTATGTATTGCTATACAACTCTCATTTAAGATTTTTTGCAGGAAAACTTCTCTCTAAATGGGAAGGTCCTTACGTTATCGAGGAGGTCTATCGTTCCGGTGCCATAAAAATCAACAACTTCGAAGGCACAAATCCGAAGGTGGTGAACGGTCAAAGAATCAAACATTATATCTCAGGTAATCCCATAAATGTTGAAACCAATGTTATTGAAACCGTAAGCCAAGAGGAATACATAAGGGACACTTTCCGGAATGCTCCAGACTCCGAAAAGGAATAGGTATGTGGTACGGTAAGTAAACCGACTCCAAAACAGTTTTTAAGGCAATATTTCTCCGTTTTGGAATATTTAGAAAAATAGAAAAATAAGAACAGTTCGGGAAGGACACGAGGGCTCCACGAGGGCGGAGGGCGCGCCCTGATACGTCTCCAACGTATCTATAATTTTTGATTGCTCCATGCTATATTATCTACTGTTTTGGACTATATTGGGCTTTATTATACACTTTTATATCTTTTTTGGGACTAACCTATTAACCCAGAGCCTAGTGCCAGTTTCTGTTTTTACCCTGTTTTAGGGTTTCAAAGAAAAGGAAAACCAGGCGGAGTCCAATTAACCTGAAACTTCACAGAACTCATTTTTGGAAGGAAAGAAGCCCAGAAGACTTGGAGTGCACGTCGGGGGATCGACGAGGAGGTCACGAGGCAGGGGGGCGCGCCCACCCCTCTGGGCGTGCCCTCCACCCTCGTGAGCCCCTCGTGGCCCCCCTGACGTATTTCTTCCACCTATATAACTCCGTATACCCTAAAAACATCCGAGAGCACAATAGATCGGGAGTTCCGCCGCCAGAAGCCTTCGTAGCCACCAAAAACCAATCTAGACTCGTTCCGGCACCCTACCGGAGGGGGCAATCCTTCTCCGGTGGCCATCTTCATCATCCCGGTGCTCTCCATGACGAGGAGGGAGTAGTTCCCCCTCGGGGCTGAGGGTATGTACCAGTAGCTATGTGTTTGATCTCTCTCTCTCTCTCTCTCTCTCTCGTGTTCTTGAGATGATACGATCTTGATGTATCGCGAGCTTTGCTATTATATTTGGATCCTATGATGTTTCTTCCCCCCTCTACTCTCTTGTAATGAATTGAGTTTCCCCTTTGAAGTTATCTTATCGGATTGAGTCTTTAAAGATTTAAGAACACTTGATGTATGTCTTGCCGTGCATATCTATGGTGACAATGGGATACCACGTGATTCACTTGATGTATGTTTTGGTGATCAACTTGCGGGTTCTGCCCATGAACCTAAGCATAGGGGTTGGCACACGTTTTCGTCGTGATTCTCCGGTAGAAATTTGGGGCACTCTTTGAGGTTCTATGTGTTGGTTGAATAGATGAATCTGAGATTGTGTGATGCATATCGTATAATCATACCCACGGATACTTGAGGTGACATTGGAGTATCTAGCTGACATTAGGGTTTTGGTTCATTTGTGTCTTAAGGTGTTATTCTAGTACGAACTCTAGGGTTGTTTGTGACACTTATAGGAATAGCCCAACGGATTGATTGGAAAGAATAACTTTGAGGTGGTTTCGTACCCTACCATAATCTCTTCGTTTGTTCTCCGCTATTAGTGACTTTGGAGTGACTCTTTGTTGCATGTTGAGGGATACTTAATTATGTGATCCAATTATGTTATTATTGTTGAGGGAACTTACACTAGTGAAAGTATGAACCCTAGGCCTTGTTTACTATCATTGCAATACCATTTACGCTCACTTTTACCATTAGTTACCTTGCTGTTTTTATATTTTCAGATTACAAATACCTTTATCTACCATCCATATACCACTTGTATCACCATCTCTTCGCCGAACTAGTGCACCTATACAATTTACCATTGTATTGGGTGTGTTGGGGACACAAGAGACTCTTTGTTATTTGGTTGCAGGGTTGCTTGAGAGAGACCATCTTCATCCTACGCCTCCTACGGATTGATAAACCTTAGGTCATCCACTTGAGGGAAATTTGCTACTGTCCTACAAACCTCTGCACTTGGAGGACCAACAACGTCTACAAGAAGAAGGTTGTGTAGTAGACATCAAGCTCTTTTCTGGCGCCGTTGCCAGGGAGGTTAGCATTTGAAGGTATATCTTTAGATCTTGCAATCGAGTCTTTTAGTTTCTTGTTTTATCACTAGTTTAGTTTATAAAATAAAACTCTAAAAAATGGAATTGAGTTTGTCTCATACGCTTCACCTTTTTAATATCTTTCGTGAGTATGATGGAAAGGATAATTGTGCTCAAGTGCTAGAAGAAGAAATCTATAAAATGTTTGGCACTAAATATTTGAATGATGAGCAAGATTGCAATGTTGTTAGTATGAATTCCTTGAATATCCATGATGCTAATGATATGCAAAGCCACAAGCTTGGGGAAGCTATGTTTGATGAAGATGATATTTTTTGTCCCCCAAGTTTTGATGAGCAAATTTATTATGATGAAAGCATGCCTCCTATCTATGATGATTATTGTGATGACACGTATGTTTTAAAGAATAATGATAACCATGAAACTTGTCATCTTGATCTTAATTTTCAATCACATGATAGTTATTTTGTTGAGTTTGCTCCCACTATTATTCATGAGAAGAATTTTGCTTATGTGGAGAGTAATAAAATTTCTATGCTTGTAGATCATGAAAGCAATGCTTTATGTGCTGGTTATATTGTTGAATTCATTCATGATGCTACTGAAAATTATTATGAGGGAGTAATATATGCTTGTAGGAATTGCAATAATATCAAGTTTCCTCTCTATGTGCTTAAAGTTTTGAAGTTATGCTTGTTTTACCTTCCTATGCAAGTTGATTATTGCTCCCATAAGTTGTTTGCTCACAAAATCCATATGCATAGGAAGTATGTTAGACTTAACTGTGCTAGTCATATTCTTCATGATGCTCTCTTTATGTTTCAATTCTTATCTTTTATGTGAGCATCGTCGAAACCATCATGCCTAGCTAGGGGTGTTAAATGATAACGCTTGTTGGGAGGCAACCCCACTTTATTTTTGTTCCTTGCTTTTTGTTCATGTTTAGTAATAAATAATTCATCTAGCCTCTGCTTATATCTGGTTTTATGCTTTTAATTAGTGTTTGTGCCAAGTAGAACCTTTGGGAAGACTTGGGGGAAGTCTTTGTGATCATGCTATCAAAAACAGAAACTTTAGCGCTCACGAGAATTGCTTCCATTTTTATTTGGAGAGTGCTATTTAGTTAATTATTTTTTCAGATGATTAATAGATAAATTCCTCAGGTCCAGCAATTTATTTGAGAATTTTATGAGTTCCATAAGTATATGTTTGATCCAGATTACTACAGACTGTTCTGCTTTTGAAAGATTCTGTTTTTCATGTGTTGTTTGCTTATTTTGATGAATCTATGGCTAGTAAAATAGTTTATAAACCATAGATAAGTTGGAATACAGTAGGTTTAACACCAATATAAATAAATAATGAGTTCATTACAGAACCTTGAAGTGGTCTTTTGTTTTCTTATACCAACGGAACTTACGAGTTTTTTGTTAAGTTTTGTGTTGTGAAGTTTTCATGTTTTGGGTAAGGATTCGATGGACTATGGAATAAGGAGTGGCAAGAGCCTAAGCTTGGGGATGCGCAAGGCACCCCAAGGTAATATTCAAGGACAACCAAGATCCTAAGCTTGGGGAAGGCATCCCCTCTTTCATCTTCGTTCATCGGTAACTTTACTTGGAGCTATATTTTTATTTACCACATGATATGTGTTTTTCTTGGAGCTTCGATTTATTTTGTTAGGATTTGCTTGCTGTTATTTAGAACAATGTTTTTCATCTTTTATTTCAATAAAAGTGGCATTGATAGCCTTTACTATGCCTATTTTAGAAGTCCACATGTTGCTGTTTGAAAACAGAAAGTTTACCGTTGTTTCAATAATTCCCTAGAAAATTCAGAATGTGATAAAATGTTGAAACCTTTTGCATATTAAGATCTGATAAATTTACTACAGTGGGAATTTCTTTCATAATTTTTGTAGCTAGGGAAGTATGGATGTTGCAGCATTCTTTACAGACTATCCTGTTTAGGCAGATTGCTGTTATGTTTGCATTGTTTGCATATGTTTGCTTCTTTAATGATTCTATTTGAGAATAGGACTATTAAATATGCAGAGGCATTTAGTATGCAATGTTGAATAATAATTTTAGTGATTTTCTATTGTAGAGTATGATAAGGTTTTTGCAATGGTTTATACTAACTTATCTCACGAGTCCTTGTTTAGTTTTGTGTGGATGAAGCTTTTGAGATTTAGGGAGACCGTGATATGAGAGGAATTAAGGAGACACAAAATATCAAGCTTGGGGATGCCGAAGGCATCCGAAGATAATATTTCAAGAAGTCTCAAGCATCTAAGCTTGGGTATGCCCCGGTTGGCATCCCACCTTTCTCCTTCAACAATTATCGGTTAGTTTCGGTTGATCCTAAGTTTTTGCTTCTTCACATGATGTTTGCCATTCTTAGAATGTCATTTTATTTTGCTTTGCTTGCTGTTTGAATAGAATACCAAGATCTGAAATTATTAAATGTTAGAGAGTCCTCACATAGTTTCATAATTATTCAACTACTCATTGATCTTCACTTATATCTTTCAGAGTAGTTTGTCATTTGCTCTAGTGCTTCACTTATATCTTTTAGAGCATGGTGGTAGTTTTATTTTGAAGAAATAGATGAACTCTCATGCTTAACTTGTATTATTTTGAGAGTCTTAAATAGCATGGTAATTTGCTTAAAATCCTAATATGCTAGGTATTCAAGAATAATAAAATTCTCTTATGAGTGTGTTGAATACTATGAGAAGTTTGATACTGATAATTGTTTTGAGATATGGAGATGGTGATATTAGAGTCATGCTACTTGAGTATTTGTGAATTTGAGAGATACTTGTGTTGAAGTTTGTGATTCCCGTAGCATGCACGTATGGTGAACCGTTATGTGATGAAGTCGGAGCATGATTTATTTATTGATTGCCTTCCTTATGAGTGGCGGTCGGGGATGAGCGATGGTCTTTTCCTACCAATCTATCCCCATAGGAGCATGCGCGTAGTACTTTGTTTCTATAACTAATAGATTTTTGCAATAAGTATGTGAGTTCTTTATGACTAATGTTGAGTCCATGGATTATACGCACTCTCACCCTTCCACCATTGCTAGCCTCTCTAGTACCACGCAACTTTCGCCGGTACCATACACCCACCATATACCTTCCTCAAAACAGCCACCATACCTACCTATTATGGCATGTCCATAGCCATTCCGAGATATATTGCCATGCAACTTTCCACCGTTCCATTTATTATGACACGCTTCATCATTGTCATATTGCTTAGCTGATCATGTAGTTGACATCGTATTTGTGGCAAAGCCACCATTCATAATTCTTTCATACATGTCACTCATGAGTCATTGCACATCCCGGTACACCGCCGGAAGCATTCATATAGAGTCATATCTTGTTCTAAGTATCGAGTTGTAATTCTTGAGTTGTAAGTAAATAAAAGTGTGATGATCATCATTATTAGAGCATTGTCCCAGTGAGGAAAGGATGATGGAGACTATGATTCCCCCACAAGTCGGGATGAGACTCCGGACGAAAAATAAATAAAAGAGGCTAGAGAAGCCCAAATAAAAAAAGAGGCCATAAAAAAGAGAAAAGGCCCAAATAAAAAAAATAAAAATGAGAGAAAAAGAGAGAAGGGATAATGCTACTATCCTTTCACCACACTTGTGCTTCAAAGTAGCACCATGATCTTCATGATAGAGAGTCTCCTATGTTGTCACTTTCATATACTAGTTGGAATCTTTCATTATAGAACTTGGCTTGTATATTCCAATGATGGGATTCCTCAAAATGCCCTAGGTCTTCGTGAACAAGCAAGTTGGATGCACACCCACTTAGTTTCTTTTTGAGCTTTCATACACTTATAGCTCTAGTGCATCCGTTGCATGGCAATCCCTACTCACTCACATTGATTTCTATTGATGGTCATCTCCATAGCCCGTTGATACGCCTAGTTGATGTGAGACTATCTTCCCCTTTTTGTCTTCTCCACAACCACCATTCTATTCCACCTATAGTGCTATGTCCATGGCTCACGCTCATGTATTGCGTGAAGATTGAAAAAGTTTGAGAACATCAAAAGTATGAAACAATTGCTTGGCTTGTCATCGGGGTTGTGCATGATTTAAATATGTTGTGTGGTGAAGATGGAGCATAGCCAGACTATATGATTTTGTAGGGATAACTTTCTTTGGCCATGTTATTTTGAGAAGACATGATTGCTTTATTAGTATGCTTGAAGTATTATCATTTTTATGTCAATATTAAACTTTTGTCTTGAATCTTATGGATCTGAATATTCATACCACAATTAAGAAGAATTACATTGAAATTATGCCAAGTAGCACTCCGCATCAAAAATTTTGTTTTATCATTTACCTACTCGAGGACGAGCAGGAATTAAGCTTGGGGATGCTTGATACGTCTCCAACGTATCTATAATTTTTGATTGATCCATGCTATATTATCTACTGTTTTGGACTATATTGGGCTTTATTATACACTTTTATATCATTTTTTGGGACTAACCTATTAACCCACAGCCTAGTGCCAGTTTCTGTTTTTACCCTATTTTAGGGTTTCGAAGAAAAGGAAAACCAGACGGAGTCCAATTGACCTGAAACTTCACGGAACTCATTTTTGGCAGGAAAGAAGCTCAGAAGACTTGGAGTGCATGTCGGGGGATCTGCGAGGAGGTCACGAGGCAGGGGGGCGCGCCCACCCCCTGGGCGCACCCTCCACCCTCGTGAGCCCCTCGTGGCCCCCTGACGTATTTATTCCGCCTATATATATATATATATCTCCATATACCCTAAAAACATCCGAGAGCACAATAGATTGGGAGTTCTGCCGCCAAAAGCCTCTGTAACCACAAAAACCAATCTAGACTCGTTCCGGTACCCTGCCAGAGGGGGCAATCCTTCTCCGGTGGCCATCTTCATCATTTCGGTGCTCTCCATGACGAGGAGGGAGTAGTTCTCCCTCGGGGCTTAGGGTATGTACCAGTAGCTATGTGTTTGATCTCTCTCTCTCTCTCTCTCTCTCTCGTGTTCTTGAGATGATACGATCTTGATGTATCGCGAACTTTGCTATTATATTTGGATCCTATGATGTTTATTCCCCCCTCTACTCTCTTGTAATGAATTGAGTTTCCCCTTTGAAGTTATCTTATCGGATTGAGTCTTTAAAGATTTGAGAACACTTGATGTATGTCTTGCCATGCGTATCTGTGGTGACAATGGGATACCACGTGATTCACTTGATGTATGTTTTGGTGATCAACTTGCGGGTTCCGCCCATGAACCTAAGCATAGGGGTTGGCACACGTTTTCGTCGTGCTTCTCCGGTAGAACTTTGGGGCACTCTTTGAGGTTCTATGTGTTGGTTGAATAGATGAATCTGAGATTGTGTGATGCATATCATATAATCATACCCACGGATACTGGAGGTGACATTGGAGTATCTAGGTTACATTAGGGTTTTGGTTCATTTGTGTCTTAAGGTGTTATTCTAGTACGAACTCTAGGTTTGTTTGTGACACTTATAGGAATAGCCCAACGGATTGATTGGAAAGAATAACTTTGAGGTGGTTTCGTACCCTACCATAATCTCTTCGTTTGTTCTCCGCTATTAGTGACTTTGGAGTGACTCTTTGTTGCATGTTGAGGGATACTTAATTATGTGATCCAATTATGTTATTATTGTTGAGGGAACTTACACTAGTGAAAGTATGAACCCTAGGCCTTGTTTACTATCATTGCAATACCGTTTACGCTCACTTTTACCATTAGTTACCTTGCTGTTTTTATATTTTCAGATTACAAATACCTTTATCTACCATCCATATACCACTTGTATCACCATCTCTTCACCGAACTAGTGCACCTATACAATTTACCATTGTATTGGGTGTGTTGGGGACACAAGAGACTCTTTGTTATTTAGTTGCAGGGTTGCTTGAGAGAGACCATCTTAATCCTACGCCTCCTACGGATTGATAAACCTTAGGTCATCCACTTGAGGGAAATTTGCTGCTGTCCTACAAACCTCTGCACTTGGAGGCCCAACAACGTCTACAAGAAGAAGGTTGTGTAGTAGACATCACGCCCCCGTACCTCGTGGGCACCTTGTGTGCTCTCCGGACTCCGTTTTCATACATGACACGTATTTTGGTCGATAAAAATTCATTATATAATCTCCCGGAGGTTTTGACTCACGTATCACACAAATATCACTTGTCTTTGTTTCAAGTTGTTTCTGTTGCAGATTAGAGCAAGATGTCTTCACAAGAGTCAGTCGGGGAGAGCCGGGTGTCTCATCCGGCACCGAGATCAATGACAACAAACAATGTTAACCTCTTTGGGCCAGCAACAGAGGAAGAGATGGAGGCTGAATTGAAGAGGATAGATGCCATGGAAGAGGATCAAGAAGTCACTTCCTGCTTCCGAGCTGGCACTACTAGGGAAAAGCCTAGCAGCAGCGCGGGTTTTCGGCCTTTTAGTAGCGCGGGGGCCGGCGCTACTAATAAGGAGCTACAGCTAACGTATAGCAGTAGCGCTGGTCCACCCACGCTACTGCTACACAAGTGTTGCAGCAGCGCGCTTAAAGGAACCTCGCTGCTACTAATAGCTATAGCGCGCTTCCCCTGTGCGCGCTACTGCTACAACCGCGTTGCTGCTAACTTTTCTCCACTCGCTACTGCTAATTTTAGTAGTTTTTTGTTTTTTTCGGCATATTTGTTTTGTATTTGAACATGCTTTATAGAAGAATCTTTAGCACATACAAATGTCATCATGATACACATACAAATGCCTGCGAGACCACAAATGTAATCATAGCATATACATACAAATAGTCTCGTCATAATCATCATCCAACACAAAGTGGTATCTTGTCATCATCTCGAAAATAGCAATACATGCAAGTCTTGAATACTTGCAACTACAACGTCATCCATCTAAACAAAGGTATACGCGAGAAGAGCTATCACTATGAGTGAGAGCGGAACTATGCAGTACATGAGATGGCGGTTACGAGTCCTCTCTCGTGCTAGCGTGAACCTCAAGTAACTAGCTTCTCCTTCTTGTCTGCTTTTGAAGCCTTTATGGCTGGCGTCCGAGAACCCATTCACTTGCGCCTGACACTCATGCCACTCGTTGTACACCCCCGGAACCTTCCCTTTGTACACGACATAGCAGTTCCATCTCGCCATAAAGAAACTAGGTACCTATTAGAGATGCATGTTCATGAAGAGGATGTACAATCATATATATGCAACAAAATATACTAGAGAACACTGAAAAAGAAAGGGTTAGCAACTAGATGCAACTAGGGATCATGGACATCACAAAGTTGCATTGCTACAAATAGTATACAAGTTCAACCGACACATATCATCATCATCGGCATCATAAATCACTAGAAGTTCCATCCTTCCATATCATCGAGGATAGACCCTAGCTTCTTGAATGGCGTGAGGTCTAGACATTGCATGCCTATGCGAGTTCGGACGTCAGCTCGCGATATAGGACCGTGGTGGAACATCCCCTTCTCATCGACGACTTCTTTCATGATGATCGTCGCAATGTCGCTTTGGATGCGAAAAAGTCATCTCTAAGTTTATAATCCGCTTCTCCATGAGATTCTAGCCACTTGTGGATATGATCATCATTTCTGCTTCTCATGCGAAGCTTTTGGTGATCCGTGTTGAACTGAATCATGAGATGGAGGATGTAGAATCCATCCTTGTTACTTGGTTTTGGGACTTGGATGCAGGAGAAGTTAGTTTTATGCGCGAAACCCATCTTCTTGTTCCTTTGTTTCCTGATCTGCATGTGGCCACCTCTAAAGCTGAAGCCTTGGAGAGCATCATCTAGAATATTCATTATGTGGGTGTAGTCTTTTTTCTCGTAGTCTCTGGAAGGGTCAAAATACACGGCGTGGGAGACTTGCGGATAAAGAACAATAAGGACGGCGCGCCCGTTGCTGCGGGGAAAAGACACCTCAAATTATTCCCCATAGAGAGAGAAGGAATGATTGAAATGTATGAAAGGGTTGTTCGAAACTGACTTACTTTGGATGATAAGGCACGAGGACAATTTCGGCATGACCTTTGCTAAAAAATGGACATATCGAGCACCTGAAATTCACCGGAACGGAAATGAATCAACATTCCGGCGTAACATAGGCAACTCGGATCATTTACCAAAACATGTCATGTCCAAAACATGACATATCCACATATTACATGTCCAGTTCAAATTTGCATATAAATTCAGCAAATTTTGAAACCTATCTAAATTCATAACTAAATAGATAACCTAATTAACATAACTAAAACCTAAGTAAATTAACCCTAGCTAGCAGAGAGAGAGGGGGGGGGGGTGGTTACAGAGGGTGCAGGGCAAGGAGGCAGGCCCGACAACGGCCGAGGTTGGGAGGGGAGGAAGCAGAGGAGGGAGGCGAGGGCCGACGGGTCGGGGGCGAGCGCCGGCGCCGGGGGCGAGCGCGCCTGGGTCGGGGGTGGCGGGGTCGGGGGCGAGCGCACCGGGGTCGGGCGCGGCGGAGTCAGGGGCGGCGGGGTCGGGGGCGAGCGCGCCGAGGTCGGGGGCAGGCGCGGTGGTGCGACGGGGCCGGGGAAGAGAGAGTGGAGATTTGGGGGGAAAGAGGCGGGATGAAGCAGGGAGAGGGATAATTTTGGGTTAAGTGGACATAGCAGTAGCGCGTTTACACGAAACGCGCTACTACTATTACGAGCAGCTATAGCGATTTTCTGCAGAAACCGCTACTGCTACCTTGACTAGTTGTAGCTCTTTTTCACTAAAGCACTATTGCTATAACCAGTTTCCCTTTTTTCTTTTCCTCAGCATAATAGGAACATATATATTACATCATTGGACCCTTGCATAATAATGGCTAAGTGTGTATACAAAATAGGAACATATATATATATATATATTACATCATTGGACCCATGCATAATAGTGGCTAATTAAGTGTGTATACAAAATAGGAACATATATATATATATTACATCATTTGACCGATTCCTCAGCGCTGACGTTTTCATTTTTGAGTCAGCTTCTTTCCCTTCTTGTTCGTCGAAGAATAATTGAGCCCCTCATTGTGACTTTGCCTTTTCCATGCAGTATGATTTTTCTTTGGTAATGTAGTATTGATTCTTCTTTTGATGTATACTTCATCATCATCGTCATCTTCCCTCATTGGGTTGCCGTACTGATCATAGTCTTCCTCATTGGCGACTCCATCCATTCCAATGATGTTTCTTTTGCCTTTCCTCACGACAACACAACTGGGATTGCATGGGTCGGTTATGAAGAAGCATTGTGTCACGTGCTTAGCGTGTACCCATGGCTCGTTTTTTGCGATAGCGTTCACGGTAGCGCTCTTGGCGTCGGGTATAGTCATGGTAGTGAAAATCTGGCTTTCTCTTTCGACATTCTTAGCCCATCTGACACGGAACATCATCGTGTTGTGCAGTCTAGAGTAGTCAAGCTCCCAGATCTCCTCGACCCTTCCATAAAATCGTTCAGTTGCGCCGTTGTCGCTGCCGGTCATGCATTCCATCGTCACCCCTGAGTTCTGATATTCATCACTGTCCATATCTTTGGCCTCCGTGTAGAACATGTATCTGTTGATATCATATGCCTGATAGGTTACGAGGTTGGGCGAGGGGCCATGTGCTAAGGCGTATATGAGCAATCCGTCCTTAGAGCCCTCCTCCGGGGGATTAGCAATAATATGCTCTTTGAACCAATGCAGGAACGTGGAGTTGTGCTCTCTAGTAACTTCGGCGTCCGTCCTGCATACCCCCTGGTCACGATACTTCTTTGCGATAATTTCTTTGTGCAGTGCCACGAAAGGATCTACCTCGTCTAGGTGTTGTAGCACTACCAAGTTTGCTCTGTCAAAGTCGCTGCGTCGATCTGAGTATGCCACGTGCAGTTCCCTGCGACAGTTGAAGTGACCTTATCCTTCGAGCCTCCCATCGTGCTTGTTAACGGGCAAACCAACACTAACACCAGGCGGCTGGTCTGCGCCTTATAGAAAATTCTCACACAAAGAGATGCACTCTTGTGTCAAATAGCCTTGGATGATGCTTCCATCCGGACAGGACATGTTACGAATGAATCCTTTGATGATCCCATTCATCCTCTCAAATGGCATCATGTTGTGCAGGAATGACGGCCCCAGGTCTATTATGTCATCCACAATATGGACACACAGATGCACCATCACGTCAAAGAACGCGGGCGGGAAGTACATCTCAAGCTCATTCAGTATCACAACGATCTCTTCCTGTAGCCTTCCGAGCTGCTTCACACTGATCGACTTTCGAGAGGTGACGTCGAAAAAGTTGCAGAGACCAATAAGCGTGTCACGGACGTGCTTGTCCATTATCCCTCTAAGGGCAACAGGTAATATCTGCATCATCATCACATGACAGTCATGAGACTTCATCCCGCTGAACCTTTTCTTGTCCGTGTCTACATATCTACTTATCTTGCCACTGTAACCGGAACTAACTTTGACTCCGGTAAGGCACTTTAAGAATTGATTGATCTCAGCATGACTTAAGGTGAAGCAAGAAGGGGGGCAATAATCCTCATTCTTTATTTTCTTGCCCTTCTTCTCCCGTGCCTCTGTCTCCATCTCTATCTCGTCTGACATTTTATGGGGCGTCATGTGCTGATCTTCCCCAATTTTGAAATCTTGCAAGTCTTTTCTTGCCTTCGGCCCATCCTTGGTCTTATCCGGCATGTTCATTAGTGTTGCGAGCAAGCTCTCAAGGACATTCTTACAGATATGCATTTGATCAAGGCAATGAGGTGTATCAAGTTTGTGCCAGTACTCCAAGTCCCAGAACACAGACCTCGTCTTCCATACCTTCAGCAGCGGCTCCGGCGCCTTTCTCATCGTCTTTCCCGGCGCGGGGCACTCCTTCTAGTTTTTCAACATCTCATCAATTTCGGCACCGCTCCGCTTATGTGGAGGTCCTCAATGCTCAGCGTGACCATTGAATAGATCTCCACGGTTTCTCCACGGGTCGTCTTGTTCGAGCCATCTTCGATGCCCCATGTACACGATTTTCCCAGACCCGCCGTCTTTCCTTGACATTAGCTGCTGAGACGTCGTATCATCCATGCACCGCGTGCATCCGCAATATCCATGGCACACCTGGCCTACCACATATCCGTAACCAAGATAGCCGTGCACTGTCGTGATCAGCGCGGCTCTCATGTTGAAATACTCGCCTTTGCTGGCATCCCATGTCTTGGCCGGTGTTTTCCATAACGTGTCTAACTCCTCCTGAAGTAGCCCCAGATACAAATTAATATTATTTCCTGGTTGTTTCGGCCCTTGAATAAGCATGCTCATGTGAATGTACTTCGATTTCATGCACAACCAGGGGGGAGGTTGTACATCCATACAAACACGGGCCATGTGCTATGGTTGGTGCTCTGGTTGCCAAACGGCTTCATGCCATCGATACATGCGCCGAGCACGATGTTCCTTGCATCACATTCAAAATACCGATAGACGCTGTTCAACGCTCTCCACTGGCTTCCATCCTTGACGTGTCTCAGCTTCGGATCATCTCCATCGTCGGGTTTCTTCCACTCCGCGTGCCAGCGCATTAGCTTTGCTTCCTTGGGATCTACAAAATACCTCTGGAGACGGGGAGTGATCGGTAAGTACCATTCCACTTTCTGGGGACATTTCTTCCCGGCCTTCTTGTATCGAGAAGCATTGCACACCAGACAACTTGTTTTTTCCGCGTGCTCCTTCCGATAAATTATGCAATCGTTGATGCATGCATGGTATCTAACGTGTGGCAGATCAAGAGGGCACACGATCTTCTTGGCCTCATCAACACTACTAGGACATAGATTACCCTCAGGAAGAACATCCTTTAGGTACTTGAGATGCTCATCGAGGCTAGTGTCGGTCCATTTGTTTTTAGCCTTCGTCTTCAGCACTTGGAGCGTGAAACTCAAGCGGGTCACCTCAGGATTGCAACCATCATACAATGGAGTGTTCGAGTCTACCACAGTTGCTCCAGCTTAGCCTCCTCTCTAGAAGCAGCTCTCTCAGTACTCGTCTCCTTGCGAAGCAATGCTTGAACATGAGGGTCCCGCACGATTGAACTTAGTACCGACGAACTCTGCTGCGTGGAGTCCATGTCGTTCTCTCCTCCGCCATGTCCGGCCCCTTCTCTGCCGCCATGTCCGGCCTCTTCCCTGCCGCCATTATTGATCATCTCGTTGTCTTGTCCCGTGTCATCATTGCCTGCCCCATCGGCATCCTCAACATCGTCATCCTCATCTTCAGTTATCCATCGAGTATAGCCATCCATGAAACCAGTCATGAGCAGGTGCGCTTCGACACGACCATTGACATGGGGGTCAAGCCAAACTATTCCTTTGCATTTTCGACACGGACATAAAACCTCTGTCAGGTTATTTTCTTCATGTCCTGCACCGCCGACCGCAACCACCTGTCCACCATCGTTCCACTGACCATCGTCAACTCTGCACGGTAATAATAAACAAATTGATTATAAAGATGCGTGCATTCATAAAAGTCATACAAAAATTCAGCATGACCTTCCTTAAAAATAGGACATATATAGATCTAGAGTTTGCCCGGAATTCGCCGAAACGGAAATAAATCGACATTTCGGCAAAACATAGGCAACTCAAATGCACAATTTGGCGTCAACTCATGCCACACACACAATTTCCATAGAAATATCACACACACATGCATAAACATATTTCCATTTTGCAAAATCATGAAATATTAATCACACTTCTATCTCGAGATCGAGCACACGGTGGAGATGATGATGTAGGGAGGTCAAAAGTGCACAAAGCTCTTCTTGACAAAGATAGATCTAGTTAGGGGGCAAATAGGTCACTTAACTAAATGCTACATCTACCTAGCTAGCTAATTTGGGAGGAGACAACTTCAACTAGTGGAGGGGGGAGGAAAAAGAGAAAGGAGATGAATTAATGGAGGTGGTGTAGTTATAGCTAGGAGTAATGAAGAGAGAGAAAGGTAGGTAGAAGAGGGAGAGTAATGGGGGGAGAAGTATTGAGGAAGAAGAAGAGTGAGAGAGGGAGGATGTGGGAGGTAGGGGAAAGGGAGGAGAGGAGATGGGGAGGGGGAGGTGGAAAAGGTGGTGGGTGCTGCGTCTTAGCAGTAGCGCGGGAGAGAAAGCGCGCTGCTGCTAAGAGCGTAGCAACAGCGCGCTTTCCTGTCACGCGCTACTGCTAAACGGGCCAACCCTGTGCACAATTTCAAAATTAGCAACAGCGAGGTGACAAAAAAGCGCTGCTACTATGGCATTAGCAGCAGCGGGCTCCCTGGCGCCGCGCTACTGGTAAACTTATGTCGTTCTGTACTGTCGGTGGATTTTTGTAGCAGCGCGGTTTAACCGTCACGCGCTACTACTAAGTTTGCACCAGTAGCGAGCTTTCCGTAGCCGCGCTGCTACTACTTAGCAGCAGCGCCTGTTTTTATGCCGCGCTGGTGCTAAGATTCTGTGTATAAGGTTTTCCCTAGTAGTGTGGATTCACAATGGGAGAACTTCAGAGCTTGGCTATTCCAAATTCGGTTATCCCTTCCAATGTTAGATTTATTTCTTATGAGAATATGAAAAAGAGTGTCACTGGTTCTCCCGCAGCTATGCAGCACCCTTGGGTGCAGGGAGCTTTGGTTGTTACAGGAAAACACCGAAAGGAAATAATGGACCTCAAGCAGCAAGTCAATAAGCTCGAGGAGGAGAATCGTATCCTGAGGAGCATCATCGCCAAGAATATCACATCACCATCCCCGAAAAGAGAGACATAATCACATGGTTATGGGCACCCCCCTTGGCAACTGCCAACCTTGTGGGAGTGCCCCGGTATCGTATCACCATCACTTTTATCTTTACCGTTTTTCTTAGTTCGATCCTTTTGGTAATATCTTGATCTAGTAGAATAAAAGTCTTAGTATGATCTAGTTGTGAGTTTTTCTTTATAGTTCTTCTATGTAATCGAGTCTGTGAGCTATATAATAAAGATTAGTGTTGAGTCAAGGGCTTGATTATTTTTCCATGATCCTAAGGGAACAAAAGAAAAGAGAAAGAAATAAAAAGAAACAAAGAGATCATGTGAGTCTTATGGAGAGTAATGAGCTCACATAAAAAGTATGATGAATAAAAGTTGTTGAGAGTTGACAAACATAGTTTTGATCATCGTTGCAATTAATAGGAAGTAATAAAGAAAGAGAGGTCTTCACATATAAATATACTATCTTGGACATCTTTTATGATTGTGAGCACTCATTAAAATATGACATGCTAAAGAGTTGATGTTGGACAAGGAAGACAACGTAATGGGTTATGTTTTCTTACATCTGAAATAAATTATATTGTCATGGATCATCCAACATGGTTGAGCTTGCCTTTCCCCCTCATGCTAGCCAAATTCATCGCACCAAGTAGAGATACTACTTGTGCTTCCAAATACCCTTAAACCAGTTTTGCCATGAGAGTCCACCATACCTACCTATGGATTGAGTAAGATCCTCCAAGTAAGTTGTCATCGGTACAATCAATAAAAATTTCTCTCTAAATATGTATGACTTATTAGTGTGGGAGAAATAAGCTTTATATGATCATGTGATACGGAAGAAATAAAAGCGACAAACTGCATAATAAAGGTCCATATCACCAGTGGCAATATAAAGTGACGTTCTTTCGCATTAAGATTTTGTGCATCCAACCATAAAAGCGCATGACAACCTCTGCTTCCCTCTGCGAAGGGCCTATCTTTTACCTTTACCTCCTACCTTGCATAAGAATCATGGTGATCTTCACCCTTACTTTTTACATTTTATCCTTTGGCAAGCACAGTATGTTGGAAAGATCCTGGTATATATGGCTAATTGGATGTGAGTTTTCATGAACTATTATTGTTGACATTACCCTTGAGGCAAAACGTTGGGAGGCAAATAGGGATGGCAATGGGTCGGGTTTGGGGCGGGTTGAGCTGGTCCAAATCCAACCCATGACCCATCGTCCTACCCTCTGCCCATCCACCAAATTATCCATGGGCACAACTTGTGCCCATGCCCAAACCCGCTGGATACCCACATACCCATGGAGCTCCATGGGCATAGAAAAGTCAGCATGAAGCCTTTCCAAAGATCAAATTAACTAATCATCATTCACTCACAAATGACAACATAAGCTACATGCATAATTAGGCAACAAGTAATACAACGAGTCCTTAAGTGTGACATACCAGAGGTTGATTCTGCGGCATATAGCTCATGGCACAAGTTGTATATTTCCTGTCATTTCCCATTGATTCGCTCTTCCTACTGTCATGGCATATGGCCCCACATGTCATACGAGTATCCATTAGATATCCATGGAGCACAAACTATAACCATGCCCAACCCGGCGGTTCGTGGGTATCCATATCCATGGACCCATGGGCAGAAATGTGCTCCATACCCTTGCCCAACCGGGTCGGGTATCCATGGGTATCCAGATCCATGGATAAAATTGCCATCCTATTTAGGATTGACAAAACCTTCTGGTTGCATCATATACAACTCTTCTTTAATAAATCCATTAAGGAATGCAGTTTCGTTTACCCATTTGCCAGATTTCATAAAATGCGGCAATTGCTAACATGATTCGGACAGACTTTAAGCATAGATACGAGTGAGAAACTCTCATCGTAGTTAACACCTTGAACTTGTCGAAAACCTTTTGCGACAATTCTAGCTTTGTAGATAGTAACACTACTATCAGCGTCCATCTTCCTCTTGAAGATCCATTTAATCTCAATGGCTCGCCGATCATTGGGCAAGTCAATCAAAGTCCATACTTTGTTCTCATACATGGATCTCATCTCAGATTTCATGGCCTCAAGCCATTTCACGGAATCTGGGCTCATCATCGCTTCCTCATAGTTCGTAGGTTCGTCATGGTCAAGTAGCATGACCTCCAGAACAAGATTACCGTACCACTCTGGTGCGGATCTCACTCTGGTTAACCTACGAGATTCGGTAGTAACTTGATCTGAAGTTACATGATCATCATCATTAGCTTCCTCACTAATTGGTGTAGTAGTCACAGGAACAGATTTCTGTGATGAACTACTTTCCAATAAGGGAGAAGGTACAATTACCTTATCAAGTTTTAATTTCCTCCCACTCACTTCTTTCGAGAGAAACTCCTTCTCTAGAAAGGATCCATTCTCGGCAATGAATAACTTGCCTTCGGATCTGTGATAGAAGGTGTACCCAACATTTTCTTTTGGGTATCCTATGAAGATTTACTTCTCGATTTGGGTTCGAGATTATCAAGTTGAAACTTTTTTTTACATAAGCATCGCAGTCCCAAACTTGAAGAAACGACAGCTTAGGTTTCTCGCCAAACCATAGTTCATACTGTGTCGTCTCAATGGATTTAGATGGTGCCCTATTTAACATGAATGCAGTTGTCTCTAATGCATAACCCCAAAACGATAGTGGTAGATCGGTAAGAGACATCATAGATCGCACCATATCTAATAAAGTACGGTTATGACGTTCGGACACACCATTATGCTGTGGTGTTCCAGGTGGCGTGAGTAGTGAAACTATTTCACATTATTTTTAACTGAAGGCCAAACTCGTAACTCAAATATTTTACTTCTGCGATCATATCGTAGAAACTTTTATTTTTGTTACGATGATTCTCCACTTCACTCTGAAATTCTTTGAACTTTTCAAATGTTTCAGACTTTTGTTTCATCAAGTAGATATACTCATATCTGCTCAAATCATATGTGAAGATCAGAAAATAATGATACCTGCCACGAGCCTCAATATTCATCGGACCACATACATCAGTATGTATGATTTCCAACAAATTTGTTGCTCACTCCATTGTTCCAGAGAACGGAGTCTTAGTCATCTTGCCCATAAGGCATGGTTCGCAAGCACCAAGTGATTCATAATCAAGTGATTCCAAAATCCCATCAGCATGGAGTTTCTTCATGCGCTTTACACCAATATGACCTAAACGGCAGTGCCACAAATAAGTTGCACTATCATTATTAACTTCGCATCTTTTGGTTTCAATATTATGAATATGTGTATCACTATGATCGAGATCCAATGAACTATTTTCATTGGGTGTGTAACCATATAAGGTTTTATTCATGTAAACAGAAGAACAATTTATTCTCTTACTTAAATGAATAACCGTATTACAATAAAAAAGATCAAATCATATTCATGCTCAACGCAAACACCAATTAACACTTATTTAGGTTCAACATTAATCCCGAAAGTATAGGGAGTGTGCGATGATGATCATATCAATCTTGGAACCACTTCCAACACACATCGTCACTTCACCCTTTACTAGTCTCTGTTTATTCTGCAACTCCCATTTCGAGTTACTAATCTTAGCAACTGAACTAGTATCAAATACTGAGGGGTTGCTATAAACACTAGTAAAGTACACATCAATAACATGTATATCAAATATACTTATGTTCACTTTGCCATCCTTCTTATTCGCCAATCACTTGGGGTAGTTCCGCTTCCAGTGACCAGTCCCTTTGCAGTAGAAGCACTTAGTCTCAGGCTTAGGACCAGACTTGGGCTTCTTCACTTGAGCAGCAACTTGCTTGCCGTTCTTCTTGAAGTTCCCTTTCTTTCTTTTTCCCTTTTCTTGAAACTAGTGGTCTTGTCTACCATCAACACTTGATGTTTTCTTGATTTCTACCTTCGTCGATTTTAGCATCACGAAGAGCTTGGGAATCGTTTCCGTTATCCCTTGCATATTATAGTTCATCATGAAGTTCTACTAACTTGGTGATGGTGACTAGAGAATTCGGTCAATCACTATTTTATCTGGAAGATTAACTCCCACTTGATTCAAGCAATTGTAGTACCCAGACAATCTGAGCACATGCTCACTAGTTGAGCGATTCTCCTCCATCTTTTAGCTATAGAACTCGTTGGAGACTTCATATCTCTCAACTCGGGTATTTGCTTGAAATATTAACTTCAACTCCTAGAACATCTCATAGTGTCCATGACGTTCAAAACGTCTTTGAAGTCCCGATTCTAAGCCGTTAAGCACGGTGCACCAAACTATCAAGTAGTCATCATATTGAGCTAGCCAAACATTCATAACGTCTGCATCTGCTCCTGCAATAGGTCTGTCACCTAGCAGTGCATCAAGGATATAATTCTTTTGTGAAGCAATGAGGATAAACCTCAGATCACGGATCCAATCCGCATCATTGCTACTAACATCTTTCAACACAATTTTCTCTAGGAACATATCAAAATAAACATATGAAAGCAACAACGCGAGCTATTGATCTACAACATAGAAATGCTAATACTACCAGGACTAAGTTCATGATAAATTAAAGTTCAATTAATCATATTACTTAAGAAATCCCACTTAGATAGACATCCCTCTAATCCTCTAAGTGATCACATGATCCAAATCAACTAAACCATGTCCGATCATGACGTGAGATGGAGTAGTTTCAATGGTGAACATCGCTATGTTGATCATATCTACTATATGATTCACGCTCGACCTTTCGGTCTCCGTGTTCCGAGGCCATATCTGTATATGCTTGGCTCGTCAAGTATAACCTGAGTATTCCGCGTGTGCAACTGTTTTGCACCCATTGTATTTGAACGTAGAGCCTATCACACCCGATCATCACGTGGTGTCTTAGCACGAAGAACTTTCGCAACAGTGCATACTCAGGGAGAACACTTCTTGATAATTAGTGAGAGATCATCTTAAAATGCTACCGTCAAACAAAGCAAAAATAAGATGTATAAAAGATAAACATCATATGCAATCAAAATATGTGACATGATATGGCCATGATCATCTTGCACCTTTGATCTCCATCTCCAAAGTACTGTCATGATATCTATCGTCACCGGCATGACACCATGATCTCCATCATCTTGATCTATATCAATGTGTCGTTACATGGTCGTCTCGCCAACAATTGCTCTTGCAACTATTGCTATCGCATAGCGATAAAGTAAAGCAATTATTTGGCGCTTGCATCTTATGCAATAGAGAGACAACCATAAGGATTTTACCAGTTGCCGATAACTTCAACAAAACATGATCATCTCATACAACAACTTATATCTCATCACGTCTTGACCATATCACATCACAACATGCCCTGCAAAAACAAGTTAGACGTCCTCTACTTTGTTGTTGCAAGTTTTACGTGGCTGCTACGGGCTTAGCAAGAACCAATCTTACCTACGCATCAAAACCACAACGATAGTTTGTCAAGTTGGTGCTGTTTTAACCTTCGCAAGGACCAGGCGTAGCCACACTCGGTTCAACTAAAGTTGGAGAAACTGACACCCGCCAGCCACCTGTGTGCAAAGCACGTCAGTAGAACCAGTCTTGCGTAAGCGTACACGTAATGTCGGTCCGGGCCGCTTCATCCAACAATACCGCCGAACCAAAGTATGACATGCTGGTAAGCAGTATGACTTATATCGCCCACAACTCACTTGTGTTCTACTCGTGCACAACATCAACACATAAAACCTAGGCTCGGATGCCACTGTTGGGGAACGTAGTAATTTCAAAAAAAATTCCTAGGCACACGCAAGATCATTGTCATGCATAGCAACGAGAGGGGAGAGTGTGATCTACGTACCCTCGTAGACCGATAGCGGAAGTGTTATGACAACGCGGTTGATGTAGTCGTACATCTTCACGGCCCGACCGATCAAGCACCGAAACTATGGCACCTCCGAGTTCTAGCACACGTTCAGCTCGATGACGATCCCTGGACTCCGATCCAGCAAAGTGTCGGGGAAGAGTTCCGTCAGCACGATGGCGTGGTGACGATCTTGATGTTCTAGTGTCGCAGGGCTTCGCCTAAGCACCACTACAATATTATCGAGGACTATGGTGGAAGGGGGCATCGCACACGGCTAAGAGAATGATCTTAGAGATCAACTTGTGTGTCTATGGGGTGCCCCTTGGCCACGTATATAAAGGAGTGGAGGAGGGGGGAGAGGGCCGGCCCCTATGGCACGCCCTGGAGGAGTCCTACTCCCACCGGGAGTAGGATCCCCCCCCTTCCAAGTAGTAGGAGTAGGAGTCAAGGCAAGGGAAGGGAGAAGAGAAGGAAGGAGGGGGCGCAGCCCCTCCCCTTAGTCCAATTCGGACTAGGCCTTGGTGGGGCGCCCAACATCTCCTCTCTCTTTCCCCTAAAGCCCAATAAGGCCCATATACTCCCCGGCGAATTCCCGTAACTCTCCGGTACTCTGAAAAATACCCGAATCACTCGGAACCTTTTCGATGTCCGAATATAGTCGTCCAATATATCGATCTTTACGTCTCGACCATTTCGAGACTCCTCGTCATGTCCCCGATCTCATCCGGGACTCCGAACTCCTTCGGTACAACAAAACTCATAAACTCATAATATAACTGTCATCGAAACCTTAAGCGTGCAGACCCTACGGGTTCGAGAACAATGTAGACATGACCGAGACACATCTCCGGTCAATAACCAATAGCGGAACCTGGATGCTCACATTGGCTCCCACATATTCTACGAAGATCTTTATCGGTCAGACCGCATAACACTATACGTTGTTCCCTTTGTCATCGGTATGTTACTTGCCCGAGATTCGATCGTCGGTATCTCAATACCTAGTTCAATCTCGTTACCGGCAAGTCTCTTTACTCGTTCCGTAATACATCATCTCACAACTAACTCATTAGTTGCAATGCTTGCAAGGCTTATGTGATGTGCATTACCGAGAGGGCCCAGAGACACCTCTCCGACAATCGGATTGACAAATCCTAATCTCGAAATACGCCAACCCAACATTTACCTTTGGAGACACCTGTAGAGCTCCTTTATAATCACCCAGTTATGTTGTGACATTTGGTAGCACACAAAGTGTTCCTCCAGCAAACGGGAGTTGCATAATCTCATAGTCATAGGAACATGTAGAAGTCATGAAGAAAGTAATAGCAACATACTAAACGATCGGGTGCTAAGCTAATGGAATGGGTCATGTCAATCACATCATTCTTCTAATGCTGTGATCCCATTAATCAAATAACAACTCTTTTGTTCATGGTTAGGAAACATAACTATCTTCGATTAATGAGCTAGTCAAGTAGAGGCATACTAGTGACACTCTGTTTGTCTATGTATTCACACATGTATTATGTTTCCGGTTAATACAATTCTAGCATGAATAATAAACATTTATCATGATATAAGGAAATAAATAATTACTTTATTATTGCCTCTAGGGCATATTTCCTTCAGCTTGGCCCTTGTCATCTTTCCAGCTTCGTAGGCACCGCACAAATGATCCTTCTTGAACTTGACGACCTCGATGCCTATGACATGCTTCTTCTTGGCGAGAGTGTGTAAGTTCCTCATGCCAGCATGCCCCAGCCTTCGATGCCAGAGCCAGCACTCTGAAGCTTTTGCAAGAAGACATAAGGCAAGCTGTGGACCTGCTGAGAAATCTACCATGTATAGATCATCTTTCCGGTGCCCTTCAAAGACTAGAGACTTGTCAGATTCCATTAGTACAAGGCAACAATATTTTCCAAATATCACAATCATGTTCAAGTCAAAAAGCATTGAGACAGACATTAAGTTGAAACCAAGGGATTCAACAAGCATCACTTTATCCATGTGCTGATCCTTTGAGATTGCAACTCTACCTAGACCCAATACCTTGCTTTTACCAGTGTCAGCAAATGTGATGTGACTCTTGTCAGATGGACGTAAGGTTGAGTCCATGAGAAGACTTCGATCACCAGTCATATGATTAGTGCATCCACTGTCCATAATCCATTCTAAAGCACGAGGTGTCATACCCTACAGTATAGTTAGGGGGATAGGCTTCACCAAGAGCATTGTGAAGCATAAACATTTGACGGGCAAGAGGATTATTGAAGCCCAGATCAAGATTAGGACTGATAGGATGAATGGCAAATGATTCAGGAACAAAATACATAGTAAGACCATTTGGGCATTTGATATTGCGTCCCACAAGATGTTTTAGGTCCCCAGCAATAGCATTAGACGCCTTTGATTTTCGGCTGGAGACCTTTTCCTGCAAAAGAAAGTTAATTCTTCTTAACCACCCACATCTTCAGGGGTGGCTTAGAAGCAATGAGTCTAAGTGCAGCATCTGAGAACTTCGGCTTTGGAGCCCTAGCAAATAGCCTTGCAGGAGATGAATGATACTCATATGAATAAGCAGAAAAGTTCTTAGTTCTATGAACATAGCGGTTTGAAGACACACGCTCATATTCATAAGTCTGAGTATGGTTTCCCTGCAAAACATTGGCGTTAGGGTGACTCAAGTGAGTCCTCTGTCTATATGAAGCCTTTGGACCATATGAAGCATTAGGTCTGGGGTTTGTCTTCTTCCCATGTGGTGTCATGATGACATTCACTGGAAAATTCTGAAGACAACATTTGGGAACCCAGATCTTCTTCATAGGTGGCCCATTCCTGCAGTTAGTACCAATATACCTGACAAACACTTCACCATTCTGATTCTTGAATAGTTTATAGTTTGCATCAAAGGATTCATCAATGATAATAGGGTTAGCACAGGTAAAGCCAGATAAGGTGGATGGGTCCACTGAAGGTCCCTTTGCAGCAACCCATGTGGTTTTGGGGTACTGCTCAGGCTTCTAGTAGGAACCATCAACATTCATTTTCCTCTCGAACCCAACACCCTCTTTCCTAGGGTTTCGGTTCAGGATCTGCTTTTTGAGGACATCACACAGTGTCTGATGCCCTTTCAGACTTTTGTACATCCCTGTTTCAAGCAATGTCTTCAACCTAGCATTTTCATCAGCAATACTAGTGGTATCCTCAGTAGAGGGGTTAGTTACCACATCAATAGTTGAAGACAATGCAACAACAGCAGCAGTAGAACATTTAGCAACAGAGGTAGCGTTGTCATGCTCAAGGCATTTTAGACATGGTGGTTCAAATCCATCCTGAGCGGGACTGATCTGTTCAGCGCGAAGTGACTCATTCTCTTTTTGAAGATCTTCATGAGCCGCTCTCAATTTCTCAAGCTCTTGCTTCCTTTGAAGATAATCATAGGAGAGCTTTTCATGAGTGGTTGAGAGCGTTTCATAATGACTTTCAAGTTCTTGGTACTTAGCATGAAGATTTTTTATGTCTTCAACTAAGGACTGTGAACGGGTCATTTCCGCATCCAACAGGTCATCGCTTTTGTCTAACAGTTTTTGAGTATGTTCCGTAGCTTTTTGTTGTTCAGTTGCAATTTTAGCAAGTGTTTTGTAGCTGGGTTTGGATTCACAGTCAGAGTCATTTTCACTTGATGTTAGAAAGTAAGCATCACGTGATTTTACCTTGGCACCACGTGCCATGAAGCAGTAGGTGGGAGCAGGGTCATCCTTGTCATTAGCTTCAACGTTGGTGTGGAAGTCATTGTCTTCAGTGTTGAAGATGGACTTGGCAACGTAGGCTGTGGCTAGAGCCAGAGTTGCAACACCAGGGTCGGACTCCACCTCCGCCTCCTCAGAAGCAGGCTCCTCCTCTGAATCCATCTCCTTGCCAACAAAAGCACGAGCCTTGCCAAATGAGCTCTTCTTATGAGATGAAGACTTGGATGAGGACTTGGAAGAAGACTTTGAAGATTTCTTCTTCTTCTTGTCATCAGAATCATATTCCTTGCTCTTCTTCTTCTTCTTCTTCTCATTGTCCCACTATGGACACTCAGAGATATAGTGTCTAGGTTTCTTGCACTTGTTACATGTTCTCTTCTTGTAGTCATGAGTGGAAGCTTCATCATTTCTTGAGCTGCATCGTGAAGACTTTCTGAAGCCCTTCTTCTTAGTGAATTTCTGGAACTTCTTCACAAACATAGCAAGTTCCTTTCCAATGTCTTCAGGATCATCAGAACTACAGTCAGATTCTTCTTCAGATGAGGAAACTGCTTTTGCCTTCAAAACGTGAGTTCGGCCATAGTTGGGACCATAGATATCTCTTTTCATAGATAGCTGGAACTCATGTGTGTTGAGCCTCTCAAGTATATCAGACGGATCGAGCGTCTTGAAGTCAGGGCGTTCTTGTATCATGAGGGCAAGGGTGTCAAAGGAGCTGTCAAGTGATCTCAGCAGTGTCTTGACGATTTCATGCTTGGTAATCTCAGTGGCGCCGAGAGCACGAAGCTCATTTTTGATGTCGGTGAGGTGATCAAACGTGAGCTAGACATTTTCATTGTCGTTTCTCTTGAAGCGGTTGAAGAGGTTGCGAAGAACACTGATCCTTTGATCTCTCTGGGTTGAGATGCCTTCGTTGACCTTGGACAGCCAGTCCCAGACTAGCTTCGACGTTTCCAGAGCACGCACACGGCCATACTGTCCTTTGGTCAGATGACCACAGATGATGTTCTTGGCAGTAGAATCCAGTTGAATGAACTTCTTGACATCAGCAGGAGTGACACCTTCACTAGTCTTGGGAACGCCATTTTTGACGACATACCAGAGGTCGACATCAATGGCTTCAAGATGCATGCGCATCTTATTCTTCCAGTAGGGATATTCAGTTCCATCGAACACAAGGCAAGCAGCGGAGACTTTGATTATCCCTGCAGTCGACATAGCTAAAACTCCAGGTGGTTAAACCGAATCACACAGAACAAGGCAGTACCTTGCTCTGATACCAATTGAAAGTGCTAGTTATCGACTAGAGGGGGGTGAATAGGCGATTTTTAGGAAAGTCTTCAAAACATGAAGTTTCGAAGACAAACTATAGAAATGAACCTATTGAAATGCAGCGGAAGATAAACTACATTAAGCAAGCCATAATAAAGTGATAGTACGAAGACTAATAGCGGCTAGTAGTAAGGATCAAGATGGAAGATGGTAGGAAGCCAAACAACGATAGTAGTCAATAGTGAAGACAAATAAGAAAAGCAAACAGGCAATGACATCACGAAGAAAAACTCTAAGTAAAGAGAGGGAGAGGATAGAACCAGTCACTTGTTGAGGACACAGGATTTGTTGGACCAGTTCCAGTTGCTGTGACAACTGTACGTCTAGTTGGGGAGGCTGAGATTCAACTCAGAAAACCGTGTCTTCACCTTATTCCCCTTGAGCTAAGGACACCTAGTCCTCGCCCAATTACTCTGGTAATTCTTCAAGGTAGACTTCCGAACCTTCACAGACTTCGTTCACCGGCGATCCACAATGACTCTTGGATGCTCAAAACGTGACGCCTAACCGGCTGGAGGATTCACAGTCCTCAAGTGTAATAAGTCTTCAGGTCACGCAGATAGAAAGACTTCAGTGATGCCTAACACTCTTTGGCTCTAGGTGTTTGGGCTTTGTCCTCGCAAGGATTTCTCTCTCTCAAAGTCTTCGAGGTGGGTTGCTCTCAATACGACAAAAGCCGTGCACTAACTCTGAGCAGCCACCAATTTATGGTGTAGGGGGTGTCCTATTTATAGCCACTAGGCAACCCGACCTGATATGTCCAAAATGACCCCGGGTCACTAAGCAACTGACACGTGTTCCAACGGTCAGATTTCAAACACACACACAACAACTTTACTTGGGCTACAAGCAAAGCTGACTCATCCAGCTCTAGATAAGATTTGCTCACATAGTCTTCGCTCGAAGACATAGGATTTGGGTTGAGCATCACTTCAGTCACTCTAACTTTGTTCACTTGGACCCCACTTCACAGTACGGTGGTTCCTATGACTCAACAAAGAAGAAAAGGAAACAACGAAACGACTTAGTCTTCGCGCTCCATAGTCTTCACTCAATGTCTTCTTATGTCATACTCTTCAATATGAATATCTTCATGTACCACCATTGTCGTCGATGTCTTCATACATTTTTAGGGGTCATCTCCGGTAGGTAAACCGAATCAATGATGGACTACTACCTGTGTTATCCTGCAATTCTCACAAACACATTAGTCCCTCAACCAGATTTGTCATGAATACTCCAAAACCAACTAGGGGTGGCACTAAACGCACTTACAGGTTTCAACAAACACACTGCAAAAAGAAGATTACATCGAATAGATCTCCACGAGAGAGGGGGAGAACATTGTATTGAGATCCAAAAAGAGAGAAGAAGCCATCTTGCTACTAACTATGGACCCGAAGGTCTGTGGTAAACTACTCACACTTCATCGAATAGGCTATGGTGATGATGTAGAAGCCCTCTGTGGTGGATTCCCCTTCCAACGGAGCTCCGGAACAGGCCCCAAGATGGGATCTCGTGGGTACAGAAGGTTGCGGCGGTGGAATTAGGTTTTTGGCTCCGTATCTGATAGTTTGGGGGTACGTAGGTATATATAGGAGGGAGGAGTACGTTGGTGGAGCTTCGGGGGGCCCACCAGGCAGGGGGGCGCGCCCTCCACCCTCGTGGCCGCCTCCCTCCTTTCTTGACCGAGGGTCCAAGTCTCCTGGATCATATCTGATGAGAAAATCACGTTCCCGAAGGTTTCATTCTGTTTGGACTCTGTTTGATATTCCGTTTCTTCGAAACACTTAAATAGGCAAAAACAGCAATTCTGGGCTGGGCCTCCGATTAGTAGGTTAGTCCCAAAAGTAATATATAAAAGTGGAAAATAAAGCCCAATATGGTCCAAAACAGTAGATAATATAGCATGGAGCAATCAAAAATTATAGATACGTTGGAGACGTATCAGGCATCCCCAAGCTTAATTCCTGCTCGTCCTCGAGTAGGTAAATGATAAAAAAAGAATTTTTGATGCGGAGTGCTACTTGGCATAATCTCAATGTAAATCTTCTTAATCGTCGTATGAATATCAGATCCGAAGGATTCAAGACAAAAGTTCATATTGACATAAAAATGAAAATACTTCAAGCATACTAACAAAGCAATTATGTCTTCTCAAAATAACATGGCCAAAGAAAGTTATCCCTACAAAATCATATAGTCTGGCTATGCTCTATCTTCACCACACAAAGTATTTAAATCATGCACAACTCCGATGAAAAGCCAAGCAATTGTTTCATACATTTGACATTTTGAAAACCTTTTCAATCTTCACGCAATACATGATCTTGAGCCATGGATATAACACTATATGTGGAATAGAATGGTGGTTGTGGAGAAGACAAGAAGAGGGGGAGATAGTCTCACATCAACTAGGCGAATCAATGGGCTACGGAGATGCCCATCAATAGATATCAATGTGAGTGAGTAGGGATTGCCATGCAACGGATGCACTAGAGCTATAAGTATATGAAAGCTCAACAAAAGAAACTAAGTGGGTGTGCATCCAACTCGCTTGCGCACGAAGACCTAGGGCATTTTGAGGAAGCCCATCATTGGAATATACAAGCCAAGTTCTATAATGAAAATTCCCACTAGTATATGAAAGTGACAAAATGAGAGACTCTCTATCATGAAGATCATGGTGCTACTTTGAAGCACAAGTGTGGTAAAAGGATAGTAACATTGTCCCTTCTCTCTTTTTCTCTCATTTTTTAATTTGGGCCTTTTCTCTCTTTTTATGGCCTCTTTTTTTCTTTTTTTTTATTTTTCGTCCGGAGTCTCATCCCGAATTGTGGGGGAATCATAGTCTCCATCATCCTTTCCTCACTTGGGACAATTCTCTAAAAATGATGATCATCACACTTTTATTTTTTACAAATCAACAATTACAACTCGATACTAGAACAAAATATGACTCTATATGAATGCCTCCGGCGATGTACCGGGATATGCAATGAATCAATAGTGACATGTATGAAAGAATTATGAATGGTGGCTTTGCCACAAATACGATGCCAACTACATGATCACGCTAAGCAATATGACAATGATGGAGCGTGTCATGATAAACGGAATAGTGGAAATTTGCATGGCAATATATCTCGGAATGGCTATGGAAATGCCATGATAGGTAGGTATGGTGGCTATTTTGAGGAAGGTATATGGTGTGTGTATGATACCGGCAAAAAGTGCGCTGTATTACAGAGGCTAGCAATGGTGGAAGGAAGGAAAAGTGCATATAATCCATGGACTCAACATTAGTCATAAAGAACTCATATACTTATTGCAAAAATCTAGAAGTTATCAAAGCAAAGTATTATGCGCATGCTCCTAGGGGGATAGATTGGTAGGAAAAGACCATCGCTCATCCCCGACCGCCACTCATAAGGAAGACAATCAATAAATAAATCATGCTCCGACTTCATCACATAACGGTTCACCATACGTGCATGCTACGGGAATCACAAACTTTAACACAAGTATTTTTTAAATTCACAACTACTCAACTAGCATGACTCTAATATCACCATCTTCATATCTCAAAACAATTATCAAGCATCAAACTTTTCTTAATATTCAATGCACTCAAAAGAAAGTTTTACAAATCTTGAATACCAATCATATTATTATTATTAAGCAAATTACCATGCTATTTAAGTCTCTCAAAATAATATAAGTGAAGCATGAGAGATCGATAGTTTCTATAAAACAAATCCACCACCGTGCTCTAAAAGATATAAGTGAAGAACTAGAGCCAAAACTATAAAGCTCAAAAGATATAAGTGAAGCACTGGAGCAAAACTATATAGCTCAAAAGATATAAGTGAAGCACATAGAGTATTCTAACAAATTCCAATTCATGTATGGCTCTCTCAAAAGGTGTGTACAGCAAGGATGATTGTGGTAAACTAAAAAGCAAAGACTCAAATAACACAAGACGCTCCAAGCAAAACACATATCATGTGCTGAATAAAAATATAGCTCCAAGTAAATTTACCGATGGAAGTAGACGAAACAGGGGATGCCTTCCGGGGCATCCCCAAGCTTTGACTTTTTGGTGTCCTTAGATTATCTTGGGGGTGCCATGGGCATCCCCAATCTTAGGCTCTTGCCACTCCTTGTTCCATAATCCATCAAAAGATTTCACCCAAAACTTAAAAACTTCACAACACAAAACTCAACAGAAATCTCGTGAGCTCCATTAGCGAAAGAAGACAAAAGACCACTTCAAGGTTCTGTAATGAACTCATTATTTATTTATATTGGTGTCAAACCTACTGTATTCAACTTCTCTATGGATTATAAACTATTTTACTAGCCATAAATTCATCAAAATAAGCAAACAACACACAAAAAACGGAATCTGTTAAAAACGGAACAGTCTGTAGTAATCTGTAACTAACGCAAACTTCTGGAACTCCAAAAAATCAGCCAAAATAGGACGACCTAGGAGATTTGTTTATTGATCAGAAGCAATTGGAATCACTATTTTATCTCGTTCTGGTGAATGTTAACAATTCTGGCACTAAGTGCAAAGTTTCTGGAGATTACAGCGAGATCAAATAACTATCATCCAAGAAGATCCTATAGGTTTAACTTGGAACAAACACTAATTAAAAGATAAAACCACATCTAAACAGAAGGTAGATGGATTATTTCTTCCTAAACAGAAATAAAAAACAAAAATTAAAATAAAATTGGGTTGCCTCCCAACAAGCGCTATCGTTTAACGCCCCTAGCTAGGCATAAAAGCGAGGATAGATCTAGGTATTGCCATCTTTGGTAGGTAATTCTTCAATGAGACATCTACCTTTATTAGAATTTTCTTTATTTTTAGTAATTATCAAACTTCTAGGCCCAAAATCGAAAAATTCATTCATAGCAAATGGTTCCTTAATAAGAGCAAAAAGATCGGGATGAATACTTATAGATTTGAGATCCGCCGTTTCCTTACTAGAGGATTCACCCTTATTTTTAGGAACATACATAAACTTGGAAACTTTATTGGGAGGACTTGGAGTATTTTTTATGGAAGAAAAAGCGGTTCCCAAATTAGTAATGATACCCTCAAGTTTATCGATTCTTGTGGAATCCAGGTTTATTTTCTCATTAACTACGGGTTCCTTCTCCTTAATATTTTTCAAAGTTACTCCTACCTTAGATCCATATTGTGTAATTTGGTTGTGGATCTTTTTATCAAGATTTTCAATTAACTCTATGGTAGCAACTTTGTTTTCAATAATTTAAAGTCTTTGCATTACGTGCTCCAAAGTTAACATAGTTCCATTAACCAAACGAGGTGGTGAGAAAAATAAATCTATCATAGCATTATAAGAATCAAAAGTATGTCTACCCAAGAAATTCCCTGCGGTAATGGTATCAAGGATATATCTATACCAAGGATTAGCACATACATAAAAATTGCGACGAAGAACGGAAGTAGATTGCTTCCTAGTAGATCTATTTTGAGCGTTGCAAATTCTATACCAAGCATCTTTTAGATTTTCTCTCTCCCTTTGTTTAAAATTTAGAACTTCATTGTCGGGAGATAACGGAGAAGATAAAAGACTATCCATAATGACAAGTAGGCGAGAAAAAGGCAAACGGAAAAGAGAGGGCGAATAAAACGGCAAGGGTGAAGTGGGGGAGAGGAAAACGAGAGGCGAATGGCAAATAATGTAATGCAGGAGATAAGGGATTGTGATGGGTACTTGGTATGTTGACTTTTGCGTAGACTCCCCGGCAACGGCACAAGAAATTCTTCTTGCTACCTCTTTAGCACTGCGTTGGATTTTCCCGAAGAGGAGAGAATGATGCAGCAAAGTAGGGTAAGTATTTCCCTCAGTTTTTGAGAACCAAGGTATCAATCCAGTAGGAGGCTACACGCAAGTCCTTCGTACCTACACAAAGCAAATAACTCCTTGCAACCAACACGATTAGGGGTTTGCTACCTCTTGAGCTTGCGTTGGATTTCCCCGAAGAGGAAAGGATGATGCAGCAGAGTAGCGTAAGTATTTCCCTCAGTTTTTGAGAACCAAGGTATCAATCCAGTAGGAGGCCACGCGCAAGTCCCTCGTACCTACACAACACAAAGAGCTCAACGCAACCAACGTGATTAGGGGTTGTCAATCCCTTCGCGGTCACTTACAAAAGTGAGATCTGATAGATAATATTTTTTGTATTTTTGGTATAAAGATGCAAAGTAAAAAGTAAAAGGCAAAGTAAAAAAGCAAAGAAAGATTAAAGTGATGGAGATTGTTATGATGAGAATAGACCCAGGGGCCATAGGTTTCACTAGTGGCTTCTCTCGAGAGCATAATTATTCTACGGTGGGTGAACAAATTACTGTTGAGCAATTGACATAATTGAGCATAGTTATGAGAATATCTAGGCATGATCATGTATATAGGCATCACGACTGTGACAACTAGATCGAAATGATTCTGCATCTACTACAATTACTCCACTCATCGACCGCTATCCAGCATGCATCTAGAGTATTAAGTTAAAAACAGAGTAACGCTTTAAGCAAGATGACATGATGTAGAGAGATAAATTCATGCAATATGAAATAAACCCCATCTTGTTATCCTCGATGCCAGCGATACAATACGTGCCTTGCTGCCCCTTCTGTCACTGGGAAAGGACACCGCAAGATCGAACCCAAAGCTAAGCACTTCTCCCATGGCAAGAACTACCAATCTAGTCGGCCAAACCAAACGGATAATTCGAAGAGACTTGCAAAGATAACCAATCATACATAAAAGAATTCAGAGAAGATTCAAATATTGTTCATAGATAGACTTGATCATAAACCCACAATTCATCGGTCTCAACAAAACACACCGCAAAAAGAAGAAGATTACATCGAATAGATCTCCACAAGAGAGGGGGAGAACATTGTATTGAGATCCAAAAAGAGAGAAGAAGCCATCTAGCTAATTACTATGGACACGAAGGTCTGAGGTAAACTACTCACACTTCATCGGAGAGGCTATGATGATGTAGAAGCCCTCCATGATGACGGCCCTCTCCGGCGGAGCTCCGGAACAGGCCCCAAGATGGGATCTCGTGGATACAGAAAGTTGCGGCGGTGGAATTAGGTTTTTGGTTCCTGTTCTGATCGTTTGGGGGTACTTGGATATATATAGGAGGAAGAAGTACGTCGGTGGAGCTTTGAGGGGCCCACAAGGCAGGGGGGCGCGCCCCCACCCTCGTGACCGCCTCTCCGATGCCTTGGCGTAGGGTCCAAGTCTGCTGGGTCTTATCCTGTGAGAAAATCATGTTCCAAAAAGGATTTTTCTATTTGGACTCCGTTTGATATTCCGTTTCTTCGAAACACTGAAATAGGCAAAAAAACAACAATTCTGGGGTGGGCCTCCGGTTAATAGGTTAGTCCCAAAAATAATATAAAAGTGGAAAATAAAGCCCAATATAGTCCAAAACAGTAGATAATATAGCATGGGGCATCAAAAATTATAGATACGTTGGAGACGTATCAGGCATCCCCAAGCTTAATTCCTGCTCGTCCTCGAGTAGGTAAATGATAAAAAGAGAATTTTTGATCCGGAGTGCTACTTGGCATAATTTCAATGTAAAATTTCTTAATTGTGGTATGAATGTTCAGATTGGGAAGATTCAAGACAAAAGTTCATATTGACATAACGAATAATAATACTTCAAGCAAACCAACAAAGCAATTATGTTTTTTCAAAGTAACATGGCCAAAGAAAGTTCATCCCTACAAAATCATATAGTTTAGTCATGCTCCATTTTCGTCACACAAGAATGCTCTCATCATGCACAACCCCGATGACAAGCCAAGCAATTGTTTCATACCTTAATAATTTCAAACTCATAAACTTTCACGCAATACATGAGCGTGAGCCATGGATATAGCACTATGGGTGGAATAGAATATAATGATGGGGGTTATGTGGAGAAGACAAAAAAGGAGAAAGTCTCACATCAACGAGGCTAATCAATGGGCTATGGAGATGCCCATCGATTGATGTTAATGCAAGGAGTAGGGATTGCCATGCAACGGATGCACTAGAGCTATAAATATATGAAAGCTCAACAAAAGAAACTAAGTGGGTGTGCATCCAACTTGCTTGCTCACAAAGACCTAGGGCACTTGAGGAGGCCCATCGTTGGAATATACAAGCCAAGTTCTATAATGAAAAATGGCCACTAGTATATGAAAGTGACAACATATGAGACTCTCTATATGAAGAACATGGTGCTGAAGGAAATATGTCCTAGAGGCAATAATAAAGTTATTATTTATTTCCTTATTTCATGATAAATGTTTATTACTCATGCTAGAATTGTATTAACCAGAAACATAATACATGTGTGAATACATAGACAAAAAGAGTGTCACTAGTATGCCTCTACTTGACTAGCTCATTGATCAAAGATGGTTATGTTTCCTAGCCGTAGACATGAGTTGCCATTTGATTAACAGGATCACATCATTAGGAGAATGATGTGATTGACATGACTCATTCCGTTAGCTTAGCACATGATCGTTTAGTATGTTGCTATTGCTTTCTTCATGACTTATACATGTTCCTATTACTATGAGATTAAACTCCCGTTTGCCGGAGGAACACTTTGTGTGCTACTGAGGGAGTCCTGGATTAGGGGGTGTTCAGGTAGCCGGACTATACCTTCAGCCGGACTCCAGGACTATGAAGATACAAGATTGAAGACTTCGTCCCGTGTCTGGATGGGACTTTCCTTGGCGTGGAAGGCAAGCTTGGCGATGCGGATATTCAAGATCTCCTACCATTGTAACCGACTTTGTGTAACCCTAACCCTCTCCGGTGTCTATATAAACCAGATGGTTTTGGTCCGTAGGACAAATCCATCATACAACAATCATACCGTAGGCTAGCTTCTAGGGTTTAGCCTCCTTGATCTCGTGGTAGATCTACTCTTGTACTACCCATATCATCAATATTAATCAAGCAGGACGTAGGGTTTTACCTCCATCAAGAGGGCCCAAACCTGGGTAAAACATCGTGTTCCTTGCCTCCTATTACCATCCGACCTAGACGCATAGTTCGGGACCGCCTATCCGAGATCCCCCAGTTTTGACACCGACATTGGTGCTTTCATTGAGAGTTCCTCTGTGTCGTCGCTTTTAGGCCCGATGGCTCCTTCGATCATCAACAATGATGTAGTTCAGGGTGAGGCTTTTCTCCCCGGACAGATCTTCGTCTTCGGCGGCTTCGCACTGCAGGCCAATTCGCTTGGCCACCTTGAGCAGATCGAAAGCTACGCCCCTGGCCATCAGGTCAGGTTTGGAAGCCTAAACTACACGACTGACATCCGCGGGGACTTGATCTTCGATGGATTCGAGCCATAGCCAAGCGCGCCGCACTGTCTCGATGGGCACGATATAGCTCTGTCGCCAAACAGCGCCTTGGAGGCCGCACACGCATCGGTTCCGACCATTGATTCGGAGCCTACTGCACCGATCGAGGATCAGCAGTTGTATGCTGCCTCAGGGGCTGCGATGTCAAAGGCGATCGAGCCGAACTCCAGCCCCGCACTCCGCATGGCCCGTGACTCTGAGGAGCCGGATTCCTCTCCGAACTCCGAGCCCCGCGCGCCCCCGCCGATCGAATCCGATTGGGCGCCAATAATGGAGTTCACTGCCATAGACATCTTTCAGCACTCGCCCTTCGGTGACATCCTGAATTCTCTAAAGTCTCTCTCTTTATCAGGAGAGCCCTGGCCGGACTACGGTCAGCAAGGTTGGGATACGGACGATGAGGAAATTCAAAACCCACCCACCACCCACTTCGTAGGCAGTGTCGACGACTTAACCGACATGCTTGACTTCGACTCCGATTTGGGTAAGTAACAAGTAGCTTACTTTTATATGCCTGCTTTGCATAGAGAATGCCTTACCCGCCGCTATCTTTTTCACCGCATCCAATTCCTGGAGGGCCTTCTGGGCTTCGGCCTTGGCAGATTCGGCAGTTTTAAGGGCCGCAGCAAGCTCGGACGCTCGCGTCTTCGAGTCGAGCTCCAAACTCTCATGTTTTTTCATGAGAGCCTGAAGATCTTGCTGCACCCTGCCGAACTGCGCCTCAAATTTCTCCCGCTCGGTACGCTCCATGGCCGCTTTCTTCTCGGCCTCGGATAGCGCCTGCTTGAGGGTCGCCACCTCAGTTGTGGCCCCTATAATAAGCAGGGTACTCCTGTCATTTTTTGCAATTGCATCTTCTTATAGGCATTTTTTCTATAAGGTATCTCTTACCTTCTTTCTCCTCGAGCTGCCGTTTGGCAAGGCCGAGCTCTTGCTCGGTCCGCTCGAGGCCCTGCTTCAGGGCACCCACCTCCGCAGTCAGTGCGGCGGTGGCCAGCAGTGAAGCCTGCATACATATATTGACTCCTTTTTAGTTAGACTCGATATATAATAGATCCTCTATTCGGCTTTTGTTTCCGAACGCCAAACAGAGCATCAGGGGCTACTGTCTATGCGGTGATATTTTTATATATTTTTTACTTACCTCAAAGCCTGTTAGAAGGCTAGCACAAGCTTCAGTCAGTCCGCTTTTGGCGGACCGAACCTTCTGGACCACCGTACTCATGATGGTACGGTGCTCCTCGTCGATGGAGGCGCCCTTAAGCATCTCCAGCAGATTGTCCGGCGCCTCTGGTTGGACGGAGGATGCCGGCTCAATAGGCTTGCTCCTCTTGGCAGGAGTTCGCCTGCCGCGGTCCGGAACCGTTGATGATTCCGGCGCGGTGTTCGGCTTAAACCCGGACTTGGACCACTGGGGGGTCTTGTCCCCTTTACTCCTGGAGTCCGGGAGGTCGCCTCGCGGTTCCTCCTGGACCACCTCCTCTTGCCCCGGAGCTTGTCACGACACCACTTCGGCGTCATCCGTAGCGCAGGGGGAGGCAGTGGGCGGAACTGAATTCACGTCCGAGGAATCCAGGGAGCCGCTCAACGACTCGTCGAGCCCGTCCTTGGGCGGGCTGCATGATGATATTTGACATTAGGGAAAGCTGTGCAACAAAAGGAATATCATGAGTTATTCTGGTATCCGAACACTTACGATTTCGCCGGACGCTTGGTCCTGTCCGGCCACTCTTCGTCCTCGTCGGCGTCGGGAGCGTAGTCCGGCGGAGGGGTTTTCCTCTTCTTGGACCCTTCGGCCTCCCCTACTGGGGCGGCCTTCCTCTTCTTTCCTCCCCCCGCTGGAGTGGGAGAGGTCTCTTCTTCCTCCTCCTCGTCTTCACTGGAGGAGTGCGTCTCGGACTCGTCGTACGACGAGTCCGACACCACCATATGCCGGGAACTCTTTCGAGTCCCCGTGGCCTTCTTCTTCTTGGCCTTCTTCTCCAGTACCACATAAGGTGCCGGAACCAGCAGCTTCACTAGGAGAGCAGGGGCTGGGTCTTCGGGCAAGGGAGCCGGACAGTTAATCAGTCCGGACTGCGCCTGCCAATCCTGTCAAAGGTGAGGGAGTTTAGATCCCGCATAGAGTCAAACTATGAAGAAACTTAACATCCTGTAAAAGATGAAAATATTTTACCTCGCCAGCAGGATGCTGCGAGCTGAATCCGCGGTCCTCGGAGGCGGATGCGGGAGCCTCGGCGCCTTTGGTTAGCCCCTTCCAGGCTTCTTCGTACGTCGTGTCGAAGAGCCTTCTCAGAGTTCGGTGCTGTGCTGGGTTGAACTCCCACAGATTGAAGTCCCATTCTTGATACGGAAGGATCCGGCAGACGAGCATGACATGGACTACGTTTGCAAGCCTGAGCTGCTTGTTCACCAGGGACTGGATGCATTTTTGCAGTCCGGTCACCTCTTATTCGTTGACCCATGACAAGCCCGTCTCCTTCCAGGATGTGAGCCGCGTAGGGGGTGAGGGAGTCCTGGATTAGGGGGTGTTCGGGTAGCCGGACTATGCCTTCAGCCGGACTCCTGGACTATGAAGATACAAGATTGAAGACTTCGTCCCGTGTCCGGATGGGACTTTCGTTGGCGTGGAAGGCAAGCTTGGCGATGTGGATATTCAAGATCTCCTACCATTGTAACCGACTCTATGTAACCCTAACCCTATCCGGTGTCTATATAAACCGGAGGGTTCTAGTCCGTAGGACAACTTCATCAACTCCATAGACAACAATCATACCATAGGCTAGCTTCTAGGGTTTAGCCTCCTTGATCTCATGGTAGATCTACTCTTGTACTACCCATATCATCAATATTAATCAAGCAGGACGTAGGGTTTTACCTCCATCGAGAGGGCCCGAACCTGGGTAAAACATCGGGTTCCCTGCCTCCTGTTACCATCCGGCCTAGACGCACAGTTTGGGACCCCCTACCCGAGATCCGCCGGTTTTGACACCGACATTGGTGCTTTCATTGAGAGTTCCTCTATGTCATCGCCTTTAGGCCCGATGGCTCCTTTGATCATCAACAACGATGTGGTCCAGCGTGAGGCTTTTCTCCCCGGACAGATCTTCGTCTTCGGCGGCTTCGCTCTGCGGGCCAATCCGCTCGGCCACCTGGAGCAGATCGAAAGCTACGCCCCTGGCCATCAAGTCAGGTTTGGAAGCTTAAACTACACAGCTGACATCCGTGGAGACTTGATCTTCGATGGGTTCAAGCCACGGCCAAGCGCGCCGCACTATCTCGAGGGGCATGATCTAGCTCTGCCTCCAGACAGTGCCCTGGAGGCCGCCCACACATCGGTTCCGACCCCTAACTCGGAGCCTATTGCGCCAATCGAGGACGAGCGGTTGGATGTCACCTCGGGGGCTGCGATCTCAAAGGCGATAGAGCCGAACGCTAGCCCCGCACTCTGCATGACCCGTGACTCCGAGGATCCGGACTCCTCCCCGGACTCCGAACCCCCCGCGCCCCTGCCGATCGAATCTGATTGGGCACCGTTAATGGAGTTCACCGCCGCAGACATCTTTCAGCATTCGCCTTTTGGCGTCATCCTGAATTCCCTTAAGTCTCTCTCTTTATCAGGAGAGCCCTAGCCGGATTACGGTCAGCGAGGATGGGATACAGACGACCAAGAAATTCAAAGCCCACCCACCACCCACTTTGTAGCCGCTGTCGACGATTTAACCGACATGCTTGACTTCGTCTCCGAAGACATCGACGACGACGATGTAGGAGACGAACAGGAACCATCACCTATAGGGTGCTGGAAGGCCACCTCGTCATATGACATATATATGGTGGATACTCCAAAAGATGGAGACGGCGATGGAACAGTGGGGGATGACACCCCCAAGAAACAGCCAAAGCGTCGGCGTCAGCAGCGCCGCTCTAAATCCCGCCAAAGCAAAAACGGTGATTCCGGCACGAGAGATAATACTACCCCGGATAGCGCCGAAGAACACCCACCTCAGCAAGATTCGGCATAGGAAGATGGAGATGCCAGCCCTCATGAGAGAGCGGCAGACCGAGAGGTCGAGGATGATAACTATATGCCTCCCTCCGAAGACGAGGCAAGCCTCGATGACGATAATTCGTCATACCATCAGACCCCGCCGAACAAGAGCATTTTAGACGCAGGCTTTTAGCCACGGCAAGCAGCCACAAGAAAAAGCAGTAGCATCTTAGAGCTGCCCAAGATTTGCTAGCTGACAGATGGACTGAAGTCCTTGCGGCCGAAGAGTATGAACTCGAACACCCCTCCAAGAGTCACCCAAAGCACCTACATCACCAGTGCATGACATGGCAGACCGGCCACCTCGTGGCCGCGATAGAGAGGTCTCTTGGCCCTCCACCCAAGCCATGCCCCGACGCCGCTCAACTAAGGCACGGGAAAATGCGCCAGACCCGCGAGACGTACTGGAGGACAAGGCAAGACAAACAAGATCGATCTACGGATCGTGCAGGCGCCCTACGGCACGTGACGATGATCTTCACTCCGGATACAACAAATCCGTCTGGGCCGAACACAACAGACATAGCTCTTCCGAGCTGCGTCGTGATATAGCCCAGTACGGAGGCGCCGCACACCCGCTGTGCTTCATGAATGAAGTAATGGATCATAAAATCCCAGAGGGTTTCAAACCCGTAAACATCGAATCATACGATGGCACAACAGATCCGGTGGTATGGATCGAGGATTATCTCCTTCACATCCACATGGCATGGGGCGATGATCTACACGCCATCAAATACCTCCCGCTCAAACTTAAAGGACCGGCCCGGCATTGGCTTAACAGCTTGCCAGTAGACTCAATCGGTTCTTGGGAGGACCTGGAAGCCGCATTCCTCGACAACTTCCAGGGCACTTACGTGCGACCACCGGATGCCGACGACTTAAGCCACATAATTCAGCAGCCAGAGGAATCGGCCAGACAATTCTGGACATGGTTCCTAACAAAGAAAAACCAGATAGTCGACTATCCGGACGCAGAGGCCCTAGCAGCCTTCAGGCATAACATCTGCGATGAATGGCTTGCCCGGCACCTGGGACAGGAAAAGCCGAAATCTATGGCAGCCCTCACGACACTCATGACCCACTTTTGCACGGGAGAAGACAGCTGGCTAGCTCACAGTAACAACTTATCAAAGAACCCTGGTAATTCGGATACCAAGGACAAAAGTGGCAGGACACATCGGAATAAGCAAAAACGCCACGTTAGCAGCGACAGCAATGAAGACACGGCAGTCAATGCCGGATTCAAAGGCTATAAATCCGGCCAGCACAAAAAGCCACTCAAAAAGAATACTCAGGGCCCATCCAGTTTGGACCGAATACTCGACCGCTTGTGCCAGATACATGGCACCCCCGAAAGGCCAGCCAATCACACTAACAGAGATTGTTGGGTGTTCAAGCAGGCAGGCAAATTAAGAGCCGAAAACAAAGACAAGGGGCTGAACAGCGACGACGAGGAGGAGCCCAAGCCGCCGAACAACAATGGACAGAAGGGCTTTCCCCCACAAGTGCGGACGGTGAACATGATATACGCAACCCACATTCCCAAGCGGGAGCGGAAGCGTGCGCTACGGGACGTATACGCGATGGAGCCAGTCGCCCAAAGTTCAACCCATGGTCCTGCTGCCCGATCACTTTTGATCGAAGGGACCATCCCACTAGCATCCGTCATGGCGGTTTCTCTGCATTGGTTCTCGACCCAATCATCGACGGATTTCATCTCATAAGAGTCCTCGTGGACGGCGGCAGTAGCCTGAACCTACTTTATCAGGATACAATGCGGAAAATGGGCATAGATCCCTCAAGGATTAAGCCCACAAAAACGACCTTTAAAGGCATTATACCAGGTGTAGAAGCCAGCTGTACAGGCTCAGCAACACTTGACGTGGTCTTCGGATCCCCGGACAATTTCCGAAGCGAAGAGTTAATCTTGGATATAGTCCCGTTTCGCAGTGGCTATCACGCCCTGCTCGGACGAACCGCATTTGCAAAGTTCCATGCGGTGCCGCACTATGCATATCTCAAGCTCAATATGCCAGGCCCTCGAGGAGTAATCACGGTCAACGGAAACACCGAATGCTCCCTCCGTATGGAGGAGCACACGGCGGCTCTCGCAGCGGAAGTACAAAGTAGCCTTCTTAGGGAATTCTCCAGTCCGGCCGTTAAAAAGCCACACACTGCCAAGCGCGCCCGAAGTAACCCACAGCAGGACCGCCTGGCACACTATGAGCAAGCGTAGCAAAGCGGCCCCAACCCCAGCTCTCGCGACATAGCGAAACTAGTACCTCGCGTACATAACTACGCCCTTGAGATACCATGGGCACAGGGAAAGGGGCACAACAACGGCATGCCCAAAATACGGCTTAAAACATACTAGGGGCTGCCGGATTCCTTTTTTTAAATTTTTTCTTACTTTCAGGACTCCATACTTCGGACGACCTGTTCGGCAATTCGACTGCCGCACAAACGATGCAAGCTTCAGGGAGGCAGACAAGCTATGCCGCATTATGGAACTCCCAGGTGGTATCTATTATGAGCAGTATACCTGTTTCAAATACAATTCCGCGGCCTGCCCCTGGTCAGGACATACTAAATAGTCCAATATCTTTTGCTTATCGCACTACTTGTATCGTTCGGCTTTGATAAATAGCCTCTTTATAAACAATGCATAGCTTTCTGTCTATTTTTTGCATTATCATCTTTTCATATATATGTTTATGACATGTTGCACTCGTACACTATGGTACGGCAAAATACGCCAGGGGCTTTAGTACCCATTAATATGGCGTGAGAAGTCCGTACACTTTCACAAGTGCGGCACCCCGAACTTATAGCACTATATGCATCGGCTCCGAATCATGATTTCGGTCAATAGTTGGGTTTGCCCGGCTCCTATGTTTTGGTGCCTTATGTTCCGCTATATCGGCTAAGGTAGCACTAGGAGAACCACTGCGATTGTGCCCCGGTTGAGCTAGGCTAAGCACCTTAGTGGAGAAAGCTAAAACTGACTGTCATGATGTGGCGAGAGACCGGTCGCTGTTCGAGAGGTTTTTCGAGTCCCTAAAGGCTTATGCCGCTTCGAGCGAGGAGCCGGCTTTGTCCGGCCAAGGCGTGGATAGCGCCCCGAACTCGGTCTTCCGAACTAGGGGCTTCGCCGAAATTTAAAATTATAGAGTTCTATGGCTAAGTGAGAGTGTTCAAGCATTATAGTCCGATTGCCTGGTTCGTTGTGCTGAGCGCCTCCCTCGAAGGACCCAACTATGGGAAAAAGAGCGCTCAGGTTTATCCCGAACACCCCAGCACTAGTGGCATGGGGGCAGAAGCCGATGACTGGCCATCTCTCAATTTTTGATAAACGGCCGCACAGAAAGTAATATTTTAAATTCAATAAGCATTGCTTAGCGCATATGAACAAGTTTTCAGCGCACAGGATAAACACGAGCGAGTTCATTCAAAAATTACACCCTTGGTACATTCATCCGCCACAAGGCGGGCACCCGCAAGAACATCCTTATAGTAGTTCGCGGGCTTGTGATGCTCCTTCCCCGGCAGCGGCCCGTCCCTCACAAGATTCTCACCGTCCAGCTTACCCCAATGCACCTTTGCACGGGAAAGGGCCCTACGGGCACCTTCGATGCAGACGGAGCGCTTGATGACCTCGAGCCTTGGACAGGCCTCCACCAGTCGCCGCACCAGCCTGAAGTAGCTCCCACGCAGGGCCTCTCCGGGCCACAGTCGAACTATGAAGCCCTTCATGGCCTGTTCGGCCACCTTGTGGAGCTCGACTAGCTGTTTCAGCTGGTCGCTCAAGGGCACAGGGTGTCCGGCCTCAGCATACTGAGACCAGAACACCTTCTCCATCGAGCTGCCCTCTTCGGCTCGGTAGAATACGGCGGCGGCGGATACGCTGCGGGGAAGATCTGCGAATGCCCCTAGAGAGCTCCGGATTCGGGTAAGTAACAAGTACTTTACTTTTATACTTCTGCTTTGCATAGAGAATGCCTTACCCGCCGCTATCTTTTTCATCCCCTCCAACTCTTGGAGGGCCTTTTGGGCTTCGGCCTTGGCAGACTTGGCAGTCTCAAGGGCCGCCGCGAGCTCGGACGCTTGTGTTTTGGACTCAAGCTCCAAACTCTCATGTTTTTTCATGAGAGCCTGAAGCTCCTGCTGCACGTCGCCGACCTGGGCTTCAAGTTTCTCTCGCTCGGTGCACCCCGTGGCCGTTTTCTTTTCGGCCTCGGACAGCGCCTGCTTGAGGGTCACCACCTCAGTCGTGGCCCCTACAATAAGCAGTAAAATCCTGTTATTTTTTGCAATCACGTCTTTTTATAGGCACTTTCTCTGTAAGGTATTTCTTACCTTCTTTCTCCTCGAGCTGCCGTTTGGCAAGGCCGAGCTCTTGCTCGGTCCGCTCGAGGCCCTGTTTCAGGGCACCCACCTCCGCAGTCAGTGCGGCGGTGGCTAGTAGTGAAGCCTGCATACGCATATTGACTCTTTATTGTTAGACTCCTGCGAAATTTAATAGATCCTCTATTCGGTTTTTTTTTCAAATGCCGAACAGAGCATCAGGGGCTACTATCTATGCAGTTATATTTCTACATATTTTTTACTTACCTCGAAGCCTGTTAGAAGGCTAGCGCAAGCTTCACTCAGTCTGCTCTTGGCGGACTGAACCTTCTGGATCACCGTACTCATAATAGTACGGTGCTCCTCGTCGTTGGAGGCGCCATCAAGCACCTCCAGCCGATTGTCCAGCACCTCCGGTTGGACGGAGACTGCCGGCTCAGAAGGCTTACTCCTCTTGGAAGGAGTTCGCCTACCGTGGACCGGAACTATTGTAGATTCCGGTGCGGTGTCCGGCTCAAAGCCGGACTTGGAGCCCTGGGGGGTCTTGTCCCCTTTACTCCTGGGGTCTAGGAGGTCGCCTTGCGGCCCCTCCAGGACCACCTCCTCCTGCCCCGGAGCTCGTCACGACGCCACTTCGGCGTCGTCCATGGTGCGGGGGGAGACAGCGGGCGGAACTGAGTTCACGTCCGATGAATTCAGGGAGCCGATCGACGACTCGTCGAGTCCGGCCCGGGGCGGACTGCATAATTACATTCGACATTAGGGAAAGCTGTGCAACAAAGGAACATCATGAGTTACTCTGATATCCGAACTTACGATTTCGCCGGACGTTTGGCCACTCCTCTTCGCCCTCTTCGGCGTCGAGGGTGTAGTCCGGCGGAGGGGTCTTCCTTTTCCTAGACCCCTCGGCCTCCCCCGTTGGGGCGGCCTTCCTCTTCTCCCCTCCTTCCGCTGGGGGGGGGGAGAGTTTTCTTCTTCCTCCTCCTCGTTTTCATGGGAGGAGGGCGTCTCGGACTCGTCGGATGACGAGTCCGACACCACCACGTTGCAGGCACTCTTTCGAGTCCCTGTGGTCTTCTTCTTCTTGGCCTTCTTCTTCGACACCACATAAGGCGCCGGAACTAGCAGCTTCACTAGTAGAGCTGGGGCTGGGTCTTCAGGAAGCGGAGCCGAACAGTTAATCGGTCCGGATATCGCCCGCCAAGCCTGTCAAAGGTAAGGGAGTTTATATCCCGCATAGAGTCAAACTATGAAAAAAGCTTAAACATCCTGTAAAAGGTGTAGATGGCTTACCTCGTTAGCGTGACACTGCGAGCTGTATCCGCGGTCCTCGGAAGCGGATGCGGGAGCCTCGGCGCCCATGAATAGCATCTTCCAGGCGTCTTCGTACGTCGTGTCGAAGAGCCTGTTGAGGGTTTGATGCTGCGCCGGGTCGAACTCCCACAGATTAAAATCCCGTTGTTGGCACGGGAGGATCCGGCGGACGAGCATAACCTGGATTACATTAACAAGCCGGACTGGCTTGTTCACCAGGGACTGGATGCATGTTTGCAATCCGGTCACCTCTTTTTCGTTACCCTACGACAGGCCCGTCTCTTTCCAGGACATAAGCCATGTGGGGGGTCCGGATCGGAACTCGGGGACTGCGGTCCATTTCGGATCGCGCGTCTCGGTGATATAAAACCACTCGGATTGCCATCCCTTTAGGGTCTCCATGAAAGAGCCCGCAAACCATAGGACGTTGGCCATCTTGCCCGCCATGGCGCCTCCGCACTCCGCCTTGTTTCCACGCACCACCTTGGGCTTGACGTTGAAGGCCTTGAGCCAGAGGCCGAAATGGGGGCGGACGCAGAGAAAAGCCTCGTACACGACGATAAACGCCGAGATGTTGAGGATGAAGTTCGGGGCCAGATCGTGGAAATCCAGGCCGTAGTAGAACATGAGCCCCCAGACAAATGGGTGAACTGGAAAACCCAGTCCGCGGAGGAAGTGGGGAAGAAATACTACCCTCTCGTGGGGCCTTGGGGTGGGGAGAAGCTGCCCCTTTTTGGGAAGCCGGTGCGCGATGTCCTTGGACAGGTATCCGGCCTTCCTTAGCTTCTTGACTTGGCCCTCCGTGATGGAGGAGACCATCCACTTGCCTCCTGCTCCGGACATTGCTGGAGAAGGTTGAGGTGGGAAGTGCGGGCTTGGGAGCTGGAGCTCGAGTGCACAGGAGATGGATAGGCAAAGGAGGAAGAAGGCGTAGGTAAAAAGGTGGATCCTTATCCCCTTATATGGGCGGATGCGGTTGTGCGTCCCCACCTGCCTAGTAAAACTCGCTTGCCTCCCAAGCGCCGTGGTAAGTGGCGCGGTTGGGTTACCCACATCCGTATTGATGAGAATCCCGTAAAAGGGAGGACACGATCTCTGCTTCGACAAGACGTGCCAAGGAAACCGCCTCGCAAAACATGCTGAGGTGGAAAAGTAAAAACGATTCGGGTAAAGGACTTGGCTGTAGTGTGATGACACACTGCGGAATACGTCAGCGGATTTGATTTTTGTTAATATTATACTCTCTATGGCAATATGTGGAAGCTTATTTTGCAGAGCCGGACACTACTCTTGGTGTCTACGAATCTTCTATGAAGGACTTGGAGGAGGAACCCACCTTGCAATGCCGAAGACAATTTGCACGCCGGACTCGTCGTCATTGAAGCCTGGTTCAGGGGCTACTGAGGGAGTCCTGGATTAGGGGGTGTTCGGGTAGCCGTACTATGCCTTCAGTCGGACTCCTGGACTATGAAGATACAAGATTGAAGACTTCGTCCCGTGTCCGGATGGGACTTCCCTTGGCGTGGAAGGCAAGCTTGGCGATGCGGATATTCAAGATCTCCTACCATTGTAACCGACTCTATGTAACCCTAACCCTATCCGGTGTCTATATAAACCGGAGGGTTCTAGTCCGTAGGACAACTTCATCAACTCCATAGACAACAATCATACCATAGGCTAGCTTCTAGGGTTTAGCCTCCTTGATCTCGTGGTAGATCTACTCTTGTACTACCCATATCATCAATATTGATCAAGCAGGACGTAGGGTTTTACCTCCATCGAGAGGGCCCGAACCTGGGTAAAACATCGTGTTCCCTGCCTCCTGTTACCATCCGACCTAGACGCATAGTTCGGGACCCCCTATCCGAGATCCGCCGGTTTTGACACCGACAGGGGGTCCGGATCGAAATTCAGGGGCTGCGATCCACTTCGGATCGCGTGGCTCGGTGATGTAAAACCACCCTGACTACCACCCCTTCAAGGTCTCCACAAAGGAGCCCTCGAGCCATAGGACGTTGGCTATTTTACCCGCCATGGCACCTCCGCACTCCGCCTGGTTGCCGCGCACCACCTTTGGCTTAACGCTGAAGGTCTTGAGCCAGAGGCCGAAATGGGGGCGGATGCAGAGGAAAGCCTCGCACACAACGATAAACGCCGAGATATTGAGGATGAAGTTCGGGGCCAGATCGTGGAAATCTAGGCCATAGTAGAACATGAGCCCACGGACGAATGGGTGGAGAGGAAAACCCAGTCCGTGGAGGAAGTGGGGAAGAAATACTACCCTCTCATGGGGCCTTGGGGTGGGAAGAAGCTTTCTCTCTGATTTTTTTCTCCTCGAAAGCCAATATATGGAGTTGGAGTTGGCGTTGGAGGGCCACCAGGGGGCCCACGAGGTAGGGGGCGCACCCCCCACCCTCGTGGACAGGGTGTGGGCCGCCTGGTCTTCATCTTTGGTGAGGATTTTTTATTATTTATTCTAAGATATTCCGTGGAGTTTTAGGTCATTCCGAGAACTTTTGTTTTCTGCACATAAAACAACACCATGGAAATTCTGCTGAAAACAGCGTCAGTCTGGGTTAGTTCCATTCAAATCATACATGTTAGAGTCCAAAACAAGGACAAAAGTGTTTGGAGAAGTAGATACGACGGAGACGTATCAACTCCCCCAAGCTTAAACCCTTGCTTGTCCTCAAGCAATTCAGTTGACAAACTGAAAGAGAAAAAGAAAAACTTTTACAAACTCTGTTTTCTCTTGTTGTTGTAAACATGAAAAGCCAGCATTCAAGTTTCAGCAATTATTATGAACTAACCATACCCACAATAACATGTAGGTCTCACAATTACTCATATCAATAGCATAATCAGCTAGAGAGCCATAATAATAAAACTCGGATGACGACACTTTCTCAAAATAATCATAACATGATATAACAAAATGGTATCTCGCTAGCCCTTTCTGACACCGCAAAACATAAATGCAGAGCACCTTTAAAGATCAAGGACTGACTAAACATTGTAATTCATGGTAAAAGAGATCCAGTCAAGTCATACCCAATATAAACCAATCATAATGAATGCAAACGACAGTGTGCTCTCCAGTGGGTGCATTTTAATAAAAAGGGTGATGACTCAACATAAAAGTAAATAGATAGGCCCTTCGCAGAGGGAAGCAGGGATTTGTAGAGGTGCCAGAGCTCGATTTTTGAAATAGAGATAAATAATATTTTGAGCGGCATACTTTCACTGTCAACGTAACAACTATGAGATGGATGTATCTTCCATACTACATGCATTATAGGCAGTTCCCAAACAGAATGGTAAAGGTTTATACTCCCCCTCCTCCACAAGCATCAATCCATGGCTTGCTCGAAACAACGAGTGCCTCCAACATTCAACGGGTCCCAGGGGGAGTTTTGTTTAATTATTTTGATTTGCTTTGATCTTTTTGGATCATGGGACTGGGCATCCCGGCTACCGGCCCTTTCTCGTGAATGAGGAGCGGAGTCCACTCCTCCTGAGAATAACCCACCTAGCATGGAAGATATAGGTAGCCATAGTTGCACATGAGCTGCTCGAGCATACAAAGCAGAATTTCATTGGAAGGTTTGGAGTTTGGCACATACAAATTTACTTGGAACGGCAGGTAGATACCGCATATAGGAAGGTATAGTGGACTCATATGGAACAACTTTGGGGTTTAAGGAGTTTGGATGCACAAGCAGTATTCCCACTTAGTACAGGTGAAGGCTAGCATAAGACTGGGAAGCGACCAACTGAGAGAGCGACAATAGTCGTAAACATGCATTAAAATTAATTCACACCGAATATAAGCATGAGTAGGATATAATCCACCATGAACATAAATATCATGAAGGCTATGTTGATTTGATTCAACTACATGCGTGAACATGTGCCAAGTCGAGTCACTCAATTCATTTAAAGGAGGATACCATCTTATCATACCACATCATAATCATCTCAATAGCATGTTGGCATGCAAGGTTAACCATTATAACTCATAGCTAATCAAGCATGGCACAAGCAACTATAATCTCTAAATGGCATTGCAAATATGTTTACTTCATAATAGCTGTATCAGGAACGATGAATCATCATATATAAAAAAACAAGAGAGGTCGAGTTCATACCAGCTTTTCGCATCCCAATGAGTCCATGATATATCATCATTATTGCCTTTCACTTGCACGACCGAACGGTGTGTATAATAATAAGAGTGCACGTGCATTGGACTAAGCTGGAATTTGCAAGCATTCAACTCAAGAGAGAAGACAAGTAATATGGGCTCTAAGTTAAATAAACAATCATACATATAAGAGCCACTAAGCATTTTCAATATAGTCTTTTCGACCCCCAAAGAAAGGAAAAGAAAAATAAAAACTATTTACACGGGAAAGCTCCCAACAAGCAAAAGAAGGACGGGAAATATTTTTGGGTTTTCTTTTTAATTCTACTACAAGCATGGAAAGTAGACTAACTAATTTTTTTTTGTTTTTTTTCTTAAGGTTTACCAAACACACAAGAAGAAAGCTAGAAAAATAAATCTATACTAACATGGATATTACAATGAAAGAGTATGAGCACCGATATCTAGCAATGAGTGTGAACATGAATGTAATGTCGGTGGGAAATACGTACTCCCCCAAGCTTAGGATTTTGTCCTAAGTTGGTCTATTGCCAGGGATAACCTGGCTGATATCCGTAGGTGAAGTTGGGGTCGTACTGCGATGCAGCGGCTACCGCCTGCTGAGCAGCAGCACGGCGTCAGGCTGCTTCCACTCCCCTCTCGTACTCATCTGCCTCCTCTCTGGTAATAATATATCTTCCTCTCGCCTGAAAATCAAAGAAGGTAGGAGCAGGAAGAGCAACACGGACCACACGCCGTCTGTCAAAGATTAGTCGATACTGGTAAGGTGGTCCAGTCCTCTCAATGAACTGGTGGGAAAACATAGGATCATGATCTAAATAAGAAGCGGGCAACTCCACATCACCCTCACGAATGTCTACATCAAGAAAATTAGCTAAGTCGGTTGCATAAATTCCTCCAAAGAAATCTCTGTTACGTCTATTAAGATGCAACCTACGGGCTACAATGGCTCCCATATGATAAGCTTGGTCCCCTAACACAGCACTTCTGAGAATGCTGAGATTAGGAGCACACATGTGACATGCTTCATCCTTAGCAGTTATACATCTACCAATGAAGAGAGCAAAATAATGTATAGCAGGAAATTGAATGCTCCCTATAGTGGCATGTGCTATATCTCTAGATTCCCCCACAGTTATTCTAGCAAGAAAATCTCTATATTCAGATTTAGGGGGATCCCTGATACTACCCCAAGATGGAAGTTTGCATGCACGAGTGAAATCCTCTAAGTCCATGGTATAAGACTTGTCATAAAGGTCAAACATGACTGAAGGAGAATTACGCGAAGATGAATAATCAAACCTCCCCACAAATGAACTTGTGAGATAACGATACTGGGGGCATTTATCATCTTCAAAGTCCTCAAGACCGGCATTATGCACATATGCGTAAAATTCTTCTTTAATTCCCACTTGATTCATAAAATTTTCCGAAGGCCATTCACAGGGCCTCACGAGAGCGTCTCTTGGTGGTTCCTCGTCACCATCACGCATTGCAAGTCTGGGACCTTGCTTCCTTGAAGAACCACCTTGGAACATCCTCCTAACCATATTGTTTTCTCTGAAAATAATTCTGAAATTTTTAGTAACTTCAACCAACTTCAATAAGATTAATAGCAACTACTCATACAAGTGCCTAGAGCATATATCAAGCATTAGAACTACTTGGAACCATATATATTTGACATGCAAGCTCAAGAACATGGTCACCTATGCAGCACAAATTTGCAATGAATAAAGCACTAGAACAAAAACTAATTGGACCAATGGAGGAGTCACATACCAAGGAACAATCTCCCCAAGCAGTTTTGCGAGAGGTGCTTTGAGCAAGGAGATCGAAAATCGCAGCAAAAGTTGCTGGGACACGAGCTTGAGTTGGTTTTTCGGGTTTGTGCGAGACAGAGGAAGAAGATGGGTGCAGGAATAAGTGGAGGAGGGCCACCGTGGGCCCACGAGGTAGGGGGCGCGTCCAGGGGGGTAGGGCGCGCTCTCCACCCTCGTGACCAGGTGGCAGCTCCCCCCGCGGTAATTTTTGCACTAAAAATCCTTAAATATTCCCGAAAAAATCATATTAAATTGGCATGGCATTGTGAGGACTTTTATTTTTGGGATATTTTTATATTGCACGGATAAGTAAGGAAACAGGCAGAAAAATACTATTTTACTTTATTTCTACTAAAGAACAGAAAATATAAAGAGGGTACAAAAGTTTGTGCTTCTAGTTTCATCCATCTCATGCTCATCAGAAAGAATCCGCTAACAAGGTTGATCAAGTCTTGTTAACAAACTCATTCCGATAATCATGGAACCGGAGAAATTTCGAATAACACTATGTTACCTCAACGGGGATATGGACATCCCCAACAATAAGTATATCATATTTCTTTTTGATAGTAGGAAGAGGAAATTCAAAACGTCCAAATATAATCGATGGAATTTTTCCAATAGAGTTGACACTATAAACTTCAGGTTGTTTCCTCAGAAAGTGCACCGTATGCTCATTACCATTAACATGAAAAGTGACATTGCCTTTGTTGCAATCAATAACAGCCCCTGCAGTATTAAGGAAAGGTCTTCCAAGAATAATAGACATACTATCATCCTCGGGAATATCAAGAATAACAAAGTCCGTTAAAATAGTAACGTTTGCAACCACAACAGGTACATCCTCACAAATACCGACAGGTATAGCAGTTGATTTATCAGCCATTTGCAAAGATATTTCAGTAGGTGTCAACTTATTCAAGTCAAGTCTATGATATAAAGAGAGAGGCATAACACTAACACCGGCTCCAAGATCACATAAAGCAGTTTTAACATAATTTCTTTTAATGGAGCATGGTATAGTAGGTACTCCTAGATCTCCAAGTTTCTTTGGTATTCCACTCTTAAAAGTGTAATTAGCAAGCATGGTGGAAATTTCAGCCTCCGGTTTCTTTCTTTTATTAGTAATGATATCATTCATATACTTAGCATAAGGATTTGTTTTGAGCACATCAGTCAATCGCATACGCAAAAAGATAGGTCTAATCATTTCAGCAAGCGCTCAAAATCCTCATCATCCTTTTTCTTGGATGGTTTCGGAGGAAAAGGCATGGGTTTCTGAACCCATGGTTCTCTTTCTTTACCATGTTTCCTAGCAACGAAGTCTCTTTTATCATAACGTTGATTCTTTGATTGTGGGTTATCAAGATCAACAGCAGGTTCAACTTCTACATCATTATCATTACTAGGTTGAGCATCATCATGAACACAATCATTAACATTTTCACTAGGTTCATGTTCATTACCAGATTGTGTTTCAGCATCAGACATAGAGATATCATTTGGATTATCAGGTGGTTTAGCAATAGGTTCACTAGAAGTTTGCACAGTTCCATCATTTTTCTTTTTCTTCCTTTTAGAAGAACTAGGTGCATCAATATTATTTCTTTGAGAATCTTGCTCGATTCTCTTAGGGTGGTCTTCACGGTACAAAGGTTCCTGAGTCATTCTACCAGTTCTAGTAGCCACTCTAACATTATAATCATTTTTCTTACTATTCATTTCATCAAGCATTTCTTTCTGAGCTTTAAGTACTTGTTCTACTTGAGTGGTAACCATAGAAGCATGTTTGCTAACAAGTTTAAGTTCACCTCTAATATTATCCATATTATCACTCAAGCATTTAATCATAAAGGTATTCTGCTTTAATTGTCTACCAAAATAAGCATTAAAGTCATGTTGCTTAAACATAAAGTCATCAAACTCATCCAAGCACTGACTAGCAATTTTAGTAGGAGGGACTTCAACTTTATCATATCTATAGAGAGAATTTACCTTTACTACCTATGTCGGGATATCGGGAGGTTCTTCAGTAAATAAGTAATTGAGATCATATACTTCTTCAACAGGCGGTAAATTAAGACCATGTATTTCTTCAATAGGAGGTAAATTCTTAACATCTTCAGCTTTAATACCTTTTTCTTTCATAGATTTCTTTGCCTCTTGCATATCTTCGGGACTGAGAAATAGAACACCTCTCTTCTTCGGAGTTGGTTTAGGAATAGGCTCAGTAATTGGCTCAGGAGCTGGCTCAGGAGTTGGCTCGGGAGGTGGCTCAGGAGGTGCCCAATTATTTTCATTTGCCAACATATTATTCAATAAAATTTCAGCGTCATCCGGTGTTGTTTCCCTGAAAAGAGAACCAGCACAACTATCCAGGTAATCTCTGGAAGCATCAGTTAGTCCATTATAAAAGATATCAAATATTTCAGGTTTCTTAAGAGGATGATCGGGCAAAGCATTAAGTTACTTGAGAAGCCTCCCCCAAGCTTGTGGGAGACTGTCTTCTTCAATTTGCACAAAATTGTATATTTCCCTCAAAGCATCTTGTTTCTTATGAGCAGGGAAATATTTAGCAGAGAAGTAATAAATCATATCCTGTGGACTTTGCACACAGGCAGGATCAAGAGAATTAAACAATTTCTTAGCATCACCCTTTAATGAGAACGGAAATATTTTGAGTATATAAAAGTGGCGCGATCTCAGATTATTAGTAAACAGGGCAACTATTTCATCTAACTTACGAAGATGTGCCACAACAGTTTCAGATTCATAGCCATAAAAAGGATCAGATTCAACCAAAGTAATTATATCTGGATCAACAGTAATATCATAATAATCCTGATCAGGAAGACAGATAGGTGAAGTAGCAAAAGCAGGGTCGGGTCTCATCCTACCTCTAAAAGGTTCCTTACTCCACTTAATTAGTAACCTCTTACGTTCAGGTTTATCCGGACAAGCAAGAATAGCTTCATCAGATTCATTATTAAAAAGATAACCCTCAGGAATAACAGGCATAGGTTCATCATCACTAACATCATCGTGTTCAGGTTCACTAATTTCTCTTTCTCTAAACTTAGAAATTTGCTCATCTAGAAATTCACCAAGTGGCACAGTAGTATCAAGCATAGAAGTAGTTTCATCATAAGTACCATGCATAGTAGAAGTGGCATCATCAATAACATGCGACATATCAGAATTCATAGCAGTAGTAGGTTTAGGTGTCGCTAGCTTACTCATAACAGAAGGTGAATCAAGTGCGGAGCTAGATGGCAGTTCCTTACCTCCCCTCGTAGTTGAGGGATAAATTTTTGTCTTAGCATCTTTCAAGTTCTTCATAGTGTCCAGCAGATATAAATCCCAAGTGACTCAAAGAATAGAGCTATGTTCCTCGGCAACGGCGCCAGAAAAATGTCTTGATAACCCACAAGTATAGGGGATCGCAACAGTTTTCGAGGGTAGAGTATTCAACCCAAATTTGTTGATTCGACACAAGGGGAGCCAAAGAATGTTCTCAAGTATTAGCAGCTGAGTTGTCAATTCAACCACACCTGGAAACTTAGTATCTGCAGCAAAGTGTTTAGTAGCAAAGTAATATGATAGTGGTGATAACGGTAACAAAGTAAAGACAGCAAAAGTAATGTTTTTGTTATTTTTGTAGTGATTGTAACAGTAGCAACGGAAAAGTAAATAAGCATAAACCAGTATATGGAGAACTCGTAGGTACTGGATCAATGATGGATAATTATGCCGGATGTGGTTCATCATGTAACAGTCATAACATAGGGTGACACAGAACTAGCTCCAGTTCATCAATATAATGTAGGCATGTATTCCGTAAATAGTCATACGTGCTTATGGAAAAGAACTTGCATGACATCTTTTGTCCTACCCTCCCGTGGCAGCGGGGTCCTATTGGACACTAAGGGATATTAAGGCCTCCTTTTAATAGAGAACCGGAACAAAGCATTAACACATAGTGAATACATGAACTCCTCAAACTATGGTCATCACCGGGAGTAGTCCCGATTATTGTCACTTCGGGGTTGCCAGGTCACAACACATAGTAGGTGAGTATAGACTTGCAAGATAGGATTTAGAACTCACATATATTCATGAAAACATAATAGGTTCAGATCTGAAATCATGGCACTCGGGCCCTAGTGACAAGCATTAAGCATAGCAAAGTCATAGCAACATCAATCTCAGAACATAGTGGATACTAGGGATCGAACCCTAACAAAATTAACTCGATTACATGATAAATCTCATCCAACCCATCACCGTCCAGCAAGCCTACGATGCAATTACTCACGCACGGCGGTGAGCATCATGAAATTGGTGATGGAGGATGGTTGATGATGACGACGGCGACGAATCCCCCTCTCCGGAGCCCCGAACAGACTCCTGATCAGCCCTCCCGAGAGAGATTAGGGCTTGGCGGCGGCTCCGTATCGTAAAACGCGATGAAACTTTCTCTCTGAATTTTTTCTCCTCGAAAGCCAATATATGGACTTGGAGTTGGCGTCGGAGGGCCACCAGGGGGCCCACGAGGTAGGGGGCGCGCCCCCCACCCTCGTGGACAGGGTGTGGGCCCCCTGGTCTTCATCTTTGGTGAGGATTTTTTATTATTTATTCTAAGATATTCCGTGGAGTTTCAGGTCATTCCGAGAACTTTTGTTTTCTGCACATAAAACAACACCATGGCAATTCTGCTGAAAACAGCGTCAGTCCGGGTTAGTTCCATTCAAATCATACATGTTAGAGTCCAAAACAAGGGCAAAAGTGTTTGGAAAAGTAGATACGACGGAGACGTATCAACTCCCCCAAGCTTAAACCCTTGCTTGTCCTCAAGCAATTCAGTTGACAAACTGAAAGAGAAAAAGAAAAACTTTTACAAATTCTGTTTGCTCTTGTTGTTGTAAACATGAAAAGCCAGCATTCAAGTTTCAGCAATTATTATGAACTAACCATACCCACAATAACACGTAGGTATCACAATTACTCATATCAATAGCATAATCAGCTAGAGAGCCATAATAATAAAACTCGGATGACGACACTTTCTCAAAATAATCATAACATGATATAACAAAATGGTATCTTGCTAGCCCTTTCTGAGACCGCAAAACATAAATGCAGAGCACCTTTAAAGATCAAGGACTGACTAAACATTGTAATTCATGGTAAAAGAGATCCAGTCAAGTCATAACCAATATAAACCAATCATAATGAATGCAAACGACAGTGTGCTCTCCAGCGGGTGCATTTTAATAAAAAGGGTGATGACTCAACATAAAAGTAAATAGATAGGCCCTTCGCAGAGGGAAGCAGGGATTTGTAGAGGTGCCAGAGCTCGATTTTTGAAATAGAGATAAATAATATTTTGAGCGGCATACTTTCACTGTCAACGTAACAACTATGAGATGGATGTATCTTCCATACTACATGCATTATAGGCAGTTCCCAAACAAAATGGTAAAGGTTTATACTCCCCCTCCTCCACAAGCATCAATCCATGGCTTGCTCGAAACAACGAGTGCCTCCAACATTCAACGGGTCCCAGGGGGAGTTTTGTTTAATTATTTTGATTTGCTTTGATCTTTTTGGATCATGGGACTGGGCATCCCGGTTACCAGCCCTTTCTCGTGAATGAGGAGCGGAGTCCACTCCTCTTGAGAATAACCCACCTAGCATGGAAGATATAGGCAGCCATAGTTGCACATGAGCTGCTCGAGCATACAAAGCAGAATTTCATTGGAAGGTTTGGAGTTTGGCACATACAAATTTACTTGGAACGGCGGGTAGATACCGCATATAGGAAGGTATAGTGGACTCATATGGAACAACTTTGGGGTTTAAGGAGTTTGGATGCACAAGCAGTATTCCCGCTTAGTACAGGTGAAGGCTAGCAAAAGACTGGGAAGCAACCAACTGAGAGAGCGACAACAGTCGTAAACATGCATTAAAATTAATTCACACCGAATATAAGCATGAGTAGGATATAATCCACCATGAACATAAATATCATGAAGGCTATGTTGATTTGATTCAACTACATGCGTGAACATGTGCCAAGTCGAGTCACTCAATTCATTTAAAGGAGGATACCATCCTATCATACCACATCATAATCATCTCAATAGCATGTTGTCATGCAAGGTTAACCATTATAACTCATAGCTAATCAAGCATGGCACAAGCAACTATAATCTCTAAATGGCATTGAAAATATGTTTACTTCATAATAGCTGAATCAGGAATGATGAATCATCATATTTACAAAAACAAGAGAGGTCGAGTTCATACCAGCTTTTCGCATCCCAATGAGTCCATGATATATCATCATTATTGCCTTTCACTTGCACGACCGAACGGTGTGTATAATAATAAGAGTGCACGTGCATTGGACTAAGCTGGAATCTGCAAGCATTCAACTCAAGAGAGAAGACAAGTAATATGTGCTCTAAGTTAAATAAACAATCATACATATAAGAGCCACTAAGCATTTTCAATATAGTCTTCTCGACCCCCAAAGAAAGGAAAAGAAAAATAAAAACTATTTACACAGGAAAGCTCCCAACAAGCAAAAGAAGGACGGGAAATATTTTTGGGTTTTCTTTTTAATTCTACTATACAAGCATTGAAAGTAGACTAACTAATTTTTTTTGTTTTTTTTCCTGAAGGTTTATCGAACACACAAGAAGAAAGCTAGAAAAATAAATTTATACTAACATGGATATTACAATGAAAGAGTATGAGCACCGACATCTAGCAATGAGTGTGAACATGAATGTAATGTTGGTGGGAAATACGTACTCCCCCAAGCTTAGGCTTTTGGCCTAAGTTGGTCTATTGCCAGGGATAACCTGGCTGATATCCGTAGGTGAAGCTGGGGTCGTACTGCGATGCAGCGGCTACCGCCTGCTGAGCAGCAGCACGGCGTCGGGCTACTTCCACTCCCCTCTCGTACTCATCTGCCTCCTCTCTAGTAATAATATATCTTCCTCTCGCCTGAAAATCAAAGAAGGTAGGAGCAGGAAGAGCAACACGGACCACACGCCGTCTGTCAAAGATTAGTCGATACTAGTAAGGTGGTCCAGTCCTCTCAATGAACTGGTGGGAAAACATAGTATCAAGATCTAAATAAGAAACGGGCAACTCCACATCACCCTCACGAATGTCTACATCAAGAAAATTAGCTAAGCAGGTTGCATAAATTCCTCCAAAGAAATCTCTGTTACGTCTATTAAGATGCAACCTACGAGCTACAATGGCTCCCATATGATAAGCTTGGTCCCCTAACACAGCACTTCTGAGAATGCTGGGATTAGGGGCACACATGTGACATGCTTCATCCTTAGCAGTTATACATCTACCAATGAAGAGAGCAAAATAATGTATAGCAGGAAAGTGAATGCTCCCTATAGTGGCCTGTGCTATATCTCTAGATTCCCCCACAGTTATTCTAGCAAGAAAATCTCTATATTCAGATTTAGGGGGATTCCTGATACTACCCCAAGATGGAAGTTTGCATGCACAAGTGAAATCGTCTAAGTCCCTGGTATAAGACATGTCATAAAGGTCAAACATAACTGAAGGAGAATTACGCGAAGATGAAGAATCAAACCTCCCCACAAATGAACTTGTGAGATAACGATACTGGGGGCATTTATCAGCTTCAAAGTCCTCAAGACCGGCATTATGCACATATGCGTAAAATTCTTCTTTAATTCCCACTTGATTCATAAAATTTTCCGAAGGCCATTCACAGGGCCTCACGAGAGCGTCTCTTGGTGGTTCCTCGTCACCATCACGCATTGCAAGTCTGGGACCTTGCTTCCTTGAAGAACCACCTTGGAACATCCTCCTAAACATATTGTTTTCTCTGAAAATAATTCTGAAATTTTTAGTAACTTCAAACAAAAGTGAACCAACTTCAATAAGATTAATAGCACTACTCATACAAGTGCCTAGAGCATATATCAAGCATTAGAACTACTTGGAACCATATATATTTGACATGCAAGCTCAAGAACATGGTCACCTATGCAACACAAATTTGCAATGAATAAAGCACTAGAACAAAAACTAATTGGACCAATGGAGGAGTCACATACCAAGGAACAATCTCCCCAAGCAGTTTTGCAAGAGGTGCTTTAAGCAAGGAGATCGAAAATCGCAGCAAAAGTTGCTGGGACACGAGCTTGAGTTGGTTTTTCGGGTTTGTGCGAGACAGAGGAAGAAGATGGGTGCAGGAATAAGTGGAGGAGGGCCACCGTGGGCCCACGAGGTAGGGGGGCGCGCCCAGGGGGGTAGGGCGTGCCCTCCACCCTCGTGACCAGGTGGCAGCTCCCCTCGCGGTAATTTTTGCACTAAAAGTCCTTAAATATTCCCGAAAAAATCATATTAAATTGGCATGGCATTCTGAGGACTTTTATTTTCGGGATATTTTTATATTGCACGGATAAGTCACGAAACAGACAGAAAAATACTATTTTACTTTATTTCTACTAAAGAACAGAAAATATAAAGAGGGTACAGAAGGTTGTCCTTCTAGTTTCATCCATCTCATGCTCATCAAAAAGAATCCGCTAACAAGGTTGATCAAGTCTTGTTAACAAACTCATTCCGATAATCATGGAACCGGAGAAATTTCGAATAACACTATGTTACCTCAACGGGGATATGGACATCACCAACAATAAGTATATCATATTTCTTTTTGACAGTAGGAAGAGGAAATTCAAAACCTCCAAATATAATCGATGGAATTTTTCCAATAGAGTTGACACTATAAAATTGAGGTTGTTTCCTCGGAAAGTGCACCGTATGCTCATTACCACTAACATGAAAAGTGACATTGCCTTTGTTGCAATCAATAACAGCCCCTGCAGTATTAAGGAAAGGTCTTCCAAGAATAATAGACACACTATCATCCTCGGGAATATCAAGAATAACAAAGTCCATTAAAATAGTAACGTTTGCAACCACAACAGGTACATCCTCACAAATACCGACAGGTGTAGCAGTTGATTTATCAGCCATTTGCAAAGATATTTCAGTAGGTGTCAACTTATTCAAGTCAAGTCTATGATATAAAGAGAGAGGCATAACACTAACACCGGCTCCAAGATCACATAAAGCAGTTTTAACATAATTTCTTTTAAAAAACATAGGATCAAGATCTAAATAAGAAGCGGGCAACTCCACATCACCCTCACGAATGTCTACATCAAGAAAATTAGCTAAGCAGGTTGCATAAATTCCTCCAAAGAAATCTCTGTTACATCTATTAAGATGCAACCTACGAGCTACAATGGCTCCCATATGATAAGCTTGGTCCCCTAACACAGCACTTCTGAGATGGCTGAGATTAGGGGCACACATGTGACATGCTTCATCCTTAGCAGTTATACATCTACCAATGAAGAGAGCAAAATAATGTATAGCAGGAAAGTGAATGCTCCCTATAGTGGCCTGTGCTATATCTCTAGATTCCCCCATAGTTATTCTAGCAAGAAAATCTCTATATTCAGATTTAGGGGGATCCCTGATACTACCCCAAGATGGAAGTTTGCATGCACGAGTGAAATCCTCTAAGTCCATGGTATAAGACATGTCATAAAGGTCAAACATGACTGAAGGAGAATTACGCGAAGATGAATAATCAAACCTCCCCACAAATGAACTTGTGAGATAACGATACTGGGGCATTTATCAGCTTCAAAGTCCTCAAGACCGGCATTATGCACATATGCGTAAAATTCTTCTTTAATTCCCACTTGATTCATAAAATTTTCCGAAGGCCATTCACAGGGCCTCACGAGAGCGTCTCTTGGTGGTTCCTCGTCACCATCACGCATTGCAAGTCTGGGACCTTGCTTCCTTGAAGAACCACCTTGGAACATCATCCTAAACATATTGTTTTCTCTGAAAATAATTCTGAAATTTTTAGTAACTTCAAACAAAAGTGAACCAACTTCAATAAGATTAATAGCACTACTCATACAAGTGCCTAGAGCATATATCAAGCATTAGAACTACTTGGAACCATATATATTTGACATGCAAGCTCAAGAACATGGTCACCTATGCAGCACAAATTTGCAATGAATAAAGCACTAGAACAAAAACTAATTGGACAATGGAGGAGTCACATACCAAGGAACAATCTCCCCAAGCAGTTTTGCGAGAGGTGCTTTGAGCAAGGAGATCGAAAATCGCAGCAAAAGTTGCTGGGACACGAGCTTGAGTTGGTTTTTCGGGTTTGTGCGAGACAGAGGAAGAAGATGGGTGCAGGAATAAGTGGAGGAGGACCACCGTGGGCCCACGAGGTAGGGGGGCGCGCCCAGGGGGTAGGGTGCGCCATCCAGCCTCGTGACCAGGTGGCAGCTCCCCCCGTGGTAATCTTTGCACTAAAAATCCTTAAATATTCCCGAAAAAATCATATTAAATTGGCATGGCATTCTGAGGACTTTTATTTTCGGGATATTTTTATATTGCACGGATAAGTCAGGAAACAGACAGAAAAATACTATTTTACTTTATTTCTACTAAAGAACAGAAAATATAAAGAGGGTATAGAAGTTTGTGCTTCTAGTTTCATCCATCTCATGCTCATCAAAAAGAATCCGCTAACAAGTTTGATCAAGTCTTGTTAACAAACTCATTCCGATAATCATGGAACTGGAGAAATTTCGAATAACATTATGTTACCTCAACGGGGATATGGACATCCCCAACAATAAGTATATCATATTTCTTTTTGACAGTAGGAAGAGGAAATTCAAAACCTCCAAATATAATCGATGGAATTTTTCCAATAGAGTTGACACTATAAAATTGAGGTTGTTTCCTCGGAAAGTGCACCGTATGCTCATTACCATTAACAATGAAAAGTGGCATTGCCTTTGTTGCAATCAATAACATCCCCTGCAGTATTAAGGAAAGGTCTTCCAAGAATAATAGACATACTATCATCCTCGGGAATATCAAGAATAACAAAGTCCGTTAAAATAGTAACGTTTGCATCCACAACAGGTACATCCTCACAAATACCGACAGGTGTAGCAGTTGATTTATCAGCCATTTGCAAAGATATTTTAGTAGGTGTCAACTTATTCAAGTCAAGTCTATGATATAAAGAGAGAGGCATAACACTAACACCGGCTCCAAGATCACATAAAGCAGTTTTAACATAATTTCTTTTAATGGAGCATGGTATAGTAGGTACTCCTAGATGTCCAAGTTTCTTTGGTATTCCACTCTTAAAGTGTAATTAGCAAGCATGGTGGACATTTCAGCCTCCGGTATCTTTCTTTTATTAGTAATGATATCCTTCATATACTTAGCATAAGGATTTGTTTTGAGCACATCAGTCAATCGCATACGCAAAAAGATAGGTCTAATCATTTCAGCAAGCGCTCAAAATCCTCATCATCCTTTTTCTTGGATGGTTTCGGAGGAAAAGGCATGGATTTCTGAACCCATGGTTCTCTTTCTTTACCATGTTTCCTAGCAACGAAGTCTCTTTTATCATAACGTTGATTCTTTGATTGTGGGTTATCAAGATCAACAGCGGGTTCAACTTCTACATCATTATCATTACTAGGTTGAGCATCATCATGAACACAATCATTAACATTTTCACTAGGTTCATGTTCATTACCAGATTGTGTTTCAGCATCAGACATAGAGATATCATTTGGATTATCAGGTGGTTCAGCAATAGGTTCACTAGAAGTTTGCACAGTTCTATCATTTTTCTTTTTCTTCCTTTTAGAAGAACTAGGTGCATCAATATTATTTCTTTGAGAATCTTGCTCGATTCTCTTAGGGTGGCCTTCACGGTACAAAGGTTCCTGAGTCATTCTACCAGTTCTAGTAGCCACTCTAACAGCATAATCATTTTTCTTACTATTCATTACATCAAGCATTTCTTTCTGAGCTTTAAGTATTTGTTCTACTTGAGTGGTAACCATAGAAGCATGTTTGCTAACAAGTTTAAGTTCACCTCTAATATTATCCATATTATCACTCAAGCGTTTAATCATAAAGGTATTCTACTTTAATTGTCTACCAAAATAAGCATTAAAGTCATCTTGCTTAAACATAAAGTCATCAAACTCATCCAAGCACTGACTAGCAATTTTAGTAGGAGGGACTTCAACTTTATCATATCTATAGAGAGAATTTACCTTTACTACCTGTGTGGGATATCGGGAGGTTCTTCAGTAAATATGTAATTGAGATCATATACTTCTTCAACAGGCGGTAAATTAAGACCATGTATTTCTTCAATAGGAGGTAAATTCTTAACATCTTCAGCTTTAATACCTTTTTCTTTCATAGATTTCTTTGCCTCTTGCATATCTTCAGGACTGAGAAATAGAACACCTCTCTTCTTCGGAGTTGGTTTAGGAATAGGCTCAGTAATTGGCTCAGGAGCTGGCTCAGGAGTTGGCTCGGGAGGTGGCTCAGGAGGTGCCCAATTATTTTCATTTGCCAACATATTATTCAATAAAATTTCAGCGTCATCCGGTGTTGTTTCCCTGAAAAGAGAACCAGCACAACTATCCACGTAATCTCTGGAAGCATCAGTTAGTCCATTATAAAAGATATCAAATATTTCAGGTTTCTTAAGAGGATGATCGGGCAAAGCATTAAGTAACTTGAGAAGCCTCCCCCAAGCTTGTGGGAGACTGTCTTCTTCAATTTGCACAAAATTGTATATTTCCCTCAAAGCATCTTGTTTCTTATGAGCAGGGAAATATTTAGCAGAGAAGTAATAAATCATATCATGGGGACTTTGCACACAGGCAGGATCAAGAGAATTAAACCATTTCTTAGCATCACCCTTTAATGAGAATGGAAATATTTTGAGTATATAAAAGTGGCGCGATCTCAGATTATTAGTAAACAGGGCAGCTATTTCATCTAACTTACGAAGATGTGCCACAACAGTTTCAGATTCATAGCCATAAAAAGGATCAGATTCAACCAAAGTAATTATATCTGGATCAACAGTAATATCATAATAATCCTGATCAGGAACACAGATAGGTGAAGTAGCAAAAGCAGGGTCGGGTCTCATCCTACCTCTAAAAGATTCCTTACTCCACTTAATTAGTAACCTCTTACGTTCAGGTTTATCCGGACAAGCAAGAATAGCTTCATAAGATTCATTGTTAAAAAGATAACCCTCAGGAATAACAGGCATAGGTTCATCATCACTAACATCATTGTGTTCAGGTTCACTAATTTCTCTTTCTCTAAACTTAGAAATTTGCTCATCTAGAAATTCACCAAGTGGCGCAGTAGTATCAAGCATAGAGGTAGTTTCATCATAAGTATCATGCATAGCAGAAGTGGCATCATCAATAACATGCGACATATCAGAATTCATAGCAGTAGTAGGTTTAGGTGTCGCTAGCTTACTCATAACAGAAGGTGAATCAAGTGCGGAGCTAGATGGCAGTTCCTTACCTCCCCTCGTAGTTGAGGGATAAATTTTTGTCTTAGCGTCTTTCAAGTTCTTCATAGTGTCCAGCAGATATAAATCCCAAGTGACTCAAAGAATAGAGCTATGTTCCCCGGCAAAGGCGCCAGAAAAAGGTCTTGATAACCCACAAGTATAGGGGATCGCAACAGTTTTCGAGGGTAGAGTATTCAACCCAAATTTTTTGATTCGACACAAGGGGAGCCAAAGAATGTTCTCAAGTATTAGCAGCTGAGTTGTCAATTCAACCACACCTGGAAACTTAGTATCTGCAGCAAAGTGTTTAGTAGCAAAGTAATATGATAGTGGTGATAACGGTAACAAAGTAAAGACAGCAAAAGTAATGTTTTTGGTATTTTTGTAGTGATTGTAACAGTAGCAACGGAAAAGTAAATAAGCGTAAACTAGTATATGGAAAACTCGTAGGCACCGGATCAATGATGGATAATTATGCCGGATGTGGTTCATCATGTAACAGTCATAACATAGGGTGACACAGAACTAGCTCCAGTTCATCAATATAATGTAGGCATGTATTCCGTAAATAGTCATACGTGCTTATGGAAAAGAACTTGCATGACATCTTTTGTCCTACCCTCCCGTGGCAGCGGGGTCCTATTGGACACTAAGGGATATTAAGGCCTCCTTTTAATATAGAACCGGAACAAAGCATTAACACATAGTGAATACATGAACTCCTCAAACTATGGTCATCACCGCGAGTGGTCCCGCTTATTGTCACTTCGGGGTTGCCGGATCACAAAACATAGTAGGTGACTATAGACTTGCAAGATAGGATCTAGAACTCACATATATTCATGAAAACATAATAGGTTCAGATCTGAAATCATGGCACTCAGGCCCTAGTGACAAGCATTAAGCACAGCAAATTCATAATAACATCAATCTCAGAACATAGTGGATACTAGGGATCAAACCCTAACAAAACTAACTCGATTACATGATCAATCTCATCCAATCCATCACCGTCCAGCAAGCCTACGATGCAATTACTCATGCACGGCGGTGAGCATCATGAAATTGGTGATGGAGGATGGTTGATGATGACGACGGCGACGAATCCCCCTCTCCGGAGCCCCAAACGGACTCCAGATCAGCCCTCCCGAGAGAGATTAGGGCTTGGCGGCGGCTCCGTATCGTAAAACGCGATGAAACTTTCTCTCTGATTTTTTTCTCCTCGAAAGCCAATATATGGAGTTGGAATTGGCGTCGGAGGGCCACCAGGGGGCCCACGAGGTAGGGGGCGCGCCCAGGGGGGAGGGGCGCGCCCCCCACCCTCGTGGACAGGGTGTGGGCCCCCTGGTCTTCATCTTTGGCGATGATTTTTTATTATTTATTCTAAGATATTCCGTGGAGTTTCAGATCATTCCAAGAACTTTTGTTTTTTGCACATAAAACAACACCATTGCAATTCTGCTGAAAACAGCGTCAGTCCGGGTTAGTTCCATTCAAATAATACAAGTTAGAGTCCAAAACAAGGGTAAAAGTGTTTGGAAAAGTAGATACGGCGGAGACGTATCAAGAGGCCCTGCCTGGGAGCTACTTCGGACTAGTGCGGCGGCTGGTGGAGGCTTGTCCAAGGCTCGAGGTCATCAAGTGTTCCGTCTGCATCGAAGGTGCCCGTAGGGCCCTTGCCCGTGCAAAGCTGCACTAGGGTAAGTTGGACGGTGAGAAGCTTGTGAGGGACGGGCCACCGCCGGGGAAGGAGCATCGCAAGCCCGAGAACTATTACAATGATGTTCTGGCTGGTGCCCGCCTTATGGCGGATGAATGTACCAAAGATGTAATTTTTGAATGAACTCGCTCGTGTTATCCTGTGTGCTGAAAACTTGTTCATATGCGCTAAGCAATGCTTGCTGAATTTAAAATATTACTTTCTGTGCGGCCGTTTATCAAAAAATTGAGAGATGGCCAGTCGTCGGCTTCTGCCCCCATGCCACTAGTGCTAGGGTGTTCGGGATAAACCTGAGCGCTCTTTTTCCCATGATTGGGTCCGTCGAGGGAGGCGCTCAGCACAACGAACAAGGCAATCGGACTATAATGCTTGAACACTCTCACTTAGCCATAGAACTCTATAATTTTAAATTTCGGCGAAGCCCCTAGTATTCGGAAGACCGAGTTCGGGGCACTATCCACGCCTTGGCCGGACAAAGCCGGTTCCTCGCTCGAAGCGGCATAAGTCTTTAAGGACTCGAAAAACCTCTCGAACAGCGACCGGTCTCTCGCCTCATCATGACAGTCAGTTTTAGCTTTCTCCACTGATGTGCTCAACCCAGCTTAACTAGGCCACAATCACAGTAGTTCTCCTAGTGCTACATTAGCCGATATAGCGGAACGTAAGGCACCAAAACATAGGAGCCGGGCAAACCCAACTATTGACCCAAATCATGATTCAGAGCCGATGCATATAGTGCTATAAGTTCGGGGTGCCGCACTTGTGAAAGTGTACGGTCTTCTCACGCCATATTGATGGGTACTGAAGCCCCTGGCGTATTTTTGCCGTACCACGGTGTACGGATGCAACATGTTATAAACATATATATAAAAAGAGGATAATGTAAGAAATAGACAAAAAAGCTATGCATTGTTTATAGAAAGGCTGCTATGAAAGCGGAACGATACAAATAGTGCGATAAGCAAAAGAAATTGGACTATTTAACATGTCCTGGCCAGGGGCAGGCCGCGGAATTGTATTAAAAAACAGGTATACTGCTCGCAATAGAGACCACCTGGGAGTTCCATAATGCGGCGTGGCTTGTCTCCTTTCCTGGATCTTGCATCGTTTGTGCGGCAGTTGAATTGCCGAATGGGTCATCCGAAGTATGGAGTCCTAAGAATAAGAGAAAAAACAAAAAGGAGGAATCCGGCAGCCCCTGGTGCAGTTTAGGCCGTATTTCGGGCGTGTCGTGATAGTGCCCCTTCCCCTGTGCCCATGGTATTTCAAGAGCGTAGTTATGTACGCGAAGCACTGGTTTCGCTATATCGCGTGGGATAGGGTTGGGGCCGCATTGCTATGCTAGCTCAGAACATGCCAGGCGGTCTTGTTGTAGGGTACTCCGGGCGCTCTTGGCAGTGTCCTGCTTTTTGAAGGCTGAACTGGAGAACTGCCTAGAGAGGCTGCTTTGTATTTTTGCTACGAGCGTTGCCGTGTGCTCCTCCGTTCGGAGGGAGCATTCAGTGTTCCCTTTGACCGTGATTACTCCTCTAGGGCCTGTCATCTTGAGCTTGAGGTATGCATAGTGCGGTACCGCGTTGAATTTTGCGAATGCGGTTTGCCCGAGCAGTGCGTGATAGCCACTACGGAACGGGACTATCTCAAAGATTAACTCCTCGCTTCGGAAGTTATCCGGAGATCCGAAGACCACTTCCAGTTTGACTGAGCCTGTACATTTGGCTTCTACACCTGGTATGACGCCTTTAAAGGTCATTTTGGTGGGCTTGATCCTCGAGGGATCTATGCCCATTTTTCGCACTGTATCCTGGTAAAGCAAGTTCAGGCTGCTGCCGCCGTCCATGAGGACTCTTGTGAGATGAAATCCGTCAATGATTGGGTCTAGAACCAATGCGGCGAAGCCACCATGACGGATGCTAGTGGGGTGGTCCCTTCGATCAAAGGTGATCGGGCAGGAGGACCATGGGTTGAACTTTGGGGCGACTGGCTCCATTGCATATACGTCTCGTAACGCACGCTTCCACTCCCTCTTGGGGATGTGGGTTGCGTATAGCATGTTCACCGTCCGCACTTGCGGGGGAAATCCCTTCTGTCCACTGTTGTTCGGCGACCTGGGCTCCTCCTCGTTGTCGCTATGCAGCCCCTTGCCTTTGTTTTCGGCTCTTAACTTGCCTGCCTGCTTGAACACCCAACAGTCCCTATTGGTGTGATTGGCTGGCTTTTCGGGGGTGCCATGTAACTGGCACAAGCGGTCGAGTATTCGGTCCAAACTGGACGGGCCCTGAGTATTTCTTTTGAATGGCTTTTTCCATTGACCGGATCTGTAACGTCGGAATCCGGCATTAACTGTCGTATCCTCGTTCCTGTCGCTGTTAATGCGGCGCTTTTGTTTGTTCCGACGCAACCTATCGCTTTTGTCCTTGGTATTCGAATTACCAAGGTTCTTGGTTAAATTGTTGCTACGAGCTAGCCAGCTGTCTTCTCCCGCGCAAAAGCGGGCCATGAGTGTCGTGAGGGCTGCCATAGATTTCGGCTTTTCCTGTCCCAGGTGCCGGGCAAGCCACTCGTCACGGATATTATGCTTGAAGGCCGCTAAGGCCTCTGCGTCCGGACAGTCGACTATCTAGTTTTTCTTTGTTAGGAACCGTGTCCAGAATTGCCTGGCCGATTCCTCTGGCTGCTGAATTATCTGGCTTAGGTCATCGGCGTCCGGTGGTCGCACATAAGTGCCCTGGAAGTTGTCAAGGAATGCGGCTTCCAGGTTCTCCCAAGAACTGATTGAGTCTGCTGGCAAGCTGTTAAGCCAATGCCGGGCCGGTCCCTTAAGTTTGAGTGGGAGGTATTTGATGGCGTGTAGATCATCACCACGGGCCATGTGGATATGAAGGAGATAATCCTTGATCCATACCGCAGGATCTGTTGTGCCATCGTACGATTCGATGTTTACGGGTTTGAAGCCCTCGGGGATTTTATGATCCATTAGTTCATCTGTGAAGCATAGTGGGTGTGCGGCGCATCTATATTGGGCTATATCACGACGCAGCTCGAGGGAGTTTTGTCTGTTGAGTTCGGCCCGGCCGGATTTATTGCAATCGGAGTGACGATCACCGTCACGTGCAGCGGGCCGCCTGCGCGATCCGTAGATCGATCTTGTTTGCCTTGCCTTGTCCTCTAGTATGTCGCGCAGGTTGGGCGCATTTTCCCGTGCCTTAGTATGCTTGATGCGGCGTCGGGGCATGGCTTGAGTGGAGGGCCAAGAGGCCACTCTGTCGCGGCCACGAGGTGGCCGGTCGGCCATGTCATGCACTGGTGATGTAGGTGCTTCCTCCTCTAGTCGGGGTAGCAGCCTGCGCTTTGGGTAACTCTTGGAGGGGCGTTCGAGTTCATACTCTTCGGCCGCAAGGACTTCAGTCCATCTGTCCACTAGCAAATCCTGATCAGCTCTAAGCTGTTGCTGCATTTTCTTGAGGCTTCTTGCCGTGGCCATAAGCCTGCGTTTAAAACGCTCTTGTTCGGTGGGATCCTCTGGCACGGTGAACTCGTCATCGTCGAGGCTTGCCGCGTCTTCGGAGGGAGGCGTATAATTATCGTCCTCAACCTCTTGGTCTGCCGCCCTCTCATGAGGGCTGGCTTCTCTGTCCTCCTGTGCTGAATCTTGTTGGAGGGGGTGTTCTTCGGCGCTATCCGGAGTAGTATTATCTCCCGTGCCGGAATCACCATTTTTTCTTTGGCGGGATTTAGAGCGGCGTCGCTGACGCCGGCGCTTGGGCTGTTTCTTAGAGGTATCGTCCCCTGCTGTTCCGTCGCCATCTCCATCCTTTGGAGTGTCCACCATATATATGTCATATGATGAGGTGGCCTTCCAGCACCCTACAGGTGTTGGTTCTTGCTCGTCTCCTGCATCGTCGTCCATGCCGTTGATGTCTTCGGAGTCGAAGTCAAGCATGTCGGTTAAGTCGTCAACAGTGGCTACGAAGTGGGTGGTGGGTGGGTTTTGAATTTCCTTATCGTCCGTATCCCAACCTTGCTGACTGTAGTCTAGCCAGTGCTCTCCTGATAAAGAGAGAGACTTTAGAGAATTCAGGATGTCGCCGAAGGGCGAGTGCTGAAAGATGTCCGCGGCAGTGAACTCCATTATTGGCGCCCAATCGGATTCGGTCAGTGGGGCGCGGGGGGCTCGGAGTTCGGAGAGGAATCCGGCTCCTCAGAGTCACGGGCCATGTGGAGTGCGGGGCTGGAGTTCGGCTCGATCGCCTCTGAGATTGCAACCCCTGAGGCAGCGTCCAACCGCTGATCCTCGATTGGCACAGTGGGCTCCAAATCAATGGTCGGAACCGATGCGTGTGCGGCCTCCAAGGCGTTGTTCGGCGGCAGAGCTATATCGTGCCCATCGAGACAGTGCGGCGCGCTTGGCTGTGGCTCGAATCCGTTGAAGATCAAGTCCCCGCGGATGTCAGCCGTGTAGTTTAGGCTTCCAAACCTGACCTGATGGCCAGGGGCGTAGCATTCGATCTGCTCAAGGTGGCCAAGCGAATTAGCACGCAGTGCGAAGCCGCCAAAGATGAAGATCTGTCCGGGGAGAAAAGTCTGACCCTGGACTGCATTGTTGTCTATGATCGAAGGAGCCATCGGGCCTAAAAGCGACGACACAGAGGAACTCTCAATGAAAGCACCAATGTCGGTGTCAAAACCGGCGGATCTCGGGTAGGGGGTCCCAAACTGTGTGTCTAGGCCGGTGTGACGCCCCTGATATGACTTTCCCAATTTGTAATCCAACTCTTGCCGTTTCCGGCATTAAGTTATATTTATTCCTCGGGTTCGGGTCTTTGTCTCCGTGTGTTGTTTTCTTTTTCGTGCATCTCATATCATGTCATCACGTGCATTGCATTTGCATACATGTTCATCTCACGCATTCGAGCATTTTCCCCGTTGTCCGTTTTGCATTCCGGCGCTTCGTTCTCCTCCGGTGGCCATTTCTAGCTTTCTTTCGTGTGTGGGGATTAAACATTTCCGGATTGGACCGAGATTTGCCATGCGGCCTTGGTTTACTACCGGTAGACCGCCTGTCAACTTTCGTGTCATTTGGACTTCATTTGATACTCCAACGGTTAACCGAGGGACCGATAAGGCCTCGTGTGTGTTGCAGCCCAACACCCCTCAAATTTGGCCCAAAACCCACCAAACTCTGCTCCATCGTCTCGGTCGTTCAATCACGATCGCGTGGGCGAAAACCGCACCTCATTTGGACTCTCCTAGCTCCACTTATGCCTATTTATACCCCCTCCATTTTTGGATCTCGTCTTCCACCTCGAAACCCTAGTTCCAAAAAAAAACAGATCCCCGCACCGACGGACGTGTCCGCCCCGGCCGGACAGCGTCCGCCCCCCCCCCCCCCCCCCCCCCGCGCCACTCCGCGCCCGCCACGTGGCGTCGCCTTCCCTCCGCCGCCGCCGGCCCGGGAGGCCCGCGCCTGGCCCCCCGAGCCCATCGCCGCGCCCCGCCGCCAGGGAGGTTCCGCCGCCCGAGCCGCGCGCCCCCGCCGCCTTCTTCCACAGCGCCGGTGGCCGGCGCCACCGCGAGCCGCCCCGCCGCCGTCAACTCCGGGGCACCTCGCCGCCGGCCGCCCCAAGCTCCGCCCGGCCGCGCCGCGCCTCGGGAGCCGCACCGCCGCCCCGGCCTCGTCCTCTTCTCCCACCGGCCAAGTCCCTCTCCTTCCTCGACGCCGGCGAGCTCAAGACCGGCCGTGAACAGTAATTCCGACCGTCCTCGGGAAGCGTGCTGCTGGATCTGGATCTGGATCTAACACCTCGGTTGACTTTTGTCTGAAACCCTAGTTTTTTATGCATTGTTTGACTGCTCATATCTTTGCATCCGTGGCTCCGTTTTGGACATATGATATATCAAAATCTTCGCCTCGATGAGTACATCACTTCATTCCATTGCATCATTTGCATTTGAGGTCATCTTGGTGCCCAAAATGCTGTTAGAAGGAGGCATCATGAGTTAAATTGCAGATCCGTTAGCTCAACATTGACTTTTGTCATTTTTTCCATGATTATTGTGTGCATGATATGCCCGTGCCCCTTTGGGATGAATTGTTAAGCATTTTGTCTTCTTTCCAGAGGTGCCACCCATGCATTTTTAGGATGTGTGTGTTGTCTTGTGCAAGCTTGCAAAGAGGGGTACCTGAGTTTGCTGATTTCAGGGACTTAGTGAAAATCACTAAGTCTGGGATGTCCAGCTTGTTTCCTAGTGATCCGTGCCTCTTTTGAGGATGATCAGTAAGAGTGATTTGTTATGCTTGTTGTGCTCTATCCATCCATGTCTTTACTTGTTATGTTGGGGCACCCTAGGTTGACTCAATCGAGCTCAACTTTTGCATAGTTGTTAATTTGGGCAGATCGTGAACTCTTTTGCGATTTTGCCGGTGCCATTGCTAGTGACTCGTGCATGTTATGCCATTGTTCTTGCCATGCCTAGCTAGCATTTTGTGCCTTATTAATGGATATATGCTTGCCTTACCATGACTTGCACCGTAGTGAGTGCATCAAGCTCGTTTACATGCCTCCGTGAGTTATAATTTCGGCATGTCTCAGTTTTCACTAAGTCTGAAAACTGATTGTGTTTCATCGATGTTCGTGTGCTTGTTAGAGTATTTTGTGAACCCTTTTTGCCCCAGGTCATTTTGGGTGTTTTGTTAAGCTTGTTGAGTAACCCTTTTTGCTGCTCCGAAGAGAGCATCGTGGTCTGAAATTCCAGACTAGAGTTAATTTCGCTAAGTCTGAATTCTGTTTTGCTTATTCAGTTTTGCCATGCTTGTTTGAACCCCTTAATGCATGAATTTGCCTATGTCTCAGTCCTAGTGATTTGTTAAGCATCTTGTGTACATCCCTGCCATGCATTTTGTTTTCATGTTTGGTGGCTGTAGCATGTTCAATTCGTTGCATTTAGGAGCCTACTTGCTGTAAATCGCAGATCGGCTCGTTTCGTAAAACGCTTGCCATTTCCAAACCGTAGCTCCGATCCCTTTGATCTTTATATCGTTTTCAGGGGATTTCTTCCCCTCTATCCAGTGGCACACTTGGTTTTCCAAGTTGAGGCCAGGTTTATGCATTTCCTGTCACGTCTTGCATTTTGCATCCCGCATCGCATCCCGCATAGCATACCATCTTTGCATTTTATTGGTTGCCCTTGCACGTGGTTGATTGTATCCTTGTTGCTTGTTTGTGTTGTTGGGTAGAGCCGGGAGACGAGTTCGCTAACGAGGAGCCCGTTGAGTTTGCTTTTGAGGATCCAGTCAACTCTGACAACTGTGCAGGCAAGATGATCATACCCTCGAAATCACTATTATCTTTGCTATGCTAGTTTGCTCGCTCTATTGCTTTGCCAATGCTAAGATGCCTACCACTTGCTTGTCAGCCTCCCAATTGCCATGATTGAGCCTCTAACCCACCTTTGTCCTAGCAAACCATTGATTGGCTATGTTACCGCTTTGCTCAGCCCTTCTTATAGCGTTGTTAGTTGCAGGTGAAGATTGGAGCCGTTCCTTCATCATATTGCTATGTTATCTTAATTCATCTATATACTTGGTAAAGGGTGGAAGGCTCGGCCTCTCGCCTAGTGTTTTGTTCCACTCTTGCCGCCCTAGTTTCCGTCATATCGGTGTTATGTTCCCGGATTGTTGCGTCCCTTACGCGGTTGGGCTATAATGGGAACCCCTTGATAGTTCGCCTTGATTAAAGCTTTTCCAGCAATGCCCAACATTGGTTTTACCATTTGCCACCTAGCCTCTTTTCCCTTGGGTTTCCGGAGCCCGAGGGTCATCTTTATTTTAGCCCCCCCACGGGCCAGTGCTCCTCTGAGTGTTGGTCCGAACCAGGCAGCCTGCGGGGCCACCTCGGGGAAACTCGAGGGTTGGTTCTACTCGTAGCTTGACCTATCTGAGTGCCCTGAGAAAGAGATATGTGCAGCTCCTATCGGGATTTGTCAGCACATTCGGGCGGTGTTGCTGGACTTGTTTTAACCTGTCGAATCGTCTTGTTGTACCGGGATACCGAGTCTGATCGGTGTGTCTTGGGTGGAGGTCTATTCCTTCGTTGACCGTGAGAGCTTGTTATGGGCTAAGTTGGGACCCCCCTGCAGGGATTGATCTTTCGAAAGCCGTGCCCGCGGTTATGGGCAGATGGGAATTTGTTAAAGTCCGGTTGTAGATAACTTGAACCTTAATTAATTAAAATGAATCAACTGAGTGTGTTGCCGTGATGGCCTCTTCTCGGCGGAGTCCGGGAAGTGGACACGGTGTTGGAGTTATGTTTGCGCAGGTTGCTCTCTAGCTTCTCGCTCGCGCGTTGCCTCCTCTTCTCGCTCTCTTTTGCGAATAAGTTAGCCACCATACATGCTAGTCGCTTGCTGCAGCTCCACTTATACATTACCCTTTTTTCCTACCTATTAAGCTTAAATAGTCTTGATCGCGAGGGTGCGAGATTGCTGAGTCCCTGTGGCTCACAGATTACTATTACACCAGATGCAGGGACAGATGATACCGCTCCAGATGGCGCGCTCGAGCTGAAGTGGGAGTACGACGAGGACTCTCAGCGTTATTATGTGTCTTTTCCTGATGATCAGTAGTGGTGCCTATTCGGGGTTAGATTCAGGGCCTTGTCGCATGTTGGGGGTCTTTTCTATTTTGGCGTCGTAGTCGGGCCATGAGTGAATTGTATGATGGATGTTATTTATGTACTTTGATGTGACGTGGCGAGTGTAAGCCGACTATGATATTCCCCTTTATATTATATATGTACATGGGATGTGTGATGATTTCCCGACTTGCGACATTGCTTTCAATGCGGCTATGCCTCTAAGTCGTGCCTCGACACGTGGGAGATATAGCCGCATCGAGGGCGTTACAGCCGGATGGTAACAGGAGGCAAGGAACACGATGTTTTACCCAGGTTCGGTCCCTCTTGATGGAGGTAAAACCCTATGTCCTACTTGATTAATATTGATGATATGGGTAGTACAAGAGTAGATCTACCACGAGATCAAGGAGGCTAAACCCTAGAAGGTAGCCTACGGTATGATTGTTGTATATGGAGTTGTCCTACGGACTAAAACCCTCTGATACGTCTCCAACGTATCTATAATTTTTGATTGCTCCATGCTACTTTATCTACTGTTTTGGACTATATTGGGCTTTATTTTCCTCTTTCATATTATTTTTGGGACTAACCTATTAATCGGAGGCCAGCCCAGAATTGCTGTTTTTTTGCCTATTTCAGTATTTCGAGGAAACAGAATATCAAATGGAGTCCAAACGGAATGAATCCTTCGGGAACGTGATCTTCTCACCGAACATGATCCAGAAGACTTGGACCCTACTCCAAGAAGTTTCCGGGGAGGTCACGAGGGTGGAGGGCGCCCCCCTGGGCGCTCCCCCCTGCCTCCTGGGCCCCTCGGAGCTCCACCGACGTGCTCCTTCCTCCTATATATACCTACGTACCCCCATTAGACCAGAGAGGGAGCCAAAAACCTAATTCCACCGCCGCAACTTCCTGTATCCACGAGATCCCATCTTGGGGCCTGTTCCGGAGCTCCGCCGGAGAGGGCATCCATCACGGAGGGCTTCTACATCAACACCATAGCCTTTCCGATGAAGTGTGAGTAGTTTACTTCAGACCTTCGGGTCCATAGCTAGTAGCTATATGGCTTCTTCTCTCTTTTTGGATCTCAATACAATGTTCTCCCCCTCTCTTGTGGAGATCTATTCGATGTAATCTTCTTTTTGTGGTGTGCTTGTTGAGACTGATGAATTGTGGGTCTATGATCCAACTTATCTATGAATAATATTTGAATCTTCTCTGAATTCTTTTATGTATGATTGAGTTATCTTTGCAAGTCTCTTCGAATTATCCGTTTGGTTTGGCCAACTAGATTGGTAGTTCTTGCAATGGGAGAAGTGCTTAGCTTTGGGTTCAATCTTGCCGTGTCCTTACTCAGTGACAGAAAGAGTTGCAAGGCACGTATTGTATTATTGCCATCGAGGATAACAAGATGGGGTATTTATCATATTGCATGAATTTATTCCTCTACATCATGTCATCTTGCTTAAGGCGTTACTCTGTTTTTAACTTAATACTCTAGATGCATGCTGGATAGCGGTTGATGAGTGGAATAATAGTAGTAGATGCAGGCAGGAGTCGGTCTTGTCACGGACATGATGCCTATATAGATGATCATACCTAGATAACCTCATAACTATGCTCAATTCTATTAATTGCTCAACAGTAATTTGTTCACCCACCGTAGAATATCTATGCTCTTGAGAGAAGCCACTAGTGAAACCTATGGCCCCCGGGTCTATTCTCATCGTATCAATCTCCATTACTTTATTTTATTTGTTTTGCTTTTACTTTTCACTTTGCATCTTTATACCAAAAATATTATCTCTATCAGATCTCACTCTCATAAGTGACCATGAAGGGATTGACAACCCCTAAGCGTTGGTTGCGAGTTGCTACCGTTTTGTGCAGGTACGAGGGACTTGCGCGTGACCTCCTACTGGATTGATACCTTGGTTCTCAAAAACTAAGGGAAATACTTACGCTACTGTGCTGCATCACCCCCTCCTCTTCGGGGAAAACCAACGCTAGCTCGAGACGTAGCAAGAAGGATTTTTGGCGCCATTGCCGGGGAGGCCTACGCCAAGTCAAATCAAGATTTACTCTCCCGTCAACGAGCCATTTCTGGCGTCATTGCCGGGGAAGCCTACGCAAAAGTCAACATACCAAGTACCCATCACAATCTCTATCTCTCGCATTACATTATTTGCCATTTGCCTCTCGTTTTCCTCTCCCCCACTTCACCCTTGCCGTTTTATTCGCCCTCTCTTTCCCTTTGCCTTTTGTTTGCTCGTGTGTTAGTTTGCTTGCTTGTCGTGATGGCCCAAGATGCTACCAAATTGTGTGACTTCACCAATACAAATAACAATGATTTCCTTAGCACTCCGATTGCTCCTCTTGCCAATACTAAATCTTGTGAAATCAATACTGCCTTGTTGAATCTTGTTATGAAAGATCAATTCGCCGGCCTTCCTAGTGAAGATGCCGCTACTCATCTAAATGGCTTTGTTGATTTATGTGATATGCAAAAGAAAAAGGATGTCAATAATGATGTCGTTAAATTGAAGCTATTTCCTTTTTCGCTTAGAGATCGTGCTAAAGCGTGGTTTTCATCTTTGCCTAAAAATAGTATTGATTCTTGGAACAAGTGCAAAGATGCTTTTATCTCTAAGTATTTTCCTCCCGCTAAGATTATCTCTCTTAGGAATGATATTATGAATTTTAAGCAACTTGACCATGAACATGTTGCACAAGCTTGGGAGAGAATGAAATTAATGCTACGTAATTGTCCTATTCATGGTTTGAACTTATGGATGATTATACAAAAAAATTATGCTGGATTGAATTTTGCTTCTAGAAATCTTTTAGATTCGGCCGCGGGAGGCACTTTTATGGAAATCACTTTCGGAGATGCTACTAAACTCCTAGATAATATTATGGTCAATTATTCTCAATGGCATACTGAAAGATCTACTAATAAAAAAGTGCATGCTATAGAAGAAATCAATGTTTTGAGTGAAAAGATGGATGAACTTAGGAATTTATTTGTTAAGAGTGTTTCTTATGATCCCAATAATATGCCTTTATCTACTTTGCTTGAGAATAATAATGAATCTATGGATGTGAATTTTGTTGATAGGAATAGTTTTGGTAACAACGCGTATAGAGGGAATTTTAATTCTAGGCCTTATCCTAGTAATCCTTCTAATAATTATGGAAATTCCTACAACAACTCTTATGGAAATTTTAATAAGATGTCCTCTGGATTTGAGAGTAGCGTTAAAGAGTTTATGAATTCGCAAAAGAATTTCAATGCTTTGCTTGAAGAGAAATTGCTTAAAGTTGATGATTTGGCTAGGAACGTTGATAGAATTTCTCTTGAGGTTGATTCTTTAAAGCTTAGATCTATTCCTCCTAAGCATGATATCAATGAGTCTCTCAAAGCCATGAGAATTTCCATTGATGAGTGCAAAGAAAGAACCGCTAGGATGCGTGCTTACAAAGATGCCTTTATTAAAGCGTGTTCTTCTAAATCCTATGAAAATCAAGATGAAGATCTAAAAGTTATTGATGTGTCCCCTATTAAATCGTTGTTTTGCAATGTGAATCTTGATGAATCTGATTATGATCTTCCCTTACCTAGAAGGCGTTCTAAGAATTTTGAGTTTTTAGATACTGATGATGAAATTGATAAAAAAGGGATTGAAAGAAATAAAAATCTAGATATTGCTAAACCTACTATTTTGGATCTCAAGGAATTTAACTATGAAAATTGCTCTTTAATTGATTGTATTTCCTTGTTGCAATCCGTGTTAAAATCTCCTCATGCTTATAATTGAAATAAGGCCTTTACCGAACACTTTGTTGACGCCTGTCGGTGTACTAAAGTAGGGGTACCTTAGTATCCCGAACTTGTGCACGGGAAGTCGCAGCGTCCCGCGGCAAGGCTTGCTGGGTGACCGCCAAGATCCTCCACGGTTCCTTTGGAGCCATTCAAGAACAAAGTATCCAAGACCCCGGCGAGAGGAGCTTGCCGGGAAGAAGACAAGGGCCCGGCAAGAGGAGCTTGCCGGGAAAGCCAACCAAAGCATCTCAAGGAAACTTGCCGCAACACACCATACGTCCCGGCAAGGCCCGGTGAGCGTCAAGCTCCTGGACGCGACAAGATAATAACCGCGGCAAGGCGCTTGCCGCGGCAAGCTTCCATCCTGTACCTGCGCTCCAGCACATCCACCAACGTGTCGCTCTGGGACCCTTCCAGGTGTACGTGGTGGAAGGCTGTGCAGCCAGAGGTACACGGTGGCAAGCGGCGCTGAGAAGATAGCCATCGTGGCAAGCAATGGCGTCTCTAGCGGTCCCTTTCTGCACCATCTAGAGCGACACAGACAGGCATTTAATGCCTTTGTCCCCTGCCGTCAGGGTTAGGTATGATAACACTGTTGTAGGCGGCGGTACCAACCGCATGCCATTTTACATTTTTACCCTCATCTACGTTGCCACCTATCGGTGACCCCTTTAGCGTATAAAAGGAGGCCCATGTGCAACGTAGAGGGGGTCGGACGATCATTCTCATGCTCGGTCTCGCTAGCCACTTGAGCGTACTGTAGCATTCATCACTCCCGAGCAAGAACACAATACAAACCACAAGCAGGAGTAGGGTTTTACGCATCCGTGCGGCCCGAACCTAGGTAACCCGACCGCGTTGCTCGTGCGCCTCGCCTCGATCTGCTCTTCGTGCACTCTCCGCCCCCCTGCCGAACCGAAAGGGGCCTCGCTCCGCCGTGGTCCCATAGGTGTCCGAGGGATCAGTCACCCCCGACATCTTTGGCGCGCCAGGTAGGGGGTGCATCGAGGTTGTGCAAACCTGATCCGGCGTTCGCACGAGCCCAAATCTTCATCATCTTCATCAACATGCCGCCGAAGAAGAAGGCTTCGGAGGCAGCTGCTCCGTCTGCGCCGAGCCCACCATCGCCGGAGCGAACGGCTGGTGGAGTAGACGCCGGCGGAACAACGGGTGCCGACGAGGGGGCTCATGGTGCTGCCAGGTCCAAGGACAAGGCTGCGCTGCACATCGGCGGCGCAGTCGGCTCCCACAATGACCGGGCGCACTCCAAGACCTCGGCGTCCGTACACGCACCGCGCCCATTGCAGGAGGTGCGAGACCAGCAGCGTTATGGTACTCACGGTACCATACGTTTGCTGGGCCAAGATCAAGCTGGTGGATCCCGGAGTGCTCAAGACCAGCATGCGCGCCAACATGCTGGCGCGAGCGGGGCACGGTCACCTGGACGAGGTACTGCTCCTTCTAACGCAGTTAGGAGTCTGAGCATATATCGCTCCTCGCACCGTTCGCCGCCGCCGCCCACCACTCCGGCAGAAGCGCTGGCACAGGCCCAACTGCTTCTAGATTACCCTCCGGCGCCAGACAAGATCGACGACTGGAGGGCCACCATTCAGAGCCTTATCGGCTTCGCCAACGGCGACAGTCCATGGCAGCCGAGTACTTCGCTGCCGCGGCAAGTCAGCCAGACGCAAGCCGGTGGCGACAAGACCGGCGGGGGTACAACCACTGTGCACTCCCCACCCCGAAGGCCAAGATCGCCGACTCGCCGGATCCACCTCGACAGTGACTCCACCGCGTCATCAGATCCGCGAGCTCGTCGCGATCAGCGCCAAGTTCTTCATGAACGACAGCAAGAAGACGCTCGAACACGCATCGAGCGCCGAAGAGAAGCGCGGCATCAATCAGACCTGCGCGCTGGGCCCTCTGACGATATGCATGCGCCAGGGGAACCAGGCGACTTGCCGTGCACGGTAGGTTTCCCTGCGTTTACCCGTGAGCTGCGGCAAGTCTAGTGGCCCAGCCAGAAGCATTTCAAGCCAGACGTACCAGAGAAGTACGACGGCAAGTCGCACCCGTCGGAGTTCCTCAGCATCTACACCATTGCGGTGCAAGCTCCCGGAGGGAAGAAGAAGACCAAGTCCGGCAAGAGCTCCGATGCCCACTCCGGCAAGCGCACCTCTTTGGAGTGTTGCGCTGCCGTCGAGGACGCACCATCGAGCTCCACCAGCAAGTGTAAGAAGGCTATGGCAGCTCCACCACATACCAAGAAGGTGTCCGCCAAGGAGGACGGCACTGGTGGTACCTTCACCATCAGTGCCACGCTTGACCCTAAATAGGAAAGCGCGCTCATTGCTTTCCTGCGGGCGAACGTCGACGTGTTTGCGTGGCAACCGTCTGACATCCCCGGTGTTCCCAGGAAAGTAATTGAGCACCATCTTGCCGTTTGTCCTCATGCGCGGCCCGTCAAGCAGAAGGTCAGGAAGCAAGCAGTGGAGCGCCAAGAGTTCATAGCAGAAGAAATCAAGAAGTTGGAAGCAGCAGGCCTTGTCAGAGGAGTGCTCCATCCCACGTGGTTGGCCAATCCTGTTGTAATGCGCAAGTCAAACGGGAAATGGAGGCTTTGTATTGACTTTACTGATGTTAATAAAGCTTGTCCCAAAGACCCATTTCCCTTGCCGCGCATTGACCAGATTGTTGACTCCACAGTCGGATGTGATTTGCTTTCATTTCTTGACGCATATTCAGGATACCATCAGATCTTCATGGCAGAAGAGGATGAGGAGAAAACCGCTTTCATTACTCCATGTGGCACGTACTGTTTCGTACGGATGCCTTTTGGTTTAAAGAATGCTGGTTCAACATTTGCCAGAGTAGTCCATGTCGCTTTGAAGCCACAGATACACAGAAATGTAGAAGCTTACATGGATGATATAGTGGTCAAGAGCAAGGACAGGGCAACTCTGATCCAAGATTTAGAAGAGACTTTTGCAAATCTGCGCAAGATCAACCTCAAGCTCAACCCCGAGAAGTGTGTGTTTGGAGTCCCTTCCGGCAAGCTTCTCGGGTTCTTTGTGTCTCAGCGGGGAATCGAAGCCAATCCCGACAAGATCAAGGCCATCGAGCAGATCGAAGCACCAAAGCGTGTCAAGGATGTACGGAAGCTTGCCGGTTGCGTGGCTGCTCTCAGCAGGTTTATCTCTTGGTCTGCTGAGCGCGCCCTGCCGTTTTTCAAAATTTTGAAAAAGGCAGGTCCAATGAAATGGACTCCGGAAGCGGAGGCTGCGCTGCAGGACTTGAAGAGATACCTGTCCTCCACTCCAACACTTGTCGCACCTAAGCCACAAGAGAAGTTGCTGCTATATATAGCGGCAACCAATCAAGTGGTTAGTGCTGCGTTAGTGGCGGAAAGGGAGGCAGATGACGAGCCAGCAACCGCGGCAAGCACATCCAGTGACAAGCAGGGGGCTTCCCCGACAAGCTCTGGTCCCGACAAGCATGGATCTGCGCAGATGCAAGAGGAGATACAGAAGAAGATGGTGCAGCGCCCAGTTTACTTTGTCAGTTCCCTTTTGCAGGGGGCTAGGTCAAGGTACTCTAGTGTGCAGAAGTTGCTTTTCGGCCTTCTCATGGCCTCGAGAAAGCTGCGCCATTACTTCCAAGCACATGAGATCACCGTTGTCACTCGCTTTCTGCTGAAGAGGATATTGCAAAATCCAGAAGCAACAAGCAGGATTGTCGAGTGGGCATTGGAACTGTCAAGCTTCGGCCTCAAATTTGAGAGTACTTCAACTATCCAAAGCAGAGCATTGGCAGAATTCATAGCAGAGTGGACGCCAACTCCAGATGAAGAAATTCCAGAGACGAGCATCCCCGTCAAGGAAGCAAGTAAAGAATGGCTCATGTACTTTGATGGTGCCTTCTCGCTGCAAGGCGCCGGTGCTGGCGTGCTGCTTGTCGCACCCACCGGAGAGCACCTCAAGTACGTAGTCCAGATGCACTTTCCCAAGGAGCAAGCGACAAACAATACTGCAGAATATGAAGGTTTGCTTGCCAGTCTCAGGATCGCAGCAGAACTTGGGATTAAGAAGCTCATTATCAGGGGTGACTCGCAGCTTGTCGTCCGCCAAGTAAACAAGAATTATCAAAGTCCATTAATGGAAGCTTACGTTGACGAAGTGAGAAAGCTACAAGAGCACTTTAACGGCCTACAGATGGAGCATGTCCCAAGAGCTCAGAATGATATTGCCGATGGCCTGTCAAAGTGCGCCGCACTCAAGTTACCTGTGGAACCAGGGATTTTTGTGCTCAAACTGACTCAGCCGTCCGTAACACCAACTGGACATAGCAAGAAGAGGAAGTTGATTTCTGGCCACTATTTTCCGGCAGAGCTTCCCGAAGCCACCGCCAAGAAGGTCCCCAAGATCAACACCAAGAATGCTGAGGAGCAGTCTGCTCCAGCAAGCCCTAGGGTTTGTACCATTGAAGCAGACACTCCCGACAAGTTCTGCTCCGGCAAGCTTGCCGGGGAACGTCAAGCTCCGGCAGAGCCGCAGGCTCTTGCCGTAGAAGCGGATGTTCCCGCAGCAGCAGATGTGCCTTTAGTCCTTGTTGTCGAGCCACACGCTCCAACATGGGCGCAGCAGATTGTCCGTTTCCTTCAGGCAGGAGAGCTTCCCAAAGAGCAAGAAGAAGCGGAAAGAGTAGCCCGGCAGTCAAGTATGTACCAGTTTGTCGACAGCACACTGTACAGAAGAAGACTCAACGGTGTGAAATTGAAGTGCATTCACCGGGAAGATGGACAAAAGCTGTTGGCAGAGATACATGGAGGCATATGTGGTCACCACATTGGCGCGAGAGCACTTGTCGGCAAAGCATTCCGGCAAGGCTTCTTCTGGCCGACAGCCCTCCAGGATGCGACTGCACAAGTAACCAAGTGTGAAGCGTGCCAGTTCCATTCCAAGCAGATACACCAGCCAGCTCAAGCTCTCCAGACAATCCCTTTATCCTGGCCATTTTCGGTCTAGGGGCTCGACATCCTCGGCCCCTTTCCCCGAGCTGTCGGGGGCTTTGAGTACTTGTACGTTGCGATCGACAAGTTCACAAAGTGGCCGGAAGTGGAACCAGTGAGGAAGGTGACAGCACAGTCAGCAGTCAAGTTCTTCAGGTCGATTGTTTGCCGCTTCGGGATCCCTAACAGGATAATCACCGACAACGGTATGCAATTTACGAGCCGCACCTTCATACAGTACGTCCAAGATCTTGGCGCCAAGGTCTGCTTCGCTTCTGTTGCTCACCCGAGAAGCAACGGTCAAGCGGAGAGGGCAAATGCTGAAGTGCTGCGCGGGCTCAAGACCAGAACTTTCGACAGGCTGCACAAGTGCGGAAGAAACTGGATCGAGGAGCTGCCGGTGGTTCTTTGGTCGATCAGGACGACGCCAAATCGAGCCACTGGCCAGACACCCTTCGCTCTAGTTTATGGAGCGGAGGCAGTTCTCCCCACGGAACTCGTATACGGGTCGCCTCGAGTGCTCGCTTACGATGAGCTTGAGCAAGAGCAGCTGCGGCAAGATGACGCGCTGCTCCTTGAGGAAGACCGTCTTCAGGCTGCGGTGCGAGCTGCTCGCTACCAGCAAACTTTGCGCCGCTACCATAGCCGCAAAGTTAATGCCAGAAGTTTCGAGGAAGGCGACCTTGTTCTTCGGCGCGTTCAGTCCGCCAAGAATTCCAACAAGTTGACGCCGAAGTGGGAAGGCCCTTACCGGGTGAAACGAGTCACTAGGCCTGGCGCTGTCCGCCTGGAGACCGAAGATGGCATCCCAGTGAGCAACTCCTGGAATATTGAGCATCTTCGCAAGTTTTACCCGTAGGGCACGGTTGCCGGAACCCGTTCAGGAAACCACCTTTTGTACAAGTCTTGCCGCTGTTGCATGTAAATCCTTTGTACAAAGCCGGGCGTAGATCCCGTGCATGAATATCATGTGCTCAGCACACCTTGTCGATTTCATGCTTTTTAAATTTTGCATGTATTATCTGACATTTTGTGCAGCACTTACCCCCGGTAAGCAATAACGAGTCATAAAGCTCCATATTGTTATTTCGTCCTCTTTCTTTTTCGCAAGGAAAAGGAGGTTCCCTTGCGCACAAGTTTGCCGGGGGGAAGGGAGAAGATGCGGTATGGACCAGGCGTCGTTCAAGAAGGTTTCGCCTTGCCGGGAAGCAAGTAACAAAAAAGATAAGTTGCCAAAGTTTGAGCAATCAGATTTCCTTTAAATTTTTAAGTTATTTTCCTTGAACGACCGTGCTTTGTATGGAAAACCTGTGCGCGGAGGAACCAACTCGTAGCTAGTTGCGCCCTTACTGTTGTTTCGAGTCCGCTCAACAACTTAAGTGAGCTGTGACTAGCCGCGACAAGGTTTCTTGTCGGCTGCGGCACCGCCAGCAGGCTGCTGACGTTCCGCACTCAGCGCTCGCGGCAAAGGTGCCTGCGCCGGCAAGTTCCCTAAAAGCGTAGAGTAAAAACATACAAAGGAAAGAGTCAAGTAAAGGAAATAACATAGCAATTACTACCCAGGATAGAGTATATTACAAAATAACTTGTCGCAGCTCTAACAGACTGTTTTTCATAACATAATTAACAGCGACAAGGAAGGAAGAAGATGGGCGGCCTAGTCTACACGGTCACCCTCGACCCTCTTGATGCCGCTCACCCTGTCCACAATGGGTGCGACAAGAGCCTTGAGCTCCTCCAGATCAGCATCCGGCGGCAAGCTCCTAAGGACGTTGGTGAGGCGGAGACCCGGATTGCGGAACGCCACATTCATCAGCACCTTCTGAAGAGCTCCCGCGCAGATCTTGCGCGACTCGTCGGCAAGTTGCTTCGGGATCCCTTCCCGGAGTCACCGGAGTGCCGTCGCCACGCCCTTGAAGAACAAGGTGAGCTTGGCGCTAGGTTGGAGGTTCTTGTCGGATGGATACCCGAGATCCACCATCCCCAGCTGCGCCAACTCCTTGTCGATGTCGGCGGCGAAGTTCACCAGACCCTCCGTCCAGTGCTCCACGTTCTCCGACAGAGTCTTCTAGGCGGCAGTAGCATTCGCCAGCAGCACCTTGCCGGCCTTGACTTCCTCCTTTAGGGCCGTCTCCTGCTCCTTGGCGCCGTCCAGAGATTTGGTCAGAGCCGCCAGCTTCACTTCGAGATCAGCGTTGGAGTTCTTGGCAGCATCCAGTTCCTTGCCCTTCTCGGCGAGAAGGGCCTGCAGCTCAGACTAGCTGTTGACGTCCTTCTCCCGCTAAAGCTTGAGCACGGCAAGCTCGTCGCCGCTCGCCTTGAGACCCGCCTCCAGCTGCACCACCTTCAGCTCCAGCTCAGTCTTGGCGGCCTCGGCAGCTGCGGCGGCGTCTTCGGCTTGCTTGAGGGCTCCGCCAACTGCTCGCTCGCGCGCGGCAAGCTCCTCCTCGTGGCTGTCAAGGTTGACCTTCCACTGCGCCAAGTCACCCTCCTGCGAAGACAACTTCTCCGCGGCAAGCCGTTGGCGTTCTTCGACGTCAGCCTTCTCGAGAAGGAAGGCTTGCTGCGCTTCGGCAAGTTGCTCCCACTCCTTTGCCAGGGAGCGGAGAGCTTCCTGGTTGGCGCCCCGGAGCTCCTCCGTGCATTTCTCGATGTCAACCCCCGCCTTCACGACGAGTGCTTCGCGGGACTCCAGCTTGGCCTGCCGGGCGCGGTAGAGCGCCACCAACTTCCGCAACAGACGCTCCTCTTCGGGTTCGCTGCTGCTGCTTGGCACGTCGACCAGCTTCAGCCCGGCGGAGGCAAGCACTTCTCCGTCAAGCATTTTGTCCTTCGACCGGCACCCTGGAGCTCGACGCCCAGGGGAGGTTGATGAAGACATCGTCACCGGCCTTCAGGTAGACGCCGGGCTGGGGCTCTTCGGAGCCTGGCGCGGCAGCAGCGGTGGAGGAGTCGGCGGTCGGAGCAGCGCCCGGCGCTCCTGCGGCCTCCGGGTTGTCAGTATGACCGCCAGACTCCCCGCCCGCTTCTGCGGCGGCAGCCCTGGCGGCCTCCTCGCCGGCGGGCTCGCCGGAGCCGGCCGCTTCCTTGGTGGCAACAGTGTCGTCGGCGGCGACTTCAGTCTCCATCGACTCTACACCAGATGGATCTGACAGCCGGAAGAGGGGAGAAGATTCAAGCAAAATTCAAGCAAAATCCAAGAAGGAGATCAAAAGAAAAAGAGCCCAAGAGGAGTTTGAAGCAAGGAAATTACCTGTGCCAGGCTCGGCAGTAGTGGTCTCCGTCACCGGGGGGTCGCTGGCGCTGCCCTTTGCCGGAGACCTGTCCCTTGCCGGGGGCTCCTCCCTTGTCGGAGCCTCCTCCCTCGCCGGAGACCTCTCCCTTGCCGGAGGACTCTCCCTTGGTGCTTCGGGGGCGGCCTCCGGGCGCTCCTGTTGAGGCTGCTCCGCTCCTGTACAAGTCAGCAAACAGATATCTGCAAAGCAAGAATCTCCACGCGCGCCCGACAGCGGAAAGCAAGCAAGATACTTACGCTGGGGGCTGCTCTGGAGATCAGTCGTCGGGTCCGGCAAGGTTATCTCGGGCACGTCCCTTGCTGATGCGGTGAGCTCATCCTCGATGACAATCACCGGGGCCTTGGCTCTCTTTGCCGCTCTCTGGGCCAGAGTCCTAAGAAGGAATGAGTTCGGATCGAAGCAAATGAGATACAAGACAAGAAACAGCAAAGATTAAAGAACTGCAAGTACAATAAGAAAAACTTACTCTTCTTCTTCTTCCTCATCGGAGCTGAATGCGGAGAAGTCGAAATCCGGCTCGCGTCCTGCGCGGGAAGGTGGAGGAGTAGGCTCCCTTGGTCGCTTGGCGGGAGAAGAAGCGGTAGTCCGAGAAGACCCCGCTCCAGTTGCAGCGGCAGCATGGGGCGCTCCCGCGGCAATGGTGCTTGCCGCGGTGGAGCGCGTCGTGCGGCGCGGCGACTGTCGGCTCGCCTGCCGCCTCGCTACATCCCCGGCCTTGCGGAGACGTCTTTTTGGTGGAGACGGAGGCGCTGCTGGCGGCGTGCTGCTTGAGGACGAAGTGGAGGAGGAGTCGATCTCCAACGAGCCGCTCGCATCCTCGGCGGGCTCGCTCGGCTCGGCGTCACGCCCGGCAAGATCTTCATTGACGGCAAGCTCCTCTTGCCGGGCAAGCTCTTTCTTGCCGATGAACTCCTCTTGCTCGGCACGGTTTTCCGCCTCTGCTGCCGCTGCCTCCTCCAAAGTAAACCCGAACTCGCCTGCCGCTGCGGCTGCCGCCGCCTCTTCCAACCTGGTGGCGATGTACGCCAACTCCGCCTCAGTGGTGTCGCGGATGAGGCCGTCCTTCTCGTCGGCGCGGATTGGCACCTCTACCAGGTTGTCGAAGAACTGCTGCATGACCTCGTCTTCGGGCTCTTGCCAAGTGGGCACGAGTCCGTGCGAGTCGCACAGCGGCATCATTGCCCTGATGCGGTCGAGCGCAGAATTGTTGCACAACAGGACGACTCCCTGTGGCAACCTAAAGACTTCGGGGTGATCTGGATCATACTTGAAGAGCTCCTGCAGCATTCCGTCAAGCTCAAGGACAGTGAAATTGTAGTTGAGGCCCGGGCGCAGCCTCATGATATCTACCGCGTTCTTGAACTCCCAGGCAGGCCTCCTCCGTTCCTGTAGGGGGGCGATGCGGCGGCGAAGAAAGTCTGCACCAGCGGCGCCTACAGTGAGTCCGGCAAGCCTCAGGCGCTGGATCCTGGTGACGGCAATCTTCAGCCTGCTGTCTTCCGGGGCCACGTCACTCCAGTCACTGCCGCGTACTGCTGCTGCTTGGCGCCGGGTGGTGAATGGCTGCGGGCTCTCCTCGACAATCCAGCACCAATCTGCCCTCCACTCCTCCCACTTGCCGCGGAACTCGCCCTCCAGATACGAATCTTTCTTGCCGGTCCTTGAGACCCAAGCGATTCCGCCGGATAAGGGCTCTCCTCTCTCTACCCGGGGAATAAAGAAATGACGGAATAGAGCTACATTTGGGTGGACTCCGACAAAATTTTCGCAAAGGTGTGCGAAAACTGCCATGGTGAGGACGGCGTTGGGGGTGAAATCAAGGAGGCAAAGGCCATAGGTGTTCATGATGTCACAGAAGAATTCGGAAAAGGGCGGGCAGAGCCCGCAGTAGAAGAATACGGCAAAGAAGGGATACCCGTCCGGAGCCGTCGTGTGAGCAGTGGCCGGGAGCACCTTGGTCCGCGGGTGAGCTCGCATCTCCGTCGACCAGAAGAGGTAATAGTACTCCCGCAGCTCCTTCACGTCGAGCTTGGGGGGAAGATGGCTCGCTCCTTCCGCAGCGCCGCAAGCCGCTGCGCCTCGGTTGACTTCACGGCCTCCCCTTGTCGGCTTTTGGAGCCATGGCGAATGTGGTGGAGGAGGCCAACGGCGTTGGTGGTGCTGGTGGCAATGGGGGGGGCAGGACGCTGATCTCTTGCTGCTTTGAGAAGACGGAGGCGGGGCGGAGTTTTCTGAGATTGGAATGGAGCGAGTGGGCACACTACCCCCGTTTCCCCTTGCTTATAAAGGGGGAGATGGCGGACGTTCCGCCTTTCCTAATAAAGAAACCGCCCACGATCTCCCCCACGATGCCGCGTTCAACGCGTGCCGTGCGAGGAGGGCGCAGTGGATGCGGAGTGAGATACGGCGTAACCTAGGCCGCGGGTGCCCGTGCCCTGCTTTGGGCCTGGCCCAACAGCGCTCGGCACCGTGTATGGCCCAGGCCCGGGGGCTCCTATTGGTGTACTAAAGTAGGGGTACCTTAGTATCCTGAACTTGTGCACGGGCAGTCGCAGCGTCCCGCGGCAAGGCTTGCCGGGTGACCGCCAAGATCCTCCACGGTTCCTTTGGAGCCATTCAAGAACAAAGTATCCAAGACCCCGGCGAGAGGAGCTTGCCGGGAAGAATACAAGGCCCCGGCAAGAGGAGCTTGCCGGGAAAGCCAACCAAAGCATCTCAAGGAAACTTGCCGCAACACACCATACGTCCCGGCAAGGCCCAGTGAGCATCAAGCTCCTGGACGCGACAAGATAATAACCGCGGCAAGGCGCTTGCCGCGGCAAGCTTCCATCCTGTACCAGAGCTCCAGCACATCCACCAACGTGTCGCTCTGGGACCCTTCCAGGCGTATGTGGAGGAAGGCTGTGCAGCCAGAGGTACACGGTGGCAAGCGGCGCTGACAAGATAGCCATCGTGGCAAGCAATGGCGTCTCTAGCGGTCCCTTTCTGCACCGTCTAGAGTGACACAGACAGGCATTTAATGCCTTTGTCCCCTGCCGTCAGGGTTAGGTATGATAACACTATTGTAGGCGGCGGTACCAACCGCATGCCTTTTTACATTTTTACCCTCATCTACGTTGCCACCTGTCGGTGACCCCTTTAGCATATAAATGGAGGCCCATGTGCAACATAGAGGGGGTCGGACGATCATTCTCATGCTCCGTCTCGCTAGCCACTTGAGCGTACTGTAGCATTCATCGCTCCCGAGCAAGAACACAATACAAACCACAAGCAGGAGTAGGGTTCTACGCATCCGTGCGGCCCGAACCTGGGTAAACTGACCGCGTTGCTCGTGCGCCTCGCCTCGATCTGCTCTTCGTGCACTCTCCGCCCCCCTGCCGAACCGAAAGGGGCCTCGCTCCGCCGTGGTCCCATAGGTGTCCGAGGGATCAGTCACCCCCGACAACGCCTTAATGCAATCTTATGAAGAAAAGCTTGAGTTGAAAATTTCTATCCCTAGAAAACTCCATGATAAGTGGGACCCTACAATTAGGATTGAAATTAAAAATTATGAGTTTCATGCTTTGTGTGATTTGGGTGCTAGTGTCTCTACTATCCCCAAAGCTTTGTGTGATTTGTTAGATTTCCGTGACTTTGATGATTGCTCTCTAAACATGCATCTTGCGGATTCCACTATTAAAAAGCCTATGGGAAGAATTAATGATGTTCTTATTGTTGCAAATAGGAATTATGTGCCCGTAGATTTTATCGTTCTTGATATAGATTGCAATCCTTCATGTCCTATTATTCTTGGTAGACCTTTCCTTAGTACGATTGGTGCAATTATTGATATGAAGGAAGGGAATATTAAATTCCAATTTCCCTTAAAGAAGGGCATGGAACACTTTCCTAAAAAGAAAATAAAATTACCATATGAATCTATCATGAGAGCCACTTATGGATTGCCTACCAAAGATGGCAATACCTAGATCTATCCTTGCTTTTATGCCTAGCTAGGGGCGTTAAACGATAGCGCTTGTTGGGAGGCAACCCAATTTTATTTTGTGTTTTTTGTTTTTGGTTCTGTTTAGGAATAAATAATCCATCTAGATTCTGTTTACATGTGGTTTTATCTTTTAATTAGTGTTTGTGCCAAGTTAAACCTATTAGATCTTCTTGGAAGATAGTTATTTGATCTTGCTGTAATTTCCAGAATCTTTGTGCTGAGTGCCCGAATTGTCAAAAATCACCAGAAGGTGATAAAATAGTGATTCCAATTGATGCTGATCAATAAACAAATTTCCCAGGTCGTCTAATTTTGGTAGAATTTTTTAGGTTCCAGAAGTTTGCGTTAGTAACAGATTACTACAGACTGTTCTGTTTTTGACAGATTCTGTTTTGCGTGTGTTGTTTGCTTATTTTGATGAATCTATGGCTATTAAAATAGTTTATAAATCATAGAGAAGTTGGAATACAGTAGGTTTAACACCAATACAAATAAAGAACAAGTTCACTACAGTACCTTAAAGTAGTCTTTTGTTTTTCTTTCTCTAACGGAGCTCACGAGATTTCTATTGAGTTTTGTGTTGTGAAGTTTTCATGTTTTGGGTCAATTCTTTTGATGGATTATGGAACAAGGAGTGGCAAGAGCCTAAGCTTGGGGGTGCCATGCTTGGACACCAAAAAGTCAAAGCTTGGGGATGCCCCGGAAGGCATCCCCTCTTTCGTCCACTTCCATCGGTAATTTACTTGGAGCTATATTTTTATTCACCACATGATATGTGTTTTGCTTGGAGCGTCTTGTATTATTTGTGTCTTTGCTTGTTAGTCTACCACAATCATCCTTGCTGTACACACCTTTTGAGAGAGCCATGTATAAATTGAAATTTGTTAGAATACTCTATGTGCTTCACTTATATCTTTTGAGCATGATAGTTTACTCTATGTGCTTCACTTATATCTTTTTGAGCGTGATAATTTTTTCTCTAGTGCTTCACTTAGATCTTTTAGAGCATGGTGGTGGTTTGTTTTAAAGAAACTTGATCTCTCATGCTTCACTTAGATTATTTTGAGAGTCGTTAATAGCATGGTAATTTGCTTAATGTTAATATACTTGGTATTCAAGATATGTGAACCTTTCTTTTTAGTGGGTTGAATACTAAGATAAGTTTGATGCTTGATAATTGTTTTGAGATATGGAGGTGATAAATCATAGTCGTGCTAGTTGAGTAGTTGGGAATTTGAGAAATACTTGTGTTGAAGTTAGCAAGTCCCATAGCATGCACGTATGGTTAAAGTTGTGTAACAAATTTGAAGCATTAAGTGTACCTGGCTTGTGCATCCTTATGAGTGGCGGTCGGGGACGAGCGATGGTCTTTTCCTACCAATCTATCCCCCTAGGAGCATGCGCGTAGTACTTGATTTTTGATGACTTCTAAATTTTTGCAATAAGTATATGAGTTCTTTTGACTAATGTTGAGTCCATGGATTATACGCACTTTTACCTTTCTGCCATTTGCTAGCCTCTTCGGTACCGTGCATTGCCCTTTCTCACATTGAGAGTTGGTGCAAACTTCGCCGGTGCATCCAAACCCCGTGATATGATACGCTCTTTCACACATAAACCTCCCTATATCTTCCTCAAAACAGCCACCATGCCTACCAATCATGGCATTTCCATAGCCATTCCGAGATATATTGCCATGCAACTTCCACCATCATCATCATCATCATGACATGCTTTACTTTTGTCATATTGCCATTGCATGATCTTGTAGTTGACATCGTATTTGTGGAAAAGCCACCATGCATTATTTTTCATACATGTCACTCTTGATTCATTGCACCATCCCGGTACACCGCCGGAGGCATTCATATAGAGTCATATCTTGTTCTAGTATCGAGTTGTAATCATTATGTTGTAATCAATAGAAGTGTGATGATCATCATTATTAGAGCATTGCCCAATAAAAAAGAGAAAGGCCAAAAAGAAAAAAAGAAAGGCCCAAAAAAAAGAAGGAGAAAATAAAAAGGGCAATGCTACTATCTCTTTTTCCACACTTGTGCTTCAAAGTAGCACCTTGTTCTTCATGTAGTGAGTCTCATATATTGTGCTTCAAAGTAGCACCATGATTTTCATATAGTGAGTCTCATAAGTTGTCTTGTTCATACTAGTGGGAATTTTTCATTATAGAACTTGGCTTGTATATTCCAACGATGGGCTTCCTCAAAATGCCCTAGGTCTTCATGAGCAAGCAAGTTGGATGCACACCCACTAGTTTTCTTTTGTTGAGCATTCGTAGCTCTAGTGCATCCGTTGCATGGCAATCCCTACTCCTTGCATTAACATCAAGTGATGGGCATCTCCATAGCTCATTGATTAGCCTCGTTGATGTGAGACTTTCTCCTTTTTTGTCTTCTCCACACAATCCCCATCATCATATTCTATACCACCCATAGTGCTATGTCCATGGCTCGCGCTCATGTATTGCGTGAAGGTTGAAAAAGTTTGAGATTATTTGAGTATGAAACAATTGCTTGGCTTGTCATCGGGGGTATAGAAGTTGGGAACATCTTTGTGTGACGAAAATGAAGCATAGCCTAACTATATGATTTTGTAGGGATGAACTTCCTTTGGCCATGTTATTTTGAGATGACATAATTGTTTAATTAGTATGCTTGAAGTATTATCATTTTTATGTCAATATGAACTTTTGTCTTGAACCTTTCGGATCTGAATATTCATACCATGATTAAGAAGATTTACATTGAAATTATGCCAAAGTATCACTCCGCATCAAAAATTCTCTTTTTATCATTTACCTACTCGAGGACGAGCAGGAATTAAGCTTGGGGATGCCTGATACGTCTTCAACGTATCTATAATTTTTGATTGCTCCATGCTACTTTATCTACTGTTTTGGACTATATTGGGCTTTATTTTCCACTTTTATATTATTTTTGGGACTAACCTATTAACCGGAGGCCCAGCCCAGAATTGTTGTTTTTTGCCTATTTCAGTATTTCGAGGAAACAGAATATCAAACGGAGTCCAAACGGAATGAAACCTTCGGGAACGTGATCTTCTCACCGAACATGATCTAGGAGACTTGGACCCTACTCCAAGAAGTTTCCCGGGAGGTCACGAGGGTGGAGGGCGCGCCCCCTGCCTCGTGGGCCCCTCGGAGCTCCACCGACATGCTCCTTCCTCCTATATATACCTACGTACCCCCATTAGACCAGAGACGGAGCCAAAAACCTAATTCCACCGCCGCAACTTCCTGTATCCACGAGATCCCATCTTGGGGCCTGTTCCGGAGCTCCGCCGGAGAGGGCATCCATCACGGAGGGCTTCTACATCAACACCATAGCCCTTCCGATGAAGTGTGAGTAGTTTACTTCAGACCTTCGGGTCCATAGCTAGTAGCTAGATGGCTTCTTCTCTCTTTTTGGATCTCAATACAATGTTCTCCCCCTCTCTCGTGGAGATCTATTCGATGTAATCTTCTTTTTGCGGTGTGTTTGTTGAGACCGATGAATTGTGGGTTTATGATCCAACTTATCTATGAATAATATTTGAATCTTCTCTGAATTCTTTTATGTATGATTGAGTTATCTTTGCAAGTCTCTTCGAATTATCCGTTTGGTTTGGCCAACTAGATTGGTAGTTCTTGCAATGGGAGAAGTGCTTAGCTTTGGGTTCAATCTTGCGGTGTCCTTACTCAGTGACAGAAAGAGTTGCAAGGCACGTATTGTATTGTTGCCATCGAGGATAACAAGATGGGGTATTTATCATATTGCATGAATTTATTCCTCTACATCATGTCATCTTGCTTAAGGCGTTACTCTGTTTTTAACTTAATACTCTAGATGCATGCTGGATAGCGGTCGATGAGTGGAGTAATAGTAGTAGATGCAGGCAGGAGTCGGTCTACTTGTCACGGACGTGATGCCTATATACATGATCATACCTAGATAACCTCATAACTATGCTCAATTCTATTAATTGCTCAACAGTAATTTGTTCACCCACCGTAGAATATCTATGCTCTTGAGAGAAGCCACTAGTGAAACCTATGGCCCCGGGGTCTATTCTCATCATATCAATCTCCATTACTTTATTTTACTTGTTTTGCTTTTACTTTTCACTTTGCATCTTTATACCAAAAATACCAAAAATATTATCTCTATCAGATCTCACTCTCGTAAGTGACCGTGAAGGGATTGACAACCCCTAAGCGTTGGTTGCGAGTTGCTACTGTTTTGTGCAGGTACGAGGGATTTGCGCGTGACCTCCTACTGGATTGATACCTTGGTTCTCAGAAACTAAGGGAAATACTTACGCTACTGTGCTGCATCACCCCCTCCTCTTCGGGGAAAACCAACGCTAGCTCGAGACGTAGCACCCTCCGGTTTATATAGACACCGGAGAGGGTTAGGGTTACACAAAGTCGGTTACAATGGTAGGAGATCTTGAATATCCGCATCGCCAAGCTTGCCTTCCACGCCAAGGAAAGTCCCATCCGGACACGGGACGAAGTCTTCAATCTTGTATCTTCATAGTCCTGGAGTCCGGCTGAAGGTATAGTCCGGCTACCCGAACACCCCCTAATCCAGGACTCCCTCACTACCCCTCCTCAGGAAGCCGGTGCGCGATGTCTTTGGACAGATATCCGGCCTTCCTTAGCTTTTTGACATGGCTCTCCATAATGGAGGAGACCATCCACTTGCCTCCCGCTCCGGACATTGTTGGAGAAGGTTGAGGCAGGAAGTGCGGGCTTGGGCGTTGGAGCTCGGGTGCGCAGAAGATGGATGGGCAAAGGAAGAAGAAGGCGTAGGTAAAAAGGTGGATCCTTATCCCCTTATATGGGCGGATGCGACTGTGCGTCCCCACCAGCCTAGTAAAACTCACTTGCCCAGCGCCGTGATAAATGGCGCGGTTGGGTTACCCACATCCGTATTGATGAGAATCCCGTAAATGGGGGACACGATCTCTGCTTTGACAAGACGTGCCAAGGAAACCGCCTCGCAAAACACGCGGAGGTGGAAAAGTGAAAACGATTCGAATAGAGGCTTCGCCGTAGTGTGCTGTCACGCTGCGGAATACGTCAGCAGATTAGATTTGTGTTAATATTATTCTCTCTGTGGCAATGCGTGGAAACTTATTTTGCAGAGCCGGACACTACTTTTGGTGTTTACAAACTTTTATGAAGAATTTGGAGGAGGAACCCGCCTTGCAATGCCGAAGACAATCTACGCGCCGGACTCGTCGTCATTGAAGCCTGGTTCAGGGGCTACTGAGGGAGTCCTGGATTAGGGGGTGTTTGGGTAGCCGGACTCCAGGACTATGAAGATACAAGATTGAAGACTTCGTCCCGTGTCCGGATGGGACTTTCCTTGGCGTGGAAGGCAAGCTTGGCGATGCGGATATTCAAGATCTCCTACCATTGTAACCGACTTTGTGTAACCCTAACCCTCTCCGGTGTCTATATAAACCGGAGGGTTTTAGTCCGTAGGACAACTCCAGCATACAACAATCATACCATAGGCTAGCTTCTAGGGTTTAGCCTCCTTGATCTCGTGGTAGATCTACTCTTGTACTACCCATATCATCAATATTAATCAAGCAGGACTTAGGGTTTTACCTCCATCAAGAGGGCCCGAACCTGGGTAAAACATCGTGTTCCTTGCCTCCTGTTACCATCCGGCCTAGACGCACAGTTCGGGACCCCCTACCCGAGATCCACCGGTTTTGACACCGACAGCTACCAAACGTCACAACGTAACTGGGTGATTATAAAGGAGCTCTACAGGTGTCTCCAAAGGTACATGTTGGGTTGGCGTATTTCGAGATTAGGATTTGTCACTCCGATTGTCGGAGAGTGTCGATGTACTAAAGTAGGGGTACCTTAGTATCCCGAACTTGTGCACGGGCAGTCGCAGCGACCCGCGGCAAGGCTTGCCGGGCGACCGCCAAGACCCTCCGTGGTTCCTTTGGAGCCATTCAAGAACAAAGTATCCAAGAGCAAAACAAGGCCTCGGCAAGAGGAGCTTGTCGGGAAGGAGACAAGACCCCGGCAAGAGGAGCTTGCCGGGAAGGAAACAAGGCCCCGGCAAGAGGAGCTTGCCGGGAAGGAGACAAGGCCCCGGCAAGAGGAGCTTGCCGGGAAGACCAACCCAAGCATCTCAAGAAGATCGCTGCGGCGCACTGCGCGCCCCGACAAGGCCCAGTGAGCGACAAGCTCCCGGATGCGACAAGACAACATCCGCGGCAAGGCGTTTGCCGCGGCAAGCTACTACCCCGCAGCCCGCGCTCCAGCTCACCCACCAACGTGTCGCCCTGGGACCATTCCTGGCGCACGTGGCGGGAGGCTGTGCAGCCGGGGGCATGCGGTGGCAAGCAGGCGCTGACAAGGAGCCATCGTGGCAAACGGTGGCGCCCCTAACGGTCCCTTTCCGCCCCGTCTATGTGACACTCCAAAAATTTTGATTTGGTTTTCATCAAAAACTTTATTGGATTCTAAAAGAGGGCATTTAAAATTTCTTTTCCAGAAAATCCTTCCTCTTAAAAAAACTTCCTTTCACCTTTTGCAAGGATTTCCTTTCCTTTTCAACTTTGGTGTTGAAATTTTGAAAGCTTTTCTTCTGGATGTTTCCCTCTCAAACTTATTTATTTTCATTTAAAAAGAAACCCTAGGAGTTTTGGGACTTCATTCTTTTTTAAACCACCCTTGATTTCACTATATCACAGGTGGTAAAACCCCTCCAAAAAACCTCCCCTTCTCCTTGGAACAACCTAAGTTCTCTGTCCCAACTAATCCAAACAAGTTTTGTATTTTATTTCAATCATTTTTCCTCACAAATCATTTTTGTCAATTATTTGGAGCCTGAGGCATTTGCAAAGCAAGTACCTTATTTCCTTTGAGTTTTGATCTCAAACCAACTCCTCTGGATTGTCCTTAGCATCCACAACTCAGAACCATCTTGATCCACTCCCCTTCTTTTCAAATTTTTCAAATTTCAGCCTCTGCAAATTTGGACTAGATTTGCCAAATTTGGTGAAATTCATATCTACACTTCCCCAAAAAATTCTACAAAAATTCAGGCAGTCTACTGGAGCAATGAGTAGCCACTCCACCAAAAATCAGCTCTAGAAAAAATCCCTAGAGGCCAGTATCATTCTGTCGAACACCTTGCATGCACTGTATATTGCACTTTCAGTAATTCAGTAAAATTCAGAGTGCAGTGTCATTTCCCCTCGCCAGTTTCAGTCACGCGTGGACAGTGCCCTTGGCACGTTCCTCGCCGCCCCTCCCTCCTGTCTGGAGTGCCGCACGCGCGCTTGGCGCCTTCCGGGCGTCGGTGGCGCCCTGGCCCGCCTGCGCCGGCGTGTCTTGCGGCGGCCGATCCACCGTAACGGCCGACCGGAAGCAGAACAGCGGCGCAACGCCGTTCAGCGCCACCCAACGCCCCCTGGCTCTCCGCGTGGCACTTGCATGCCAGCGCAGCCCCGCTACACAGTCGCCGTGGCCCGGCAAGCACAGAACGCGCTCCCTGCCACCGACGTGCCGCACGGCCGTTCCGTTGGGACAGGCCGTAAACCTCCCCCCCCCCCCCCCGTGCTGAGTTGGACCCTGGAATGGAGCCACTACTCCACCTAGACGATGCCCAAGCCCCTAATCCCACTGCCCAACCACGGCGCCGCCGTAATCGCTCGCCGGACTTATCCCGTTCGCGGCAACCGCCTCGGGCCGGCTATATATAGCGCCCCCAAGCTCCCTCTCGCCCCCGCACACCTCCACTACCTCTCTGGACCCCGACCAACAACTAGAAGAGCCTCGAGGGGCCCTTCTTCCTCGACTCCGGCCGCCTCGTTCCGCCTCGGCCTCCACCTCGATTCGCTTCGGTGAGGCCATCCCCGGCGCCCAAACTTCGTCAGTAGTTTCCTCGAGCACCCAGTGAGCTAACCCAAGCTCCGACTACTCTGAACCAGGCAAGCATGTTTGAACTTTTGATGTGATGAGTGTCTTGGCATGTTTTGCATTTAGTTAGTTTCATGGCATGTTGATGAGCATACCGATGAACGTTATTTTCATGCATGGTTAAGGTAAGTGAGCTCGATGATCCATAAGTGGATGGATGTGAGTATGAATGGCCATGGGTTGGCATGAGGATGGGTAAGATGGCAGTGTTGTAGCATGCCAGTCTTATGCCAGACTATTTGACTACAGTGTCAAATCGTATCGGTCCAGTTCCTCCCTTTCCTTCCTTGTACTACCACATGTTTTCCGCAAGGAATATGGCTTAGTAAGTTGCAAACCGCTTTCCTGGTACACACCAAAAGGAGAGGCCAGGATGATGGTTCCATGGCCCTGGAGTAAAGCCAGTCATCCGGTCAGGGGGCATGGGTGTTTCCGGTTGGGACCGAGAGGGGGGCACCCCTTAGAGCGCGCGTATATAAATTTGATCCCATGCCATTCGATATTGTGATCTCCCTGTCTCAAAAGTTTTTCTTGGACGATGTCTAGGGTGAGTCCTGGCATCGAGAGATAGGATGGGTGTGTACTGGGTTAGCTGTGTTTACTTCCGAAATACCGTAAACGGAACTAGTCCTTCGAGACTACGGAAATCCGTTAGCTGTGGGAAATTTTTGTACAAACTCTGCAGAGTCATAAATCTCCAAATCATCTTATCCATATCCAAATTTTGCGCTGACTTGTTCTGACAAGTGCCAGTTTTTGGTGACAGATACTCCGGTGAATCTCATAAGCACTAAGCCCGGTTAAAAGTTTATTCCTGTGGATGGACTAACCCGTTTATTATCATGAACTGAATATTTATTATGAGTATTATTTACTTGTGGATTAAAGCCCTTTCTGTGATGTCGCTCAGACGTCCGACTGTGGCATTTCTTTTAAAGCCCTTTCTGTGATGTCGCTCAGACGTCCGACTATGGCATTTCTTTTAAAGCCCTTTCTGTGATGTCGCTCAGACGTCTGACTGTGGCATTTCTTTTAAAGCCCTTTCTGTGATGTCGCTCAGACGTCCGACTGTGGCATTTCTTTTAAAGCCCTTTCTGTGATGTTGCTCAGACGTCCGACTGTGGCATTTCTTTTATAGCCCTTTATGTGGTGTCGCTAAGACGCCCGACTATGGCCTGATTTTCTGTTATTATTTGTTCACCTTTCGAGGCGTCGCTTCAGACACCCGATCGGTTCTCATTTCTATTTTTTGTTGGGATTTCAGGCGGACTACCGCCGTTTCCCTCGTACTTACTTCGTTATGCAAATTTTAAATGTGCATTGGAAAGATTAATCATGACGCATTGATGCATGCATTTGTTATATCTTACGTCCGAACTGTCTTGCGAGTACTTTCAAAGTACTCACTGGCTTGTTGATTTGGCCAGATGCTGACGAAGGTGATCTCATGGATGAAGAGTTCGATAGCGAGTCCGACGCCTAGAGGAATCCCAGTCAGTCTCGTGCGACCCTGGTCTTGGTCACTGTTTTATACCCGCTTCCGCAACCCGAATAAATTTATCGAGCCTCACCTCGACGCTCGATGAGACGCTAGTTTGAGAGTCGTGTTACCACACTCCCCACTGTGTTATTCCACCATCACTTTATCCTCGAGTCTGTAGTATGCCACCACACCATTGTGTTATATCCGCCATTATGTATAATTATTGGCGCACTTGTAATAATTTTGTTGAGCAGCCCTAGCTCAACCCTGTAAAATATTCTATGATACTGGCTTATTGTATCAAGTATTTGTCTACCAGTGAGGAGGATTTCTCTCATACTGGACTCAAAGATTGGTTTCTCAATAAATATTTTTATTGGAAAACCGGTCGTGACAAGCTTGGTACCCGAGCCAGGCTGACTGTAGGAAGCCACTAGGTGCGATCGCAAATCGGGTATTAGCTTGATAGAGCCGATTTAATTTTTTTTGCAATTGTAGTCATTTTCTGACAGTCAGCATAAATTTATGATCTGACCATTCAGGATTTTTGCCTACTTTTGTAGATGGCCGACAACAACTGCGAGTCTCAGACCTTCGCCAACGTACCCAATGAGTTCGTCAAGCTTCTCTCCTTCATCGTTCAGGTCGCGATGGGGCCATCCATGCGCCCAGTCTTCACGCTCCGCCAACACAGAGTCAACGACAGCCTGACCATGCACCAGGCCACGGTGCAGTTCAAGGGAGGGCGTGGTGAGCTACGCCGCTACCTGTTCGTGGGAAGAGCCATGCCTACGGAGAGGCATGCTATGCAGATGGCAGCCCGTGAGGCGATAGCCCGCCTCAGGGATGTCCTTCCCACGATGAAGACTCGTCGCTACCGTTATCTTCCATGCCATGTGCCCTACACCTGCCACTACGCATTCTCCTGCCCCAGAGGAGAACGAGACGAGGCTTTTGAGATGCTTATTGAGTATCTCCGGGCTCTGGAGGCAGCCTTCGACAACCTGGTGGACGACTTCGTGGCTGCCCGCATGGACTCAGTTCATGGCTGTGCCGCCAACAGGAGGGAGCTCCTGCTCACCGCACCGCCACTGACTTTTGTCTCGTCCTCAGCATCTCATGCACCTACTCGTCACCTACCTACCACCAGAGGGTTCAGCCAGGCCTTTGCGCCCACTCCAGCGCGCACTGCACCACCCGATGTGCCCACTCCCATTCGTGTTGCTCCGCCCCTGGCACCCGTTCCATCTACCTGACGCGGCTCTTCACGTCTGGAGCCTATTAGTGAGGAGGAGGTCGAGTCCCCAGCCTCACTGCGCCTCACCCTTGGCAGGGCCAAGGAGATCATCGACATTTCCGGCTGAGTACGTTTGCCCGTCATGCGATGTACCGCTTTGTAAGATATGTTTATATGTACATAGGTTGTGAGAAGTAGCCTGTTTGCGCATCATGTAGAACTGGAGGAGTGTACTAGCCTAAATAACATGTCAGGATTATGTGCGCATATCCTGAGTGATGTACTGTATAATTATTGCCCGCGTGTAAGATACGTAATGAGCAGTCCTTCTCTGTGCGCAAATCAATTTGTTTTCTTAAGTGATCTTGGTCATTTAAATTATTTGCCATCCTTGTACATTTTTATTTTTGGAGTTGTTTTTGGTGACCATCTTCACCTTTTCTTATGAATTTTACAAAATATATCCCCAGAGTGAAAAATGTCTCGTCCTTGGACTCGCTCCATGCCTACTCCGCCAGAGGAAAATTTTGACACTCAACCAGGCAACAATTTCACGCAAGGGCAGTCGAGTTAACAGGGCAGTGAAACGGCACTTTCCCAAATGTGCCGCCTCTATGAACAGAGTCAGCAACAACATCGTGAAATGATGAACCAAGTCATCAACATGGGAAATTACCATGGACAGTATCCGCAGCATTCCAAGTTATCCGAGCTACAGAAGACGCGTCCCCTAACATTTTCTCATACTGACAAGCCTCTTGAAGCCGAGGACTGGCTTCGGGATATGGAGAGGAAATTAATTGTTGCAAAATGTTCAGACCCCGAGAAGGTGTTGTATGCTCCGCACTATCTCACAGGAGCAGCCGCATCGTGGTGGGAGAATTTTCTGCACATGCATCCAAACGAAGGTGACATAACCTGGGATGATTTCAAGGAAGATTTCCGCGGTGCACACATTCTTAAGAGTATTATGAAAATCAAAAGAGAGAGTTCGATGACCTCAAACAAAGGAACTTGACAGTGGCAGATTACAACAGTCAATTTACACTATTGTCTCGCTACGCCAATGAAGAGCGTATGACTGAAAGCAAGAAGATGGAGAAGTTCCTTGACGGTCTAGCGCCCGCGCTTAAATGCCAACTGGTCGTGCACACTTTTCCTGATTTTAAGACACTGGTGGACAAAGCCATTACTCTGGAAAATGAGAGACGCAGTCTGGAAGATATCCGCAAGCGAAAAAGGGACCAGACTAACCATGCTCGCAATCCCCGAAGCAAGACAGATTTTCAAAAGGGTGGGACACACAAATTCCCATCCAATGTCTCACGCCAAATCAAGAATTTTCATGCAAGGGACAAGGAGTTCACATATCGCCCCGGCGTTACTTGTTACGCCTGTGGAGAGGAAGGGCACTATGCCAAGCAGTGTCCCAAGCCTAGAAACTCAACCCCAAAGCCAAACAATGGCGGCAATAGTTCAGCGCCCAAGCGAAACAATTTCAATCCCAGCAACAACCACAGGAAGGGTCATCTGAACCACGTAACCAAAGAGGAGGCACAAAATGCTCCGGATATCGTACTCGGTACGTTTCCTATCAACACAATACCCGCAACGGTTTTGTTTGATTCTGGAGCTTCTCACTCTTTCATTTCGAAAAGTTTTGCTTTGCAAAATAATTTTTCGGTGCTTCCTTTGGAGAAATCCATGATCATCAAGTCCCCTAGGATTCAGCAAGTTACTCAGAATTACTGTCAGAATGTAGTCATTGAGTTCGAAGGATTGGAGTTTCACGCAAATCTTATTGTGTTGGAAAACAAAGGACTGGATGTCATCCTAGGGATGGACTGGTTAACCACCAATAAGGGTTTTATTGACTGTTTCAACCGGACCGTAATCCTCACACACCACCACGGGAAGACAATAAGAGTGTCAGCCAAGGAAGGAAAAATACCCCGGCAACCGAGATTGAATAAGGTGGACATCTCTGAGCTAAACAAGGTTCCAGTAGTATGTGAATTTCCAGATGTATTCCCTAAAGAACTACCAGGCATGCCACCAGACCGAGAGATAGAGTTCTGCATTGAGCTCGCACCAGGAACCACCCCCATATACAAGAAACCATACCGAATGGCACCATCCGAGTTGGTTGAATTGAAGAAACAAATAAAAGAATTGCTAGACAAAGGATATATTCGAGCCAGGTCCTCACCTTGGGGATCACCAATTTTATTTGCCAAAAAGAAGGATGGAACACTGAGATTGTGTATTGACTATCGAGCACTTAACATGGTCACAATTAAGAACAAATACCCGATGCCAAGGATAAACGATTTGTTTGATCAACTTGCTCAGGCCAAGGTATTTTCAAAAATTGACTTAAGGTCTGGATACCATCAATTAAAGGTGCGAACGGAAGATATGCCCAAAACAGCCTTCACCTCCAGATATGGACTGTATGAGTTCACCGTAATGCCATTCGGATTAACAAATGCCCCTGCATATTTTGTTCACCTCATGAACAAAGTATTCATGAAGTTTATGGACAAGTTCGTCGTGGTATTCATCGACGATATTCTAGTGTACTCCAAGACACCAGAAGAGCACGCAGAACATCTCAGGATTGTGCTAGGAGAACTTAGGAAACACCAATTGTATGCCAAGTTCAGCAAGTGCGAATTTTGGCTAAAACAAGTAGGCTTTCTAGGCCATGTGCTAACCCAAGACGGTATCACAGTGGACCCAGAGAAAGTCAAGGCCATACTTGGCTGGAAGTCGCCAGCAAGCGTAACAGATATACGTAGTTTCTTGGGAATGGCAGGATATTACCGTAGATTTATTGAAGGATTCTCCACCATACCCAAGCCTATGACGCAGTTACTCAAGAAAGACAAGAAGTTTGAATGGACAGAAGCCTGCGAAAAGAGTTTCCAAGAGCTAAAGCGGAAATTAACAACAGCACCAGTATTAATTGTGCCAGACATACACAAAAATTTTGAAGTGTTTTGTGACGCGTCCAGAAAGGGTCTCGGATGCGTGTTGATGCAGGAAGGCAAGGTTGTCGCCTATGCTTCAAGGCAACTTCGCAAGCATGAGGAAAATTATCCCACTCATGACTTAGAAATGGCAGCAGTCATCCATGCACTCAAGGAATGGAGGCATTTCTTACTTGGGAACCGATGTGAAATATATACGGATCACAAAAGTCTCAAATATATTTTCACGCAGCCAGAACTAAATTTACGACAAAGACGCTGGTTGGAATTGGTAAAGGATTATGATGTTGGTATCCATTACCATCCAGGAAAAGCAAATGTAGTGGCCGATGCTCTTAGTCGGAACCCCAACTCCGACGAAAGCAATCTACAAAGCTTGAGGCCCAAATTCCAACAAGAATTTGCCAAGCTCAATTTGATAATGGTAGCAGAAGGTACAATATCAAACCTGGAAATACAACCCGACCTCGTGGAGAAAATTAAAGAAGCTCAGCCCGGTCACCCCAGCATTGAAGGCATCAAAAGAAAGGTGAGTATGGGCAAGGCCTCGGAGTTCTTCATAGACGATGGAGGAATATTGTGGTACGGAGAGAGACTCTGCGTGCCAAACATAGAAGACCTTAAACAGCAAATCCTAGCTGAAGCCCACACCGCCTCGTACTCGATCCACCCTGGCGGGACCAAGATGTATAAAGATATTCAGGAAAGATTTTGGTGGCACGGTATGAAGAGGGACATAGCCACCTTCATTGCACATTGCGACTCTTGTCAACGCATAAAAGCTGAGCATCAGAGACCAGCCGGACTACTGCAACCAAACAAAATACCTGAGTGGAAATGGGATGAAATAGGGATGGATTTCATTGTCGGACTACCTCGGTCACAGCATGGGAATGATGCCATATGGGTCATCACTGACAAGTTAACCAAGGTGGCACATTTCATTCCAGTAAAGACAACCTACAACACTCAGCGGCTTGCCAGGATTTATCTCACCCGCATAGTTTGTCTGCATGGAGTCCCGAAGACTATAATATCCGACAGAGGCACTCAGTTCGTCTCAAGATTTTGGGAGCATTTACAACAGGCTCTGGGAACTCAACTAGCCTTCAGTACGGTATACCACCCACAGACTAATGGACAAACGGAACGCGTAAACCAGGTTTTAGAAGACATGCTAAGAGCATGTGTCCTCACATATGGAACCAGTTGGGAAGAAAGCCTGCCATACGCCGAGTTCGCGTACAACAATAGCTACCAGGCCAGCCTGCAAATGGCACCATTTGAGGCTTTATACGGACGGAGATGTCGTACCCCGTTGAATTGGTCAGAGACCGGAAACAACCGCATCTTCGGACCAGACATGCTCAGAGAAGACGAGGAAAAAGTCAAGCTAATCAGAGACCGACTTAAGACCGCTCAAAGTCGACAGAAGAGTTATTACGATCAGAAAAACATCGTAGGGTCAGCTTCAAGCCCGGTGAGTTCGTATACCTGAAAGTATCTCCTATGAGAGGATTGCAACGATTCAAGATTAGAGGGAAACTAGCACCAAGATTCATTGGACCATTCTGTATAAAGGCGCGAAGAGGTACGGTAGCCTACCAGCTAGACTTAGCCAAAGAATTATCCGATGTCCACGACGTGTTCCACGTCTCGCAATTAAGGAAGTGCGTGAGCAACCCAGAGAAACAAGTATCCCATGAGAGCATTGACGTGCAGCCAGACCTCACTTATCGGGAACGTCTAGTAAGGATATTAGAGGAGTCTGAAAGGAGAACCCGACATAAGACCATCAAATTCTTCAGAGTCCAGTGGAGCAATCACACCGACAGTGAAGCAACTTGGGAAAGAGAGGATTTTCTTCGGACAGAGCATCCACACTTATTTAAGGATCAGCTGAAATCTCGGGGACGAGATTTTTCCTAAGGGGGTAGGTGTTGTGACACTCCAAAAATTTTGATTTGGTTTTCATCAAAAACTTTATTGGATTCTAAAAGAGGGCATTTAAAATTTCTTTTTCAGAAAATCCTTCCTCTTAAAAAAAATTTCCTTTCACCTTTTGCAAGGATTTCCTTTCCTTTTCAACTTTGGTGTTGAAATTTTGAAAGCTTTTCTTCTGGATGTTTCCCTCTCAAACTTATTTATTTTCATTTAAAAAGAAACCCTAGGAGTTTTGGGACTTCATTCTTTTTGAAACCACCCTTGATTTCACCATATCACAGGTGGTAAAACCCCTCCAAAAAACCTCCCCTTCTCCTTGGAACAACCTAAGTTCTCTGTCCCAACTAATCCAAACAAGTTTTGTATTTTATTTCAATCATTTTTCCTCTCAAATCATTTTTGTCAATTATTTGGAGCCTGAGGCATTTGCAAAGCAAGTACCTTATTTCCTTTGAGTTTTGATCTCAAACCAACTCCTCTAGATTGTCCTTAGCATGCACAACTCAGAACCATCTTGATCCACTCCCCTTCTTTTCAAATTTTTCAAATTTCAGCCTCTGCAAGTTTGGACCAGATTTGCCAAATTTGGTGAAATTCATATCTACACTTCCCCAAAAATTCTACAAAAATTCAGGCAGCCTACTGGAGCAATGAGTAGCCACTCCACCAAAAATCAGCTCTAGGAAAAATCCCTAGAGGCCAGTATCATTCTGTCGAACACCTTGCATGCACTGTATATTGCACTTTCAGTAATTCAGTAAAATTCAGAGTGCAGTGTCGTTTCCCCTCGCCAATTTCAGTCACGCGTGGACAGTGCCCTTGGCACATTCCTCGCCGCCCCTCCCTCCTCTCTGGAGTGCCGCACGCGCGCTTGGCGCCTTCCGGGCGTCGGTGGCGCCCTGGCCCGCCTGCGCCGGCGTGTCTTGCGGCGGCCGATCCACCGTAACGGCCGACCGGAAGCAGAACGGCGGCGCAACGCCGTTCGGCACCGCCCAACGCCCCCTGGCTCTCCGCGTGGCACATGCATGCCAGCGCAGCCCCGCTGCACAGTCGCCGTGGCCCGGCAAGCACAGAACGCGCTCCCTGCCGCCGACGTGCCGCACGGCCGTTCCGTTGGGGCAGGCCGTAAACCTCCCCCCCCCCCCCCCCGTGCTGAGTTGGACCCTGGAATGGAGCCACTACTCCACCTAGACGATGCCCAAGCCCCTAATCCCACTGCCCAACCACGGCGCCGCCGTAATCGCTCGCCGGACTTATCCCGGTTCGCGGCAACCGCCTCGGCCGGCTATATATAGCGCCCCCAAGCTCCCTCTCGCCCCCGCACACCTCCACTACCTCTTTGGACCCCGACCAACAACTAGAAGAGCCTCGAGGGGCCCTTCTTCCTCGACTCCGGCCGCCTCGTTCCGCCTCGGCCTCCACCTCGATTCGCTCCGGTGAGGCCATCCCCGGTGCCCAAACTTCGTCAGTAGTTTCCTCGAGCACCCAGTGAGCTAACCCAAGCTCCGACTACTCTGAACCAGGCAAGCATGTTTGAACTTTTGATATGATGAGTGTCTTGGCATGTTTTGCATTTAGTTAGTTTCATGGCATGTTGATGAGCATACCGATGAACGTTATTTTCATGCATGGTTAAGGTAAGTGAGCTCGATGATCCATAAGTGGATGGATGTGAGTATGAATGGCCATGGGTTGGCATGAGGATGGGTAAGATGGCAGTGTTGTAGCATGCCAGTCTTATGCCAGACTATTTGACTACAGTGTCAAATCGTATCGGTCCAGTTCCTCCCTTTCCTTCCTTGTACTACCACATGTTTTCCGCAAGGAATATGGCTTAGTAAGTTGCAAACCGCTTTCCTGGTACACACCAAAAGGAGAGGCCAGGATGATGGTTCCATGGCCCTGGAGTAAAGCCAGTCATCCGGTCAGGGGGCATGGGTGTTTCCGGTTGGGACCGAGAGGGGGGCACCCCTTAGAGCGCGCGTATATAAATTTGATCCCATGCTATTCGAGATTGTGATCTCCCCGTCTCAAAAGTTTTTCTTGGACGATGTCTAGGGTGAGTCCTGGCATCGAGAGATAGGATGGGTGTGTACTGGTTAGCTGTGTTTACTTTCGAAATACCGTAAACGGAACTAGTCCTTCGAGACTACGGAAATCCGTTAGCTGTGGGAAATTTTTGTAAAAACTCTGCAGAGTCATAAATCTCCAAATCATCTTATCCATATCCAAATTTTGCGCTGACTTGTTCTGACAAGTGCCAGTTTTTGGTGACAGATACTCCGGTGAATCTCGTAAGCACTAAGATCGGTTAAAAGTTTATTCCTGTGGATGGACTAACCCATTTATTATCATGAACTGAATATTTATTATGAGTATTATTTACTTGTGGATTAAAGCCCTTTCTGTGATGTCGCTCAGACGTCCAACTGTGGCATTTCTTTTAAAGCCCTTTCTGTGATGTCGCTCAGACGTCCGACTGTGGCATTTCTTTTAAAGCCCTTTCTGTGATGTCGCTCAGACGTCCGACTGTGGCATGATGTCGCTCAGACGTCCGACTGTGGCATTTCTTTTAAAGCCCTTTCTGTGATGTCGCTCAGACGTCCGACTGTGGCATTTCTTTTAAAGCCCTTTCTGTGATGTCGCTCAGACGTCCGACTGTGGCATTTCTTTTAAAGCCCTTTCTGTGATGTCGCTCAGACGTCCGACTGTGGCATTTCTTTTATAGCCCTTTATGTGGTGTTGCTAAGACGCCTGACTGTGGCCTGATTTTTTGTTATTATTTGTTCACCTTTCGAGGCGTCGCTTCAGACACCCGATCGGTTCTCATTTCTATTTTTTGTTGGGATTTCAGGCGGACTACCGCCGTTTCCCTCGTACTTACTTCGTTATGCAAATTTTTAAATGTGCATTGGAAAGATTAATCATGACGCATTCATGCATGCATTTGTTATATCTTATGTCCGAACTGTCTTGCGAGTACTTTCAAAGTACTCACTGGCTTGTTGATTTGGCCAGATGCTGACGAAGGTGATCTCATGGATGAAGAGTTCGATAGCGAGTCCGACGCCTAGAGGAATCCCAGTCAGTCTCGTGCGACCCTGGTCTTGGTCACTGTTTTATACCCGCTTCCGCAACCCGAATAAATTTATCGAGCCTCACCTCGACGCTCGATGAGACGCCAGTTTGAGAGTCGTGTTACCACACTCCCCACTGTGTTATTCCACCATCACTTTATCCTTGAGTCAGTAGTATGCCACCACACCATTGTGTTATATCCGCCATTATGTATAATTATTGGCGCGCTTGTAATAATTTTGTTGAGCAGCCCTAGCTCAACCCTGTAAAATATTCTATGCTACTGGCTTATTGTATCAAGTATTTTTCTACCAGTGAGGAGGATTTCTCTCATACTGGACTCAAAGATTGGTTTCTCAATAAATATTTTTATTGGAAAACTGGTCGTGACAGTCTAGGCGACACAGACGGGCATTTAATGCCTTTGTCCCTTGCCGTCAGGGTTAGGTAGGATGCGACAGTTGTAGGCGGTGGAGCCAACTACCACCCCTTTTACGTTTTTACCCTCACCTTTGTTGCCACGTGTCGGTGACCCCTTAGACATATAAAAGGAGGCCCATGCGCGACAGAGAGGGGGGGATAGCCATTCTCACGCTCGGCCTCGCCAGTTGCTTGAGTGTACTATAGCACTCGCCGCTCCCGAGCAAGAACTCAATACAACCACCAAAGCAGGAGTAGGGTTTTATGCATCCGTGCGGCCCGAACCTGGGTAAACCGATCGTCTCGCTCGTGTGTTTCGCCTCGATCTGCTCTTTGTGCATCCACCGCCCCCTGCCGAACCAAAAGGGGCTCGGTCCGCCGATCCCCATAGGTGTGCGAGGGACCAGCAACCCCCGACATCTTTGGCGCGCCAGGTAGGGGGTGCGTCGAGGTTGTGCGAACCTGATCTGGCGTTCGCGCAAGCCGAATCTTCATCGTCTTCATCAACATGCCGCCGAAGAAGAAGGCTTCGGAGGTAGCCGCTCCGTCTGTGCCGAGCCCGCCATCGCCGGAGCGAACGGCTGGTGGAGTAGGCGCCGGCGGAAGAGCGGGCGCTGACGGGGAGACTCGTGGCGCCGCCTGGTCCAAAGACCAGGCTGTGCCGCACGTCGGCGGCGCGGTCGCCTCCCACAATGACCGCGTGCACTCCAAGACCTCGGCGTCCGTACACGCACCGCGCCCGTCCCAGGAGGCGCGGGACCAGCAGCGTCATGGTACCCACGGTACCATACGTCTGTTGGGCCAAGATCAAGATGGCGAAGCCCGGAGTGCTTAGGATCAGCATGCACGCCAACATGCTGGCGCGGGCGCGGCGCGGTCGCTTGGACCAGATGTTGCTCCTCCTAACGCAGTTAGAAGTCCGAGCATATCTCGCTCCTCGCGCCGTTCGCTGCCGCTGCCTGCCTCCCCGGCAGAAGCTTTGGCGCGGAGCTGCCAGTGGTTCTTTGGTCGATCAGAACGACGCCAAATAGAGCCACTGGCCAGACACCCTTCGCTCTAGTCTATGGAGCGGAGGCAGTTATCCCCACGGAACTCGTATACGGGTCACCTCGAGTGCTCGCTTATGATGAGCTTGAGCAAGAGGAGCTGCGACAAGATGACGCGCTACTCCTTGAGGAAGATCGTCTTCAGGCTGTTGTGCGAGCCGCTCGCTACCAGCAAGCTTTGCACCGCTACCCTAGCCGCAAAGTTAACGCCCGAAGTTTCGAGGAAGGCGACCTTGTTTCCTTGGCGCGATCAGTCCGCCAAGATTTCCGACAAGTTGACGCCGAAGTGGGAAGGCCCTTACCGGGTGAAGCGAGTCGCTAGGCTTGGCGCTGTCCGCCTTGGGACCGAAGATGGCGTACTAGTGAGCAACTCCTGGAATATTGCGCATCTTCGCAAGCTTTGCCCGTGAGGCGCGGTTGTCGGACCCCGTCCGGCAGCCACCCATTTGTACAAGTCTTGCCGCTGTTGCATGTAATCCTTTGTACAAAGTCGGGCGCAGACCCCGTGCATGAAGATTATGTGCTCAGCACATACCCCCGGGAAAGCAAACAACAGAGAAAGATAAGTGCCAAAGTTTGAGCAATCAGATTCCCTTTAAGATTTTAAGTTATTTTCCTTGAACGCCCATGCTTTGTATGGGAAACCTGGGCACAGAGGAGCCGACTCGTAGCTAGTTGCGCCCTTACTGTTGTTTCGAGCCCCGCTCAACAACTTAAGTGAGCTGCAACTAGCTCCGCGACAAGGTTTCTTGTCGGCCGCAGCACCGCCCGCAGATCGCTGACGTTCCGCACTCAGCACTCGCGGCAAGCGTGCCCGCGCCGGCAAGTTCCCTATATGCGCAGGGTAACAACATACAAAGGAAGGAGTCAAGTAAAGGAAATAACATAGCAATTAAATTTATAGAGTTATCTTCCTTCTTGCGATCGTCCCTTTGTATGGAAAACCTATGCGCGGAGGAACCAACTCGTATCTAGTCGCCCCCTTACTGTTGTTTCGAGTCCGCTCAACAACTTAAGGGAGCTGCGACTAGCTCTGTGACAAGGTTTCTTGTCGGTTGCGGCACCGCCGGCAGGGAACCAACTCGTAGCTAGTTGCCTTACTGTCGTTTCGAGTCCGCTCAACGACTTAAGTAAGCTGCGACTAGCTCCGCGACGAGGTTTCTTGTCGGTTATAGCACCGCCGGCAGGCTGCTGGAGTTCCGCTGCTGATGTTCCGCACTCAGTGCTCGCGGCAAAGGTGCCCGCACTGGCAAGTTCCCTAAAAGCGTAGGGTAAAAGCATACAAGGGGAGGAAGCAAGTAAAGGAAATAACATAGCGGTTATTAACCGAGGATAGAGTATATTATAGAATAACTTGTCGCAGCTCTAACAGACTGTTTTTCGTAACATGATTGACAGCGACAAGGGAAGAAGAAGATAAATAGCCTAGTCTACACGGTCGCCTTCGACCCTCCTGATTCCGCTCACCTTGTCCATGATAGGTGCGACAAGGGCCTTGAGCTCCTCCTGATCAACATCTGGTGGCAGGCTTCGGAGGACGTTGTTGAGGCGGAGGCCTGGGTTGCGGAAGGCCACCTACATCAGCACCTTCTGGAGAGCTCCCGCGCAGATCTTGCGCGACTCGTCGGCAAGCTGCTTTGGGAACTGCTCCCGGATTCGCTGGAGCGCCGTCGCCACGCCTTTGAAGAACAGGGTAAGCTTGGCGCTGGGTTGGAGGTTCTCGTCGGAGGAGTACGCGAGATCCACCATCCCCAACTGCGCCAGCTCCTTGTCGAAGTCGGCGGCGACGTCCACCAGACCCTCCATCCAGTGCTCCATATCCTCCGACAAAGTCTTCCGGGCGGCGGCGGCCTTCGCCAGCAGCACCTTGCCGGCCTTGACCTCCTCCTTCAGGGCCGCCTCTTGCCGCTTGGCGCCGTCCAGAGATTCAGTCAGAGCCGCCAGCTTCACTTCAAGATCAGCATTTGAAGCCTTGGCGGCGTCCAGCTCCTTGCTTCTCTCAGTGAGGAGGGCCTGCAGCTCTGAATAGCTGTTGGCGTCCCTCTCACGCTCAAGCTTGAGCGCGGCAAGCTCGTCGCCGCTCGCCTTGAGGTCCGCCTCCAGCTGCGTCACCTTCAGCTCCAGCTCAGCCTTGGCGGCCTCGGCAGCTGCGGCGGCGTCTTCGGCCTGCTTGACGGCTCCGCTAACTGCCCGCTCGCGCACGGCAAGTTCCTCCTCGTGGCCGTCGAGGTTGACCTTCCGCTGCGCCAACTCGCCCTCCTGCGAAGACAACTTCTCCGCGACAAGCCATTGGCGCTCTTCGACGTCGGCCTTCTCGAGGAGGAAGGCCTGCTGCGCCTCGACGAGTTGCTCCCACTTCTTTGCCAGGGAGCGGAGAGCATCCTGATGGGCGCCTCGGAGCTCTTCTGCGCGCTTCTCGATGTCAGCGCCAGCCTTCGCCACGAGTGCTTCGCGAGACTCCAGCTTGGCCTGCCGGGTGCGGTAGAGCGCCACTAGCTTCCGCAGCAGGCGCTCCTCTTCAGGATCGCCGCTGCTGCTGCTTGGCGCGTCAACCAGCTTCAGCCCGGCAGAGGCAAGCACCTCTCCGTCCAGCATCTCCCCCTCGATCGGCGCCCGGGAGCTTGACGCCCAGGGGAGGCTGATGAAGATGTTCTCGCCGGCCTTCAGGTAGATGCCAGGCTGGGGCTCTTCGGAGCCCGCCGCAGCGGCAGCGGCGGAGGAGTCGGTGGTCGGAGCAGCGTCTGGCGCTCCTGTGGCCTCCGGGCCGACAGTACGACCGCCAGACTCCCCGCCCACCTCCGCGGCGGCAGCCCTGGCGGCCTCCTCGCCGTCGCCGGCTGCTTCCTCGGCGGCGACCTCCGTCTCCATCGGCTCTGCAGCAGATGGATCTGATGGCCGGAAGAGGGGAGAAGATTCAAGCAAAATTCGAGAAAAATCCAAGAGGAAGATCAAGAAGCCGAAGTAGCCAAGGGGAGTTTGGAAGCAAGGGAGTTACCTATGCCAGGGCCTGCCGCTGAGGTCTCCGTCGCCGGGGGATCGCTGGCGCGGTCCCTTGCCGGAGATCCTTGCCGTGCCGGGGGCTCCTCCCTTGCCGGAGCCTCCTCCCTCGCTGAGGGCTCCTCCCTTGCCGGAGTCTCCTCCCTCGCCGGGGGCTCCTCCCTTGCCGGAGACCTCTCCCCCGCCGGAGGACTCTCCCTTGGCACTTCGGGAGCGGTCTCCAGGCTCTCCTGGTGAGGCTGCTCTGCTCCTGCACGAGTCAACAAACAAGCATCAGCACAACAAGGATCTTCGTGCGCGCCCAACAGCGGGAAGTAAACAAGACGCTTACACTGGGGGCTGCTCTGAAGATCAGCCGCCGGGTTCGTCTCGGGCACGTCCCCTGCTGACACAGTGGGTTCGTCCTCGATGACGATCACCGGCACCTTGGCTCTCTTTGCCGCTCTTTGGGCCAGAGTCCTGAAAAGGAATGGATTCAGGGAAAGACAAGTGAGATACAAGACAAAGCAGCAAGGATTGAAGAATTGCAAGTACAATAAGAAGAACTTACTCCTCCTCTTCTTCCTCGTCGGAGCTAAACACGGAGAAGTCAAAGTCCGGCCCGCGGCCGGCGCGGGAAGGAGGAGGGGCGGGCTCCCTTGGTCGCTTGGTGGGAGCAGAGGCGGCAGCCCGGGAAGACCCCGCTCCAGTCGAAGCAGCGGCATGGGGCGCTCCCATGGCAACAGTGCTTGCCGCGGTGGAGCGTGTCATACAGCGCGAAGACTGCTGGGCCTCCTGCCGCCTCGCTACATCCGCGGCCTTGCGGAGACGCCTTCTTGGTGGAGACGGAGGTGCAGCCGGCGGCGGGCTGTCGGAAGACGAAGTGGAGGAAGAGTCGATCTCCAGTGAGTCGCTCACATCCCCGGCAGGCTCGCTTGGCTCGGCGCTGCCTCCGGCAAGATCTTCCTTGCCGGCAAGTCCCTCTTGCCGGGCGAGCTCTTTCTTGCCGACGAACTCGTCTCGCTCGGCACGGGTCTTCTCCTCTTCTGCCGCCGCTTCCTCCAGAGTAAACCCAAATTCGCCTGCCACTGCGGCTGCCGCTGCCTCTTCCAACCTGGTGGCTATATACGCCCGCTCCGCCTCGGTGGTGTCGCGGATGAGGCCGTCCCTCTCGTCGGCACAGATTGGCACTTCCACCAGGTCGTCGAAGAACTGCTGCACGACCTCGTCTGCGGGCTCTTGCCAAGTCGGCTCGATCCCGTGCGAGTCGCACAAAGGCATCATCGCCCGGATGTGGTCGAGCGCAGAGTTGTTGCATAAAGGGACGACGCCCTGCGGCAGCCTGAAGACTTCGGGGTGATCCGAATCGTATTTGAAGAGCTCATACAGCATGCTAGTGTGCTCGAGGATAGTGAAATTATAGTTGAGGCCTGGGCGCAGCCTCATAATGTCCGCCACGTTCTTGAACTCCCAGGCAGGCCTTCCCCGTTCCTGCAGAGGGGCGATGCGGCGGCGGAGAAAGTCCGCGCCAACAGCACCTACGGCGAGTCCGGTGAGCCTCAGGCGCTGGATCCTGGTGACAGCAATCGTCAGCTTGCTGTCTTCCGTGGCCAAGTCACTCCAGTCATTGCCGCACACTGCTGCTGCTTGGCGCCGGACGGTGAATGGCTGCAGGCTCTCCTCGATAATCCAGCACCAATCTGCTCTCCACTCCTCCCACTTGCCGCGGAACTCCCCCTCCAGATAAGTTTCCTTCTTGCCGGCTCTTGAGACCCAAGCGATTCCGCCGGACAGAGTCTCTCCTCTGTCTACCCGAGGGATAAAGAAATGGCGGAAGAGAGCTACACTAGGGTGGACTCCGACAAAGTTTTCGCAAAGGTGCGCGAAAACTGCCATGGTGAGGACGGCGTTGGGGGCGAAGTCAAGGAGGTAGAAGCCATATGTGTTCATAATATCATAGAAGAACTCGGAAAAGGGCGGGCAGAGCCCGCAGTAGAAGAACACAGCAAAGAAAGGGTACCCGTCCGGAGCCTTCGTGTGGGCTGCAGCCGGGAGCACCCTGGTCCGCGGGTGAGCTCGCATCTCCGCTGACCAGAACAGGTAATACCGCTCCCGCAACGCCTTCGCGTCGAGCTTGGAGGGGAAGATGGCTCGCTCCCTCCGCATCGCCGCGAGCCGCTGCGCCTCGGTCGACTTCACTGCCTTCCCTTTGTCGCCCTTCGGAGCCATTGCGAAGGTGGTGGAGGAGACCGACGGTGGTGGTGGAGCTGGTGGTAATGGGGGCGAGCGGGGCGCTGCTCTCTTGTTGCTCTGAGAAGACGGGGAGCGGCGGAGGATTTGAGATTGGAAACAGCAATGGGCAGATGGCGCCGTACCCCTGTTTCCTCTGCTTATAATGAGGGGAAGGGGGAGGCGGACGTTTCGCCGTCACAAATAAACAACTACCCACGATTCCGCCCACCACGCCTCCACGCCTCCCTCCGTTTACGGGGAGGGGCGTGCAAACTGTCCCCTTTTACCGCGACGTGAGGCATGCGCGTGGGGCGTAGCCCCGCGCACGCCGCCCACGTCACGCACGGCGCCGCGTTTGACGCGTGCCGTTTGGGGAGGGCGCGGTGGGTGCGGAGTGGATTATGGCGTGCCCTAGGCCGCGCGTGCCCGTGCACTGTTTTGGGCCTGGCCCAACAGCGCTCGGCACCGTGTATGGCCTAGGCCCGGGGGCTCCTGTCGGTGTACTAAAGTAGGGGTACCTTAGTATCCCAAACTTGTGCACGGGCAGTCGTCCCGACCCGCGGCAAGGCTTGCCGGGCGACCGCCAAGACCCTCCGTGGTTCCTTTGGAGCCATTCAAGAACAAAGTATCCAAGAGCAAAACAAGGCCTCGGCAAGAGGAGTTTGCCGGGAAGGAGACAAGACCCCGGCAAGAGGAGCTTGCCGGGAAGGAAACAAGGCCCCGGCAAGAGGAGCTTGCCGGGAAGGAGACAAGACCCCGGCAAGAGGAGCTTGCCGGGTAGACCAACCCAAGCATCTCAAGAAGATCGCTGCGGCGCACTGCGCGCCCCGACAAGGCCCGGTGAGCGACAAGCTCCCGGATGCGACAAGACAACATCCGCGGCAAGGCGTTTGCCGCGGCAAGCTACTACCCCGCAGCCCGCGCTCCAGCTCACCAACCAACGTGTCGCCCTGGGACCATTCCTGGCGCACGTGGCGGGAGGCTGTGCAACCGGGGGCATGCGATGACAAGCAGGCGCTGACAAGGAGCCATCGTGGCAAACGGTGGCGCCCCTGACGGTCCCTTTCCGCCCCGTCTAGGCGACACAGACGGGCATTTAATGCCTTTGTCCCCTGCCGTCAGGGTTAGGTAGGATGCGACAGTTGTAGGCGGTGGAGCCAACTACCACCCCTTTTACGTTTTTACCCTCACCTCTGTTGCCAGGTGTCGGTGACCCCTTAGACATATAACAGGAGGCCCATGCGCAACAAAGAGGGGGGGATAGCCATTCTCACGCTCGGCCTCGCCAGTTGCTTGAGTGTACTGTAGCACTCGCCGCTCCCGAGCAAGAACTCAATACAACCACCAAAGCAGGAGTAGGGTTTTACGCATCCGTGCGGCCCGAACCTGGGTAAACCGATCGTCTCGCTCATGTGTTTCGCCTCGATCTGCTCTTTGTGCATCCACCGCCCCCTACCGAACCAAAAGGGGCTCGGTCCGCCGATCCCCATAGGTGTGCGAGGGACCAGCAACCCCCGACAGAGAGGTATCTCTGGGCCCTCTCGGTAATGCACATCACTTAAGCCTTGGAAGCATTGCAACTAATGAGTTAGTTGCGAGATGATGTATTACAGAACGAGTAAAGAGACTTGCCAGTAACGAGATTGAACTAGGTATTGAGATACCGACGATCGAATCTCGGGCAAGTAACATACCGATGACAAAGGGAACAACGTATGTTGTTATGCGGTTTGACCGATAAAGATCTTCGTAGAATATGTGGGAGCCAATATGAGCATCCAGGTTCCGCTATTGGTTATTGACCGGAGATGTGTCTCAGTCATGTCTACATTGTTCTCGAACCCGTAGGGTCCGCACGCTTAAGGTTTCGATGACAGTTATATTATGAGTTTATGAGATTTGATGTACCGAAGGAGTTCGGAGTCCCGGATGAGATCGGGGACATGACGAGGAGTCTCGAAATGGTCGAGACATAAAGATTGATATATTGGACGGCTATATTCGGACACTGGAAGTGTTCCGGAGAAGTTTCGGATAAAACCGGAGTACCGGGGGGTTACCGGAACCCCCCCCCCCCCGGGGGGGGGGGGGGGGGTTAATGGGCCTCATGGGCCCAAAGTGGAGCAGAGGAGGGGCGGCCAGGGCAGGCCACGCGCCCCCTCCCCCTCTAGTCCGAATTGGACAAGGAGGGGGGCAGCGCCCCCCCCCCTTTCCTTCCTCTCCTCTCTCCCTTCCTTCCCCCTCTCCTAGTTGGACAAGGAAAAGGAGGGAGTCCTACTCCCGGTAGGAGTAGGACTCCTCCCTGGCGCGCCTCCTCCTGGTCGGCCGCCCCTCCCCCTTGCTCCTTTATATACGGGGGCAGGGGGCACCTCTAGACACACAAGTTGATAAAGTTGATCGTCTCTTAGCCGTGTGCGGTGCCCCCCTCCACCATAGTCCACCTCGATAATATTGTAGCGGTGCTTAGGCGAAGCCCTGCATCGGTAGAACATCAACATCGTCACCACGCCGTCATGCTGACGCAACTCTCCCTCAACACTCGGCTGGATCAGAGTTCGAGGGACGTCATCGGGCTGAACATGTGCAGAACTCGGAGGTGCCGTACGTTCGGTACTTGGATCGGTCGGATCGTGAAGACGTACGACTACATCAACCGCATTGTCATAGCGCTTCCGCTTTAGGTCTACGAGGGTACATAGACAACACTCTCCCCTCTCGTTGCTATGCATCACCATGATCTTGCGTGTGCGTAGGATTTTTTTGAATTTACTACGTTCCCCAACAGTGGCATCCGAGCCTAGGTTTTATGCGTTGATGTTATTTTCACGAGTAGAACACAAGTGAGTTGTGGGCGATATAAGTCATACTGCTTACCGGCATATCGTACTTTGGTTTGGCGGTATTGTTGGATGAAGCGGCCCGGACCGATATTACACGTACGCTTACGCGAGACTGGTTCTACCGACGTGCTTTGCACACAGGTGGCTGGCGGGTGTCAGTTTCTCCAACTTTAGTTTAACCGAGTGTGGCTACGCCCGGTCCTTGCGAAGCTTAAAACATCACCAACTTGACAAACTATCGTTGTGGTTTTGATGCATAGGTAAGAACGGTTCTTGCTAAGCCCGTAGCAGCCACGTAAAATTTGCAACAACAAAGTAGAGGACGTCTAACTTGTTTTTGCAGGGCATGTTGTGATGTGATATGGTCAAGACGTGATGAGATATAAGTTCTTGTATGAGATGATCATGTTTTGTTGAAGTTATTGGCAACTGGCAAAAGCCTTATGGTTGTCTGTCTATTGCATAAGATGCAAGTGCCAAATAATTGCTTTACTTTATCGCTATGCGATAGCAATAGTTGCAAGAGCAATTGTTGGTGAGACGACCATGTGACGACACATTGATATAAATCAAGATGATGGAGATCATGGTGTCATGCCGGTGACGATGGAGATCATGACGATGCTTTGGAGATGGAGATCGAAGGCACAAGATGATGATGGCCATATCATGTCACATATTATGATTGCATGTGATGTTTATCTTTTATACATGTTATTTTGCTTAGTTCGGCGGTAGCTTTATAAGATGATCTCTCACTAAATTATCAAGGTATATAAGTGTTCTCCCTGAATATGCACCGTTGCGAAAGTTCTTCGTGCTGAGACACCACGTGATGATCGGGTGTGATAGGCTCTACGTTCAAATACAACAGGTGCAAAACAGTTGCACATGCGGAATACTCAGGTTAAACTTGATGAGCCTACCATATAATAGATATGGCCTCGGAACACTGAGACCGAAAGGTCAAGCGTGAATCATATAGTAGATATGATCAACATAGTGATGTTCACCATTGAAACTACTCCATCTCACGTGATGATCGGACATGGTTTAGTCGATTTGGATCACGTGGTCACTTAGAGGATTAGAGGGATGTCTATCTAAGTGGGAGTTCTTAAGTAATATGATTAACTAAACTTTAATTTATCATGAACTTAGTCCTGGTAGTATTAGCATATCTATGTTGTAGATCAATAGCTCGCGTTGTTGCTTTCATATGTTTATTTTGATATGTTCCTAGAGAAAATTGTGTTGAAAGATGTTAGTAGCAATGATGCGGATTGGATCCATGATCTGAGGTTTATCCTCATTGCTGCACAGAAGAATTATGTCATTGATGCACCGCTAGGTCATAGACCTATTGCAGGAGCAGATGCAGACGTTGTGAACGTTTGGCTAGCTCAATATGATGACTACTTGATAGTTTAGTGCACCATGCTTAACGGCTTAGAATCGGGACTTCAAAGACGTTTTGAACGTCATGGACCATATGAGATGTTCCAGGAGTTGAAATTAATATTTCAAGCAAATACCCGAGTTGAGAGATATGAAGTCTCCAACAAGTTCTATAGCTAAAAGATGGAGGAGAATCTCTCAACTAGTGAGCATGTGCTCAGATTGTCTGGGTACTACAATCGCTTGAATCAAGTGGGAGTTAATCTTCCAGATAAAGTAGTGATTGACAGAATTCTCTAGTCACCATCACCAAGTTAGTAGAACTTCGTGATGAACTATAATATGCAAGGGATAACGGAAACGATTCCCAAGCTCTTCGTGATGCTAAAATCGACGAAGGTAGAAATCAAGAAAAAACATCAAGTGTTGATGGTAGACAAGACCACTAGTTTCAAGAAAAGGGCAAAAGGAAGAAGGGGAACTTCAAGAAGAACGGCAAGCAAGTTGCTGCTCAAGTGAAGAAACCCAAGTCTAGTCCTAAGCCTGAGACTAAGTGATTCTACTACAAAGGGATTGGTCACTGGAAGCGGAACTACCCCAAGTATTTGGTGGATAAGAAAGGATGGCAAAGTAAACAAAGGTATATTTGATATACATGTTATTAATGTGTACTTTACTAGTGTTCATAGCAACCCCTCTGTATTTGGTACTAGTTCAGTTGCTAAGATTAGTAACTCGAAACGGGAGTTGCAGAATGAATAGAGACTAGTTAAGGGTGAAGTGACGATGAGAGTTGGAAGTGGTTCCAAGATTGATATGATCATCATCGCACACTCCTATACTTTCGGGATTAGTGTGGAACCTAAATAAGTGTTATTTGGTGTTGAGCATGAATATGATTTGATCATGTTTATTGCAATACGGTTATTCATTTAAGTAAGAGAATAAATTGTTGTTCTGTTTACATGAATAAAACCTTATATGGTTACACACCCAATGAAAATGGTTCATTGGATCTCGATCATAGTGATACACATATTCATAATATTGAAACCAAAAGATGCAAAGTTAATAATGATAGTGCAACTTATTTGTGGCCTTGCCATTTAGGTCATATTGGTGTAAAGTGCATGAAGAAACTCCATGCTGATGGGATTTTGGAATCACTTGATTATGAATCACTTGATGCTTGCGAACCATGCCTCATGGGCAAGATGACTAAGACTCCGTTCTCCGGAAGAATGGAGCGAGCAACTGACTTATTGGAAATAATACATACTGATGTATGCGATCCGATGAGTGTTAAGGCTCGCGGCGGGTATCGTTATTTTCTGACCATCACAGATGATTTGAGCAGATATGGGTATATCTACTTGATGAAACATAAGTCTGGAACATTTGAAAAGTTCAAAGAATTTTAGAGTGAAGTGAAAAATCATCGTGACAAGAAAATAAGGTTTCTACGATCTGATAGCGGAGACAAATATTTGAGTTACGAGTTTGGTCTTCAATTAAAACAATGTGGAATAGTTTCACAAATTCGTGCCACCTGGAACACCACAGCATAATGGTGTGTCTAAACGTCATAACCGTACTTTATTGGATATAGTACAATCTATGATGTTTCTTACCGATTTACCACTATCGTTTTGGGGTCATGCATTAGAGACAGCTGCATTCACGTTAAATAGGGCACCATCAAAATCCATTGAGACGACGCCTTATGAACTATGGTTTGGCAAGAAACCAAAGTTGTCGTTTCTTAAAGTTTGGGGTTGCGATGCTTATATGAAAAGGTTTCATCCTCATAAGCTCAAACCCAAATCGGAGAAATGTGTCTTCATAGGATACCCAAAGGAGACAGTTGGGTACACCTTCTATCACAGATCCGAAGGCAAGACATTCGTTGCTAAGAATGGATCCTTTCTAGAGAAGGAGTTTCTCTCGAAAGAAGTGAGTGGGAGGAAAGTAGAACTTGATGAGGTAACTGTACCTGCTCCCTAATTGGAAAGTAGTTCATCACAGAAATATGTTCCTGTGACTCCTACACCAATTAGTGAGGAAGATAATGATGATGATCATGTAACTTCGGATCAAGTTACTACCGAACCTCGTAGGTCAACCAGAGTGAGATCCGCACCAGAGTGGTGCGGTAATCCTATTCTGGAGGTCATGTTACTTGACCATGATGAACCTACGAACTATGAGGAAGCAATGATGAGCCCAGATTCCACGAAATGGTTTGAGGCCATGAAATCTGAGATGGGATCCATGTATGAGAACAAAGTGTGGACTTTGGTTGACTTGCCTGATGATCGGCAAGCAATTGAGAATAAATGGATCTTCAAGAGGAAGACGGACGCTGATAGTAGTGTTACTATCTACAACGCTAGACTTGTCGAAAAAGGTTTTTGACAAAGTTCAAGGTGTTGACTACGATGAAATTTTCTCACTCGTAGCGATGCTTAAGTTTGTCCAAATCATGTTAGCAATTGCCGCATTTTTATGAAATCTGGCAAATGGATAAACAAAACTACATTGCTTAATGGATTTAAAGAAGAGTTGTATATGATGCAACCAGAAGGTTTTGTCAATCCTAAAGGTGCTAACAAAATATGCAAGCTCCAGCGATCCATCTATGGACTGGTGCAAGCATCTTGGAGTTGGAATATACGCTTTGATAAGTTGATCAAAGCATATAGTTTTGATACAGACTTGCGGTGAAGCCTGTATTTACAAGAAAGTGAGTGGGAGCACTACATCATTTCTGATAAGTATATGTGAATGACATATTGTTGATCGGAAATAATGTAGAATTATTCTGCAAAGCATAAAGGAGTATTTGAAAGGAGTTTTTCGAAGAAGGACCTCGGTGAAGCTGCTTACATATTGAGCATCAAAATCTATAGAGATAGATCAAGACGCTTGATAAGTTTTTTCAATGAGTGCATACCTTGACAAGATTTTGAAGTAGTTCAAAATGGAACAGTCAAAGAAAGAGTTTCTTGCTTGTGTTACAAGGTGTGAAATTGAGTAAGACTCAAAGCCCGACCATGGCAGAAGATAGAAAGAGAATGAAAGTCATTCCCTATGCCTCAGCCATAGGTTAAGTATGCCATGTTGTGTACCAGATCTATTGCATACCCTACCACTGAGTTTGGCAAGGGAGTACAATAGTGATCTAGGAGTAGATCACTGGACATCGGTCAAAATTATCCTTAATGGAATAAGGATATGTTTCTCGATTATGGACGTGACAAAAAGGTTCGTTGTAAAAGGTTACGTCGATGCAAGTTTTGACACTAATCTAGATGACTCTAAGTCTCAATCTAGATACATATTGAAAGTGGGAGCTATTAGCTAAAGTAGCTCCGTGCAAAGCATTGTAAACATAGAAATTTGCAAAATACATACGGATCTCAATTTTGGCAGATCCGTTGACTTAGCTTCTCTCACAAGCAAAACATGATCACACCTTAGTACTCTTTGGGTGTTAATCACATAGAGATGTGAACTAGATTACTGACTCTAGTAAACCCTTTGATTGTTGGTCACATCATGATGCGAACTATGGGTGTTAATCACATGATGATGTGAACTATTGATCTTAAATCACATGGCGATGTGCCTACATTATTGACTCTAGTGCAAGTGGGAGACTGAAGGAAATATGCCCTAGAGGCAATAATAAAGTTATTATTTATTTCCTTATTTCATGATAAATGTTTATTATTCATGCTAGAATTGTATTAACCGGAAACATAATACATGTGTGAATACATAGACAAAAAGAGTGTCACTAGTATGCCTCTACTTGACTAGCTCATTGATCAAAGATGGTTATGTTTCCTAGCCATAGACATGAGTTGCCATTTGATTAACGGGATCACATCATTAGGAGAATGATGTGATTGACATGACCCATTCCATTAGCTTAGCACACGATCGTTTAGTATGTTGCTATTGCTTTCTTCATGACTTATACATGTTCCTATGACTATGAGATTATGCAACTCCCGTTTGCCGGAGGAACACTTAGTGTGCTACCAAACGTCACAACGTAACTGGGTGATTATAAAGGAGCTCCATAGGTGTCTCCAAAGGTACATGTTGGGTTGGCGTATTTCGAGATTAGGATTTGGCACTCTGATTGTCGGAGAGGTATCTCTGGGCCCTCTCGGTAATGCACATCACTTAAGCCTTGCAAGCATTGCAACTAATGAGTTAGTTGTGAGATGATGTATTACAGAACGAGTAAAGAGACTTGCCGGTAACGAGATTGAACTAGGTATTGAGATACCGACAATCGAATCTCGGGCAAGTAACATACCGATGACAAAGGGAACAACGTATGTTGTTATGCGGTTTGACCGATAAAGATCTTCATAGAATATGTGGGAGCCAATATGAGCATCCAGGTTCCACTATTGGTTATTGACCGGAGATGTGTCTCAGTCATGTCTACATTGTTCTTGAACCCGTAGGGTCCGCACGCTTAAGGTTTCGATGACAGTTCTATTATGAGTTTATGAGTTTTGATGTACCGAAGGAGTTCGGAATCCCGGATGAGATCGGGGACATGACGAGGAGTCTCGAAATGGTCGAGACATAAAGATTGATATATTGGACGGCTATATTCGGACACCGGAAGTGTTCCGGAGAAGTTTCGGATAAAACCGGAGTACCGGGGGGTTACCGGAACCCCCCTCTCCCCCCCCCCGGGGGGGGGGGGGGGGGGGGGTTAATGGGCCTCATGGGCCCAAAGTGGAGCAGAGGAGGGGCGGCCAGGGCAGGCCGCACGCCCCCTCCCCCTCTAGTCCGAATTGGACAAGGAGGGGGGGCGGCGCCCCCCCTTTCCTTCCTCTCCTCTCTCCCTTCCTTCCCCCTCTCCTAGTTGGACAAGGAAAAGGAGGGAGTCCTACTCCTGGTAGGAGTAGGATTCCTCCCTGGCGTGCCTCCTCCTGGCCGGCCGCCCCTCCCCCTTGCTCCTTTATATACGGGGGCAGGGGGCACCTCTAGACACACAAGTTGATCAAGTTGATCGTCTCTTAGCCGTGAGCGGTGCCCCCCTCTGCTACGTCTCGAGCTAGCGTTGGTTTTCCCCGAACAGGAGGGGGTGATGCAGCACAGTAGCGTAAGTATTTCCCTCAGTTTTTGAGAACCAAGGTATCAATCGAGTAGGAGGTCACGCGCAAGTCCCTCGTACCAGCACAAAATGGTAGCAACTCGCAACCAACGCTTAGGGGTTGTCAATCCCTTCACGGTCACTTACGAGAGTGAGATCTGATAGAGATAATATTTTTGGTATTTTTGGTATAAAGATGCAAAGTGAAAAGTAAAAGCAAAACAAGTAAAATAAAGTAATGGAGATTGATATGATGAGAATAGACCCGGGGGGCATAGGTTTCACTAGTGGCTTCTCTCAAGAGCATAGATATTCTACGGTGGGTGAACAAATTACTGTTGAGCAATTAATAGAATTGAGCATAGTTATGAGGTTATCTAGGTATGATCATGTATATAGGCATCATGTCCGTGATAAGTAGACCGACTCCTGCCTGCATCTACCACTATTACTCCACTCATCGACCGCTATCCAGCATGCATCTAGAGTATTAAGTTAAAAACAGAGTAACGCCTTAAGCAAGATGACATGATGTAGAGGAATAAATTCATGCAATATGCTAAATACCCCATCTTGTTATCCTCGATGGCAACAATACAATACGTGCCTTGCAACTCTTTCTGTCACTGAGTAAGGACACCGCAAGATTGAACCCAAAGTTAAGCATTTCTCCCATTGCAAGAACTACCAATCTAGTTGGCCAAACCAAACGGATAATTCGAAGAGACTTGCAAAGATAACTCAATCATACATAAAAGAATTCAGAGAAGATTCAAATATTATTCATAGATAAGTTGGATCATAAACCCACAATTCATCGGTCTCAACAAACACACCGCAAAACGAAGATTACATCGAATAGATCTCCACGAGAGAGGGGGAGAACATTGTATTGAGATCCAAAAAGAGAGAAGAAGCCATCTAGCTACTAGCGATGGACCGGAAGGTCTGAAGTAAACTACTCACACTTCATCGGAAGGGCTATGGTGTTGATGTAGAAGCCCTCCGTGATGGATGCCCTCTCCGACGGAGCTCCGGAACAGGCCCCAAGATGGGATCTCGTGGATACAGAAAGTTGCAGCGGTGGAATTAGGTTTTTGGCTCCGTCTCTGGTCTAATGGGGGTACGTAGGTATATATAGGAGGAAGGAGCACGTTGGTGGAGCTCCGAGGGGCCCACGAGGCAGCGGGCGCGCCCAGGGGGGCGCGCCCTCCACCCTCGTGACCTCCCCGGAAACTTCTTGGAGTAGGGTCCAAGTCTCCTGGATCACGTTCAGTGAGAAGATCACGTTCCGGAAGGTTTCATTCCGTTTGGACTCCGTTTGATATTCTGTTTCCTCGAAATACTGACATAGGCAAAAAAACAACAATTCTGGGCTGGGCCTCCGGTTAATAGGTTAGTCCCAAAAATAATATAAAAGTGGAAAATAAAGCCCAATATAGTCCAAAACAGTAGATAAAGTAGCATGGAGCAATCAAAAATTATAGATACGTTGGAGACGTATCACCCTCCACCATAGTCCACCTCGATAATACTGTAGCGGTGCTTAGGCGAAGCCCTGCGTCGGTAGAACATCAATATCGTCACCACGCCGTCGTGCTGACGAAACTCTCCCTCAACACTCGGCTGGATCGAAGTTTGAGGGACGTCATCGGGCTGAACGTGTGCAGAACTCGGAGGTGCCGTACGTTCGGTACTTGGATCGGTCGGATCGTGAAGACGTACGACTACGTCAACCGCGTTGTCATAACGCTTCCGCTTTCGGTCTACGAGGGTACGTAGACAACACTCTCCCCTCTCATTGCTATGCATCACCATGATCTTGCGTGTGCGTAGGAAATTTTTTGAATTTACTACGTTCCCCAACAGGTGCTACTTTGAAGCACAATATATGAGACTCGCTATATCATGGTGCTACTTTGAAGCACAAGTATGGAAAAAAGGATAGTAGCATTGCCCCTTTTTTTGGGCCTTCTTTTTTTGGCCTTTTTTGGGACAATGCTCTATTGAATGATGATCATCACGCTTCTATTTATTTACAACTCAATGATTACAACTCGATAGTAGAACAAAGTATGACTCTATATGAATGCCTCCGGCGGTGTATCGGGATATGCAATGAATCAAGAGTGACAAGTATGAAAGAATTATGAATGGTGGCTTTGCCACAAATACTATGTCAACTACATGATCATGCTAGCAATATGACAATGATGAATGTGTCATGATAAACTGGATGGTGGAAAGTTGCATGGCAATATATCTCGGAATGGCTATGGAAATGCCATAATAGGTAGGTATGGTGGCTGTTTTGAGGAAGATATAAGGAGGTTTATGTGTGAAAGAGTGTATCATATCACGGGGTTTGGATGCACCGGCGAAGTTTGCACCAACTCTCGATGTGAGAAAGGGCAATGCACGGTACCGAAGAGGCTAGCAATGATGGAAGGGTGAGAGTGCGTATAATCCATGGACTCAACATTAGTCATAAAGAACTCATATACTTATTGCAAAAATCTACAAGCCATCAAAAACCAAAGTATTGCGCACATGCTCCTAGGGGGATAGATTGGTAGGAAAAGACCATCGCTCGTCCCCGACCGCCACTCATAAGGAGGATAATCAAATAACACCTCATATTTCAAATTTGTTACATAACGTTTACCATACGTGCATGATATGGGACTTGCAAACTTTAACTCATGCACTTCTTAAATTCACAATTACTCTACTAGCATGACTTTAATATTACTACCTCCATATCTCAAAACAATTATCAAGCATCCAACTTTTCTTAGTATTCAACGCACTCAAAAGAAAATTTCACAAATCTTGAATACCAAGCATGTTATTATTAAGCAAATTACCATGCTATTAAGACTCTCAAAATAATTTAAGTGAAGCATGAGAGATCAATAGTTTCTTTAAAACAAACCACCACCGTGCTCTAAAAGATCTAAGTGAAGCACATAGCGCAAAATTATAACGCTCAAAAGATATAAGTGAAGCACATAGAGCAAAACTTCATAGCTCAAAAGATATAAGTGAAGCACATAGAGTATTCTATCAAATTCTAATTCATGCATGGCTCTCTCAAAAGGTGTGTACAGCAAGGATGATTGTGGCACACTAACAAACAAATACACAAATAATACAAGACGCTCCAAGCAAAACACATATCATGTTGGTGAATAAAAATATAGCTCCAAGTAAATTACCGATGGAAGTGGACGAAAGAGGGAATGCCTTCCGGGGCATCCCCAAGCTTTGACTTTTTGGTGTCCTTGGATTATCTTGGGGGTTCCATGGGCATCCCCAAGCTTAGGCTCTTGCCACTCCTTGTTCCATAATCCATCAAAAGAATTCACCCAAAACTTGAAAACTTCACAACACAAAACTCAATAGAAATCTCGTGAGCTCCGTTAGAGAAAGAAAACAAAAGACCACTTCAAAGTACTGTAATGAACTCATTCTTTATTTATATTGGTGTTAAACCTACTGTATTCCAACTTCTCTATGGATCATAACATATTTTACTAACCATAGATTCATCAAAATAAGCAAACAACACATGAAAAACAGAATCTGTCAAAAACAGAACAGTCTGTAGTAATCTGTAACTAACGCAAACTTCTGGAACCCAAACAATTCTACCAAAATTAGACGACCTAGAAAATTTGTTTATTGATGAGCAGCAATTGGAATCAGTATTTTATCACGTTCTGATGATTTTTAATAATTCGGGCACTGAACGCAAAGTTTCTGGAAATTACAACAAGATCAAATAACTATCATCCAAGAAGATCCAATGGGTCTAACTTGGCACAAACACTAATTAAAACACAAAACCACATCCAAACAGAAGGTAGATGGGTTATTTATTCCCTAACAGAAGAAAAACACAAAAAAATAAAAATAAAAATTGGGTTGCCTCCCAACAAGCGCTATCGTTTAACGCCCCTGGCTAGGCATAAAAGCGAGGATAGATCTAGGTATTGACATAATACTGGTATGGCAAATCATGAAAAGTTCTTTCATATTATCTACGTTCAGCAGCAAGTTTTCTTTGGGGCAAGCAAAAGTAATCAAAAGGGCTAAATTTAATGGGACAAAAGTCCCCAAGATCAATCTCGGGAGGTATCGGTGCCTCCCTAGGCCCTTTGTATTGCATAATCAATTCATCATTAAGAGAATTCTTTTGGAAAAAAGCTACAAGCCTTCGTTCAAGAGGAAAACCTAGTCCATTATTTTGAATAGAAAAATCATCATGAAGCTCAGAAATTTTATCAACTAGAACAACGGCACGAACCTTTTTCCTAAGATTTTCATTGTAAGCAATATGATCTAAAGATTGCAAACGCATCATGTCTTCTTGATTAAAAAGGATAGATTCAATGGGAGGATGACTAGCATCCACCCTATAATGCACAAAGATTTCTTTGGCCTCTTTTATAATAAATCTAAACTCATGAGCCAAAAAGATAGTAGCGGCACGCTTAACAGAAGAATGCTCGATATTAGAGAATTCTAAGAAGATTCATTGGATGCAAGGGTGCATGTGCATAAATTGTCTTTCAAGTTCAACTATAAGCATGGCAATAGCGTCCGCAAGACTACTAGTCCTATGAAGAATAGAACCGCCCATAGAGGGCAAAGCACCGGCACAAGTAAAGAAATCTTGGATAACTCCTTTTTCCAATAATATTACCACTACCAACACGAAATTTTTTTGTATGCAAGGTAGGGGGTTCTTTAGTGGGAGCATCAGAATTCTCCACGATATTATTATTGTCCATATTAGCAATAATTTCCCCAAATTCAGACATAATGACAAGCAAGCGAGAAAAAGGCAAACGGAGAAAGAGAAGGAGAAGGAGATTGGGAAAGAGAGGGCGAATAAAACGGCCAGGATGAAGTGGGGGAGAGGAAAACAAGAGGAAAATGGCAACTAATGTAATGCGGGAGATAGGGATTGTGATGGGTACTTGGTACATTGACTTTTTGCGTAGAATCCCCGGCAACGGCGCCAAAAATTCTTCTTGCTACCTCTTGAGCTTGCGTTGGATTTCCCCGAAGAGGAAAGGATGATGCAGCAGAGTAGCGTAAGTATTTCCCTCAGTTTTTGAGAACCAAGGTATCAATCCAGTAGGAGGCCATGCGCAAGTCCCTCGTACCTACACAACACAAAGAGCTCAACGCAACCAACGCGATTAGGGGTTGTCAATCCCTTCACGGTCACTTACGAAAGTGAGATCTGATAGATAATATTTTTGGTATTTTTGGTATAAAGATGCAAAGTAAAAAGTAAAAGGCAAAGTAAAAAAGCAAAGCAAGATTAAAGTGATGGAGATTGATATGATGAGAATAGACCCGGGGGCCATAGGTTTCACTAGTGGCTTCTCTCGAGAGCATAAGTATTCTACGGTGGGTGAACAAATTACTATTGAGCAATTGACAAAATTGAGCATAGTTATGATAATATCTAGGCATGATCATGTATATAGGCATCACGTCCGTGACAAGTAGATCGAAACGATTCTGCATCTACTACTATTACTCCACTCATCGACCGCTATCCAGCATGCATCTAGAGTATTAAGTTAAAAACAGAGTAACGCTTTAAGCAAGATGACATGATGTAGAGAGATAAATTCATGCAATATGAAATAAACCCCATCTTGTTATCCTCGATGGCAATGATACAATACGTGCCTTGCTGCCCCTTCTGTCACTGGGAGAGGACACTGCAAGATCGAACCCAAAGCTAAGCACTTCTCCCATGGCAAGAACTACCAATCTAATCGGCCAAACCAAACGGATAATTCGAAGAGACTTGCAAAGATAACCAATCATACATAAAAGAATTCAGAGAAGATTCAAATATTGTTCATAGATAGACTTGATCATAAACCAACAATTCGTCGGTCTCAACAAACACACCACAAAAAGAAGAAGATTACATCGAATAGAACAAGAGCGGGGGAGAATATTGTATTGAGATCTAAAAAGAGAGAAGAAGTCATCTAGCTAATAACTATGGACCTGAAGGTCTGAGGTAAACTACTCACACTTCATCGGAGAGGCTATGATGATGTAGAAGCCCTCCGTGATGACGGCCCTCTCCGGCGGAGCTCCGGAACAGGCACCAAGATGGGATCTCGTTGATACAGAAAGTTGCGGCGGTGGAATTAGGTTTTTTGCTCCTATTCTAATCGTTTGGGGGTACGTGGATATATATAGGAGGAAGAAGTACGTCAGTGGAGCTTCGAGGGGCCCATGAGGCAGGGGGCGCGCCCTAGGGGGGGCGTGCCCCCACCCTCATGACCGCCTCTCCAATGCCTTGGCGTAGGGTCCAAGTCTCCTGGGTCTTATCCGGTGAGAAAATCACGCTCCAAAAATTATTTTTCTGTTTGGACTCCGTTTGATATTTCGTTTCTTCGAAACACTGAAATAGGCAAAAAACAGTAATTCTAGGCTGGGCCTCCGGTTAATAGGTTAGTCCCAAAAATAATATAAAAGTGGAAAATAAAGCCCAATATAGTCCAAAACAGTAGATAATATAGCATGGAGCAATCAAAAATTATAGATACGTTGGAGACGTATCAGGGTTGTCAATCCCTTCACGGTCACTTACAAGAGTGAGATCTGATAGAGATGATAGATAATATTTTTGGTATTTTTGATATAAAGATGCAAAGTAAAATAAAAGGTAAAGTAAAAAAAGCAAAGCAATAATAAAGTGATGGAAGATTGATATGATGAGAATAGACCCGGGGGCCATAGATTTCACTAGTGGCTTCTCTCAAGAGCATAAGTATTTCTACGGTGGGTGAACAAATTACTATTGAGCAATTGACAGAATTGAGCATAGTTATGAGAATATCTAGGTATGATCATGTATATAGGAATCACGTCTGAGACAAGTAGACCGACTCCTGCCTGCATCTACTACTATTACTCCACTCATCGACCGCTATCTAGCATGCATTTAGAGTATTAAGTTCAAGAAAACGGAGTAACGCCTTAAGCAAGATGACATGATGTAGAGGGATAAATTCATGCAATATGATAAAAAAACCCATCTTGTTATCCTCGATGGCAACAATACAATACGTGCTGTGCTGCCCCTACTGTCACTGGGAAAGGACACCGCAAGATTGAACCCAAAGCTAAGCACTTCTCCCATTGCAAGAAAAACCAATCTAGTAGGCCAAACTAAACTGATAATTCGAAGAGACTTGCAAAGATAACCAATCATACATAAAAGAATTCAGAGAAGATTCAAATATTGTTCATAGATAAACTTGATCATAAACCCACAATTCATCGGTCTCAACAAACACACCGCAAAAAGAAGATTACATCGAATAGATCTCCACGAGAGGGGGGAGAACATTGTATTGAGATCCAAAAAGAGAGAAGAAGCCATCTAGCTACTAACTATGGACCCGAAGGTCTATGGTAAACTACTCACACTTCATTGGAAAGGCTATGGTGATGATGTAGAAGCCCTACGTGGTGGATTCCCCTTCCGGCGGAGCTCCGGAACAGGCCCCAAGATGGGATCTCGTGGGTACAGAAGGTTGCGGCGGTGGAATTAGGTTTTTGGCTCCGTATCTGATAGTTTGGGCATACGTAGGTATATATAGGAGGAAGGAGTACGTCGGTGAAGCTTCGGGGGCGCGCCCTCCACCCTCATGGCCGCCTCCCTCCTTTCTTGACCGAGGGTCCAAGTCTCCTGGATCATATCTGATGAGAAAGTCACGTTCCCGAAGGTTTCATTCCGTTTGGACTCTGTTTGATATTCCGTTTCTTCGAAACACTGAAATAGGCAAAAAAATAACAATTCTGGGCTGGGCCTCCGGTTAATAGGTTAGTCCCAAAAGTAATATAAAAGTGGAAAATAAAGCCCAATATGGTCCAAAACAGTAGATAATATAGCATGGAGCAATAAAAAATTATAGATACATTGGAGACGTATCACAGCACGAAACAAAAACAGAGGATATTTGCGTGATCCATGAGTCAAAACCTTCGGGAGAAGATATAGTGAATTTTTACCGACCAAAATATGTATCGTGCAAGAAAACAGAGTCTAGAAGGCACACGAGGTGTCCACGAGGTAGGGGGCACGCCCAGGGGGTAGGGCGCGCCCTCCACCCTCGTGGGGCCCTCATGTCCTTCTCGGACTGCTACTTAATTTTCTATTTTTATATTGCCTTAAAAATTGTTTTGGAGTTGGTTTTCTTACCGTACCACATACCTATTCCTTTTCGGAGTCTGAAACGTTCTAGAAAGTGTCCCTTATGTATTCCTCCGGGGTTACGGTTTCAATAACATTGGTTTCAACATTTATAGGATTACCTGAGATATAACGTTTGATTCTTTGATCGTTTACCACCTTCAGATTTGTGCCTTCGAAGTTGTTGATTCTTATGACACCGGAACGATAGACCTCCTCGATGACATAGGGGCCTTCCCATTTAGAGAGAAGTTTTCCTGCAAAAAATCTTAAACGAGAGTTGTATAGCAATACATAATCACCTACATTAAACTCACGCTTCTGTATCCTTTTGCCATGCCATCTTTTAACTTTTTCTTTAAACAACTTGGCATTTTCATAAGCTTGGGTTCTCCATTCATCAAGTGAGCTAATATCAAATAACCTCTTCTCACCGGCAAGTTTGAAATCATAGTTGAGCTCTTTAATAGCCCAATATGCCTTATGTTCTAGTTCGAGAGGTAAGTGACATGCTTTTCCATAAACCATTTTATACGGAGACATACCCATAGGATTTTTTATATGTAGTTCTATAAGCCCATAATGCATCATCAAGTTTCTTGGACCAATTCTTTCTAGATCTATTAATAGTCTTTTGCAAAATTAATTTTAGCTCTCTATTACTCAATTCTACTTGACCACTAGACTGTGGGTGATATGGAGATGCAATTCTATGATTAACATCATACTTAGCAAGCATTTTACGGAAAGAACCACGAATAAAGTGCGAACCACCATCAGTCATTAAATATCTAGGGACTCCAAACCTCGGAAAAATAACTTCTTTAAGCATTTTAATAGAGGTGTTATGTTCAGCACTACTAGTTGGAATAGCTTCTACCCACTTAGTAACGTAATCAACAGCAACTAAAATATGTGTATACCCATTGGAGGCAGGAAAAGGTCCCATATAATCAAAGCCCCTAACAACAGTTCAATAACGAGCGAATAATTCATAGGCATTTCTTGACGTCTACTAATACTACCAATTCTTGGACATTCATCACAAGACAAGACAAACTTACGGGCATCCTTGAAGAGAGTAGGCCAATAAAAACCAGATTGCAATACCTTATGTGCAGTTCTATCTCCAGCATGGTGTCCTCCATAAGCTTCGGAGTGACACTTGCGTAGGATCTGTTCCTGTTCATGCTCAGGTACACAACGTCTAATAACACCATCTACGCCTTCTTTATAAAGATGTGGGTCATCCCAAAAGTAATGTCTCAAATCATAGAAAAACTTTTTCTTTTGCTGATATGTGAAACTAGGTGGTATAAATTTAGCAACAATATAATTAGCATAATCAGCATACCATCGAGTACTACGAGAAGTACTTATAACATTTAATTGTTCATCAGGAAAGCTATCATCAATAGGTAGTGGGTCATCAAGAACATTTTCTAACCTACACAAGTTGTCTGCAACGGGGTTCTCAGCTCCCTTTCTATCAACAATATGCAAATCAAATTCTTGTAGCAAGAGAACCCATCTAATAAGCCTAGGTTTAGCATCTTTCTTTTCCAGAAGATATTTAATAGCAGCATGATCCATGTGAATAGTTACTTTAGAATCAACTATATAAGGTCTGAACTTATCACAAGCAAATACAACTACTAAGAATTCTTTTTCAGTGGTAGCATAATTTCTTTGAGCATTATCTAGAGTCTTACTAGCATAATGGATAACATTTAATTTCTTATCAACTCTTTGCCCTAGAACAGCACCTACAGCATAATCACTAGCATCACACATAACTTCAAAGGGTAAATTCCAATCAGGCGGCTGAACAATAGGTGCAGAGATCAATGCTTTCTTAAGTATTTCAAATGCTTCTACACAATCATCATCAAAGACAAATGGTGTATCTTTTTGTAATAAATTAGTCAGAGGCCGAGAAATTTTTGAGAAGTCCTTAATGAACCTCCTATAAAATCCGGCGTGACCAAGGAAACTTCTTATACCTTTGATGTCCTTGGGACATGGCATCTTTTCAATAGCATCGACCTTGGCTTTATCAACTTCAATACCTCTTTCAGAAACTTTATGCCCCAAGACAATACCTTCATTAACCATAAAGTGGCACTTTTCCCAATTCAAGACAAGATTAGTTTCTTCACATCTCTGCAAAACTCGATCAAGATTGCTCAAGCAATCATCAAAAGAAGATCCATAGAAGGAAAAGTCGTCCATGAAAACCTCACAAATCTTTTCACAAAAGTCAGAGAATATAGCCATCATGCATCTTTGAAAGGTAGCAGGTGCATTACATAAACCAAAAGGCATACGTCTATAAGCAAAAGTACCAAAAGGGCATGTAAAAGTAGTCTTTGATTGATCCTTAGCCGACACAGGTATTTGAGAGAATCCAGAATAACCATCTAGAAAGCAATAATGTGTATGTTTGCATAATCTTTCTAGCATTTGATCGATAAAAGGTAAGGGGTAATGATCTTTCTTAGTGGCTTTATTTAATTTGCGGAAATCAATTACCATCCTATAACCTGTAATAATTCTTTGCGGGATCAATTCATCTTTATCATTAGGAACAATAGTAACACCTCCCTTCTTAGGGACACAATGGACATGACTTACCCATTGACTATCAGCAACGGGATAAATTATACCTGCCTCCAGAAGCTTTAGTATTTCTTTTCTTACCATTTATTTCATCTTAGGATTCAACCATCGTTGATGATCACGAACCGGTTTAGCATCTTCTTCCAAATTTATTTTATGTTGACATAGAGTGGGACTAATGCCCTTAAGATCATCAAGAGTATATCCAATAGTACCACGGTGCTTCTTCAGAGTTTTCAATAATCTCTCTTCTTCATGCTCTGAAAGGTTAGCACTAATAATAACAGGATATATCTTCTTTTCATCAATATAAGCATATTTAAGATTATCAGGCAACGGTTTAAGCTCAAACACGGGATCACCCTTGGGTGGAGGAGGATCCCCTAGGATTTCAACAGGCAAATTGTGTTTCAGAATAGGTTCTTTTTTAAAGAATACTTCATCTATTTCCCTTCTTTCATTCATAAACATATCATTTCCATGGTCTAGCAAATATTGTTCTAAAGGATCACTAGGAGGTACGGCAATAGAAGCAAGACCAATAATTTCATCCTTACTAGGCAATTCTTCTTCACGGTGTTGTCTACTAAATTCAGAGAAGTTAAACTCATGAGACATATCACCCAAACCAATAGTAACAACATTCTTTTCGCAGTCTATCTTAGCATTGACAGTATTCAAGAAGGGTCTACCAAATATAATGGGACAAAAGCTATCTTGTGGGGAACCAAGAACAAGAAAATCAGCAGGATATTTAGTTTTCCCACACAAGACTTCAACATCTCTAACAATTCCCATTGTGGATATAGTATCTCTATTGGCAAGTTTAATTGTAACATCAATATCTTCTAACTCAGCAAGTGCAATTTCATGCATAATTTCATCGTACAAGGTAATAGGTATAACACTAGCACTAGCACCCATATCACATAAGCCATGATAACAATGATCTCCTATTTTAACAGAAATAACAGGCATGCCTACCACAGGTCTATGTTTATCGTTAGCACAAGGTTTGGCAATTCTAGCGGTCTCACCGCAGAACTAAATAACATGCCCATCAATATTATCAGCTACGAGATCTTTAACAATAGCAATATTAGATTCAACTTTAACTTGCTCAGGAGGTGTATAAGTTCTAATATTACTTTTATGAACAACAGTTGAAGCTTTAGCATGATCCTTTATTCTAACAGGGAAAGGGGGTTTCTCAACATAAGAAGTAGGAACGACAAGATCATTATAAGTGACAATTTTTTCTTCAACTTTAATAGGTGCAGCTACTTTTACTTCTATGGGAGGATGATATTTAAACCACTTCTCCTTGGGAAAATCAACATAAGTAGCAAAAGATTCACAGAAAGAAGCTACTATCTCAGAGTCAAGTCCATATTTAGTGCTAAACTTTCAGAAAATATCGGTATCCATAAAAGATTTAACACAATCAAACTTAGGTGTCATACCTGACTCCTTACCTTCATCGAGGTCCCAATCTTCAGAGTTGCGTTTAATGCTATCCAATAAATTCCATTTAAATTCAATAGTCTTCATCATAAAAGAGCCAGCACAAGAAGTATCGAGCATCGTTTGATTATTATGAGAAAGTCGAGCATTAAAATTTTGAATAATTGTTTCTCTTGGAAGCTCATGATTGGGGCATGAATATAACATTGATTTAAGCCTCCCCCAAGCTTGAGTGATGCTTTCTCCTTCACGAGGCCAAAAATTATATATATAATTGCGACCACAATGAACAAGATGCATAGGATAATACTTTTGATGAAATTCCAATTTCAATCTTCTATAGTTCCACGATCTCGTATCATCACATAGCCTGTACCATGTCAATGCATCTCCCTTCAAAGATAAAGGGAAGACCTTCTTCTTAGCAACATCATCGGGTATACCTGCAAACTTAAATAATCCACAAACTTCATCCACATATATTAGGTGCTCATCAGGATGCTTTGTTCCATCTCCTGTAAAAGGATTAGCTAGCAATTTTTCTATCATACCCGAAGGAAATTCAAGGGAACATTTTCATATTCATTTTCAATAGGTTCATTAGGTTGAGGAGCAACTCTTTGCTCTACTGGTCGGGGTGAAGATACCCCAAACAAGCCCCTTAGAAGATTACTTTCCATAGTAACAAGTGACAGTAAATTTCAGCACACTATATAAATTTTTCCTTACCAAATTCCACCTACCAAAGGCGCTTCACTCCCCGGCAACGGTGCCAGAAAAGAGTCTTGATGACCCACAAGTATAGGGGATCTATCGTAGTCCTTTCGATAAGTAAGAGTGTCGAACCCAACGAGGAGCAGAAGGAAATGATAAGCAGTTTTCAGCAAGGTATTCTCTGCAAGTATTGAAATAAGTGGTAACAGATAGTTTTGTGATAAGATAATTTGTAACGAGCAACAAGTAACAAAAGTAAATAAAGTGCAGCAAGGTGGCCCAATCCTTTTTGTAGCAAAGGACAAGCCTGGACAAACTCTTATATAAGGAAAAGCGCTCCCGAGGACACACGGGAATATCGTCAAGCTAGTTTTCATCACGTTCATATGATTCGCGTTCGATACTTTGATAATTTGATATGTGGGTGGACCGGTGCTTGGGTGCTGTTCTTACTTGAACAAGCATCCCACTTATGATTAACCTCTATTGCAAGCATCCGCAACTACAACAAAAGTATTAAGGTAAACCTAACCATAGCATGAAACATATGGATCCAAATCAGCCCCTTACGAAGCAACGCATAAACTAGGGTTTAAGCTTCTGTCACTCTAGCAACCCATCATCTACTTATTACTTCCTAATGCCTTCCTCTAGGCCCAAATAATGGTGAAGTGTTATGTAGTCGACGTTCACATAACATCACTAGAGGCTGGACAACATACATCTCATCAAAATATCGAACGAATACCAAATTCACATGACTACTAATAGCAAGACTTCTCCCATGTCCTCAGGAACAAACGTAACTACTCACAAAGCATATTCATGTTCATAATCAGAGGGGTATTAATATGCATAAAGGATCTAAACATATGATCTTCCACCAAATAAACCAACTAGCATCAACTACAAGGAGTAATCAACACTACTAGCAACCTACTAGTACCAATCCCGAACTTTGAGATAAGAATTGGATACAAGAGATGAACTAGGGTTTTGAGAGGAGATGGTGCTGGTGAAGATGTTGATGGAGATTGCCCTCTCCCGATGAGAGGAGCGTTGGTGATGACGATGGCGATGATTTCCCCCTCCCGGAGGGAAGTGTTCCCGGCAGAACAGCTTTGCCAGAGCCCTAGATTGGTTCCGCCAAGGTTCCGCCTCGTGGCGGCGGAGTTTCGTCCCGAAAGGTTGCTTCTTAATTTTTTCTCGATGAAAGACCTCATATAGAAGAAGATGGGCATCGGAGGACCAACAGGGGGCCCACGAGGTAGGGGGCGCGCCCAGGGGTGTAGGGCGCGCCCCCAGCCTCGTGGACAGGTGGGCCCCCCCTCTGGTGAACTTCTTCCGTTGGATATTTTTTATTATTTCCCAGAATGACTTTCGTGGAGTTTCAGGACTTTTGGAGTTGTGCAGAATAGGTCTCTAATATTTGCTCCTTTTCCAGCCCAGAATTCCAGCTGCCAGCATTCTCCCTCCTTATGTAAACCTTGTAAAATAAGAGAGAGAATAGCCATAAGTATTGTGACATAACGTGTAATAACATCCCATAATGCAATAAATTTTGATATAAAAGCATGATGCAAAATGGACGTATCAAGCAGTAGCAGATCGACTCACTTAGCCAAGAAAGGGGGTCTCAGCAGTGGCAACAGCTAGCGGATGATCCAACATTGGATAGCACCGTCCCATCCATGCCGAGAAGCAGCGTTGGTTCCGCCCCGGGTGACGCACTGTTGGATAGATACCATGTGGATGACATCATGGATAGCACTAACTGTGAGCTACACTTCAAAATGAAGAACATATCCATGAAGGTGGCGGACGCCATTGCTTATACAAATTCCCTCGATGCAACCTTCCATTGCAACCCGATTCCAGCCGGTTATGCTCGTGTCGTGGTTGATGAGGCGGTGTACCAATATTCGATGCTAGAGCTTGACATTCCTGGAGGTGACGAGGAGCACACACTGGGAGAGGCCAAACATCGTATCATCCTATGGAGAAAGGATTGCATCATCTTTCAAAGGCCACCGACACCGCATCAGCCGACTCCTCCTCGAAGTCCGCCACCACGTCAGCAGACTCCCGCTCCTCCAAGTCCACCAACGCGTCAGGCCACTCCTCCACCTCCAAGTCCGGCACAGCACCAGACCACTCCTCCTGCTTCAAGTCCGGCACAGCGTCAGATCACTCCTCCTGCTTCAAGTCCGGCACAGCGTCAGACCACTCCTCCTGCTTCAAGTCCAGCATAGCGTCAGGACACTCCTCCTGCTCCAACTCAGCCACATCAGCCGTCTCCGCCGCCTCAGCAATCGGGGAAGAGAGTCGCCGCAGCTATGGTGCGTAGCGGTACGAGTCGAGGTAGTACATGAGGTATAGGCGGAGGCAAGCGATATAAATATGGTCCAAGCCTCGCTCCTCTTCCTCAGAGGCCTTACGACATGACCAAGAAGCAAAACGCAGCCATAGTGAAGGCCCAAGTGGACGCCCATTTTGGACCGAAACCAGCATCGCCGCCAAGGGAGAAAGTGCCTGAGGAAAAGATTGACCACTTTATTCGTATGGCTAGACCACCAGCTCCCAAGCTTATTGACTCAGACTATGAGCACCAAATCAGGAAGGCACATCGAGCACGACTATAGAAGGAGTCGAGCTCGAGCTCGAGCCAAGCAGCTAGTAAAAAATGCGGGAAAATTGTTCCCCAGCTGGGAGAACAGGCGACGCAATCGATCCCCCCGCTTGTTGTGCCAACACATGAGAGTACCGGCGCCCCATGTGGGCAAACCGTTCCCCAGCTGGGCAATCAGCTGGTAATAACCGAGGAGCATAGAAGGCACGCTGAAATGCTCGGTATCACTGTTGGACAACTCCTCGAGATCGAGCACATGTCTCCGCTTAGAGAGGAGGAAATAAAATAGAAATATGTCCGCGACCAACCTTTGGTTGGGCCCGAGGAGGTCAAGAACCTCCCAACGAGAATGTATGAATTGCATGATTGGTACATGAAAATTACCAAGAGTTCCAATCGAGAGTCCCTCATGGTGAAAGTCAAGGAAGAGCATTACTTCCATAAGCTAGCTCTGTCCGTTGAGTATTCAGAACTATTTCAGTTATTCAATCAAGATGCACTCGACAAATCTCTCGTTAGTTGTTATTGTCTGTAAGTGATTTCTTTTTGTAATTTAAGTCTCAAGCTAGCTTTAGTGCTCATTGATCGATCATTACTGTAATTATCCTCATTATATTCTTTTTTGTGGTATTATGCAGGATGAAGATGTATGAAATGAAAAAAACTGGACGCTATGGCATTGTGTTTATTGACCCAAATACCATTAATGAACACACATGGAAATTGGAATGGTATAAACAAGATGTAGACAATAAAATGCTAGAGTTCTTGAAGCGCTTCAATACCAACGAAGACATACTACTTCCTTACAACTTCCTGTGAGTCACACTGTCTTGTACTACAAATTCTGTTTTTGCTTACTAGCTAGCTAGATGTTAATAATTAAGTGTATAGGGTTTAGGGTAGTTGATTAGTGTTATGCACATGCCCGCTTAACTAAGACATGCAAAGTGTGCGCATGCAGTTACCACTGGATCTTGTTAGTCATTAGAGTTGAAGAAGGAAAAGTTGAAGTACTGGACTCACTACTTAAAAAAGAAAGTGACTTCACCATCTTGAAGGAGATAGTCGACAGGTAATTTCAATCATTATTAACTATATCTCGGCCTATTTGGTTCATCATTTCTTGATATCAACTATTTAATAACCCCTTTATTAATTTTCTTTGCCGGCGGGAAGGGCTTGGGCAAAGTTCATCAAGGTGACTCCAGGTAAATGGCGACAAAAGTTGTTTTGGTATCGACCCAAGGTAAGTAACTAAGTAGTACTATCTAGCTACCATCTCTTTAATTCTTGTTTCAATACCATTATCTAATTATCATGCTTGATTAATTATTATCTGATTAAATTATATTCTCGTAAAGGCCCTGAAGCAAGCGCCGGGGACTGAAGTGTGTGCATACTACGTTTGTGAGAATATTCGTATGATGGCGTCCGAAAGGAGCAAATCTGATAGACAACAATGGGTACGTTTGCCAGAACACTATTCACAAATTTTACATGATTATCGATATCTAGTCACACAACTAATACACATGCATATTGATCTCCTTCTTAACAGTTCAAAGACGTGCGGGACAAGCTCCTACCAACAGAGCGCATACGAGCACTTAAAGAGGAAATAGCGGGATTTTTGCTCGACGAGGTCATAGATCTCAAAGGAGAATACTATTACCCGCTACCACCCCATGAACCATTCCCAATTGTCACCGTGCTCCGAAGGCACCAAGGCAACATGTAGGAGAAATTGTACATATACCTAATTGTGTGTGTGTGTATACACACACACATGTGTATGTGTGAATAATGGTGGTTGTGAGACATTCAATACCAAAATGCATATGAGTTACCTTGGGTCGATACCAATTTATCATTCCACACATGCATATGAGCTTTCCACTGAATCGCATATTCCAAGATCATAGAAGTTATATCATAGAATATAGACTCTTCATTATGAATACAGAAATATAATAATATAAATATTATTGCTTCTAGGGCATATCCCCAACATGGATTATATGTGCGTGCATGAATTGAATGAAAATTATGAATCCCCAATTGTAACAAACCTGCAATAACCGGCATCCGGTGCATTATACTATGAGTAATGGCTGGTTAAACTCTCAATCAGTCATCATTGAATTGGCGATAGAACCTCACAAGACGCATACCTTTGTGCCACCATAAACCAACGGATCGACTAAATCGAGCTTCCACACCGATGCCATGAGCCGGATTCCAGAACAAATGAAACCAAATAACCAAAAGAAAAGAAGGAACCAGAATGGGGAAAATAAAGCAATGCGTACAACAGTTTGTACCTTCGATTAAGCATGTGCAGGTCAATCGATTAGGCTACCGATCGAGAAGCTGAATGGATGTAGACAAGTACTTGTGTCCTTTTCCGGGGACGATGCGCCCTAACTGTTGCTCCATGTTCGTCGGCTGTCATGGGGATGAGAAAGGGAACTCCACCGACTATGGAGATCTTTTTTTCACGACGGGGTGATGTGTGAAGGTTGATCGGACGAGCGTAGCGGTGGCGGTTGACGAGAATATGGATTGCCATCTCCGGGCGTCTCCTTTGTTAGGGTTCGTGAGGCATTTCTTTTCTAACTCGACTGTGATCGTTTGGTAGGCCTTTCTTAAGTAAGGGGGTGTTTGTTTCCAGGGACTTTTTTGTGTAGGGACTAAACAAAGTCTCTCTTAGAGACTTTTTTACCAAACGGGGGGGACTTTTTAAGGACTAAACTAGGCATTTGGGACTAAATGAAGAAGACTCTCAAGGAGAGTCTTTTTGGGACTTTTTGGGACTTTTCCAACAATGCCCCTCCATGCATTCAATGGCCCGCCACCCCATAGTGTTGTTTGATTGTTATTTTTCTATATACTAGGGGCAATATGGTCATTTAATAACCTTTAGGAAGGGACTAGGGACTTTTTAGTCTTTGGAAACAAACAGGGAGGGACTTTTTAAGGACTAGAGACTTTTTAGTTGGGACTAAAAAAAGTTCTAGGACTTATGAACCAAACAGGGCCTAATGCTCGTGGGGTGGGATATGAGTGGTTTGCTAGTTGGGCCGGGGAAAAAGGCCCAGGCAATTAGAGGACTCAGATTTTGCCCCTGGAGCAGCCGACCTTTAGGACAGTTGGGCCAGGAAATCAAATGTGTGGTGGAAGTAAAAAAAACCAGCATATCTGACGGTAAAGAACGCCCATATCACGGAAATAGATGGCCAGAAACACTCGGTGCGTGAGAGGGCTGAAGTTAGACTCAGTTTTACTGTCCTACATATCATAGGTTTTATTTGGTATACCCAATTACCTGTGTTGTTTGTGTGTGTTGCTTGAACAACCAAAACCAAAAGCAAAAGTTTCTTCCCTCGAAAGGACCGGAACTTTAAAACAACCTCCAAACAATAAGAGCTTGATCAAAAAAATTCATCCAAAAGTAAATTAAGCCCGCAATGTCGACCAGCCAGAGCCAAGGACTATAACTTCATACATGGCTGGGCTAGCAATAGAACATCAGTACAGCTAAGCTATGCATGTCTCAGAAAGCTGTTATGTGATTCTCAAAAGAAAACGAAAAAGAAAGAAACTGTTATGTGGCTAAACGAAGAGAAGCACACAAATACGAAATAGCTTAAAACTATTATACACGTGTTGAAGCAAACTGAACGGGAACTGGGCTTAGCCCAATGGTTGGGGTAGTAATCTCACTCCTTGACAACCAGAGTTCGATTCCTGTGTGGATCGAATTTCTGGAATTCTCGCTAAGGAAGCCTAAATATTTAAATTCCTGATGACAATTTTTTTGTCCGTCGAGAAAAGATGTCGCGACGTCCGTAATCTCTACTATCTTCACTAAACGCACCCCATATAATGTACACACGACAAGCCGGATCGATGAGAACCACACGATCATACCCCCTCATTTAGATCTAACCATTGACATAACAGCCTGCCCTCACTACAAGTGCGTCTAGCAAATCAAAAAGGCAGACGAAAACTCTGCCATACATGATACGCAGGAGCGGACGAAAGGTCTTCGGCACCCACGTAATCCCACCCCTAAATTAGCGCTAACCTTCCAATCCTATCCCAAATTTAGCGCTAAGCTCTTTGGCAGCAGAAATCTCCTTCAAGCAAAGTGAACGTGCGTGGCGGCCACCGGCGAAGGAGGCCACGCGCGATCCCCCGGTGCGGCGGCGCCCGCATCCCTTGCCTCTCCAGCTGCACCGGTCTTCTCCCAGAGCACGAAGTGGGCGCGCGCGGTACCAGCGTCCCTCGCCTCTCCGGTCGCACCTGCTCCTTTCTAAGCACGATGCGAGTGCACGCATGGCGGCCTCCGGCAACGAGGTCGCGCGCGAGCCCGCGTCGCGGCGGCGCGGATCCCACTGCTCCCGGCCGGTTTGAGATCCGCACGTGCTGGCGGTGCTCGCCTATCCGCGCGCCAGGGCGCCCGCGCAGTCCCTCCTCTTCGCCGACGTCGAGCGCTACCGCATCCTAGAGTGTCTTCTTTCGGTACGTACGCCCATCGCCCACCCTGGCATATACGTCCCGCCCGTCCTCCGTTGAGCGTTCTGAGACAGGTTTTGGGGCTCATAGAGTTACCGAATTGAGGGTTTTGTTTGCTGACATGTTGCTGCCGTGGTCCAGAGACTGCTGGGCAACAGATCGCCGTTCACGCAGCAAGATTGGCAGGGGGACAGCCTCGACCGCGACGAGGATAACATCAGGATCCAACATAAGGTTCCTGGTCCACCCTTTTCGCCGCGCTGAAATAGGAACACTTGCTTTTACCTGGTGCCGATGGTTGGGGTTCTGCAGACTTGGCGGAGATCGCATTTTTCCTCGGTATCACGCATCACGATTCAGGTGAGAGGGATGCATCTCTTTGTTCTTTGAGGCTTACATTTGTTGAGTGTTAGATTTTGTTACAGATATATGTCAGATATCTGGGTGTGTGATGAGAATTGCAAACTCAGATTCGGCATGCATCATCTTTTATGATGTTTCATAGCAGAGGTAGGCGGGTGGACCTTCTTCGTCTAATTATTAACTTGTTGGGACCTAGCTGCTATGTCGACCCCCCGGAGTGAAGGTTGGTATAACACTGATAATCGGTAGCTATTTTCACTTGAACAGTTTCCAGCACTGTAAGCAGAAAGGATTATTTGATGCAGAATGTACTTTATTGTACAGAAAGTATTAGATGATGTTTTAACCTCAGTATATTGGGGCATCCGAAACATAGATTACCTGACAAATTGCTCCCTGGTAGTGTTGATGAGCAGTTTGAAAAGGGTGTATAACTTGTAGATTCCATTGCAGAGAAACAGGCATAAAAAATTTCAGAAGAGTGCAAGCTTTTTCCTGCTGCTGTCCAAATACAATCAATTAACCAACTGTAAGTGCACCCAATTCGATGTTCTTGTCAATTGTATTATTTAGAAGCGCAGCTTCTAAGCACACATATAATTCTGAAATGGTATGAATCTATGTTGCTGTCTTCAACCCCCAGATGACAAGCAATTTCAAGAACCACCACCATTTCAGTGTGAGCTTAGAATAAATATAGTATGTGTGTTTAAAAATCTTCCCTTTATGATTGTTTAGAAATCTAGAGTATCAAGACTGTTCTATTTCTACAGGCTTTTTTAGTATCATGTATAAAGAATGGCATGCATATTTTGGAATAATTACAGTGCATAGCTGGTTAGTTTAGTTCAGAAAGGGGAGAACCATAAGGAGTTGTTACAGTTTAAATCTTTGCTCAGTTTCTTCTTTAGCTCATTTCCTTTGACTTTTGTACAACCAAATGAGAAGCTTGGATGATGTCAGGTTGAATCTCGAGGTTCTCAAGCATTTTTATGGTATTTCCTGTAATCTAAGTAAAAAGTTTTAGATGTTTGTGATGGTCTTGAGCATAGGTCTTTACAAGGGTCTGGTAGCAGTTCTTCTGATTGGAGGCCCTTCATAAAGAACTAGCAGCATGGTTCTTTAAAATCACCGGGATAAGATAGTTATAATAATCTTTGGCAGTATCAAAACTATAATTAAAACCACACTACATTTATTTGTTTCCGCTATATTTAAATTCTTTTCTGATTCCAGCTTGTTAGTGTTGTTGCAGACTATTGGTTGTTACATATTTCAAATCACTTCGGCTAATCATGTACATATATTTTCATCTTATGTACTTTACTATTCAATATATTTTTGTTTTAAATCACATCTAATATCCTTATATAATTGTAACCCACAGGTGCCTGTTGATAGCGTCTCCCATATCAAGAAGCTTGAAACCAATTATTCAGTTATCATACATATATTCAGTGTCAGAACGCTTTCTGAGTGAATCATTGCTATTGACTTCTCCTTATTACCATGTGTATAAGTAATGAAAGGTTGTACTTATACTCTGTCTTCATCGCACAGGTCCATGAGCCCAGCATAAGGAGACAACTGATACAACAAAACAAAGTGAACAACTTAATCTTTTATATGTCTAACTAAGCATATATAGATAATACAACATTTATTTGTTTTCTATAATTTTACTGAGCATATGTGTATGAGTTTATAGTCAGTGTGTTCCACACCCACTTTGTTTTCCTAGAATCCCATGCCATTTTATATTTCTACAACTTGCATGGAATGAGTGCAGCAAATCTAAGATTTACTATAATGACATGCATTCTAAGGAAAACATGATCAAACTCCTATCACTTAAGATACCATTACTACTAGCGGAACAATGGAACTGAGTGTACATTATCTTTCTTTCATAGCAATTATCCATGCTGATGAAATATACGGCCTTCATGTTTTGCAGAACAATTCAGTCGAATGTACAAAGTCGGTAACCTCATTATGAAAATGGATAACCTTGGATGGTAAAGAAGACTTGCTTAGTCTATTCCTTTTGCTCTGCTTACTAATGATGCCGGAAGATGCAACATACTAATTGTTTTATTGTATGTGTGTGCAGCACTTTAGCTGCAGATGCAGATCAACAACTTTTGTTTCACTGTTATTGCTGAAAACTGGACGTGGTGAATGTCGTCAAAATTTTATCCATTTTTCATTTTCTTCTTCACATTTTTAGTAAAATGAGTATTCTGAAAAGCTTAGTAAATATATAAATTGGTTTCATAACGTTTGGATTTTAGAGGCTTGTCATGCACTGCAGGTTTTACATGTTGACGAGCTGCCCTGCATATCAGTGAAGTTATTGAGCCAGTGCTTGCATACATATATATGTTTTAATCGTAAGAACACTCTTCATAGTTGTTTTTCAAGGCTGAGAAGGTGTTGCTGTTGGTGACATGTGGGGAACTTCTGTTGGTGTTTATCTTGTAATAACTCAATTTGATAGCGGAAACTGATTGAATTATCAATGTACATTTAGATATAGAGCATGAGGATGTATGGAACTTCTGAACACTTTCAGATTGTCTATAAATTAGCAGTCTTGGCCCCTTTAGAAAAGAGAGTACAACTAAATTATTGGAAGTGCAGTTCTAGGACAAGTACTTGCTGAAATTTTCAGGTCGTCGGACAAAGTACATCTATGAACAGTATGCCTCATTTGGCTCTTGTGGGGGCAGAGATAAAATTAACCCGCCATCAGTAGGCGAGTTGAAACACTGGATGGCAACGTGTGCTAGACAGATTTTTTGAATATTTGTGCTACCCATTTGGGTACGAGTGATGCTCACGGAGGCCATTCTATGTTGCTGACGAACTGTCCTGTCTATATACTCCCTCCTTCCTGTCTATATACCCATTTTGCGTACGAGTGATGCTCACGGAGGGAGTAATTCTTTATGTAGGCGACAATTCAATCCTGAAATCCTAGAGTTCCGTGGAAGAAAAATGTGTGTGCAAGAACAGTAGATTTGATCTTCTTTTAAAACTTGTAAGAACACTAAATGGTGAAACAACTTACGTTATTATCCGGCAACGCGACCACAAATCCGCAATGGTTTCTGACATTGAAAACACAACTTAGTGGACATTGCAACATTTTGTTTATAATTAATTCATATATTTCTGGAAATTTTCATATTTTTATTATATATGCATATGATTACTTGGTTAATAATTGATACGTGTGTTGCACGTGCACGTTTACTAGTAATAATAATAAAATATATGATAAAGCTAATTTTCTGCCGACTGTTCGTTAGCAACAGGCACGTACGACCTGGCGACCGCTCGTCGCACGCAACAATCGCTCGATCGGTTTTTTTTTTCATCTCCCGCGGAACAATCGATCCATTTTTTTTCCAGTTTCGCGCGTGGAAAGTAAAAAAAATATATGATAAAGCTAATTTTTTTGCCGACTGTTCGTTAGCAACAGGCACGTACGACCTGGCGACCGCTCGTCGCACGCAACAATCGCTCGATCGGTTTTTTTTTCATCTCCCGCGGAACAATCGGTTTTTTTTTCATCTCCCGCGGAACAATCGATCCATTTTTTTTCCAGTTTCGCACGTGGAAAGTAAAAAAGGCGCTTGCAAGAATCGAACCGGGAACCTGTTGGTTGAGGCCATAGCACGCTACCAGCTGAGCTAACCGTCTTGTCTAGTTTTTTTATGCAGATTACATGTATTTTATACCTTATTAAATGAGTGGAAAAGAAAAACAACTCGATCCGCTTCTCTCACGTAACAAACCGGGAACTTGTATGTAAATAGCATGGTATTTGACGCATGCGGACCGAGTAAATTATGATGCAAAGACCGTGATAACTTATGGGTAAATAGCACGATTATGCATCGTAGATCTGATAACTTACATACAAATACCATGGTAATTTTGACCTAGAAGAAAATATATTGAAACATATCCCAATAATTTTGTCTAAACAACAAGATAATATACACATCAATTTTGTGTAAATAACACAGGAATTTAGGCACGACCTGATAATGTAACAAACACTCGTGGTCACACAATAGAGCCGGTAAGTTTTGACTAGGGAAAAATTTAGTGGAAAAGCAAACCCCGGTAACTTTTATGTAAATATGATGGTAATATACGCACAATAGAGCCGATAACTCGCATACAAACACTATGATAATTCTTTTACCCCAGAATGAAAGTTGTTGAAAACAATACTCCCGGTAACTTTTGTGCAAATATCATGGCAATATAAGCAAAACAAAGATGATAACTCGCGTGCAAGCACCATGATAACCTTTCTACCCAAAAAAATGTTAAATAATCTAGTCCGGTAACTTGTATGTAAATAACATGATAATATAGACACAACAAAGTTGATAACTCACGTACAAACACTATGGTAACCATTTGACCCGAGGAAAAATATTGAAAAAAATCATTGGTAAATTCTGTGTAAATAGGATGGTAGTATACACACAACAAAGCTGATAACCCACGTACGAACACCGTGGTAACTCCTTTGACCCCAGGATAAAAGTTGTTGAAAATCATACCCCGATAATTTCTGTGCAAATAACATGATAATATACACACAACATAGCTGATAACTTTGACTTTGAAAATTTTCTCTTTGGAAAACATAACTCGGAATAACTGTTGTGTAAATGACATGATAATTTATGCACTGCAGCCCTAATAATTTAGATACAAATATGACGGTAATATTTCAACACGAGGGGTGCTTGAAACGTACCCTGATAATTACTATGTAAATAGTATGATAATTTATGTACCGCTGCCATGATAACTTTTGTGTAAATCTCATGATTTTTTATAGACTGCAAAGCATAATAATTTTGTACAACACCTACCGTAACTCTGACCCAATAAAAAATATTTAAAATATTCTCCGGTAACTTATGTATAAAAGGCATCATAACTTACGTACCAGAGTGTTGATAACTTTTGTACCCTCGAAAAAAAATACCTATGTACCCTGGCATGCTATTTACAACGAAGTTACTGGGATATGTCAACAATTTTTACTACGTTAAAGTTACCATGATGTTGTAAATATTAACAGATCAGCCGAGCCATCTATATAGGATAAAAAATATGAAAGGAAAATAAAAAAAATGGTTTGTTTTCAGGTCGCGCTAAGTAGCAGTACAAATACTATCTAACCTCAATCTAATCACTGGCTTAATCTAGACCAGGTGGTTGCAACTATCTTGGTCTACCAAGAGGTGGTGGGTTCGATTCCCAGTTCTGCCAACTCGATTGTTTTTATTGCGCCAGAAGAAAAAAAAGGAGGTGGGGTGGATCGATTCCGACATGGGGAGAAGTCGTCCGGATCTGTCGCTAACGACTGGTGGTTAGCACAGTCCTAGATTAAAATATTAGACCCGATGGGTGACCCGTCGGGTACGGGCATGGGTCTCTTTCTCTACCCATGGGCAGGGTCGTGGGCAGACAATGCACCCGTATAATAATCGGGCGTGGGTCTCAGAAAGCTCGACCCGGGCAAACCCGACCCGACTGCCAGGTTGATTCACGCCCATCTAACATATTATTGGACATTTCTTTTTGTTCAATTTGAAGTTATCTTGCATGTTTCTACGAAAATTTTAGAACATAGAGAAATAGAATTGACATATCATTGAAGACTATTTGTAGTACTACACGATAGATGAGATGAAATATGAGAAACAGCTATCCGTATTCAACCACGACGAAACAAAAAAAATCTCTGAATCAGATGATAGAGCAAATTGCATGGCAAAGGGCAAACAAAGACCCAACTAAACAAGGGCGTATAGGTATTTCAGGAAATCCTAGCAATCATATTGCACCGGCATATTTGTCCAGATCCGAAATGCACCAACTATATGTCATGATATACATTATGCACCGTGAAAACAATACCCAGGGCCTAACTAAAATCAAGAGATTGGATGGAGCTGAAAGGAAACGATTAAAATAGTTGAATCACAAATTATTTATTTCATATTGAATAATAGCATTCGTAGTGGGGAAAATAGTAAATTATACTAGGAGTCCGTAAACCTGAACCGTAAGTTCACTTTTGTCGATTAAGTTGAAAATTGAAGTGAAGTGGGTGAGGTTATCATTTGCAGGGTTTGTTGGTGTGGCAATGACGGTGGCTTCCCTTTGCAGTTTTGTGCTCAGGCTTCTTCTCCATCACGTTGGTGCATCCTCCTGTGCTAGCATGGGGCATGTAAAGCGTTTTTGGAGTTTGGGATCTTGGATCTTCCGACAGTGACAAATGTTTCTTGTGAATTTATCATGAAGAGAGGGCCATTTCAACTTGAGTATTTTCATAGGAGTTCTGAAGGACTTCAGGAAAAAAATTTATCAATGAGATTCAGATATATATATATTAAGATCACCAAAACAACCATAAAATGCTCTCATGGACTAATTATATATTATTTTTAGAGAGAGAATCGATCTCATTGAGGTTTATTCAAACTTGTATTTGTGTGTTGCATGTTTGTAATCCTATCCCACTTGAAAATTCAGTGGATTATCTATTGAGCCTAGTTGCATCGATCTTTCCATCTGATAATAACTATATGGCTTATGTCGTGGTCATGGTTGGTACTAAGGTTGACGACTAGAGACTCATTGAGTGATGACTTTTGTCTTGATGTGTGCAAATTTCGTAGTCTAGTTCACTACCCTGTACATAACTAGTTAGTTATTCTTATGTGTATTAGTTTGATATGATGCTGCCACTAAAAACTCCTATCAAAAAAAAATATCAGCTATCTGGTTTGGGATGTGTGCATCCTGCCATGCAGTGGTCGGGCATGAACTCATTGCAGTTGTATAGTCTTAATGTGACGTTTCAGTCAGTTTCTTTTACTCAGAATAGCTACGCCCTCTCTGTCTGAATGCATCAATAGAGACACATGATCTGTGCAGCACGTAGATAATTTATCATAAAAGTTGTGCTGTACCGAAAAGATTTTCTGCAGTACTCTTGTAAGGAGCGCACATTATGCTGACGAGTGTCATGCCAATGCTATTTAAGCGACCATCTAGCACTTGCTATGCTTCCATCGCTAGCAATTCTACTCCCAGCAATAGACTCATGTCGTGAATGCCTTTTGGTATAGGAGACAATGGATCTAGCTACTCGGTGTCAAACATGATAATGTTGCGCATGCATTGCGTGTACAAGGAGGAGTTCACCACCGTTGGAAGTAGTTAGTTGGATAAGTATCTTGTAATCTTTATCTTCTTATCTCTAGCTTTTCTTCCTTCTCAAGATGTAATCTCCTAACCAACTTGTACGCGTATTTGGGCTCGCAACCCCTCTATATAACACGCAACACGTCTGCCAAGATAGGCAAGACGTTTACCGCAATCGCACATGGTATACAGAGCTATCTTCTTCCCAAAACCCTAGCTACCCATCTCCACCAAAGTGCGCAGCATGTCTTCCTCCACCTCCTCCTCCTCCCAGCCAAACCTCAGCGGCGGAGTCACGAAGAAACTCTCCCGCACCAACTACATCCTCTGGCGGACCCAGATCACGCCACAGCTGCGGGGCGCCGGTGTCTACCACTACGTCGACGGTACGTCGACCGAGCCGGCCAAAACCCATGTCACCAAAGATGCCGCTGGGAAAGAAACCGAGGGGCCGAATCCTCTCCATCCGCTCTGGGTGAAGGAGGATCAGCAGGTCTTTGGATATCTACTCCAACTCATTGCAGTTGTATAGTCTTAATGTGACGTTTCAGTCAGTTTCTTTTACTCAGAATAGCTACGCCCTCTGTGTCTGAATGCATCAATAGAGACACATGATCTGTGCAGCACGTAGATAATTTATCATAAAAGTTGTGCTGTACCGAAAAGATTTTCTGCAGTACTCTTGTAAGGAGCGCACATTATGCTGACGAGTGTCATGCCAATGCTATTTAAGCGACCATCTAGCACTTGCTATGCTTCCATCGCTAGCAATTCTACTCCCAGCAATAGACTCATGTCGTGAATGCCTTTTGGTATAGGAGACAATGGATCTAGCTACTCGGGTCATAAAGAACAAACACATATTGGTAGGCACGGTAGGTATCGGGCAATTGTTGATATTCAGAGACTGGAAGATGAGTTTACGATTATGTTAGCGCCCCTGTTACTACTGCTACACTCGGTAGGGTATGGCACTTGCCCTACCTTGTTTGTTGGTCAGAAATCCAACTTATATGGTATACACATGCTACTGCTGTGAAATAAGTCGTAGGTCGCTGGAAAAAGTCGCTTCGAGAGGAGAATGGCAAAGGCCAAAGTATGGCGCTCGCGCTATATTGATTCCCTATCCGCACGCCTCTTATCTTGGCCTTGTAACTGAAACAAGTCATTGAACATTGTATGCACTTGTTACAAAATAACAAACAAGAATGAAATGGAACTAAATGATCAAAGGAAAACTGGATCACTTGTTACACCTACAAATAATGCACCAAACAAGGATAAAAGAATCAGAATGTTTGTGTTTTCCTCTTGGATAGTGTGCTCAACTGGATCATTACCGTCATGCTGTGAATGGGACCAAGGCAGCATCCGATCTCAGATTTAAATCCAAAATGAAGGAAAAACTATGGGAAATTTTATAATAGAGGCGTGAATAAAGGAGTTAATTAATGCAACAGTAGGGGAAGTATTCCACCAGCATACATAGAGTCCATATGTTTTCACATCTTCTTCGGTACAACCCCCACTGGACACATCAAGGGTCCAGATTAAAAGATACCCCTTCGTGAGAATAAGTGAGTAGGGGTAGGATGGGAAATCTAGGTGGGGGAGGCGTACCGCGGCGTAGCGAGGCGCGTGCCCGTACGGCCCGCTCTACGCCCGTACGGGGGCGGTGTACGCCGCGTGATGGAGGAGGGAGGGCCCACGCGTGCTAAACCTAATCCATTAATTCGGCGCGGATTAGGCGAACCATTAACGCCGGCGCAGTGAGCCGTCCCGTCACCGGCGTCGGTCCGCGGGCGGCGTGGATTCACACGCCACCGGCTGCCGCGCGCCTGCGCACGCCACCGCTTGACCGCCCGCGCACGCCGCCCTCATTAATCGCCGGCGCCGATTCGCACGCCGCAGCCTGCCCTTCTGCGCCCCTTGACCGCTCAGCTGCCCACCGGCATTGATCGCCGGCACCCCCCGCCCCACCCACCGCTACGCCCTATAAAAGGCACCTCGCGCCCTCCGTCGGCTCGTCACACCGCCCTCGCCTCGCCTCCTCCCTCGTCGCCGGCGTCCTCCTCTTGCGCCCTTCACCTCCAAACGCGCCGCGCCTCTCCCTCTCGCCGACGATGGCCCGCCCCAACTTGACGATGGAGGAGGCGGAGGAGCTCGCCCACTTCGGCATCCCTGCGGCGCCCGACGTGCGCCTACCGGCGAGGTGGCGCCTGAGCGTCGACGACGTCCCCGTTGCGCCGGTGCCCGACGTCGGCACCCACCTCTTCGCCCGCGCCGTCGGCCTGTATAGGGCTCGCCTGTCGCCGGAGGAGCTCGCCGACCCCCAGTACGCCCCCAACAACCCTGGCTGGGCGGACCGCCTCGCCGACGATCAACTGCGGCGTCTCCACGCCTACACCGGCCCGCGCCCGTCCACGAAGCACAACCGCGCGCGGCGGCATGAGCTCTGGGACGGCCGCACCTTCGAGGAGGTGGTCGCGCCGTACCGCGCGCAGGCGGTCGCCGGCGTCGTGCCTGCTCCGCCGGGGGACGGCTTTCAGCTGTACCGCCGCGGTGAGGCGCGCTCGACCTGCGCCCGCGTCGACTTCGGCGCCATGCACCCGCCCCCGCCCCGCGGAGGCCCAGGCCGCGGTGACCGCGGCGCTGTCCGCCTCGGCCCCGGTGATCGCCGTACGGCGGGCAGGAACGGCGCCGGGTCCAGCCGTACCGCGGGCAGGGACGGCGCAGGGTCCAGCCGCGCCCCTCCGCCCGAGCCGCAGCAGCCAGAGCCGGCGTTGGTGGCGGAATACAGGCGGCTGGTGATGTAGTCATGTACCTACGGTAGGGACACGGACCCGTCCTAAAAGCCCTACCGTAGGACATCCTTAGAGGAAGTCACCTTTCAGACAACTTGAAGATATCCCACTCGACGGATTGAAGACACTCGACCAAGAGCTGTCACTCGACCAAGGAGCCAACCACTCGACTGCCAGAAGACCTCAAGTCACTCCGTAGGCAAACGGTCGGTTATTAAGTAGTCTTTATGATCATTATGACGCTTTATTTGGGACGTTATCAGTAACGCCCACCTTAAATGTACCTTAAACCCTGCATTACTGAGGGCAGGAGAGGGCTGGCGAACTCTATATAAGCCACCCTCCTCCTCAGTATCAAGGGTTCGCACCCTTGTCATCTTACTCACGCATAATTCAATCGACCGCCTCCGGGCACCGAGACGTAGGGCTGTTACTTCCTCAGAGAAGGGCCTGAACTCGTAACCTTGCGTGCTTACAACTTCCCAATAGCTAAGGTCTAGCCTCTTCATACACACCCCCCTACCTCACTGTCAGACTTAGAACCACGACAGCTAGCGGCGGAGGCCGGCGACCCGGACGACATGCCGGGCTACCTGACGGCGCTCCGGGAGTCGGAGAACATGCCGCAGCCGCCGCCACTCGTTCAGGAGTACCTTCAGGTCGCCCCGGGCGCCGTCCACCCGGAGGACCCGGAGGACTTTCCCGGGTACCACGCCGCGCTCGAGGACTCCATGGGCGCGCCGGCCGTGCCCGTCGTGCCCCTCGACGACAGCAGCAGCAGCAGCAGCGACGACAGCGATAATGGCGACGGCCTGTATGACGAGGAGGACTTCGGCGGCGTGGAGGACGAGTAGTTTAGGGTTTATTTGAAAATGTCGTTTAGTAATGTTTAATTATTTTCGTAATGTTCTTTAGTTAAGTTTTATTTCTAGTACTATGTAAAATATCTATGAAAACTCTAATGAAATATGGAGTGTTTGAATGGATGGTTTTTAAATGTTGTTGAACTATCAAGTGTTGAAATCGATAATGTTATTTTTAGTTTTAAAAAGAGTTGTACTACAAAAAAATGAGAAAAAAATTAAACTAGAAAAGTAAATATAAAACCAAACAATAAAAAATTGACATAATATTTGCAAAACAAGTTAGAAGATGGTTTTTTAAAAAACTATTGTATTGTAAAAAAATTCAGAAAAAAAACTTGAATTGAAAAAAACCTATGTAAACTAGAAAAGTAAATATAAAACCAAAAATAACAAATTGACATAATACTCGCAAAACAAATTAGAAGATATATTTTTAAAAAAAATTGTATTTTAAAAATAAAATATAAAATAAAAATTAAACTTGAATTGAAAAAAACATATGAAAAAAACCTATTTAAACTGGTGCGGGCGAGCTCCGGCAGGCGAGGTGCGAGCGGCCTGCCGCGGCGCTGCGTGTGGGCCGCTGGAAGGCGCGCCTGCGAGCGGTCGAGGGCGCAGGGGCGGGGTGGATGGTTTCGTTTAGTCCCACCTCGCCCGCCGAAGGACGCCCAGACCGGCTTATATAGGCGGATTCATGCACCCTATCAGATAAGATAGATAGTAATTATGTGGTTTGAGTTTGCATTGCCCGGGCAGCTCTGCCGCAGCTGCCCGGACAGTGTTACACTGTTCGGGCAGCTGCGGTAGTGCTGCTAGTGCATTGTAATTAAGATCACATCATTATTATGTATCTTATTTTTGATAGTTTAGCATTTTATGCAAAGTTTGTTTTATTAATACATAAAGTTTTGTAATATTTTTGTCCGGTCAGCGTCTTTGTTGTTTCAAATTCATGCATCATATTAAGAAGGTCAATTTTTAGATACGAAGAGCATGTTGCGTCACGTCCGGTCAGCATTTAAAGTGTTTCGACAGAAAAAATTATAGAAAATTCATAAAATGGCAAAAAGCCACGAAACTTGCCATGCGTCCTATTCATGATGGTACAAGACTGTGGAAAAAATTGGGTTCATTTGAAGGATGTCTAAAAATAACTCGTTTTCGGACAAGGCCTTTGCTCCTATCCGAACGGTGTACGGAGAAGAAGGTCAATTTTTTGACATCTTCAGAATGGCCTGAAATTTTGCATGTGAGTTAGTATGCCCACTCTCACACATAATCCAAAAATTTATGGTATTTCGATACGAAAGCACGTTGCCTCACGTCCGGTCAGCATTTAAAGTGTTTGGCCCGAAAAAATTATAGAAAGTTCATACAATGTCAAAAAGCCATGAAACTTGTCATGCATCCTATTCATGATGATACAAGACTGTGGAAAAATTTGGGTTCATTTGAAGGATTTCGAAAAAGCGAATTGACGAGCTGATATTAAAAAATAAGATAGTAATATTGTCGGTTGACTTTAGTTGAAGTCATCTGACATTAATACTATCTTATCTAGTAAATCGTTCAAAGGCGGCTATATAAGCCGGTCCTGGCGACCGTCGACGCGCGAGGTGGGACTAAAAAAGTGCCCCATCCACCCCCGCACCGTGAATCGTAAAAGCCAAAAGAAATAATGATTAAAAAATAAGCCCGCCTGTGCTGGCAGGCCTCAACTGCGCCTAATCGGTCCGGCCCGATCAAGCCAGGTAGGGAAAGGGCCGGCCTTTCGGCCCAGCTAAGGCTGCCAGCACAGGCCAACGGGGCAGCGGAGGGACGGGGCGGCGATCAGAGGGATTCTGAAAGGGCGTTGCGAGCTGGGCATATAAGGCGGTCGCGGCGTCGTTCGGCGGGCGAGGTGGGACTAAACTTTAGTCCTCACCGCCGACCCGGCCGCCGCACCGGGTGCACACTCAATGGGCCGGCCCACGCGCGCCGTCACGCACAATCATTGGGCCGGCCATCGCGCGGCGTCTTTCGGCGGGCCAGGTGGGATTAGTTGTTTTATTTATTTATTGTTTAAAAATGTTCATTTTTATTTGTTATAAATGTTTTATAATTTATTTAATGTTCATTATTTATTTTTTATTTGTTTTGCATTAATGGCTATAGTTGTTTTCATAATAGTAAAGTGTTATTTGTTATAATTTACAATTAATAATAATTTGGAAAATACTCTTCTTTAAAAAAAGTACTTGATATGAAATTTATTAAGTAGTTATGTTAAGAAAAATACTTAATGTAGAATTTATTATGTAATTATATTAAAAATCTACTTAATATAGAACTAGTTAATATAGAAAATGGCACCCAAATCAAGTGTATCGAGACGTTTTCGGGCTATTTTCACGAAAAAAATCATAGTAAATGCATTGAGTGTCGAAACACACCCAAATTTTGCAGGCGTGCTTGCGTGCCACACTGTAGCGCGTAAAAAAAATCCCGACATTTCATGGCTTTGCGAAAGAGAACACATACTGAATGCATGTCGCACCCCAGACCGACACCTCAGGTTTGTACTGTGAGTACATGTCAACATGGACGAAACGCACCCAATTTTTGCATGCGCGTGTGAGTGACCCCCACGGTCTCGCACGTCAGATTACGACGGAATTGGAGTACGAACGGAAGTCGCGTCACGTCGGGAGACGTTTTCTGTCTATTTTCACGAAAAAAATCATAATAAATGCATCGAGTGTCGAAACACACCCAAATTTTGCAGGCGTGCTTGCGTGCCACACTGTAGCGCGTAAAAAAAATCCCGACGTTTCATGGCTTTGCGAAAGAGAACACATACTGAATGCATGTCGCACCCCAGACCGACACCTCAGGTTTGTACTGTGAGTACATGTCAACATGGACGAAACGCACCCAATTTTTGCATGCGCGTGCGAGTGACCCCCACGGTCTCGCACGTTAGATTACGACGGAATCGGTGTACGAACGGAAGTCGCGTCACGTCGGGAGACGTTTTCTGGCTATTTTCACGAAAAACATCATAGTAAATGCATCGAGTGTCGAAACACACCCAAATTTTGCAGGCGTGCTTGCGTGCCACACTGTAGCGCGTAAAAAAAATCCCGACGTTTCATGGCTTTGCGAAAGAGAACACATACTGAATGCATGTCGCACCCCAGACCAACACCTCAGGTTTGTACTGTGAGTACATGTCAACATGGACGAAACGCACCCAACTTTTGCATGCGCGTGTGAGTGATCCCCACGGTCTCGCACGTCAGATTATGACGGAATCGGAGTACGAACGGAAGTCGGGTCACATCAGGAGACGTTTTCTGGCTATTTTCAGCAATCTCGCACCCTCGCGATCAAGACTATTTAAGCTTACGGGTAAGGTAAAGGTGAAACGCCCTCGATGCGGCTATGTCTCCCACGTGTCGAGGCACGACTTAGAGACATAGGCGCATGGAAAGCAATGTCGCAAGTCGGGAATCATTACACAACCCATGTACATATATAATATAAAGGGGAATAAAATAATAGTTGGCTTACACTCGCCACGTCACATCAAAGTATATAAATAACATCCATCATACAATCACTCATGGCCCGACTACGGCGCCGAAATAGAAAAGACCCCCAACAAGCGACTAGGCCCTGAATCTAACCCCGAATAGGCACCACTACTGATCATCAGGAAAAGACACATAGTAACGCTGAGAGTCCTCGTCGTACTCCCACTTCAGCTCGAGCACGCCATCCGGAGAAGTATCATCGGTCCCTGCATCTGGTGTAATAGTAATCTGTGAGCCACAAAGGACTCAGCAATCTCGCACCCTCGCGATCAAGACTATTTAAGCTTAATAGGTAGGAAAGGGGTAATGTAAGTGGAGCTGCGGCAAGCGACTAGCTTATATGGTGGCTACCTTATTCGCAAAAGAGAGCGAGAAGAGGAGGCAAAGCGCAAGCGGAAAACTATAGAACAGCCTACGCAAACATAACTCCAACGCCGTGTCCACTTCCCGGACTCCGCCGAGAAGAGGCCATCACGGCAACACACGCAGTTGATTCATTTTAATTATTTAAGGTTCAAGTTATCTACAACCGGACATTAACAAATTCCCATCTGCCCATAACCGCGGGCACGGCTTTCGAAAGATCAATCCCTGCAGGGGGGTCCCAACTTAGCCCATAACAAGCTCTCACGGTCAACGAAGGAATAGACCTCCACCCAGGACCCACCGATCAGACTCGGTATCCCGGTACAACAAGACGATTCGACAGGTCAAAACTAGTCCAGCAACACCGCCCGAATGTGCCGACAAATCCCGGTACAACAAGTAAAACCAACCCTCGAGTTTCCCCGAGGTGGCCCCGCAGGCTGCCTGGTTCGGACCAACACTCAGAGGAGCACTGGCCCGTGGGGGGGCTAAAATAAAGATGACCCTTGGGCTCCGGAAACCCAAGGGAAAAAAAGGTAGGTGGCAAATGGTAAAACCAATGTTGGGCATTGCTGGAAAAGCTTTAATCAAGGCGAACTATCAAGGGGTTCCCATTATAGCCCAACCGCGTAAGGGACGCAACAATCCGGGAACATAACACCGATATGACGGAAACTAGGGCGGCAAGAGTGGAACAAAACACTAGGCGAGAGGCCGAGCCTTCCACCCTTTACCAAGTATATAGATGAGTAAAGATAACATAGCAATATAATGATATCCCAACAAGTAAATAAATGTTCCAACAAGGAACGGCTCCAATCTTCACTTGTAACTAACAACGCTATAAGAAGGGCTGAGCAACGCGGTAACATAGCCAATCAATGGTTTGCTAGGACAAAGGTGGGTTAGAGGCTCAATCATGGCAATTAGGAGGCTGTCAAGCAAGTGGTAGGCATCGTAGCATTGGCAAAGCAAAAGAGCGAGTAAACTAGCATAGCAAAGATAGTAGTGATTTCAAGGGTGTGATCATCTTGCCTGCACAGTTGTCAGAATTGACTGGATCCTCAAAAGCAAACTCAACGGGCTCCTCGTTAGCGAACTCGTCTCCCGGCTCTACCCAACAACACAAACAAGCAACAAGGATACAATCAACCACGTGCAAGGGCAACCAATAATATGCAAAGATGATATGCTATGCGGGATGCGATGCGGGATGCCAAATGCAAGATGTAATAGGAAATGCATGAACCTGGCCTCAACTTGGAAATCCAAGTGTGCCACTGGATATAGGGGAAGAAATCCCCTGAAAACGATATAAAGATCAAGGCAATCGGAGCTACGGTTTAGAAATGGCAAGCGATTTACTAAACGAACCAATCTGCGATTTACAGCAAGTAGGCTCCTAAATGCAACAAAATGAACATACTACGGCCACCAAACATGAAAACAAATTGCATGGCAGTGATGTACTCAAGAAGCTTAACAAATCACCAGGACTGAGGCATAGGCAAATTCATCCATTAAGGGCTTCAAACAGGCATGGCAAAACTGAATAAGCAAAACAGATTTCAGACTTAGCGAAATTAACGCTAGTCTGAAATTTCAGACCACGATGCTCTCTTCGGAGCAGCAAAACAACATGAAGCAAAACCTGAACATGACAAGTAAGAGCAAGGCATGGAGCTACTCAACAAGCTTAACAAAACACCCAAAATGACCTGGGGCCAAAAGGGTTCACAAAATACTCTACCGAGCACACGAACATCGATGAAACACAATCAGTTTTCAGACTTAGTGAAAACTGGGACATGCTGAAATATAACTCACGGAGGCATGTAAACGAGCTCGATGCACTCACTACGGTGCAAGTCATGGCAAGGCAAGCATATATCCATTAAGAATGCACAAAAAGCTAGCTATACATGGCAAGAACAAAGGCATAGCATGTATGGATCACTAGCAATAACTCCGGCAAAATCGCAAAAGAGTTCACGATTTGCCCAAAACAACAACTATCCAAAAGTTGAGCTCGATTGAGTCAACCTAGGGTGCTCCAACATAACAAGTAAAGACATGGATGGATTAAGCACAACAAGCATAACAAATCACCCTTACTGATCATCCTCAAAAGAGGCACGGATCACTACGAAACAAGCTGGACATATAGCATTGTGAACTAAAACGTCCACGACTTTGTGATTTTCACAGTCCCTGAAATCAGTAAACTCAGGTAGCCCTCTTCGCAAGCTTGCACAAGACAACACACACATCCTAAAAATACATGGAAGGCACCTCTGGAAAGAAGACAACATGCTTAACAATTCATCCCAAAGGGGCACAGGCATATCATGCACGGATTAAACATGGCAAAAATGACAAAAGTGCATGTTGAACTAACGGATCTGCAATTTAACTCATGATGCCTCCTTCCAACAGTATTTTGGGCACCAAGATGACCTCAAATGCAAATGATGCAATGGAATGAAATGATGTACTCATCGAGACGAAGATTTTGACATATCATATGCCCAAATCGGAGCTACGGGTGCAAAGATATGGCAGGTCAAACGTTGCACGAAAAAATAAACGGAGAGGGCAAAAGTCAACCGGCTAGGGTTTTTGGATCTGGATCTGGCGCCCGGTACTGTTCACCGGCGCGTTTCCCGAGGATGACCGGCGATGACCGGCGCCGGAGTTCGTCGGAGGCGGCCGGAGTGGAAGAAGAGGAGGCCGGGGTGAGGGAGAGGAGGCCGGGCGGCGCCGGTGGAGGAGGCGGCGACCGCGGGCGGCCGGGGCGGCGCCGGTCGGTGGCGGGCGGTGGCGGCCGGGGCGGCACCGGTCAGCGTGCGGCGGCCCGGCGAGGCGACGAGCGAAGGCAGGGCGGCGGCTGGAGCGAGAGAAGAAGGGCGGCGGCGTGCGGGCTCCTCTGGCCCGAGCGGTCGGCGGGGAAGGCCGGCCTCGGGCCCTCGCGGGCCGGCGATGTGGGGCGCGGGCGCGGTGGCAGGAGAGCCACGTGGCGGGCGGCGGCTGGCTGGGCGCGGCGGCGGACGCGTCCGGTCTGGCGCAGACACGTCCGGCGGCGGCGGGATTCGTTTTTTTTAGGGTTTGGACGGGGGAAGGAGAGATCCGAAATGGAGGGGTATTTATAGAGGTAGAGGGAGCTAGGAGTGTCCAAATGAGGTGCGGTTTTCGTCCACACGATCGTGATCGAACGACCGAGACGATGGAGCAGAGTTTGGTGGGTTTTGGGCCAAAATGGAGGGGTGTTGGGCTGCACACACACGAGGCCTTTCGGTCCCTCGGTTAACCGTTGGAGTATCAAACGAAGTCCAAATGACCCGAAACTTGACAGGCGGTCTAACGGTAGTAAACCAAGGCCGCATGGCAAGTCTCGGTCCAATCCGGAAATGTTTAATCCCCACACACGAAAGAAAGCTAGAAATGGCCACCGGAGGAGAACGAAGCGCCGGAATGCAAAACGGACAACGGGGAAAATGCTCGAATGCATGAGATGAACATGTATGCAAATGCAATGCACGTGACGACATGATATGAGATGCACGAAAACAAAAACAACACACGGAGACAAAGACCCGAACCCGAGAATTAAATATAACTTAATGCCGGAAATGGCAAGAGTTGGAGTACAATTCGGGAAGGTTACATATGGGGCGTTACAACACTCCACCACTACGAAAAGATCTCGTCCCGAGATCTAGGACTGAAAGAACTCCGGGTACTCAGAACGGAGGTGATCCTCGCGTTCCCAGATAGCTTCACGGTCGGAATGGTGTGACCACTTAACTTTGAGAAACTTGATTGACTTGTTGCGAGTTTTGCGTTCAGTCTCTTCAAGGATTGCAACTGGGTGCTCACGGTAAGAGAGATCTTCTTGGAGCTCAATGTCCTCGAAGTTGACGGTGCGCTCAGGCGTCTTGAAGCACTTACGGAGTTGCGAGACGTGGAACACATCATGAACATTGGCAAAGTTTGCAGGAAGCTCGAGTTGATAGGCGAGGTCGCCTCTCTTGCTGACGATCTTGAAAGGCCCGACGTATCTGGGGGCAAGCTTCCCTTTGATACAGAAGCGACGAGTCCCTTTCATAGGAGAGACGCGGAGGTAGACATGATCTCCGATCTCGAAGGCCAAATCACGGTGCTTGCTGTTGTAGTAGCTCTTCTGACGAGATTGGGCTGCTTTGAGGTTATCACGAATGACCTTGCACATTTCTTCTGCCTCTGTGATCAGGTCATTACCCAGCAGCTGACGTTCACCGGTTTCAGACCAGTTGAGAGGTGTACGGCACTTCCTACCATACAGAATTTCAAACGGGGCCTTGCCGGAACTTGCTTGGAAACTGTTGTTGTACGAGAATTCAGCATAAGGAAGACAATCCTCCCACTTCATGCCGAAGGAGATAACACAAGCCCTGAGCATATCTTCAAGAATCTGGTTGACACGCTCGACTTGACCGCTAGTTTGAGGATGGAAAGCAGTGCTGAAGCGAATGTTGGTGCCCATGGCCTTCTGAAAAGAATCCCAGAACTTGGAGGTAAAGATGCTGCCACGGTCTGAAGATATCACTTGAGGAATACCGTGCAGAGAGACAATACGAGAGGTGTAGAGCTCCGCCAATTGAGCTGCAGTGATTGACTCTTTGATAGGCAGGAAATGAGCCACTTTGGTGAGCTTGTCGATGACAACGAATATAGCATCATTGCCACGCTTGGACTTTGGAAACCCAGTCACGAAGTCCATTTCAATGTGGTCAAACTTCCATTCTGGAATGGCGAGAGGTTGGAGGAGACCTGCTGGCCTTTGGTGTTCTGCTTTCATTCTTCTGCAGACATCACATTCATTCACGAATTGAGCGATCTCGCGCTTCATTCGAGTCCACCAATAAGTTTGCTTCAGGTCTTGATACATCTTCGTGCTCCCAGGGTGGATGGAGAGGAGAGAGTTGTGAGCCTCATTCATGATCACTTTACGAAGTTCACCTTTGGGCACAACAATTCGATCCTCGAAGAAGAGAGTGTCCTTGTCATCAAGTCGGTAGCACTTGTACTTGGACTGACTCTTTGCAATACCAATCTTCACCTTTTTCACCATAGCATCAAGAAGCTGGGCTTGGCGAATCTGGTCTTCCAAGGTAGGAGAAACTTGCAGGTTGGCGAGGAAACCTTGAGGAACAACTTGCAGATTAAGTTTGCGGAAGGCTTCACAAAGCTCGGGTTGATAAGGCTTGAGAATCAGACTGTTGCAATATGCTTTTCTGCTCAAAGCGTCAGCAATCACATTAGCCTTGCCTGGAGTATACTCGATACTCGGATTGTACTCTTGAATCATCTCGACCCATCGAGTCTGCCTGAGGTTGAGATTAGGCTGAGTGAAGATGTACTTGAGACTCTTGTGATCAGTGAAGATGTCCACTTTCCTTCCCAAGAGAAGATGTCTCCAAGTCAACAATGCATGCACAACTGCCGCCAACTCGAGATCATGAGTGGGGTAGTTCTTCTCATTTGGCTTCAACTGGCGAGAGGTATAAGCAACAACTTTCTTCTCTTGCATCAGTACTGCACCTAGACCTTGGAGAGAGGCATCACAAAAGACCTCGTACGGCTTGGTTTCATCAGGCGGAGTTAGAACTGGAGCAGTGATCAATTTCTCTTTCAAAGCGTTGAAAGCGATATCACACTCCGGAGACCAAACGTACTTGACGTGCTTCTGAAGAAGATTTGAGAGAGGCTTCGCGATCTTGGAGAAGTTTTCAACGAATCTTCGGCAATAACTTGCAAGACCGAGGAAGCTACGGAGTTGCTTCACATTCTGAGGAGGTTCCCAATTAACGATTGCAGACACCTTCTCAGGATCCACGGAAATGCCCTTGGCAGAGATAATATGACCAAGATAAAGAACCTCATCGAGCCAAAACTCACACTTGGAGAACTTGGCGTAGAATTGATGTTCCCTGAGCTTGTCAAGAACCAAACGCAAGTGTTTGGCATGATCTTCCTTGTTCTTCGAGAAAACCAGGATATCGTCGAGATAGACCAAAACAAAGTCGTTGGTGTAGGGGTTGAAGATGAAGTTCATCATGCGAGAGAACGTCGGAGGAGCATTGGCGAGGCCAAAAGACATAACAGTGTATTCATATGACCCATAGCTTGTTCTGAATGCCGTCTTTGGAATATCTTGTTCACGAATGCGAATTTGATGATAACCCATACGGAGATCAAGCTTGGAGAATACTTGGGAACCCTTGAGTTGCTCGAACAGCTCATTAATGTTGGGAAGTGGATATTTGTTCTTGATGGTCTTCTTGTTCAATGGACGATAATCAACACAAAGTCGGTCCGTTCCATCCTTCTTCTTCACAAAAAGAACACCACAACCCCACGGAGAAGTACTAGGCCGAATGAGACCCATCCTTTCTTGAACATCGAGTTGTTTCTTCAACTCCTTCAACTCTTCGGGGCCGAGCTTGTAGGGACGTTTGCACAGAGGTTTCGTACCGGGCTCAAGTTCAATAACAAATTCAACCGGCCGGTTTGGAGGCATGCCTGGGAGTTCTTCAGGGAAGACATCTTGATACTCACAAACAACCGGAATCTGCGAAATAGCATCCAATTCACCCTTTTCATTGAGAGAGAACAACCGGATGGTATTATCCCGAGCAGCAAAGACAATTACTTCCTCAGATGAATGAGTCAGTTGAATCTGCTTGGCTGCACAATCCAGCTGAGCTTTATGTTTAGAGAGCCAGTCCATCCCAAGAATAAGATCGATATCAGAATTGCCAAGAACCATTGGAGAAGCCAAGAACTTGAAATCGCCCAACGTGATAGAGACATCTGGCACCTCCAGACTTGCACTCAATCGTTTGCCAGGAGAAACAATATCCATTTGTTTACCAAAATGCGAAGAAACGAACTCATGCTTGGTAAAAAATGGCTTTGACATGAAACAATGCGATGCACCTGTGTCAAAAAGAACTTTTGCAGGAATATCATTAACAGGAAGGTTACCCATGATCACATCTGACGAATCCTCTGCCTGAGCTGCATTCACCATATTGACCTTGGCGTGCTTGGGATTATGCTTGACCACAGCTGTACTTGCCGATCTGACAGGAGGAGGAGGAGGAAGACGCCTTTGGTTGAAACACTTGTTGGCGTAGTGACCCTTCTGTTGGCACTTGTTGCACGTGACCTCTGAGAGCGGACGGTGGTACGGAGCACTCGATCTTGAAGCTTGAGACGAAGTCTTGTTCTGAAAGCCTGGGTTGGGTGGGTGGGATGGACCACTGCCACCTTTGCTCTTCTGCTGATACGGCTGACGGAACGGAGGAGGAGGAAGCCAATACTTCTACTGCTTGGCCACTTGAGTAGAGGAAGAAGACGTAGTGTCTCTGACTCGCTTCCTGGAAGCATCACACCTGAGCTGAGCAGCCTCTTGCTTCAGTGCCATGTTGTAGAACTCATCGTATCTCAGCGGCTCGAAGAGGACAAGAGCGAGCTGAATTTCTTCACGAAGACCACCCCTGAACTGATAGATCATGCTCTTCTCATCAGGAACATCCTGCTTGGCAAAACGGGCGAGCTTCTGGAACAACTTGTTGTAGTCATAGACAGACAAAGAGCCTTGCTTCAGATTGCGGAATTCTTCACGTTTGCTTTCAGTCACACTTTGAGGAATGTGATGAGCTCGGAAATCACGACGGAAATCATCCCAAGTGATCAAACGTCCACCTCTGGAATCCCGGTACTGCTGAAACCACTCTGCGGCCTGATCCTTGAGCTAGAAAGATGCGAACTTGATGAAATCTTCAGGTCTGACGTTGCTACATTCAAAATGCTTGCCCAGATCGACTAACCAATCATCAGCATCGGTAGCCTCAACGCAGTTGCTGAACGTCTTTGGACCATTTGCGAGGAACTGATTCAGAGTTGCAAATTGGTTCTGGTTGTTGCCTTGATTTCCTTGACTGCTTTGATTCCGCTCTTGGATGATTTGCATGATCAGCTGAGTATTTGCATTAGTAGCAGCCATCACAGCCTGCCATGCTTCCGGAGGAGGCGGAGGTGGCGGAGGATCTTGATTCTGGTTCTGACTGGTGCTCTTAGCGGGAGCCATCCTGAAGAGGTTGACCACCATTAGCACACAGATAGAGAAATATAGAAGGTGAAACCAACGGAATGAAAATTGCAACATAAAGTCTTCACATCCGAACAAAATGAACGAATGCACTTCTCTTGACGTGGTCACATATTCCTAAATTGCGAAGCCACGAAGAATCAGGTAGAAGAGGTACATCAACGAGGGATGGAATCAACATATGACGTCGAAGAAGAACGAATACCATAACTCGAAATAAAACCAAGGGTTGGCTCGCGAAATAAGCCGGAACAAACACATGATAGAAATTTTGTCCGAAGTGTTCGTGGTAGGACCTACACGGGCTCGACCGTACAGCACCATCATGTACAAGGCAGTGCACATGACATATGAAGCGTCCCCGAGTCAGCATAGCCAAGGACTCTTTAAGACACAACGAGGCCACTGTAAAATCGACCGTGAATAGGCGAACCACTAGACGTCGAACCCCAATTTCATATCACACATCTGTTGGAAAGATATCCTAAGGCTACTTGAATTCCCACCTATGAAATTCCCGAAACTTTCCGGTTATGCAATCAGGTGTTGGGGATACAGGGGAAGCATAATATCTCACCCAAGCTAGCAAATCCTACATCCAGCTGCATCCATCCTTCAACACATAACCAAGAAACCTTCGGAAACCATCTATCTCAACCTTCGAAAAGCATCCGTTGTACAAGTTATGGCGATACTCCCGAACTCCCGCCCCAGTACTGGGTGGCGTCGAGGTTATCTCACCAACGAACTGCATAAAAGAGATTTTCGATGTCGCGCACATATCTCAAGTATTCCAGAATTGCAACGATAGAATTATGATGACAACACCTCAGAGCTCAACTCCCCGGGACACTTCCACTAAACCCCTGACAGGAGGCACCAAGACAGTATTCTCATCATAAGCCATCGGAACAAAACTAAGATACTCGCGTGATCCTAAAAAAATTTTAGTGAAATTTGAGAAGAGAAGAGTCAAAACTCTACGTCAGGATGCCTTACCAGAGCGATGAGGAGACTGGGAAGTAAAAAGAATTCCTAAGCTCTCCGATATATAATTCCTAAGGACTCAAAACATTTTTCTAGACACAACTCGGCTGCTAAAAACGATCAAGCAATGGGGCTCCTAAGGTCGGGGAAGGCTCTGATTACCAACTTGAAACGCCCTCGATGCGGCTATGTCTCCCACGTGTCGAGGCACGACTTAGAGACATAGGCGCATGGAAAGCAATGTCGCAAGTCGGGAATCATTACACAACCCATATACATATATAATATAAAGGGGAATAAAATAATAGTTGGCTTACACTCGCCACATCACATCAAAGTACATAAATAACATCCATCATACAATCACTCATGGCCCGACTACGGCGCCGAAATAGAAAAGACCCCCAACAAGCGACTAGGCCCTGAATCTAACCCCGAATAGGCACCACTACTGATCATCAGGAAAAGACACATAGTAACGCTGAGAGTCCTCGTCGTACTCCCACTTCAGCTCGAGCGCGCCATCCGGAGAAGTATCATCGGTCCCTGCATCTGGTGTAATAGTAATCTGTGAGCCACAAAGGACTCAGCAATCTCGCACCCTCGCGATCAAGACTATTTAAGCTTAATAGGTAGGAAAGGGGTAATGTAAGTGGAGCTGCGGCAAGCGACTAGCTTATATGGTGGCTACCTTATTCGCAAAAGAGAGCGAGAAGAGGAGGCAAAGCGCGAGCGGAAAACTATATAGAACAGCCTACGCAAACATAACTCCAACGCCGTGTCCACTTCCCGGACTCCGCCGAGAAGAGGCCATCACGGCAACACACGCAGTTGATTCATTTTAATTATTTAAGGTTCAAGTTATCTACAACCGGACATTAACAAATTCCCATCTGCCCATAACCGCGGGCACGGCTTTCGAAAGATCAATCCCTGCAGGGGGGTCCCAACTTAGCCCATAACAAGCTCTCACGGTCAACAAAGGAATAGACCTCCACCCAGGACCCACCGATCAGACTCGGTATCCCGGTACAACAAGATGACTCGACAGGTCAAAACTAGTCCAGCAACACCGCCCGAATGTGCCGACAAATCCCGATAGGAGCTGCACATATCTCTTTCTCAGGGCACGCTCGGATAGGTCAAGCTACGAGTAAAACCAACCCTCGAGTTTCCCCGAGGTGGCCCCGCAGGCTGCCTGGTTCGGACCAACACTCAGAGGAGCACTGGCCCGTGGGGGGGCTAAAATAAAGATGACCCTCGGGCTCCGGAAACCCAAGGGAAAAAAAGGTAGGTGGCAAATGGTAAAACCAATGTTGGGCATTGCTGGAAAAGCTTTAATCAAGACGAACTATCAAGGGGTTCCCATTATAGCCCAACCGCGTAAGGGACGCAACAATCCGGGAACATAACACCGATATGACGGAAACTAGGGCGGCAAGAGTAGAACAAAACACTAGGCGAGAGGCCGAGCCTTCCACCCTTTACCAAGTATATAGACGAGTAAAGATAACATAGCAATATAATGATATCCCAACAAGTAAATAAATGTTCCAACAAGGAACGACTCCAATCTTCACCTGCAACTAACAACGCTATAACAAGGGCTGAGCAACGCGGTAACATAGCCAATCAATGGTTTGCTAGGACAAAGGTGGGTTAGAGGCTCAATCATGGCAATTGGGAGGCTGTCAAGCAAGTGGTAGGCATCGTAGCATTGGCAAAGCAACTAGCATAGCAAAGATAGTAGTGACTTCAAGGGTGTGATCATCTTGCCTGCACAGTTGTCAGAATTGACTGGATCCTCAAAAGCAAACTCAATGGGCTCCTCGTTAGCGAACTCGTCTCCCGGCTCTACCCAACAACACAAACAAGCAACAAGGATACAATCAACCACGTGCAAGGGCAACCAATAATATGCAAAGATGATATGCTATGCGGGATGCGATGCGGGATGCCAAATGCAAGATGTAACAGGAAATGCATGAACCTGGCCTCAAAATGGAAATCCAAGTGTGCCATTGGATAGAGGGGAAGAAATCCCCTGAAAACGATATAAAGATCAAGGCAATCGGAGCTACGGTTTAGAAATGGCAAGCGATTTACTAAACGAACCGATCTGCGATTTACAGCAAGTAGGCTCCTAAATGCAACAAAATGAACATGCTACGGCCACCAAACATGAAAACAAATTGCATGGAAGTGATGTACTCAAGAAGCTTAACAAATCACCAGGACTGAGGCATAGGCAAATTCATCTATTAAGGGCTTCAAACAGGCATGGCAAAACTGAATAAGCAAAACAGATTTCAGACTTAGCGAAATTAACGCTAGTCTGAAATTTCAGACCACGATGCTCTCTTCGGAGCAGCAAAACAACATGAAGCAAAACCTGAACATGACAAGTAAGAGCAAGGCATGGAGCTACTCAACAAGCTTAACAAAACACCCAAAATGACCTGGGGCCAAAAGGGTTCACAAAATACTCTACCGAGCACACGAACATCGATGAAACACAATCAGTTTTCAGACTTAGTGAAAACTGGGACATGCTGAAATATAACTCACGGAGGCATGTAAACGAGCTCGATGCACTCATTACGGTGCAAGTCATGGCAAGGCAAGCATATATCCATTAAGAAGGCACAAAAAGCTAGCTAGACATGGCAAGAACAAAGGCATAGCATGCATGGATCACTAGCAATAACTCCGGCAAAATCGCAAAAGAGTTCACGATCTGCCCAAAACAACAACTATCCAAAAGTTGAGCTCGATTGAGTCAACCTAGGGTGCTCCAACATAACAAGTAAAGACATGGATGGATTAAGCACAACAAGCATAACAAATCACCCTTACTGATCATCCTCAAAAGAGGCACGGATCACTAGGAAACAAGCTGGGCATATAGCATCGTGAACTAAAACGTCCCAGACTTAGTGATTTTCACTAAGTCCCTGAAATCAGTAAACTCAGGTAGCCCTCTTTGCAAGCTTGCACAAGACAACACACACATCCTAAAAATACATGGAAGGCACCTCTGGAAAGAAGACAACATGCTTAACAATTCATCCCAAAGGGGCACAGGCATATCATGCACGGATTAAACATGGCAAAAATGACAAAAGTGCATGTTGAACTAACGGATCTGCAATTTAACTCATGATGCCTCCTTCCAACAGCATTTTGCGCACCAACATGACCTCAAATGCAAATGATGCAATGGAATGAAATGATGTACTCGTCGAGATGAAGATTTTGACATATCATATGCCCAAATCGGAGCTACGGGTGCAAAGATATGGCAGGTCAAACGTTGCATGAAAAAATAAACGGAGAGGGCAAAAGTCAACCGGCTAGGGTTTTTGGATCTGGATCTGGCGCCCGGTACTGTTCACCGGCGCGTTTCCCGAGGATGACCGGCGCCGGAGTTCGTCGGAGGCGACTGGAGTGGAAGAAGAGGAGGCCGGGGTGAGGGAGAGGAGGCCGGGCGGCGCCGGTGGAGGAGGCGGCGACCGCGGGCGGCCGGGGCGGCGCCGGTCGGTGGAGGGCGGTGGCGGCCGGGGCGGCGCCGGTCGGCGTGCGGCGGCCCGGCGAGGCGACGAGCGAAGGCGGGGCGGCGGCCGGAGCGAGAGAAGAAGGGCGGCGGCGTGCGGGCTCCTCTGGCCCGAGCGGTCGGCGGGGAGGGCCGGCCTCGGGCCCTCGCGGGCCGGCGATGTGGGGCGCGGGCGCGGTGGCAGGAGAGCCACGTGGCGGGCGGCGGCTGGCTGGGCGCGGCGGCGGACGCGTCCGGTCTGGCGCGGACACGTCCGGCGGCGGCGGGATTCGTTTTTTTAGGGTTTGGACGGGGGAAGGAGAGATCCGAAATGGAGGGGTATTTATAAAGGTAGAGGGAGCTAGTAGTGTCCAAATGAGGTGCGGTTTTCGCCCACACGACCGTGATCGAACGACCGAGACGATGGAGCAGAGTTTGGTGGGTTTTGGGCCAAAATGGAGGGGTGTTGGGCTGCACACACACCAGGCCTTTCGGTCCCTCGGTTAACCGTTGGAGTATCAAACGAAGTCCAAATGACCCGAAACTTGACAGGCGGTCTAACGGTAGTAAACCAAGGCCGCATGGCAAGTCTCGGTCCAATCCGGAAATGTTTAATCCCCACACACGAAAGAAAGCTAGAAATGGCCACCGGAGGAGAACGAAGCGCCGGAATGCAAAACGGACAACGGGGAAAATGCTCGAATGCATGAGATGAACATGTATGCAAATGCAATGCACGTGACGACATGATATGAGATGCACGAAATCAAAAACAACACACGGAGACAAAGACCCGAACCCGAGAATTAAATATAACTTAATGCCGGAAATGGCAAGAGTTGGAGTACAATTTGGGAAGGTTACATATGGGGCGTTACAAAAGGTATGAGGTGGAGCTACAGCAAGCGACTAGCATATATGGTGGCTAACATACGCAAATGAGAGCGAGAAGAGAAGGCAAAGCACGGTCGATAAAATATGATCAAGAAGTGATCCTGGTCTACCTACGTCAAGCATAACTCCAACAACCGTGTTCACTTCCCGAACTCCGCCGGAAAGAGACCATCACGGCTACACACGCGGTTGATTCATTTTAATTAAGGTCAACTTCAGGTTTTCTACAACCGGACGTTAACAAATTCCCATCTGCCCATAACCGCGGGCACGGCTTTCGAAAGTTCAAATCCCTGCAGGGGTGTCCCAACTTAGCCCATGACAAGCTCTCACGGTCAATGAAGGAATAGACCTCCACCCGAGACATTCCGAACAGACTCGGTATCCCAGTACAACAAGACATTTCGACAGGGTAAAACTAAACCAGAACACCGCCCGAGTGTGCCGACAAATCCCGATAGGAGCTGCACATATCTCTTTCTCAGGGCACACTCAGATTGTCCTAGGTACGGGTAAGCCAGCCCAGAGTTGCCCCTGGTGGCCACCGGCAGCTGACAGGTGGACCAACACTCAGAGGAGCACTGGCCCGGGGGGGTAAAATAATGATGACCCTTGAGCCGGCCGACTCAAGGGAAGAAAAAAAGGCTAGGTGGCAAATGGTAAAACCAATGTTGGGCATTGCTGGAGAAGCTTTACTTAAGGCGAACTGTCAAGGGGTTCCCATTATAGCCCAACCGCGTAAGGGACGCAAAATCCGGGAACATAACACCGATATGACGGAAACTAGGGCGGCAAGAGTGGAACAAAACACCAGGCATAAGGCCGAGCCTTCCACCCTTTACCAAGTATATAGATGCATTAAGATAACATAGCAATATAGTGATATCCCAACAAGTAAAATAAATGTTCCAACAAGGAACGGTATCTCCATGTTCCAACAAGGAACAAACTTCAAACTTCACCTGCAACTAACAACGCTATAAGAGGGGCTGAGCAAAGCGGTAACATAGCCAATCAACGGTTTGCTAGGACAATGGTGGGTTAGAGGCTGAACATGGAAATTTGGGAGGCTGACAAGCAAGTGGTAGGCATCGTAGCGATGGCATAGCAAAAGAGCGAGCAAACTAGCATAGCAAAGATAGTAGTGATTTCGAGGGTATGATCATCTTGTCTGAAATCCCGCAAGGAAGAAGAACGAGTCCATGAAGAAGACAAACGGACGTAGTCGAACGGATCCTCACAAACTCGACGTTACCGGAATCAACCCGAAGAAGCAATCACCGGAAAAGAAGCACACAACATAGTAAACAACCACGGCATAAACATGGCATGATGCACAATCAAGTATGATGCATGTCCGGGTTAAAGAGGCATGGCATGGCAAAGTGCACACACAATCCTACAAATTAAGTGGAGCTCAATATGCAACGAGTTGCATATTGACGGAACACCACGTGATTTATTTAGTTCGATCTCGGTCATGTACCCAACAATATTAAATGTTGTTAAGCATGGCAAGAGATGAAACATAAAGGGATTATCTATCTAAACAATTTAAAGTGGGCCGGATATAGCAAACAACAAATCCGGTAATTCCCCATATGCATTAGTAAATTAATGCAAACAACCATTTAAACCATCTTAATGTTGTTCACATGATGCTAGTGACATGATCAAGCTATGCAAGTTCTTAAAGAAAATGTTGATAAGAGCATTATGAAGCACTTGACATCGTGGTGGAAAGGAAAAGGGTGCCACGACGATGAATCCGAAAATGATGCCACGACAACATATCGGTTATCCGGTAGCCCACGGGTGTACCGGTGCAAAAGGAAGTGACGGGAGCGTGACATGCGATAGAAGGTGGGGTGATCCCGGTAACCGGGTTCCCACGGGTGACAAGGAAACGAGTGACAAATTGGACACGGTGCAAACATGAGCATCCCAAACATCGCAAGCATTCGATCACGGACGTCGTCTCAGGGTTATACCTTCGAAGCGAGCATTATCGGAACGGATCGAGTTCACGGTAGGGGTACACGTGTCGACCGGGAAGTAGTTGTTCACGGGGTCATCGTGGGAAGTAGTGGTACACGTTCACGGAGTAGGTCGTCGAGGGTCTTGCTGAAATCCCCAGAGCTGGTGTGATTGTTCGGGCGTCGGTCTTGCCGATGGGGTACTTGTGACATCCACGGGATCAGTAGTTGTACATGGTCTTCGCGTTGTAGTTTGACTTGACGATTCCAAAGCGTTCATCGGTAGTAGAACTTGGCGGTCTCGACGGTCGTCGTGGTACTTGACGTAATCCACGCAAACGGTGCCTGTCCAAGCATCGATCTTGACGAAGATGTACTTGACGAGTTACCCGAACGCGTTAGTCCTCGGACTTGGGCTCCGGAGATGGTGTCGTGGTGGTCCTGCAGCAATAGTCTCCGCAAGGGCGTTGGGGAAGGAGATGGTCGTGACAGAGGACAAAAACAAGGAGCAGCAGTGCGAGGAGGGCCTTGGCGGGCGTCGTGGTTGAAGGCCCGAGGTGGGTGCGGCTAGAGCAGCGTCGAGTCATGGTGCTGGACTCACCCGAGTCAACGTGGGCGCGTGGTGGCGAAGCAGCAGCTGCAAGGGCAGAGCGAGGTCGGCGCTGCGGCGCAGCTCGACGGCGGCAAGGCGGCAGGGGGAACCGCGCAGGAGGAAGGAGAGGCCGGCGACTGCGGTACAAGAAGCGACCGAGGCGCGGCTTCGGGCCATGGCGACAGCGAGGCGGTGGCGAACTTGGAGGCGGGGTGGCGTCGGGCACGCAGGAAGATGGCGATGTCCTTCGGGACCTGGACGGCTTGTCACCGAGGAGGGGGCGCCATGGCGGCCAGGCAACGAGGATCCGGGCAAGGTCTCCACAGCAGAGGCGCAGTGCAGGTCGCAGGGGAAGGAGAGGCCGACGCGGGGTCCTGCGTGTGGGGTCGAACGAGAGGAGGAAGGAGATCGGGAAGAGGAGGTGGATCGAGCAAGTCTCCCTGGCTCGATGCGTGCGTTGTGCGGCGGCGGCGTACAGGAACGAGAGGGAGAGATGGGGATCGAGTGGAGGCCTAGGGTTACGGGGGGGAGAGGACTGGGCCTTAGGGAGGCCGGCCCAGGGAGATGGAAGGCTGCGCCTAGGGAGGTTTGGGCCTGCTGGGCTCTCTCTCTCTCTCTCTTAATCTCTCTTTTCAGAAAAAATAGATAGGCCAAAAATAATTAAGAGAAGAGGCCATGGAGAAGAACAAAATTATGGAACATTTTTGTATGGCTTTATGGAATATTTCCACCTCAACAAAAATAGTTCCGACAAGATAGGAGAATTTAAATTCAAACTTATTTGACTTGAGCCAAAAGAGTTTGAATGGAGGCTAGGCTAAAGGGGTGTACAAAAATGTTGAGGGTTTTTGGAGGACCCTCAATAAATGGAGAGAGAACTACTGCCAAGGTTTGGAGGTGAAACTTGAAGCAAAAGAAACCAAGGGATTTATATAGTGAGGTGTTGGCGGTAAATCCAAAATTGGAATATTACTATAGCTCTCTAAATATCGAGAGGATATGTTGTAAAGAGAATCACCATGTGAATTCCCTCAATTTAAATGGACCGAACATCCGTACGATTTATTTAGTTGAGTTGCAACAATTAATGATATGATGGCATGATGACATGATGCAATGCACATGATGACATGACATGATGCAACATGCAAGCACATGACAACGCAACAACATCGAATAACTGCACGACACCTGGCACATCGGTCTCGGGGCGTTACACCCATCCACCCCCGCGCCGTGAATCGTAAAAGCCAAAAGAAATAATGATTAAAAAATAAGCCCGCCTGTGCTGGCAGGCCTCAACTGCGCCTAATCGGTCCGGCCCGATCAAGCCGGGTAGCGAAAGGGCCGGCCTTTCGGCCCAGCTAAGGCTGCCAGCACAGGCCAACGGGGGAGCGGAGGGACGGGGCGGCGATCAGAGGGATTCTGAAAGGGCGTTGCGAGCTGGGCATATAAGGCGGTCGCGGCGTCGTTCGGCGGGTGAGGTGGGACTAAACTTTAGTCCTCACCGCCGACCCGGCCGCCGCACTGGGTGCACACTCAATGGGCCGGCCCACACGCGCCGTCACGCACAATCACTTGGCCGGCCATCGCGCGGCGTCTTTCGGCGGGCCAGGTGGGATTAGTTGTTTTATTTATTTATTGTTTAAAAATGTTCATTTTTATTTGTTATAAATGTTTTATAATTTATTTAATGTTCATTATTTATTTTTTATTTGTTTTGCATTAATGGCTACAGTTGTTTTCATAATAGTAAAGTGTTATTTGTTATAATTTATAATTAATAATAATTTGGAAAATACTCTTCTTTAAAAAAAGTACTTGATATGAAATTTATTAAGTAGTTATGTTAAGAACAATACTTAATGTAGAATTTATTATGTAATTATATTAAAAAACTACTTAATATAGAACTAGTTAATATAGGTAATGGCACCCAAATCAAGTGTATCGAGACTTTTTCTGGCTATTTTCACGAAAAAAATCATAGTAAATGCATCGAGTGTCGAAACACACCCAAATTTTGCAGGCGTGATTGCGTGCCACACTATAGCGCGTAAAAAAATCCCGACATTTCATGGCTTTGCGAAAAAGAACACATACTGAATGCATGTCGCACCCCAGACCGACACCTCAGGTTTGTACTGTGAGTACATGTCAACATGGACGAAACGCACCCAATTTTTGCATGCGCGTGTGACTGACCCCCACGGTCTCGCACGTCAGATTACGACGGAATCAGAGTACGAACGGAAGTCGCGTCACGTCGGGAGACGTTTTCTGGCTATTTTCACGAAAAAAATCATAGTAAATGCATCGAGTGTCGAAACACACCCAAATTTTGCAGGCGTGCTTGCGTGCCACACTGTAGTGCGTAAAAAAAAATCCCGACGTTTCATGGCTTTGCGAAAGAGAACACATACTGAATGCATGTCGCAGCCCAGACCGACACCTCAGGTTTGTACTGTGAGTACATGTCAACATGGACGAAATGCACCCAATTTTTGTATGCGCGTGTGAGTGACCCCCACGGTCTCGCACGTCAGATTACGACGGAATCGGAGTACGAACGGAAGTCACGTCACGTCGGGAGACGTTTTCTGGCTATTTTCATGAAAAAAATCATAGTAAATGCATCGAGTGTCGAAACACACCCAAATTTTGCAGGCGTGCTTGCGTGCCACACTGTAGCGCGTAAAAAAAATCCCGACGTTTCATGGCTTTGCGAAAGAGAACACATACTGAATGCATGTCGCACCCCAGACCGACACCTCAGGTTTGTACTGTGAGTACATGTCAACATGGACGAAACGCACCCTACTTTTGCATGCGCGTGTGAGTGACCCCCACGGTCTCGCACGTCAGATTACGACGGAATCGGAGTACGAACGGAAGTCGCGTCATGTCGGGAGACGTTTTCTGGCTATTTTCACAAAAAAAATCATAATAAATGCATCGAGTGTCGAAACACACCCAAATTTTGCAGGCGTGCTTGCGTGCCACACTGTAGCACGTAAAAAAAATCCCGATGTTTCATGGCTTTGCGAAAGAGACACACATATTGAATGCATGTCGCACCCCAGACCACACTTCAGGTTTGTACTGTGAGTACATGTCAACATGGACGAAACGCACCCAACTTTTGCATGCACGTGTGAGTGACCCCCACGGTCTCGCACGTCAGATTACGATGGAATCGAAGTACGAACGGAAGTCGCGTCACGTCGGGAGACGTTTTCTGGCTATTTTCACGAAAAAAATCATAGTAAATGCATCGAGTGTCGAAACACACCCAAATTTTGCAGGCGTACTTGCGTGCCACACTGTAGAGCGTAAAAAAAATCCCGACATTTCATGGCTTTGCGAAAGAGAACACATACTGAATGCATGTCGCACCCCAGACTGACATCTCAGGTTTGTACTGTGAGTACATGTCAACATGGACGAAACGCACCCAACTTTTGCATGCGCGTGTGAGTGACCCCCACGGTCTAGCACGTCAGATTACGACGGAATCGGAGTACGAACGGAACTCGCGTCACGTCGGGAGACGTTTTCTGGCTATTTTCACGAAAAAAAATCATAGTAAATGCATCGAGTGTCGAAACACACCCAAATTTTGCAGGCGTGCTTGCGTGCCACACTGTAGCGCATCAAAAAAATTGCGGCCTGTGAAAAAAATAATACAAAATAAACAAAAAATAAACAAAAAGTCCTATATTGCGGACGGACTCACTTAAGAAGATTAAAGTGAATTACTGCTGTGACACTCCATGATTATGGAGTGCCAGAGCATAATTTACGTTAACCTCCTTAAATGATACCGCCACACTAGAGGACTTGACATTGCAAGCAGACTACTGTATTTAAACAGGTGAATTAGCACGACAAGAAGCAATGTGGGACTAAACATTAGCATGTTCGGCGGTGGCCGCCGTCGCTATAGGTTGGGCGCTATAGGTTCGGCGGTATCGGGCCTGGGCCCAGATGCCAAACGAATTTTTTTTTACTTTTACAGCGCCGTATACCGCCGCGCACGGCGGAACCCTATCCACACCATTCGCCCCCGTACGCCGCCCCGTGCCCCAGTCGCCCCCACCACGATCGTCCTACCACGATCGCCCTCAGGCGCGCAACGATCTGACCGCACGTGCGGCGCCGTCCATCGCCGTCCACAGTTAACGGCGCTCGTTGGCACAAACTGCCCCACGCCCGCAGGCGCAGATCGCCGACGCTGGGCATTCTGCTTTCGGCTCCGCCACAGCCGTTGTTCGGCGGCTGTCGCCCGGATTAAGGTCACGTTTCCCACCTCGAACAATTTCTGCCGATGCTATTGCGTAATCATATGTATTAATAGGAAAATATTAACATGCAGTATGGATATCGATGGTGTGATTCCATGTTCCATAGAGAAGTGGATAAGTCTCGTTGACAGATTTACCACCGCTCAGCTATTTAGGTTCTACGAAACAGGCTTGGAAGAGATGTTGATCATTCCGTCAGTACAAATGAGAGATTTTTTGCTGCATTTTATGTTGTTAGGTTATAACCCAAACAGCAAAAAATTCATGATACAAGAAAATAGTGGTAGTAAAGGCCTAATTTCACTTAGACCGGGCGATGTGTTTTCAATATTTGGGTTTAAGAATGAAGGTGAGGATGTTTTTGGCATTCTTGCGACGGAAGGAAAAGAGTTAGTAAAGAAAATTCCTATTCAGTACGTTCACAAAAAAAATGGTCAGATAATGATAGATGACTTGATTCAAAAAATTGTGAGGAATAAATCCGCCGACGATGAATTTCTTCGGATGGCTGTTCTTGTTTTGCTTGGGACCATTATTGCACCCATGTCGGCTGTCTCCATACGAAAGGAGTACTACACGTTGGTGCATGACGTGAAGCGGATAAGCACGTTGAATTTCAACGTGTTCACATTGCGAACTTGTTTGACGGAGATTGGTAAACTCAAGCAGGACGGTCGTGTGAGGCAATGGCCATGTGGCAACCTAGGCCTACTCCAGGTATGCTATTAATTAATGCTATTTCATATTCCTTTAATTTATGTGTTCGTAACTTATTTTGTCTTTTGTTTTGTAGTACTTATATTGGGAGAAGGTGCAGCCATCCACCGGCCCGAAAAATGACCCGTTGTCATTGCAAGTTCCCCTAATGAAAAATTGGACTGAATCTAAAGCGGAGAAACGAGACAAGTATGACCTGGAAAATGGTCGTGGCCATGGATTGGTAATATTATAATGCTTATTTACTTGTACATTGATTTTGCATTGAGAATTTTTTATACTCATGTTGTCGTTGCATACTCACTTTGCAGATTGATGACTGCATTACGAAGGAGTATAGAATGAAAAAACTTGCAGATGAACAAGCTGAAAGCAGTAAGAAACATAGTAGCCGAAAGTCATCCGTTACGGGAAAGAAAAAAGTGGACAACGTGTCCGAGGTCCCTGCTAATCTAATGCCTTTTATGGATCGTGTTATGAATGATATGAAGGAAATTCGTAAGGAATTGTTTCGTATGCCGGAGTTATGCGCACAGGTAAATATGTAACAACTCTGCTATGCACTTTATTAAACTCGATAAATTAATAAAAAATATAACATGTGAATGAGCTTACTTTTGCAGAGAGTGTTAGAGAAAATGAATAAAACAGGTGTACGGTACAAACCGGGCACAATGGCAGAGGAGGAAGAAAATCTGTATGGGCAAAATAGTGAGTCCAGGTATGAAAACAAGTATCCTCAAAAAGAATTTCAGTATGATGACAAACACACACCTAATGGCCGAAATGGCAGTGGGCATTATGATTTGGATTCTGAAGAAGGGAATTCGTTCAAATTCAGTACTGGTCACTTGAGTAGCTTTAAAGATGAGAAGGAGGATCCTATAGAGGTCCTGGATCAGTCAGAAAAAAAAGAAGCATCATCTCTAAAAACCGATGAAATAGAAGCTGCAAGATGGCAAGTCCCTCAAAATGAGCAAGAAGTGTCACAGGCCTTATCAGATGATAATAGCGAGGTAGAAGAGAAGAAGGTGGTGATTCCAGCGAAGCGAAAGCGGTGTGGGTCAAAGTACACGAAATCTCCTTATGTTAAAAAGACTCCGAGAAAACGTGCGAAACGTACCGCGAAAACGAGTAAGTTAAACATGCTATGAATATATTATTGAAAATTGTGTAGTATAAATTTGTACTTTAACTCTATTGACTTGTGTTGTAGAACTGTTTAATGAAACAACCCCTCAATTTGATCATTCTGTGGATGATATGGTGCGTGCCGCTGTGCAGTACGTGAAAGCGTACGAGCACTCACCAAAACATAAGAATCATGAAATATTCAACAATGGTAAAGAAGAAGGACTTTCTGCGGACCGAGTTTGCCAGATACTTAACCATGCATGGATATCCGGTGATGTATGTATCTTTATTGTCATGCTTATGTCATGCGTTAAGTTTGTTGCATCCATCTTAAATTTACTCATTTATTTCAGGTAATTGACGCTTATGCGACGTACATATCGGATTCAAGTCTCGTCAAAGACAGGTATATTGTACCCACATATAGATCTTCCAGGTTATTGAACACTCGGTCAAAGTCAGTAAGACGAGGGAAATCAGTAGACGATCCAGAAGGTTTAGCACATGCAAATGAACCTCTCAACAAATGCATGACAGAATATTTTGCAAAACCGAAGGTACCGTTTGTATTGCAGAATTGTATTTTCATTACTATCTTATGTGAAAGCCAAGCTTACTAACAATATTTAAGTTATGAAATAGGCTTATTTTGCGTTAAATAAGGATAAAAACCATTGGATTACATGTGTTATGCACACTAGAAAGAAAGAGTTCCAAATTCTTGATTCTTTGAGGGGGGAAGTAAATATCTCTGAAGCTACGAGGATATTCATTGAAAATTTTGTAAGTTGCGTATTCATGTGTGTACAATTAACCATATAATTTGTTTACCGTATGTAGTTAACGTGTTCATATTTTTTTGTCAGAGAGAGCAACTTGCAGGAGATATTGAAGATGCAAATGACAGTTCTATTATGTCGTTCCCGGATGTGTCCGCATGGCCTATAGTCCCCTACGACATGCCTCAACAAGAAGATGGGTGAGTTACATGTACCATGTGCTTTTGAAATATATTAATTGGTCAAATGCTATCTTACTTAACGTGCTTTCAAAATTGCACTTATGTTTTTTTAACATAGGAACTCATGTGGACTGTTCGTTCTTTGCTGTTTTCAATACTGAGACGGAGAAAAATTTATTACTCCTATTTCTCAGGTGGGTACATTTTAAGTAAGATAAATTAGTACATTATATCATATATAAGTGATGAAAATAATATTATTTTTATTACTTTTTAGGAATCTATTGATAGTTCGAGAGAAAGAATGATAGCTGGAATTATTATGTCCCCCGAAAATAAGCTTACAGAAGTGAAGAACAAAGTAATTCAACTTGCGAAGAAGAAACAAAAATAAAAATATCATACGACAATTCGATGTGATTGTCGAAATATTATTTGTTCATGACTGAGAATTATATGTGGATGCTTTATTTCTTTATGTGAGTTTCAAATATTTTTAGCATGTCAAGTTTATATTACCTGGCAAATTTATTAAAAATATATTTTATCATTTCTTATTTTACTATTTTATTTATAATTTATGTTCAATGAGTGTTCTCGCGAATATACGATTTGTGGTTTTAAAATATCCGACGATATATGACGACGATATCTCAGAGGCGAGCGCCGCCGCGCCGCATGTTTGGCGCTACATGGCGCACGTGGGCCGCGTCATCTGCCAGCGGGCGCGCGGCGCGCGGCGCCCCAGGGTTGGCCGTTGCTGATTCTACCTCGCCCCGCGTGCGCCCCTCTGAGCCCGAGGGCGGAGTCAGCCTCGGGGTCGGCCCCGCGGCGCCTACAGGCGGCTGTGCAGCGCCTCGGGATCGGCGTCCGCGGGGCGCCTATTAACGTCAATTTTTTATAGGTTAAAGCAACCGGCGGCTGTGCAGCGCCTCTGATCGCCAAACATGCATGATTTATATACAAAATTATATATTGATACGAAAATATATATGTAATACATATCATGTTAAATTTATATAACGCATGTCACATTATAACGTAAAATTTGTATGCCGCATATCATATTAAGAACAACGAGTATAGTGCCAACAAATATGACATAAGTAAACAGTGATTACAAGTCTTCCGTATCAATGTAACGAAACAAATATGTAAGTACTATTCTTTAAGACACCCATGCCATGTTCTTTGCTATGATCATCATGCCATGTTCCTGCATAGAAAGATTGTAATATACGTCAAAAATTAGTAAAGTATTAACTAAACAAGAAAATAAAGTTAATGAAATGGTGTGCTCATACTTTGGATTCTGAGGACAATTGTTTTTGAAATGACCATTTCCTCTGCATAAACCGCATAGACGTATAGGTTTCTCATCAAAACCTTTGGGTCTACCGTTTGTAGTCACACCAGGTTTCTTACCACGGCCTTTGTTATTCTGCCCTTTCGGTGCTCCTTTTGTATTGATTTTTTCTGGATCACCAACAAAAACATGATTTTGATTCAGCACAAAAGCATCATCATGTGCAACTGTATGCTGTCTCACGTAATCTTCCTCATGAACATCCTTATTTGCTATCACATCCTCCAGAGCAGCCTTCAGTTTATCAAATAGAAATGGTTTATGACATGCCGCATGATTTGCTTCCGCAGACAAAATAGTCAACTCACTGTACTTAGTTCTCTCCTCAGTACCTGCCCATCCCCATGCGAAGAGATCGCTAGTGCGTTTCACGGGCAGTCCACCTCTAGCATTCTTGCTGAATCTTCACAGCACTAAGCACCTAGGTAAGTCCTGCACGTTCAACCTGGCTAAAACATAAAGAACATGCTTGCATGGAAGACCTTTACGTTTCATACTATCACAACTGCACTTCACTGTTTCTTCTGAATTACTAGGTGTATAGTCCACTTTGAATCTCAGTTGCCTGTTATTTTTCCATGCCACTACGAATCTCCTACTGACGGCTCCACTCAGTCTATCTATGATCTCAAAAAGTTCACCGCAGTGAAGTCATGGGCAGCGGCTTTTTCAATGCATTTGAAATCGTCGAGTACTGCTACTGGGAGTGTCTGTGTGGACAGGCAGTCGTTGTGTGACTCGTTCTCACGGAGCCGAATAATGCAGTTCTCATAATGCACAACCATATCAACAATTGTCATGCCAGAGTCAAGATGCATATGAAGGCAAGAGTTCAGACTCTCGCTCCTCTGGTTACTCCGCATACCAAGGAAGTACCCACCGGTCAGATATGATGCAGCCCATAGCCTTTTCTTCCGGTACATCCTACGCAACCATGTTTCAGTTTTCTCCGACTCCCATTTAGCTCTAAAAGCTGCCCATCTCGCCTCAAACTCATCATGTGTAGTGGCATAATAAATAAGAGCCCTGAACTCCTTAAGGGACTTGTGGTGGAGGTGTTTCTGCATGTTTTTCTCAATATGCCACGAACATAGTCGATGCCACACATCAGTAAGGACCTTCCTGACGGCCCTTATCATGGTTGCGTCTCCGTCAGTAATTACAGACCTCGGCTTCTTTTGACAATGAGCTCTTAAGAAAGTATGCAACAGCCAAACGTATGTATCCTCCGTCTCATCTGACACAACTGCACAACCGAACACAGTGGTGCAACGATGATTGTTTAGACCAACAAAAGGTATGAATGGCATTCCGTACCTATTCATCTTGTAAGTGTTGTCGAAGACGATTACATCATCAAAGTCAAGGTAATCCCGACGTGACTGAGAATCACACCAGAACATGTTCTTCAGCTTTCCTTCTGCGTCGACAGTGTGATCAAAGAAAAAGTCTGGATCCCTTGTCTTTCTCGTCATCATGATACCAATTGCAGTGTCTGCATCACCCTTTGCTAGCAACTTCATTTTCTTCCTATAACACATGTTATAAAGCTTCCTCCTCCCAAAACCAGCCAATGCATATGATCCATACCTACTAACGAAGTTGTCATAAATCCAATGTTTTTTGAGCCCAGCACCTGCCATTGCTAAGATCTCGAGCTTCTGGTATTCCTTTATCTGATTATGAGATCGAAGATATATAACTTCATCTGGTCTAGCAAGAGTGTGACTATGATCATCGCTGAAACTGCTCACATACCAAATGGAGCGCTCTCTGTCAAGCTTCACAGTTAGATGGGCCTCACAATAGCACCGAGTCTCCGCTCTCAGCCTGCGCTTCTTCCCTTCCATGGTACAAAACTTGGCCTGTCGTTTCCCAGACCTTGAACAGAGAAACCTCCTCAACCGCCTATGTGCGTCGATACCCTTACTATATTTCAAGTTGTCCCTCCTAATGCTGAAGCCTCGCTTTTTCGCATAGTCGTTATAGAAATCATATGCCTCCTCGTCTGTCCTGAACGTCGTGGACATCACCGTCCAATGCCTGTCCAGTGATTCTTGCTGGTATTCATCGTACCCAGTATCAAAATTGCACTCATCACCATCGGCATCATCGTCGTTTTCGCACGCGTCACCATCCTCGTCCTGAAAAAAATACAATGAACGGTATATGTCAGTAAGTAGTTGTATAAGGACTATCATATGTATTCACTTTCCACTACTTACTTTGCTCGAGCTGTTATTATAAGATGCATCGATATCGTTTTCGTCATTGGCATAATCGAAAAAATTGCACTGATAGTACCCTTCCACTTCCATCTGCGCAAATTGTAAATATGATATATAAGACTTGATGCGTATTTAATTTCACTATAAAATAACGTACATAATTCTAAACCTACATGGCTTCCGCTTTCAGCATATGAATCATCTACATCCATATCCTCATTGTCATCATCCCCTCCTATCTGTTCACAGGCGAACATGTTATTGTCATCACACATGCTTGTATTTAATATGGTTGAGAACATGCAGACCACTTACATTGCCACTATAAGACTCATCCAAACTCATATAATTTTCGCCGTCATGTTCGTCTTCATCCAATGATAATGATTCGTCCTCGCTACCGCCATCATCACCGTCATATCCTATTTCAGCCTCAATCTATACACGTTCATATATAATCAAATATCCATTCAAACATCACGTAACATCTTTTCAATTCAAATCCGTTCTTAAATTACTATGCCAGCGCCTCGCGTACCTCGTTGCCTTCGTCAGACATGAGGCGGTTGTCCCCGGATACGAGCTGCCGGCGGCGGAGGCGTCTGCCCGACCGAGGCGGTTGTCGGCGTAGCGCACAGCGCGTGCGTTTTTTTTTCGTCGGCCAGGTACTGCCGGAGATGGCGGCTGCGGCGGCGGCGCGAGAGGAGGCGGGTGAGGCGTCTTCAAGATAGGGTTCGCCGATCGGTTTCTTTTTTTTTTAATCACTCGGGCGTACGCAGCGGACGCGGGGCGGGGGCGTGCATGCGTAACGTGGGCGCCTACGGGCGCCCGTGCATGCGGGCGTGGGCGCGTACGGGCGGGCGTACGCGACAGCGCCGTACGGCGACGCGGGCGCGCCTACGGCGGGCGGGTATTTTTATACGGCCTGTGAAAATGACCGCCCCTACCCTTTATACGTTTTAGGGGGGGGGGGGGGGGGGGGGGGTTGTACCGAAGACCACCTCATATGTTTTACATGAAGCCATCTACCCCAAATCCTACATTGTAGTAACCCTAGAGTTTGCAGCAGGCTATGCACATTACTTGGTCAAATCCCCCAAATCGCAAGTAAGTAATTTTCTACCTCGCAAAAAAAAAGTAAGTAATTTGCAGCAGGCTATGTACATTACTTGGTCAAATATCTCAACCACTACAGGTCATAGCCCTAGAGTTTCAGTTGATATGCCACACGAGTTCGGCCACAAGCTCATCCAGAACGTCGTCACGCATCATTTCAGCAATGTCTGCTCCGAACATTTCAAGTTCAGGGTGATGGTCCACCGGCAATGGTTCAACACTGTCCAAATCAAATGGATGATAGCTCCTTCTCATGAGTAGTGCCGTTTGCCAGACATTCTCAGCTAACTTCCTCCAATCCATTTTAGGCCATGATTTCATCATGATTTTTGAACACAGGCTGCTGCCTGGAGCCGCGTCGCGGAGATCTGTCATGTTCTGAGTCCGCCATGGGCCGGCACATTGATGAGTATGTAATCCATAAAAGTAGGGCGCCTATTATGCATCGAACACAGGACCTCCACGGGTTTTGAAATTGCTAATAGCCACCAGAACTATCACAATTTGTTGATACACATGTAGCCCGGTGCCTTATCACCTAGAAGCGATCGTACTGTAGGAGTTTTTTTTATTAGAAATACTATAGCAGATCAAAATTGGTACTGTACAACTGGGCCGGACATTCTAGCTAAAGTGTTTTTTATAGCTCAAAAAAACTAATGTGTTTTCTCTTTTGGAATATTTTTTGAAAACATGAATATTTTTAAAAATATGAAAAGTTTTTCAAATTTTGAACTTCTTTTGGAAACGCGTTTTTTTTCCAATTTCCGAGCCTTTTTATGAAAATTACTTTGATTTTCTGAATATTTTTAAAATTTTAAGAACACTTTTTCAGAATTGTAAACATTTTTCTGAAACTGCAGACATTTTTTTAAAAGACGAATAATTTATCAAATTTATGAACATTTTCTTGAAAACATGAACAGTTTTTCAATTTCTGAACATTTTTAAAAAAATGTAAACACTTTTTCAACTTGGTGAGCCTTATTTTAAAACACAAATATTTTTTTTAAATTTAAGGATATTGTTTCAAATATACTAAGATTTTCTCAGGGCATTTATTGTTTTCTAGGGCCTAAGCATTTTTTCGTTGCAATTATTTTTGTTTTTCTTCTCTTTCTGTCAATTCATTTTTCTATTTTTGAACTTTATTATTCTTTGTGAAACTTGTTCAAAAAATTTAAAAGATTGACAATTTTTTGAAATAAGAAAGAAGAAACATAACAGGAAAAGAAAATAAATGAATAAAAAGAAATTATGGAAAAAGGACCGGTTCACAAAGTGTTCCTAAAATCTTTTTAAAATTCCCAGCCCGTCCATTACTTAATGTGTCTAGCTTTACACCGTTCACCAAAGACATGCTGACTAAGTGGCGGTGGAAGCAGTTAATGTTTTAGGTGGTCGTGGGTTTGATTCACAGCTTGTGCTATCCTATTTCGCTATTTTTCATCGCATGCCCCACCGTAAACGGGCCAGCCCAACTGAGCTGCCAGGCATATACATTACATACAAAAGTAGATATAAATTATGAAAAGTCCATATTACCCTTTATATGTTTTGTGAGGGGGTTGTATCGAAGCGGGACTCATAAAAGATTAATAATAAGAATATAATAAATCATATTAAGTACAGAAGAGTCTGATTTTGTTTTGGTATGCTTGCCTTGAATACCATCGTTTACGCTTTTGAAGATTCCAGAATAAGCAGTCTCTTCTCCAGAACTTTGTTGTGATGAAGCAGTTGGACTTGAGCATTCGCAACTTTCACAACTTACAGAATGTGCAGAATTTACTGTTTGGTGATCAATTTCAGCAATGTCGCCCTCCATTAATTGGCTTTTCACCTCCTGAAACCAAATGTTACAGTTTTGTTAATGAGAAGATAGTAGTAGCCTCAAAACTGAACATTTCATAACAGGGTTTAAAGTTCTTGACAAACTAACATTGACAACAGAAAAATGGCAAAAAAAAAAATTGTATGTATTGTGTATGAGCCGTCGGTGATTGAGATAGAAGGCCTGAATATTTTCTATTGTTTTGTTTCCTTGAGATAACATGGAGTCTCCAATTAGTAAGTAGATAATATTTTTAGCAACAGAGACTAGATCCCAGTTTATCTTGTATATGTATCCTGCACATATCTACAGGGTTCAAGCCGTCTCAGCTTTACGATATGCAAATTAATGCACGATATCTGAATGGCTTGTGTGGTTATACGGTCCAAGGTCAATCCCTTATAAGCAGAGCATAGCTCGTGTCAATACTATTTAAGTGACTAGCTAGCACTCGGCTCTACCTCAACCAATAGTAGTTCTATTCACTAACACTGGCCTCCATGACAAGCGTCTTTGTTTACGAGGGAGATAGCTACATAGGTGCAAAAACCCAGAGATGTTGATAGGCATGGAAGGAATCCGGAAATCCGAGATATCCTGAGAAAGCAAATTTTGTTTATGGCCACATTAGCGTTGCATTGGTAGAAGATGCCCACTCACAGGTGTCACAGATGCGTGTTGATCCACAAGTAAATGTGGTGCGTTTTGTGCGTCCACCGTGTCTCGCACATAAAATAAAATATTAAATCTCACTGTAATTTGATTGAATCTTATATGAACGTACCTTCACTCTCCGGGTCACGTAAACGCTCACCACATACATCGCGGCCTCAGCGATGCATGCTTTGTTGGAAGAGGAGTACCTGTGGCACCCATGTGTGGAGGCACCGGCCCTATTTTTCTTTGGCTTTTCGTTTTCAATCTTTCATATCTTTCAAAGCGGAAGTCCAAATTAACCTTCGTTTCATATTCATGTTTTTTTGCGATGAGGGGTTTCGAATTGAATACGTTTTTGACGGGTTTTAAAATTTTCCTTAAGTTTTAGCTGCTGAAACTTGATACAAAGAACAGCAAAAAAACACATGTTTCATAACCTAAAGCTTAAATTTGGTGTGGCCTCGTGCTGAATCCATCGACTTTATGGATCATGAGACAATCGTGTGGCCGAGCACGCTAGAAAGGTGGGTGACGCTACGAATTTCCGATGCTTTGTTCCCTGTTTTAGACTAAAGGCATTCATCCCTACTTTTTATAGAAAACAAATCCAGGACACCAGCATGTCCAGAATAACGGGAATACAACCCTAGAACCGTAATACAGCCTAGGTGACACCCTACGGAAGCAAGGTCGAAAGCATGTGATGTTCATAAAGCAGATCCACCAGAAAGATTAAGAACATCAAAAAGTCCTATCATAAAGCAGTCCCAACATAGGATACCCCAGGGAGCACCTAAAACATACTCCTCTCTTTAATAAACGCATGTGGAAGATAAGATCAGTGACGCTGCTTCAGCATCTTCTTGCATCGCTTCACCGGTCTTAAAGAAAAAAGCATCTCGGTTATGCGACCCTAGAGAACAGCCCCTTGCTGCAACAATGAAACAACATAGTGTACAGCCCGATGCCACTTTCCCCTGTTAGAGCCCATCTTGACACATTACTAGACTTCCACTTTTGTTTAAGAGTGAATTCCGGTTTGTACCCCTATTTTGACATTTCTTACACTAATTACCCCCATTTAACGGGATTTCATCTGTTTTATCCCATTTCGCAAAAGTATTGCCACAATTTATCCTGTTTAATTTTTTTTAGTGTTCTGACCGACGGGTCCTGATTGCCAGTTCTAGCTTTTCATGCCACGTCGGTGGGTTTTTCTGCACACAGAACCGCATCGCCTAGCTTCTCCCGACCAATCGGGCTCGATGGAGACGCATGCAACAGAGTTAATGAAGTAGTATATTTACACAACTTTTTATCTGATCCACAAATTACCCATATTTAAGGTCATGTATGATAATACCAAAGAAAAACATACATGATTTCAGATTATATCAGTAACAATTTCTCCTATAATTTATTCAATGAGAACATGTCACCCTGATCAAGTACACTCATCTCATCACAATACTTCACTGAACGGGAAACGAGTAGACTAAGCCCATCTAATATGCATCCCAGACTGACAGAAAATATAGCCACAAATAACCTAACCACCAGAGGCAAGAAATAGAGGATACAGCCAAGGGGAGAAGATTCTTGTACAAGCTGCCACTCACTCCTACAATCGACATCAGCCACACCTTGATGTCTTGCCTGCCGCTCGTCGCCTACGTCGTCCTACCCCATCCTAACGATTGGAATGCTAGCGATGCATGTCATGAATAATGAAGGCCAGTGTGGTGCAGCCTGACCTGGGTGATTTGGCCATCGGGGCGCTGGCGAGCTGCTCTTGGTGCACTCATATCAAGCCTGACCGGTCTAGAGAAGCTCGGCAATGCGGTTCGACATGCAGAAAAACCATAAGGAATAAAAAATAGGCCGATGTGGCATCCCGGCTGGACCTACAATTGGGATCCATCGGTCAGAACACTCAAAAAAATTAAACTGGGTAAATTGTGGCAATACTTCTGCGAAATGGGTAAAGCGGATGAAATCCCGCTAAATAAGGTAATTAGTGTCAAAAATGGCAAAATAGGGGGTAAAAATGGAATTCACTCTTTGTTTAATTGGATGATGCCTCGCATGTTGCTGTGAGAATTTTAGAACATAGGGAAATATATTTGATATATCATAGAATACTATTTGTAGTAATACGCGATATCTGACATGAAATCTGAGAAACTGCTATTGGTGTTCAACCACAAAGAAACGAAAAATTGCAGTTGTGTGAATCAGATGATAGACCAATTTGCATAGCAAAAGGGGAAACAAAGAACCTACTAAACAAGAGTGTCGGGGTAAATAGCCATGGATAGCCCAGCCGGCTTCCCCTGGCCCCTCAGAAAAAATTATGAGCCCGTCCGGCTCATAAGAAGACTCAAGATCTGGGCCGCCTCCCCCCTAGCCGACTACCTTCCTAGCCGGCTTCGGGGGCGGCCCACCCTTTACCCTCATGAAGAAAGTTGTGGAGGGCCGGCTACGGCAAGGCCGGCTACAGCAAGGCCGGTTACAGCCAGGCCAGCTCCCATAAAGCAGTCAAAGCCGTACCTGCAATGTACGCGTCCACTCTGCGATGATGAAGCGGGGCGTGGCTACAGTGGAGCCTGCCACCCCCAAAACCCGGAGCACGCCTGGTACAGTGCGCTGTGCGGGCAGCCACGGCCCGTCCGGCGCGGCACTGTAGCCACGGCGGCTCTGACGCATCCACGACGGGCCGCCAGCGTGGCCCCCGAGGCGGCGGGCCCCTTCGGGCAGAGGGATGCCGAAGGCGGCCACGCCTCCTCCCCAGTCGGCAAGATAGAGGGCCGGCTTCCTATAGCCGGCCTGCCCCCCTCCTCGAAGGAGACGTCCATTAAGGAGACAGGATGCGGCGGGGCTACAGTAATCGCCCGCCAAGGCGGCGTTACTGTAGCCACGCTTACCCCGACCAAGCCTGCGTCAACAACACGGAGTAACAGTAATCAGCCGCCGACCAGGCCCTGGCCGGTGGGGCCGGCCTGTCGACCCAGGAGCCGGCAGCCGGCGGGCCCCAGAAGCCGGCGCAGAAGCCGGCAAGCATAGTCACAGACAGCTGGGCCCCGCGCCCAGTCGGATTACCATTGTACCCCCGGGGGTAGGCCTATATAAACCCCCCGGTGCACCCATGCAAAGGGTTGGACTCTCATTCTAGACCTAGACACCATACAAGGAGAGGAAGCAAGCTGAGCTGAGCCCTTCTTCCTCCTTCCACCCAAAACAGCTCAAGGAGCATTATAGCTACTTGTTCACTTAGTAACCATGTGGAGACCCCGCAGAGCAGCAGTAGGGGTGTTATCTCCCCGGAGAGCCCTGAAGCTGGGTAAGATTCGCTGGCGTGCATGTCTTCGCCTCATCCCGTTTCCAGGCACCGGCGATGTTTTATTGGCCCCCGCAATGATAAGCCACCCGTTGGCATATGTCGCTCCTACCACCCGACATTTGGCGCCCACCGTGGGGTCAGGTGCACCGTCGTCCGGAGACCTGTTCTGGACGGGAACCCTTTTCCTTCCTCGCGAGCGTAGCCAGCCCGGCTCGCCCGATGGCGCTTGCCGCGATGCGCTGCATGGCGTCACCCACATCTGCGCGGCTAGCGGCCTCGCCGACCTCTTCGACAAAGCCCGCATCTCCGGCGAGCTTACCTCCGATGCGGGCACTGATCACCTCGCCAACCTCCTCGGCCAGCTCCACGTCTCCAGCGAGCCCGCAGCGGATTTGGAGTCGGTTGGCTCCACCGACCCGATGCCAGTCGACTCCGACACGGCATCCCACGATACCTTCCCCACCAACGTCACGGTCTACAACGACCCGCTCCCTCCGGTTGGCGATCGCGATTCTGACGCCCCCGAGGTGATGGTTATCGGCCTCGACGGCCCGACTGACGAGGGTGCCCGCGACGCCCCACGCGCGGCTGCCCACGACTTGACCGCCCCCCTTCCGGCTGACGCCAGCGACGAAGTTCTGGAGGCACGCCGCCTCGCCCTCCTCGCGGAGGGCCGGCGGCTAGCCTCCGTAAGACGCCTCACCGAGGCCTACCAGCGCGAAGCTGACCGCGCCGCCTTCGGCACGCCGGCTCCGGCTGGCCCAAGCCGGGCTGGCGTTGTCAGGCAACGCGGCGTCGTCATCGCCGACACGCTTGGAGTGGATCGCCCGGTCTACGCCAGCCCGCTCGAGAACCTGCGCGCCGCCCAGGCGGCCGTAGACGAGCTGGATGGCTTGGAAGCCGAAGACCTCCCCCACATGACGCGGCGCATCCAGCAACTAATCGATGCGGCCGCACGACGGCACGAAGCCGACGCCTGCGCGGGGAGCCCTCCCCCGCGCCGCGACCACGGCGCGACTTCCCGGTCGCCGACTACAAGCAACACCCGCGCGCGGCGCGAGAAAGAGCCGGCTTCCAGCCGAAGCCGGACCCAAATCTCCATCGAGCGAGACGCGGACGGCCGCCCCCGAGCCATGGAATGGCGGGGCACCCCGCCTCGGGCTCGCGGAGAGAGATATCCCACCCCGCCTCCAGTGGCTCATCCGACTCTCAGCGGCCGGCTTGGTCGCCGCGAGGGAATCGGCGAAAACGACGCCCGCCACCGGATCGACCGCCTGGCCCGTTCCCTGGCGCTAGAAGAAGAAGACGATGTCGGCCCGCCTTGCTTTGCCCCCCGCATCCGCGACGAGTCCTTCCCCAAAGGGTTCTCGCTCCCAAGAGACACACCCAAGTACAACGGCTCGGTGAAGCCGGAAGACTGGCTGACCGACTACTCCACAGCCGTCAGCATCGCCAATGGCAACCGGCGCGTTGCCGTAAAGTACGTGCCCCTCATGCTGCAAGGCACGGCACGGACTTGGCTTAACAGCCTCAAGCCCCTCAGCATCAACAGCTGGGTGGATTTCACCGAAGCCTTCGTTCGCAACTTCACCAGCACCTACAAGCGGGCTCCCAAGCCCAGACAGCTCTCCCTGTGCGTACAGGGCCCAGCCGAGTCCACTCGCGACTACCTCACGCGTTGGGCCGAGCTCCGCAACTCCTGCGAAGGGGTGCATGAGGTGCAAGCCATCGAATACTTCACTGCCGGGTGCCGAGAGGGCACCCTCCTCAAGCACAAGCTTCTCTGCGATGAGCCGACTACCCTCGACGAGCTCCTGAACATCGCCGACAAGTACGCCACCGCCGACTCCTCAATGAAGACCGAGCTCCGGGTGGACGCGTCCGGAAAAGTGCTCAATCCGGCACCCCAAGCGCCGGCTGAAGATGCGCCGCTTGAGGGGCGGCCCGCGCCCAAGAAGCCCAAGGGCGGCCGGCCGGCTTGGCAGCCGGCCTTCTCCTACGAGCAAACCCTTGATGCCCTGTGCAAGTTCCACAGCGGCGCGAAGCCGTCCAACCACACGACCCGCAAATGCAACTGGCTCGCCCGAATCTCCAAGGGCGAAGGGCTCACGCCGACTCCGCCTGCCGGCCCGCCGCCGCCGGCTCCACCGCCCAAGGCCGCCCGGCCCGCGGTCGACGCCGTGCAGGACGAGTTCCCCGATGAGCAAGCATCTTATGTTGTCTTCACGAGCCAGCCCGAAGACCGGCGCAGCAAGCGCCGAGAGCAACAAGAAGTCAATGTGGCCGCCACCAGCCCAGCCGGCCACATGCACTGGTCAGAGAAACCCATCAGTTGGAGCCGGGCCGACCACCCAGAGGTGATGCCGTCCCCCGGCTCCTACGCATTGGTCCTGGAGGCCACCCTTGCAACGGATGCGCGCGCCGCACGCTTCTCCCGCGTGCTGATCGACGGTGGGAGCAGCATCAACATCCTGTACCGCGACACCATGGAGAAGCTGGGTGTCAAGGCAAAGCAGCTTGCGCCGACTCGAACGGTGTTCCATGGCATCGTACCCGGTTTGTCCTGTGCCCCCATCGGCAAAATCAAGATCGATGTACTCTTTGGGGGCAAGGATCATTTCCGCCGGGAAGCAATCTGGTTCGAGGTGGTGGACCTGGAGAGCCCTTACCATGCCTTGCTTGGCCGACCCGCCTTGACCAAGTTCATGGCGGTCCCCCACTATGCTTACCTCAAGATGAAGATACCGAGCTCCAAGGGTGTCATCACCATCGCCGGCGACTACAAGAAATCCGCCGACTGCGCCGCGGCCAGCAGCCGGCTGGCCGAATCCCTCGTGATCGCCGAGGAGAAGAAGACGCTGAACAGGGTCGTGGCCCTGGCCAGCAAGCAGCTAAACCAACCCGCCGACTCCAAGGAGTATGATGCCCAAGGATCTTTCCAGCCGGCCAAGGAGACCAAGAAGATACAGCTCGACCCCGAGCACCCCGAGAGGTTTGCCGTCATTGGGGCGAGCCTGGATAGCAAATAGGAAGGCGAGCTCGTCGATTTCCTCCGTGAGAATCGGGATATCTTTGCATGGTCCCCCAAGGACATGCCGGGTGTTCCGAAGGATTTCGCCGAGCACAAATTGCACGTGCGGGAGGATGCTAAACCAGTCAAGCAGCCCCTCCACCGACTGTCAGAGGAGAAGAGAAGGATCGTAGGGGAGGAGATAGCCCGGCTTCTCGCAGCCGGCTTCATCATGGAAGTTTTCTTCCCCGAGTGGCTCGCGAACCCGGTTCTCGTGCTGAAAAAGAATAACAAATGGCACATGTGTATAGATTACACAAGCCTCAACAAAGCCTGCCCAAAAGATCCCTTCGCTCTGCCCAGGATTGATCAAGTGATAGACTCCACAGCCGGATGCGAGCTGTTGAGCTTTTTGGATGCCTACTCGGGATACCACCAGATAAAGCTGAACCCGGATGACCAACTGAAGACCGCCTTCATCACGCCGTTTGGAGCCTTCTGCTACCTGACTATGACGTTCGGCTTGAGGAATGCCGGCGCCACTTTTCAGCGTTGCATGCAGAAGTGCCTCCTCACGCAGCTCGGCAAGAACGCCCACATCTACGTGGATGATGTTGTGGTGAAGACGGAGAAGCGTGGCACTTTGCTGGAAAACTTGAAGGAGACATTCGAGAACCTGCGCCGGTTCCGGATCAAGCTCAACCCGGAGAAATGCGTGTTCGGAGTACCAGCCGGCCAGCTCCTAGGCTTTCTGGTCTCCGAACGCGGCATAGAGTGCAACCCTGTGAAGATCAAGGCCATCGAGAGGATGGCGGTCCCAACCAAGCTCAGAGAGATTCAGAAGTTCACCGGGTGCCTGGCCTCTCTGAACCGCTTCATCAGCCGGCTTGGAGAAAAAGCTCTCCCCCTCTACCGCCTCATGAAGAAGAGCACTCACTTTGAGTGGAATGACCAGGCCGACCAAGCTTTCCACGAGCTGAAGAAAATGCTGTCCACGCCGCCTGTCTTGGCGGCACCGACTGAGAAGGAGCCCATGCTCCTATATATTGCCACCACTAGCCGGGTGGTCAGCACCGTCATTGTGGTCGAGCGCCCCGAAGAAGGCCGAGCCCAGCCGGTCCAGAGGCCGGTTTATTACCTGAGCGAGGTGCTGTCCGCCTCGAAACAAAATTACCCGCACTATCAGAAGATGTGCTATGGCGTGTACTTCACCGCCAAGAAGCTGAAGCCGTACTTTCAAGAGCATCCCATCACGGTCGTGTGCACTGCCCCGCTGGCCGAGATCATAGGCAGCCGGGATGCATCCGGCCGGGTGGCTAAATGGGCCATCGAGCTGGCCCCCTATACGATCTTCTACCAACCGCGCACCGCCATCAAGACGCAAGCGCTGGCCGACTTCCTCGTCGACTGGGCCGAGACCCAGTACTTACCACCAGCGCCCGACTCCACCCATTGGTGCATGCACTTTGACGGATCAAAGATGCGCACCGGCTTGGGAGCCGGCGTCGTCCTTACCTCTCCAAAGGGCGACAAGCTCAGATACACGCTGCAGATCCACTTCGCCGCCTCCAACAACGTAGCCGAGTACGAAGCGCTCGTACACGGGCTCCGGCTTGCCAAGGAACTTGGCTTCCGCCGGATCCTGTGCTATGGCGACTTGGATTTGGTGGTGCAGCAATCTTCTGGCGACTGGGACGCCAAGGACGCAAACATGGCGAGCTACCGCTTCCTAGTGCAGCAAATCAGCAGATACTTCGACGGATGTGAATTCCTTCATCTGCCGCGAGCCGACAACGAGCCAGCAGATGCTCTGGCCCGAATAGGCTCCACGCGGCAAGCAATACCAACCGGTGTCGCCCTGCGGCGTCTCCTCAAGCCATCAATCAAGCCGTCTCCGGAATCCGACTCCATCTTCGTGCCGCCTAACCCCGAGGAGGCCGGGTCCGGCTCGAAGAATCAAGCAGCCGGCCCGGGGACTTCAATATTTGGCTCGGGGACTGCAGTACCCGGCTCGGGGACTGCCGCACCCGGCTCGAGGACTGCGGTAGCCGGCCCGGGGACTGCGGTAGCCGGCCCGGGGACTTCTTCAGCACAGCAAGCGGCGGCCGACTCCAGCACTGCATTACCCAGCCCGCCCACCCTGGTGGTTGTAGCCACATTGGTAGCAGAGGAAGTCGCCGCTCCATCATGGGCCCAAACCATCCGCAACTTTTTGGTGAACCAAGATCTGCCGGCTGACAAAAACGAAGCAAGACAAGTCCAGCGCCGGGCCGGAGCATACACAATCGTCAACAGAGAACTTGTCAAGCGCAGCGCCACCGGAGTCTTGCAGCGATGCGTCGAGCAGGAGAAAGGCATCGTGATCCTCAGGGATATACACCAAGGAGAGTGCGGCCACCACGCCGCATCAAGATCACTTGTCGCCAAAGCCTTCCGCCACGGCTTCTTCTGGCCGACTGCTTTGGACGACGCCAAAGAGCTAGTCAAACACTGCAAAGGCTGCCAGCTTTTTAGCTCACAGCAACACATGCCGGCTTCGGCACTCAAGACCATTCCCATCACCTGGCCCTTTGCCGTCTGGGGATTGGATATGGTGGGCCCATTCAAGACGGCGCGCGGCGGCATGACACATTTGCTCGTCGCCGTCGACAAATTCACCAAGTGGATCGAGGCGAAGCCGATCAAGAAGCTGAATGGGCCGACTGCAGTGACTTTCATTGCAGATATAATAACCCGGTACGGCATACCGCACAGCATCATCACCGACAACGGCACGAACTTTGCCAAAGGTGCCTTGGCACGGTTCTGCGCCGCGCAAGGTATCCGGCTGGACCTTGCGTCGGTCGCCCACCCGCAGTCAAACGGCCAAGTGGAGCGGGCAAATGGCCTCATTTTGTCCGGCATCAAGCCCCGACTGGTCGTACCTCTGGAGCGTTCAGCCGGCTGTTGGCTCGATGAGCTGCCGGCTGTCCTATGGAGTCTGCGTACTACCCCGAACAGATCAACCGGCTTCACTCCCTTCTTCCTTGTATATGGTGCCGAGGCAGTCATCCCAACAGATATCGAGTTCGACTCGCCTCGGGTAACCATGTACACGGAAGCGGAAGCCAAAGAAGCAAGAGAAGACGGCGTCGACCTGCTGGAAGAAGGCCGGCTGTTAGCCCTCAGCCGGTCTGCCATCTACCAGCAGGGTTTGCGCCGCTACCACAGCCAGAGGGTCCGACCAAGATCCTTCCAGGAGGGCGACCTTGTGCTCCGGCTGATCCATCGAACAGCCGGCCAGCACAAGCTCGCAGCCCCCTGGGAAGGCCCCTTCATCGTCAGCAGAGCCTTAGGCAACGATGCCTACTACCTCATCGACGCGCAGAAGCCGAAGGCACGCAAGAGAGACGACTCCGGCAAGGAGTCGGAGCGACCATGGAATGCAAATCTTCTTCGGAAGTTTTACAGTTAAAATGCAGTATGTATTATGCCCACTTTTGTATTAAGTACGAAATAGTAGGCTCCCTGAGAAAGACTTGGGGACTGCCATCCTTTATTTTATGAATGAAAGTTATCATGCGTATGATATCACCTGTTCATTTATTTTGTCCGGTACCGGGTTCGACGAGTCGGCCCGGGGACTAGCCGACTGGAGTTATATTAGGAGCCCTACCCGCAGTCAGACAAGTAATGTGCCGACACCCAGGCTTGGCTCTTGCCAAAATCGCAGCTCGAAGAACCGACTGCCCGGCTGGCAAGAGTCACAAGCCGGAAAGGGTGCGCACACAAAAAACGGCTAGGGGCTAACAGGCTTATATATAACAAAAGCCGGCTTGCTGCCGCCCGCCGACCGACTACCAGAGTAGCCGGCCGGCCGGCTTACATTCAGTCTGCTTCAAATCCAAGAAAGCTCGAGTACTTGCCTTCCCAAAGAGGGAAGGCGGCAAAGGAAAGAGCCTAAGGACCAAAAAGTGCACTTGAATGAAAGCCAACACATGCATATATTAAAATGTACACAAAGGACCTGGGTACCACGCGCGGACGAACTCCAGCGCACGCCCGGCTCCAAGACGGGCTGCGGACACCTTCCAAGCCTCGAGGCGGCCGACTGCGACTTCTAGCCAGTCGGCCGTCCGGCTTGGGGTGCGTGGAATCGTCTGGCCGGGCCAGAGCGCGGCCAGCACCGTCGCCCCGGCACATTGGAGCCGGCGGAGCAGCCGATGGGCCGGCTGCAGTCGCGCCTCGATGGCGATGAGCTGCTCCGACAGCGTCCGATTCGCATCCGGTGGAATCACAACTCCGGCCTGACGGCGCGCCTCGCGGTGAGCCTCGATGGCTTGGGCGGCGAGGACGGATTGGCCGGGAAAGTACTCTGCGCAAGACAGCAAACACAAGTCAGAACAAAACCGCAGGCGGCCGGCAGATGGAAGAAGGGCAAGAAAGACGGCCTACCATCGATAAGATCCTCGATCCGGCCGAAGCCTTCTTCTAGCGCCTGGTGCGTCTCGGCCCAGCTCGCCTCCCTGGTCTCGAACTCCGCCTTCAGGGCAGCCTCGCCGTCCTGCGCCTTTTGCAGGGCCGCCTTATGGCTCTCCTCCTGGTCGGCCAGTTTCTTGGCCAGGCGGTCGCGCTCCAGAACCAAGTCAGCGTACTCGGCGTCCCTGGCACGAAGAGCGGCCTGCGCTTCGCCGAGTTCCCTCCGCAAGTCGGCGTTGGCCTCTGCACGAGCGAAAGACAAAGAGAAAAAGTCAGCAAGGGAAAAGTCGTCAAGGAAGATCCGACCCGACTGCGCTGCAGTCGGCCCGGATCTCAGGGACTACACCCAGTGGGTGCGCTGTCACGCCCCCACGAGAAACAGATAAAGACGATACGCTTACGTCGGCTGCTGGCCAGGTCTTCGGTCCTCCGGCTCAGCTCCCGAGCCTGGGAGTTGAAGGCGGCGGCACGAGAATTGTGATAATCCTAGAGATCAGAAAAAACAGTCAAGATAGTCGTCGAGTAAGATCCGACCCGACTGCGCTGCAATCGGCCCGGATCTCGGGGACTACACCCAGTGGGTGCGCTAGCGCGCCCCCACGGAAAAAATTCAGAGGACCAGAACGGTCAGCCAGTAAAGACTTACCCGGATTGCAGACCGCGTCGACAGAAACTCCTGAGTGAATTGCCTCAGGAGGCCGGCCTGTGCCTGCAGCCGGCTCCGAACCCCTTGGGCCGCGACGTTCAGCTCGCCGCTTCCTCCGCTGGGAGTCCACCCGGACGTGGCGGAGCTGGCCGCCTCCAAGGCGTCTGCCGTCTGGTCGGCACCCGCAGCTCGGCGCGTGTCCGGCGGGGCCGTGCTCCCTCCGGCATTCCGGCCCGCCGCCAGCTCGATCTCAAGACCGGCTCCGGCCTCGGGCGCGGCCCGGGCCGGCTCCTCCGGCACCGCCGACGACTGGCCGTCTTCGCCCGCTCCGGCTGGCGCTGCCAGCGGCGTCCTCTCCGCGAAGATCTCGAAGAGTTCGTCCCTCTGCACCGGCGGCTGATCAGGGGTGATCTCCTCCGCCGTGGGCAGAGGGATGTCCGGATCCAAGGTGTGGAGGGGGATGGCGAGCAGCGGAGGCCAGCTACATGCGCCCTCCGCCTCCGTCTCCGCGGCCGCCCGCTCCGACGGAGTCTCGGCCGCCGCGCTCGCTCGCCCCGTCGCCGTCCGGGCAGCCTCCCGCTCCGCCGCCTCCCTCTCTCGACGCGCCTCGCGAGCGTTCCGCTCCGTGGCTTCTGCAAGATCGGCGCGGGGGTCCATGCGGCGGGACCCTGAAGATCTGGCACCCGGCCCGACCACGGAGCCGCCTGGGCCTCGCTCGAGGGAGAGCGGCACCCTACTCAAGAAATTAGAGAAGAATTCAAACAAGGGAAGACCACAAAATAACAAGCACGTAAGCGGCTAGAGGGCTTACGCGGAAACTGATGGAGGTTTCTTCACCGCCTTCCGGAAGCGGGCCGCCTTCGCCGCCGCTTCGTCTCGCTTCGTGGCCGCGGCGGAGGCCCTCGTCTTCTTCGGCCGGCTTCCGAAGAGTGGAAGCGCGGCCCGGCGTTTCCCCTTTCCACCACCGGCAGCCGGCGCGGCGGACGAGCCCGCGCTGTGGCGGTCGGCTGCCGGCTGGTGGCGCGGGATTTTTTCGGCGTCGAAATCGTCCGGCCAGTCGTCGAAACTGGCTGAGAGCCCCGTGCCTCCGGGCTCGGCGACCTCCCCCGTGGCGGCGTCTTCCATGGCGACTGCGGCCAGGTCCGGGTCGTCGAGGTCATCCACCGTGCGGTCCGGGGCATACTCGCGTTCGACTCCTGCCGCCCCGGCTGGCGGCGGGAGGAGAAGGTTCTGATAAAAGAAAAAAAAAAGAAGAGCCGCCTGGTCAGAAGCCGACTGGCTCAGGCCGGCAGACGACAAGAAGAAGGACTTACCACAGGCGGAGGATGGGCGCGGGAGTACGGCGCCTTGCCAAATTGTCAGTCGTCGGTGAGCTTCAGGTTGGCGATGTAGTTCACCATAAGTGCCACCTCGGCATGGGGCATCTCCCATGTGCTCAGCCGGCAAGGGTCGAACCGGCCGCTCATCTGGCACAGCATGTGGGGCCGGCTTTGAAGGGGGAGAATTCGGCGCTCAACGAAGGCGGCTACCAGGTCGGCTGCGCGCAGGCCTTCCGACTGGATCATCACCCGAAGCCGGGCGATGGAGGCGTTCCCGGCCGGAGACAAGGACTTAGACCGGAAGCCCCAAGACGGCCGCCTCCCAGCCGGCAGGCCGGCTACGTAAGCCGGCAGATTGACGTAGTCGCCGTGCGGGGCGACGTTCTTGACGTAGAAGTAAGATTTCTGCCAGAGTTTGACAGACTGGATTAGAGGGATGTGAGGGAAGGGGTTGTCATCGCTTGCCCTCTTCATCGCGATGAAGGCCCCGCAGGGAGTCGGCACACCGGCGGAGACGGTGCCGAGCTTGTTCTGGAAGAGCTCCGCCCAGAGCTCCAGCGTCGGCAGCACCCCCAAGAAACCTTCGCAGAGGGAAACGAAGGCCGACAGCTGCATCACCGCGTTGGGCGTGACGTGATGCGGCTGGAGGTTGTAGAATTCGAGGAAGGATCGCATGAAGCCGCTCGCCGGGAAGCCGAAGCCACGCAAGAAGTGCGTGCGGAAGACGACGCGCTCGCCTTCCTCCGGCGCCGGCGAGACCTCCGTCTCCGGCGCCAGATGAACCTGCACGAGGTTGGCGGCGGGCAGGCGCCGGGTCTGGCGGAGGAATTCGATGTGGTCCTCGTGGATGTTGGACCCGTCCCACGAGCTTGACAGCGCCAGGGACATGGCGGCGAGAGCGGGCTGCGGCGCGAGACTGCGTCGGGCGCGAGGAAGAAGAAAGGGAAGAAGAAGAGCAAGGAGGGACGGGGATCGGGGGAGCGAACGAGCCTTTGTCTCTCCCCCTCCCCCCCTACTTGTAGGCTCGTGCGCCAGAGCCGAGGAGGCGCGGCGTGGGGGGTCGTGGGGATCGATCGTGCTCATCTTCCCCACGCCCGCGTTAATTACGCGCCTTGATGACGCGAAGAAACGGCCGCGGGGAGGCGAGCAGTCCCCTCGGGCCACAGAAGATCTGCGCCCGGGCCGAGGCCAGGGAGTGGCGGGCCCGGGCCTGCGGCGGCGTCCCGTCGCACGCGTGCGACGGCAGGACTTCTCCGCCACGTGGCTCGTCGTGGGGCCCGCGGCCAGCCCGCGGGTCAACCACGGTCACCTTAATAAACAAAAAAGTGCCCCGAAGTCGGCTGCGACGGCGAGGTCGGCCCCTCAGGGTATGAAGCCGGCCAAGCTTCCCGTCCTTCCGTCCGCCGTGAAGCTCGCCCGGCTTCGGGGACTACTGTCGGGGTAAATAGCCATGGGTAGCCCAGCCGGCTTCCCCTGGCCCCTTAGAAAAAATTATGAGCCCGTCCGGCTCATAAGAAGACTCAAGATCTGGGCCGCCTCCCCCCTAGCCGACTACCTTCCTAGCCGGCTTCGGGGGCAGCCCATCCTTTACCCTCATGAAGAAAGCTGTGGAGGGCCGGCTACGGCAAGGCCGGCTACGAGAGGCCGGCTACAGCAAGGCCGGCTACAGCCAGGCCGGCTCCCATAAAGCAGTCAAAGCCGTACCCGCAATGTACGCGTCCACTCTGCGATGATGAAGCGGGGCGTGGCTACAGTGGAGCCTGCCACCCCCAAAACCCGGAGCACGCCTGGTACAGCGCGCTGTGCGGGCAGCCACGGCCCGCCCGGCGCGGCACTATAGCCACTGCGGCTCTGACGCATCCACGACGGGCCACCAGCGTGGCCCCCGAGGCGGCGGGCCCCTTCGGGCAGAGGGATGCCGAAGGCGGCCGCGCCTCCTCCCCAGTCGGCAAGATAGAGGGCCGGCTTCCTATAGCCGGCCTGCCCCCCTCCTCGAAGGAGACGTCCATTAAGGAGACAGGATGCGGCGGGGCTACAGTAATCGCCCGCCAAGGCGGCGTTACTGTAGCCACGCTTACCCCGACCAAGCCTGCGTCAACAACACGGAGTAACAGTAACCAGCCGCCGACCAGGCCCTGGCCGGTGGGGCCGGCCTGTCGACCCAGGAGCCGGCAGCCGGCGGGACCCACCAGCCGGCGGGCCCCAGAAGCCGGCGCAGAAGCCGGCAAGCATAGTCACAGACAGCTGGGCCCCGCGCCCAGTCGGATTACCATTGTACCCCTGGGGGGTAGGCCTATATAAACCCCCCGATGCACCCATGCAAAGGGTTGGACTCTCATTCTAGACCTAGACACCATACAAGGAGAGGAAGCAAGCTGAGCTGAGCCCTTCTTCCTCCTTCCACCCAAAACAGCTCAAGGAGCATTGTAGCTACTTGTTCACTTAATAACCATGCGGAGACCCGGCGGAGCAGCAGTAGGGGTATTATCTCCCCGGAGAGCCCTGAAGCTGGGTAAGATTCGCCGGCGTGCATGTCTTCGCCTCATCCCGTTTCCAGGCACCGGCGATGTTTTATTGGCCCCGCAATGATAAGCCACCCGTTGGCATATGTCGCTCCTACCATCCGACAAAGAGTGTGTAGGCATTTCAGCAAATCCTAGCAATCATATTGCATCAGTAAATTTGTTCAAATCCGAATTGCGACAACTATATATCTTGATACACATTATGCACTGTAAAAACAAATACCCAAGGCCTAAATAAATCTAGAAATACTGACATTCAACTGTCCGGCCTTGGATGGAGCTGAAAGGAAACAATTAAAATAGTTGAATCACAAAACTATATTTATTTCTTTTCATATCTATTGCCAATCTGAATAAGGTTCCCGCAAAAAAAATCTGAATAAGGTACAATTCTCATTTCATCTCTAACAAGAACCATGTAGTGCCATGTATCTTGTGCCAAAAATTCTTGCAAGGAGCAATTGATTGTGCATAACCAAATTTTACTGTTTCAACTAGAGTGGGCTGATGCAAGCACACAACATGACCACAGTTGTTGGTCCCTCCTTCCTCTGCATCCTCGGTACATGTAATCTAATAATAGCATTTGTAGTGGAAAAAGGAGAATATTACAATAGGAGTTTGTACACTTGCGCCATAGGTTCACTTTTGTCCATTAAGTTGAAAATTGAAGTGGAATGCGTGAGATTAGGGTTTGTAGGGTTTGTTGATGTGGCCCGTGGCAGTGGCTTCGCTTTGCAGTTTGGTGTTGCGGCCTCTTCTCCATCATGTTGGTGCATCCTCTGGTGCCGGCATGAGGCATCTAAGCTTTTTTGGAGATTGGGATCTTGGATCTTCTGGCAGAGACAGATGTTTCTTGTGAATTTATTATGGAGGGGTGGCCATTTCGACTGAAATATTTTCATAAGAGTTCTAAAGTAGTTTAACAGGAAAAAAAGTATCAATGATATTTGAATACATATATTTAGATCAGGAAAATAACCATAAAATGCTTTCTTGAACCAACTATGTACTATTTATAGAGAGAAAATGGATCTACTGAGGTTTATTCAAATTTTCATTTGTGTCTTGCATTTTGTTAATCCCCTCCCACTTCAAAATACAGTGGATTATCTAATTGGCCTAGTCGCATCGGTATTTCCATCTGATAATAACTATATGGATTATGGGCTTATGTGGTGCTCATAGTTGGTACTAAGATTGACAAATAGACTCGTTGAGTGATTACTTTTGTCTTGATCGAGTTGGTTGGTGATGATCGCGATGTAGATGTGTGCAAATTTCATAGTCTAGTTTACTGCTATATACATAGACTGGTTAGTTATTCTTATGTGTATTAATTTGATACGATGCTTTGGGTCACTAAAAATTCCTTCTATTGAAAACAAAATCAGCTAAATGGTTTGGGATGTGTGCATCTTTCCATGCAGAGGTCCAGCATGAACTCATTGCAGTTGTATCGTCTTGATGCGAGGTTTATTGACTCGACTACTTTATCAAAAAGCTAGGCCCACTCGGTCTCCCTCTGCATCCGTAGAGATACATGATCTGTGACTGTACTGAACGTATATAATTTATCATTATAGTTATATTGTATAGAAGATATTTTCTCCACTTGATGCAGTACTCTTATAAGGAACGCACGGTATACTAATGAGTGCCATGCCAATGCTATTTAAGCGACCATCTAGCATTTGGCTCTGCTTCCATCGTTTGCAATTGTATTCACAGCACCAGACCCATGGTGAATGTCTTTTGGTATAGGAGCCGATGGATCTAGCTACACGGGTCATACAGCAACAAAGATATATTTGTAGGCATGGTAGGTATCGGGGAATTGGTGATATGCACAGAACAGAAGGTCAGTGTATGCTTATGTTTCTGCCCCTGTGCCTACTACTATGCATATGCACCCGAGACATCCACATTCTCACCATCGTTTGAACAATTCTGCCAAGGACTCGGTTATTAACATGAGTGTACCTTTTTATGTACATGTGTGCTCAGTTCATGAATGTTAGGATACTGTTGAGGGCAAGAAACAAGTTATGGCTAGCTTTGCTAACTTGTGGTCATGGCGCTACTGTTCCAGCCTTAATCTGGGGCTACATTAGCTTAGAACCATAATAATGTGCCTTCTGTCAGTAAACAGCATTGGCTCAGATTTTGTTTTCACTTCTTATTTTGGCCTTGTAACTGAACTGAGTCATTGAACATTGTATGCAAATGACAAACAAGAATGAAATGAAACAAAAAGATCAAAGGAAAACTGGATCACTTGTTACACCTACAAATAATGCACCAAACAAGGATAAAAAATCAGAATGTTTGCGTTTTCCTCTTGGATAGTGTGCTCAACTGGATCATTACCGTCATGCTGTGAATGGGACCAAGGCAGCATCCAATCTCAGATTTAAATCCAAAATGAAGGAGAAACTATGGGAAATTTTGTAATGGAAGCATGAATAAAGGAGTTAATGCAACAGCAGGGGAAATTCCACGAGCATACATAGAGTCCATATGTTCTACATGAGGCCATCTCCCCCAAATCCTACATCGTAGTAACCCGACTCGCAAATAAGTAATTTGCAGCAGGCTATGTACATTACCTGGTCAAATATCTCAACCACTACAGGTCACAGCCTTAGGGTGTCAGTTGATATGCGACGCGAGTTCGGCCACAAGCTCTTCCAGAACGTCGTCACGTATCATTTCAGCAATGTCTGCTCCGAACATTTCAAGTTCAGGGTGATGGTCCAGGGGCAAAGGCTCGACACTGTCCAGATCAAATGGCTGATGGCTCCTTCGCATGAATACTGCCGTTCGCCAGACATTTTCAGCTAACTTTCTCCAATCCATTTGAGGCCAGGAGTTCATCATGATTTTTGAACATAGGCTGCTGCCGGGAGCCGTCATATCAGCTAAGATTGAGTTAACGAGATCGAAAAGAAGCTTCCTGTCTGATTTCGACCACAGGAGCAGCTTGCTGTACTTGTTTTCCAGCCATACGAACACATCTGAGCTGAACTGCCACTGCTCTGGGTAGACTGGAAAGCCACACGCAGTGCCAAGCATCTCCTGGACATAAGTGCAGTCCCTGTCCTCCTCATCCTTAAATATGGGTAGCTGCTCTTCCTTCACCTGGTAATCTGAAATGTCTGTATCGTCGCACTCATCGCTCGAGTATGCATCCGAATCATCTTCGCGTGTATCAACTTGGTCGCCCATCTTCAGCATCTTAAGTTGAGCTCTGAGTCCTGCATTTATGAGATGAAATGGGAATAAAAGATTACTGACAAGAATATAAATCATATTAAGTGCAGAAGAGTCAGACTTGATTTTGGTATGCTTGCCTTGAATACCATCATTGACACTTTTGAAGATTCCAGAATAAGTAGACTCTTCTCCAGAACTTTGTTGCGATGAAGCAGTTGGACTTGAGCATTCGCAGCTCTCAGCGCTTACAGAATAAGCAGACTTTACTGCTTGGTGATCAATTTCAGCAATGCCACTCTCCATTAGTTGGCTTTTCACCTCCTGAAACCAAATGTTACAGTTTTGATAATTAGATAGTAGTAGTCTCAAAACTGAACATTTCATAACAGAGCTTACAGTTCTGGACAAACTAACATTGACAACAGAATAATGTAGCAGATTACTTAATACTCCCTCTGTTCATTAATATAAGACGTTTTGGCAGTTTAATTTGAACTGCCAAAACATCTTATATTAATGAACAGAGGTAGTAATAAATAACAAAAAAATTGTAATGTATTGTGTACCTTCAATGTTATGATATCCTGATCATGAATTACTATGTCTTCTGCCTCTGGTAACGGTGTTGCTAGCTTTTGCTCTTTCCACCCTGCCTGACCTTTCAAATTTTGCACATCCTCATGTGGAATAGCCAAATCAATTGCTGTGTGATCCTCAGTACTGATAACATCACCTGGATGCTCATTATATGTGTTGCTTGTCCTGGGTAGATCAGAAGTGCAGATACTGTGTCTTGTTCTCTCTGAAGTTACATAAATCTCTTTCTCAGGTAGCATATTTTCCTTTCCTACATGAACGATAACTCGCCCATTCTGCTTGGCTTTTCTGATTGGTAACCTCTTCCTGAGAAGTCCATTCCCAGTATCATCAGTGGGTGTATTCAATATATCCTTCAGAATGGGCAAGTTAGGTGCAGAGCGCCTCCTGCCCGGTAATTTTGCAACAGTGGTAGATGAGGTTGGGAGAGACTTGGACCTGGGAAAATTCCTTGATATGCCACTTCTTGAATTATCACCACGGTAAATCCCTGTCTTCCAACCATCTTTGCTGCTAATACCAAGAGGGCTGGCCGGCATCTCTTGCGCATTACTGGAATTGGTGTTTGAATCTGACAAACGCTTTTGGGTGGTTACTTTCGTTGCATCTCTAGCAGTGAGTTCAAGCATCTCACCTAATGTTCTTGTATCAGTAGGAACTTGATTTTCAGCTTTGGATTGGCAGGCCATTTGCCATCTTTCAGAGAGGTGCTTTCTGGCCTTTCTGCTCACCGATGATCCAGCAGAATGCGTGGATGAAGAAATTGACGAAGTCTCATCATGAGAAGTGGAAGCAGCCTTTTCCCTTTGACAGCCAACTCCAAGGTAGCACTCATTCTCAGATGGTTTCTTCCTGCTACCTCTTCTAGAGGTTTGTATTCTAAGCTTCTGTTCAGGTGTATCTCCTTCTGGCTCTGAAACTTGGACACTGCCATGTGCCATAGAATGTATGCCATCTTGCTTATGCGTACTATGGCGTGGCGGCTTCAACCATCGCGCACCAGTCCACTGACCAAACTGCGATGTTTCTTGGCTTGCTAAAACCGGTGTCGAACTTCTCCTCTGAGGGTCTGGTTTCAGAACAACAATTTGCGAGGGCCTCCGTGAACGCCTGCTCCCTTTTGGTGCCGAATGCTCCAGTGGCACATCTGAAGTTTCTTCGAGATGCACACTAGAAAGAGGACCCTCGGACTCACTGTCAACTTCCATTCTGCAAAGGTTGTCCTGCCCAAACGATTGCGCACCAGCACCATTGCTTCCATGGGGGTAGCACTGCGAACCACTGTAACCAAGGATGTGCCCTGGGAACCCTGACAAGGCAACACTGCTCTCCTGAAGGATTTCAAGGAAAACATCCTTCTTGGAGTACAGTATCTCAAGTGCGTCACCAAACTCCTTAGAATTCCGGTGGCCCTCGTCGGTGGAAAGGCGTTTTGCATCCAAGAACTTCTGCCTCACGAACTCCAGATCGGCATCGTTGCTTCTTGGGCGTGGCATCTCCTTGCCTGACTGCAACGCCTTGCGCATCGCCATGTTCTCCATCTCGGTCACCTCGAAAACATCCTTCAGTTCCGGCAGCTCATCGCCGCTGCTCCGGCATGGCCGATCCTCGCATGAAACCCGGGCCACTTCCTCAGCACGTCCGGATAACTTCAGCCGTGGGTTGCTCTGGATGTCACTCTGGCACCGGTCAAGAACCTTCTTGGACCTCGGCACGGTCTCGAGACCCATCAGCCTCGCAACGATGCTGGGCGCGCAGTGCGTGAACTCCACCTCTTCTGGCCCCTCTTTCGTCAAGTGTGGCTTTGCAGCAGCCATGTTCTGTTTGTTAGTGACTCCCTGTGAAACAGAGGAAAGACAGCACCACAGCTTCAGGAGGGTAGGAGATCATACAGCAATGAATTTTGTACAGAAAATGCACACTTGTGGAAACTCAGATTGGCCTTACCTCTCCATGCCAGTTCTCCTTGCCCCTATGCACTTCTGCCGGCGGGATCGCCTTCCTCGCCCTCTTGGACCCTCTCTTGAACTCAAATGTAAACTGGTTGAAAGTTCAAACATCGGAAGCATCAGGACTCATGGTCAGCGCATACCAGGAAGAGTCAAACATGGAGCATCATTCAAATTTATGAATAAAAAAATGAACGAAGCATGCTCATTAATTAATTAATTATATTTTGAAAATTTCGGACAGGAAATTTGAATCTGCATTTGGGGGATACTAATGAATCTAGTAAGAGCAAGAGAGATCAACCTACTAATAGAATATCAGCTACGAAACAGATTTGAATCTGCATTTGGGGCGAGACGGGCCGCTTACAGAGGATTCCTCGACGGAAGACACCACCGGATCCTCCAGCACCGAGACGGCGACGCCCTTCGGCTCCAGACCTCCCGCCGTCGCTCGCGCTGCGCAACCACGAAAACCAAAGCGGATTCAAATCGGAGGAGAAAAAAGAAATGGAAGCAAGAACAGAGACCCTGGCCAACAAACAAACTAGCCGTGCGGATGCGCTCACCTCGGCGCGACGCGGGGCGGGGGTGAGGGCAGCGAGGGGGCCTCGCCGCCGCCGCAGCTCCTCCTCCTCCTCCTCGCGGTCCGGCGCCGCCGCGCAGCATCGCCTGGCCGGCTCCCCCTTTTCCGCTCTGAGACCTTTTTGGGATGGGCTTCTCCTCTCTCTCTCTCGTTCAAGAGGAGGATTTGAACTGCGGCCGTCGCAGGGGCGGTGGGTCCCCCGCATAGGCGTGGCCGGGCGGTGCGAGCAGAGCGGGCTGGAATGGTACACCACGTGGCGCCGTACCCGCGCAGTGTCGCTGCGTGTGGGGTAAGGAATGAGCGGGGCCATAGCGTCAGTAGGGAGGAGGGTGCGAGTGTGGGGCGAGGCTGGGGAGCGGGGGGCGGTGGGCGTGGGGCTTCGGGTTTGAAAAGGCTGCGGGCACGCGGCGCGAAGGCCGAGGGCCCACACCCTGGTCTGGTCTCGCGCACAGTGATGAGCTGCGCAGCGCACGCCCAGCGAGGCGAGGCCGCGCAACACGCCACGCCGGTGCTTCCACGGCTCCGGATTTCTTTTCCTTTTTTTTTCTGCCGCATCAAGGTGTGTGCAGGAATAGGTGAAAAACGATGAATTCAACTTTTTTCAAAAACTTCAGACAAGATGAACCGGGTTAGGAAATAATTCAAAATATCATCCATTTTCATGACGTCCGGCCTCGGGACGCCATGGTAGATAGAACGATGCCTGGGGTCAAGGGCGTCATGCGGTCGGAGCTGACCGTGCGACGTCAGAAAGGACTGCCAGCCAGACCAGGGCGCCGTATGGTTTGCTTGAAGAAAACACCAAGCCCCGTATGGTCCCAACCCAACCTATCTCTCTGTTATTCTACATCCCCTATGTTACTCTCGCCCCCTCCCTCTCGCCTCTCTCTCTCCCTCCTCTCCACAATCTTGTGGATTTGAGCTCAGGGATGTTGGGTCCTCTTCCCCTTCGAACCCTTAAGGTACTCTTCTTTGTTTTTCTTTTTTTTATTGGTTGAAATCTCCGCATTGGATCGATTTGATTAAAACCTTAATTCATCCCTTTTTCGAAAGAAAAAAAATCATTGGATATTTATATGATAGGGTTAGGGATTTGGTAGGTATGGTATAGGATTTGTATGCTAGGGTTAGGGATCTGGTAGGTATAGTTGGCCTTATAGTTTTTAGGTTAGGGTAGGGTCTGTAGTAATTTTCGCATGGCTTTCCCTAATGATTCGTGCATATTTGGTGTATGCAAGATTTACTGTATGGATATTTGCAAATGTGTATATCTATGTGCAGTATGGATATTTTGAAGGAAATATGCCCTAGAGGCAATAATAAAGTTGTTATTTATATTTTTCTTATATCATGATAAATGTTTATTATTCATACTAGAATTGTATTAACCGAAAAGGTATAATACATGTGTGAATACATAGACAAACAGAGTGTCACTAGTATGCATCTACTTGACTAGCTCGTTGAATCAATGATGATTATGTTTCCTAACCATAGACATGAGTTGTCATTTGATTAACGGGATCACATCATTAGAGAATGGTGTGATTGACTTGACCCATCCGTTAGCTGAGCACGATGATCGTTTAATTTGTTGCTATTGCTTTCTCCATAACTTATACATGTTCTTATGACTACGAGATCATGCAACTCCCGAATACCGGAGGAACACTTAGTGTGTTATCAAACGTCACAACGTAACTGGGTGACTATAAAGATGCTCTACAGGTGTCTCCGATGGTGTTTGTTGAGTTGGCATAGATTGGGATTAGGATTTGTCACTCCGAATATCGAAGAGGTATCACTGGGCCCTCTCGGTAATGCACATCACTATAAGCCTTGCAAGCAATGTGACTAATGAGTTAGTTACGGGATGATGCATTACGGAACGAGTAAAGAGACTTGCCGGTAACGAGATTGAACTAGGTATTGAGATACCGACGATCGAATCTCGGGCAAGTAACATACCAATGACAAAGGGAACAACGTATATCGTTATGCGGTTTGATCGATAAAGATTTTCGTAGAATATGTGGGAGCCAATATGAACATCCAGATTCCGCTATTGGTTATTGACCGGAGACGTGTCTCGGTCATGTCTACATAGTTCTCGAACTCGTAGGGTCCGCACGCTTAATGTCATGGAATTGTCACGTCTGATGTCCTAATGTGAGGACTTAGTCGTGAGGCCAACGCATTTATGTGGTAGCTTGAGAGGGGTTGAGCGAAATCGAGAGACGCAAAACAAAACAAGGATTTAGACAGCTTCGGGCCCGGGAAATATCATCCGGTAACAACCCTACATGAGAAAGGCACATGTTTAGAATCCAGAAAACATGTTGTTTTAATTCCTATAAAATGAGGGAGCCCATATCTATTTAGAGCCTATTTGATTCACATGATTTCTAAAACGCACCAACAGTATCATGCCATCTTCCATACTACAAAACTGCATGAATGTCTGAATTGCATAGGAAAAAATTACAGAGAGAAGATGATAGAGAAGCCAAAGTTATGACAACCCTACTGGCAGACATTGCATTTGTTTATATGCGCCACATGGAGAATGGCGTGGAGAGAAGAGGAGGGAGAAGCCAAAGTCGAATCAACAATCATGAATTGTGTGTGTGTGTGTGTGTGTGTGTGTGTGTGTGTGTGTGTGTGTGTGTGTGTGGTGGGGGGCAGCCATGGCCATGCGGGTGGCATGGTTGTTGGTGTTCAGCGTAGCATGACGACTGAGGGGTGTGAGCGCCAAGGTACATAACTTGCCCGGTGTTTTTCCAAGCTGACGACGGCATCATTCGCGGGCGTCGTTTCCTTCTTGAAGGGTCTGTCACGGTTGCTCCGTTCCCTTTGTGTTGCTCCAGGTGAAAACTTGATCCTTGAGATCGGGCGGTGGCGGCACTCTAGTGTCGTGTCTTTCTAGAAGGCACCGCCTTGAAACCCATTCTTCCTTGTTGCCCGGCTTCACCTCTTTGTGGTCGCTAGCTCATGGCGGAGGCCTCGGTCAGCTCCAGGCGGTTCCTATTGGCCCATATGTAGATTGCTTGGTGGTTGATTCGATGGTGTTGTGGTGCTCCATCATCTTTGTCTCCGCCTTGGGTGTGTGTTGTGTGTGTGGTGGGGTGTTGTTCGTGGATGCTTGTATATTTGGTCGTGGCTTTATATATTAAGTGGGACAAAAGCCTTTTTCAGTAACTAGTGGTGCCCAAGTTGAGGCAAGCAAAGCATGCCCATGGAAGCGCCTCCGTGACTAACTAGCCCGTCTTCTACAAATGCGATATCCGGGGCTATCAAGATACTTGTTAGATCACATATATGTGGGATTTCATTTTAGGTGGCGATGTGTAGACCAACATGAGGCCCACACCAATGGAGAAACTATGACCAGTTAGATATTAACTATGTAAATATATAATATATTTCTCCTAAGGGGAGATATGCAACCCCCCCTCCCCCCTAATGAACAATTATTTCTGCGTAAAAGGTTTTTGTATTGTTCATTCTTTGCTATGGTAAGTGTTACACAGGCATCTACCATATAAGATCTATCTTTTGTGTTTTCCATGGTATTTTTACAAAAAGAAGATGGCATCTTTCTCATATATCTTTTGTGTACTTTAAATACATGGCACTTGTTTCCACAAAAACATGGGTAAAGTTTTATATTTATTTTTTATGTTTTTTTTTCTCAAATTGCTTTTCATGAGAAAAAAATCCATGTGTGTCCCTCATTTCGTACAAGTTTTTCCATGTTATTTTACATGGGAGTCCATTTACATGCTTTTTTGATATTAACTGTCCAGGGTTAACTTTTTTGGGTGCATTTTCCCATATCATTTATTATTTATGGGCATGGCATTTATATTAGTAAGAACATGGCATTTCTATTATTAAGAGCATGCTAATTTATTATTAAGTGCACGCCATTTTTATTACCAAGAGCATGGCATTTTTATTATGAACATCATGGCATTTTTATTTATTAAGAGTATGGCATTTTTTATTAAGATGATGAAAAGTTTTTTAGTAAGAGCATGTCAATTTTTTATCTATAGCATGGTATACAAAATAATGGCATGCCATTTATATATTATTGTATCTTGGCATTTTTATTTTTCATGTCATGGCATTTGTATTATCTCTGTCATGGCAATTTTCCTTATTTTTGAGCATGTCATTTTTGAATAATTCATGACTATGGCAATTTCCCCTTCTTGTTTGTACATTTTTATGCCAAATCTATAGAGACATGGTAGTTTGTATTTCTAAATCTTTTCTTAGCGCGCCATTTTTTGCATTTTTAATTTGTATGTTTAGGTGTACAATACTTTTGTAGAGAAAATGTACAATACATGATCATTGTTGAACATGACAAGGCATTTTTATTTATATGTCAACGCAATTTTGTGGTATATTTTATATCGTTAAAATGAGGTCCAAAATCTATACCTAATGATAAAGGAGCTATTGCTTCTGGTGGTTCACGAAAATTACCCTCAAAGTTGCAAAATATTACCAATCAATGCCACCTATAAGTTTTTTTGATAAAAATCATTTTACACAGGGAAATCTCCAGCCTGGGCCGGACCATGCAGTAGGGACCTCCTATACTGTGCTCTGCGCGCTGGGAGAAGACGCAGCACGCCGTTTGGGCCGACCCATGTCCAGACGGCATGTTTTCCACTTTTGTTTTTATTTTTATTTTCCTTTTTAGTTTTTTCTACTTTAAATAATTTGGTACTTCAAAATAGTACCGAAAATTTGAAAATGAGTATTTTGAAGAAATTTTTAATAAATCATAAAATATTTGTGGATTCAAAAAATATTCATGATTTTGTAAACAAATGTATGTGTATTAAAAACTGTTCAAAATTTTGAAAACAAATTTTTGGGAAATCATAAAATGTTCATGAGTTTATTTAAAGTTCATGTATTAAAAAATATTAATGAAATTGAAAAACAGTTTGCAAATTCAAAAAATGTTCATAAAAGGAAAAATATCCACAAATTTCGAAAATTGTTCGTAACTACAAAATAGTTCATTCATTCATAAAATGCCCACTAATTCAAAAAACGATCATGCATTTGAAAAAAATTGTTAAATAAAAAAATGTTCGTGAATTTCAAAAATTGTTCCACCAATTTCCAAAAAAAAAATGTTCATCGATTCTAGAAATGTTCACCGATTCAGGATTTTTTTTTAAAAAAATTACACTTTAAAAAGAATGTTTGCAACTAGTATAAAATGTTCATGAATTCAAAAAATGTTCTTGATTTTAGAAAATGTTTGAATTTTTTTTAAAAGTGTTCTTGAATTTGAAAAATGTTCATGATTTCAAATATGTACAAAAGTTTAATTTTTTCATGATTTCAAAAATTGTTCATGACTTTTCACGAAATTGAGAGTGATAGTGTATCTGGGTGATGCAACAAAATGTGGTCATGGCCATCGGAGATTATGCCCTTTTGCTACTAATAGGTTTAAGGCCATTTAGTAGTGTGGCATGAAAATGAACTTTTTGTGTTCAATTGAAGGCCTTTCTCTATTTTAATGGACACTAAAGTGAAATGGGTTGGTTCGAAGGTGCTTTAGGCTGGTCATAGTGGAGAGTAATATAGACTAGTAACATGCATATGTTACTAGTGTATGTTACTACCTTTATACTGATTAGTGTCAAATGTGTGGTAATATAGATGTGTTTACATATTACTTTGTAGACTTATTTTGCATCAGTAAGCGCTATGTGACGATAACATATTATGTTACTCTATTTGGTTCTCTCCTCATTAACTACTTGTGGTCTCACCATTTTTTTATGTGGCATCTATGTTACTACTTATGTTACTCACACTATGACCAGCCTTACTTCGAACCAAAATGTTTGCTTAGGTGGCATCATCAGCGCTGGCATTCGCTTGTGGGGAATGCCAGCCAGTTATTATAGGGTTCAAAACTTTTGCCAAGGGCGTCTGTTGTGCTTTTTTTTCTTTTTTCTCTTTATTTTCTTCTCAATTTTCTCCTTTTGTCTCAACTGACGGTACAAGTCTCACGCAACCTGCTGTGTATATATATTAGTTTTGCTAAAGCACATCCACATGTGTTTTAAATATTGCACATCTAAGTCCTATGTCATTATTTTTACGCTAAAATTCGTGCAAGCTAGTACTGCACGACAACACAACTCTAGCCGGACTCCTACTACTCCAAATACTAGTGCTAGGACTTTCCTTATACTATTTCATTGATAAAGGGTTTTCCCCTGCTTTATATTATATATAAATCCGATTTGTCATGTCGTACAACAACAAAAGTTCACCACCAAAGTTTACACAAGTTAAACGCCTCCAGTCAACTATAGTAAAAAAGTCAGTTCAAAAGCTACAACAGCTCCTCACTGCTGCGCTGAGGATGTTCACAAGACCCTCTTGACAGAACATACCACGAATTGTTCACCTATAGTCAGTCGGAGGACAACATGAGGATATATGTCTAGGTATATTCTGGAGGTATTTCACAAAGGTGACCGGCCTATGTACAAACTTCGCCAAGAGTCTGACCTTGCCGATTCGTTGTGCTGGTTTGGACTTGGAACGAATCATGCGGGCTTTGCAGGTGCCGGTAGGAACATTAAAAAATCTGTACCAACCTTGGCATGCCACTATCCATAAAAATCTGCAGAAACATGACTACATTGGCATCACGACCGAATTCGACAATAGAATGGCAGGCTGGAGGGGCAAACTGATGTCCAAGGGTGACTCATGCTTGCAAAATCAGTACTCAGATCGTTACTGGTCTACATGATAACTACTCACAGACCACATAAGTGGCTCCTACGATGGTTTGATCAGAGAACAAGATCATGGTTTTGGTGTGCCGAGACCAAGTGCCATGGGGGAAACTGTAGGGTAAGATGGGAGGTTGTCTGCCGACCGAACCCCGAAGCACCTGGGAGGACTTGGCTTCCAGGGTATGGATAAATTTGCAAGGGCCCTGAGACTTTGCTGGTTATGACTGCGTTGGACTACCTCTCCAATCCCCAACCTAGGGTCGCAAAGCCCCTATGATGATCATGACTTTCCAGTTTTTGCTGCAGCAACCAATTGGCACCTATGCCGACGGCTGCCGTCAGCATACCTACGCCGCAGATCGGTGACGTGGCATGGGGAGATATGCCGACGGCCGCCCGTCCCGACCGTCGGTATAGGTTTGACGGCGTTAGCCGCTAGTCACGGGCGGGGTCGCCGGGCCCACAGGTATACCAACGGCTGATGTATGCCGACGGCTGCTGTCGGCATGTCTGCGCCTAGGTCGACGGCCGTCCTGTGCCGACGGCGGCCGTCGGCATAAATCCGTGTAACCCGACGGCCAGGCTAAACCGACGGCCAAGACTGGGCTATCGGCATATCTCAAACTAGGCCGACGGCAGCCGTAGGCATAGGTTTGACCATCGGGGTAGGGCCGTTTTCCGGTAGTGCAAGGTAGTATCAATTGGGAACGCTCGGACTGAGATTTTTCGGAAGGACTCTTGGTTGCATGGTTTGGCACCTAGGGACGTTGCCCCGAAACTATGTCTCGTTTGCCCGCAAGGGTAGATCGGTTGCTGACGCCCTGCTGCACGACTAGGTCCTATGCACGACAATTGGGTTCAAGACCTGGCCAATTCCTAGGTGGATGACTTGACTGACGAATTGATCACATTGGCAGGTATGCTTCAGTCCATCTCCATTCAGCCCCTGGTGCATGATACAATTACATGGAAGCTCACAAATGATGGCACTTACTCTGCTAGCCCTGCTTCTTCCAGTTTGAGGGGTCCAAGTTTTTATAGTTGCATTTGGAAGGGGTGGGCACCAGCCAAACACAAGATCTTCCTCTGGACAGCGCTGCAAGGCAAGATCCTAACAGCGGATCTCCTGATGCTTAGACATTGGGAGAACAATTATTTTCACCCTCTTTGCATGCGCTGCCTCGCGAACACTGCTTCACTCCTTTCTCCGGACAGTTGGAATCAGAAAGGCTCCGATCTGGACTAGTTTGATCTTCTTTGTGAGCAAACAGCGAATAATGAGTCAAGTAAAGGATTAAAGGCGATCACAGCTTTAATTTGCTGCGAAATTTTGGCTTGAGCACGACAAGAGAACATTCCAGCAAAAGGAGCTCCCGGTGGCAATCGTGATTCAGCGGATTAGAGATGAAGCGGCAACATGGAAACTTGCGGGTTGTCCAGTAGCATTTGACCCTGGCTGAACCACTTTAGCTTGCTTAGGCCGGAAAAAAGTCCATTTTAAACCTTGATCTTGTAGAGGTTCGGCGAATCAAACCCCAACCTCCAAATCCCTGTCGTTCGCACCCTGAACTGACTAATCCCGGTCTAAATTGAACCTGACAGTGGTTTTAGGCTAGAAAACGCTGACGTGGCAAGGATTAAGCAGGATTGCTTTTCTGACTGGTGGGCCAAGCACAGTGTCGTGGCTTTCTACCTTTAAGTGTGCGCGTGGTCGGACAGAAGGGCGCGGTGGCGATTTGGGGTTAGGGTTCTTCATAGCTGGGCGGCGGCGGCGGCGACGGCGGCGATTCACAAAGCTGGTCGGCGATCCACGGCGGCGGTGATGTCGTGGGGTTCTTCTGCTCCCGGATTCCGTCGAGCCAGCGAAAGGAGGGAGTCGGAAAGTAGGTCGCCGGTGCGGTACAGGGAGGATGCAATGGCATACGAGCCGCCCAAGCTCTGCCATTGCAATCCGCGACTGAAGGCACCCAGATGGATCTCCTGGAGCCGTCAAAATCCTGGCAGGAGGTACTACGCTTGCGTGAATGCACTGGTGAGGATTGTTTGTTCGATTTTCTTTTCATTTCTGCCCCTCTGCTCCAGACTTCTCTGAATTTTTATTTTGGACAAATGGGCAGAGTGGTGGTTGTGGCTATGTTGAATGGCATGATGATCCACTCCCACAGTTCTTCAGTGAGTTGATTGGTGATTTGCGTGATGAAGTCTGGAGATTGAAGGGTCAAGCAATTGGGCATCGGTCTGAAGATGCAAATACAGTTTCCCCAATGTCTGAAGATCAATCTGAAAGAGAAGGCATGATGCTTTGTCCCTGCAAGCACAACTGAAAGAGAAGAATGCAGAGATAGATGCACTGAAGATCAAATATATGAATGTGGTGTTTGTTTTCATGGTGTTTGTGCTAGGTTTAGTGGTAGGGAAAATGGTACTGAACTGAGTTGTTCAGTTAGTAGTTCTCTGGCAATGCTGCCTTTTGTGTTGAAATGATGCAAACCTGTCCTTTTGCTCTGAAATTTGTGATGTGCAATGCTGCCATTTGTGTTCAAATGATGCAAACCTATCCTTTTAAATGAAAAATGTGATCTGGCACTACTGCCATTTGTGTTGAAATGATGCTATGTTGAAATATGAAATGTTGTCACCAATGTTGAAATTATCCTAGCTTTTGTATATGTTCTGGCATTTGTAATGCTGCCATTTGTATATGTTTTGGCATTTGTATATGCTCTGGCATTTGTATATGCAAAAATTGAACAAGATAATGAACAAGAAAAGAAAAGAAGCACAATTGCCAAAAGAAGTTTTCACTGATCATGAACAAGATAAGCCACTGGGCATTTGGAGACAATATTTCAAGGTCTAGTGAACATTATCCAAAAGAGCACACTGTTTGCAAAGTTACATCAGTGCAACAATAACAAAAGGAGATGCAGCAGTTCCCTGAGCAAGTGAAAAAACAAAGGTCTAGTACATCAGCAACTTAGTAGTTCCCTGAGCAAGTGAAATAAGAGAAGCTTGGCATTGTAGATGCAGCAGTTCTTTTCCCCCTTTTTGCTCCAGTTCCTCTCCCTCTTGCTGAACTTGATGTAGCTGCTGGAGGATGCACTGAGGATGGCCCAGATTCTGATGTTGCAGCTCTCTTCCTTGGAGGCTTGAAAGATGTTGCAGCTCCAGTTCCTCTCCCTCTTGCTGCAGTTGATCTAGCTGGTGGTGGTGCTGGTGCTGCTTGAGGAGTTGATCTAGCTGGTGGTGCTTGGGGAGTTGATGCAGTACCACCAGCAGTAGTACTTTGAGGCCCCTGAGAAGAATACAATGTAATTCTGGAAAAGCAGCTTCATAATGGAAAAGCAATTAAATCAGGGAGAAATATAATACAATGTAATACCTCAAATGTTTTCTTCATTTTCTTTGCTAGATGTGCATTCTTCCTCTTGCCTTTCTCAGGATTCTTCTTGCATCCTGACTTGTTATGTCCTGGATTTCCACACATGGAACACTTCATAATGATGCCATGCTTGCTCATTTTCTTCCCCTTTGGTTTCTCTTGTTATTCTCTCTTCCTATCATTCTTTCTTGGCCTTCCTGGCATTTTCATCCTCACATAATCAGGTGCTACAGGCCTAGGATTTTTTGACACTAGCCACATCTCCTCACCTTCCACAGGCTGCAAGCAGTGCTCATATATTGTGTTGAACACCTCAACAGAATAGCAAGGATTAATAAAATCATCAATTTGCTTTTGGCATTTGTATATTGCACTGATTGCATGGTGGCAAGGAAGCCCTACTAGCTGAAAGTACCCACATGAGCATGTTCTTTTGTCAAGATTGACTGTGTATTGCCTTCCCCTCCCATTGATTTGCTTAACCTCAAAACCATCTTCTCCATTCCATAGCACCTCAAGCCACTGGGTCATTGCAATACTTTTTTTCAGCTTCTTAAATATGGCAGGGCATATTTTTCCTGTAAACTTCTCTCCTTTCAATCTTTGTTCTTGAATTCTCACTAGTATTTTCTTCCTAATTTTCTCTAGCATAGAGATTATAGGATAGAACCTAGCATCCACTATAGCATGATTGAATGACTCACAGAGGTTGTTGTCTACTGATTCACAGTTTGAACCCACTGGAAAAAATGCCCTAGCCCAATGAACAGGTTCTGTTCTCATTATGTCTTTAGCCCCTTCAGGTGTCTCCTGTGCTAGCTTGGCTTTGTAGTAGTTGAAGTCTTGCCTATTTGAAGCTTTGGCAACTGCCCAAAATTTCTTCTGCCACTCATGATCTCTGTGTTTCTTCCTCCAGTTAGCATATATGTGTCTAGCACACATCCTGTGCTGTGCAGCAGGAAGATAATCCTTCACTGCATTTAGTAGGCCCTTCTGCTGATCAGAAATAAACACCCAGCCTTCTCCATTGTTGTTGATATCCAGATCTTTAATGAGCAAGGCAACAAACCACTTCCAAGATTCATTTGTTTCCTGCTCAACTACAGCCCAAGCCACAGGGTACATCTGATTGTTAGCATCTCTTGCTATGGCACATAGTAATTCACCTTTTACTGCCCCTTTGAAAAAACACCCATCAAGGCCTATAACCTTCCTGCAACCAGCCTTGAAACCTTTCTTCAAAGCATTGAAGCAAACATAGAAACTATGAAAAACACTTTGTTGTTTGTTTGTTGGATCCATACAAACAGCAACAGTGCTTCCAGGATTGCTCCTAAGCAGCTCAAGTTGATAGTCAAAAACTCTAGTGTACTCATTCTCCATTCCAGACATCAATATATCCATCACAATTTTCTTTGCATGCTTGCACTTGGAGGTTGAAACATCAGCAAACATGTCTTGCAGAACAGTTGCTTTAATGCTTTCAATTTTCCACATTGGATTTGCTAATATGAAATGTTCATATCTTTGTGCAATGACCTTTGCAGTAACAAGTTTGTTGCATCTATTCTGTGCACATTCATGAAAATCATTGTAAGTTATCACCTGCATTCTTGATGTTCTTGATGTCTTGGCCGCATAGATTAGCCAAGGACAACCAGGCCATCCACACTTGGCCCTCACCCTGTCATTCTCAGATTTAACAAACCTGATGCTTCTCTTTGTAACAAGACCATATTTTCTCAAAGCTTTGCACAGCTGGTTTTTGCTTCTGAACACCATGCTTACTTCAAAATGAGGTATCTCAGTATCATTGTTATATCTTGGAAACTGGCTCTTCCTCTTCACTAATTCTCCATCTGAATCTTCATCATAACTGAAATCTTCATCATCTGAATCATAGTTCCAGTCACCTTCTTCTCCTTCTAACTGTTCCTCCATATTTGCAATGAGATCAATTGGCACTGGACCTGATGCATCTTTTCCAATCCAACTCTTACTGTCTCTCATTCTTTTTTTGAACTTCCTAGCATGCCTCCTTAGCTCCACAACCTCTGAATCCTCTCCACTGTCATCAGTATGTGCAATATATTCAACATCTGACTCTGAATCTGTCTCTACTGTGTCTTCATCATGCCCTGGAGCAACTGGAGGTACATTTTCAGCATGTGCTACTCCATACATGCTAGGATCATGCCCTACACCAACTGAATGCTGACTTGGATCCAACACTTGAGAGTATGCAACTTCATCATGCACTGCAGCAACTGAATGCTGGCTTGGATGCTGCACTTGAGGATATGCAACTTCATCATGCCCTAGTATAATTCTTCTGCCTTGTTTCTTCACTGGGCTTCTTATTACTTCTTTTATAACACCAGCATCATCAGTAATGAGCACATCCACTTGTTCTTCTTTAGGAGCAGTGATGATAGCATCAGGTTCTTCTTCACTGTCTTCCTCTGCATTGATTTCTTCCTCAAAATCACTAGAACTGGTGCTGTGCTCACTATGCTCTTCTTCTCCATGATACTCAACATACACATCAGCTACTGAACCAGCAGGAATGTACTCTGCAATTCTCACACAACTGCTGTCATCACTAAGAAACATCAAACCATTAACCAGTTCTTTTCCAGGAATCAAAAAATAAAATTTCATTGATTCTTTCACTGCAGTGTGATCCTTCAGAAATCCTTTCAATTCTTGCAGAGACAACTTGTCCCTCTCTATCTCTGAGAATGCCTCATCTCCTCCAACATAGCTGACATTAGGCCCAATTCCGATGAATTCTCCACCATAATGGAACAGGACATTCAGTATCTCATGAGGGTCCATGGTTTACACTGTAATAAACAAACAATGCAATGGATTATTACCTAACCATGCTTGAATCTTTGGAAAATCGCTAAAAAATCTAGCATTTTTCGCCCAAAAGATCAAACCCCAATCCCATGGATAAACCCTAGCCCGAAACTGAGCCAACACATGACAAGTACTGGCAGCGGGAGGAGGAGGGCATAGATAGGGTTACCTTGCTGCTACGCGCACCGCCGCCGCGTCTGGATCGTCGCCGCACCGCCGATCAACCGCCGCTCGCCATTGATGACGCCAGACAGAGGTGGTTGAAGGCAGGGGGACGCGAATTGCTCAAGGTAGCCAGGTTTGGGCCTCTTTTATTGCAGGAATGGACGACCAGACGGGCCACTGTGGGCCGGCCCAGTTATTTGCACCCGCCCGCGCGTAGCAACTGCACCGTTTGGGACAAAAAAATAGAGATCCCGGCCACGTCAGACACTCCCCGTTTGGATAGCGTTTGAGGGTTCAATTTAGACCGGGATTAGTCAGTTCAGGGTGCGAACGACAGGGATTTGAAGGTTGGGGTTTGATTCGCCGAACCTCTACAAGATCAAGGTTTAAAATGGACTTTTTTCCTTAGGCCGTAGTGTGGGTTGTGTGCAAAACTCCGATCCTATTGTTCTTTGGACGCGTCTACACAGCGGCCGGCTGCTCCCTGACGTTCCGGGGCAGCCGGCAAAAATAAAAAAAACTTTGATCTTTTTTGGCAAGTATTTGTCTCTTCTATCTGATTAGAAAAAAATTTATTGTTTTAAATGACTAAACAAAAACAACCCATTAACAGGGCATTAAATGATCCACATGCATGCATTCGGTTGTTGGCTTTTTCCTGCATGACGTGGGTGGATGACTTTCTAGCATTTAATTCATGATTTATGAATTTTTGAAAAGCCATAACTTTTAAACCACGAATCCGAATTAAGATCCGTTTTCACCTTTGAAATCCTTGCGACGTGCTCTTCGAAACTAAATCCCGCATGGGTATGTTTCGATGAAATATTTTTTGTGCAATTTTAGTACATATTTTATGCAACCATCTAGCAGTCAATGTGCAACTAACCGTAGTGGATGTGCAACTTCGCACCTACCATGTGGACGTGCAGTTTTTACTAATGACGCCTCCATCCCCAAAAGTACCCACTTGGAGTGAGATGTGCAACTTCGTCTCTTGTTGAGGCCAACTGTCTAGTAGTTGACGTGCAACTTTTCTCCTACCCGTGGATGTGCTTTCACTATTTACTGCATCGGCCAACTGCCTAGCAGTAGATGTGCAACTTCATATGTTACGATGGCCAACTATCTAACAATGTGCGCAACTTTCTCTTGTATCACTCGTGGATGTGCAACTTCGTGTGTTGCCCCGGCCAACTGCCTAGCAGACTATGTGCAACTCCGTCTATTGCCCCTGCCAACTAAAACTAATACGTATCCACAAGTAGGTAGGGGAAGAAGTTGCACATCGACTAATAGGCAGTTGGCGTAAACAACAGACTAAGTTGCACAAACCACTGGTAGGGAAAGTGGGGAAGGGTTGCATATCGACTACTACGTAGTTGGCCGAGGTAGTAGACTAGTTGCACGTCATAAAAAGTTGGTTGTCATGGTTTCTTTGTTGCAATATCAAAAGAATTGGATCATGCAGCTGCAAACTTGGTTTTCAAAAAAGTTGCACAATCCGGTACTAAAGTTGCACCATGTGGTAATAGAGTTGTACAATATAGCGTCAAAGTTGGCATCAAAAAAATTCGTCAAAACATATCCATGCGGGATCTAGTTTCAAAGATCTCGTCGAGAGGATTTTAATAGTGAAAACGGATCTAAATTCCAAAACACGGTTTAAAAGATATGACTTTTTAAAAATTTGAAAACCCGAATAAATGGACATGCACATCCATGCAATAATGCGGTGTCTTGCCCATTTGACCATCCTAGTAGTACATGCCACGTCACGAATAAAGACGAAATTTAGACTATAAAACTACATGCATGCGTGTGTAAGACCGCCGCTCGTTTTCTCTAATTAGTGCGTAAGCACTTTTTAGAATTTAGGTTATTCTTTTTGTTAATCTTTTTAATTTGGTCTTCCACCACCTCTACTTGGGCATCGGCCACTTCTACTCCAATGGAATCACAGCAGCTCTCCTACTGTCAGTCGTAGGAGCCACGCCGTTCTCCATCAAGGAGGTTGGACCAGAGTTTTCATTTTTCAGATTGCGTCTTTTTTCGCCCCTGGCGGAGGTGGACGAATCTCAGCCATTCAAATATTTTGGCAAAATCCCAGATGAAATTGCTAAAACAAAACTTGAACTTTTGAACGAAATTTGGCCGAAATTTGGAATCAAATAGAGCATAAGTATAGCAGCCCGGCAACCCTCGGGAGTAATCATATAATCTTTAGCAAATAGCTCTAGGGATTAAAAAATACTGCATCGGTCCAACATAACAGTCACACAGTATTTCTGAACTTGACAGTACAACCTTAATGATGGCCTCCAAAATAACCTTAATAGTCCAACATCAGTTCCAATCATCACAGCGTAGTTCAAAGTTTAAATACTCCAGTACAACCAATAGACTTTAAAGGATTCCACGGAAACAACAGCTCCAAGAAAACAACCATAAGCATGACATTGAAAAAGCAGCTCCAAAAGACAACCATCAAAGCATGAAAATTGAAACAACAGATCCAAAAGAAAACCATTAAAGCATGGACAGAGAGTGGTCTTGTTCCATTGAAAAAGCTCCAAGCCTCCAGGACCCAACTAGCATCAAGCTCCAAGCTCCAACTAACATCACAACAGCTAAGTATCACTTAAAAGACAAATATGACAAGCTCCAACTAGCATCGCAGCAGCTAGGTATCACTTAAGAGACAAATATGACAGGTGATAGGTAGCAATTAGAATAACAATACTGATCGTACAGTGAGCATAAACATAAACTAGAGTTTCCCAACTCACCTCGTTTTAAAACAATATCTATACCTGAATGCTTAGAATACTGACTACTATGCGTTTAGAGCATAACGCAAGCTTAAACTACAAGATTTCTTATCTATTTCAAAACTAAAACTGTGGACATATTAATATCAAAGTGAACATTCATAAACAAAGGAAATAAGCAAAATTAAAACAAATTTTTTGGAAGGGCTTGAGTTAGATCAGATTGTTTGAGAAAAAGTTTGCATTATGTTAGATTACTAGAGATATAAAAGGTGAATAGAGAGCAAGGTTCATCACGAAAGTTTGAGCTTGAAAAAGCATATAAAAGGTGAATAGAGAGCAAGGTTCATGATTTCTCCATGCTATTTTACCAACAGGAGGGGAGAAAAAAGAGGTCCTATCTTATTTATGTTAGCCCAACAATGTATATGCACTTGTGATATGAGATTAGAAATTAAGCCACTGCCTTTTTTACTTAGCCAAATCAGGCCTTAATGATCTAAGGAGCACAAGATGCATACTTTGCTTGTACTGTTAGGTGCAGTGAGTCAAAGTGCCTTAAGATACTTCAGGGATAGGGTGTAACCTAGAATGGGGTAAAAGACTCTTATTAAGACAAGGTTAATTATCAAGTCTTAGAAATGCTCTAGCTCGTGTTGGACTTGCGCGTTAAGGCTTCGATTGGAAATGTCGTTTTCCATCAAAAGCACCCAGAAAATATACGTTCATAAAAGAAAGCAGGTCATCTTCAACTAAGCGCTTGGATTCTCGTTTCTAGGTTGTAACATTTACGGTCATTTCTTAGTTTACATCAGTATTTTGGGTGTAATCAGTCGGTTTCTAGAACACTCCTCCCCCGTCATTTTCTTCCCCGGTACTCCCTCCGTAAAGAAATATAAGAGTGTTTAGATCACTACTTTAGTGATCTAAATGCTCTTATATTTCTCAGTTTTTCTTCTTCTTCTTCTTCTTCTTCTTTATATTTTTTCTTCTCCCATTTTTTTTCATTTCATATACATGATAAATTTTTTCCATTGTTTTTAATTATGGTCAACATTTTTCTATACACATTTAACATTTTTAAAATGCTTGTTTAACATTTTTCAATTATTTATTCAACATTTTTTGAAATTCTTGATTAACATTTTATATACATGATAAAAAAATTCATCATTTTTAATACACGATCAGCAATTTTTCTATACATGTTCAACATTTTTTTAATGCTTGATTAGCATTTTTTAAATACTTGTTCAACATTTTCTGAATGCTGGATTAATATTTTTTAAGTACTTGTTTAACATTTTTTTAAATACTTGTTCAACATTTTTAAAATGCTTAATTAACATTTCCAAATACTTGTTCAACATTTTTCAAGTGTTTTTGTAGAGTGATTTTGTGTTATATATATATAAGTATAAACAAAGGTGGAAAAAAAGAAAAACATAAAACATAAAAAAACCTAGAAAACAGACTGTGGCCTCACGCACGCATGGACCGGGCCACCTTGCTCACCCCCTTCAGCGAGTCGGATGTTACACTCACTGAAGGCGAGGTACATGAAGTCTTCATTGGATGGTTGTAGACCTGGAAGCACAATAGTATATACTCCCTCCGTCCCATAATATAAGAACATTTTTGACACTAGTGTAGTGTTAAAAACGTTCTTATATTTTGGAACAAAGGAAGTACTTATGTGTGTGTCGCTGGCTTCATTGGTTTTGTGGTTCTTTATGTAACGTGCTTTGACAATTTTTCTTTTTGTAGCAGTTCTGTTGTCAGATGACTCTTCGACGCCGTTTGCGTCTGTTGGTATAGGAGGGAGTTATGCAACTTTTTCTCGATTCAAGTAAGCTATACGATGTACACATGAAAAACCTAATAAAAGTGACCTCGAGGGGCCATATGAAATTTCCACAGTGGAGAAGAAGACAGGAGGGCGTCCTTTCTTTATGTACCTGGTGCTACGGAACTGTGACCGAGACTAAGAGCCTGTTCGTATGCACTCCGCTCCCGGAGCGGGCGGAGTGGGACTGAACGCTACCACTCCTCGGAGTAGAGAGAGTGGAGCGGAGCTGGATGTAGTTTAATCCGGCGGAGTGGCTAATACTGAGCTCCGCGGACGACTCCTTTTGCCCGGTCGATTCAAATTTCTTTCTGTCTCGCAGAGGCTCCCCGATCATTGAACCCAAGCGCCACGCCGCCGCCACCCACTAGTGTTGTTCCCTGGCGGGCTCGCCGTCCATGCCGTGACGCGCTTCCGAATGGCCGTGTCTGTGTGCGCCGCTACCGCGCGGCCCTAGGGCCGCTGCCGCCCGCCCGTGCTCGCCGTGCACCAGCAGGTCAGAAGAGCACACGGCTCTGTGCTGGCTACGTGGATGCAGTTCCCGAAGTACTACCCCGGCAGCACCGGCCGGAGCCGCCCTTGGTTGTTGACGGTCACGCGGAACGCCGTCTCGTGGTCTGGGACCAGCTGCCAGGCGCGGCTGACGGACCGCCACATCAGCGAGCCCAGGGCCTGGAACCGCGTCAGGGTGGCCGCGCCCGCCGCGTCCCCGGCCGCCAGGAGCTCCTGCCTGGCTGTTCCTTGAGTGTCGCCAGTGACTCCGCCGAGAAGTGCAGCACGCGCCCGCGCAGTCGCGTCCGTGACGGCCTCTGGATGAGCTCCGGCGGGTCCGCGCATGGCAGCACGGCCGGCGCCGGGAGGGATGACATGGGCGACCGCGACACGGCCGGCGACGGTGTGGAGGAGCTCAACGGCCCCTGCACCCTTCTGATCGATTGTGTATGGGCTATGGACTTGGAGTGGAGTCAGTTACCGAACATCTTATCAACTCTTGATTTGGTGGGAGGAGCCATCAGTCCAGGAGCTGGGAGTGGAGTCAAAGATTTGAAGGAGTGGAGTGTATCCAAACAGGCTCTAAATTGTTGGTTCGGTGCCGTGGATCAGGTGCACATATGTCGTAGTTGAAACATCGATCTGCTCGAAACAGGAGCTATCGTGCTTTGGTCGCTTTCGGCACTAGAGTACCCCAAGTTGCCTAGTTGGTAAGGTTGGTTTTTGTGTGTTGTTAAGCTTGGTAATTCAGAGCTGCATCCACGGCCAAAATATGTTGCTAGATGACCTGCTAATTAATTATTGATGGGAGATTGCACATATGAGCAGAGATTTTGATTCACGACAGATCACTTGTGTATAAGAAGGCCAATGAGTTCACCCGCGACGCCACATCGCTCTGTCATCTGTTGATCTATGTTTGTCACGGGGGACTTCTTTTTGATCCCCCTGAACGCATCCTCGCATCTACCGCCGGCGCCCTTGGCACCCAACACGAGATTCCTCGCGCCGACATAGTTCCCACCATCGAAACCGGGGCGAGCGTCGATCTCGAGGTCGTTGGCGGCATCAACATAGGCCCCGAGGCAGATGTTCAACGCGCCTCCCTCGGGCGTGCCTTGGACGTCCTTGGCTAGGTTGTGGATGACCTCGACGTTGTGGTCAGCAGTGTTGATTGCGATCTGCAGTGCGATGCTGGCAAGGTCGTGCTCGGTGGTGGCGTAGGCGCTCTTTGGGTCGACATGCAACACTGCCAGGCACAACAAGGCGTTTGTGGTCTTCTTGCACGTCTTGTTGAGGAGGGTGGCGTCGGCAGGGAAACCAAAGGACACGACGGCGAGCACAATAAGAACAATAGCTACAGATCTTGATGTGCTCGCCATTCCAGTTTTCGATTTGCACCTAGCTAGGCGTTGTTGTGTTGGTGCCATACATGTGACTCTTTCCTCTATATATAAGATAAGACACACGCAAGGGAAAATCCTCACGATACGATCCGCCTGAAGGATGGTATATTTATTCCTTTCACTACATCAAATGTTGGTGCCATACATGTAGTAGCAAATTGAATTAATATAGCGAATCAAATAGTGATTTAGTCACTTAAATGTACAATATAGCAAACAAAAAAAAACGTACTCGATACTTTCACTGAGTTTAGAAATCCCATCTTAGTATCTTTTAGTTTTATTTATGGGAAAAGCTTTCGTTCGACTGGCTGATCCAACCGATACATCCGCCTGTTGCCCAGCCGTCGGATTGCCCAGCCGTCTTGTGCTCTTTTGGTCCCACCTTTCTCTAAAAATATTCGGCGCCAACCAGAGCATCCTTCTTCTTTCATGAGTCAACGCCACCACACCGTTATCCATCCAAAATTCTTCATCGTTTCTTTCTCTAGCTCCTAGTCATGGCACTGCAACTCTGTAGCCTCAATGCCCCGTCCGATGCTTTTACTCCTGCTACCGACGCTGCTAGGGAAGCGGTCGCTGATGCAGGCAAGCCATCGCGTCCCTAGTATTGCAACATCCTCTTTGTTGCAAGAAAATTTATGCAACATTAGGTATGTTTCAAATCTCTCTTCCCTTGAAAAAAATTATGCAACATTATCTTTGTTGCAGAAAAAATTCTGCAACATTAGCTTTGTTGCAGGAATTTTTTTTGCATTTTTTTCTACAACATCACCATAGTTGCAAAGTTTTCTGCAACAATACCATTGTTGCAAAAGTTACATGACATCTCCGCACAAAGTCTCTGTTTCAGCGACAACCAACTTGTTGCAATTTTTTGACGCTCATGTGGGGATATCTAACGGCGTGGGAGGTTGACTTGTTTCTGCAACAACGCGCTTGTTGCAGAAGGGAGGTGGGGAACGTGGGTGGTATATTGGACGGCCAGTAGCGCGTCCATCCAACGGGCAGCCAGGCGGTGGATGTTTTCAATTCATCCACCGGCGGACGCCTAGCAGCCCCCTTTATTTATGAAAGGAAATACAAATCTTCAAAAGAAATCCTACCAAATCAATTAATAAATGTAAAAATGTGCTCTCAATAAATAAGTAGTAAATGTACCGACATTAATTATGGCAAATCAAATACATTGTGATTTTGGTTCAGTGCCGATATATTTGCTCACCGATTGGGCCGTACGATTTCCCTAATGTACGGGTTTCTAAGTTTCTCGGCCCAGTTTTTCTGTTACATTATTTCTGCTCAAGTACTGATTTTGATGTTCCTCAAAAGAACTGATTTTGATGTTCCTCAAAAGAAGTATTGATTTTAATTTTTCTTTTCTTGCTCATTAATGGCAAGAAATACAAACCTTCATTTATGCTTGTCATGATATTTTAGAAAAACTGTTTTTTTTTGCGGGGAGGAAAACTGGTTGTGCTCTTCAAAAATGGGTATCATTTGTTTAAAGTTATTAATCGTGTATTTAGAAAAAGTTCAATGCTATCTTAAATATATTTGTTGTGTATGGAAAATATATTTGAATTTTTTAATGGGTATTTGGGAAAGTATTCAACGCTTATTTGAAAAATTAATGTTGTGCATTTGAAAAGTACAATGTCTATTTACAAAAATATTCAGCATCTTTTCAAATGTTCAACATGTGATTGTATAATGGTCACTGTGTAACCAGAAAAATGTCCGTTGTTGATTTTTAAATGTTTGTCATGGGTTTAAAGAAAATCCATGTAGGGAATCAAACAAGTAACGCTAGTTGGACCACGTGCAACTGGGTGTCAAGCTTGCAGAAGATCCCACAAAACCTTTTTTTTTCAGTATCAACTAGTACTACATTATTATGTCCATACGGTGAAAAAATAATTAAAACAACAATAATAATGTCAGGCTGTTGCTGCTCCTACCTAGTTTCACGTGTTTTGTGCCCCTTGCAGTTGCATGCGAGGTGCAACACATGCAGTTTCAAGCGTGTCGTACTCTTGCAATTGCGTGTGCGTTGTAGCAGGTGGCAAGACTTCTAGAATCTTCCCTTTATCTGGGCCATGGGCCGGCAATGATGGGCCAGGGTGGAAACCGTCCTAGGGGGCGTTGGGCCGGCCTGCTTGGGCTGATAACCAGAAAGGTTAGGTACCCTGGGTTGTAACACCATCAATGTCGTTCATCAGGTTACCTGTCATGTAGGTGACCTGTATTAGCAGCTGAGTTGTCAATTCAACCACACCTGGAAACTTAATATCTGCAGCAAAGTATTTAGTAGCAAAGTAAATATGATAGTAGTGGTAACGGTAGCAAAAAGTAATGATAACAAAAGTAATATTTTTGATATTTTATAGTGATTGTAGCAATATCAGCGGAAAAGTAAATAAGCGAAGAATAATATATGGAAAGCTCATAGGCAATGGATCGGTGATAGAGAATTATGCCGGATGCGGTTCATCATGTAACAGTCATAACCTAGGGTGACACAGAACTAGCTCCAATTCATCAATGTAATGTAGACATGTATTCCGGATATAGTCATACGTGCTTATGGAAAAGAACTTGCATGACATCTTTTGTCCTACCCTCCCGTGGCAGCGGGGTCCTAGGGGAAACTAAGGGATATTAAGACCTCCTTTTAATAGAGTACCGGACCAAAGCATTAACACATAGTGAATACATGAACTCCTCAAACTACGGTCATCACCGGGAATGGTCCCGATTATTGTCACTACGGGGTTGCCAGATCATAACACATAATAGGTGACTATATACTTGCAAGATAGGATTAAGAACTCTCATATATTGATGAAAACAACAGCAACAAAAGAAAACCATTAAAGCATGGACAGAGAGAGGTCTTGCTCAATTGAAAAAGCTCCAAGCTTCCAGGCCCCTGTTGGAGAACGTTGCAGAAAACAAAAATTTTCCTACGGTTTCACCAAGATCCATCTATGATTTCATCTAGCAACAAGTGATCGGATGCATCTACATACCTTTGTAGATCGCGAGCGGAAGCGTTCAAGGAACGGGGATGAAGTAGTCGAACACGACGTGATTCAAATCACCGGAGATCCTAGCACCGAACGGACGGCACCTTCGCGTTCAACACACGTACGATTCGCGCAACGTCTCCTTCTTCTTGATCCAGCAAGGGGGAAGGAGAGGTTGAGAAAGATGGCTCCAGCAACAGCACGACGGCGTGGTGATGGTGGAGCTGCAGTACTCCGTCAGGGCTTCGCCAAGCACTATGGAGGAGGAGGAGATGTTGGAGAGGGAAAGGGAGGCAACCAAAGGCGTGGGAGAAAAGCCCTCCCTCCCCCACTATATATAGGAGGGCCAAGCGGGGGGGGGGCACCGGCCCTAGGAGATCTATTCTCCTAGGGGGCGGGGCGGCGGCCAAGGGGTGGGGGCTTGCCCCCCAAGCAAGGGGGCGCCCCCTTTAGGGTTTCCCCCAAACCCTAGCCGCATGGGCCCTAGGGGAGAGGCGCCCCAGCCCACTTTGGGCTGGGTCCCTTCCCACTTCAGCCCATGGGGCCCTCCGGGATAGGTGGCCCCACCCGGTGGACCCCCGGTACCCTTTCGGTGGTCCCGGTACAATACCGGTGACCCCGAAATTTGTCCCGATGGCCGAAATAGCACTTCCCATATATAATTTTTTACCTCCGGACCATTCCGGAACTCCTCGTGACGTCCGGGATCTCATCCGGGACTCCGAACAACATTCGGGTTACTGCATATACATATTCCTACAACCCTAGCGTCACCGAACCTTAAGTGTGTAGACCCTACGGGTTCGGGAGACATGTAGACATGACCGAGACGACTCTCCGGTCAATAACCAACAGCGGGATCTGGATACCCATGTTGGCTCCCACATACTCCACGATGATCTTATCGGATGAACCACGATGTCGAGGATTCAAGTAACCCCGTATACAATTCCCTTTGTCAATCGGTATGTTACTTGCCCGAGATTCGATCGTCGGTATCCCAATACCTCGTTCAATATCGTTACCGGCAAGTCACTTTACTCGTACCGTAATGCATGATCCCGTGACCAGACACTTGGTCACTTTGAGCTCATTATGATGATGCATTACCGAGTGGGCCCAGTGATACCTCTCCGTCATACGGAGTGACAAATCCCAGTCTTGATCCGTGTCAACCCAACAGACACTTTCGGAGATACCCGTAGTATACCTTTATAGTCACCCAGTTACGTTGTGACGTTTGGTACACCCAAAGCACTCTTACGGTATCCGGGAGTTACACGATCTCATGGTCTAAGGAAAAGATACTTGACATTGGAAAAACTCTAGCAAACGAACTATACGATCTTTATGCTATGTTTAGGATTGGGTCTTGTCCATCACATCATTCTCCTAATGATGTGATCTCGTTATCAATGACATCCAATGTCCATAGTCAAGAAACCATGACTATCCGTTGATCAACGAGCTAGTCAACTAGAGGCTTACTAGGGACATGTTGGTGTCTGTTATTCACACATGTATTACGATTTCCGGATAACACAATTATAGCATGAATAAAGACAATTATCATGAACAAGGAAATATAATAATAATGCTTTTATTATTGCCTCTAGGGCATATTTCCAACAGTCTCCCACTTGCACTAGAGTCAATAATCTAGTTACATTGTGATGAATCGAACACCCATGGAATTCTGGTGTTGATCATGTTTTGCTCTAGGGAGAGGTTTAGTCAACGGATCTGCTACATTCAGGTCCGTATGTACTTTACAAATATATATGTCTCCATCTTGAACATTTTCACGAATGGAGTTGAAGCGACGCTTGATGTGCCTTGTCTTCTTGTGAAACCTGGGCTCCTTGGCAAGTGCAATAGTTCCAGTGTTGTCACAAAAGAGTTTGATTGGCCCCGACGCATTGGGTATGACTCCTAGGTCGGTGATGAACTCCTTCACCCAAATTGCTTCATATGCTGCCTCCGAGGCTGCCATGTACTCCGCTTCACATGTAGATTCTGCCACGACGCTCTGCTTGCAACTGCACCAGCTTACTGCCCCACTATTCAAAATATACACGTATCCGGTTTGTGACTTAGAGTCATCCAGATCTGTGTCGAAGCTAGCGTCGACGTAACCCTTTACGACGAGCTCTTCGTCACCTCCATAAACGAGAAACATTTCCTTAGTCCTTTTCAGGTACTTCAGGATATTCTTAACCGCTGTCCAGTGTTCCTTGCCGGGATTACTTTGGTACCTTCCTACCAAACTTACGGCAAGGTTTACATCAGGTCTGGTACACAGCATGGCATACGTAATAGAACCTATGGCTGAGGCATAGGGGATGACACTCATCTCTTCTATATCTTCTGCCGTGGTCGGACATTGAGCTGAGCTCAATTTCATACCTTGTAACACAGGCAAGAACCCCTTCTTAGATTGATCCATATTGAACTTCTTCAATATCTTCTCAAGGTATGTGCTTTGTGAAAGACCTATGAGGCGTCTTGATCTATCTCTATAGATCTTGATGCCTAATATATAAGTAGCTTCTCCAAGGTCCTTCATTGAAAAACTCTTATTCAAGTAGGCCTTGATGCTGTCCAAGAGTTCTATATCATTTCCCATCAAAAGTATGTCATCTACATATAATATGAGAAATGCTACAGAGCTCCCACTCACTTTCTTGTAAACGCAGGCTTCTCCATAAGTCTGCGTAAACCCAAACGCTTTGATCATCTCATCAAAGCGAATGTTCCAACTCCGAAATGCTTGCACCAGCCCATAAATCGAGCGTTGGAGCTTGCACACCTTGTCAGCATTCTTAGGATCGACAAAACCTTCCGGCTGCATCATATACAATTCTTTCTTAAGAAAACCATTAAGGAATGCCGTTTTGACGTCCATTTGCCATATCTCATAATCGTAGAATGCGGCAATTGCTAACATGATTCGGACAGACTTCAGCTTCGCTACCGGTGAGAAAGTCTCATCGTAGTCAACCCCTTGAACTTGTCGATAACCCTTAGCGACAAGCCGAGCTTTATAGATGGTCACATTACCGTCCGCGTCTGTCTTCTTCTTAAAGATCCATTTATTTTCTATGGCTCGCCGTTCAACGGGCAAGTCAGTCAAAGTCCATACTTCATTTTCATACATGGATCCTATCTCGGATTTCATGGCTTCTAGCCATTTGTCGGAATCCGGGCCCGCCATCGCTTCTTCATAGTTCGAAGGTTCACCGTTGTCTAACAACATGATTTCCAAGACAGGGTTGCCGTACCACTCTGGTGCGGAACGTGTCCTTGTGGACCTTCGAAGTTCAGTAGCAACTTGATCAGAAGTTTCATGATCATTATCATTAACCTCCTCTCTAGTCGGTGCAGGCACCTCAGGAACATTTTCTTGAGTTGCGCCATTTTCCGGTTCAAGAGGTAACACTTCATAAAGTTCCACTTTCCTCCCACTTACTTCTTTCGAGAGAAACTCCTTCTCTAGAAAGCATCCATTCCTGGCAACAAAGATCTTGCCTTCGGATCTGAGGTAGAAGGTATACCCAACAGTTTCTTTAGGGTATCCTATGAAGACGCATTTTTCCGACTTGGGTTCGAGCTTTTCAGGTTGAAGTTTCTTGACATAAGCATCGCATCCCCAAACTTTTAGAAATGACAGCTTAGGTTTCTTCCCAAACCATAATTCAAACGGTGTCATCTCAACGGATTTCGACGGAGCCCTATTTAAAGTGAATGCGACAGTCTCTAAAGCATAGCCCCAAAAAGATAACGGTAAATCGGTAAGAGACATCATAAATCGTACCATATCAGTGCGATTACGACGTTCGGACATACCATTACGCTGAGGTGTTCCAGGCGGCGTGAGTTGTGAAACTATTCCACATTTTCTTAAGTGTGTGCCAAATTCATGACTCAAGTATTCTCCTCCACGATCTGATCGTAGAAACTTGATTTTCCTGTCACGTTGATTCTCAACCTCACTCTGAAATTCCTTGAACTTTTCAAAGGTTTCAGACTTGTGTTTCATTAAGTAGACATATCCATATCTACTCAAGTCATCAGTGAGGGTGAGAACATAACGATAGCCACCGCGAGCCTCAACGCTCATTGGACCGCACACATCAGTATGTATGATTTCCAATAAGTTGGTTGCTCGCTCCATTGTTCCTGAGAACGGAGTCTTGGTCATTTTACCCATGAGGCATGGTTCGCACGTGTCAAATGATTCATAATCAAGAGACTCTAAAATTCCATCTGCATGGAGCTTCTTCATGCGTTTGACACCTATGTGACCAAGGCGGCAGTGCCACAAATATGTGGGACTATCATTATCAACCTTACATCTTTTGGTACTCATACTATGAATATGTGTAGCATTACGCTCGAGATTCATTAAGAATAAACCATTCACCATAGGAGCATGACCATAAAACATATCTCTCATATAAATAGAACAACCATTATTCTCGGATTTAAATGAGTAGCCATCTCGAATTAAACGAGATCCCGATACAATGTTCATGCTCAAAGCTGGCACTAAATAACAATTATTAAGGTTTAAAACTAATCCCGAAGGTAAATATAGAGGTAACATGCCGACGGCGATCACATTGACCTTGGAACCATTCCCGACGCGCATCGTCACCTCGTCCTTCGCCAGTCTCCGCTTATTCCGCAGCCCCTGCTTTGAGTTACAAATGTGAGCAACTGCACCGGTATCAAATACCCAGGAGCTACTACGGGTACTGGTAAGGTACACATCAATTACATGTATATCACATATACCTTTTGTTTTGCCGGCCTTCTTGTCCGCTAAGTATTTGGGGTAGTTCCGCTTCCAGTGATTGCTTCCCTTGCAATAAAAGCACTCAGTCTCGGGCTTGGGTCCATTCTTTGGCTTCTTCCCGGCAGCTTGCTTGCCGGGCACGGCAACTCCCTTGCCGTCCTTCTTGAAGTTCTTTTTACCCTTGCCCTTCTTGAACTTAGTGGTTTTATTGACCATCAACACTTGATGTTCCTTCTTGACTTCTACCTCTGCTGATTTCAGCATTGCAAATACCTCAGGAATGGTCTTTTCCATCCCCTGCATATTGAAGTTCATTACAAAGCTCTTGTAGCTTGGTGGAAGCGACTGGAGAATTCTGTCAATGACCGCATCATCCGGGAGATTAACTCCCAGCTGAGTCAAGCGGTTATGTAACCCAGACATAGTGAGTATGTGCTTACTGACAGAACTATTTTCCTCCATCTTACAGCTGAAGAATTTGTCGGAGACCTCATATCTCTTGACCCGGGCATGAGCTTGGAAAACCATTTTCAGCTCTTCGAACATCTCATATGCTCCATGTCTCTCAAAACGCTTTTGGAGCCCCGGCTCTAAGCTGTAAAGCATGCCGCACTGAACGAGGAAGTAGTCATCAACACGTGTCTGCCAAGCGTTCATAACGTCTTGGTTCTGTGGGACGGGAGCTTCACCTAGCGGTGCTTGTAGGACATAATCTTTCTTGGCAGCTATGAGGATGATCCTCAGATTCCGGACCCAGTCCGTGTAGTTGCTGCCATCGTCTTTCAGCTTGGTTTTCTCTAGGAACGCGTTGAAGTTGAGGACTACATTGGCCATTTGATCTACAAGACATATTTGCAAAGGATTTAGACTCAGTTCATGATAATTAAGTTCATCTAATCAAATTATTAATGAACTCCCACTTAGATTAAACATCCCTCTAGTCATCTAAGTGTTACACGATCCGAGTCGACTAGGCCGTGTCCGATCATCACGTGAGACGGACTAGCCATCGTCGGTGAACATCTTCATGTTGATCGTATCTTCCATACGACTCGTGTTCGACCTTTCGGTCTCTGTGTTCCGAGGCCATGTCTATACACATGCTAGGCTCGTCAAGTCAACCCTAAGTGTTTTGCTTGTGTAAAACTATCTTACACACGTTGTATGTGAACGTAAGGATCTATCACATCCGATCATCACGTGGTGCTTCGAAACGACGAACTTTAGCAACGGTGCACAGTTAGGGGAGAACACTTCTTGAAATTGTTGTAAGGGATCATCTTATTTACTACCGTCGTTCTAAGTAAACAAGATGCAAAAACATGATAAACATCACATGCAATCAAGCAATAAACGTGACATGATATGGCCAATATCACATGGCTCCTTTGATCTCCATCTTGGGGCTCCATGATCATCTTGTCACCGGCTTGACACCATGATCTCCATCATCGTGTCTCCATGAAGTTGCTTGCCAACTATTACTTCTAATACTAAGGCTAACGCGTTTAGCAATAAAGTAAAGTAATTTACATGGCGTTTCTCAATGACACGCAGGTCATAAAATAAAGACAACCCCTATGGCTCCTGCCGGTTGTCATACTCATCGACATGCAAGTCGTGATTCCTATTACAATAGCATGAACATCTCATACATCACATATATATCATTCATCATTCATCACAACTTTGGCCATATCATATCACAAAGCACTTGCTGCAAAAACAAGTTAGACGTCCTCTAATTGTTGCTGCAAGTTTTACGTGGCTGAATTAGGGTTCTAGCAAGAACGTTTTCTTACCTACGTGAAAGCCACAACGTGATTTGTCAACTTCTATTTACCCTTCATAAGGACCTTGTTCATCGAATCCGCTCCAACTAAAGTAGGAGAGACAGACACCCGCCAGCCACCTTATGCAACTAGTGCATGTTAGTCGGTGGAACCGGTCTCACGTAAGCATACGTGTAAGGTTGGTCCGGGCCGCTTCATCCCACAATACCGTTGAAGCAAGATAAGACTAGTAGCGGCAAGAAAGTTGACAACATCTACGCCCACAACCAATTGTGTTCTACTCGCGCAAGAAGAACTACGCATAGACCTAGCTCATGATGCCACTGTTGGAGAACGTTGCAGAAAACAAAAATTTTCCTACAGTTTCACCAAGATCCATCTATGAGTTCATCTAGCAACGAGTGATCGGATGCATCTACATACCTTTGTAGATCGCGAGCGGAAGCGTTCAAAGAACGGGGATGAAATAGTCGAACACGACGTGATTCAAATCACCGGAGATCCTAGCACCGAACGGACGGCACCTCCGCGTTCAACACACGTACGGTTCGCGCAACGTCTCCTTCTTCTTGATCTAGCAAGGGGGAAGGAGAGGTTGAGGAAGATGGCTCCAGTAACAGCACGACGGCGTGGTGATGGTGGAGCTGCAGTACTCCGTCAGGGCTTCGCCAAGCACTATGGAGGAGGAGGAGATGTTGGAGAGGGAGAGGGAGGCAACCAAAGGCGTGGGAGAAAAGCCCTCCCTCCCCCACTATATATAGGAGGGCCAAGGGGGGGGCGCCGGCCCTAGGAGATCTATTCTCCTAGGGGGGGCGGCCAAGGGGTGGGGGCTTGCCCCCCAAGCAAGGGGCGCCCCCCTTTAGGGTTTCCCCCAAACCCTAGCCGCATGGGCCCTAGGGGAGAGGCGCCCCAGCCCACTTTGGGCTGGGTCCCTTCCCACTTCAGCCCATGGGGCCCTCCGGGATAGGTGGCCCCACCCGGTGGACCCCCGGGACCCTTCCGGTGGTCCCGGTACCATACCGGTGACCCCGAAACTTGTCCCGATGGCCGAAATAGCACTTCCCATATATAATTCTTTACCTCCGGACCATTCCGGAACTCCTCGTGACGTCCGGGATCTCATCCGGGACTCCGAACAACATTCGGGTTACTGCATATACATATTCCTACAACCCTAGCGTCACCGAACCTTAAGTGTGTAGACCCTACGGGTTCGGGAGACATGTAGACATGACCGAGACGACTCTCCGGTCAATAACCAACAGCGGGATCTGGATACCCATGTTGGCTCCCACATACTCCACGATGATCTTATCGGATGAACCACGATGTCGAGGATTCAAGTAACCCCGTATACAATTCCCTTTGCCAATCGGTATGTTACTTGCCCGATATTCGATCGTCGGTATCCCAATACCTCGTTCAATCTCGTTATCGGCAAGTCACTTTACTCGTACCATAATGCATGATCCCGTGACCAGACACTTGGTCACTTTGAGCTCATTATGATGATGCATTACCGAGTGGGCCCAGTGATACCTCTCCGTCATACGGAGTGACAAATCCCAGTCTTGATCCGTGTCAACCCAACAGACACTTTCGGAGATACCCGTAGTATACCTTTATAGTCACCCAGTTACGTTGTGACGTTTGGTACACGCAAAGCACTCTTACGGTATCCGGGAGTTACATGATCTCATGGTCTAAGGAAAAGATACTTGACATTGGAAAAACTCTAGCAAACGAACTATACGATCTTTATGCTATGTTTAGGATTGGGTCTTGTCCATCACATCATTCTCCTAATGATGTGATCTCGTTATCAATGACATCCAATGTCCATAGTCAGGAAACCATGACTATTTGTTGATCAACGAGCTAGTCAACTAGAGGCTTACTAGGGACATGTTGGTGTCTGTTATTCACACATGTATTACGATTTCCGGATAACACAATTATAGCATGAATAAAGACAATTATCATGAACAAGGAAATATAATAATGATGTTTTTATTATTGCCTCTAGGGCATATTTCCAACAGCCCCAACTAGCATCAAGCTCCAAGCTCCAACTAGCATCGCAGCAGCTAGGTATCACTTAAAAGACAAATATGACAGGTGATAGGTAGAAATTAGAATAACAATACTGATCATACAGTGAGCATAAACACAAACTAGAGTTTCCCAACTCACCTCGTTTTAAAACAATATCTATACCTGAATGCTTAGAATTCTGACTACTATGCGTTTAGAACATAAAACAATCTTAAACTACAAGATTTCTTATCTATTTCAAAACTAAAACTGTGGACATATTAATATCAAAGTGATCATTCATAAACAAAGGAAATAAGCAAAAAAAATTGAAAGGGCTTGAGTTAGATCAGATTGTTTGAGAAAAAGTTTGCAGTATGTTAGATTACTAGAGATATAAAAGGTGAATAGAGAGCAAGGTTCATCACGAAAGTTTGAGCATGAAAAAGCATATAAAAGGTGAATAGAGAGCAAGGTTCATGATTTTTCCATGCTATTTTACCAACAGGAGGGGAGAAAAAAAAAGGTCCTATCTTATTTATGTTAGCCCAACAATAGGGGCGGAGCCAGAAGTTTTGTGAAGCCTGGGCAAATTTGAGCCTAACTGTATAATCAGAAATTCAAATTTGGTGGTTGAACCAAGGTTTTTTTTCCCTTGATACTGGCTTTTCCAGGTAGGGGCCAAAAGAACTTGTTTTTCGAAAAGCTCAGGAACTTTCGGCTTTTTGGGCCTGAAAGTATTTAAACAAATTTTGAATTCAAATTCATTTATCAGCAAAATATATAGTGTTTTACCCTTTTATGTACGCAAATCTCTTTGTGCTCTAGCAGTCAACATGTATCAATCCAAACCCTAATGGGTGGGTTTGAGTCCTTGCTAACCCACCGCGGCATAAAAAATATTTAAACACTAAAATCATACTGGCAAGACTGGTAGGCGAGCCTGCAACGCCAAAAGCACTTCCACGAAGCTAGGGGATGTGTTGTGTTAAAATATGAATATGGGCTACCTAAACACGAAGCAAAGAAATTCCAACGAAATATCCCATCACCGGACAGCTTTTTTAAAAATGGACCAGCAGAAAAAACTTGATTCAGATAGACAACATATAAAATAGTACAAAAATGGTGCGGCCCCAAATCTATCCACATTAATAATGAAGTGAAATTTTGAACATAGTAGAACTCCCCACGCTCTAATATCAAAATATAAACCTAAAAATAAGACTATCAATCTAATAACGAGGGGGCAAGCAGCCGCCAACTGATGCAAGCCATTCCTGGGATTGATCCACTCCAGCTCAGCCTACTGGCGGCAAAGCACCCAGCCCAGGCCAGCCTGCACTCGCCGCCGTCCCTTCTCCGATCGACTAAGGGTGTCGCCGTCTGGAACAGCCGAACAGGCAGGGTCGCGGGGAGGTGGAGCAAACGCCCGATCGAGTTTCTTGTTTTTTTGAGAAAAGATCGGGGTCCTCGTCTCGAGTAACAGTGCACACTTTCTAGCTTAAAAAAAGTATGATGGTCGCTATACAAAGGATAGAAGCCCATCTTGGCCCTACATCAAAGTAGTACCTTAATTTTATGCACAAGGTGGCCAAGAGAATAGATGCAATGGAACAAAATACACGTACGGTTGCAGATATTGATAAATGAATGGACCTTTGCAATTTATGTTTCTCCTTTCTGTTTTTATTTATTTATGTTGCTCTATTGTTATGCAGCTGCAGTCCTTGATCGACCAGATCAACCTTCGCAACCATGCAGATTATGCTACTTCACTAGCAGATGTCATAGAGAAGATACTAGATACAGAGAGTGCCTTTTCAGCCATTAATGAAATAAGTATGTTTAGGGAGTGCCAAGGGAGGTTTCGGGTCAAATTAGCAAGAAGTTGAGGCAATAATGAGCCAAGTCATGGTCTTTTAGTTTTAGAATGTCCATTTTCCTTTCGGTTTGCAATTTTAAAATTTTAATTGGTGATATCATGCAACCCAATGGTGGTTTCAGTTTAGAGGTGACGTTCCAGCATGTCAGAAGTGAGGACTAAGAATTTGCTCACAGCGTGTCTCATCTAGTGATGTGAGAGGAATTGGAGCACTTTCGCTTTCGTGCACGCAAAGCAAAGAAATAGTCTTTTATATGACAAGCTGCACAAGCTAGTGTCTGTCCGCTATAACCTAAAGGTATAAACCAACACATTTTACCTTCTAACTTGTACTGTCCTTGCATGTATAAAAAATAGGAGAAATAATTTACGTGGTTTACTATTCAAACCTTGAAGATACATGGAGAAGTAGATCAACCGAAGGAGAGATATGTAGATAAAGAAATTGATCCAAGTGCATTGTTAATGGATACAACAATGTTTGCTGCAACAAATCCAATAACGGAGTGGTTGAATTAGGGTGAAGAGGATCCAATCATGGATGGACCCAATGCTGCTTGTGCTGATTTTGAGAAAATAATGCGGCTCAACTCAAAGAAGAAAACTTCTTATGTTGTTACAAAGGGTAATAAAAAGAAAAGAAAAAGAAAAGATGATAAAGAGAATGAGTATGTACACACTCAGAGTGAGGACGATGATGAAGAGAATGAATATGTTGATAATGAGAGTGAGGATAATGATGGGGTGAGTGATGAAGATGATCCATCAATGCAAGATCACCAGAAGACACAAATTCAAGTGGAAAAGTAGACACCAACAAGCGACAGCAATTTGGAGACCCGTAGATCTGAACGACTAGCCAAGAAGACCAAGGACGTCAACAGCCTCTACCATATTGTTTCCCTAAAAAGAAAATAATATAATTAACAAAACCTGCTGGTAAGTCTTTTCTGTTTGGTGTTTATGATTCATGATGATTACTTAGAAAATTCTAGTTACTTGGACCTGTTAGTTCGTAGGTTGATTAAAGCTTGTTGTATATATGTTCTAAGTAGTTGATCTTTGACTAGATTGTTGTGCATTACCTTCTTGTTTTTTTTTTCGAAACGGAATTACCTTCTTGTTTCACTAGTCAACTGGTTTGCTGCTCTAATATACATCATTAAGGCCTCAATTGGCTAAGTAAAAAAGGGAAGTGGCTAAGTTTCTAGTGTCGTATACACAAGATGAAGTGCATTAACTACTAGGCTTGGTCCCAACAAAACTAACCACAGAGGTAATAGCATCAGGCCATTGATTTACAGTCTTGCACCATTGGGCCATGGAACATCGGATGCCAAACATCAAGGCTCATTGTAATATATCAATACTTTGATCATAAAAAAGACATGGATAATAATCTGTACAGGCTCGCCCTAAAACAAGTACATGCAGTAAGTTTACATATACTTGATGATAATTTGGTTTTGTAACTATCTACAATATAGTTATCAATTTGCTACATACTATTGATATCTAAAGCCAGAATAGTCACTCAAACAAACATCCTTACTATGGCGACTTCAACATCTCAGCCATATATAGACTTGCGAACAACAGAAGGTAGGTGCATTTCGTATTTTAACATCCATATATAAATGATGGCGAAGTATCAAGTGAAAACGCCTATTCAATAAAAACTGAAAACTATCGTCATAGCCCAGTGGATGAAGAACGCACGGTACAGATCCAAGATGGGAATATAACTATTACCACTTAACCATAGTTTTGCAGATAACCCCCTGCCCTTTACGTCCAAACTTAGAAAAGAACTAGAAAAAAAGAAGAGAAAAACGAATCGACTCGCGAGGGCGACTTGGAGGCGGCGGCGGCGATTCGACGGCGAGTGACGGCGACTTGGAGGCCGCGCTGGAGATCGATGCAACCGCACCGACACTGCCTACAGTGGCAGGGGTAGCCCCAGACAACGGCGACCCGACGGCCACCGTGATGCCCCAGCGCCACGGCGATCTCCGCGGCCCAGCGACCTAGCGCTGCCCCAAGGCGACCTGGTGCTGATCCACACGAGGAAGACCCGGCGGCCATGGTGCTGCCTCCCTGCGACGGCAACCTGGCGACTTGCTTGTTCAACCATCGAAGCAGCAGTTCCGCTGTACAGAGTAAAAACGTAGGTGTTTTGCTGTAACTGAATGATGAATTGGATATCCTTGTTGTTTTGCTGCAGCTGAATGAAAGTGGATGTACGGAAAATACTTGAATGGATGTGGTTATACAGGAAATCTTTGCTCTTTCGCCATTGCTGTACATACTGAAACTGCAGATTTACAGAATAAATGCGAGCTGGTTCCATAAATATGAGGACTTGTCTATGAAAACAGAAATAATAGTAATCTGAAGAACTTTTCTATGGAAAGAGAAATACTACTAATCTGAAGAACTGATGCTTGCAATGTACACGGCCGTCCAACAAAAAGGCATAGCTCTTGTCTGCCTCACAAGACAACAACATCTCCTGTTAAAAGTGAGGCATGTGCTAGTTATAAAAGCAACAACACTCAGCATTGCCCCTGTTTAGTCAACTGATAAAACCAACAACACTCAGCATTGCCTTTGTACCACCAGTACTGTTTACCACAAGGTACATCTGATAAAACCAACAACACTCAACATTGACCTTGCTAATTCAAGGACATAAGCACGCACTGATTTCAACATCACTTGTATGCAATAAACTGGAGCAAACAACATGCCATGAGACACAAAATCCTGGCACTACGAACGAAATTCCACCATGGCCATTTTAATGAATATTAAAACATAAACATTCCGAAGAACTACGATATTCAGTAATACTATATTCAGGCATAAATGTCCAGAAATAAAATGATAATCTCCTAGCAAAATGTAGGCAGAATGGTCATCTAAAATTCGCACATCAGCTTGAATACCAAGTTATCGTTCTGAAATGCATCATAAAATTTCAGAAAATGAGAAGATTGATCGAGCTTGAACAACACCTGCAGTTTGACAAAAAAACAAATAAGTTTGTGTGTGTCTATATATTTCTGAAAGGGAAAATAATTGCATGGGTACGAAAAGTACCAGTAGTTTTCTTAGTTGTTGTTTGGGCAATTACGGCAATCATGGAAGCCAATCTGAAAACTATCTTAATTGCTATTTTGTGGCAGTTGCACCATATGATAATTGCTAATGTTTCGAAAATGCCAGATGGAGGCCGAGCTCCATGAAGGCTGATTTTGAAAAATTCAAAATTCAAAATTCATATTTGTATTTTTCAATTATTTTTTGAAAAAAATGCACATATACTTTGAGACATGATGTACATGTGCGTAAATTTTCAAGATAAAATACATTAAAATGAGAGCTACAAAAAAACAAATATGTGATCTTTTAGCAAATGTAGTATACTATTCGTCCTCAAAGTCCATGAAATTATTATTTTTGCGCAGCTCGCATTTCATCCTGAAACTTTACACACATGCACATGACATCCTTGTATACTAGCTTGTACATTTTTTCTAGAATTTTCCGAAACTGAAAAGCGTGAATTTTGATTTTTTTTACAAACTTTTTGGCCTCCAAAACGTCCTACTCCTATCCTAATGTTCTTCTTACGTAATTAATTTCATTCCCCTCTCACGAATTTCCAACTGCAATCTGCCGGTGGTCATGGCCATCATCGGGCACCTTGTACCTGTACCAATCTGCGCATACAAGAAACACAACGAGGTCGACCATCCCAATGGCGGCGATGAGGAAGTAGAACCAGTCCAGCCTTCCCCTGTTTAGGTCCTCGGCGAGCCACCCCTCCTCGCTCCCGCCGGTGGTACCTCGAAGCCGCCGCCCGCGTGGAAGTGGCGGTCGGACTGTGCCGCCCGCGTGGCAGTGCACGATGCAGGTAGCCCACACCGGGAGAACACGGAGAATGCACTTGGTCTCCTCCACCTGCTGCATGCTGCACAGCCGCCATGGATTCTTGGGGATGCCGTCGAGGTCGACCTCGCTCTTGAGCACAACCACGGCGGCCTTGTCGAGGGACCTGAACTGGTCCGTGTAGGGGAGCATGGACACGAGCTCGCTCGCGTGGGGCGTCCTCAAGAGCGACTTGCCGGGGTCATCGGGCGCGGCAACATGCCGGTCCCGGAACGCCGCGCCGGCGACACGGATGATGCTGGCGAGGGGGCTGCCCTCGGGGCGCACCCGGACGTAAAGCCTGGCGCCGGCAAAGAAGAGCGCGCACGAGACGAGCATGAGCGCTCACGTTGCTATGCACTATTCAATTCATACTTCAGCCAACTCATCCAAAAGTCCGAACTGATGGAGAGAGACGGATAATATATACTTCAAACTCCCCCCCTCCCCCCCCCTCACGTCTAGGCTTAATTAGCTCTTATAGGCCACGGAACCTTTTTTTAATACTGCGTTGGCAGGACTTTGCGCTACCTCCCCTCCCCTCCCCTCCCTGGCCGCTCCCGCGAGCGCCGCCGGGGGGGGGGGGGGGGGGGACCCGCGGGGCGCGGCCCCTCCTCGTTTCTCCCTCCCCTCGCCGCCGCTCCAGCGTGCTGGCAGGCAAAGCCCGGCCAGATCGGGCGGCGGCGGGGCCTCTTCCTTCCCCGCGCGGCGCTGGATGGCGCGGGCCATCCTTGTTGGGCGGCGGCGCGGCGACGGCGGCCCGCGACGAGGGCGCGGCTTGCTGGCGGCGGCGCGGGTGGCTGGGACGGGCTAGGGGCGTGCCCTGTTCCCGGCGACGGCGACGTGTGGGCGCGGCCCAGATCCGTCGCGCCTGCGGCTCAGGTGCTCTGGGCCCTTGTGGTGGCGGGCCCCGGCTCGCCGCAGGTGGTGGCCTGCTCTGGTGGCTGCCCCTGTTGCAGCGCTCCCTGGTGGTGGTGGACCTGCCAGCCCCCGGCCGTTCCGGCGATGGCAGGTGCCGCGGGCTGTGCTCGGCGGGGATGTGGGCTACCACGGCGTGGTGGTGGCTCATGGCAGTGGTCAGGATCGTCTCACGGCGGCGGCCGGACTTCTCCGGCGTCGGCCTGTTCGTGACGGCCTGTGAAGAGCTTCGACCCCTCTTCTTGATGCCCGGGTGCAATCTTCGTCGGTGGGATGGCCCTTTCCCTGCTACGACCCATCGCTAGTCCCGTGCTCGGGCAGCAGGACTGTGCTTGTCTCGCGCCCGGCAGCAGGACCTCCTCGTCTCGCGCCCGGCAGCAGGACCGAGCCTGTCTCACGCCCGGCAGCAGGAGCGAGCTCGTCTCGCGCCCGGCAGCAGGACCAAGCTAGTCTCGCGCCCGGAGCTGTAGGACGAATCGACGGACTTGTGTGCCCTGGGATCCGATCGTCTCTTCCGTTGGGGTAGCGGCGGGTGTCGGTTGTGGTGGTTCCTAGGTCTTGGATTCCGGGGCGGCGGCCCTGGTGGTGGTTACGCGGTGCTCACGGGTAGTGCCCGTTCGCTTGGTGCTGCCCGATGGCCATGGCCGTGTGGGCGGCGTGGTTGTCGGGGTGCGGCGTTCGATGGCAGTGAGTATTGGCCGGGATGAAAAACTGCTCTTTCTTCGGACAGACCGGCGGCGGCGTAGCTCGTTCCCTTCTTGAAGGCGTTGTCGCGGCTCTCATTGTCTGTCGTGTGGCTCCGGGGGAAACCTTGATCCTCGGATCAGGCGGTGGTGACGCTACCGTGTCGTTCCCTTCCTGAAGGCATCGTCTTGGAGCCCACGGTCCGTCGTATGCGGTGGCATCTCTTCGTGGTGGCGTGTTCACTGGTGGAGTCCCGGGTGCTCGAGTAGTGCTGGGGTCGTGTTGCTGTGCTCAGCGCCTATGTATCCCACCTTGGGTATGTGCGTGTGTTGTGATGGTGTGCGTCTGTACCTGGATGTTGTTGGTCATTGCTTTATTTATAAAGCGGGGCGAAAGCCTTTTTCGGTAATACTGCGTTGGCAGGGTCTTGAACTCAAGACCTCCTGGCTCGGATATTATATTAAATTCATGCTCCAGCCAACTTATCCAAAAGTCCGAACTAATGAAGAGAGGCGGACAATATACTTCAACATGCACGTAGATGATGGCCGTGGACGAGACGCAGACGGCGATGGTGAAGGTGAAGTAGTACCAGTTGAAGAAGCTGTTGATGCCGCGGCGGCCGTGGTCGGTGCGCGGGTCGAACTGGTCGGCGCCGAACGCAAGGTTGCAAGGGCGGATGCCGCCGACGCCGGCCACGATGAACACGAACGCCAGGTCGCCAGCACCAGCACCAGCACCGCGAGCTGCAGCCTCGTCGCGCCGGCGTGCGGCGGCGGGTGCAGCGCCGAGACCCCAGCTGTCAGCGTGAGTATGATCATGCCCTGTGAGATCGAGTTGCCACATCATATCGATCGCGAGATGAGATGGGAAGAAACTGCCATCAATTTAATGAACGGTGCTTGCTTACGATTAAGGTGGCGATGCAGTCGATGGCGACGGTGGCGTAGCGGCCGAGGTAGAGGTCGGAGGCGAGAGCGCCGAGGACGGTGGCGAGGTTGGTGGTGCCGCTGAAGGCGTTGAGGGCCATGGCGGCGTGGACGTTGGTCATGTGGAAGACGGAGGTGAGGTACATCATTAGATTCGGGGCCGTGCTGATGCTGCCCAGCTTTTCGAACGTCTCGTTGCCGATCACGAACGGCATCGCCTTCCACCCCCGGTACCGGGGCTCCGGCGTGGCATCGTCGGGGAATGCGGCTCGGTGAATGTGAATGGCGTTGGGTGCGCCGGAGACGGGGGACGGAGTCATCTCACCGAGATGCTAGCTGCGGCCACATCCGTCGCTCTTTTTTCGTGCCCGCAAAAAAAGACATCTGTCACTACGAGCTGCAGATCGGCTTGATCGCCAGTTGAGTCGTTCCGAGGAGAGCGGACAAGTTGTTAGGGGTGGCCAGCGCGGTTGGGTTCTGCAGTTGAGTCAAAGTTCGCTGCAGGGGAGGTCCAATGCCAGCGTCTGAAGCAGGGACCTCACACAAACTTGGACATGCAGTTGGGGGAGGGGGGTACATGCACAGCCCTACACGTCAACTTTTTAATTTGACGATACATACAGGCTAAGAGCATCTATAGTCGGATACACCAAATCCTTTTTGCCCTATATATTGATTCTTCTATTTTATTTTACTGTATTGTTCTTGTTTTTCTGTTTGTCTTTTATTTTGTGACATCGTGAATATTTATAAAGTTTATGAATATATTTTAAAATTTAGGAACATATTTCAATTTGTGAACATTTTTAAAAAATTATAAAAGTTTTTCAAATTTATGAACAATTTTCTAAAATTCATGAACATTATTTAGATTTGTGAATGTTTTTCCATATTCATGAACCATGCTTAAATTCACAAACTTATCTAAATCAGTGAATATTTTTAAAATTTATGAACATTTGCAAAGGTTGTGAACTTAAATTCAAGAATATATTTTCATATTCATGAACAAGTTTTCAATTGATGATTATTTCCTAAATTTGCAAAAAAAGTGTAAAAAAATGTGATTTTGTTTTCCTGAATTCATAAAAAATCCTAAATATTTTAAAAGTAAGTTTTAGTATAGAAAAGACAGAAATAGAGAGTCATCTTAAAACCATATGAAAAAAAGTCGCCAACACAACACATAGCGCTAATGCGTATTTACTTACTATCTTGTGTGACGCATGGGACATGAGCTCTCAGTCTCTCGGTTATTATAGTCGGTTGATTCAATTATGTTTTAGCTGTGTTGGGTACTTGGGTTGGTTTACAATTATGATGTGCATGGTGATATTTTTTTGTTGGTACCAGCTTGGCTTGCTGTTACAAGTGATATTTGTTTTGAGAGGAACGTGGAGTTATTCGGTGTGTGCTTGCAGTGTTGTTATACATTTTAGTCTCGATCGTGGTAGTTACATGAACTCCTTTGTTGCCCATAAAACCAATCGACAACAAGCGAATAACACACACTAAAACATACTCCCTCCGTCCGTGAATAAGTGTACATCTAGATTTTGTCCTAAGTCAATGTTTTAAAACTTTAACCAACTTTATAAAGAAACGTAGCAGCATTTATAACACTAAATTAGTATCGATAGATTCGTTTTGAAATGTACTTTCATAATATATCAATTTGATGTCATATATACTACTATTCTTTTCTATAAAGTTGGTCAAAAAAATTAATTTTTGACTTAGAACAAAAACTAAATGTACACTTATTCATGGATGGAGGGAGTAACACAAAGAGCATCATTAGCCCGCCACGGCAACCTGCGAACAGGTCCAAACAACTTGAAAATGCAAAATACGTACTTAAGTTGGGCCCGCCGTTGGCCCCCGAAAGCCTTGACACACAAAGAACAATCATTCCTAGGGAACTTAGAATTTTAGAAAAAAAATCCATTTAAAAAGCAAGAACCTTTTTTTTTTGACCAAATACAATAGCACCTCGAACACAACGACTCTTGTAGGCTCCTTGCCTATATAGCCAAGTAACGGTGATATAACACACATCAAAATGGATTTTGATTAGAGCAAGAATGTCAGTTGTGATACTACCATGCAAGGCCCATGGCCCGACTAGACCCTTACATCCATGGCCCGCTTTGGAAAAGAAAACATTGGCGGATAAGAGTGCATCACGCAACATTAAGCAATGCACTATTTCAGACAGGGAGTTTATTAAGAAGTCTGCATATATACAATATAGAAATAGTTTGTGCTACTATAATGTAGTACTCCACATCTTAACAAGATGAGACTGTTAGAAGGTAGACCATGGTTTACACGATAACAAGTTCATGTAATCTCAACCTCTTATTTGTTTCCTCTTCCTCATGCAACTATCTACAAAATCGGTGATTTCTCTGTAGACAATGACAGGGGTTACTCTTGCCTCGATCAATAAATACTTAGTGGATTCTCCACAGAGGAGTAGGAACGCTTCCACAATTCTATCCTTGATATATTATAAAAGGGCATGGGGAGATGTCATCATGGATGTGTTTAGAGGGGGTGTAGTGGGAGGAGATGTTCCTGTCGATGATGAGATGTCTATGATGACTTTGTAAATTTAAAGATGATATGTCGGCTCAGTCTTTCGAAGGTGCTTATAGGAATAAGATGTGCGTGTATGTGTTCATAGGGATGAGCGTATGCGCGTGTATACGAGCGCTTGCGTCCATACTGTGTTTAAAAAGAAGCACAAGTGTTTTTTTTTCTAACAAGGAGACACTTAAGTAGCGGAGATAGATATTTTTTTTATGATTTTTTAGGTCTCGAGGGCGAGAAAGAAACGAGTTTTTTTTTGGGGTGAGAAAGAAACGGGCTGGCCAGCAGGAATTCAGCCACGTCGGTGGTCGGCCGTTGCGTCGTGATCACTCACAGCCCATGCAGGAATACGCGATGGGCCGCGACCTTTTCTACAACAGGTCAGGTTGTGGTTTGTCCCAGAAAAAAAGAAAAAAAACGTCAGATTGTGGTGGGCACGGAGCACATGGACAGACAACACATGGTGGGTTTCCGTGGTCTGTAACCCACCAACCTGCGGGCCGCGGCACACACCGATCGCATTGCATCTGTCGGACGGATTATTCCGGGTGGTCCGTCCAGTGGATCTAGACCTGGCCATAGGCAGCCCGGCCCGGCTGGTTCGGCCCGAAAAGCCCGACCCGGCCCGGTCCGATGCTGCTCCCAGGCCAGGCTCGGGCCTAGATTTTGAGCTCGGTGGCCTGGCCGGGCCGGGCCTAGGCCCGTCATTTTTGCCGTTCTTTGAAAGGGCCCGGCCCAAGGCCCGAGGCCCGGCGGGCTTTTGCATGTTCAGGCCGGGCTTGGGCCCAAAAACTAGGCCCGATGGCCGGGCTGGGCCGGGCTCGGGCCCAGGTTTTTTTGGCTCAGGCTTGATTAGGCCCGGCCCGAAGCCCGGCCCGGCCCGAGGTTTGGTGGATCCCATCGCACGAAGGCGGCATGGCACGAATGAGGCGAAGGGAATCCCCACAGCGTGATCTTATCTTGGTGGGGCTCGCTCCTGTATGCCACCAGGGCTCGAACACAGCACGCACGCTGCCGACCTCCGGAGGAAAGCAAAGCGCGATGGCATCATTCATCGAGCTAAAGGTTCACATCTTCATTATTCGAAGCCAGTGACATTGCGAGCAGGATGCCGACGTCTCATTTCTACTTACTTACATGGAAACGAAATCCTTTTCTTCCCCCACTCCGCTGGACCAGAAAAACGAATCGAATTTTACCGGCGCAACGGTAAACACGGTGACAATCTTCTCTCTCCCTCCTTTTTTTTCGAATGAATCCTCTCTCTGTCTCAAATGTGAGTGGACACTGGGCACTCAGTCATGCGCGACGAAGCGCACTCGCCTCAATCAGTCACTCGTTTTAACGGGCCGACTTGTCCCGTCGCGTCGCGTTTTTAAGGGTGGTGGCATATAGATACAGATGCCTCATAACAAAAAATAATATGAGATATATGTGTTTATTTTTTCTCCTTAATGCAAGCTATTATTAATGGACCTTATTAAAGAATAGAAAGTGTTTTTCACTGCACATGTGTCCCTCCTTTTCACTTCAACTTTTCCAACTTTATGCATTGGACCACATTTTTTCTCTTTAAGCACCCGTCTCTTGAAAAGGATCCCTCTTCCCTATTCAAACCTATTTTTTCTGCCAACTTTATGCATTGGACCACATTTTTTCTCTTTAAACACCCGTCTCCTGAAAAGGATCCCTCTTCCCTATTCAAACCTATTTTTTCTGTTATCCGATCATACATGACATATGAGACATCACCCTACCCTACGGCTATACATTGGCCATGCGTAACCACACCAGCCGAAAGCAGCAGGGCCGGTCCAAATCATACCCCCACGCGGTCCACGCGCGCGCTATAAATAACCTATAGCCTTGTCTCAGAAAAAAATAATTCCAGTGAACCGTTCATGCTCACCCTCCCGTGCTTCACCACCACTCCTCAACCTCCACCACCACCGACCCGGCCGGTCCGGTCCGGTCCGGTCCCGGCTCCGGAAGTCTCCAGAACCCGGACAACCGCCGCCACGCGGGCCCGCATGGCAGGGTCACGCCCCCCACGCGCCGCTGCCTCCGGCGAGGCCTCCTCTTTCCGCCCCCTCATAAATACCGGTGCGCCCAAGCCTCGCCGCAGATCGACCGCGCTCGCCCTCTCCGCTTTCCTGCTGCTGGTAATAATACTAATCGGACTCCCCGCCCCCGCCGTCGCCGCCAACATGACCGAGGTCTGCGTCAAGGCCGCCGTCGGCCACCCCGACACGCTCGGCGACTGTGAGTACCCCCTTCTCCTCCGTGCTTCCTCCCTTGTCGATTCGGCGGCGGAGCCCTAACTGATTTTGGTTTTGCGGTCCAGGTCCCTTCTCCCAGAGGGTGCTGCTCACGCTGGAGGAGAAGAAGGTGCCCTACCAGATGAAGCTCATCGACGTCAGCAACAAGCCCGACTGGTCCGACCCTCCCCCTCCCTCCCCACTAGAATTTCAGTTTCAGGCTCAGTCGGAAAAAGATTTGGTCTATACGCCCTTTGGCCACTGCTTGATGGGTTACTGGTCTGGTTTCCTTGATTTTTTGAGCCTTTTCTGCACCGATTTGCCTTAAATCGTTACTGGATGGGTGAAGCAGAGCAGTGAGGGACTGGGGATTTTGTTGTGGTCGCCATGGGCGAGGCCTGTGCGTCGCTCAGATGCCTGCTGTGAATGTGACGGATTTGGTCTATCTAGTGCAGAATGTCTGGCCATGGGATTGGGTCTACATGGATAATGTGTTAGAACTAGAAATTCAGTGAAAAAGAGCTAGAAATTGTCTTGCTTTTCTTCTGCACGAGGGGATCAGTATTTCGATAAAAAAAAACAGAGAACCAGAAATTCTCTTGGTTTCTTCTGCAACAAGGGTAAAGCATATAGATACAAAAAGAACTACAAATTATTCGACTTGTTTTGAGCCAATTCTCCACCGGTTTGCCTTAAATCGTTACTAGTTGGTTTGCGTTGGGTGAAGCAAGGCAGTGCGGGACTGGGAATTTTATCGTAATTAGTTGCCATGTGTTAGGCTTGTGCGTTGCTCAGATGCCTTCTATGATGTGGCAGATTTTGTAGATGCAGGGCGGAATGTAGCCCTGGAATTGGGTGTAAATGGATAATGTGTTAAGAACTGAAAGTTGTTACCGTAAGGTAGCTGAAGATAAAAACCAGAGACATAGTTAAATATCTCTCTGGCAACTTTGATAAAAAAAAAATTACTAGAAAATCTCTTGGTTTACTGCTGCACAGGGGGTTCAGCATTTCGATAAAAAATAACTAGAAATTCTCATGGTTTACTTCTGCACAAGAGTTCTGTATTTCCATCTTGTTCCATAGAAACAGATTTACAGGATGAATTTTATCTATGATGAAGCACAGCAGTGCGGGACTTGGAATTTTCTTGTGGTCACCATGGGTGAGGCTTATGCGTCGCTTAGATGCCTGCTGTGATGTGACAGATTTGGCCTATCTAGTGCAGAATGTGTGGCCCTGGACTGGAGTTGGGTGTACATGCAGAATGTGCTAGAACTGAAAGTTACCGTAACATATTTCGAGATAAAATCAGAGACACAGTTAAATATCTATCTAGTAATTTTCATAAAAAAGAATCAGAAAACCTCTTGATTAGCTGCTGCACAAGGGGTTCAGATGGTAAAAAGGAATTAGAAAAACTCTTTGGTTTACTTCTGCACAAGGGGTTCAGGATTTCGATCTCACTTCAGAAGAACAGAGTTTATAGGATGAATTTCTGGTCTGACTAGTGGGCTACATCTTGAAGGTGATTTACCCAATGCATTTGCACGCAGGCATAAGCTCGGAAGAATTAGAAAATTAGAACTAACTAACAGTAGCTAATATAGGGTAATTGAAATGCTTGACTTGAATTTTTTATGGGCCAAATGTGCCAAGATGAATTGCCAACTATTGCAACTTCTTGGGCATTAAAGCATTACAGACATTATTCTGCAACAACGAGTGCCGCATAATACATGTAACTAGGATTTTCCTATGAAGCAAATAAAACATTGTGCATTTGATTGGCATTGAAAAAAAAATCTAAGAGCAGCTACCATTTCCATTTTGCTAGTTCTTATATGGGGTTGAGGCTTTTATCTATGCAGATGTGCATGTTGGGGTAGCTTGATTTGCAACAAGCCTTTGGGTTGATACTGGACAGTATTCTGGCCTACTTTTTGCTAGGTTGCAAGCTTAAAGCCATTAGACGTAATCCCCAATGGAACATATGACCAAAGTGTTGCATTTAACTTCTATTCGTTGTCAGTCAGATTTACTGAGCACTTTGGAATTACTTTCATTTACTATTTCGAGGAGCCTGGTCTGTTATGCATGCATTTTTCCTATATTTTATCTGTAAAAATGAAATGATCAAAAGGAAAAGTTGAAATGATCAAAAGGAGGATCTCAATTTGTAGCATGGCCTTTCACAGTCTCTAACCTTGCTTTTCACAGGGTGGGGGAGCAAACCCACCGTTGTTGTTCCTTCTTTTGTAAAAGATTGTTGCCTTAAGATTCACAATTTCCTTGTAAGCATTGTTAATCTTTTTCAGTCTATATGAACGTGGTAGTGGTAGTGTTCCTTACTGTGTCTAGACGAACATAATAGAAATCGAAACTACTTTACGTACGACAGTTAGCTTTATCCTTGTACAACAACTGATCCAAAGGTCCTGATCCACACACCAGACGTGATGAATGGCTCTGCTGACTTGTAAATCATACAAGTGTTGTACGTGTAGTATTCTTCAATAGAAATTCAGCCTTTTGCGGCCACATAATCGTACTCTTTTTCGGCAAATAGAAGCAACTATATAGTGAGCAAATGAAATACAGAATGTTTCATGCTTTCACGTGCGGAGTTATTAGTCTTGGTCACCATTTTATGACATTCTGGAGCATTAGCATCGGCAGTGATCTGATTAAGAAAACAGTGTTACATTTTTCAGACTGAGTCTGTAGGGATTTGATGGTGTTGAGATTGTCGAGCTTACCCCTGTTTGCAAACTTAAACTAATCCACTGTAATGACTCTTTCAGGTTCCTTAAGATCAATCCAGAGGGCAAGGTGCCTGTGTATAACGGTGGTGATGGCAAATGGATTGCTGATTCTGATGTGATCACTCAAGTCATTGAGGAGAAGTACCCAACACCATCACTTGTGACCCCTCCTGAGTATGCATCAGTGTAAGTTTCTCGATGGCACATTGCAAAATCCTCTTTTGCTTCTCTCAAGTTTAAGAACTTTGCTATTTCTTGCATTTTGAGATCCTTGTTATTTGTATGGTCTCATAAGCAGAAATTTGCTTTCATTTCAGAGATATATTTGGCATGTTACTGCTAGGTTCTATATACTTATAAGGTCTTTGGCGTTGGGAATTGTGATTGTTAGTAGTTTTGTGACAACTTTTTTGCATGATCTCGTAATAAGGGAGTTGCATTTTTCTGCAGTTAGTTACAATAGAAATTCTTTATCTCTCTTTTCTTGCAAGGTCTATTATGCTATTTTAACATCTTAGTGGTGCTAGTAATAAACTTGCCATCTTCCCTATTTAAAAAGGAAAATAAAAAGAGCTTCTAGATGCCTTTGGATTTGAAACTTGAGTTGGTTTCATGGACAATTTGGGCATGATTTCCTCTGAATTAAGGTATTTATGCATCCGTAGAGAGGAGAGTTAGCTACAATAGCATCTGGCAAGTAATTGATTCTGATAACTTGGTGAAATGACTGTAGTAACATGATTTATTTCTGTCTACAAAAAGAACTACAAATTCAGTTTTGATGCCGTCTTGTTTCACCAACAAAGTAGTTTAGTAGCCACTCTCCTTTTCTTCTACCATGTTCTGAGTATGGCTTTTCAATTTGGTTGTGGCTTGTGATAAACAGGGGATCAAAGATCTTCTCCACCTTTGTCACGTTCTTGAAGAGCAAGGATGCCAGTGATGGTTCGGAGAAGGCACTTGTTGACGAGCTGCAGGCACTCGAAGAGCACCTAAAGGCCCATGTAAGTAGTCTGAACTGTCTTGCAGTTGATGTGGCAGTTGCTTTCTGCAGTGGAATAGACATAACACATGCTTCCACAACCATTCCATTATATCCAAGCTTCACTCACTGGCCTCACTATCTCATCACTCATCCTGTCTGCAATAATTTCATTTTGTCACGTTTCCTTATCGTGCAAGACATGGGGCCTTTGCTCGTTCAGGCTGAACATTTATTTGGCTTGATCTTGATCTAACGAAACTTTTGCTAACATGATGGTCAAAACTGTGCTGGCAGGGACCCTACATCAACGGCGCGAACGTCTCGGCCGTCGATCTCAGCCTGGCTCCGAAGCTCTACCATCTCCAGGTCGCCCTGGAGCACTTCAAGGGCTGGAAGGTCCCGGAAACCCTGACCAGCGTCCATGCCTACACCGAGGTAACACACATTACCTTCTTTTGCCACCTCCAAATCTTTGTCCATAGATGAAGTTACCGAGGCTCATCGCTATGTTCTCCCCTGCACGCAGGCTCTCTTCAGCCGCGAGTCGTTCGTCAAGACCAAGGCGACCAAGGAGAACCTGATCGCCGGGTGGGCGCCGAAAGTGAACCCGTAAGCCCTCCCGCCGCTGCTCGGAGACCCGACCCACCCCCGTTCGTGTGAGTAGTGATGGGCTGTAGTAGGCCTCATCTGTCTAGGTTGGAATAATTCGAGCCTTGATGTGCTCTGGTTGTCGCAAGCGTGCTCTTGCTGCGTGGAGTGTGCCCTGCCTGGCTTTGTATGTGTGGTGTGAACCTCTTTCCGTATGATGGATAAATAATGAAGCTGCATAAAATTCAGATTTGCCATGTCAGGTGTAGTTATGCTGTAGAGAGTGGACGAGCGCCTCCGAGGCTCGTCTGTTTCTTCAGGCCAATGGTGTCTCCGATGTGACTCGTGAGATGGGGGCAGGCAGCAGCTTGTGCATCAGGAGTGGGAAATAATTAACACTGGAGATGCGTGACCATGGATGGATTCCTCCTAATAATCAAGTAATCATTCTCCGTTAGAAAGAAGAGAAGTGATCGGGTTCGTTGATGGGTACGTTTATACTTAGGTTTGTCGCGTCTCTCAACTGTTCCCAGATGCAATGGTTTGGAGAAAAGTGCATATTTCAACCCTGAACGCATGTCATGTTTAATTTACAACCTATTCCTGTAAATTGCCCCCCTCACTTGATCTAAAGGGGGGTTTTGGCACATGTGGCAGGTATTTTACCGAATTTTCACCGAAAATTAAAATTATCCTGATTTTTTTTGAAACAAAGGCAACATATTTGCTTCATCGATTAATTCAAAAGAGAATTGCCAGTCAATTTTCAAAAAACCGGGCGAAACCGATACAGGCAACCCAAAAACAGGCTACTCACGAAGCACGAAACACCGTGACCACACAGGCAACCCGTCACATACTACTAACACACAACAATGGTAGCTCACCACACTTGCACAACACAATAGAACCCTAATGAGAACACCAACGACGACGATTCGGACAATCGAAGCCACGTCGACAACATAAGAAACTGAGCATCATCCATCATGAAACTGTAGACACCTTTCCATTGACGCATACACTGGCCACATCAATATACTCAATCTCACATGACAGACATGAATCATCTCCCTCACAATGCTCTCTAAGGGCATCTTCAACGCCGATCCTCAAACTTCCCGCAACCGTCTGGAACTGGAATGTAGTTTAGTCACAAACTTGGCAGGTCCATTTTAATCGCAAGCAAACCCATCAACCATGGATCAGTAGCAAAGATTTCGAATGTAGCTTGGGTGTTTGATCATTTTTTCTCGTTTCTGGTTTATGTGCACTGGACCAGCTATGTGATGATACCCAAGATGTTGAATGCGGTTGGATTATTTTTCTTCCAGCTCTGTGGGTTCAAGCAATTTAAAAGCCGGACCATCTTCTCTTGTTAGTCTGTCATGTCTCTTATGTTTGAGATGTTTTGAGATTCTTGCTTGGCAGATTAGTTAGTTTGTCTTGTTATTTTTCAGAATTGTTGGTAAACAAGTCGAGGAGAAGTTACTCGTGGCTATTTTGAGCTAGCTATGTAGTTACCATCCTTCCGTATGGCTACCCGTCGTGGTCAACCAAGTGGACGAACGTGAGGGCAAAATCTTTCCCAGATATAGAGGCTTGGGTATGTGAGGGGTTTCAGATTGTATGAAAATCTCATTCCTAGCATCCAAAAAATAAAAACGCATTCGTGGACGTAATAGCCAGTGTCTTCTTTTTCCCTATCTTTTTTCTCGACAAAAAAAAACATCACAAGGAATTATAAATTTCAGCCTTCCTTAGGAAGAATTCCAGAAATTCGTTCCACAAAAGAATCGAACACTGGATGTCAGGGGTGACACTGGCACCCTGACCATTGGGCCAAAGCCCAGTTCTCGTCCTGCACGCTTCAACCCACGTATGATATTTTGAAGCTGTTCCGTGTTTGTGTGCTTGCTCTTCATTCATCCACATAACAGTTTTTTTTTCCTTTTTTTTGAGAATCACACAACAGCTTTCCGATGTGACTTGACCTGTGAGTGTGAGATGGGACGGGCGGCAGCAAGGAGGCATGGCGATGTGGCGCCCTCAGCATCTTGTGCGTGAGGACATTCACGAGTGGGACACAGTTGACACCAGAAAAAAACGTGTGATCATTGGTGGATGGATTATATTCCTAATCATTCTCCGTGAGAAAGAAAAGAAAGAAAAAGGTTCGCGGTTCGTGCTGACGGGTGATTGAAGATGGGCACGTTTACAGGTCTGTCGCGTCTCCCAACTGCTCCCAGACGCCTCCAAAAGCTGTATCCTCCGAACCGGAAAGAAAGATTTTGCTACGATTTCAGAGCCCATCTGCTCGGCAGGCAAGGGAGGCGTGTGCGCGCTGGGACGATTCCGCGGACCGACAGACGTGCGCTTCCCTTCACCGCGCCCACGCCATACGCGTGTCGCGCCTCATCTTTTATTATTTTTTTCCCTCCGTTTCCTTCCCCCACGAGATTCTCCACGCACACAACAAATTCGGTTCGCTTTGCATTTGCACGACGTCTTTTCTTTACCATTTCTTTCAAGAAAAAAAAAAGAGCCAATAATTCCTCAACCACTCTTTTTTTGAACACAGTACAGACGAAAGCGCTCATATACACGCGCATACACTCACCCCTATGAACGTGCACACACATACCTTACTTTTATGATCATCTTCGAAAGATTGAGCCGACATATCATCTTAAAATTTATGAAGTCGCCATAGACACCTCGTCGTCGACGGAAACGTCTCCTCCCACTGAATGCGCATCGCCAGAAATCCTGAAATAAATACGAGCATCGGGACTTAAATCCTGATGGGCCATGGATACCGCAGTTTCTCTGACCATCCATATCAGTTTCTCTAACCACCCACAAGCGCGATCCAAATCTTACATGGACTTCTTTTTTTTGCTCGACGAAGCAGCCCAAACTCATGAATCATGATCCGACAAGACCCAACCCCAACCTCTTTCTTTTCCTTCAAACAAACAAAAGCCAGCTCTGTTTAAAAGCACCCAAGAGAGAAGGGGCCTCATCGACCGGCAAGCGGGCCCGGCAAACGGATCGCACCCCCTCACGGACCGGCGGGCCCGGTCGGTCAGCGAGAGAGAGAAAGCCCCACCGCCCGCTCGGGAGAAACGGGGAAGGCAGTTAGCTACCGGGGATAAGATGAACTGCCCCGCTAACCGCGGCCGGGATAATAAACACAATCCTAATCCAACTACCGGTAAAAATCCTACTTCTACGGCCGTTAATCCTATCCACCGCCACCGGCCTTCCTTCTGATCCCGGGGGCTATAAATACCGGGCGCCCGATCGGCCGATCCCACATCGCCTCATCAATCACACCCTCCTGCTCCTCCCGGCAACCTCCCAACCTCTCGATCGATCGTAGCGGCTTCTGCTTTTCGCGGCGCGGCGATGGCGGTGGATCTGACCCCGAGGCAGCCGGCCAAGGCCTACGGCGGCGACGGCGGCGCCTACTACGAGTGGAGCCCCGCCGAGCTGCCCATGCTCGGCGTGGCCTCCATCGGCGCCGCCAAGCTCTCGCTCGCCGCCGGCGGCATGTCGCTCCCCAGCTACTCCGACTCCGCCAAGGTCGCCTACGTCCTCCAGGGTAAGCGTCAACCACCGACCGATCCCCTCTCGCGCGTCGTTCGTTTACTGTTCCGTCCGGAGTTCGATCGATCGGAACTGCTCGGTGATGGCCTGTTCGGGCCCTGAATTTCGGTCCGTAGGTGGTCGCGGATGGATCGAATTTTTTGGGGTTTCATCCCGCAGTCTAGATCGAACGCACTAGGCAGATTGGAGTTGAACAGGGTCGTCGCTACCCTGAATTATCTGTCGGCTACACGCTGTGACCAGTTTCTGACATCGTACTGCTTGTTGATTTGTTGACATCGTACACGCTGTGACCAGTTTATAACAGAAACAAATCGTATTGCAGTACTTATTGATTTGTTGGTTTCAGTTCGTGATTTAGGTTGGAATTGAGCAGAGTCGTTGTTCTTCTGAGTTATCTGTCTCACTACACGATGTGATTACTGAATTATCTGTCAGACTACATGATGTGATCAGTTCTCCTGAATTATCTGTCTGACTACATGATGTGATCAGTTCTGAAATCATGCTTAGTTCCGTCAGGTTAACTGTCTCTGTCAGACCCCACTTATTTGGAATCAATAATTACAAAACAGATATTATCTCAGGGCTTTACTGAATTTTTCTCGTTGCCATTCGATTAAATCTATTTGTTTACGAGGTCGTGATCGTTGGTCTCTTTTTATCTATTCAACACGCAGTACTCCACTACTTGTTCACGCATGTCTGCTCCTCTGATCTTAACACACCGCAGTGATGATGATGTGGCCTACACAAGTGTCTGTTTTGGAATTTCTTTGCAATAAATTATCATTGGAATTGTGTAATCACAGCACTGTTGGTTTCTTTTCTGTAAATTATCATTGGAATTTCGTAATGACAGCACTGTTAATGCTTTGCTTGTTTTGATCCATGATGGATAGGCAAGGGAACCGTTGGCATCGTGCTGCCTGAGGCCACCAAGGAGAAGGTGGTTGCCGTGAAGGAGGGCGACGCTCTGGCGCTCCCCTTCGGCGTGGTCACCTGGTGGCACAACACCCCTGAGTCTGCCACGGAGCTCGTCGTCCTCTTCCTCGGCGACACCTCCAAGGGCCACAGGCCCGGCCAGTTCACCAACTTCCAGCTCACCGGTGCCAGCGGCATCTTCACCGGCTTCTCCACGGAGTTCGTCGGCCGTGCCTGGGACCTCAAGGAGGACGATGCGGCCAAGCTCGTCTCCAGCCAGCCTGCGTCTGGCATTGTGAAGCTCTCTGCTGGGCAGAAGCTCCCGGTGCCGGTCGATGCTGACCGTAAGGATATGGCGCTTAACTGCCTCGAGGCCAAGCTGGACGTGGACATCCCCAACGGTGGCCGCGTGGTGGTGCTCAACACCGTGAACCTGCCGCTGGTCAAGGAGGTTGGGCTCGGTGCTGACCTTGTCAGGATCGACGCCCACTCCATGTGCTCCCCAGGCTTCTCCTGCGACTCGGCCTACCAGGTGACCTACATCGTCCGTGGCAGCGGCCGCGTTCAGGTCGTCGGCCCCGACGGCAAGCGCGTGCTGGAGACCCGCATTGAGGGCGGCAGCCTCTTCATTGTGCCCCGCTTCCATGTCGTGTCCAAGATCGCAGATGCCTCTGGCATGGAGTGGTTCTCCATCATCACCACCCCCAAGTAAGAATGAATACCTGAAACTGTTGCTAGCATTGCATTACTCTGTATTTCATCCATGATTTTTGAGCTAATGCTGATGTTATGTGTGTGCAGCCCGATCTTCAGCCACCTTGCTGGCAAGACCTCGGTGTGGAAGGCCATCTCACCAGAGGTGCTGGAGGCGTCGTTCAACACCACGCCGGAGATGGAGAAGCTCTTCCGGTCCAAGAGGCTGGACTCTGAGATTTTCTTCGCCCCCAACTAGGAGGCATTCGTCGCGCATCGGCTGGTTGCCTTAGGCAGGAATAAATAAATTTAGTTAGGATATTGAAACTCTTTGAGTGTGAGTCTGTCAGTTGAGCTGCTGGTGGTTTTAATGGATCACCTATGATAATCTATCTTAGTTGCCCCTGGCAGAACACAATGTTACTGTCAGGTCGCCATCGGTTAAATCGAGTGAGTGTTTGTGGCTGGCCGAGCTGGTCTGAGAACTGCTGAATGCAATCGATCCTTAAATTCGGTGAAATTGTTTGCCTCCTATGTTACTGCTCATCTTCTTCGATCCTTGAATTCGGTGTTTTCCTACTGTGTTATATGCTTCTGCTGCTCCTCTTCTTCAATCCTTAAATACGGTGAAATTGTTTGCCTCCTATGTTATATGCTTCTACTGCTCATCTTCTATTTCTTCATAACTTCTTGTTTTGATTTCAATTTTTTTTCATAAATTCTTTTGTTTGAAACAAACCCTTTTTCATTTCCAAAAAAACCTTCATAGCCTTTTTGCTAAAAATGTACTACTCCCTCTGTTCACTCTTCTAAGTCTTAGACAGCTGAAATTGAATTGTTTTTGGTGTTGTCTTATAAATGTCTAAAACGTCTTCTTCATAGCCTAAAAACAATTTGTCCCTACATCCATGGTACTTTTATGTTGTACATTTAGTATTGTATAAATAAAATAATTTTCTCTTAAAAAATCTATTGGAAGCCGAAGGGAGCACTAATTTATTGTGGGTCTTTTGAAAACGGTGGTTAAATTCGTTGTGTTCAGAAACAAATAACAAACAGAAAAACCCGTTGCAAATTTCGTTCCGTCCTCCTCCCCGTGGTGAAGCCCCACCACCGAGCTCAGGGCCGCGCCTACCTCAAGTGCAGCGACCGTCCCCGGCAACGCCACCGACCACGTGTCCCCGCGAGCTCTGCCATGGCTAGGTGCTCTGCTCCCTCGATTGCAACTGCTCACCGTGCCGTGCCTCAGGTCACTAGCTGTGCTGCCGTCTTGCGCTCTCGGTCTAACAAATTGTACAATTTCTGGAGATTCATGCCACGAACCAAAGATAATTTGGTGGTTGCCGCGGACTTTATTGGTTCGAGCATCGATTTCAAAGGCAGTAAGAGGATTCGTACGAGGGAGGCGACCAGGGCCGTAAAGAGTAGTTCCGGCACACCAACTGTTCGATGAAATGCCCACAGCACCTGCAGCAACGTCTTCTTCTCCCCTCTCGCCGGCAAGGAGCCTGTCCACGCTGCCGCCCATCAATGTCGACAAGTCACCATCTAAAAGGTAATCCCAGAAGTTATAGCCGAACCGTGAATGCTGAATCTAGTCAAAGTGCTTTCATACACCTTCAGAATTTCTTCTTTATGTCAAACGTAGTTGACTAGAATTTGCTGTATCCTGAAGCAATTAATCATTTTTTTCTGTGCCATTGATCTAGTGCTCAAATCTTTATACTCCATATTCCTTTCCATACAGGCATGGAGGACAACGTGACATGCCGTACGGCCAAACATGTAATCTTGACCAAGTTGCCTTTGCATCCGAGGAATCAAAGATGCTCAACAGACTGCATGCTGCTTAGTTGCCTATCAAGTTCGTGATTGATTCTGGTTTTGGCTCCCAAAAACTTATGTTGAGGTGCTTTTTCATTGAACAGATGACTGCAATGAAGGCTGCCAATAAAGAGCTGGAAGGGATGATGAAGACTGTCAGGATTGAAGATATAGATGTATGCAGCATCCTGCTGTCTTCCAGATTCTTCATGTTTTCAAGATCTTCAGCTTATTTCGTTTGGATTACATCTGAATCCGTACCTGCTTTCATAATCGGCAGAGCATGCAAAACGAGATGGTGGGTCTTATGGATGTGAGCAATGAAATACAAGGGACTCTTGGTAGAAGCTACAATGTCCCAGATGACATCGATGTGGAGGAACTTATGGGGAGTATGGCACTTATTTCGTAGTTTGCTCTTCTCAGATATTTCAAAAGCTCACCGAGTCAACTAATTTTCCTTACAGTGGTTACCAGCTGGGAACCACTCAATTTAAAGTTTTGTAGTTGAATTTGATTCAGCACACTCTCCAGTTCATATCAGTCTTAGATTTCATCTGAAACATTTCTTTTTCACTTTTGTTGTAAGACTGGCTTTGCGTTGTGCATGTGTTTATTTACAGACAAGACAGTTCTGTTTGCTGCACGGATGAAGAGAATTAGGTGGTTGCTGCTGTTTTTGATGGTTTGAGCATCGATTTCAGGGAGAAGAGTCACAAATTTGGAGGAGTGAGGCGATCAGGGCACCATAAAGACAGTTCCCATACACTAGCAGTTCGATGAAATGATGAATCTAGCTTCAGAGCACATGATCTGTATCCTTCCTCTGTTTGGCTATAATTTACCGAGATCAGTTTTCTCCTAATCATACACCATGCTTTTAATTGACTTGGAATATTTTACATGCTTTTAATTGACTTGGAATATATTACCCCCTCTGCTCCATATTTGTACTAAATCAGCGACAAGTAATATGGAATGGAGGGAGTACATTATGTTTGTTTGCAATTTCAGGAAGACATTGAGATATGGCAACAGGCGAGGCTTTGTTGGAGTATTTGGCACGGCTGGAACGTTGGTGTATAAGGTGTCTATTAATTTTAAAACTATAGCAGTGAGGCAACATACTATAGGCCTACTATATACAGGTAAACACGGGCCTTGCTTGTTCATGTTTGGTTGGTTGTCTGGCATGAGCTAGATGAAGCTTCTCGTGTTAAGTATCTTAAAAACGGGGGATAGATCTTCTCTGTCCATGATAATGGTGATAATCAGCTTTGATGCTTGTAGCAGTAGTATTGCTATCACAGAAGGTGCAATACCTTCTGATCAAGTGATATCGTAATATTTTCGAGTGGTATCATAACTCCTCTTCTGTACATTTATGTGTTTACTTCGAGAAATTTCTTCCTATTGTCAAGAAAATGTTGCTGCTATGTTTTATTTTTTTCGTCACACCTTATCGTATTCGTGCTCCATGTCAATCTCGACAACCAAAGCTTGAAATTAAGTTTAGCAGTAAATTATTTGCTGTTCCATCCTAGGGACATGGACTACATACTCCTGGATACAATGCTACATCATGAGGACAAGGACTTCACGCTCCTGCCCTACAGCCCTCTGTAAGTATTTTTGACTTAGTACTATGGTAATTTTCTTCTTTTATGCACCTAGCTCCACGCGTTTACATTCATTTGTTCCCGTCTGCGCATTGACCACTTGATCATTATGATTGTTTCTTCTTTGCTCAGGATATTTTACTTTGATTCCTGTAGAACAATAAATCAGAACTAAATGATATAGTGCCAGTTTTGGATTACATTTTTTTTCCATCTTCATGTTCGTGGGAGCAAAAGTAGATAAAAAGAGACAAATATTTGTACCCCTTTCCAAGTACCCTGGCAGACAACAGCCGACAGAAAGTATCACATATGGGTATTACGTCTAAACAAATATAAGCATAGAGACCACATACATTTTACAAGCAACCGGCCAAACAAATCATATTAATGCCTGTTAGAAATGGGCAAGTAAACAAATATACAAAATATCAAGAAGACGATAAACTAATTTTTACGTGGAAAATATTTGCGGGAAATAACACAGGCACACAACGGTGATCTTTCACTGTAGCAAGAGAGTATCTACAAAGACATAGACTTACAATGAATCATCAAGTCATCCCGAGGTATATATTGTTGGAGCAAAAACGGGAGGTAGAAGAATTAGTGAACATTCAGGATATTTGTGCTGCATAAAGCGTTGCAGCTTTTCTGCTTTGTTCTCCTTTTTATTTGAACAGCTCATGAGCTCAACTAGCTAACACAAAGATCCTAATCTTGGGCCATGACCAAGCTTCACAGACGTGCCATCCCACGTCCCTTGACCATGCCTCAAGTTCTAAGCCACTACGGTCGGTACTCGTGCCATCCCACAGGGCGATCGTAACAGCATACAGCTACTGATCTGGCCTTGTCGTGAACAGGCTCATGCTGCATGGACCGGTTTTATTGTTACTAGAAATAAAACCTACAAGATGACATGAATGGATTTCATACTTCAACATATATAGGTGGCATATGAGTGACTCGAGGCAAAACGGAAACCTAAATCAGCTTCCATTACGACAGACCATGGCTTCTCACTAGGATTCGGATCATATATCCTTTACTTGCTGTAATGTAAGTGCGCTGAAAGGCATATGAGTGTTTGGTGTGCCTCCTGCATGGTTGGCCTTGCTTGTGGAGAAGATTCCAAGCAAGAAAAGGCCAGCTTAATGAGCAGAGATAAGTTATTCTCTTCTGTTGTTGTTGGTGTGGTCGGTCGTTGGTCCAGAATATCTTTCACCAGCATAGCTTGTTTCTCGCTTGGCAAACTACTGTCTAATTTATCCCTTGGATGCTTCCCCATTACTAGCTCTAGCACAACCACACCAAAGCTATATACATCACATTTCTCTGTCACAACAGATGTGTATGATAGTTCTGCACAAAATCAAAACATTAGAATTAGGAACAAATGAACTGAGATGAATGTTTCTGATGTGATAAGAAAGGTTATACTTGTACATACCAGGAGCTATGTAGCCATATGTTCCTGCTAGTGCACTCCAGTTTGATGATTCAGGCTTAAGAATCCTTGCTGTGCCAAAATCCGAGACAAAAGCCTTGAAGGTTATATCAAGTAAGATGTTGTTGCTCGTGATATCTCGATGGATTATGGGTGGACTGCATTCATGGTGCAAATAAGATATTGCTTGAGCCACATCAGTTGCAAGAGTAATTCTCTTCTGCCAATCTAATTCCTTTGCTAGCTCCTCATTTTCCAATGTCCCGTGAAGGCTGCCCCGCTGAATATACTCGTAGACAAGAAATTTATACACCGGATGGGAGCAGAATCCATACATTTTGACGATGCTTCGTTGTCGGATCTGTGATAAGATTTCCATTTCACTGTGAAATCTTCTTTCGTCATCCGACTCTTCTTCAGTCTGATGAAGCTTCTTCACAGCAACTAGATGCCCATCTTGGAGTTGTGCCTTGTAGACTTTGCCGTATCCTCCTGTTCCAATGATGTACTTCTCGTCGAAGTCTTCTGTTGCCCTTACAATATCATCAAATGCTAATCTTCCATCAAAATTCCAAACAGAGAATAGGTCCCTTCCTTCAGCAGCAACACTTTCTAGTAGTTTTCTCTTGTTACGACTAAGAATTATTATGACAACAATTGCAGCAACAACGCCGAAACCCACCACAGGAATAATTGGCAAAATCAAACCAAGTGTCTTTTGCTCATGGTGACCAACTACTGGAGTTGAATCACAAGGTGGCAGGCCAGAGAGGTTACCACACAAACCTTTATTGGGAAGAAACCAACTTGCTGAAGCATTTTGGAGTAGCCGGGCTGTTGGGACTGGTCCTTCCAGGTCGTTGTAGGACACATCGAGTGTTGAAAGGCTCACCATCCTCGCTAAGGAGGATGGAATGCTGCCACTGAACTGATTATGTGATAAATTCAGAAATTCTAGCATCTCCAACTTCCCAAGTTGCTGCGGCAACACACCACTGAGGTTATTGTTGCTCACATCTAACATGATCTGCAGGCTTGCTAAATTTCCAATTGTACCAGGCAAACTCCCACTAAACTTGTTGTTGTTGATCTTCAAGGACTGTAGTTTTGTACATGCCCCTATTTCCTCAGGTATTGATCCACTCAGTTTGTTCCCAGATATATCAAGGTATCCTAGATTGCTTAGCTTTTCTATCTGTGTAGGTATGGATCCGGATAGTTGGTTCCATGATAAGTTCAGGCTATATATATTAGTCAAACTCCTGATTTCTGGTGGAATCTCACCGCTGAGATGATTATAATCGAGTCTTAGTTTTTCTAGGTTGGACAATTTATAAAGGATTGGAGGTATGGAGCCTGTGAGCATATTTTTTGCTAGATTTAGTATTGTTAGTCGGGTAGATGCACCTAGATTTGGTGGGATCTGCCCACACAGTCTATTCGATGCCAAGCTCATTTGTATGAGTTGTGGATATACACCAAAATGCTGAGATATATCTCCTGTTAGTTGGTTCGACGAAAGGTCAATTTTAGTCAAACTCGTACATGTCTTTAAACTCCTTGGAATGGGGCCATTGAACATATTATGAGAGACACCGAGATATTGAAGTTTGCTACCTGAAAATATATTTGCAGGTAAAGGTCCTGAAAGTGAGTTGTTAGACAACCCAAGGTTAAGAAGGTTTATGAGATCTCCAAACTCTTGAGGAAGAGAACCTGATAATTTGTTACTAAAGATTTGTATTTCTTGGATGCTTTGCAATTTCCCACAAGTTTTCGGTATTGATCCCGAAATTTGGTTCTGAGACAAGTTTAAATCTTCGAGGTTCACCAGATTGCCAATCTCGTTGGGGATGGAACCTGTTATCTGATTATCAAAGAGGTGTAGTAGTGCTAGCTTGGTTATGTTTCCTATGCTGTCAGGAATAGAACCAGATATTTGGTTGTTAGACAAGTCTAATTCTCGGAGATTCAGCAAGATGCCCAATTCTAAAGGTATTGGACCTGTGACTTGATTTTTATAGAGAAAAAGTTGCTTCATCTTAGTAAGATTAGTTATGGAGATTGGAATTGGACCTGAAAGATCATTTGACTCAAGTTGAAGAATTTGCAAATGGACTAGCCTTCCTAGTTCTTGGGGTATAGGCCCTGAAAGTTGATTACCAAATAGGGCTAAAGTATTTAGTTGGGTCAGATTTCCAAGGGTTTTTGGTATCAAACCACTTAAGGTGCTATTGCTTAGCTGTAGAAGTTGTAGGTTGACAAGACTTCCAATCTTCTCAGGAATGGGACCTGATACCATGTTTTGGTGAATGACAAGATCAGTTAACATTGTTAGGTTGCCCAGAGATGAAGGGATATGTCCTGTGAGTCTGTTGAACGAGAGATCAAGTAACATGAGACTTTGCAGGTCACCAATCTCACAAGGAATTTTCCCTGTGAGCTGGTTGTAGGGAAGGCTAAGTACTGAAAGTGCTGACAAGGAGTTGATACTAGGCGGTAGTGCACCATGGAGAGTGTTGTTCTGAAGGTCAATATATGCGAGGAATGGAAGAGCCGAGAAGTTGAGCTCACCAAGAGTGCCATGGATGCCAGCATCTGGTAGGGAGATGTTGGTCACCACCCAGGGCATGCGGCGGCCATGGCGAACAGCAGTGCACATGATGCCTGTCCAGTTGCATGGGCTGGTGTTTTCATGCCAAGAGCTCATCTGCAGCGGTGGGCTCGCGAGTGTAGCTTTCCAGTGGAGGAGGGCCATGTGTTGAGACCTCAGTGAGATCCCTCCATGGCGCGCCGCATGTGCTTCTTGCAGGAGAAGAAGGCATGGCACCAGCAGTAGGCAGAGGTATAGCAATGGTGTCAAGGGAGTTCCCATTTTGCTGCCTGGTGTTTGCATGTTGTGTTTGGTTGGGGATTTGATTCAGCACACACGGCAACTGTATTTATACTTAACTAGTGTTTCGAGGTCCTCTGTTCTCCAGTGTCTTTCTCCATCTCTGCCAGCTGGATGCCTGTTAGCTCTTGTTCGGACGCTAGCACACCCCTTTGGCAGCTGCTGCTGGGCAGCCTGTTTTTCTTCTTCAGCGTCGGCAGCCTATTTTTCTTTTTTCTTTTTCTCATAAAAATGACACAGGGCAATTGAAGGCAGGGATACCTAGAAGGCACCTATGGTGTACGCCTACTCGTATCTTTCCCAATTCCCCTCCTGAATGGACTTGAGTTAACATCGTAGTAGAGTTTTCATTTGATGGCATCTCCTGTATTTGTTGTTTATTTGATCATGCAACCTGTATTCAGTTGTGATTTGTGTTAATCTATTCTCTAAAATGTTTCCTTATTCGCTTTTCAGCAAGTACAGAGAACAAACGAAATTGGACTCGTAACTGGAATTGTCGGAAAAACTCCATGCTAGAATTCTATCTATGGTAGAAATAAAGGTATCAGCATTAAATTGTGGTCAATACAAATGCTAGACCGCAAGTCTTTGCTGGAAGTCATGTGTGTGAGGAAAAATGAGGCAGTGGCTGCAGCTTTTGCTGAATTCAAAGCCTGTACAGCCAAGCACGCAGCATCTTGACCACACAAGCTGAAGCAAAAATCAAAGCTCAAGTGGGTTACTGGCGCTTTCTGTACGCGTTGAGCATCTATGGCCCATGTTCTTTTTTTACATAATGGACTTGTTTGAAACTTCTGCTCAGTGTCCCAGAGACAGCACCTAACAACGCTCCATTTGCTTTGTTTCCAGTCACTGTGAATGCCTGAAGCTTGTCTCTCAACCAGTAGAATAATTTGCCCAGCTTGCTTTTTTCTGATCTGGAGCTTGCTTTTTTCTGCTTGAGCAGGAGGATGAACTGGGACTGCATGCCTATAGTAGAGTGGCGCAGGCACTAATTTGAACATGAATCTCGGCGTAAATGCTTTGCGCTTTCGTTTGTGCATGGACAGATTCGGTGTATGTTTCCTCATATACCACTACAATTCGTTGAACGATGGAATGTCTCTTCACAGATAGGGAGCTGTTGTTAGCATGTCTGTGATGGCACTAGCTGAGTTGAATTTCGAAGAATTTTTGAGGTTGAATTGGTATCCACTTCTCTTTTAGTCTTTATATCAGTATCATACACGTACTGAATTGGAGAAAGCAAGCACAGATGGCAACCTCGTCTGATCAACCTCCATTAGAAAGTGATAAAGGGAGCTGTTCTCTCAACTCGACGATTGTCCATAGAATATTACCTTAGCTGCTAATTTTCCTGTATAATAAGCAGGCACCTAACCCAGGTGAAGGATGACATGATGAGAAAGAAAAGCACAAGCCTGATTGTTTAGTTTCAGGCAGCACTGCAATGCAAATGCAAATGCCATTTTGTTGCCTATTGTTTGCATGTTGTGTTTGGCTGGGGTATGTGATTCAATACACACTGCAACTCTAGTGTTATGAGGTCCTCGGCGAACACACACCAGTTGAGTGGAAGCTGTTGCTGGATGACTATTCTTCAGTGTCTATCGCCATCTTTGCCTACTGGATGATTATTAGCTCATGTTTGGACGCTAGCACACCCCTTTGATAGCTGCTGCTGGGCAGCCTGTTTTTCTTTTTCTCATGCCTGTTGAAAAATGACGCACGAATTATGAAAGCAATTGAAGGCAGGATACCCACAGGGTATGCCTACTCGTATCTTTCCCGATCCCCCTCCATCTACAACGTGTTTACTGAATAGACTCGAGTTAACATTGCAGTACAGTTTTCATTTGATGGTATCTTCTATGATTGGTTTGACATTATTTCTTGTTTATTTGATCATGGAACTTATAACTGTTTCAGTTATGGAAATTCTGTAAAGAAATTGAACCAGCTTGTCTTAATCTCTTCTCTAAAATGGTTCCCTTTTTGCTTTTCAGCTGGTACATAGAAGGAAAGATTTAGCTGAAGGAATTGTGGGAATTCGGTGCTGGAATTCCATCGATGGTAGAAATGAAAGGTCTCAGTGCTGAATGGTGGTCAATACAAATTCTGGGCCACATGTCTTGCTGGAAGTCATGTGTCTGAGAAAAACGAGGCAGTGGCTGCAGCTTTTGTGGAATTCAAAGGCTGTGCAGCCAAGGGGAATTTTCACCACACAAGTTGAAGTAAAAAAAAACAGGCTCAAGTGGGTTATTGGCGCTTTCTGCAGTAATAATCCATAAAAACAGGCTCAAGGAAAAAAAAGGCTTTAAGCATGTCAGTCACGGTAATCAATAAAAACAGGCTCAAGGGAATGCAAACAGTAATCAATATCCACTCGCTTGTCGCCCTCGGGTCTTCTGTCGAACCGTCCCAATCAAAAATCTGAGAAGGCACTTGCGAGGCAGAAGAATACTTACCTGTTTTGGAATAACGGCGAGTGATAGTAGCTCATGGACTCGTGACTGGAATTGTGGGATGCTGGAATTCCATGGATGGTAGAAATAAAGGTCTCAGTGTTGAATTGTGGTCAATACAAATCCTGTACCACAAGTCTTTGCTGGAAGCCTGTGGCTGCAGCTTTTGTGGAATTCAAAGCCTGCACATCAAGCTAATAAGTGGGCTACTGGCGCTTTGTGTAGTGATCAGAAGGGTGCGAAATCCACTCGTCGACCTCCCATCATCCGTCGAATCGGCCAATCAAAATCTGACAAGGCACTGAGCAAGGTAGAAGAAGACTTTGTTTTTGGAACAATGGGAGGTGCTCTCTGTACGGTTATTAATTAGCATGTCAGTCACTGCACTAGCTGAGTTGAATTTCGACGGGTTTTCTAGGTTGAATCGGTATCCGCTTCTCTCATCTGACCAGGGAGCTGCAGAAACATTACTATGGCTGACCTGCATTGTAAGCGAAAAGGGAACAGTACATGCTGCAAAATTAATCTGATAATACTAGACACCAAGTTTCAGAAAGCAGTGGACTGCTCGTCTTTGTCCTAGTACTGGGACAAAGAGGCTGGACCCCGAGATGCTGGAGGCGACGCCGGAGATGGAGAAGCTCTTCTGGTCCAAGAGGCTGAACTCCGAGATATTCTTCGCCCCCAACTAGGAGCCATTCATCACGCATCGGCCGGTCGCCTTAGGAAGGAATAAATAAATTTAGTTAGGAGATTGAAACTCTTTGAGCGTGGTGAGTCTGTCGGTTGAGCTGGTGGTGGTTTTGATCGATCACCTCTGCGAATCTATCTTAGTTTCCCCTGACAGAACAGAATATTACTGTCGTCGTCATCGGTTAAATCGTGTTAGAATGTTTGGCCGGCCGAGCTGGTCTGAGAACTGATTAATGCAATCAATTGTTAATTTCGGTTGAAATTGTTTAGTTACTCCTTATTGCGTGCTTCTTTTCTGTTTTGTCATAACTTCCTCTTTTGTGACTATTTCTTCACTTCTATTCTGGAAGACAGTTTGAGGATTTAGAAAAATCTATTTTGACGTTTAGAAAAAAACTTTTCGTTTACAATCTTTGTAGCAATTTTTATTTTTATTTTTCATCTTTGTATGGCTTCAGTTGTTTTGGGCTGCCTCATGTTTATTCTGAGCAGGCCCCCACTTGTGGACAGACCCTGTTTATTTCTTTAGACAAAGGAAAAACACTTCGATATTAATACCCTGTTGTACAAAACTACGCCCATATGCTGTTTAATTACTCGTTTGCTTGGCGTGCTTCCTTTTCCTGTTTCTTCAGAACTTTCTTTTGTAACTATTTCTTCAGAACATCTTCCGTTTTGGCCATTTTGAGGATTTAGAGAACACTTTTTTGTGATGCCTTTGCATGTCCTTCACTTTTGTTCGGCTGGTCTCCTGTTCATTTTGAGCAGGCCCCCACTTGTTAACAGTATCCTATTTCTTATTTCTTCAGTACCTCTTCTTTCTAATTCGATTTTTTTGACATTATGTATCAGTCTACATACTCTTTTTGAAATACAAAAACTTTGAAATTCTAGCTTCCAGTTGCTTGTTTTGGCAGAACCAAAATGTTCACATCAGAGGGACGATAAACTACGCCCACATGCTGCTAAATAACTTGATCTTGAGCTTTCGGCGACCAAATCAAGCTTGACTTATGGTACAAACTGAAAAAATTAACCTACGATTAACACGCTGTGCTTGTTTCCTCGCCGGAGTCGTTGCTCCTAGAGTTGTCACTCTGGTCGACAATGGAGAAAGACGCCGTGCTGGTGTGCACTGTCCTGGGCTTCCTCGGCTCAGTCGCGGTCACCATCGGCTTCGTCGCCAACAACTACAGCTCCAAGGCATGGATCCAAGATCCAACACAATTCTCATTTCATCAACTCAATCCATCTGTGCTAACTGAGTGTATGTGCAGTCCGTGGAGTACAACGGGACGAACTGCGTGTACCGGAGCCCGCCGGCGATGGGTCTCGGCATCCTGGGGGTGTTCCTGGTGTTCATCAACCAGGTCATCGTCGCCGCCTACGCCAGCGGCTGGTGCCTCTGCCTCTGCTGCTGCTGCCCCTGCTGGACCAAGCGCCGCCGGCTGGCGCCAACGCCGTCCAAGCGGCACAGGCTCGGCATCATCCTCTCCGTCTTCTCCTGGTCCGTCAGTACACTGCCCATAAACTCTCTCTGGGTCTCTAAAGATGTACCGAATGCTGTTTTTGGATGAAAATTTTGCAAGAACATCAAATGAAATTTTATGTCGCAAAATTTCAGATTTTTTAGATTTCGTTTGATACCCTTTTTTTTCAAACTTTTGCTAACTCGGTGTAGTACATCCTGCTACTATTTTCTGATGTACCGACCGACGTGCTCTTGTTGTGCAGGGTCCTGACGATCGTGGCGATGGCGATGTTCATCGTCGGCGTGACGGAGAGCTCACGGGAGGAGGCGCCCATCTCCAAAACCCCGACCTCGTACGCGTGCAGGGAGCCGGGGACGATCGGGAGCTTCCCGACGGCGTCCCTGTCCTCCCTCATCGCCGTCGTGCTCGGGATCGTGTCCTACGTGCTGCTCGAGACGGCCGCGCCGTCGCACGCGCCGCCCGACGGGCTCTTCCGCATGGAGGTCGCCGGCGGTGCGACTAGTACTAGTACGGGGCAGCAGCAGCAGAGCCAGGTTCAGGCTACCGGACCGACGGCCGGTGCGGATCAGGAAGCGGAGCATGTCTCGCTGGCCACCACGGTTTGAACAAGAGTTGGGACAATATTCAGTACTGTACTTTCAGGGTGTACATCGTGTCGAAATCTTGAAAGTGCACTCCACAATGGTACTCCTTATTTGTAAAGTAGTACTATATGACCGAGTGAGGCGTTTTGGCTCTCCGCCTCCATGGAGGCAGATTTTTTGAAAAAAATTAAAATTTGAACTTTTTAGTCTTAAAAAAACGAGTATGTAGTCTATTTGCATGTTGAAGACACAAGAAGCGTCTAAAACAACATTAGGCATTGTATATAGTTATGATAGCACTGAAATGGACATAATTGTGTGCCGTAAACTTCAGCTTCCTTGAATTTAGAATGTGCGAGAACAACAGTGACTAGCTTAATTTTTTATTTAGGCCAAGAAACCATGCGAACTTCTCTCCTAGAATCTGGGTAAAATTTCAAAGGTTTCAGGAGACACTTTGGAAATTCAAAACAACCCAGTGGCACCTTTTACATGCATCTGCAAGTGTTCTTTTCCTGAAATATATTTCTTTATATACTCAACAAGAACTTTTACTAATGTAATACGTGGAAACAGCACATCCAACATCATTGTATACTCTGCATAATCCTTGTTAGTTTTTAGTGGCATGACCTGTTCTAGAGGGTTCTTGCCTTGGCAATAAAACATCAGCTACTTAAGAAAAGCAATTAATATGGGAGAAGGTAACAACTAGCACCACCTTATCTTTTCTAAGGATAAGGCAGCACCGCAGCACTTACTACTTACGAGCAGATATTAAGGAAGAGGGAAAGTTGGGGTTATGCGGAAGGGAGGAGGAATTCAGGTCATAATGCTCGTGTGTGGTTGTGGACATGATCATGCAGATGTTATTGCCTTCGGGGTGTACAATACGAAACCAATATGAAACTGACCCTGAAATCGAGTGAAAACTCCCATAGTTTTCGTTGGCATACTGTAAAGTAGTTTTTTAGCAATAGCTCATATCTTCTCACAAGAAACAATCAAAGTAGTCTTTTGATTTAACTAATCTTTATTTTGTGCTAAAAATATAAGGAGTGAGGCTAACCTGATGGTGAAGTTCTCCTATAAATAAAACCCATCATTCTTAAGGTTCTTGGAAACTAGAACAACAAGCCCTCACCAAAACAGTGATCATCCTGTAGTTTCTAGAGGAGGTGTTTGCCCGGCAATCATCCTGTAGTTTGATATGGCTGCAGGTGATAATGAAGATTACTAAACAGTAAAACTGAGCTAGCTATGCCTCCTTACAGCAATTTTGGGTCCTAAGCCGTCCGATTAGGCACACGAACGCATGAGATGATTCTATCGTCCCGCAGCATTCTCTGGGCCTCGTCCGCCTCATCCGCTTGCACAAGCTGACAAACCAACACATAAAAAGGGCTGCTGCTCCACAGGTTTTTCTAGGCACCTTCTCATGAACCGGGTTGTTGGGCCGCGAGGTGAGTTCTTCGTGGAGCGATTGGGCCGGCTGATCTGTGGCGCTGTTCTCCAAAAAACAAAAGTATGTGACGCTGCAGCCTGTGTTTTCCTGATTAATTTGCTGTTTCTTAATGGTGCAGAAGGTGGCCGGCTGTTGTGTTCCCGAGTTCCGTCACCGTCCGGTTATAAGTGGACGGGAATATTTGGCTACATATAGTTTCATTGCATCATTCTTTATTCATCTGCTTCCTTTGTGCAGCATCTAAGATGTCAAGGCTACGGACAATGACGTGTGCTATTGAGACATGCTCCACCACTTACTCAAATGTCTTGCCAAATGAATGTCAGACAAACTTTTTTGTACCATGACATTCCAAATTTAGATGGCAGTGTCACCCATGTCAATTTTAAAACCCATATACCCCCCACCATAAGTATATTGATGTACTATTCCCTCAAAAAAAGTATATTGATGTACTTTACAAAATGCTCCTTTTCTCTCTCTTATTGTGTGATGTCCAAATTTTCTCATATAATTGAATTTTTTCGTATTATTCCCATAAAAGATACGGGCGCAGCAACGCGCGCTTTTATGTTCTAGTAATTCAGTAAGGGCGAACATCAAGGAATTCAAAGCATGGGTAAATGGCATCATGATATATAATCAATTTTGATATTTGTACTTTCGGTTACTGTTACTGTGGGGAGTGTCAATGTTTAGTTGTTTACAATATTTCGTTGTTTCACAAATACCGTTTGACCGAGGCAGCACTTTTTCCTAGATAGGAATCAGAAGAACATATATTTAAGTTATTTTTAGCACAACTGTATCATACATACTTGCTCATCATTTCTGTATACGATGACATTGTTGGCAGCTGGCAAGGCTGGAAACCATGAATGCAAAAGAACTAATGGAGTACGGTAAGCCAAACAAAGATATGTTTAGCAGTGAAATGAGAGGAGCATTTAAGAAGGTAAGCCTTGTATATATATTCTCCACTAGTCAATTTCTTGGAACTTAGTTTATTCGTACACATATCATAGTCTGTATATATGTGTGGATCCAATTAATTATCTCAAGATTAAGGAATCCATTTTTGCAGCTTCTTCAGCAAAAGAAACAACAACCACCCAAGAAGAAAAACAAGAGGACTGGGTTTGGTCCAATATTAGGGGCAGTGTTGAAGTTCCACAAGGACGATGATGATGGCGATGGAAACCCTCCAGGAGGAGCTCCTATTGCATGCTGAAGGGTCTTTGTTACCCGCCTTGATTGGTTCTATAGGGGTCGGTACTGAAAGGTGCCTGACTAAATTATCCTTAGGGCTATCTATGTATCGTGGTAATAAACAAGTGTCTGCAGTTCGTGTTGTTCATGTTGACTCAGTGTGGCTATTTCGGTATGGCCTTGGATCTCATTCCATGTAAATGCATGTTTAGGGTAATAAAAGAGGTGTCCTATTGTGTCCTACTGTAGGTTCCTCTTAAGTTATATACATATTTCTTCCAGAAATAACCTTTTGAGAACTCGATTGTCTACTGTCTTTAGGCACATACAGTTCAATTGCTTTCACTGTCGATTTCCAGAAAAGGCTTACACGGAGCAAAATGAGTTCCCACTTTGGTAAGAAAGAAAACTGGTTTGATTTTTGGTAGATAAGTTGGGGTGTGCTCGAGCTTGACACGTATTCATGTGTAAAAGGCAGGATTTCTGAAATGGTGGACACGATGAGTATGGCTATTAATATGTTCGTGCGATTTTGTCGCTCCAAATACTATTCCAACGCGGTCGTTTGGAACAGAGCTGAGCCCAGGTAGCAATCGTTCGACCTTTCCTTGCTGCTCTCCATCGGTGACGCCAATTGCCAAACGGCCAAACCACAACCGAAACTAAACTAAACTAAACGATCTAATGGATAAAGAAACCAAGAACTAAGCGCAGAGCAGAGTGTTAGTTTCGGTGATACAAAGTTGGGGTACATCACCAGACCTGGAGCCGATTCATACTAGCGGGAGATTTTCTACCCTACCATGGTTTGCCAAAGAGAAAGTTACTTTTTTTGCTCCCCCAAATTTACAAGAAGTCTGACATTTGGCCCCTCTTTTTTTTGTCGTTGTTTAGCCCCTCATGCTCCAAAATTACATTTCGTCCAAAAACCAGGAACGAGGGGAAAATGGCGGACATGACATTTGTTTTCTGTCTCGTTCTCCCCCCTTTCTCACACAACAACATTTCCTCGACCACCTTCTGTGCGTTTACGCTGTACACCCACGCCTCGAAATAGGGTTTCACCTGGTCCACCCTGCTTTATATATAAAACTACATAGCCGAACGATACATGGCGTTCAGGAGAATGCCATACAAACTGATCAAAACACGACAAAAAAAATTCCAACAAGTTCAACAAGCACGGAGAGTGCACTACGAGAATTTTTTTTAGAAATAGAAAAAGGAGGTTAAACCCTCGACCTTTGCATTAATCGATGCATGCAACCATCTTTATTAATTATTTCACAAAGGTCTGACAAAAACATACATCAATCCACTCGAAGCCACCACCCACACCTACAAACTCGATAATGTGGAGTGCTCTCACTCCCTATATCGAAAATCGGTGTCATCGCCGATCCATCCACATAAGGACCAACAGCCGGTGCAGCCTACCTAAAGTGCACACCACATGCACATGTTTTAGAACCTGCCATCATCATCGGACCACCGACTCATCTTCAGAAGAGAGATCCGCATCATCCTTGCTAGTTCAGACATCCGTCGACACCACCACAGCGCCACCGTCCTGCGCTCGTCCGTCCAGACGCGAAGATTGTGGAAGATCTGTCGTGTGTAGCACCTACCAACCAGGCATGACTCAGCGTAGCACCTGTCGGCCGGGCATGACTTGACAGCTCCACCGAAGCTCTGTGCAAGACGAAGCCGCTCCACCTCATGCCTCTGTCTTCCAGCGCTGCTCCACAAACGATGCTCCCAAGAGAGAAACGGCACCATAGTACCGCCATCGTTCGATCTGGAAGATCAGATCCTAGGGTTTCCCCGAAGCAGCACGAGTGGGTCGACAACAGTTACACGACGATGTCTTCATCAAGGTAACGGCGCAAAACACCGCCAACGGCTCGGTTTTCATTGGCAACTATGTCTTCCTGACTCGTAGCCAGAACTAGATGACGAATCTCAAGATCCGACCACCCAGCCGCAGGCTGACCACCACTGCCGGCTGCATCGGTCCTAAAAAATTGGGGGAGAATTTCACTTCCCTGGCCTCACCTTTTAAGTATGAGTTCTAGGATTTTTAATCTCAGTTACGCACCGAGCCTAGTCCTCAAGAAATGCCCGATACTGAGAAAGCCTGGTCCTCAAGAATGAATAGGAACCTAAATTCACCTCCGTGAGGATTTGAACCCAGATATTGGGTTTGTCCATCCACTCCCCCAATCAGTTGAGCTAGGCACTACGAGATGCCCCGGCAAGTCATTGAGAAGAAAGAACAGGAGGGGCCGGACCACCTAGAAGCACACCCAAGGTTGTCGATGACATGCAACCACGCGCCACCTGGAATAAAGCACCGGACTTCCTCACACTATATGACCACCAACATGCCGCTGGAGAGGACACTCTACCCTCTCACTCCGGACCGAGGAGTGCCGACCTTGCGGACAAGCAGAAATGTCATAGAGTGGTCATCATCGCGTGTAAAAGGCAGTAGAGATGAGAATGCTACATTGCCATAGCTGAGGCGTGGCTGAAAGAAGCTCCAAGTCAACCTGAACAGGACGCCACAACCGGGGGTTCACCCACAGTGATCGACGATGCCCCCAAGAGGGACACGACACACCACGCCACCGCAGCCTCGTCCGTTCAACACGGACGGGGATTTTTACCCTGTGTGCTAGCTAAATTGGTAGGGAGGGAAGCCAAGGCGATGCCCACCAGAGGGACACAACACCTGGAAGCATCGTCATCATTAGTGCCTAAGCGCAGAGCTTTCGATCGGCACCTCCCACAAACCTCACCAAAGGGACCCAATCCAACATGGGCCCAACAGGGACCAACGACTATGAATGGGAGCTCCAATTCCTCATCAGGGAAACATTTCCATTGGTGAAAACCCCCTCTCGGGGATGGCCTTACACCGAGTAAACCATCATCCACATGAAGAAGGAACACATCCAAGGCACCGGTGAACAGTGTGGTGCCTTGCCGACTTGGCCGTTGGATTGAAAATGGATAGACAAGATCACGCAATGTAGGTTACGTACTGTAGCTGGTCCTGTAGCACCGATCTGTGAAAGAACTCTGTAGCAGATTGTACTGTGGATGGTCCTGTAGCAGTGCCCCCTATTCATGTTCATCCGACCGTTGATTCTCGATCTGACGGACAGAAATGAAGGGCAAGGCACGATACTGTTCACCGGTGCCTTTGCTATGTCAAGGCACTGGATCTCAATCCGACCACATTGCCACTAGCTTCGGCTGGATCTACGAGATGAGCAGCCCCAGTGGCACCTCTGGTGGGATCCACTCAAATCGAGGCAAGGATGGAAAGTGGTGGCTCGCACCAACAATAGGCCCAAATCTGGTCAGACCCCACCCTCCTGGCGCGAAACCACACCGGAACAAGATATCTCCAACAGGTGACGAGGACTGGGGCCACCGTCAGCTACACATTTGAGCTCGGGAGTCATGCATGGCAGGGAGGGTCGCAAAGAAGGCCTTGGGCGGCTGCATGTTTCCCATTGTTCAGAAAACCTAATACACACCTAGGAATCCAAAGCGAGACTTCTTTGCTTGTGGTGGCAATGAAAGCATGGTGTAATCAAAATCCCTTTATGTTTGCAATTAGGTGTATATTAAATTCATGCTCCAGTCAACTCATCCAAGAGTCCAAACAGATGAAGAGAGGCGAGCAATATATTTCAACATCCCTTCTCACATCTAGACTTATTTAGGCCTTAGACGTGGGATTTATGTCGACCGCGGAATCATTTTTTTAAGACTGCATTCGTAGAGTGTTGAACTCAAGACCTCTTGGTTCTGATATCATATTGAATTCATGCTCGAGCCAACTCATCCAAAAGTCTGAAGTGATGACAAAGGCAGGCAATATATTTCAACAGTATACGGGTTTAGTTTCTGAAAATATTATACGCATGCAAAGAGGATTCACTTGCAACACAAGGATATGGGTCGATCTCGTAATGCTTTATGTAAATCAAATTCTTGACTACTACTATCGATCAACGAGAGAAGCTAGATGATGTGCCGACATATGCACGTGAGAAGCAAGCCCAAATCAACAAGAAGCAAGACTAAATCAACGAGAAGCAATTCCAAATTGACGAGAAGCAAATTTAAGAATCTTTGCCTTGCACTCCTAGCTATTGCAATGATTTTTGTTCATACTCCCTGGATCATGATTACCACACTTTTCTTGTTGTGGGAGCCATTGCACTAATAATGTTATTTCCTCCTGGCTCGCCTCTACCAAGATGCAGAACATGAGCTATTTGAATCACATTTACGGTATCTTCTTCATCTTGTCGAAGTACACCTTGGGGAGAGCCCAACCCGAGTGTCTTGAATAACATTGATCCAAGTGAACATCGTCTCCCTAACTTGCTCTACCCGATGTGTGTCCTACGTAGACTGGCACATCCGCTCCATGTCCGCCATAGAGGCCCCCTCCCACAAATCTCACGATCCCATATGTCTTTATTAGCACATAGCAAAAATTGATATATCACATACATAGGTACACACCCATATACATGCATACATCAAATTAAATTGATGACACAATAAGCGTATTAGTCAAGCAAAAACATGTCACAAGGAAGTACAAAAGTGAATGACATGCATGTTTGACGAAACAATGAAGAGTTTGACAAGTCTGAAAGGATTCTAGCTAGCGGTAAACGTCAGAAATCGACGAGAACAACTAAGGGATGTCATCCTATGGTTTATTTAGGTGAACATCCCATTCTCGTCGTCTCTCATGTGATGTACAACATCCCGCCCTCCCCGGCGATGTCCTTGTTGATGATCTCCGCCATCGCATTCTGCAAGTGCATAAAATATCTCAGAAAGTTGTGTTACCCACTCTTGACCTATGTGCACAACTTGTTGAAGGGTGCCTGATTTTTGAACAATGATTTAGAGTGCACATAGTCCTCAATGAGGAATATGACATAGTGGCCACACTGAAAGCTCGACTCATTATGTGGTTCTTGCGTGCAACATACACTCGTGTGGTATCTGAACTTTGTATGTGTTGTGCGGCTTCCTCCGGAGTGATAATACTTGCCCGATCCAGAATGGCCTTCACTGGGTTCCAGTCCCTTTTTGTGTATTTCTTCTAATCGAAGAAATAAGCATGCCCATGCACCAAAAACAGTGAGAGCATGATCTAGTGTTCGTCGTTGTGCAAAGGATTGAAGGAACTAATATGAGATAACCCTTCAATTTTGATATATGTGTAAGCATAAAGGAGTGAAGGACTTGCATGGCAACGGTAGGGCACGAGTGTGTTGCCCTGGTATGCATTCACAAGCATGCCTTCCTCAAGGTAATCCACTGTGAAGTCATTGTCATGTTTGGATCGCACGTTGTTCACATGCATGTCATAAGAATCAAGGATGGCAATATCTGACTTCCGGAATCTGGCCTCTATGGCTTGATAAAACGCCTAGAGCCTTATGAAGGGTGAGAAGATGCCAGAGGCATTCCAAAATATTGTTGTGGACCCCTCAAAGGGAAAATATATTTTATGCATGAGATAATCTTGGACAAAGTGATGCACCCCTTTAACCTTGGCTGTGTAGAACATGATTTTTTTTTTGTTTCAAACGTTCACACATCCTCGTGTAGAAGCTGAAGCTATATGGAGAGGCCCTTCAACTCATTCATTGATACCATCGGTTCACCAAGAAGATGCTCAGAGAACATGCGCCCACTAGGAACAACCACATGTTCTATTGGTGCATTTCCGGCGACCTGATTCTCCGGATACCACTTTCTCTTTTTTGGATTTTTAGTTGCTCTAATCGGTCGCCGTGTCTTTGGCCACAACTTCATCCCTTGTTGGTGGCGTATTGGCGGGGTGATTTTAATCCATTGATGGTGGCATATCTTGAAGTGTGTCCATAGTATCAACAGGGTAGATCAGAGGGTCAAGGCCCGCAAAGGTCGGATCGTTGTCATGATGAGTTGGTGGGGACCTGAGGTGGTGTTTGGTTCTCTAGTCCTAGAACTTTTTCTAGTCCCAACTAAAAAGTCTCTAGTCCCTAAAAAGTCCCTCCCTGTTTGTTTCCAGAGACTAAAAAGTCCCTAGTCCCTTCCTAGAGGCTATTAAATGACCATGTTGCCCTTAGTATATAGAAAAATAACAATCAAACAACACCATGGGGTGGCGGGCCAATGGGTGCATGGAGGGACCACTAGTAGAAAACCGGGCAATAGCACCGGTTCGTAAGGGCCTTTAGTGCCGGTTATGGAACCGGCACTATTATTTCGGCACTAAAGCCCCCCCCCCCTTTAGTACCGGTTCAGCACGAACCGGCGCTAAAGGGGCACCACGTGGCGTGAGCTCGCGCCCTGGTACGGGGGACCTTTAGTACCGGTTGGTGTTGCCAACCGGTACTAAAGGTTTTTTTTTTGAATTTTTTTTTGAAAATTTTGGAATTTTTTTTATTTTTTATTTTTCTGAATTATTTGAAGATTTAGTCTCTAATCACCTCTCTTAACTGCTCAAGTGTGGATCACTCATTCCAAATCATCTAACTTCCCGACCGGTCACCCATCCCTCTCACTACTCCAGCCCGAGCACGCTTAATTTTCGGGTTCTATTCTCCCTCGCTCCAAGTCTGCACTTGTTGTTTTCCTGACAATAGTAAGATGTCAATCCTATTAACCTTCAGAAATTTTGCTTGAGCATGAAGTGACACATTTCACTGTTTGAGTTTGAAACTATTGTTTTAAAAAACAATAATTATTTAGTAACACTAATATTTCTTGAATAATTAGTTTGACCATTGTTTGACCACAGTTTGACCATAGTTTGACCAGATTTGACCAAAATTGAAATAACTAAAATAATTATTTAGTAACACTAATATTCTAGAATAATTAGTTTGACCATTGTTTGACCATAGTTTGCCCACTGTTTGAATATTTTTCAATTTTTTCCACTCTAGATCTTAAAAGCCCCGTAACTTTTCGAGTAGATGATTTTTCATATAAAAAACTTTTTCATCCGAGTTAGTATGCAAAAGTTATGCCCATTTTTACAAATTTCAGAGAGATTTTGCAAATAAAGTCAAAATTCACATTTGCAAATTTTCCCAACAACTAGACCACATATCACATGGGAAACTTATTTTCTTTTATTTTTTTGACATTTCCATCATTTTCGTTTATTTTTTTTAAAACTGAAAAGGCGATCCACTGGGGGGGGGGGGGGTAGAGTTTGAAAATTGCCCTATAGTGCCGGTTTGTGTCACAAACCGGTACTATAGGTCAGACCCCTTTAGTACCGGTTCGTGCCACGAACCGGTACTAAAGGTCAGACCCCTTTAATACCGGTTCGTGCCACGAACCGGTACTAAAGGTGATCGTGGGGCCCCGGCCTGACGCCAGCCTGCCACCACCCCTTTAGTACTGGTTCGTGCCACGAACCGGTACTAAAGGTTCAACACGAACCGGCATTAATGCAAATCCATTCGAACCGGCACTAATGGTACCATTAGTACCGGCTCAAATACAAACCGGCACTAATGTGCTTCACGTTTGACCCTTTTTCTACTAGTGGACATTGATGGAAAGTCCCAAAAAGTCTCAAAAAGACTCTCCTTGAGAGTCTTCTTCATTTAGTCCCAAATGCCTAGTTTAGTCCCTAAAAAGTCCCTCCCGTTTGGTAAAAAAGTCTCTATGAGGGACTTTTTCTAGTCCCTACACAAAAAAGTCCCTGAAAACAAACACCCCCTGAATCACCTCTATGTCAGTCTGCAACCACCTCAGCAGGTACGGCATGCATTGTCCTATACGGATCATATAATAATGACATGATGCATTTTCATATTTTCAAACATTGTTTGCATTTTTTAGAATTTAATAAACACCAATAACCTCCTGTTCAGGGTCGAGTCTTGGCACCATAATTTCGGAATTCCTATTTTCTTTTATAAGGCCTAAACATAGACTCCAAAAACAAATAGTATTTTCCAACCCAATTATGCAAACTTTTTCATGCACCTGCAGTTTAAATTTTAACTATATTTATTAAATGACTAAATATTCACCAAATGACTTAAATATAACAAACAAATCCCAAAAATCCTATTTTTTGACATGTAACATGTACTGTTGTATATTGAGTGTAGGAAACGTTTCAAGGCCAACAGATAAAGCAGTGGTTGCATCGTTTCTAAACGGACATGTTCCTTCTGAAAACCCTGTTTGGGAGATTGTTTTGTTTCTAAACAGTGTTCACCATAACTTGTGCGAAACCTTGTCAAAATTTTACCACAACCTGTATATTTTATATAACGACACCTTGCCAAGTGTCATGTTTTTTGACTTCGTTTGCATTTTTTGGAATTAAAAAAACCCCAAGAAACTCCATGTTCGGGATCGAGTATTGACACCCTCATGCTTGTAATTCCTTTCTTTTTGTTGTAAAGCCTAAAAATAGACTCAAGAACACAAATAAGACTTTCCAACCCAATTTTTCAAACTTTTTTATGCACTTGCAGTTCAAGTTTGAATTACATTCACTAGATGTCTAGAAATGCATTTAATGTATTAAATATAAAAAATGAACATAAAAAAATGCTTAATTTTGACATGGATGATGTAAGGGTGTATCTGGAGTGTAGAGAAACTTTTCAGGCCAACAGATGACTCAACAATTCCATTGCCTTCAAATCTGACTTGTTCCGTATTGAAACACAGTTTCTTCCTCGGAGATCATATGGATTTTAAGTAGTGTACGCCACATCTTTTGCAAAAAAAAAAATCAACTTTTTACCACAATTTCTATATGTTATATAATGACACCATCCAAGTATCATCTTTTGCGACTTTGTTTCGTAATTAAAAAATCAGTAAACTTCATGTTCACGGTCGAGTCTTGACAACATGATGTTTGGAATTCCTTTCCTTTTCTTGTATAAGGCCTAAAAATATAAATAAACAACACAAATAAGATCTTTCAGCGCATTTGTTTCAACTTTTTCATGGTCTTGCAGTTCAAATTTGAATTATATTCACTAAAGCCTAGAAATGGCTTTGTGGCTTAAATATAAAACGAAACCCCCAAAATGCCAAATTTTAAGATGGATCATTTAATGGTGTATATTAGGCGTAGAAAAATTTCAAGGCCAACGGATGAAGATGCGGTCATACCGCCTTTAAACCAGACTCATTCCTTTTTTAAACCCAGTTTCTTCCTCGGCAATGCTCTGGTTTCTTAGCAATGTGCATCACAACCTTTGTGAAACCTTCTAATTTTTTTAACCCCAACCTCTAGTCGTTAAATAATGTCACCATGCCGAATTTGATGCTTTTTGGACTCCATCTGTACTTTTTGGAATTAAAAAACCAGCAAGCTCCTTGTTTGGGGTCGATTCTTGGCATCCTCATGTTCATTTATTTCTGTTTTATAAGGCTTGTACATAGACAAAAAATTAGAATTTTTCACCTAATTTTGCCAACTTTTTTTATGCACTTGCGGTTAAAATTTTAATTATATTCATTAAATTCCCAGAAATGCACTTAATGGCGTAAATAAAGATAATGAACCCTATAAAATGGCAAGTTTTGAAATGGGTCATGCAATTGTATATCTCGAGTGTAGAAAATCATGGGCAATGAATGAAGCAGTGACTGCATCACCTTCTTGCCTGGAAATTTCCTTCTTGATATCATGTTTCTTTCTCGGAGATGCTTCGGTATCTAATTAGTGTATGTCACAACTTTTGCGTAACCTTCTAAAATTTGTATCATCACCTCTAGATGTCATATAATGAAACCATGCCAAGTTTCATGTTTTTCAAACTTTTTTGCACTTTTCAGAATTAAAAAACAAATAAAATCCATGTTCATGATCGAATCTTGGCACCCCCATGTGTCACTGCCATTGTACCATTCAATGTACATGATTTTATCCCGAGATCGCGTTGTTTAGAACAAAATTAACGCCTAAGAGAACTTTGTGGATTGATATATCTTATATACCTAAAAGTCATACCCACTAACTTATTTGTCCTAAAATACAAGCATGCCACATCATCATACAATTATGGATTTGACAAGGCTCACCTCATCATGCAACCATGCATGGAAAGAGACCCACCACCACATGCCACCATGCATGGAAAAATATTTTTCACTCTATTATTCTACTTATATTCAATAAATATGTTACAACTATGCATAATCAAATATAATAAGACGTATGTATTTTTAATCTTGGTTCATGTGTTATTAGTCTAAATATTTGTATTCCACATAATCAAATCTCATCGAAATATATCACAACGGATTCCCGCAGCAACACACGGGGTGTCATCTAGTTATGAAAGTTAGTGTACTAAAATGAACAGATGCGACAAGTTTATGTAATAACGTTGGAATTACTCCCACGAGAATGATAAAAACTTATGAGATGCTTAATTAAGTTACTCAAGGCAATTAAGGATAACCTTGAATCCATCGATGACAATTAAGCTCCCTCTACTTCTACTTGTAAATATTTAGTTTCCTTGCTATCAAGAAAATGCAACCTGAACCCCCGTGTCGCTCCCATGAGCGGAGCGGGGGAACCCTATATAGCAATGTCGACACCCTCTCTATCTCCAACCTATATATCTTGCGCGTGTCGAGGATAGTGGTGACGGGGCGTACTCCCGTGGCGCACTTCTCTCTTCCCCGAGATTCTTGGTGAATGGTGGTGCTCTCCATTCGTCGGTGTTCATTCCCATCGGTGCAGTGGCCCAGCTGGAGTGTAGCTCCTCCTGTCGGTGTCAAAACCGGCGGATCTCGGGTAGGGGGTCCCGAACTGTGCGTCAGAGGTTGATGGTAACAGGAGACAGGGAACACAATGTTTACCCAGGTTCGGGCCCTCTCGATGGAGGTAAAACCCTACGTCCTGCTAGATTAATATTGATGAGTATGGGGGTTACAAGAGTTGATCTACCACCAGATCGTGATGGCTAAACCCTAGAAGTCTAGCCTATCTGATTACGATTGTCCTCGTCTCTACAGACTAAACCCTCCAGTTTATATAGACACCGGAGGGGACTAGGGTTATACAAAGTCGCTTACATAGAAAGGAAATAGTATATTCGGCTGCCTGGCTTGCCGTCCATGCAAAGAAGAGTCCTATCCGGACACGGGAGAAAGTCTTTCATCTTGTATCTTCACAGCCCAATAGTCCGGCCCATGTCCAACAGGTCGGACGTCCGAGGACCCCTTAGTCCAGGACTCCCTCAGTAGCCCCTGAACCAGGCTTCAATGACGAGGTGTCCGGCGCGTAAACGGTCTTCGGCATTGCAAGGCAGGTTCCTCCTCCGAATACTCCGACACAGTTTCCGACCATAAAGATCGTGTCCAGATCTGCAAAACAAGTTCCACACGCCACCGTAGAGAATATAATATTTCACGAGTCCAATCTGCTGACAATCTTTCTGTGACGTGATATCACGTCACCACCTGGTTATTATATCGAACCATTTTTTTTCACTCACTGTTCCACGTTCCGAGACGCGGTTTTATTGGCACGTCTTGTCGAAGCAGAGATCGTGTCCCCTTATTGCGGGATCCTCATCAACATAGGCGTGTGTATTCCAACCTTCCGGTTGGCATGATTCCTTATGAATAGGTAGGTTTCAAGGTTGAGGGGGAGATGTTTGATATTTATTACCTTTATAAAGGGACTAGGGCCCGTCTGGCTTCTTTACGCCAACCCTTTCCTCATCCTCTCCAACCTCGAGCTCCAGCGCCCAAGGTTTCAATTGTTTCAAGCTTCCCAGTCACACTACAAAAAAAATACACTTCCGTGATGATACATGTTTGTCACAGTAGGTCGCTTTTTTTGTCATGCATGTACATCCATGATAAATTTATGACAGAATCAAGATAGTCATACCTATGCTGTCGTAGAAGTGTTCCATGACATTACCAAAATTATCATCACGGAAGTGTCCACTTCCATGACGATAAATCGCGCGTCACAGAAGTACTTTCGTCAAGGGTGACCGACACGTGGCATCCACCATAACGGAATGCCGTTAAGCTATCGGGTCAGATTTTGGATCCGATAACCCGTTAACAGCCACGACCAATGCCGATTTTCCACGTGTAAAATTCTCATTGGCTGACGGATCCACGCGTCAGCTCCGCGTTGGCACAGGTGTCACTCATCCAACGGTCGAGATGGGCCTATGATATGTTGACACGTGGACCGGCCCAAAAGTGGCCCACAAAGATTAAATGGGCCAGCCCAACCGAAGGCCCATAAGATTTAGCAGACCATAATGGGTCGGCCCAGCTAAAGGCCCACAAAATTTAGCGGACCATAATAGGCCGGCCCGGCTAAAGGCCCACACGATTTTGTAGACCATAATGGGCCGGCCCAGCTAAAGGCCCACAAGATTTTGTGGACCACAATGGGCCGGCTCAGCTAAAGGCCCACAAGATTCTGCCGACCATAATGGGCCGGCCCAGCTAAAGGCCCAACATTCTCTGTCAAATCGGCCCGTCAATGGCCTGTCCTAAACTTGTCATCAACGCGGCCCATGGTCACTTCTGGCCCGTTAACAGTCCGCAAAGTAATTGGGCGGAATTACGGCCCGGTGTATTTCCGGCCTGTTAAAGGCCCGGCTTCATTTGGGCCCATTTGCAGGCCATCAAAACTTTCAGCCCATAAACGACCGTGAAGGATTTGGGTCATATTCGGCCATGTCTGACATTCGGCCTATTAGAGGCCCACTATAGCTTTGGGCCACTTTTGGCCTGTTGTCATTTTTGGCCTGTTAATGCCGGACGTAAACCATGGGCTATATGTGGCCCAACGTAATATCGGGCCCATTAACGGCCCATATAAAAATGACGATAATCTAGCAAGACCGAAGTTCCGGCCTGTTAAAGTTTACATTCCTTCCAACAAAAGGCCATAAAGTTTACAATCCATACAACAAAAGTCATGTTGGCATAAAGTTTACAGTCCTTCCAGATAAAAGCACCATTAGATGTATAGAAGCACAGATCATTTTACCTGAGTGCTAATGTTTCAGGCTGTAGAATCTGATGGAGCAGCACGATCTCCACCTTTTTTCCGCCATTGCTCTTGAACAACAAAGCGAATGTCTAATAGTCTGGTTTCAAAACCATTCATATCTTGACGACATTTCTCAACCACTATTCTTGTTTCCGAAATAACATCCATTAGGGATTGGACTTGTGTCTGGAGCACAGATATATCACTTTGTCTAGCAGGAAGATTTTGTTCAGTAGGTGATTTGGACGAGGTTACCTTGACAACCAACCCAGAATTACGCAGGAAGGTGCTTTTTGCACTGTTAGTGGAGAGATACTGACGCACTGCAGCAAGAGGTGACATTGTGCCTATAGTAGCCTCGTCACCTTCAGGTGGTTGTGGCTGTTCAATCATTTGTTCCATAGCTTCCTGAAAGTTTGAACTTGTAGATTAGTGTACCAGATAAGTTACCAATGAGACAAAAACAAACAAAGTAGGTTAAACGTTTATACATAACTTATTTTGGTGAACTACTGTAATACATTAGCATGTATTGTAGTGCCAACTACATAATAAAATCACTTTCGGAACATATGTCCATGTAGCATGCCTACTGTATTGTCTATTTCCTCACATTCGTTGACATCTAAGGATAAAGAGACATGGTTTAAAGTAGGATGAACATAGTATGACATCATTCATATCATGGGCAAACAGATATAAAACAAACAGGCTATTTTATCATTGTGTGCGCACGTGAACATAACAACTAGATTACAGATCAAGACCAAAAGAATATCCTTCATCTCTTTTAAACCATGTAAGGTGAAATGATACGTTAAGACAACTGTGAATAAAAGTGAACAGAGTAACTGACATTGGCTGCAAACCAAGTAGTTAAATGAACACATCACAGTACCAATCAGTTCAAGGCAGGAGGGGTAAGGACTTACAACAGCGGCTTGAACTGGTGTGCTCATGCCCTTTATCTTGCTGGTGTGGCAATCCTTGAAGATTTGCACTGCATTCGGTTCAGATTCTTTTTGATCCGCACGAGATTTCCTCTGTATTTGGAACAAGTCAATATAGATATGATAATATGGCACAAAAAAAGAAGGAAGTAGCAGCTATTTACAAGAGCCTCACAGTGTGCAATATAGCTACGAGATCCCGTGGTCTGTTGGAATTTCACTTTAGAATGGTTGGTTTTGTTCTTCAAACAGTTAGCCTAGAAGAAGATACACTTGTAAGGCACATACATAAATACAAGTTCAATATGTGGTCTGATCAAATACATATAGCCTACCTGATACTTTGGATCAGACCAGTGTTTAACGAGAGTTGTCCAGTCTTCATCTGTAATATATTCCACTGGAGATGTTTGGGCGATTTCATTGTTAGCCTTGCCTTCAAAGTGAGATTTTCTAAGGTGGTACCGATACTGTCACAGAGCAGACTAAAAAACACGAGTGCATGCTTGTGTAGTTGCATCATCTTTCGGATCCAACTTGAACCTCATCTATTGAAAAAAGAATGTGAGTCTTATTAGGAGGAAGCTAGAAAGTATGGGACAGAGCAAGACAATATTACTAATTGCGATGGATAACATTACTTACGGATAAATGGTCAAGGAAGGTGTTAAACTGGGTATTGTCTTTCTCATTCCTGTACTGGATCCACGTTGGGAGGATACGTACATGACACCTAACGGCAACGGCTCCCTCTGATACTAACTTGGCTGACTCTGTAGCATCACGTGGCCTTTTTAAACTTGCCTCAAAATGGATCTCCATTCTTCCTCTTTTAGATTTTGTTAATCTGTCAAGCATTATCCCTGATGTCTGTTTTCGCTTGCGCCGTGGTACTAGTTCAACAACGAATATGGAAAGTGTTAGTGTACATCAAACTGTGAGAGTACATATAAAGGAGCATGCAACTGCAACTTGACTCGGTCAGGTACCATCTTGGTGTTGATGCTCATGAGGTTCATCTGATCTTGCCAAGTCCTGTTGTGTCAGCAGTGCTTCGGAAGTAGTGTTAGGTGTGAAGGCAGCTTGGGAACTGGCCAGTTCCAGAGCAAACGAATGAGTAACTGGTTGAGATGCTGGTATAGTTGAAGAGGATGCTGCACCTGGTGGAGCAGGTGATACTATGTTTGTAGATTTAGCCGGTGGACTTGGACCTTCTACTGCACTATAAGTACCAGCAGAATCTCGACGGAAGAACCTTTTCCGTTTCACCCGACGACTAACAACACTCCCTACTATATTATTTTCCTTGCTCTTTTTTGACTTTGCCATGTCAAGCTGTGCCCACAACACAAAAGAATAAAATCACTCTTCAGAACTCATTGATGCATGATACAGACAAGCAATACTTTGATGTAAGACAACCGTATGAGGATGGAATATGTAAGAAAAATAGGATGGCATGACATATTCACAGCTACGATGTGCAAACTAAGCAGAAGTATTTTCAAGAAAATAGAAGTAATGCAAGCTAGACACCATATGAAAGATGCAACCAATATTACTCTGCCAAGTTAAAAGTGTCTTGTCATAAGTGGCAATTCGAAAAATTAGAAGCAGTACAACGTAGAAATCAATGCAAGATGCAACCACTATCAAACTGCCATGTTAAAAGCGTCCAATCATGAGTGACTGATGCGGGATACTCAACATCAGTACTTTGATGTAAGAACATGGTATGATAGATAGATGCAGTGTATTCTAGACACAGAAAGCCATGTCATATGCACATGTATAACGTATAAACTCAGCAGGTGCAATTTAATCAAAATATAAGAAATACAGGCTAGACAACATATGCAACATGAAACCAATTATCACACTGTCAACTTAGAGCAAGCACCTGCGATGGTGGAGTACGGGAGATGAACTCATCATGTAGACTTGGGACTTCAACTTCATTAGCAGTAGCAGTGGCAAATCTAGAGAGTCTCTGTTTGCGTCGGTGCGGAGGATCACCAACATCCCCTAACTTACTCTTTTCCTTCCTATTTTCTGATATTGCCTTATGAAGTCAAAACCACAAGAAGATGAATAAAATTAGCTCTGCATAACTGGTTGATGCATGATACAGACGAACACTACTTTGATGTAAGGCAAGAGCAGGATAGGAGGATGGAATATATACAGAAAAAGACAACGTTTCATATTCACACGTACGATAGGAGGATGGAATATGTATGAAAAAACAGTAAGCGGAAGACATTTCAACAAAATTAGAAGAAATGAAAGCTAGGCACCATATGAACATGCAACCAATATCACTCTATCAGGTAAAAAGTGTCTCGTAGTAAGTGCCATTTCAAGAAATTAGAAGCAGTACAAGCTAGAAGACAATGCAAGATGCAACCTACATCACAGTCCCAAGTTAAATGTGTCTTATGGGTAAGTGATCGTTGTAGGTATAAGTTTTAAGCTACGCAGATGCAATTCAACATAATCAGAAGCAATACAAACTAGACATCATACGGAAAACGCAACCACGTATAACAGTTCCAAGTAAGAGCAAGCACCTGTGATGGTGGAGTAGGGGAGATGTGCTCATCATGTACACGTATGTTCTAGAAACAGGAACACGTGTCATATTCACATGCATTATGTGTAAAGTAAGCAGATGCAATTCAAGTTAGAAGCAATACAAGCTAGACATCATACACAACATGCAACCATATATAATAGTGTCAAGTTAGAGCAAACACCTATGATGGTGGAGTAGGGGAGATGTGCTCATCATCTACACAGCTACGTTGACTGTCCAGCCTTGTGTTGTCTTGCGAATCTTGTTGGGAGGATGGCGGAGTAGAATCTGTAGAGACCCCCTGTTTGAGTTGCTCCGAAGGACCACCATCATCCACTGCCGGACTAATTTCCTTCAACTGTATTGATTTTGCATTGTGAAGTCAAACCGATAAGAAAAAGGAATAAAATTCACTCTTCAGAACTCATTCATGCATGATACTGACGAACACTACTCGAATGAAAGGCAAACACATGATGCGAGGATGGAATATGTATGAAAACAGGATGGTGTGACATATTCACACCTATGATGTGGTAACTAAGCAGAAGGCATTTCAACAAATTAGAACCACTGCAAGCTAGACACCATATGAAATATGCAACCAATATCACTCTACCAAGTTCAAACTGTATGGCGTTTCAACAAATTAGAAGCAGTACATGCTAGAAATCATATGCAAGACACAACCAATATCACAGTGGCGACTTAAAGGTGCCTTATCATAAGATATAATATGTACCAAAAATAGGAAAGCGTGTCATATTCACATGTATCATGTGTAAGCTAAGCAGATGCAGTTTACACTAATTAGGAGCAATACGAGCTAGACACCACATGCAACATGCAACCAGATATCACATTGCCAAGTTAGAGCAAGCACCTTGGATGGTGGAGTAGGGGAGCGGAGACTTGGACCTTGTAATGCACTACCAGTACAAGGAGAATCGGTACAGATGCTCCATTTACGTTGCTGCAGAGGACCACCATCATCGCCTTGCTTACTCTTTTCCTTCCTCTTTCTTGATTTTGCCTTGTCAAGTCAAACCTACAAGAAAAAGGAATAAAATTTGCTCTTCAGAACTCATTGATGCATGATACTGACGAACACTACTTTCATGTAAGACGAACACTACATATCACACTGCCAAGTAAGAGCAAGCACCTGCGATGGTGGTGTGGGGGAATTGCGGTGATCAACTAGAGAGCTACGTTGACTATCTTCATTTAGCCTTGCTGTTTCTCGAGAATCATGTGGGAGGATGACACTGCACTCTTTAAACGAGTATGGCGTCTCACAGAAACCCCCCCGGGTGACTGTCTCATCATAAGTGATTGACGAGGGATACAAAAGAGCATTAGTTTGATGTACGAACATGGTTAATAGACATATGTAGTATGTATCAAAAACAGGAAGGCATGTCATTATCAAAGGTATAATGTGTAAAGTAAGCAGATGCAATTTAACCAAATTGGGAGCAATACAAGCTAGACACCATATGCAACATGCAACCACATTTGACAGCGCGAAGTTAAAGCAAGCACCTGGGATGGTTGTGTGTGGCAATTGAGATCATCAACTGTAGAGCTACGTTTACTGTCTCCAACTGCTGACACTGCACCCGTTCGAGCGCTGGAACGCTTAGTGCTTATCTTCGAATTACACTGGAGCGACTTCTGTCTTTTCTTTTCTGCATTCATCAACACTGCGTCAGAGTCTGAAATACCCATGCATAAAAAACAATAGTGTGAGTATGGGTGAAGTGTGTGCACAATTAGTACAGTGTAAAGGTAGCAGATAGCAGGTCGGTGAGAATAAATGACGGGAGACATATGATAGCTCTACAACATGCATGGCACACTAAATTACTACATGATTCTATGAAAATAACAGCCGACTGAAAGCAAATAGGCCAGTCCATTTTTTCTGCACCGTCCGATGTACAAAGAACGGGCAGATCGCCTTCATCTACCTCCAGTGAGTCAGTGTTGACGATCTTCCTCGAAACGCCAGCGACTACCGGCCCAGTATTCCTCCCCTGCCGGCGCCCTCCTGATACGTCTCCGTTGTATCTACTTTTCCAAACACTTTTGCCCTTGTTTTGGACTCTAACTTGTATGATTTGAATGGAACTAATCCGGACTGACGCTATTTTCAGCAAAATTGCCATGGTGTTGTTTTATGTGCAGAAAACAAATATTCTCAGAATGACCTGAAACTCCACGGAACATCTTAGAAAAAACAATAAAAAATCCTCGCCAAAGATGAAGACTAGGGGGCCCACACCCTTCTCACGAGGGTGGGGGGCGCCCCCCATAGGGCGTGCCCCCTACCTCGTGGGCCCCCTGGATGCCCTCCGAGGCCAACTCCAACTCTATATATTTGCTTTCGGAGAGAAAAAAATAAGAGAGAAGAAATCATCACGTTTTACGATACGGAGCCACCGCCAAGCCCTAAAACCTCTCGGGAGGGCTGATCTGGAGTCCGTTCGGGGCTCTGGAGAGGGGGATTCGTCGTCGTCCTCATCATCAACCATCCTCCATCACCAATTTCATGATGCTCACCATCGTGCGTGAGTAATTGCATCGTAGGCTTGCTGGACGGTGATGGGTTGGATGAGATTTATCATGTAATCGAGTTAGTTTTGTTAGGGTTTGATCCCTAGTATCCATTATGTTCTGAGATTGATGTTGCTATGACTTTGCTATGCTTAATGCTTGTCACTAGGGCCCGAGTGCCATGATTTCAGATCTGAACCTATTATGTTTTCATGAATATATGTGAGCTCTTGATCCTATCTTGCAAGTATATAGTCACCTACTATGTGTTATGATCCGGCAACCCCGAAGTGACAATAATCGGGACCACTCCCGGTGATGACCATAGTTTGAGGAGTTCATGTATTCACTATGTGCTAATGCTTTGTTCCGGTTCTCTATTAAAAGGAGGCCTTAATATCCCTTAGTTTCCAATAGGACCCCGCTGCCACGGGAGGGTAGGACAAAAGATGTCATGCAAGTTCTTTTCCATAAGCATGTATGACTATATACAGAATACATGCCTACATTACATTGATGAATTGGAGCTAGCTCAATGTCACCCTATGTTATGACTGTTACATGATGAACCGCATCCGGCATAATTATCCATCGCTGATCCGGTGCCTACGAGTTTTCCATATACTGGTTCTCGCTTATTTACTTTCCTGCTGCTACTGTTACAATCACTACAAAATACCAAAAACATTACTTTTTCTGCCTTTACTTTTGTTGCCGCTACCACCACTATCATATTACTTTGCTACTAAACACTTTGCTGCAGATACTAAGTTTCCAGGTGTGGTTGAATTGACAACTCAGCTGCTAATACTTGAGAATATTCTTTGGCTCCTGTGACGCCCGGATAATCATGCTACAGTAATCCCACGCTAATCACGCCACGTTACCACGATTACTGTTGTTAATCTTGCGATGATTCAAATCCCATTCAAATTTCAAATTTAAAATCAAGTCAAACATTTAAAGTTTTCAAAAACTAAAACTAAAATGTTCGGGATGTGACAAATAATTCATAAGTAATGTTGGTGGAGAAACCACATTTTTATAAAAGGTCTAAATGCATTTAATTAATTAAAACTGTAGGTAAAACAAATAAATAAATGTGTTGGTATTTTATAAAATACTAAACTATATTATTTGGGGGTTAAACCTTTTTGTGGCAGAGGTATAATTAGTGTTACTATTTAAGATACAACTTCTGCCCTTAACCCTACGGTCCCAGTGAGCGCCTCCCTCTCCTCGTCTCTCCCTGGCTCGCCCCGACACCGCGCACCCCGGTCCCCACCCTCGTGCGCGCCCGCGCCATCTCTGGTTGCGCCCGATGCGCGCTCACCGCGCCCCCATCCGCGTGCACAGGTCCCTGGACCGCCCTCTGCGGTGCCCGCCTGCGGGTGGCCGCGCGCACCGTGCTCCCCTGGCCGAAGCGCTCCGACCCCGCCCCCTGCTCCCCACGCCTTCGCCGCCGCAGACCTGCTGGGCCACTACCTCCCCAGATCACCGTGGGCTCGCCTGTGCCACGTCATCGCCGCCCCGGCCGCCTGGCTGGCGCCGTGGTCACCGGCCCCTCCCCTGCTCCCTGCCGGCTCCGCCAGCCCCTGTGTTGCGCCCGAACGAACGGGGGTCGGGCCCGTAACCCGCTCGCCTGCTATGGCCCCCATGCCACAGACAGGTGGGGCTCAGCCCCAGAACGTTTTAACAAAAAACAAGGGATTTAAGAAAAATCATAATTAATAAAATTAATAATTAATAAATTAAATAATTAGTTAATTAAATAAATAAATAATTGACTTAATTAATTAATTAAAAGAATTAATTAAACTATCTAATCATGATAAGATTAACCTAACCACTAATTAAACTAAATGACCCTGTTTAATTACCCTGCTAACTAAATCTGTCAATGACGAACGAGACCCACCTGTCAGGTTGACCAAGTCAACTTCTGATGTCATGCTGATGTCATGATGACATCAGCAAACACTATTCTGGATAATGTTGTTTTAATTAATTAAATAAATCCTAAAAATGATTTAAAACTTTAGAAAATCATATAAAATAAACCGTAGCTCAGATGAAAATACTTTCTACATGAAAGTTTCTTAGAACGACGAGACGAATCCAGATACGCAGCCCGTTCATCCGCCACGCATCCCTAGCATACCGAACACGCAACTTTCCCCCTCCGGTTCATCTGTCCGAAAACGCGAAACACCGGGAATACGTTCCCGAATGTTTTCCCCCTTCACCGGTACCACCTCGTACCGCGTTAGGGCACGCCTAGCATCACGCTTTGCTTTGTCATGCATCGTTATGCATCTGTTTGCATTGTATTTATTGTTTCTCCCCCCTCTTCTTTCGCTAGACACCGAAACCGACGCCGCTGCTACCCAGTACGACTGCGGAGTTGACGACCTTTCTCTCTTGCCAGAGCAACCAGGCAAGCCCCCCCCCCTTGATCACTAGATATCGCCTACTCTCTTCTATACTGCTTGCATTAGAGTAGTGTAGCTTGTTACTGCTTTCCGTTAATCCTATCCTGATGTATAGCCTGTCCTTGCTACTACTGTTGATACCTTACCTGCAATCCTAAATGCTTAGTATAGGATGCTAGTTTATCATCAGTGGCCCTACATTCTTGTCCGTCTGCCATGCTATACTATCAGGCCGTGATCACTCGGGAGGTGATCACGGGCACATACTATATACTTTACACTGTTACATTACCGGAGAAACTGTTCGGAGATGGGGGCTGAAGGGACAGGTGGCTCCATCCCGGTAGAGGTGGGCCTGGGTTCCCGACGGCCCCCGACTGTTACTTTGTGGCGGAGCGACAGGGCAGGTTGAGGCCACCTAGGAGAGAGGTGTCCTGGCCTTGTTCGGCGTTCGCGGATACTTAACACGCTTAACGAGATCTGGGTATTTGATCTGAGTCTGGCCATTTGGTCTATACGCACTAACCATCTACGTGGGAGTAGTTATGGGTATCCTAACGTCGTGGTATCAGCCGAAGCCTTCGTGACGTCAGCGACGGAGCGGCGCGCGCCGGATTGGACTGGAACGCCATTAGGCTAGGTCTGCTTTCGGCCGCGTACGCAACGTGCAGGTGTGCTAAGGGCGATGGGCCCAGACCCCTGTGCGCATAGGTTTAGACCGGCGTGCTGACCTCTCTGTTGTGCCTAGGTGGGGCTGCGACGTGTTGATCTTCCGAGGCCGGGCATGACCCAGGAAAGTGTGTCCGGCCAAATGGGATCGAGCGTGTTGGGGAATGTGGTGCACCCCTGCAGGGAAGTTTATCTATTCGAATAGCCGTGTCCCTCGGTAAAAGGACGACCCGGAGTTGTACCTTGACCTTATGACAACTAGAACCGGATACTTAATAAAACACACCCTTCCAAGTGCCAGATACAACCGGTGATCGCTCTCTCACAGGGCGACGAGGGGAGGATCATCGGTTAGGGTTATGCTATGCGATGCTACGTGGAGGACTTCAGTCTACTCTCTTCTACATGCTGCAAGACGGAGGCTGCCAGAAGCGTAGTCTTCGACAGGATTAGTTATCCCCCTCTTATTCTGGCATTCTGCAGTTTAGTCCACATATGATACCCTTATTCCATTTGATACCCATGCATATGTAGTATAGCTCCTTGCTTGCGAGTACTTTGCATGAGTACTCACGGTTGCTTTCTCCTTCTTTTCCCTCTATCCCTTCTACCTGGTTGTCCCAACCAGATGTTGGAGCCCAGGATCCACCGTCGACGATGACTCCTACTACACCGAAGGTGCCTACTACTACGTGCTGCCCGCTGACGACGATCAGGAGTAGTTAGGAGGATCCCAGGCAGGAGGCCTGCGCCTCTTTCGACCTGTATCTTCGTTTGTGCTAGCCTTCTTAAGGCAAACTTGTTTAACTTATGTCTGTACTCAGATATTGTTGCTTCCACTGACTCGTCTATAATCGAGCCCTTGTATTCGAGCCCTCGAGGCCCCTGGCTTGTAATATGATGCTTGTATGACTTATTTTATTTGTAGAGTTGTGTTGTGATATCTTCCCATGAGTCCCTGATCTTGATCGTACACGTTTGCGTGTATGATTAGTGTACGATTAAATCGGGGGCGTCACAAGTTGGTATCAGAGCCGACTGCCTGTAGGAATCCCCCTTTCCAACTCCTTGGCCGAAGTCGAGTCTAGACATTACAAAACTTTTACTAACATGGTTGTGCGGCTTACGGGCCCACGTCGCCATTTGGGTGGTATGAGGATATTTTATTCCTCGCTTTACTCTAGGACCCTGATCTCTCTTCTATTCGGGTTAAATGGTTTTGCTAACTCTAACTCTAGGTTCTCGTAAATACTTTCTCCCGGAGAGCCCCTTCATTCCAAATGATGGCCTGCTTCACCAGAAGATTCCGAAGATACTCTTTGCTATTCCTCTCGAGACTTTGTGCCCATCACTTTTGCTATTCCCGACCACCGATAAATCCTTATGGATAGCTACTTACACTTGCCATTCATACGATCATCCCCAATTGATCTTGTTATTACAAGATACCCCGGAGTCTTCTCTATTGTTCCGAGAATACTTTGTGCCTACTGCCTAGCAGTTCCTTGCCACATGAATACCCCTTCAATTAAATCCTCTCACTTGTCGAGTATCCACTCATCCCCAGTTGTTCATGTGTTTCACAATGGTCTTTGAAATACTATTTGATCCTCCAAAAATCCTTAGTAGCTTATTGCTCTGCAATACTTGCCTGCTTGCATTATGGATGCTTTCCATATGTCTGGCAATATTCGTTAGTATCCTTAGGCATCGTCTTTTTGATCCTATTGATTCAACATGAGTGCGAATGCACGCAATCATCAGTTGATCCTTTTAAATTAATTTTCCGGCTCAGACGCCATTTTAAACATGAGCTGGTTCTCAACAAATCCAATTGTCGTCAATTGTACCCTTAGGTTTATTGAACTTATCCACCCTTGATCAGAGCGTCTGCTTCTTATCCTTCTATTTGGGAATCATAATTTCTTTGATAACTAAGCATCGCATCATTCAGGTATTCTATAATCTGATGCCCTTGCATCCTTTCTTCAACTGATTGTGTGCCGATGCTCACATCAACTTCGCTATGGACCGTCAGATCCTTTATTGGATTATTATTCGATAGTGTCCTCCTTATTCAATAACCTTGTGAGCATTTCCTCGAATACACAATGCTTTGGTGAATTGTATCCTCTGTTTTTCTCAACCATGCTCTGTTTTCGAGCTGGTGGTATTTACGATTGAAGCTTGTGATATATGATTCCACGATACCCCGACGGGTTGAACTTATGCCTTCCTTAATCTGTGTGAACCCGAAAGTTTTCACGGGTCATACTCCTCTGGTAATTCACCAGGTAGGTTTCGACACTGAAATCATTTTTAACTAGAGCAGTGAATGAATGGTCATGCATTAGAGAAGTGGGAGTCGACCTTGAACCTGTGTTCATGCCCATGGACCTGATGTAGATCTTATCATTAAAGCTTCTTTAAAATTAATTATTCCTTTGGTATAAGTTCATCTTATATCTGGGATTTGGCCTTTTGCAATCGTGGTTCCGACCATGTTCTCCTTTAAATACATTTCTCGTGCAAGTTTAAGCACTTGTCTTCTGCGGAGTAAGACCCCAGGCCAACCTCTACTTTGATTTGTCGTCGAGTATTACCCCCCTGGTATCTCAAGATTATCACGGAACTGCATAACTTCTTATGAGTTCTTCTTCAAGTATTATTTGACTTTCGCTGCATTATCAATTGACTTGATGTCATCGCCGACCGATTACATCTTCATGAAATCTGTCGACAAATGTGTCGTGATCATCATCAGCATTCCGAGCTCTTCCAAGATATCAATTGAGTTCATGATGAGAAATACCATCCTTGCCCTCGATGATTTGTGTTATCACCGACCACTTTATTGCCTTCCGTTCAACACAAACTTATTCGTGTTTTGTGTTATGCCTTGAGATCCTTGCTATCCAGCATTTGTTCTTCTTTACCTTGGAATGTTACCACCTTTTATGTCAAGAATGTCATGGTAATTTTACCACCTCTTGAGAATTCTTGATATAGTAATATCTCTCGCCTTTTGCGTTCATTTCTTGGTCTCTGTGTTGTTTCTAACCGGAATACTGACAAATGGTCTGTGATGTGTAAATTCTAAACTTCTAGCAACCCTATTGCTTTGAAGTTATTGGTCTATAGTTTCATTCTAAGTCTATTGCTTATTGAATCATCATTCGAACATCGATCGTGCCACCTAGTCCAGATTCCTGGGTGTACCCTTCTATCATTGTTCAGTTGTGTATGTTTTCCTCGAGCATACATCATTATATCATTTGATCCGACAAATGTTATCTCCTTGTTCATGTAATTGTGGAAATCAATCCTTTGGAAATCTCGATGATTTGTTGCTGAGCCTATCAGCCACCTCCTCATCCTCTCCTTGGTTTACTGATGACCTCTTGTTTTAGAGCTCACTTACATAGATCACTTCTGAGAATCTCACAATGTCATCTCGTCAAATTGTGTTGCACCTTTTCTTATCAGGCATCCCGAGTCTGAGGTATCCTGACACCAATCAAATCTGAATCTCGGTCAGATATGATGGTTGGAACATATTTCCAAGAGTTATAACGTTGGTCTTTAGATGACCCGGTAAGGTGGTATCATACCTAGTCCACCTGGCCGGAGGCCCTATTGTTATAGTTCCCTTTTAGCAATGTTATCCATTCTTTCATGAGGAAACTGTAAGACTTATTCTACAAGTTATTCCTAATGGATCCTTTTTGTTTCCAAAGTCTGATTTTCACCTGTTGACCATGTCAATGCTATCTCGAAGCACGTTTATGGTACTCCGTTCTTCAACAAGAACATTTGAAGCCCAATGCTAATTGTTTCTTGCTCAACTATCCAAACACCGTTGTATGGGTAACGTCATGAAATTCCTCTCCCCTTACCTAAGTGGGTTTCTACCTTCTATCCGGTCTTGAGTATCATACTATGCTTGTATTGGGAAGGATATACCCCTGAAATATGTGCTTAAACACATTTTTCCTTTCCATTGTTCTGTTTAATCTGATAATCACATTTTCCTTTCCATTGTTCTGTTTAACCTTCTTGAGGTTTATATGATGTAAGCAGTAATACATCACTGCTTTTATAAGCACCTCAGCGTACGACTCTGTCAGTAAGACCCTGTTACTATTGTTGTTGACATTCCGGTAACCACCGATGGACGAGGACTTTGCCTATTGGTCCGCCTTGTTTTGACGAGCAGGAAAATGGTTATCTTCGTTCCTCGCCCTTGGTACCGATGTTGTTGTCGACATAAATGACAGGCAATCCTCTGACATGCCTTGCTTACATGATCGTGCAAGATGTCACCGCCCTTCCTACTTTTAACCCACATGGGGGCCCATAACCCACAGGTCCCGGGATCGAAACCTGACTCTCCTATACACCCTGTTGCCAAAGTTATTCCTAGAACTTGACTTCGTATGTAATTTGCGAGCCACCTTCCTAGTGATCAATTCTGGTATCAGACGCAATACTTTCCCGTTGCTCTGAACCCCCTTTCACATTTCGTAATCAGGCAACGAACGATTGCCTATGCGCTCGAAACTTCCCAGGTTACCTCCTTACTTTGCTCTCGATAATTTCTTAAGATTCGATTCGAGAGTTACTTTCCGCCACCTTCCTCGATGTTGTCGACCCGATAGTCAACCTTGCCGATGTCCGTTCTCCCAGTATGCCTACCCTTTATTCTTTCGTAAGCACGATGGAGTTCCTGAAGAAAGGGCGCCGACTTCATCATGATGACCTAAAGCAGAGAAATGAAGACATGAATGTATTGGACCGGCCTCTTCGAGAAGAGCAAGCCAGGATGAGAAGACCCGCTAGATTTGTTACCAAACCTCCCCCCCTTACTCCCCTCCTAAATCTCGGGACGAGATTTGTTGTAGTGGAGGAGATTTGTGATGCCCGGATAATCATGCTACAGTAATCCCACGCTAATCACGCCACGTCACCACGATTACTGTTGTTAATCTTGCGATGATTCAAATCCCATTCAAATTTCAAATTTAAAATCAAGTCAAACATTTAAAGTTTTCAAAAACTAAAACTAAAATGTTCGGGATGTGACAAATAATTCATAAGTAATGTTGGTGGAGAAACCAATTTTTTATAAAAGGTCTAAATGCATTTAATTAATTAAAACTGTAGGTAAAACAAATAAATAAATGTGTTGGTATTTTATAAAATACTAAACTATATTATTTGGGGGTTAAACCTTTTTGTGGCAGAGGTATAATTAGTGTTACTATTTAAGATACAACTTTTATGTTTTATAAAACTAGAATAAAATAAAACAGTAAAAGAAATAAAATAAAAAAACAAAGACAAAATAAGGGGAAAGACCCCCCCCCCCCATGGGCCAACCGGCCCAGCTTCCGGCCGGCCAGCCCAGTTGGCCCAGCCGCCGCTCCCACTCCCTCCATAACCCCCCTCTCCGAAACCCTAACGGCCCACTCCGCCCCACTTTCCCCACGTGCTCCACTCCCTCCCCCAATTCCCCTGGATCGGGATCGATCCCCCACTTTCCCCTCACGCCTCGCTCCTCTCGCTCCTTCCCGATCCGGATCGGGGCGCAACGATGCCCCCTCGCCGCCGCTCCGCTGAGGCAGCGCCCCGCTGCTCACCTCGGCCAACGCCTCCCGTCTCCGCCACCAGGCTGGCTCCCCTCGTCGAGCCCACCTTGTCGCCGGACCATGCTAGCAGGGTCCCGCCGGCGCGCACCGAGCCCTGCCGCGGCCGCTCCCGACGAGTCGACCCACCTCTCCGATGCCGATGCCCCGGAGCGCCTTCGCCGGACCTCCCCGCTGGACTGCCTCCTCTCCGGCGCACGTCTTCGACCTCCACCTCGCGCCCCACTACCCTTAACCCTATGGCCCCAGTGAGCGCCTCCCTCTCCTCGTCTCTCCCCGGCTCACCCCGACACCGCGCACCCCGGTCCCCACCCTCGTGCGCGCCCGCGCCATCTCTGGTTGCGCCCGATGCGCGCTCACCGCGCCCCCATCCGCGTGCATAGGTCACTGGATCGCCCTCTGCCGCGCCCGCCTGCGGGTGGCCGCGCGCACCGTGCTCCCCTGGCCGAAGCGCTCCGACCCCGCCCCCTGCTCCCCACGCCTTCGCCGCCGCAGACCTGCTGGGCCACTACCTCCCCAGGTCACCGTGGGCTCGCCTGTGCCACGTCATCGCCGCCCCGGCCGCCTGGCTGGCGCCGTGGGCACCGGCCCCTCCCCTTCTCCCTGTCGGCTCCGCCCACCCCTGTGTTGCGCCCGAACGAACGGGGGTCGGGCCCGTAACCCGCTCGCCTGCTCTGGCCCCTGTGCCACAGACAGGTGGGGCTCAGCCCCAGAACGTTTTAACAAAAAAACAAGGGATTTAACAAAAATCATAATAAATAAAATTAATAATTAATAAATTAAATAATTAGTTAATTAAATAAATAAATAATTGACTTAATTAATTAATTAAAAGAATCAATTAAACTATCTAATCATGATAAGATTAACCTAACCACTAATTAAACTAAATGACCCTGTTTAATTACCCTGCTAACTAAATGTGTCAATGACGAACGGGACCCACCTGTCAGGTTGACCAAGTCAACTTCTGATGTCATGATGACGTCATGATGACGTCAGCAAACACTATTCTGGATAATGTTGTTTTAATTAATTAAGTAAATCCTAAAAATGAATTAAAACTTTAGAATATCATATAAAATAAACCGTAGCTCAGATGAAAATACTTTCTACATGAAAGTTGCTTAGAACGACGAGATGAATCCGGATACGCAGCCCGTTCGTCCGCCATGCATCCCTAGCATATCGAACACTCAACTTTCCCCCTCCGGTTCATCTGTCCGAAAACGCGAAACACCGGGAATACGTTCCCAGTTGTTTTCCCCCTTCACCGGTACCACCTCGTACCGCGTTAGGGCATGCCTAGCATCACGCTTTGCTTTGTCATGCATCGTTATGCATCTATTTGCATTGTATTTATTGTTTCTCCCCCCTCTTCTTCCTCTAGACACCGAGACCGACGCCGCTGCTACCCAGTACGACTACGGAGTTGACGACCTCTCTCTCTTGCCAGAGCAACCAGGCAAGCCTCCCCCTTGATCACCAGATATCGCCTACTCTCTTCTATACTGCTTGCATTAGAGTAGTGTAGCTTGTTACTGCTTTCCGTTAATCCTATCCTGATGTATAGCCTGTCCTTGCTACTACTGTTGATACCTTACCTGTAATCCTAAATGCTTAGTATAGGATGCTAGTTTATCATCAGTGGCCCTACATTCTTGTCCGTCTGCCATGCTATACTATCGGGCCGTGATCACTCGGGAGGTGATCACGGGCACATACTATATACTTTACACTGTTACATTACCGGAGAAACTGTTCGGAGATGGGGGTTGAAGGGACAGGTGGCTCCATCCCGGTAGAGGTGGGCCTGGGTTCCCGACGGCCCCCGACTGTTACTTTGTGGCAGAGCGATAGGGCAGGTTGAGGCCACCTAGGAGAGAGGTGGCCTGGTCCTGTTCGGCGTTCGCGGATACTTAACACGCTTAACGAGATCTGGATATTTGATCTGAGTCTGGCCATTTGGTCTATACGCACTAACCATCTACGTGGGAGTAGTTATGGGTATCCCGGCGTTGTGGTATCAGCCGAAGCCTTCGTGACATCAGCGACGGAGCGGCACGCGCCGGATTGGACTGGAACGCCATTAGGCTAGGTCTGCTTTCGGCCGCGTACGCAACGTGCAGGTGTGCTAAGGGCCATGGGCCCAGACCCCTGTGCGCATAGGTTTAGACCGGCGTGCTGACCTCTCTGTTGTGCCTAGGTGGGGCTGCAACGTGTTAATCTTCCGAGGCCGGGCATGACCCAGGAAAGTGTGTCCGGCCAAATGGGATCGAGCGTGTTGGGGAATGTGATGCACCCCTGCAGGGAAGTTTATCTATTCGAATAGCTGTGTCCCTCGGTAAAAGGATGACCCGGAGTTGTACCTTGACCTTATGACAACTAGAACCGGATACTTAATAAAACACACCCTTCCAAGTGCCAGATACAACCGGTGATCGCTCTCTCACAGGGCGACGAGGGGAGGATCATCGGTTAGGGTTATGCTATGCGATGCTACGTGCAGGACTTCAGTCTACCTTCTTCTACATGCTGCAAGACGGAGGCTGCCAGAAGCGTAGTCTTCGACAGGATTAGTTATCCCCTTCTTATTCTGGCATTCTGCAGTTCAGTCCACATATGATACCCTTATTCCATTTGATACCCATGCATATGTAGTATAGCTCCTTGCTTGCGAGTACTTTGGATGAGTACTCACGGTTGCTTTCTCCTTCTTTTCCCTCTATCCCTTCTACCTGGTTGTTGCAACCAGATGTTGGAGCCCAGAATCCAGACGCCACCGTCGATGACGACTCCTACTACACCGAAGGTGCCTACTACTACGTGCTGCCCGCTGACGACGATCAGGAGTAGTTAGGAGGATCCCAGGCAGGAGGCCTGTGCCTCTTTTGATCTGTATCTCAGTTTGTGCTAGCTTTCTTAAGGCAAACTTGTTTAACTTATGTCTGTACTCAGATATTGTTGCTTCCGCTGACTCGTCTATGATCGAGCCCTTGTATTCGAGCCCTCGAGGCCCCTGGCTTGTAATATGATGCTTGTATGACTTATTTTATTTGTAGAGTTGTGTTGTGATATCTTCCCGTGAGTCCCTGATCTTGATCGTACACGTTTGCGTGTATGATTAGTGTACGATTAAATCGGGGGCGTCACAGCTCCCCTTGTGTCGAATCAATAAATTTGGGTTGAATACTCTACCCTCAAAAGCTGTTGCGATCCCCTATACTTGTGGGTTATCAAGACAAATTTCTGGCACCGTTGCCGGGGAGCACAACTCTATTCTTTGAGTCACTTGGGATTTATATCTGTTGGACACTATGAAGAACTTAAGAGATCCAAAAAACAAGATCTATCCCTCAACTATGAGGGGAGGTAAGGAACTGCCATCTAGCTCTGCACTTGATTCACCTTCTATTATGAGTAAGTTTGTGACACCTACACCTGCTTCTGCTATTCGTTCTGATATGTCGCATGTTATTGATGATGCCACTTCTGCTATGCATGATACTTATGATGAAACTTCTTCTATGCCTGATACTACTGTGCCCCTTGGTGAATTTCTTGATGAACAAGTTGCTAGGGCTAGAGAAAAAGCAATTATTGAATCTGAATACGATGATGATAGTGATGATGAAAATATGCCTGTTATCCCTGAGGGCTATCTTTTTGATATGGAATCTTCTGCCGCTATTTTAGCTTGCAGAGATAGATATGAGCTTAAGAGGTTATTAATTAAATGGAACAAAGAATCACTTAGAGATAAAATGAAACATGACCCTTCTTTTGCTACTTCACCTATATGTGTTCCTGATAAGGATTATGAATTCTCTATTGATCCTGATATAATTACTCTGGTTGAATCTGATCCGTTTTATGGCTATGAATCTGAAACTGTCGTGGCACATCTTACTAAGTTAAACGATATAGCTGCCCTGTTTACTAATGATGAGAGATCGCGTTACTTTTATATACTCAAAATATTTCCGTTCTCATTAAAGGGTGATGCTAAGATATGGTTTAATTCGCTTGATCCTGGTTGTGTGTGTAGTCCCCAGGATATGATTTATTACTTCTCTGCTAAATATTTCCCTCCTCATAAGAAACAAGCTGCTTTGAGGGAAATATACAACTTCGTGCAAATTAAAGACGGGAGGTTCCCACAAGCTTGGGGGAGGCTTCTCAAGTTACTTAATGCTTTGCCTGATCATCCTCTTAAGAAACCCGAAATACTTGATATCTTTTATAATGGACTAACCGAAGCTTCCAGAGATTACCTGGATAGTTGTGTTGGTTCTCTTTTCAGGGAAAGAACGCCGGATGAACCTGAAATCCTATTGAATAATATGTTGACAAATGAAAATAATTGGGCACCTCCTGAGCCACCTCATGAGCCAGCTCCTGCTCCAATTAATGATCCTATTCCTAAACCAACTCCGAAGAAGAGAGGTGTTCTATTTCTCAGTCTCGAAGATATGCAAGGGGCAAAGAAATCTATGAAAGAAAAAGGTATTAAAGCTAAAGATGTTAAGAATTTACCGCCTATTGAAGAAATACATGGTCTTAATATACCGCCTGTTGAAGAAACGTATGATCTCAATTCTTTATTTATTGAAGAACCTCCTAATCCTGATATCCCGACACATGTAGTAAAGGTAAATTCTCTCTATAGATATGATAAAGCTAAAGTCCCTCCTACTAAAATTGCTAGTCAGTGCTTGGATGAGTTTGATAACTTTATGTTTAAGCAAGACGACTTCAATGCTTATTTTGGTAGACAATTAAAAGAAAATGCTTACATGATTAGACGCTTGGGTGATTATATGGCTAATATTAAAGGTGAACTTAAACTTGTTAGCAAACATGCTTCTATGGTTACCACTCAAGTAGAACAAGTACTTAAGGCTCAAAAAGAAGTGCTTGATGAAATGAATAGTAAGAAAAATGATTATGCGGTTAGAGTGGCTACTAGAACTGGTAGAATGACTCAGGAACCTTTGTATCCTGAAGTCCACCCTAAGAGAATCGAGCAAGATTCTCAAAGAAATAATATTGATGTTCCTAGTTCTTCTAAAAAGAAGAAGATGAAAAATGATAGAACTGTGCAAACTTCTAGTGAACCTATTGCTGAACCACCTGATAATCCAAATGATATCTCTATGTCTGATGCTGAAACACAACCTGGTAATGAACATGAACCTAATGAAAATATTAATGATGATGTTCATGACGATGCTCAACCTAGTAATGACAATGATGTAGAAATTGAACCTGCTGTTGATCTTGATAACCCACAATGAAAGAATCAACGTTATGATAAAAGAGACTTTGTTGCTAGGAAACATGGTAAAGAAAGGGAACCTTGGGTTCAGAAACCCATGCCTTTTCCTCCGAAACCATCCAAGAAAAAGGATGATGAGGATTTTGAGCGCTTTGCTGAAATGATTAGGCCTATCTTTTTGCGTATGAGATTGACTGATGTGCTAAAAACAAATCCTTATGCTAAATACATGAAGGATATCATTACTAATAAAAGAAAGATACCGGAAGCTGAGATTTCCACCATGCTTGCTAATTATACTTTTAAGGGTGGAATACCAAAGAAACTTGGAGATCCCGGAGTACCTGATGAAGCTATGTACCTAGGGTAGGGGCACGGACCCATCCTAAAAAGCCCCACCCGAGGACATCCCTAGAATGAGTCACCTCTCAAACAACTGAAAGGCATCCCACTCGACGGGTTCAAGACACTCGACCAAAGAACGACCACTCGACCATGAAGCCAACCACTCGACTGCCAGAAGACCTAAAGTCACTCCGCAGGCAAACGGTCGGCTATTAAGTAGTCTTTATGGTTATTATAACACTTTATTAGGGACGTTATCAGTAACGCCCAACCTTAAATGTACCTAAAACCCTGCATTACTAAGGGCAGGAGGGGGCCGGCGAACCCTATATAAGCCACCCCCTCCTCAGTATGAAGGGTTCGCACCCTTGTTATCTACACACGCATAATCCAATCGACCGCCTCCGGGCACCGAGACGTAGGGCTGTTACTTCCTCCGAGAAGGGCCTGAACTCGTAAACGTTGCGTGCTTACAACTTCCCAATAGCTAAGGTCTAGCCTCTCCATACACACCCCCCTACCTCACTGTCAGACTTAGAACCACGGCAGTTGGCGCCCACCTTGGGGAATTAGTCTTAGCACCTAATTGGAGAAATTGCGATTTTTCCGATCCATTTGATCATGGTTTCCTGCAGAGTTTTGGTAGAGGGCCGCGAGATCCATCTCGGCGCGCTCACCTTCATCGCCGACGACTCCGCCTGGCTCTAGGAGGCGCCGCTCGACATCGACGCGCTCCTCGTCCGCGGTGCGACGCACTTCCGCGCGTGCATTCATGGCGTCCTCCTGCGGCAGCCATCGACCCGATATCGGTCGGCCCCCGTGTCGTCTCCCCGCCCTGTCTCCCACCAGCGCAAGCGCTCGGGTCGATCGAGACTCCAGCGGTGGGTGAGGCACGCCGTGGCCCGCCAGTCGGCGGCCCCACAAGTCGCGGCAATCGAGCCCGACGAATCCCTGTGTGGCCTGTTCGACCTGTCAACTGGCTCCGCCGAGACCACATCCAAGTGCGATAGCAGCGACCCTTTGGCTGAGGTTCTGGCGGTCGAGGGGACGCACAGTCCTCCCGGATTCCATCGCGCTGATGGTGGTGCGGATAGAGGCGACCCGTCGCATCCCCACGACGAGTACCTCCACGAACCTCTCACGTCATTGCAGCGAGAAGAGCTTCGCCGCCGGAACATGGACGCGCTCCACACTCCTATTGTTGGAGAAACCCCCGAGGCCCGGGCCTTGGAGGACGCGCGCTTGGCTAACCTGGCCGAGCGCACTCGGCTGGAAAATCTATAGCGAATACTCGACGAGCAAGCGCGTCAGCGAGCTCCCTAGTCCAGTCGACGACAGCAAGCTCCTGAATCTAGTCGACGTTAGCTCTTCCCTCCGCCGCAGGTATACCGAACTCCGGTTCAGAATTTGGCCGCCGCGGCCCGCATAGCAGTCAATTCAGCCTTCCCAGTCGGAGGCTGGCAGGGGCTTGTTGCAGATCAGAGCATTGCTCCGAGCGGCAGGAAATCAGAATTCCGCCGTCTCTCAGTCGCGGAACAGCATCCATAGTCGATCCGTTGCAACAAAAACAGTCCAGTCGGCTCACAGCCCGAGATCGTCCCCGAGGCGTGAGGGACGTGGGGACCGGCACGATCAGTACATGAGAAATGAGCAGTATGATCACCGACCCGACCGCGATGATCAACGTCGAGTGCCATCCCCTCCCCCGAGGAGTGGGTCATATGCGCCTCGACATCGAGATGACATGCGCCCCCATAATGTTGGGCAGAGGATTCCAGTCGATCCTAGGGACCCAGGCTTTGATGCGAGATCCATCCTCGTTCAAGGTTTGGTGGACAGGAACATGGCTCATCGTGAGGGCCACAACAGAGATGCGCCCGCCGGCAGCAGGGCACATGCTTCGGGGCCAGAATGTTTCAGTCGAGCCATCAGGGCCGCGGTGATTCCTCCCAACTTCAGGCTGGCGACTGGAGTTAGCAAGTTCACCGGTGAATCCAAGCCTGACACATGGCTCGAAGATTACCGAGTGGCTGTGCAGATTGGCGGTGGCAATGATGAGGTGGCCATGAAGCATTTGCCTCTCATGTTGGAAGGCTCAGCCAGAGCGTGGCTGAATCAGTTGGCACCCAGCAGCATTTACACTTGGGAGGACCTCGCCCGAGTGTTTATCACAACCTTCAAAGGAACATGCAAGCGACCTGCATGCCTTACAGAGTTGCGGTCTTGCGTACAGAAGCTGAATGAAACACTGAGGGAATACATCCAAAGGTGGATCACACTGCACCACTCGGTTGAGAACGTGCCAGACCATCAAGCAGTTTGCGCTTTCAAGGAAGGCGTCAAATATAGAGAGTTGAATCTGAAGTTCGGTCGAACTGGAGAGATGTCTCTGAATCGGATGATGGAGATTGCCACCAAGTACGCTAATGGTGAAGACGAAGACCGACTCCGAAGTGGCAAACTCAAATCAGTCGCCCAAGAAACCGGAGGAAACTCCAGTCGGAAGCAAAAGCGGAATCCCGAGCAGCCGCCCCTGGGGAGGCCCTGGCCGTGGCCCAGGAAAACTTCAAGGGGAAACCCAAGGGCGCCTGGAAGCCCAAGAAAGTTAAGGATCAGGATGGGAATGATGTTTTGGACCTGCCATGTCACATCCACACCAAGAAAGATGAAGAGGGTAATTTTATTTTCCCAAAGCGTACCACTCGACAGTGCCGGCTCCTGATCCAGCAGTTTCAGGGCAAGCAGCCCAAGAATAAGGAAAAGGAGCCAGACAGAGTTGAGGACAAGGATGATAGTGATGATGGATACCCCCAAGTCAATTCCACCTTGATGATTTTTGCTGATGTCGAAAGCAAAAGTCGACTGAAAGTCATTAACCGTGAGGTGAACATGGTTGCTCCGGCAACACCCAGTTACCTGAAGTGGTCTCAGACCACCATCACATTCGACCAGTCTGATCACCCGACGCACATTGCCACCCCAGGGAGGCAAGCTTTGGTGGTCGACCCAGTTGTCGAAGGCACTCGATTGACCAAAGTCCTGATGGATGGCGGTAGTGGCCTGAACATATTGTATGCTGAAACTTTGAAAGGAATGGGCATTCCGATGTCCAGACTCAGTACCAGTAACATGAGCTTCCACGGAGTCATTCCTGGGAAGAAAGCCGAGTCACTCGGCCAGATTGCTCTTGATGTGGTTTTTGGTGATTCAAAGAATTACCGCAAGGAAAAGTTGACATTTGAGGTTGTGGACTTCCAGAGTGCTTATCACGCCATTTTGGGCAGGCCAGCTTACGCACGCTTCATGGCTCGACCATGTTACGTGTATCTTAAATTGAAGATGCCTGGCCCCAAGGGTGTGATCACTGTTACGGGCAACCGAAAGAAAGCAGAAGAGTGTTTTCAGAAGGGATCAAAGATCGCTGATGCTCAGATGGCAGTGGTCGAGCTGAAAGAGTACCAAAAGACTGCCGATCCGAGTCAATTGCTGCGAGCTAAGAAGCCTGCCTCCGAGTCAGCTTTTCAGTCGGCTGGTGAAACAAAGACAGTCCACATTCACCCGACCGACCTCGACGCTGCTCCGACTCACATCTCGATGATGCTCGACTCCAAATAGGAAGAAGCGCTCATCCAGCTCCTCCGTGAGAACTGGGACATCTTCGCATGGAAACCCTCTGACATGCCTGGAGTTCCCAGGGGGCTGGCTGAGCACCGTCTGCGAGTCGACCCAAAATTCAAACCCGTAAAGGAACATCTTCGACGGTCCGCCGTCCAGAAGAAGCAAGCCATTGGCGAGGAGGTGGCTCGGCTCTTAGCAGCTGAGTTCATCCGAGAGATTTACCACTCTGAGTGGCTCGCCAATGTCGTCATGGTCCCCAAGAAGGACAAGTCACTCCGCATGTGCATTGATTTCAAACATATCAATCGGGCCTGCCCGAAAGATCATTTTCCTCTCCCTCGCATCGACCAAATAGTCGACTCAACTGCGGGGTGCGAGAGATTGTCTTTTCTAGATGCCTATTCCGGGTACCATCAGATCCGTCTGTATGGGCCCGACGAGATCAAAACAGCTTTCATCACTCCATTCGGATGCTTCTGTTACGTCACCATGCCGTTCGGCCTCAAGAACGCCGGAGCCACATTCATGAGAATGATTCAGAAGTGTTTACTCACTCAAATCAGTCGGAATGTGGAGGCATACATGGATGATATTGTGGTCAAGTCCCGGAAAGGTTCCGACCTACGGGCCGACCTTGCGGAAACCTTTGCCAATCTCAGGAGGTACGATATCAAGCTCAATCCATCAAAGTGCACTTTTGGGGTTCCAGGTGGAAAGTTACTCAGTTTTCTCGTTTTCGAACGGGGGATCGACGCCAATCCTGAAAAAATTGGCACCATACTCCGGATGAAGCGTCCTGTACGCGTGCACGATGTCCAAAAGCTTACAGGCTGCTTGGCCGCTTTAAGTCGATTTATTTCTCGACTCGGTGAAAAGGCGTTGCCTCTTTACCGACTGATGAAGAAGTCTGACAAGTTCGAGTGGACTCCAGAAGCTGATGCAGCATTTGCAGAGCTCAAAGCTCTGCTCTCCACCCAGCCGGTGCTTGCTGCCCCAATCAGCAAAGAGCCTCTGCTGCTTTACATTGCAGCCACAGGACAAGTGGTCAGTACAGTACTTACGGTCGAGCGGGAAGAGGAAGGAAAGGCCTTCAAAGTTCAACGCCCAGTATATTATGTGTCTGAAGTTTTGACCCCTTCAAAACAAAGATACCCTCACTACCAGAAGCTTGTATATGGGATTTATATGACCATGAAGAAAGTTGCACATTACTTCTCGGACCACTCCATTACAGTCGTCTGCGACGCCCCATTATTAGAGATCCTGCATAACAGAGACGCAACTGGTCGAGTGGCCAAGTGGGCGATTGAACTCCTTCCCTTAGATATCAAGTTTGAAGCAAAGAAGGCTATCAAGTCCCAAGCAATCGCAGATTTCATCGCCGAGTGGATTGAACAGCAACTTCCGACTCAAGTTCACTCGGAGCACTAGACCATGTTCTTCGATGGATCCAAGATGCTGAATGGTTCGGGTGCGGGGGTAGTCCTAGTCTCCCCCCGAGGAGACAAGCTCAGATATGTTCTCCAGATTCACTTTGATTCATCCAATAACGAAGCAGAGTATGAAGCACTTTTGTATGGGTTACGCATGGCCATTTCACTCAGCGTCCGTCGCCTCATGGTCTATGGCGACTCAGATTTAGTGGTTAATAAAGTGATGAAGGAGTGGGACGTCAGGAGTCCGGCAATGACCGGGTATTACAATGCAGTGCGAAAGCTAGAAAATAAATTCGAGGGGTTAGAGCTTCATCACATCCCCCGACTGAAAAATCAGGCAGCTGACGATTTGGCAAAGATATGCTCCAAGAGAGAAGCCATTCCCAGCAACGTGTTCCTGGAACACATTCACTCGCCGTCAGTCCAAGAGGATCCTTTCACAGAAGAAGCCCCGCAGCCGAAAAGTGCCACAGATCCGACTGAAGTTGAAGTACCTGCAGTGGTCGACCTAATCATGGAAGTCTTGGCAATCACCCCTGACTGGACAATACCGTACATCACGTATATCCTAAGGAAAGAACTCCCGGAAGACGAGGAAGAGGCTCGACAGATCGTCCGCCGATCCAAGGCCTTCACAGTCATAAAGGGACAGCTGTATAGAGAGAGCGCGACTGGAGTCGGCCAGAAATGCATAACACCAGAAGAGGGTCTGATAATCCTTAATGATATCCACTCGGGGACCTGTGGTCACCATGCGTCCTCTCGGACTATTGTGGCTAAAGCATACCGAGCTGGATTTTACTCACCAAGAGCAAATGAGATGGCAAAAGAGATAGTCGACAAGTGTGGAGGGTGCCAGTTCTACTCCAACATGTCACACAAGCCTGCATCAGCCCTGAAGACCATTCCACCCGTCTGGCCCTTTGCCGTCTGGGGATTGGACATGGTTGGTCCACTAAGAACGGGCAGGAGTGGATTCACTCATGTGCTTGTGGCAGTCGACAAATTTACCAAATGGATCGAAGCTAAGCCCATCAAGAATCTCGATGCTTGCACTGCTATCAGTTTCGTCAGAGGGTTAACATTCAGATATGGAGTCCCGCATAGCATAATCACTGACAACGGGTCAAACTTTGATTCGGACAAGTTTAGAGCATTTTGCGCCTCTCAAGGCACACGAGTCGACTATGCATCGGTCGCCCATCCCCAGTCGAATGGACAAGCTGAGAGAGCAAATGGTCTGATTCTCAAAGGATTAAAGCCTCGACTGATGCGCGATCTCAAGCACGCGGCAGGCGCTTGGGTCGACGAGCTTCCGTCAGTTCTGTGGAGATTGAGGACCACCCCTAACCGGTCGACTGGAAGAACTCCATTCTTTCTGGTTTATGGAGCCGAAGCAGTCCTGCCGAGTGATCTTCTTCATAATGCACCCCGGGTCGAACTTTACACCGAAGATGAAGCAGAACAGGCCCGGCAAGACGCAGTCGACCTCTTAGAAGAAGAAAGGGAGATGGCCATGATCAGATCGACCATTTATCAGCAAGACTTGCGCCGTTTTCACGCCCGGAATGTGAAATTCGAGCCTTCCAAGAAGGAGATCTGGTCCTCCGAATAGATCAACATAAACCACACAAGCTTGCTCCTACTTGGGAAGGCCCCTTCATAGTCACCAGAGTCCTCCACAATGGAGCATACCACCTCTACAATGTTGATCGCCAGATCGATGAGCCACGAGCTTGGAACGCGGAACTGCTCCGCCCCTTTTACACCTGAGTTCTCCCTTAGACGAGATGTAATAAGAAAAAAATAATTTCTGCAGTTCATTTTTATCAAAGACAAGAGTGTTCCAATAATTGCTGTCACTTTGTTTGCATACAAAACCCCCCAGTGGGTGACTTGGCTGCGAATCCGTTTCGCCTAAGTTTGAAAAAATCCTACCGAGTGGAGAGCAAACCTCCCACTCGGGGGCATAGCTGCAGTCTAGTACTCGCCTAAGTTCTCCCACTCGGAAGCTTAGCTGCAGTCGAGCACTCGCCTAAGTTTGAAAAAAATCCTACTGAGTGGAGAGCAAACCTCCCACTCGGGGGCTTAGCTGCAGTCCAGTACTCGCCTAAGTTCTCCCACTCGGAAGCTTAGCTGCAATCGAGCACTCGCCTAAGTTTGAAAAAAATCCTACCGAGTGGAGAGCAAACCTCCCACTCGGGGGCTTAGCTGCAGTCCAGTACTCGCCTAAGTTCTCCCACTCGGAAGCTTAGCTGCAGTCGAGCACTCGCCTAAGTTTGAAAAAATCCTACCGAGTGGAGAGCAAACCTCCCACTCGGGGGCTTAGCTGCAGTCCACTACTCGCCTAAGTTTTCCCACTTGGAAGCTTAGCTGCAGTAGAGCACTCGCCTAAGTTTGAAAAAATCCTACCGAGTGGAGAGCAAACCTCCCACTCGGGGGCTTAGCTGCAGTCCAGTACTCGCCTAAGTTTTCCCACTCAGAAGCTTAGCTGCAGTCGAGCACTCGCCTAAGTTTGAAAAAATCCTACCGAGTGGAGAGCAAACTTCCCACTCGGGGGCTTAGCTGCAGTCCAGTACTCCCCTAAGTTTTCCCACTCGGAAGCTTAGCTGCAGTCGAGCACTCGCCTATGTTTGAAAAAATCCTACCGAGTAGAGAGCAATCCTCCCACTCGGGGGCTTAGCTGCAGTCCAGTACTCGCCTAAGTTTTCCCACTCGGAAGCTTAGCTGCAGTCGAGCACTCGCCTAAGTTTGGAAAAATCCTACCGAGTGGAAAGCAATCCTCCCACTCGGGGGCTTAGCTGCAGTCCAGTACTCGCCTAAGTTTTCCCACTCGGAAGCTTAGCTGCAGTCGAGCACTCGCCTAAGTTTGAAAAAATCCTACCGAGTAGAGAGCAATCCTCCCACTCGGGGGCTTAGCTGCAGTCCAGTACTTGCCTAAGTTTTCCCACTCGGAAGCTTAGCTGCAGTCGAGCACTCGCCTAAGTTTGGAAAAATCCTACCGAGTGAAGAGCAAACCTCCCACTCGGGGGCTTAACTGCAGTCCAGTACTCGCCTAAGTTCTTCCACAAAGAGACTTAGCTGCAGTCAGCACTCGCCTAAGTATTTAAGAAATCCTACCAAGTGGAGACCAAACCTCACACTCAGGGACTTAGCTGCAATCCAGCACTCGTCTAAATACAAGACCAAAGTTCCACACAACAGATCAAAACCGCGAAGATATTCAGCAAGAAATCAAGTTCGGATAAAGCCTAAAAGGTCCCAGACCTCGGATCAAAGTACTCGAGCCCTCGGCTCGGCAGAGTTTAAACGGTTACAAATCCACTCGGCATTCCGAGTCAAATTGAAGGAGAAGCATAAAAGTTTTTCATTCCTCAGGTGGAGGACTGGCAGGGGTGACAAACTCATCGAAGTCGATTCCGTCCGCAATACGGGTGGCAGCAGCAATAAAGGTCTCCATGAAGTCTTGAAAGCTGTGCCTCTTGGTATTTGCAACTTGGATGGCGGCCAGCTTCTCTTCTCGCGCCTCCTTGCAATGGACGCGGACTAGAGACAGAGCCACATCAGCGCCGCACCGAGCAGAAGACTTCTTCCACTCCTGCACTCGGTCAGGGATTCCGTCGAGTCGAGTCATCAGAGACTCGAGGTCGTTCTGGAGCGTAGACTCTAGCCAAAGTGTCGGGTCGATCCGCGACATGGCGACCCTCAGCCGAGCCAAGTAATCCACGACGCCGTCAATACGAGATTCCAGTCGGAGCAGATTCATGGCAGCATCGTCATTCACCGGAGAGTTGATTGGATCCAAACCCGTTTCAATCCGCCCAGTTCCTCCTCAAAGTTCTGGCAAAACTCTGCATACACGATCCAAGGATAAGTCAATTTTCATAGACTGAGTCGACACAAAAAGAAAACCAGTCGGAATTGAATGTGCACCTTCAAGCTTGATGTACAACTTCTTGGCGAGGCTCCTCAAGTAGCTCTCCAGGTCGTCCCTCCTGCGAGCGACGCCTTCCATCTGCTTGCTCAGGGAGAGGTTCTCCTTTCCAACGTGTGCACTCCCTGTTGGCTTCATTCAGAGCGGTCTTCAGCCTGATATTCTCATCTTCTAATTGGCTGACCGAAGCCAACTTCTGTTTAGCCAGAGAAATCTTGTCGTCAGCCTCCTTGTGGGCAGCAGCCAAGTCCCGATCCTTCTTTGCCAGGGCCTCGCTCAGTTCTCCTACAAAAGAAACGATGATTGGTTCAGAAACAGTAGAAGAGTACTCAAGCCTAAAAACAAAACCAGTCGACAAAGTTGTCTTACCAGCAACGCCGTCTCTGACCTTCTGCAGCTCTGTTCTGGCCAGCTCCAGATCAAGGTTCAGTTGAATCCGCTGCTTCTCCAACTCAGTATAGCGAGATGCAAGTTCGCAGGATTTCGGCAAAAGGAAAAATCAGTCGACAGACATCCAACATAAGTTGCTTCCGAGTAACTGAGAGAAAAAGATGACGTTTCTAAGACTACAGCCGAATCAAAACATTCGACAGTAGTCTCGGGGACTACACCCAGTGGGTGCACTCAGCGTGCCCCCACTAGTTCAAAAAAAAGAAGCGAAAAGCCGACTGTCTGCAGTTGACCGGATACAGCTCCATTCGACGTGGCCTGACCAGACCAAGAAAAGGACTACAGATACAGAAACACAATGTAAAGACTACAGTCGACTGCCAGCAGTCCACCGTAGTCTCGGGGACAATACCCAGTGGGTGCACTCAGCGTGCCCCCACTAGTCCAAGAAGGGGTAAACACACCCAGTGGGTGTACAGATACAAAGATCTTCAAAAAAGGGGAAAGACTCTTCAAACGATCAAGTCTCAAGTCGACTGACCTGGACGTTGCTCTGAAGCGCCAAACCGTCATAGGCTGCCTGGCTGGCCTCTCAAGCCTTCTTCACCTGCTCCATCATGACCCCCACCTGGCGTATAGCCTCCTTTGCAGCAGCCACTTCGTCCTCAGGGATGGGGTACGCAGCAAAAAGCAAAGTTGGATCTGCAGTCGACGCCGAAGGCTGCGCACTCGACAAAGGGTTGGCGAAAGTCACAGAAGCCCGAGGGGCGTCGCCACCATCCCGAGCCATGGTCTCAGGCGCCGGAGTAGGCTGGGGAGTCCTGTCAGCCGACGGTCTCTTGTTCCTCCTCATCCTCAGCGGTTCGTTGTCGTCGTCATCCGGGAGGTCGATAACATGAGGAGGGGCTGCAAGGGAAACTTTCAATCGACCAGAATTGCAAGAAATGACCAGTCGACTCAAAAAGAGGACGTCAGTAATCATACCAGGGTTGGAGGTAACAGCGTCCCCCATCTCTTAGTCGCCATCCTTGGCAGAGACTTCAGAGGTAGCAGCGCTGCAAATCTCAAAAAGTCAGTCAGTTGGCTCAATGAATCGACCAAGGATCCGTCCGTCCACGGCCGACGAAGGAAAACAAGCTTTATTACCCGGAAATGGTAGGGACGGCTATCTTCATTTTGGGCAGAGCCTTGGGCGGCTTGGATAGCGTCGTGCGTGGTTGCTTGGAGACCTTCCCAGTCGGTGTTGGAGAAGAAGTCTGAGGGTGTTTTGACAATGGCCCAACGGAGGCAGTCGCCTTGCCACGTTCCTGCGCCGGGTCGTGTGCGAGCTTGGATCGCCTCTCCGGGCGGGGGGGTTCGACCTCCTCCTCCTCCTCTTCGTTGGAGAAGATGTCATCACCTCCCTCTCCTTCACCATCAGACTCCAACTCGCCTTGGTCATCCCCGCTCTCGCCTCCGCTCCCTTCCCCTTCCTTAGTCGACCCCCCGTGCCCCGTTGAGCGTCGAGTACATCTCAGTGGTCGCCTGGAAAACAGCAGACAAAATGAAAGTCAATCGACCTACTCAAAAGAAGACCAACGCAGAAAATGAAGATTTCAGTCGGGAGCATAAAGACACACCTGGTCAACCTCGTACGAATTGTCGAGTGGAATGACCCTCCTGGCTCCTCGGGGGTTGTCTTTGTTCCCCGTGATGCTCGACAACCACCCCTCCAACATCTCGTCGGTGACCTCCTCCAGGTGGATCCGAGTGGTGTCCTCGAGGCCAGAGTACAGCCACATCGGGTGGTCACGAGCCTGGAGCGGTTGGATTCGCCTCTTGAGGAAGACTTCCAGCAGATCCATTCCCGTCACACCCTCACGGACAAGTTCAACCACTCGACCCGCCAGCACCTTGACCTGGGCTTTTTCTTCCAGTGTCACCTTCAGAGAAGCAGGTTTTTCGGCTCGGTCGAGAGAGAAAGGCGGGAGACCAGTCGACTGCCCTGGAGTTGCCTGGTCCTGGCAGTAGAACCAAGTTGTCTGCCAACCTCGGACCGACTCCGGGAAAGTGATGGATGGGAAACAGCTCTTCCCCCTCGTTTGGATCGCCAAGCCCCCACACAACTGGATCACTTGCATCGTCTCATCACTCGACTTGGCCTTCTTGACCGACTGAGAGCGACAAGTAAAAATGTGCTTGAAAAGCCCCCAATGTGGGCGGCAACCCAGGAACGCCTCACACATGGAAATGAAAGCAGCGAGGTAGACAATGGAGTTTGGGGTAAAGTGATGGAGCTACGCTCCGAAGAAGTTCAAGAAATTTTGGAAGAAAGGATGGGGCGGCAGAGAAAACCCTCGGTCGATGTGAGTGGCCAGGAGCACACACTCACCGTCACGAGGTTGAGGTTCGATCTCTCCCCCCGGAAGACGCGCGGTTTTATGGGGAATGGCTCCCCCCTCGACCATGTCATCGAGATCCTCCTGCCGGAGCACCGACAGCATCCAGTCGCCCTGGATCCAACCTTTGGGCAGGGCCGTTCTAGAGGAAGATCCGCCACGAGCAGACTTCTTCCCCTCCCCCCCCCGCCGCCGCCTTCTTCGCGCGCTCCAGAGCGGTCGTCTTGCCCTTCACCATCATCGCCGGCGAGATCTCGAACAGGTTTGCGGTGGTTAGGAGAGAGCGGAGGCAGCGGAAGAGGTTGCGAAGAAAGAGAGGAAGAAGGAGAAGAGAATAGCACGCGCACTGTTGGGGGACTCCGAGCCGGCAACTTATAAGGGACCGCTTCCGAGTGGCTGACCGGTGGCCCAGGCTATCCAGTCAAATCCCGCGGCAGGCGTGCGTGCAGTACGTGGCGAAAAAGGCGACACGGAGATCGAGGAGCCTCCGCATTGTCACTTCTGATTACTGCGGCCGCCCCCGTCCCGCACGCTTCCCAAAAAATCCGAATCCCATGATATCCGCTGGCTGCAGAACAACTTGTCAAAATAGAAAACCCCGCGTGCACCGGCGCTCGGTGCATCACAGGTAAAGAAATCCACTCGACGAAAGGCCTGGAATGGATCAAGGCGACTGAAAGAGGTTGATGACGTCATCCGTGACGGTCGACTCAGAACGAGGCACTCTTATAACCCGAGGAATCAGTCGGAAAGGTCGCCAACCCTTTCTCACTCTAACCTCGATCCATTCGGGGGCTAATGATGAAGCTATGTACCTAGGGTAGGGGCACGGACCCGTCCTAAAAAGCCCCACCCGAGGACATCCCTAGAATGAGTCACCTCTCAAACAACTGAAAGGCATCCCACTCGACGGGTTCAAGACACTCGAGCAAAGAACGACCACTCGACCATGAAGCCAACCACTCGACTGCCAGAAGACCTAAAGTCACTCCGTAGGCGAACGGTCGGCTATTAAGTAGTCTTTATGGTTATTATAACACTTTATTAGGGACGTTATCAGTAATGCCCAACCTTAAGTGTACCTAAAACCCTGCATTACCGAGGACAGGAGGGGGCCGGCGAACCCTATATAAGCCACCCCCTCCTCAGTATGAAGGGTTCACACCCTTGTTATCTACACACGCATAATCCAATCGACCGCCTCCGGGCACCGAGACGTAGGGCTGTTACTTCCTCCGAGAAGGGCCTGAACTCATAAACCTTGCGTGCTTACAACTTCCCAATAGCTAAGGTCTAGCCTCTCCATACACACCCCCTACCTCACTGTCAGACTTAGAACCACGACAGTACCTACTATACCTTGCTCCATTAAAAGAAATTATATTAAAACCGCTTTATGTGATCTTGGAGCCGGTGTTAGTGTTATGCCTCTCTCTTTATATCGTAGACTTGACTTGAATAAGTTGACACCTACCAAAATATCTTGGCAAATGGCTGATAAATCAACTGCTATACCTGTTGGTATTTGTGAGGATGTGCCTGTTGTGGTTGCAAACGTTACTATTTTAACAGACTTTGTTATACTTGATATTCCCGAGGACGATAGTATGTCTATTATTCTTGGAAGACCTTTTCTTAATACTGCAGGGGCTGTTATTGATTGCAACAAAGGCAATGTCACTTTTCATGTTAATGGTAATGAGCATATGGTACACTTTCCGAGGAAACAACCTCAAGTTCATAGTATCAACTCCATTGGAAAAATTCCATCGATTATATTTGGAGGTTTTGAATTTCCTCTTCCTACTGTCAAAAAGAAATATGATATACTTATTATTGGGGATGTGCATATCCCCTTGAGGTAACTTAGTGTTATTCGAAATTTCTCCTGTTTCATGATTATCAGAATGAGTTTGTTAACAAGACTTGATCAACCTTGTTAGTGGATTCTTTTTGATGAGCATGAGATGGATGAAACTAGAAGCACAACCTTCTGTACCCCACTTTTACTTTCTGTTATTTATATTAAATAAAGTAAAAATAGTATTTTTCTATCTGTTTCCTGACTTATCCGTGCAATATAAAAATATCCCAAAAATAAAAGTCCTCAGAATGACATGCCAATTTAATATGATTTTTTCGGGAATATTTGAGGATTTACTATGCAAAAACTACCGCGGGAGGAGCTGCCACCTAGCCACGAGGGTGGTGGGCGCCCCCCTCTAGGGCGCGGCCCCCTGCCTCGTGGGCCCACGGTGGCCCTCCTCCACTTATCCCAGCACCCATCTTCTTCTGTTGTCTCACACAAACCCGAAAAACCAACTCAAGCACGAGTTCCAGCCACTTTTGCTGTGATTTTCGATCTCCTTGCTCAAAGCACCTCTCGCAAAACTGCTTGGGGAGATTGTTCCTTGGTGTGTGACTCCTCCATTGGTCCAATTAGTTTTTGTTCTAGTGCTTTATTCTTTGCAAATTTGTGCTGCATAGGTGACCATGTTCTTGAGCTTGCATGTTAAATTTATATGGTTCCAAGTAGTTCTAATGCTTGATATACGCTCTGGGCACTTGTAGGAGTAGTTGCTATCAATATTATTGAGTTTGGTTTACTTTTATTTTGAAGTTACAAAAACATTTCAGATTATTTCAGAAAAATAATGAGGAGAATCTTGAGGGGCTCATCGAGCCAAAGCTCGAAGGAAAAGGCACCGAAGCCTAAGTATAATTTGCCACGCACCGCGGAGATTCGGGCGTGTGAATGGCCTTCTGATGATTTCTTGAGAGCAGACGATATCTATGAAGATTTTTATGAATTGGCTCACAATGCAGGCCTCACCGCTTTCCTCCACGACTAATGCGATCAGTATCTCTTACTCACAAATACCTTTGTGCAAAACTTTCATTTTCATTCCAGGAACTCACCACCTACGGTGGAATTTCATTTATATGATGAGCATAAAGAGATGTCACTTTATGATTTCTGTCGGATTTGTTTAGTCCCTTTTGAGGGCAAGACAGAAGAACCACATCATGATGATGTGGCTGGGTTTATTGATACTATCACTGTAGGAGAAACTGGGAAGGTTTCCGATGCACGAATCACTAGCATACATTTTCCTGTTTTACGTTACTTTGCATTATTTGCTAGTCGTTGTTTAATTGGACGCGGAAACAGTGGAAACCTTAGCATCCCTGATATAATTATTCTGCACCACGGTTTATACAGTGATAACACTTTTAGTATGGGCGGTATTATTGCTAGACGGTTAAGTATGAACCGTACTAAGGGTCCCATCTTTCGAGGCGTCTATGCCACACGCCTAGCTGCACATTTTAACATACCTATTAGGCATGCTGAGAAGGAAGAAAAGGTGCTGCCCCGTGTTTATCTAGATCATAAAAGTGTGGTGGCACACGATTTTATTATTAAAATAGGGCAGGAGAGCTTAAATATCAATTGTTCTTTAACAAACATCATCCTGAGACTATTATCCCGCCTGCTCCTTCTTTGTTTAATTTTGTAGGACCCTACCTTGTTACTTGGGCTGCCGTCCAAGCTTACAAGAATCCTGCACCAGCCCCGGAACAGGAACCACAAGATGAGCCTCCACGACAATCTGTTTATTCTTGGGATCCAGAGATGACTGTCAGCCAGTGGCAGTCAGAGTCTTCTTCTTCATCACAGTATGATCCCAACTATTCCTCCTCATCACAGTACGACCCCAACAACTATTATTATAGATATCCGCCAGGCCAGCCGTGGTCATAGACCAACTTAGGCCAAAAGCCTAAGCTTGGGGGAGTACGTATTTCTCACCGACATTACATTTATGTTCACACACACTCATTACTAGATGTCGGTGCTCATACTTTTTCACTGTAATATCCATGCTAGTTTATTTTCTTTTTCCTGCTTTCTTCTTATGTGTTTGTTAAACCTTAAGAAAAACCAAAAAAATTAGTAGTAGTTTATTTTTCTGCTGTAGTAGTAATAATTAAAAAGAAAACCCAAAAATATTTCCTGTTCTTCTTTTGCTTGTTGGGAGCTTTCCTATGGAAATAGTTTTATTTCTTTTCTTTTCTTTGGGGGTCAATAGGAGAAGACCATAATTAAATTGTTGAAGTGGCTCTTATATGCATTATTGTTGAATTAACCCAGAGCCCACATTTCCTTGTCTTCTCCTGTTTATTGAATGCTCGCAGATTCCAGCTTAGTCCAATGCATGTGCACTATTATTATTATTCACACCGTTCGGTCATGCAAGTGAAAGGAAATTATGATGATATATGATGGACTGACTGAGATGAGAAAAGCTGGTATGAACTCGACCTCTTTTGTTTTTGTAAATATGATGAGTCCCTCGTTCTTGATTCAGCTTATTATGAATAAACATGTTTGCAATGACAATTAGAGATCATAGTTTCTTGTGCCATGCTTGATTATCTATGAGTTATAATGGTTTACCTTGTGTGCCAACATGCTATTGAGATGATTATGATGTGGTATGATAGGGTGGTATCCTCCTTTGAATGATTTAAGTGACTTGACTTGGCACATGTCCATGCATGTAGTTGAAACAAATCAACATAGCCTTCACGATATTTATGTTCATGGTGGATTATATCCTACTCATGCTTGCATCCAATGTTTATTAATTTTAATGCATGTACATGGCTGTTGTCGCTCTCTAGTTGGTCGCTTCCCAGTCTTTTCCTAGCCTTCACCTATACTAAGCGGGAATACTGCTTGTGCATCCAATCCCTTAAACCCCAAAGTTATTCCAGATGAGTCCACTATACCTTCCTATATGCGGTACCTACCTGCCGTTCCATGTAAATTTGTATGTGCCAAACTCTAAACCTTCAAATAAACATTCTGTTTTGTATGCTCGAATAGCTCATGTACCAACCAAGGCTGTCCTTATCTTCCGTGTTAGGCGGGTTATTCTCAAGAGGAGTGGACTCTGCTCCTCACTCACGAGAAAATGGCTGGTCACCGGGATGCCCAGTCCCATGCTTTATGCAAACTAAATCAAAATTAATTGCAAAGAAAACTCGCCCTGGGACCTGATGTATGTTGGAGGCACTCGTTGTTTCGAGCAAGCCATGGATTGATGCTTGTTGGTGGAGGGGGAGTATAAACTTTACCATTCTGTTTGGGAACCGCCTATAATGTGTTTAGCATGGAAGATATCGCCATCTCTTAGTTGTTACGTTGACAATGAAAGTATACCGCTCAAAATACAATTTATCTCTATTTCAAAACTGAGCTCTGGCACCTCTACAAATCCCTGCTTCCCTCTGCGAAGGGCCTATCCATTTACTTTTATGTTGAGTCATCACCCCCTAATTAAAAAGCACTAGCTGGAGAGCATAGCCGTCATTTGCATTCATCACTGTTAATTTATGTTGGGTATGACTATGATTGGATCTCTTTTACCATGAATTACAATGTCTAGTCAGTCCTTGATCTTTAAAGGTGCTCTGCATTTATGTTTTGCGGTCTCAGAAAGGGCTAGCGAGATACCATCTTGTTATATCATATTATGATTGTTTTGAGAATGTGTTGTCATCCGAGATTTATTATTATGACTTGCTAGTTGATTATGCTATTGATATGAGTAATTGTGAGACCTCAGAATTATTGCAAATGTGGTTAGTTATGATCTATGCTGAAAACTTGAATACTGGCTTGACATAGTTACAACAACAAGAGCAAACAGAGTTTGTAAAAGTTTTTCTTTCTTTCTTTCAGTTTGTCAACTGAATTGCTTGAGGACAAGCAAGGGTTTAAACTTGGGGAGTTGATACGTCTCCGTCGTATCTACTTTTCCAAACACTTTTGCCCTTGTTTTGGACTCTAACTTGTATGATTTGAATGGAACTAACCCGGACTGGCACTGTTTTCAGCAGAATTGCCATGGTGTTGTTTTATGTGCAGAAAAGAAATATTCTCGGAATGACCTAAAACTCCACGGAACTTCTTAGAAAAAACAATAAAAAATCCTCGCCAAAGATGAAGACCAGGGGGCCCACACCCTTCTCACGAGGGTAGGGGGCGCCCCCTAGGGCGCGCCCCCTACCTCGTGGGCCCCCTAGATGCCCTCCGATGCCAACTCCAACTCTATATATTTGCTTTCGGAGAGAGAAAAATTAAGAGAGAAGAAATCATCGCGTTTTACGATACGGAGCCGCCGCCAAGCCCTAAAACCTCTCGGGAGGGCTGATCTGGAGTCCGTTCTGGGCTCCGGAGAGGGGGATTCGTCGCCGTCATCATCATCAACCATCCTCCACCACCAATTTCATGATGCTCACCATCGTGCGTGAGTAATTGCATCGTAGGCTTGCTGGACGGTGATGGTTTGGATGAGATTTATCATGTAATCGAGTTATTTTTGTTAGGGTTTGATCCCTAGTATCCATTATGTTCTGAGATTGATGTTGCTATGACTTTGCTATGCTTAATGTTTGTCACTAGGGCCCGAGTGCCATGATTTCAGATCTGAACCTATTATGTTTTCATGAATATATGTGAATTCTTGATCCTATCTTGCAAGTCTATAGTCACCTACTATGTGTTATGATCCGGCAACCCCGAAGTGACAATAATCGGGACCACTCCCGGTGATGACCATAGTTTGAGGAGTTCATGTATTCACTATGTGCTAATACTTTGTTCCGGTTCTCTATTAAAAGGAGGCCTTAATATCCCTTAGTTTGCAATAGGACCCCGCTGCCACAGGAGGGTAGGACAAAAGATGTCATGCAAGTTCTTTTCCATAAGCACGTATGACTATATACGGAATACATGCCTACATTACATTGATGAATTGGAGCTAGTTCTATGTCACCCTATGTTATGACTGTTACATGATAACCGCATCCGGCATAATTATCCATCACTGATCCGGTGCCTACGAGTTTTCCATATACTGGTTCTCGCTTATTTACTTTCCAGCTGCTACTGTTACAATCACTACAAAATACCAAAAACATTACTTTTGCTTCCTTTACTTTTGTTGCCGCTACCACCACTATCATATTACTTTGCTACTAAACACTTTGCTGCAGATACTAAGTTTCCAGGTGTGGTTGAATTGACAACTCAGCTGCTAATACTTGAGAATATTCTTTGGCCCCCCTTGTGTCGAATCAATAAATTTGGGTTGAATACTCTACCCTCGAAAGCTATTGCGATCCCCTATACTTGTGGGTTATCACCTCCCCTCGACCTCACCGCACCGCCGTGCTTGGCACCGCCCCCCAGCCATCCATTCAAGCCTCGCCGACCTCCAGATCGAGCGCAAGCAGCTCCTGCACCCCACACCCCTATGATAGACACCGATGCGCCGCTTCCCTAGGGAACAAGCGGGCTAGGTGCTCTGCGCGCCTAAGCGGGTGCTGCTTCTTTTGTTTGCGGTTCGACTGACCCTGAATTGAAATCCAGGTGAAATAGTAAAAGGGAGGAAACCTTGTGCATTTAGTATCGCAAAGAAGATGCAGTAAGAAGCGCTCAACTAGTTTCTTTCGTGGGATGAATTCGGTGTGAGCAGAGACGTAAGATTTGCACGAATAAGGGAAGAGGAGTACCTCTTTCCGCTGGCAGTGCCGTGTCCTCCTTCTGTTTTTCCGACGATCTTCTTGTTGTTCGCCGGAAACCAGAAGTTGTGGAGGACGATGCAGCCTTGGACGAACCCATGGCCAAGTTGTTGAGTGTGGTGCGGTGGCCGTCTGTCGGCGGCGGGGAAGCAGATCCGAGGCGGCGAACGACGACGTAGCGGGAATAGCTCCGGTGCGGTGGACGGTTGCGACAATGGAGCCGCAGCAGTGAGGCACAGGACGGCGTGGTCGGAGTGGTTCTGCTATGGCGCACGTCGGCATCGGTGTCGTGGAGGCAGCTCTGCCTCGGCTTCAGCTGCTAAGTCCTTGATGGCATTGCGGTTGCGGTTGCGTTGGACGATGACGGCGGGGTACCGGCTCCGGCGTGATGGAGGAGGGCGGCAGTGGATTGGCCGCTATGGGGTGGACGACGTAGGGGGCTGGGGTTTCGCGGCTGGTGGAGAGGGCATTTTCGCGCCCACGGAATATGAATGGGGAAACGTAGGGAGGCGGGGAACTAAGGGGGAACAATGTTTCGGTTTGAGACGCGCTTGTTTGAAATTTGGGGAAAGTTACAAACTTTCTCCCCATCTAAAATTTCGGACATATTGCGGGTTGGGGGTAGGACAGTCATGTCAAGTGTCCCAAATGTGGACGGGATAGATTCCGGCCAAGCGCATGGGTAGGCGCCCACGGCATATGAATGCTTCTCTGGCGTCTTGGTGAAGTTACAAACCTACCTCGGTTTAGACCTTTGGACATCGGGACGATAGGCTACACAGGCCAGAGTCAGGATAGTAATTTCCTACCACCAAAACATTTGGGACCAGAGGTCTCGCGCGGTTTCGAGTGACCAGAGGCCTATTTGGCGCTTCGTTCTATATTTGGGAGCATAAGCATTAACGTTTTCGGTTCTCTTGAATTGAACTTTCAGGATTTGTCAAACTTCACAAATCTTTACTCTTGAAAATCCTAAAGCTACGATTATTTTGGAATGGAGGGGGTACATTTGAATATACATTGTACATGAGTATATATTAAAAAATATGCAACTTACCTCAGTTCATGCATGGTTCCAGATATAATCTCCTTGGTTGCAAAAAAAGTTAGATATGCGTATGAATATATATAGCATGTTCAAACTCACAACAAAGATTGATGCCGCCTTTTATATCTGATTTACAAGTGCCATTATCTCGGGTTCAAATAGATGAATGCACTTCCTATGAATTCGAATCTTCGAAACCCCCTTTATGTTGAATTCGACATGTATTCTATTTCGTAGCTAGCAATTTGGAATGTATCCATGCAAGTGACAAATGTATAAAGTTCTTCACACTAACAACATGGAGTGCACTAATTAATGTTTATATACGAATTGCAAAAGCATCCATTGCCTGTATTTCAAACTGCTCTCACTCTATGGATCGATAATATGAAATAAACACATACACATGCTAGAATTCAATTGCAGTTGAAGAATTAGCCTACTCCTGGTACTGTATATTAGTGATAGGGGTGTGTACAAAGTACACGTGAATACCATGCATTGTGCGTGTGTGTATACTATCGACGAACTAGCCCCCAAGCTTGTACAACATACTAAGGGCCTAGGGTTACAAATCATATATAGTCGGCTTATCACCAGTGGGGATAGAGTCCTCCGCGACTCTGGTAGCTTCGTGTTATACGCCGAGTCCTCCACATGGGTCTTCGTATAACACGTCTCGGTCCAACCTATATGTGGCGCAGGATGGAACCGACCCATGAGTCTTCATGTTGACCCACCAACACTAGAAATGATGTGCCCACCACACCACACACGCAATCGGCCACTAAGGAAATAAGCATATACAATAGTACAATGGTATCTAGCTCACGATACGTCTCCATATTTTGTTGATGACATTGACGGACTTTGCATTTGATGTGTGCTCCGTATTTTGTTGACGACACTTACGGTCATTGTATTTGAAGCGAAAGCACGATATGGTCACTGGACTTCAGCATAACCTCATCACGGTCACCACATAAATTTTGTCGTGCTAACCAACATGTGGTTGGATGGTTAGAGGACAGTGGTTTCTCGAGCCCACCAAGGTTAAAGTCCCAGTGCTCGCATTTATCTTGTGTTAATTTCAGTATTTTCCGGCGACGTACGTTCAGTGGGAGGAGACGTTCCACTCGACTACGAGGCACCTATGGTGACTTCGTAAAATCTCAAGATCATATATGCTGGCCCACTCTCTCGAAGGTGCTCATAGGGGTAGGGTTCGCGTGTGTGCGCTTATAGCGGTGAGTTCTTGCGCGTATATATGAGCCCTTGCGTCTGTATCGTGTTAAACAAATACATATCATGATTATACGGTCACTGGCTCACCCGTACAACTCCGTATTTTGTTGATGACACAATCAATTGACCAGTCAAACGTTCCACGCGGCGCAACTAGTGTTGCACTATCGGGGCGCGTAACCGTGGGGCCCACCTGTCAGCCCGTATATGAAAGAAAGAAATGGTAGTTTGAGTATGTACTGTGTTAATGAAACAGGAGTACATTTTAGGGTGATCACACGGTCACTGGCTCACCATACAGCTCCGTAATTTGTTGATAACACGATCAATTGACTAGTCAAACGGTCCACATTCAGCAGCGCACATTACCATAGGGCCCACCCGTCAGCGTGTATATGAAGGACAAAAATGGTAATAAATTAGTGGTCGGTGGGTATTCAAAGTCGTGAGACCTCTGGTTGGCAGTCACCGGCGGTTGGGGGGTGTCGGTGTCAAAACCGGCGGATCTCGGGTAGGGGGTCCCGAACTGTGCGTCTAGGCCGGATGGTAACAGGAGGCAGGGGACACGATGTTTTACCCAGGTTCGGGCCCTCTTGATGGAGGTAAAACCCTACGTCCTGCTTGATTAATATTGATGATATGGGGAGTACAAGAGTAGATCTACCACGAGATCAGAGAGGCTAAACCCTAGAAGCTAGCCTATGGTATGATTGTTGTTCGTCCTACGGACTGAAACTCTCCGGTTTATATAGACACCGGAGAGGGCTAGGGTTACACAGAGTTGGTTACAATGGTAGGGGATCTATATATCCGTATCGCCATGATTGCCTTCCACGCCAAGGAATGTCCCTTCCGGACAGGGGACGAAGTCTTCAATCTTGTATCTTCATAGTCCAGGAGTCCGGCCGAAGGTATAGTCCGGCTATCCGGACACCCCCTAATCCAGGACTCCCTCAATAGCCCCCGAACCAGGCTTCAGTGACGACGAGTCCGGCGCACAAATTGTCTTCAGCATTGCAAGGCGGGTTCTTCTCCAAATTCCATGTACCTGTTGAACAGTGTCCGGTTTCTTGTAACTGTAGTGCTCCTTGGCTTCTACGCCCAATAATGGCCATTTTCCACGTGTCAAACGAATACGAAAAGTCAGGTGTTTCTTATATTTACACCCCTAGCCACGTGAATGAGCCACCTATTTAAGGGGACGAGGATTTAGATCCAAACCACACCTTCTCCCTTCCGCGAGTATTCATCAGAGTGTATCCGACAGAGGTCCATTCCATCATGGCCGGCCGCCGCAGCTCCTCCTCTTGCCCTTCTAGCCCTCAGCCTGGAGATTGGAAGAGGTGCTCCATCCCGCACAGCGAGCTAGTGACACTCCAGACCAAGGGATTTCTCCCCCCGGCCTATATGGTCCCGGTTCGAGCCGGACTTGCCACCTATAATGGCGGAGAGCAAGCGGAGAGCGCCCCCAATCCCTCCAAAGGAGAGCGGGTATGCCTTGCCCCTTATTTAATAAGAGGGCTCAGATTTCCAATTCATCCGTTTCTCCGGGGGCTTCTGGAGTTCTATGGCCTCCAGCTGCACAACCTCACGCCTGCCTCTATATTGCATATCGCGGGCTTCGTAGCCCTTTGCGAGCTGTTCTTGGGCTGCGAGGCTCATTTTGCGCTATGGAAAAGGCTATTTTGCTTTGTGCCCCACTCTAAGGAGGGGTCAATATATCAAGTGGGTGGAGCCGAAGTGTGGCGCATCGCCGGGATCGGATATCTATCCGGAACCCCAAAGAGGGCGTCCAAAGACTGGCCTTCGAAATGATTTTATATAGAGGACGTCCCACTGCCGGATCCTGTCCAGATCGGCCTCCCTGAGTTCGACAGTGCTCCCCTAAAGAAGCGCCTAAGCTGGCGTCCACGGAGCCCTCAGAGGGAAAGTGACAGGGACGTTATTTACCTGATGGGCCGGATAAGATTTAGCTCATTCCGGACTGACCATGATCGGGATCATGGCCGCATGCATCATGCGAGGGGTGCAGCCGCTTCAGTATAGAGGCCGCCCCATGTGGGACTTCAACGGGGGGGACGACGCCACCCGCTACGGCCGTAAGGGGCCGGATTCGGCTGCCGCTCTAATAAAGACCTTGTCCGCTTTGTACAAGGGAGAAGAGGAGGAATTTCTCCGTGTTAACCCACGGGGTGGATTTTCTATGTACAATCCTCCAAGTTGGGTAAGTGGACACTTTTACTTGCCCATCCGTTTTATATTCCCATTGTTAAATTTTCAGTCTAACCACTTCAACGCAGGAAATGCGCCAGCCTGTTAAAGAAATAAACAACCGTCCTCCACAACCCGAGGATCCGGAACGGTCCCTCGACCTGGCCTCTCAAGAGGATCCAGACTTATCTGTGGAGCTGATTGATGGAGTGTTTCATCAATTGAGAAAGGACAACGCCTTGGTGGCCATTACGGCCGATTATCTAGGGCTACTCCCAGCCTCACAGGTAACTGAGACCGAAGTCCCATCACTTTGAAAAGGGATCTGTCCTCGCGTGTTTTCGATTGCCGTATGACAACCGTGTTTTGCAGGGGAGGTCCTTGAGACGGGAGGCTGACCCTGCGGCGACTAGCCAACGAGGGGTGGCGAGGCCCCGCGAGCTGAAAAGAAGTGCGGTCCGGACTGAGGCACCGACGCAAAGGTATAGCGCGCCGCCTTATTCCCAGGTGATATTCCTTCGAGGCATATTAACGCTCGTGCTCTCTTCAGGACAAAGAGACCTCGCCGGACTATATCCGGAGAGGCTACCAATCACGCCTCCACCAGCCAGGCTCCAAAGCCTGGTCCGGAAGCGGAGGCAAACACGAGGCGCGCACCGGACACTCCTCCGATGGAGGATGCGGACATGCTGTCTGCCACCAATTCCGAGGTGGAGAGTGCCATGATCCACAGGCGTCGCCGGACAGTTCTTCGCGACGCTTGTTTCTCCCAAGAGGCATTGGATGCCTTCAATTCGAGAGACACGTACCTCCGTGCCGCTCAAAATGGTCTAGCCAGAGCCACGGAGCAGTATGTGAAAGACATACGGGTAAGAAATTTTTGGTAATTATATATATATACCAGTAGCCCCCGAGACTTGAAACAGTTAGAATAATTGTTTTAAGGATAATTTGTTATGCAGGTTCTTACAGAAAAGAATACCCTACTATCCCAGGAGCTAGAAGAGTGCAAAGCCCAACTTGAGGCTGCACTAGCCGCGGCAGGGGAGCCCAAGGAGACCCCCTTTGGTAATATACGCTTCGAAAGATAAGTATTTTGCGAAGTGCGGCATGGGTGCAAATCTGACAAATGAAATTGCGGATGGCGCCAGATTAAATCCGGAAGTGCAACAACTCCGACTCCAGCTAAAGGCTGGTGAGAGCGTGCTGACAAAGGTGAGGCGGGAGAAGAATGATCTCCAAGATGCCAACACCAAGCTGGGCGTTGAACTGAAGGTCGTTCGTGCCCAGCTATTGGACTCCGTGAAGGAGAATCAGCGGCTTCGACGCGGCATATATAGTAAGTGCTTAAACGAACTGTGAAAAAAGAGTTCGGCGAGGAAGTCGACTAACAGAGTAATGTCTGTAGGTATGCTAATAGGTCGTCCTGCAGAGGAAATGCCCGATTCTACGGGTGACCTTCTTCCCGAGCTCTTGCAACTGCACGGGCAAGTTCGGCAGGTGATGCAAGGAGTCGCCCAGGCCTTGTGGCCATCCGTCTCCATGCCCGAAGGCCTTGGAGAGCTTGTAGAGAAGCTGAAGGGAGCGCGGCGGCGCTTCCGATTGTGGAAGATGTCGGCCTGCCGTCAAGGCGCCAAGGAGGCCTGGGCCATGGTGAAGACGCGGTACACGAAGGCTGACCCAAATCACATGGCCGAGGTCGGACCCGTAGGGCCCGATGGGAAGGAGATCCCTGTGAGCTTAGTATACGGCCAAGTAGAGTTGGCCGCAAAGTATTCCCAACAAGACTGTAAACTAGACAGCCTGTTAGATGGTATTGAAGAGGAATACAATCAGTCAGATTGACTATGTAATTTTAATTGACATGTGTAATGTCTTCTAGCTGGATTGTAGATCATTTGTCATGGCCGACCTTTTCGCTTCAACCTCAGGACCTGACGGTCCGGAGTGTGTCAGAATACCCTCGCGGTTATATAAGAACCGGGGTATGCATGGAGACCAGGCGTAGGGGTCGTTAGTGCTTGAACAAATAAGTGCCCAACTAGTTATGTTATATTACATGGTTAGTAAGAAACATCTTCCAGGGAGAATAGTTCTATTAGGGGTTCCTTTCCCTGGGAGGCATGCCCTAAAGTGCATGTCCATTCTGCGAAAAGAGACGCAGGAAAAACATCTGGGGGCGTATAGATAAATAAGTGAAAGAAAAGATCATCTTTAGTTCACCGACCTAATATTCCCTTAAGAACGCTAGCTTTCGGCTTCACCCAATCTGAGGTACACATCCGGCTGACCCGGCAGTAACAATCGCAGAGGTGCTCCCTTTACCACCTAGCCGAACAATCGGGAACGTAGGGGTAAGCACAGGAGCCAGGCAACCCAGCTTGGCCAAAACTTAAGTCATATCGATGCATATAATGGCGAATAAAAGGTACATGCGGAAGTATGACACATGTGTTGGGCATGAAGCCCGTATAATAAGCTTCTGTTTAAAGAAGCCCCCAGGTTTAATGAGCGCGGATAGCGCGTCACTTTACGAGCCTTTAAAGGCTATAAGAGAGAGAGAGAGAGAGAGAGAGAGAGAGAGAGAGAGAGGAGAAGGAGAGAAATGTAAGACAGAAAGTATATAAAAAATGGACAGAGGAAGGAGACGAATACAGAGTCCGGCGCTAGGCATAGAATCTTCGTAGACGGGCTGCGTTCCATGGGTTCGGCTCGAGTCGGTTATCCGATGCATCTCGGAGGCGGTACGCTCCACCAGTTAGGACTTGGTAGATTATGAAGGGACCTTCCCACTTGGGCTTGAGTTTGTCCTTTTTCTTGTCCGGCAGGCGTAGAACCGACTCGCCAATGTTGTAATTTTTGGCCCATACTTCTCTGCTTTGGTATCTTTGAGCCTGCTGTTGATAGAATGCGGAACAGGCTTTTGCCACGTCACACTCTTCCTCCAAGGCGTCCAAACTGTCCTGTCGATCGAGCTCAGCTTCTCTTTCTTCGTACATGCACACTCGAGGTGAGTCATGAATTATGTCACAGGGCAAAACTCCCTCTGCACCGTACACCATGAAGAATGGTGTGTATCCGGTGGTGCGATTTGGCGTGGTCCGCAGCCCCCAGAGTACGGAGTCGAGCTCCTCTACCCAGTGCGTATTAGATTCCCTAAGGGACCGCACTAATCTGGGTTTAATGCTACTCATGATAAGACCATTTGCATGTTCGACCTAGCCGTTGGTTTGTGGGTGATAGATGGAAGCATAATTGAGCTTGATGTCCATGTTTTTGCACCAGAGTTCTACCTTATCGGCCGTAAAGTTCGTGTCGTTATCAGTGATGATGCTGTGGGGGACGCCGTAACAGTGTACAACCCCGGATATAAAGTCTATCACCGGTCCAGATTCGGCCGTCTTAACAGGCTTGGCTTCTATCCATTTGGTGAACTTATCCACCATGACCAGTAAGTATTTTTTCTTGTGGGTTCCGCCTTTAAGGGGTCCAACCATGTCAAGCCCCCAGACCGCGAAGGGCCAGGTGATGGGGATAGTTTGGAGGGCAGTAGGTGGCATATGGCTTTGGTTTGCAAAAAGCTGGCAACCGACGCATCATTGGACTAAGTCCTGGGCGTCTGCCCGGGCCGTCGGCCAATAAAAGCCTGTACGGAAGGCCTTGCTTACAAGGGACCGAGCTGCAGCGTGATGTCCACCGAGTCCGGCATGAATTTCAGCCAGGAGGTTCCGCCCTTCCTCTTCGGAGATGCACCTTTGAAGGACTCCGATAGTGCTTTTCTTATAAAGCTCTCCCTCATGGACTTTATGGGCTTTAGATCGCCACACTATGCAGCATGCCTCATTTTGGTCCACAGGGAGTTCCTGCCTGGTAAGGTAGGCGAGGAATGGTTCTGTCCACGGGGCGATGACGGCCATTATTACGGGGGCTGAAGGTGTTATTACATCGGCAGAGCCTCCAATTATGTCAGAGTGTTCGGTGTCGGGAAGTGTGGTTGGGTCCGGGCTATTATTGACAGGTTCCCCTTCCCATACTACGGACGGCTTGAACAGCCTTTCCAAGAAGATGTTGGGGGGGGGACTACATCGCGTTTTGCGCCGATGCGTGCCAGGACATCTGCCGCCTGATTATTTTCTCGGGCTATATGGTGAAATTCGAGGCCTTCGAATCGAGCTGACATTTTTAGGACGGCGTTGCGATAAGCTGCCATTTTTGGATCCTTGGCATCAAAGTCTCCATTTATTTGGGATATTGCAAGGTTCGAGTCCCCGCGCACCTTTAGGCGTTGAATGCCCATGGATACTGCCATCCGGAGACCATGTAAAAGGGCCTCATATTCGGCTGTATTGTTGGAGTCTGTGTACATTATCTGGAGTACATATTGAACTGTGTCTCCTATGGGGGACGTCAAAACGGAGCCAGCCCCTAGACCGGCCAACATTTTGGAGCCGCCGAAGTGCATGACCCAGTTTGAATATGTGCCATACTCTTTAGGGAGTTCGGCCTCCGTCCATTCTGCGATGAAGTCGGCCAAAACATGCGACTTGATAGCTCGCCGTGGCTTGTAAGTTATGTCGAACGGGAGGAGCTCAATGGCCCATTTTGCAATCCGGCCCGTCGCGTCGCGGTTCTTTATAATATCGTTAAGCGGCACTTCCGAGGCTACTGTTATTGAACACTCTTGAAAGTAGTGTCGCAGCTTCCGGGATGCCATAAATACCGTGTACGCAATCTTTTGATAATGCGGGTACCGTGACTTGCATGGAGTAAGGACAGTGGACACATAATAGACCGGCTTTTGAAGGGGGAATTTGTGTCCGCCCATTTCTCGTTCGACGATGAGCACTGCGCTTACGACCTGATAGGTTGCTGCAATGTATAATAGCATTGGTTCGCCAATGTTTGGCACAGCCAGGACTAGGTTTGTTGCCAAGATGGCTTTTATTTCGTCGAGTCCGGCCGTGGCTGCATCCGTCCACTCAAAGTGTTCGGTGCACCGAAGGAGGCGGTAAAGGGGTAGGGCCTTTTCTCCTAAGCGGGAGATAAAGCGTCTTAGAGCCGCCACACATCCGGTTAATTTTTGTATTTATTTGATGGTAGCCAGAGTATGCGTCGAGGAAACACAATGAATCGTGTCCTGCAGTAGCATCGATAATTTGATCGATGCGGGGGAGAGGGAAGGGATCCTTTGGGCAAGCCTTGTTAAGGTCTTTGAAATCAACGCACAGGCGCCAGGATTTGTCCTTCTTTGGTACCATCACCAGGTTTGCTAGCCAGTCCAGATGTTTTATATCTTTGATGAATCTGGCCTCCAATAGCTTGGCTAGTTCCTCTCCCATGGCCTGTGTCTTAGGTTCGGAAAAACGCCGAAGAGCCTGTTTGACTGGCTTGAATCCTTTTAGGATATTTAAGCTGTGTTCGGCCAGCCTGCGTGGGATTCCTGGCATGTCTGAAGGGTGCCAGGCGAAAATGTCCCAGTTCTCTCGTAGGAACTCTAGTAGTGCAGCGTCTACATCAGGGTTTAACTGTGCCCGATGGAAGCTGTTTTATTGGGGTCCGTTGGATGGACCTGGAATTTGACTATTTCGTCTGCCGGTTTAAAGGAGGTGGACTTGGATCTTTTATCAAGTATCACATCGTCCCTATTCACCATGGAGCGCAGCGCAGTCAGTTCCTCAGCCGCTAGGGCTTCGGATAGCGCCTCGAGGGCCAGTGCGGCTGTCTTGTTTTTGGCGCGGAGTGCTATGTCCGGATCACTAACGAGAGTGATGATTCCGTTAGGCCCAGGCATCTTGAGATTCATGTACCCGTAATGGGGTATTGCTTGGAAGACTGTAAACGCTTCCCCCCCTAGCAGAGTGTGATATCCGCTACTGAATGGGGCCACCTAGAATGTGACCTCTTTGGACCTGTAATTATCCGGCGTGCCGAACACCACATCTAGTGTGATTTTTCCTGTACAGCACGCTTCCCAACTGGGGATTATTCCTCTAAAGGTTGTGCTGCTTCGCTCAATGCGGTTCCAGTCTATTTCCATTTTTTGAAGGGTTTCCTCATAAATGAGGTTCAATCCCCTGCCGCCATCCATGAGTACCTTGGTAAGACGAAAGCCGTCCACTATTGGACTGAGGACCAATGCGGCTGGTGCTCGGGCTGTTCGGAATTTAGGTTCATCACTGGCATTAAAAGTAATAGCCGTGTCACTCAATGGGTTTATTGTTGCTACTTGGTAGACTTCGGCAGGGCCGCGGAGTGTTCTTTTTCGCATATTATTTGATGCGAAAGTCTCGAAGACTGTTAATACCGTATTGGTTTCTCTGGGGTGGCTTTCTGTGGCTTCTGGAATTAGAAGATCTTTGCCAATTTTGCCACCTGCTGGAGTATCCAACATGCTCTAAGGCTGTGAGTTGGTGTGGCGCCCTCTGCACTGTGAATTTTACAGGGTCCATCAAGCCATCCTTCCAGTATGCTTCCGTGCCCTGTAGAGGGCTTTTGCTTGTTGGTATTGAACCCGGGTGTCTGACGATGATGCACCCTTTTATTTCGGACTGGGTTTGTATTCAAGGCCGGATTGTCCCAAAATTTTGTTTCAGTTTTCCAGGCGCTTTCCATCGCACAGTACTTTCGTACTATGGACGCCGAGTCAGCAAAGCGTGTAATATCACGGCGACTTATGGCATTGAGGATTCCCTTGTCCATGCAATTATTGCAGAAGAATGAAATTGTGTCTTCCTCACGGCAGTCCTTTATCCTGTTCATAACCAGGAGGAATCTGGCCCAGTAATTATGTACTGTTTCTTCGGGCTCTTGCCTAATTTGGGATAGATCGCTTATGTACGGGTGGGTGGGCGGAATCAAATCTGAAACCTCACCCAATCTGAGACCCATGGGCCAAGGAGTTTCCGAACTCGGAAGTTTGGATTCTTGGATGCTGTCCAATGAATCTAGCCCGTCACCTGACTTTAAGTTCAGGTCTTGAGTGATGTCCTCCCCTCCACGGGTATCCTACTTGGAGGGATCGGGAATCTGGACATATGTAGTCCTTAAGATAGATGAAGGGTCGCCGCACTGTCCCTCTACCACGGCAACGTGATGGGTGACCTGGGGGAGTTAATCTCTCTCAGATCGAGTTTAGACCCAATCTGGTCGTAATCCATAGCGACTCCCAGGGCGGCGAAGCGATCCAAGAGCTTCTTTAGGGAAGAGAGCTCCATTGGATCTAGTTGCTTGGTGAATTCCGAGCTGACGTGAAGATTGCTTTTGATGACCCGAGAGGTCATCATCGGCGCAGCAGCCGAGCGGGTGGTCATAAGGAAACCACCTAGCCTGAGAGTCTGGCCGACAACCAAAGCTCCCTTAGCAACGGTGCCATCTTTAAAGACGGGATGAGGCATCCTTCCTGATGGTGACGACACAGAGGAACTCCCAACGAAAGCACCAATGTCGGTGTCAAAACCGGTGGATCACGGGTAGGGGGTCCCGAACTGTGCGTCTAGGCCGGATGGTAACATGAGGCAGGGGACACGATGTTTTACCCAGGTCCGGGCCCTCTTGATGGAGGTAAGACCCTACGTCCTACTTGATTAATATTGATGACATGGGTAGTACAAGAGTAGATCTACCACGAGATCAGAGAGGCTAAACCCTAGAAGCTAGCCTATGGTATGATGGTTGTTCGTCCTACGGACTAAAACTCTCCGGTTTATATAGACACCGGAGAGGGCTAGGGTTACACAAAGTCGGTTACAATGGTAGGAGATCTATATATCCGTATCGCCAAGCTTGCCTTCCACGCGAAGGAAAGTCCCTTCCGGACACGGGACGAATTCTTCAATCTTGTATCTTCATAGTCCAGGAGTCCGACTGAAGGTATAGTCCGGCTATCCGGACACCCCCTAATCCAGGACTCTCTCGGGGGGCATTCATTGGGCGGTGGGGTGGGGATCCCCGGAGAAAAAGCTCGGCGGGGGCGGGGGGGGGGGGGGGGGCTAGAGGGATGGCCGGTGCGGCGGCGGACCGGCGGTGGGGAGTGGTTTTGGGGAGGGCGGGCCGGCCGCAGGCGGCGGGGGCTGGCGGTTCGGCCGGTGGTGGCTGGCGGCTCAGGGGGGTGGAGTTTGATGATAATCTGGAGGCCCTTGATTTCGTATCCAACGGCTGGAAAATCTAATGATCAGAGATGAAAAAGTGAGTCGACTGACATGTAGCCTCACCCCGCACGTACACATCCACACACGCAAGACACACACGCAAGACACGCATGCATGTAGGCATGCAACACTGACACATACACACACACACACATGCTGGCGTGCAACACTAACACGTACACATGCACTCACGAACACACGCACATACGCACACATGCATGCAACACTGAAACATACCCTTGCACGCACGCAAGACTCGCACGCCTGCATGCACACAGCACACGACGCAAGACATACGTTCAACCTATACGTGCATGCACCCTTTGTTAAGGACATGGATTGTTACAGGTATTAATCAATCTTATCTGTGATAAGCAGAACATTGATGTTTGTAGCGGTCTTTATGAATCACAACGTATCGAACGGGCTATCAACATAGTAGGCTTATCTACATGAAAAAGATGATGTCACACTCAATGAACAATCATCGGTTTATGGAATGCCCGCTTCTGACCGCCCTGGCCCAGCAAAGGTTCCTCTGTTGTGCGCTGCCTGCGTTGGGTCACTGACATGCAGGCCATGCACCCAAAGAGCCCACACGCCGGCCAAGAATCGCACACCTCCGCCACTCCTCTATCTCCTCCACCATTTTGTCCACTCTTACAATGGCTTACGAAGAGTAGTTATTCCGCATCCAAGCCGGCTGGGTAGCCCACCGGATACGAGCTATGCAGCTCGCTGATCCACCTCCCTCCCCTCGCCCGACGGAGCCAGTTGCCGCCCCAAGCCGGCGCGCGGTTCAGCAACTCGCCGCTCCAGGCCAGTTCGACGAGGAGCGGCGCACGGGCGTCGTTGCTGCCGTCCACGCCGCTGCCTCGTACCGCGTCTCCCGTTTCTGTGGCCGAGACTCCCATGCCGGCGGCTGCGCCATGCAAGCAGCGACAGAATCCGGGTGCGCGGAGAGCGACGAGTCGGTGGCCAGCGCCTCCGCGTCCGCCACCATCATCGAGGAGAAGTAGAACACGGGAGGCCGCCGCCGCTTGGGTCCCATGAAGGCCACCGCGGAGGCGACACCGGTGTACACAGCAGGTGTCTTGCCGGATCCTTTTTTTGTGAGGACCTTCGTCGACCCCGCATGGGCTCCACGGAAGAGGGGAATGTTAGGATGAACTCGAGCCAGTGCCGGCCATGGCGAAGTAGTGGCCGGTGATGAACTCGAACCGGTGCCGGCCACCATCATCCTTAGCACTAGCCAATGATATCAGTTGGGCAGTGGGGAAGCGAGCCGTCCTTTGCGCTGAAGCATATACCTCCGGGGCTCCCGGCAGTCTGGTGATCGTGCTGCCGGACATGAGGAACACAAATCGATCGGCGGGCGACCATTTAGGCCAGGTATTATATAGCTGTGCTGTCCAGAACTAGCACCGCGTAGTTCATTTGAATGTAATGAAATCCATCATGTTTGTATGAAAATCCGGTATTTTATATGATTTCCGTTGTTGTTTATATGAAATATTAGTTTGTCTACGTGTTTGCGTGAATTTTGTCTGGTTGGTTGAGTTGTTGTCATAATGTGTGCGGCTACGGTTGGATGGCGTAATTTGCGGGTCGCCAGTCGGTCTGCGGGCGGCTCGGGCGGTGTTGTGGGACAAAATCACACAGCTCGTGCGAGCTCGTCTCCAACGTGCGCCCTGGAGGATGCATGACAGCATGAGCACCCGAGCCATTCCTCGTTCATCGGTGGAAAAGGCACTGGTGGACAAAAGGGTCGCCAATATTTTGGCTACCCCGGGCAAGATCCAAACAGCCCCTTGTCGGTGTCAAAACCGGCGGATCTCAGGTAGGGGGTCCTGAACTGTACGTCTAGGTCGGATGGTAACAGGAGGCAGGGGACACGATGTTTTACCCAGGTTCCGGCCCTCTTGATGGAAGTAAAACCCTACGTCCTGCTTGATTAATATTGATGATATGGGTAGTACAAGAGTAGATCTACCACGAGATCAAGCAGGCTAAACCCTAGAAGCTAGCCTATGGTATGATTATTGTTCGTCCTACGAACTAAAACTCTCCGGTTTATATAGACATCGGAGAGGGCTAGGGTTACACAGAGTCGGTTACGATGGTAGGAGATCTACATATCCGTATCGCCAAGCTTGCCTTCCACGCCAAGGAAAGTCCCTTCCGGACACGGGACGAAGTTTTCAATCTTGTATATTCATAGTCCAGGAGTCCGGCCAAAGGTATAGTTCGGCCATCCGGACACCCCCTAATCCAGGACTCCCTCAGTAGCCCCTGAACCAGGCTTCAATGATGACGAGTCCGGCACGCAGATTGTCTTCGGCATTGCAAGGCGGGTTCCTCCTCCAAGTACTTCATAGAAGATTTTGAACACAAAGGTAGTGTCCGGCTCTAAAAAATAAGTTTCCACATATTCCCATAGAGAGAATAATATTTACACAAATCTAATCTGCTGACGTATTCCATAGCGTGACATCACACCACGGCCAAGTCTTTATTTGAATCGTTTTACTGTCCCACCTTAGCGCGTTTAGCGAGGCGGTTTCCTTGGCATGTCTTGTTAAAGCAGAGATCGTGTCCCCTTATTCCGGGATTCTCATCAATACGGGTGTGGGTAACCCAACCGCGCCATTGACTATGGCGCTTGGGAGATAAGCGAGTTTTATCAGGCTGGTGGGGGCGCAAAGTCGCGTCCGCCCATATAAGGGGATAAGGATCCACCTTTTCATCCACGCCTTCTTCCTCCTTTGCCTATCCATTTCCGCGCACTCGAGCTCCAGCGCCCAAGTCCGCACACTCCACCTCAACCTTCTCCAGCCATGTCCGGAGTGGGAGGCAAGTGGATGGTCTCCTCCGTCATGGAGGGACATATCAAAAGACTGAGGAAGGACGGATACTTGTCTAACGACATTGCGCACCGGCTTCCCTAAGAGGGGCAGCTCCTCCCCACCCCTCTGCCCCATGAGAGGGTGGTGTTCCCCCCCCATTTCCTCCGCGGACTGGGCTTCCCTCTCCACCTATTTGTCCGGGGGCTCATGTTCTACTATGGCCTGGATTTCCACGATATGGCGTCGAACTTTATCCTCAACATCTCGGCGTTTGTCGTCGTGTGCGAGGCTTTCTTCCGCATCCGCCCCCATTTCGGCCTATGGCTCAAGACTTTCAATGTCAAGCCAAAGGTGGTGCACGGCACCCAAGCGGAGTGCGGAGGCGCCATGGTGGGCAAGATGCCCAACGTCCTATGGTTCGAGGGCTCCTTCGTGGAGTCCCTAAAGGGGTGGCAATCGGGGTGGTTTTACATCACCGAGTCGCGGGACCCTGAATGGTCGCAACCCCCGAGTTCCAATCCGGACCCCCTACGTGGCTCGCCTCCTGGAAAGAGACGGGCCTGTCGTGGGGTAAAAAAGGAGAGCTGACCAGACTCCAAACATGCGTCCAAACCTTGGTGGACAGGAAGCTCAAACTTGTCAACGTAGTCTAGGTTATGCTCATCCGCCGGATCCTCCCATGTCAACAACGGGCTTTCAACCTGTGGGAGTTTGACCCGGCGTGGCACCGAACTCTGAGCAGGCTCTTTGACCCGACGTACGAAGATGCCTGGAAGGTGCTTTTCAAGGGCGCTGAGGCCCCCGCATCTGCTACCAAGGATTGCAGATTCAGCACGCAGCGTCACGCTCATGCGGTAAGCTGCTTTTACCTTTTACAGGGTATTAGTTTTCATAGTTTGACTCCACGCGGGATCTAAGCTCCCTTACCTTTGACAGGATTGGCCGGAGACGTCCGGACAGATCAATTGTCCGGCTCCTTTGCCCGAAGGCCTAGCGGACGCTCGCTTGGCGAAGCTGCTAGTTCCGGCACCCTACGTGGTGCCGGAGAAGAAGGCCAAGAAGAAGGCCACGGGGACTCGAAAGAGTGCCCAGCGCCAGGAGGTGTCGGATTCATCATCCAACGACTCCAAGGCGCACTCCTCCCATGAAGACGAGGAGGAGGAAGAAGAGACCTCTCCCCCTCCAGCAGGGGGAGGGAAGAAAAGGAAGGCTGCCCCAACCGGGGAGGCTGAAGGGTCCAAGAGGGGAAGACCCCTCCTCCGGACTACTCCACCAACACCGACGACGGCGAAGAGGAGTGGCTGCACAGGGCTAAGCCCCTGGCGAGATCGTAAGTATCCGGATACCAGAGTGATTCATAGTATTCCCCCATTGCACAGTTTTTCCTTACGTCGAACATGATTGTGCAGTCCGCCCAAGGCCGGGCTCGACGAGTCGTCGACTGGCTCCCTGGATTCGTCAGATGTGAACTCGCTTCTGACGGCTTCCTCCCCCCAGCCTACGGACGGCGCTGAGGTGGCTTCCCAATAGGTTCCAAGCCAGGAGGAGGTGGTCCTCGAGGCGCCGCAAGGCAACCTCCCGGACTCCAGGAGTAAAGGGGATAGAACCCCCAAGGGCTCCAAGTCCGGCCTTGAGCCGGACACCGCGCCGGAACCTTCAACGGTTCCGGACTCCGGTAGGCAGCCTCCTTCCAAGAGGAGCAAGCCTACCGAGCCGGTGACCTCCGTCCAACCGGAGGCACCGGACAGTTTGCTGGAGACGCTTAACGGCGCCTCCATCGATGAGGAGCACCGCACTATTATGAGTGCGGTGATCCAGAAGGTTCAGTCCGCCAAGAGCGGACTGACTGAATCCTGTGACAGCCTTCTAACAGGCTTTGAGGTATGTAAAGAATATGTAAAAATATTACCGCATAGACAGTAGCCCCTGATGCTTTGTTCGGTGTTCGAAAAGAAAAGCCGAATAGAGGACCTAATAACATTCGTAGGAGTCTAACATGATCAAGTCAATACGCATATGCAGGCTTCGCTGCTGGCCTCCGCCGCACTGACTGCGAAGGTGGATACGCTGAAGCAGAACCTCGAGCGGTCCGAGCAAGAGCTCGGCCTAGCCAAGCAGCAGCTCGAGGAGAAGGAAGGTAAGGAATACCTTATTGAAATATGTGAAAGGTGCAATTGCAAAAAGTGACAGGATTAACGCGACTATTGTAGGGGCCACAACTGAGGTGGTGACCCTTAAGCAAGTGTTGTCTGAGGCCGAAAAGAGGGCAGCCACAGACCGCACCGAGCGGGAGAAGCATGAGACGCAGGTTGGTGAGGTGCGGCAAGACCTCCAGGCTCTCATGAAAAAACCTGAGAGTTTGGAGCTTGACTCGAAGACGCGAGAGTCTGAGCTAGCGGCGGCCATTGAAGATGCCAAGTCTGCCAAGGCCGAAGCCTAGAAGGCCCTCCAGGAGGTTGAGGCAATAAAAAGATAGCGGCGGGTAAGGCATTCTTTATGCAAAGCAAGCACGTAAAAGTGAATTACTTGTCACTTACCCGAATCCGGAGCTCTCTAGGAGCATTCACAGATTTGCCCGGTAGCGTGTCGGATGCCGCCGCCTTCTACCGAGCCGAGGAGGGAAGTTCGACGGAGAAGGTGTTCTGGTCTCAGTATGCTGAGGCTGAACACCCGGTGCCCTTAAGCGACCAGCTGAAACAGCTGGTCGAGGTCCATAAGGTGGCCGAACAAGCCATGAAGGGCCTCATAGTCCGGCTGTGGCCTGGAGAGGCCATGCCTGGGAGCTACTTCGGGCTGGTGAGGCGGCTGGTGGAGGCCTGTCCAAGGCTCGAAGTCATCAAGCGCTCCGTATGCATCGAGGGTGCCCGTAGGGTGCTTTCTCGTGCGAAGGTGCACTGGGGCAAGCTGGATGCTGAGAAGCTTGTGAAGGACGGGCCAATGCCGGGCAAGGAGCATCGCAAGCCCGAGATGTTTTATGAGGGCGTTCTGAAGGGTGCCCGCCTTGTGGCGGATGAATGTTCCATGAATGTAATTTTTCAGTAAACTCGCTCGTTTTGTCCTATGTGCTGAAAACTTGTTCATGTGCGCTAAGCAATGCTTTTTGAATTTAAAATATTACCTTCTGTGCGACCATTTATCAAATTTGAGAGATGGCGAGTCGTCGGCTTCTACCCCATGGCACGAGTGTTGGGGTGTTCGGGATAAACATGAGCGCTCTTTTCCCCATTCTTGGGTCCTTCGAGGGAGCCGCTCAACACAACGAACAAGGCAATCGGACTATAATGCTTGAACACTCTCACTTAGCCATAGAATTCTATAATTTTAAATTTCGGCGAAGCCCGTAGTGTTCGGAAGACCGAGTTCGGGGCGCTATCCACGCCTAGGCCGGACAAAGCCGACTCCTCGCTCTAAGCGGAATAAGTCTTTAGGGACTCGAAAACCTCTCAAACAGCGACCAGCTCTCGCCTCATCATGACGGTCAGTGTTAGCTTTCTCTACTGAGGTGCTTAGCCCAGCTCAACTAGGGCACTATCGCAGTAGTTCTCCTAGTGCTACCTTAGCCGATATAACGGAACGTAAGGTACCAAAACATAGGAGCCGGGCAAACCCAACTATTGACCCAAGACATGATTCGGAGCCGATGCATATAATGCTATAAGTTCGGGGTGCCGCACTTGTGAAAGTGTTCGGACTTCTCACACCATGTTGTGGGGTACTTAAGCCCCTGGCGTATTGGCCGTACCAAAGTGTACGGGGGCAACATGTCATTAATGAACATATATTCATAAAAAAGAGGTAATGCAATAATAGACGGAAGCTATGCATTGTTTATTTAAAAAAGCTGCGATCAAAGCAGAACGATACCAATAGCGCGATAAGCAAAAGATGGGACTATCAAATATGTCGTTTCCAGGGGCGAGCTGCGGAATGTTATGCGAAACAGGTATACTACTCGTTATAGAGACCACCTTAGAGTTCCGTAGTGCGGCCTAGCTTTCTGCTTCCCTGGTTGTATCGTTTGTGCGGCAATTGTACTGCCGGACAAGCCTTCCGAAGAATGGAGTCCTGAAAATAAGAGAAAATTAAGAAATCGGCAGCCCCTAGTGCGGTTTAAGCTGCATTTCGGGCGTGCCGTGATGGTGCCCCTCCCCTGTGCCCATGGTATTTCTAGAGCGTAGTTATGTACGCGCAACACTGGTTTCGCAAGTTCGCGAGGGCTGGGGTTGGGGCTGCATTGCTACGCTTGCTCGGAACGTGCCAGGCGGTCTTGTTGTAGGTTATTCCGGGCGCGCTTGACGGTGTCCGGACGTTTAATGGCCGGACTGGAGAATTGCCTTGAGAGGCTGCTTTGTACTTCCGCTGCGATAGTCGCCTTATGCTCCTCCGTTCGGAGAGAGCGCTCGGTGTTTCCATTGACCGTGATGACTCCTCGAGGGCCTGGCATCTTGAGTTTGAGGTATGCGTAGTACGGCACCGCATTGAACTTGGCAAATGCGGTTCACCCGAGCAGTGCGTGATAGCCACTGCGGAACGGGACTATGTCGAAGATTAACTCCTCGCTTCGGAAATTATCCGGAGATTCGAAGACCACTTCAAGTGTAAATGAGCCTGTACAGTTGGCTTCTACACCTGGTATGATGCCTTTAAAGGTCGTTCTGGTGGGTTTAATCCTCGAGGGATCGATGCCCATTTTCCGCACTTTATCCTGATAAAGCAGGTTCAGGCTGCTGCAGCCGTCCATAAGGACTCTAGTGAGGTGAAATCCGTCAATAATTGGGTCTAGAACCAATGCGGCAAATCCGCCATGACGGATGCTAGTGGGGTGGTCCCTTCGATCAAAAGTGATCGGGCAGGAAGACCATGGGTTGAACTTTTGGGCGACTGGCTCCATCGCGTATACGTCCCTTAGCGCACGCTTCCGCTCCGTCTTGGGGACGTGGGTTGCATATATCATGTTCACCGTCCGCACTTGTGGGGGAAAACATTTCTGTCCACTGTTGTTCGGTGGCCAGGGCTCCTCCTCGTCATCGCTATGCAACCCCTTGTCTCTGCTTTCGGCATTTAACTTGCCTGCCTGCTTGAACACCCAACAATCCCTGTTGGTGTGAATGGCTGGTTTTTCGGGGGTGCCATGTGAAAGCACAAGTGCTCCCTAGGTGGTTTTGTTAATTAATGACAACATATCTCTTGTTTGACTAACGTTTCTATCTAGTATGTTTCAGATAAGTTTCAACAATGGAGTGGCATGGACTAAAGGTTGTGGGAAATTTTCCAAGATGCTAAGGACAAAGGATTGGCTAAAGCTTAAAGCTCAAGACTCTTCATTTTACATTTTAGTGATCCAAGATCACATTGAGTCCATAGGAAAAGCTAATACTATCAAGGAGGGATGAGGTGTTTCTTAATGAGCCTCTTGCTTCAAGTGCTTAATGATATGCTCCAAAATCCTCAGCTACTTTCCCACTTCCACATATAACCTAAACCTAAGCCAAACTCGGACCTACCGATTATTTCTATCCGGCGCCACCGAGTTTCACTTATCATAGCCATTGCCAAACCCTAGCAAATCGGTTCTACCGATAGGGATCTCGGTCTCACCGAGATGGGATTGTAATCTCACTGTGTGTGTCCATTGCCAAAATCGGCTCACCGATCTTGTGCAATCAGTACTACCGAGGTTACAATGCAAACTCATTGTGTATGCTCATTACCAAAATTGGTCTCACCGAGTTTGTGTAATCGGTCCCACCGAGTTTGCGTGACCAACCCTCTAGTTAGGTTATTACCAAATCGGTCTCACTGAGATTACGTTATGCCCTAACCCTAACCATATCGGTCCTACCGAGTTACATGCCAGTCCCACCGAAAATCTCTAACGGTCACTAGGTTTACTATTTTGGTCCGACCGAGTTTGTTGATTCGGTCCCACCGAGATTGGTAAATTGTGTGTAACGGTTGGATTTTGTGAGGAGGCTATATATACCCCTCCACCTCCTCTTCACTTGTGGAGAGAGCCATCAGAACACATCTACACTTCCAACTCATATGTTCTGAGAGAGAACTACCTACTCATGTGTTGAGGCCAAGATATTCCATTCCTACCACATGAATCTTGATCTCTAGCCTTCCCCAAGTTGCTTTCCACTCAAATCTTCTTTCCACCAAATCCAAATCCTGTGAGAGAGAGTTGAGTGTTGGGGAGACTATCATTTGAAGCACAAGAGCAAGGAGTTCATCATCAACACACCATTTGTTACTTCTTGGAGAGTGGTGTCTCCTAGATTGGCTAGGTGTCACTTGGGAGCCTCCGACACGATTGTGGAGTTGAACCAAGGAGTTTGTAAGGGCAAGGAGATCGCCTACTTCGTGAAGATCTAGCGCTAGTGAGGCAAGTCCTTCCTGGGCGATGGCCATGGTGGGATTGACAAGGTTGCTTCTTCGTGGACCCTTCGTGGGTGGAGCCCTCCGTGGACTCGCGCAACCGTTACCCTTCGTGGGTTGAAGTATCCATCAACGTGGATGTAGGATAGCACCACCTATCCGAACCACGGGAAAAACATCCGTGTCTCCAATTGCGTTTGAATTCTCCAAACCCTTCCCTTTACATTCTTGCAAGTTGCATGCTTTACTTTCCGCTGCCTATATACTCTTTGCTTGCTTGCTTGATATGTATTGTGAATGTTGAAATTGTGCCTAAACTCCACTTAAACCAAAAAATCTTAAAAACTACAACTTTAGCATTAAGTGTCTAATCACCCCCCCTCTAGACACATCTACTTCAAGGTCCTACAAGTGGTATCAGAGCTTTGGTCTCCATTGCCTTGGTTTAATCACCATTGGAGGAAGATGGATGTGTCTACTTTAGGGAGTCTTAGACATAGAGTGCCTATTCTTGATGGAGAGTATTTTCATGAGTGGAAAAATGAGATGCTTGTAATTTTCAATCAATATCATTTGAACAAGTATATTGCTAGCCCTTGTGCACCTCATATTGATCCTTTGCATCCTACCCTAGATGAAGATATCGACATAATTCGCAATCTTAGAACTATTGAGCTCATCATTAGAGGATTGCCCAAAAATTTGATTGCTAGTTTGCCTACTCTTAATTGTGCCTATACTATATGGAAATTTCTTGAGGAACGATTTCCCGATTATTCCTTGAAAAATTTGGATGAAATTCTCCATAAATCTATTGCCTTGAGTAAGATGAACTCTAGTGATCCTAGTTTTGGTGATTGTCTATTTGAGCTTACCAATCTCAAGCGTGCTAAAGGAGATGTTGGAATCATTATATCCGAAGCTATAAGAATTCATAAAGGTGACCACTTTGATGATCATTTATCTAATGAATTACCCTCTCTAGGAAATGATGAGTCACAAGATCATGGTGAACATGGATACTATGATGATGATGATGATGATAGTGACTTCGATCTTGATGATGCAATGAGACATTTTGGTCTTATGGAAAATCTTCGGGGATATGTGTTAGGAGGAAAGGAATGGGTTCTTGATAGTGGATGTACTGATCATATGACCGGAGATGAAGAGATGTTTCGTGAGCTTGCTAAAAATGACGGCCCTCGAAAATATGTCACCTTTGGTGATAATTCAAAGGGTAAAGTGGTTGGCCTTGGTAAGGTGGCCATCTCACATGATAGTTCCATTCAAAATGTCATGCTCGTTGAATCTCTCGGCTACAACTGACTTTCAGTATCTAGACTTGCTGATTTTGGTTTGAATGTCCTATTTACTGAGGTAGATTGCCAAGTGTTTCGTCGAGACAATCATAAAATGGTCTTTACCGGTATGCGTAGAGGTGATCTTTACATTGTTGATTTCTCTAAAAAGGCACAACCTAAAACTTGCTTTATTGCTAAATCCTCAAAAGGTTGGTTGTGGCATAGGCGACTTGGTCACGTTGGCATGAGAAACCTTGACAAGCTTATTAAAGGAAATCATATCCTTGGAGTTAACGATGTCATATTTGATAAGGATAGACTTTGCAGTGCTTGTCAAGCAGGTAAACAGGTTGGAGGAAGGCATCCCGTGAAGAACATCATGACCACAAGGAGGCCACTCGAGCTACTTCATATGGATCTTTTTGGTCCCAACGCCTACAAGAGTCTTGGTGGAAATTCTTTTGGTCTAGTTATAGTTGATGATTTTTCAAGATTTACGTGGGTGTTCTTTCTTGATGACAAGTCGCAGGTCCAGAAGATCTTCAAAAACTTCGCTAGGAAGGCCCAAAATCAGTTTGACGTGAAGATCAAGAAGGTTCGGAGTGACAACGGAACGGAGTTCAAGAACGCAAATGTGGATACCTTTCTTGACGAAGAAGGGACTTCACATGAGTTCTCAGCAACGTACACACCTCAACAAAATGGAGTTGTTGAGAGGAAGAACCGGACGCTCATCAAAATGGCGAGAATGATGCTTGATGAGTACAAGACGCCGAAGCACTTTTGGGCAGAAGCGGTTGAGACAGCTTGTCATGCAACAAATCGCTTGTATCTTCACAAGCTACTCGACAAGACGGCATACGAGCTCCTCACCGGTAACAAACCCCAAGTTGGATACTTTCAAGTATTCGGCTCAAAGTGCTACATTCTTGACAAGCATCATCGCTCAAAGTTTGCTCCTAAATCTCATGAAGGTTTTCTACTTGGTTATGGCTCAAACTCTCACACTTACCGTCTCTACAACAATTTCACCCGAAAGGTTGAAGAGACGGTAGATGTGAAGTTTGATGAATCTAATGGCTCGCAAGTAGAGCAATTTCCAATTGATGTAGGAGACAAAGACCCTTCAGAAGCAATCCAAAACTTGTCTATTGGCAAAATTCGTCCAACGGAGGTGAAGGAGAGTACCTCGTCCATCCAAGTGGAAGCTTCTACTTCACGACAAGGTGAACCAAGAATTGATACGGAAGCATCCACAAGTGGGACACAACAAGATGAAGAAGATGTTCAACGAAGACCCAAGCAAAAGCTCTCACGAGTTCGAGCAAGAATTGCCAAAGATCATCCCGTCGAGCAAATCTACAATGATATTCAAACTGGGAGAATCACTCGCTCAAAAACTCGTTTAGCTAACTTTTGTGAAAACTATTCATTCATCTCTAGCATTGAACCTATGAAGGTTGAAGAAGCATTGGAAGGTCCGGATTGGATAAAGGCTATGCATGAAGTGCTACACAACTTTGAGAGAAACCAAGTTTGGACATTGGTTGAGAAGCCCGATAACAACCACAACATCATTGGTACCAAATGGGTGTTTCGCAACAAGCAAGATGAAGATGGACAAGTGGTTCGCAACAAAGCACGTCTCGTCGCCCAAGGGTACACACAAGTCGAAGGTACGGACTATGGTGAGACATATGCTCCCATTGCTAGACTTGAGTCCATTCGCATCTTACTTGCCTATGCTAATCACCATAATATCACCTTGTACCAAATGGACATTAAAAGTGCTTTTCTAAATGGTGAAACAGAGGAGGAAGTTTATGTCAAACAACCTCCCGGCTTTATCAATCCTAAGAAACCAAATCATGTTTACAAACTTCACAAAGCTCTTTATGGTCTTAAACAAGCTCCTGGAGCATGGTATAAATGCTTGACCAAGTTCCTTATTGCAAGTGGTTTTGAAATTGGTAAAATTGATTCTACTCCTTTTACTAAAAGGGTTAATGGAGAACTATTTGTACGCCAAATTTATGTTGATGATATCATATTTGGTTCAACTAACCCTCTCTTTAGTGAAAAGTTTGGAAAGCTAATGTCAGAGAAGTTTGAGATGTCTATGATGAGTGAACTCAAATTCTTTCTCGGTTTGCAAATCAAGCAAACTAAGGAAGGTACATTTGTCTGTCAAACGAAGTACACCAAGTACTTATTCAAGAAGTTCAATATGCAAGAATGCAAAGGTATGCCTACACCCATGCCTACTAGTGGACATCTTGATTTGACCAAAGATGGTGAACCGGTTGATCAAAAGGTTTATCGCTCTATGATTGGTTCTTTGTTATACCTATGTGCTTCACGTCCCGACATTATGCTAAGTGTGTGCATGTGTGCACGTTATCAAGCTGCTCCTAAAGAATGTCATCTTAAGGCCGTGAAAAGGATAGTGAGATACTTAATTCATACACCAAACTTTGGCATTTGGTATCCTAAGAGGTTTTCTTTTGATCTTGTTGGCTATTCCGTCTCGGATTATGCCGGAGACAAGGTTGATAGAAAGTCCACTTCGGGTAATTGTCAATTTCTTGGTAGATCTCTTGTGTCTTGGTCTTCCAAGAAACAAAACTCGGTATCCTTATCCACCGCCGAAGCGGAATACATTGCCGCTGGTTCATGTTGTGCTCAATTACTTTGGATGACCCAAACTCTTAAATATTATGGGATCTATGTGAAACATGTTCCACTGCTTTGTGATAATGAAAGTGCAATCAAAATTGGTCATAATCCTGTACAACATTCTCGAACTAAGCATATTGAAGTTCGTCATCATTTCATTCGAGACCATGTTGCTAAGGGTGACATTGATCTTAAGCATGTTCGCACCGATAAGAAATTAGCGGATATATTTACTAAACCTCTTGATGATAAAGTATTTTGCAGGTTTAGAGGTGAATTGAACATTATTGATGCTTCGGACTTGGAGTAGGAACTCCATTGGATACATGCAAGACATGAGCTTATGACTAATCCATGATATATCTCTTATGATGACTATCTTATGTCTTTGATATATTTGTACCTTGCATGTTGTCTAACCCATGTAGGTGCTTGGTTGAATCTAATTCCATGAGATTGCGACTCACTCACATCTTGAGCAATCTCTACATCACCAAGTCTCTACACAATGGTGGTTGAAGACAAGGAAGCACAAAACCATTCAAACATATCCTTTGACAAATTCTATGTTGAGCTTCATGATTGTCATTTTTGGATACACAAGTGCTCTTCCTTGCAAGAACTAACCCATGTAGGTAGATGAACTCAAACTCCAAGTGGTGCTCCCAACTCTTGATGAGCTACATCAACCTTGAGCACCCACACAAGTTCAACTACATGAGCAAGAACCGCACCACCACCCAAGGTATGTTATTCCATCTTAGAGAAGCTTTACTCCAAGACATGAGTCAAAGCAACTCAACAAGATGTGAATACATCAAGATGCTTAAACGAAAAATGGTAACCCCATTTTGAGCTTAAATGATGAGTATGACCTATGATCAAGTGTTCTCACTTGACTCCTAAGTCAATATACTCTAACATAGGTGACTATGTCACCGCCCAACTCTAGATGAAGTTCTCTTGTGTTCTTTTCTGTGTTATTGCATTTGTCTCATGCATATTTATTTTCTTTCTCTTTTTCAGTTTCTTCTCTTTTCTTTTTGTTTTTGTTCTGCATTTTTTGCATTCAATTCCTTGCAAATCCTTCAGATAATTCATTGCAAATCTTTGTGAGATCCTACATATGTTTAGTGAGCTGAGGTGACAAGTATTTTTCTCTGTGTTGAACTCGGTTTCACCGACTTGTAGTTTTCGGTCCAACCAAATCTTTTCGGCCCCACCGAAACATGCCACTCGGTGCCACCGACTTCACAACAGGAAAAAAAGTTTGCCACTTGTTCTATATTTCTTCTGATCCAGCTCTACTCAATGAATCTTGTCCTCTACAAGCATCACAGTTTTATCCATTGCTTTGTGCTGAGTCTCAAGGACCAAACCTATACGACGGATTCCAGAAAGCCCTTCTTGGAAATTGATGTCAAAGGGGGAGAGAGAGATCACATCAAAGCTTATCACCTACAAGGTAGAAAGTATTCAGGGGGAGAAAGAGATTTCCAGGGGGAGAGAATACTCAAGGATCCCAGATGCTTGATGTTCAAGAGGAGAGATGTCACATGTCTTTTTGGGGGAAAGACATGTTCATATGTGCTTATTTGCATTAAGTTCTATCCATTTGTATCTTTCAGCTCTGATTTTCTGTTCCCTATCTTCTCCCAATATCCCATGTAAGATTCAGGGGGAGGAAGACACCTAAGGGAAAGAAATCAGTCAAATTCATTGCATATCTTTACTCTTGGGGACATGTTGAATCCATTGTGGTACTTTGTACTCACTCTCTACATGTCATCCCAGACTTGGTACTCTTGTGGCTTCTTTGGTTTGCTCTGGCTAGTGGAGGTACCTGTGTTATCTAACCTTGTTTGTGCAGGTTCATTCCATCCTAAGCCAGCTAAAGACTACAAGGTAAGTGTATGCATCAAAATCATGAGTATGAGGAATTCTTGCTTATGTACATACTGTTTGCAAGAAGGACTCATGAGCATGAAGGTATTTTCCTTGATAATCGTTTGCTCTGATGCATATGGCCAAGATACATGTAACACATTGCCTACTCTGTCATGGTTATGCTCTCACATGCCTCTATATTTCACATTTACATGAGTGCATACATGTAGGGGGGGCCTATGCTTGTTACATGTCCTTCCAAAGCTTTACTTGTTGTTCTTTATATCTTTATCTAAAGCTTTGATGTATGTTGCCATCAATTACCAAAAAGGGGGAGATTGAAAGCACAAGTGCTCCCTAGGTGGTTTTGGTAATTAATGACAACATATCTCTTGTTGGACTAACGTTTCTATCTAGTATGTTTCAGATAAGTTCAACAATGGAGTGGCATGGACTAAAGGATGTGGGAAATTTTCCAAGATGCTAAGGACAAAGGATTGGCCAAAGCTTAAAGCCCAAGACTCTTCATTTTACATTTTAGTGATCCAAGATCACATTGAGTCCATAGGAAAAGCCAATACTATCAAGGAGGGATGAGGTGTTTCTTAATGAGCCTCTTGCTTCAAGTGCTTAATGATATGCTCCAAAATCCTCAGCTACTTTCCCACTTCCACATATAACCTAAACCTAAGCCTAACTCAGACCTACCGATTATTTCTATCCGGCGCCACCGAGTTTCACTTGTCATAGCCATTGCCAAACCCTAGCAAATCGGTTCTACCGATAGGGATCTCGGTCTCACCGAGATGGGATTGTAATCTCACTATGTATGTCCATTGCCAAAATCGGTCTCACCGATCTTGTGCAATCGGTACTACCGAGGTTACAATGCAAACTCACTGTGTATGCTCATTACCGAAATCGGTCTCACCGAGTTTGTGTAATCGTACCCACCGAGTTTGCCTGACCAACCCTCTGGTTAGCTTATTACCAAATCGGTCTCACCGAGATTACGTTATGCCCTAACCCTAACCATATCGGTCCTACCGAGTTGCATGTCAGTCCCACCGAAAATCTCTAACGGTCACTAGGTTTACTATTTCGGTCCGGCCGAGTTTGTTGATTCGGTCCCACCGAGATTGGTAAATTGTGTGTAACGGTTGGATTTTGTGTGGAGGCTATATATACCCCTCCACCTCCTCTTCACTCATGGAGAGAGCCATCAGAACACATCTACACTTCCAACTCATATGTTCTGAGAGAGAACCCCCTACTCATGTGTTGAGGCCAAGATATTCCATTCCTACCACATGAATCTTGATCTCTAGCCTTCCCCAAGTTGCTTTCCACTCAAATCTTCTTTCCACCAAATCCAAATCCTGTGAGAGAGAGTTGAGTGTTGGGGAGACTATCATTTGAAGCACAAGAGCAAGGAGTTCATCATCAACACACCATTTGTTACTTCTGAAGGAAATATGCCCTAGAGGCAATAATAAAGTTATTATTTATTTCCTTATATCATGATAAATGTTTATTATTCATGCTAGAATTGTATTAACCGGAAACATAATACATGTGTGAATACATAGACAAACTTAGTGTCACTAGTATGCCTCTACTTGACTAGCTCGTTAATCAAAGATGGTTATGTTTCCTAACCATGAACAAGGTCTTGTTATTTGATTAACGAGGTCACATCATTAGTTGAATGATCTGATTGACATGACCCATTTCATTAGCTTAGCACCCGATCGTTTAGTATGTTGCTGTTGCTATTCTTCATGACTTATACATGTTCCTATGACTATGAGATTATGCAACTCCCGTTTACCGGAGGAACACTTTGGGTACTACCAAACGTCACAACGTAACTGGGTGATTATAAAGGAGTACTACAGGTGTCTCCAAAGGTAGATGTTGGGTTGGCGTATTTCGAGATTAGGATTTGTCACTCCGATTGTCGGAGAGGTATCTCTGGGCCCTCTCGGTAATGCACATCACATAAGCCTTGCAAGCATTGTGACTAATGAGTTAGTTGCGAGATGATGTATTACGGAACGAGTAAAGAGACTTGCCGGTAACGAGATTGAACTAGGTATTGGATACCGACGATCGAATCTCGGGCAAGTAACATACCGATGACAAAGGGAACAACGTATGTTGTTATGCGGTCTGACCAATAAAGATCTTCGTAGAATATGTAGGAGCCAATATGGGCATCCAAGTCCCGCTATTGGTTATTGACCGGAGATGTGTCTCAGTCATGTCTACATTGTTCTCGAACCGTAGGGTCCGCACGCTTAACGTTATGATGACAGTTATTATGAGTTTATGCATTTTGATGTACCGAAGTTAGTTCGGAGTCCCAGATGTGATCATGGACATGACGAGGAGTCTCGAAATGGTCGAGACATAAAGATTGATATATTGGATGACTATATTCGGACACCGGAAGTGTTCCGGGTGATTTCGGAGAAAACCGGAGAGCCGGAGGGTTACCGGAACCCTACCGGGAGAAGTTATGGGCCTTATGGGCTTTAGTGGAGAGAGAGAAGGGCTGCCAGAGGTGGGCCGCGCGCCACCTCCTCCCTGGTCCGAATTGGACTAGGGGAGGGGGGCGGCGCCCCCCTTTCCTTCTCCCACTCCACCTCTTTCCCCCTCCTAGTAGGAGTCCTACTCCTACTAGGAGGAGGACTCCTCCTTGGCGCGCCACACCAGGCCGGCCGGCCTCCTCCCCTTGCTCCTTTATATACGGGGGCAGGGGCACCCCGAGACACACAAGTTGATCCACGTGATCGTTCCTTAGCCGTGTGCGGTGCCCCCTGCCACCATATTCCACCTCGATCATATCGTTGTAGTGCTTAGGCGAAGCCCTGCATCGGTAGAACATCAAGATCGTCATCACGCCGTCGTGCTGACGGAACTCCTCCCCGAAGCTTTGCTGGATCGGAGCCCGGGGATCGTCATCGAGCTGTACGTGTGCTAAGAACTCGGAGGTGCCGGAGTAACGGTGCTTGGATCGGTCAGATCGGGAAGAATACGTACGACTACTTCCTCTATGTTGTGTCAACGCTTCCATTGCGATCTACAAGGGTACGTAGATCAGACTCTCCCCCTCGTTGCTATGCATCACCATGATCTTGCGTGCGCGTAGGAAAATTTTGAAATTACTACGTTCCCCAACAGTGGCATCCGAGCCTAGGTTTTATGGTTTGATGTTATATGCACGAGTAGAACACAAGTGAGTTGTGGGCGATACAAGTCATACTGCCTACTAGCATGTCATACTTTGGTTCAGCGGTATTGTTGGACGAGACGACCCGGACCAACCTTACGCGTACGCTTACGCGAGACCGGTTCCCTCGACGTGGTTTGCACATAGATGGCTTGCGGGCGACTGTCTCTCCAACTTTAGTTGAACCGAGTATGGCTACGCCCGGTCCTTGAGAAGGTTAAAACGGAGTCTATTTGACAAACTATCGTTGTGGTTTTGATGCGTAGGTAAGATTGGTTCTTTCTTAAGCCCGTAGTAGCCACGTAAAACTTGCAACAACAAAGTAGAGGACGTCTAACTTGTTTTTGCAGGGCATGTTGTGATGTGATATGGTCAAGACATGATGCTAAATTTTATTGTATGAGATGATCATGTTTTGTAACTGAGTTATCGGCAACTGGCAGGAGCCATATGGTTGTCGCTTTATTGTATGCAATGCAATCGCGATGTAATGCTTTACTTTATCACTAAACGGTAGCGATAGTCATGGAAGCATAAGATTGGCGAGATGACAACGATGCTACGATGGAGATCAAGGTGTCGCGCCGGTGACGATGGTGATCATGACGGTGCTTCGGAGATGGAGATCACAAGCACAAGATGATGATGGCCATATCATATCACTTATATTGATTGCATGTGATGTTTACCTTTTTATGCATCTTATCTTGCTTTGATTGACGGTAGCATTATAAGATGATCTCTCACTAAATTATCAAGAAGTGTTCTCCCTGAGTATGCACCGTTGCGAAAGTTCTTCGTGCTGAGACACCACGTGATGATCGGGTGTGATAGGCTCTACGTTCAAATACAACGGGTGCAAAACAGTTGCACACGCGGAATACTCAGGTTATACTTGACGAGCCAAGCATATACAGATATGGCCTCAGAACACGGAGACCGAAAGGTCGAGCGTGAATCATATAGTAGATATGATCAACATAATGATGTTCACCGATGAAACTACTCCATCTCACGTGATGATCGGACATGGTTTAGTTGATTTGGATCACGTGATCACTTAGAAGATTAGAGGGATGTCTATCTAAGTGGGAGTTCTTAAGTAATATGATTAATTGAACTTAAATTTATCATGAACTTAGTACCTGATAGTATCTTGCTTGTTTATGTTGATTGTAGATAGATGGCTCGTGCTGTTGTTCCGTTGAATTTTAATGCGTTCCTTGAGAAAGCAAAGTTGAAAGATGATGGTAGCAATTACACGGACTGGGTCCGTAACTTGAGGATTATCCTCATTGCTGCACAGAAGAATTACGTCCTGGAAGCACCGCTGGGTGCCAGGCCTGCTGCTGGAGCAACACCAGATGTTATGAATGTCTGGCAGAGCAAAGCTGATGACTACTCGATAGTTCAGTGTGCCATGCTTTACGGCTTAGAATCGGGACTTCAACGACGTTTTGAACGTCATGGAGCACATGAGATGTTTCAGGAGTTGAAGTTAATATTTCAAGAAAATGCCCAGATTGGGAGATATGAAGTGTCCAATAAGTTCTATAGATGCAAGATGGAAGAGAACAGTTCTGTCAGTGAGCATATACTCAAAATGTCTGGGTATAATAATCACTTGATTCAATTGGGAGTTAATCTTCCAGATGATTGCGTCATTAACAGAATTCTCCAATCACTGCCACCAAGCTACAAGAGCTTCGTGATGAACTATAATATGCAAGGGATGAACAAGACTATTCCCGAGCTCTTCGCAATGCTGAAAGCTGCGGAGGTAGAAATCAAAAAGGAGCATCAAGTGTTGATGGTTAACAAAACCACTAGTTTCAAGAAAAAGGGCAAAGGAAGAAGAAGGGGAACTTCAAGAAGAACGGCAAGCAAGTTGCTGCTCAGGAGAAGAAACCCAAGTCTGGACCTAAGCCTGAAACTGAGTGTTTCTACTTCAAGCAGTCTGGTCACTGGAAGCGGAACTGCCCCAAGTATTTGGCGGATAAGAAGGATGGCAAGGTGAACAAAGGTATATGTGATATACATGTTATTGATATGTACCTTACTAATGCTCGCAGTAGCACCTGGGTATTTGATACTGGTTCTGTTGCTAATATTTGCAACTCGAAATAGGGACTACGGATTAAGCGAAGATTGGCTAAGGACGAGGTGACGATGCGCGTGGGAAACGGTTCCAAAGTCGATGTGATCGCAGTCGGCACGCTACCTCTACATCTACCTTCGGGATTAATATTAGACCTAAATAATTGTTATTTGGTGCCAGCGTTGAGCATGAACATTATATCTGGATCTTGTTTAATGCGAGACGGTTATTCATTTAAATCAGAGAATAATGGTTGTTCTATTTATATGAGTAATATCTTTTATGGTCATGCACCCTTGAAGAGTGGTCTATTCTTGTTAAATCTCGATAGTAGTGATACACATATTCATAATGTAGAAGCCAAAAGATGCAGAGTTGATAATGATAGTGCAACTTATTTGTGGCACTGCCGTTTAGGTCATATCGGTGTAAAGCGCATGAAGAAACTCCATACTGATGGACTTTTGGAACCACTTGATTATGAATCACTTGGTACTTGCGAACCGTGCCTCATGGGCAAGATGACTAAAACACCGTTCTCCGGTACTATGGAGAGAGCAACAGATTTGTTGGAAGTCATACATACAGTTGTATGCGGTCCGATGAATATTGAGGCTCGTGGCGGATATTGTTATTTTCTCACCTTCACAGATGATTTAAGCAGATATGGGTATATCTACTTAATGAAACATAAGTCTGAAACATTTGAAAAGTTCAAAGAATTTCAGAGTGAAGTTGAAAATCATCGTAACAAGAAAATAAAGTTTCTACGATCTGATCGTGGAGGAGAATATTTGAGTTACGAGTTTGGTGTACATTTGAAAAATTGTGGAATAGTTTTGCAACTCACGCCACCCGGAACACCACAACGTAATGGTGTGTCCGAACGTCGTAATCGTACTTTACTAGATATGGTGCGATCTATGATGTCTCTTACTGATTTACCGCTACCGTTTTGGGGATACGCTCTAGAGACGGCCGCATTCACATTAAATAGGGCACCATCAAAATCCGTTGAGACGACGCCTTATGAACTATGGTTTGGCAAGAAACCAAAGTTGTCGTTTCTGAAAGTTTGGGGCTGCGATGCTTATGTGAAAAAGCTTCAACCTGATAAGCTCGAACCCAAATCGGAGAAATGTGTCTTCATAGGATATCCAAAGGAAACTATTGGATACACCTTCTATCACAGATCCGAAGGCAAGACTTTTGTTGCTAAATTCGGAAACTTTCTTGAGAAGGAGTTTCTCTCGAAAGAAGTGAGTGGGAGGAAAGTAGAACTTGACGAGGTAACTGTACCCGCTCCCTTATTGGAAAGTAGTACATTACAGAAAACTGTTTCTGCAACACCTACACCAATAAGTGAGGAAGCTAATGATAATGATCATGAAACTTCAGAACAAGATACTACTGAACCTCGTAGATCAACCAGAGCAAAATCCGTGCCAAAGTGGTACGGTAATCCAGTTCTGGAAGTCATGCTGCTAGATCATGATGAACCTACGAACTATGAAGAAGCGATGGTGAGCCCAGATTCCGCAAAGTGGCTTGAAGCCATGAAATCTGAGATGGGATCCATGTATGAGAAGAAAGTATGGACTTTGGTTGACTTGCCCAATGATCGGCAAGCAATTGAGAATAAATGGATCTTCAAGAAAAAGACTGACGCTGATGGAATGTTACTGTCTATAAAGCTCGACTTGTTGCAAAAGGTTTTCGACAAGTTCAAGGGGTTGACTACGATGAGACCTTCTCACCCGTAGCGATGCTTAAGTCTGTCCGAATCATGTTAGCAATTGCCGCGTTTTATGATTATGAAATATGGCAGATGGATGTCAAAACTGCATTCCTGAATGGATTTCTAGAAGAAGAGTTGTATATGATGCAACCAGAAGGTTTTGTCGATCCAAAAGGAGCTAACAAAGTGTGCAAGCTCCAGCGATCCATTTATGGACTGGTGCAAGCATCTCGGAGTTGGAATAAACGCTTTGATAGTGTGATCAAAGCATTTGGTTTTATACAGACTTTTGGAGAAGCATGTATTTACAAGAAAGTGAGTGGGAGCTCTGTAGCATTTCTGCTATTATATGTGGATGACATATTGCTGATTGGAAATGATATAGAATTTCTGGATAGCATAAAGGGATACTTGAATAAGAGTTTTTCAATGAAAGACCTCGGTGAAGCTGCTTACATATTGGGCATTAAGATCTATAGAAATAGATCGAGACGCTTAATTGGACTTTCACAAAGCACATACCTTGACAAAATTTTGAAAAAGTTCAAAATGGATCAAGCAAAGAAAGGGTTCTTGCCTGTGTCACAAGGTGTGAAGTTGAGTCAGACTCAATGCCCGACCACTGCAGAAGATATAGAGAAAATGAAAGATGTTCCCTATGCTTCAGCCATAGGCTCTATCATGTATGCAATGCTGTGTACCAGACCTGATGTGTGCCTTGCTATAAGTTTAGCAGGGAGGTACCAAAGTAATCCAGGAATGGATCACTGGACAGCGGTCAAGAACATCCTGAAATACCTGAAAAGGACTAAGGATATGTTTCTCGTATATGGAGGTGACAAAGAGCTCACCGTAAGGGGTTACGTTGATGCAAGCTTTGACACTGATCCGGACGATTCTAAATCACAGACCGGATACGTGTTTACATTAAACGGTGGAGCTATTAGTTGGTGCAGTTCTAAACAAAGCGTCGTAGCGGGATCTACATGTGAAGCGGAGTACATAGCTGCTTCGGAAGCAGCGAACGAAGGAGTCTGGATGAAGGAGTTCATATCCGATCTAGGTGTCATACCTAATGCATCAGGTCCAATAAAAATCTTTTGTGACAATACTGGTGCAATTGCCTTGGCAAAGGAATCCAGATTTCACAAGAGGACCAAGCACATCAAGAGACGCTTCAATTCCATCCGGGATCTAGTCCAGGTGGGAGACATAGAGATTTGTAAGATACATACGGATCTGAATGTTGCAGACCCGTTGACTAAGCCTCTTCCACGAGCAAAACATGATCAGCACCAAGGCTCCATGGGTGTTAGAATCATTACTATGTAATCTAGATTATTGACTGTAGTGCAAGTGGGAGACTGAAGGAAATATGCCCTAGAGGCAATAATAAAGTTATTATTTATTTCCTTATATCATGATAAATGTTTATTATTCATGCTAGAATTGTATTAACCGGAAACATAATACATGTGTGAATACATAGACAAACTTAGTGTCACTAGTATGCCTCTACTTGACTAGCTCGTTAATCAAAGATGGTTATGTTTCCTAACCATGAACAAGGTCTTGTTATTTGATTAACGAGGTCACATCATTAGTTGAATGATCTGATTGACATGACCCATTTCATTAGCTTAGCACCCGATCGTTTAGTATGTTGTTGTTGCTATTCTTCATGACTTATACATGTTCCAATGACTACGAGATTATGCAACTCCCATTTACCGGAGGAACAGTTTGGGTACTACCAAACGTCACAACGTAACTGGGTGATTATAAAGGAGTACTACAGGTGTCTCCAAAGGTAGATGTTAGGTTGGCGTATTTCGAGATTAGGATTTGTCACTCCGATTGTCGGAGAGGTATCTCTGGGCCCTCTCGGTAATGCACATCACATAAGCCTTGCAAGCATTGTGACTAATGAGTTAGTTGCGAGATGATGTATTACGGAACGAGTAAAGAGACTTGCCGGTAACGAGATTGAACTAGGTATTGGATACCGACGACCGAATCTCGGGCAAGTAACATACCGATGACAAAGGGAACAACATATGTTGTTATGCGGTCTGACCGATAAAGATCTTCATAGAATATGTAGGAGCCAATATGGGCATCCAGGTCCCGCTATTGGTTATTGACCGGAGATGTGTCTCAGTCATGTCTACATTGTTCTCGAACCGTAGGGTCCGCACGCTTAACGTTACGATGACAGTTATTATGAGTTTATGCATTTTGATGTACCGAAGTTAGTTCGGAGTCCCGGATGTGATCACGGACATGACGAGGAGTCTCGAAATGGTCGAGACATAAAGATTGATATATTGGATGACTATATTCGGACACCGGAAGTGTTCCGGGTGATTTTGGAGAAAACCGGAGAGCCGGAGGGTTACCGGAACCCTACTGGGAGAAGTTATGGGCCTTATGGGCTTTAGTGGAGAGAGAGAAGGGCTGCCAGAGGTGGGCCGCGCGCCACATCCTCCCTGGTCCGAATTGGACTAGGGGAGGGGGGGCGCCCCCCTTTCCTTCTCCCACTCCACCTCTTTCCCCCTCCTAGTAGGAGTCCTACTCCTACTAGGAGGAGGACTCCTCCTTGGCGCGCCACACCAGGCCGGCCGGCCTCCTCCCCTTGCTCCTTTATATACGGGGATAGGGGGCACCCCAAGACACACAAGTTGATCCACGTGATCGTTCCTTAGCCGTGTGCGGTGCCCCCTGCCACCATATTCCACCTCGATCATATCGTTGTAGTGCTTAGGCGAAGCCCTGCGTCGGTAGAACATCAAGATCGTCATCACGCCGTCGTGCTGACGGAACTCCTCCCCGAAGCTTTGCTGGATCGGAGGCCGGGGATCGTCATCGAGTTGTACGTGTGCTAAGAACTCGGAGGTGCCGGAGTAACGGTGCTTGGATCGGTCGGATCGGGAAGAAGACGTACGACTACTTCCTCTACGTTGTGTCAACGCTTCCGTTGCGATCTACAAGGGTACGTAGATCAGACTCTCCCCCTCGTTGCTATGCATCACCATGATCTTGCGTGTGCGTAGGAAAATTTTGAAATTACTATGTTCCCCAACAACTTCTTGGAGAGTGGTGTCTCCTAGATTGGCTAGGTGTCACTTGGGAGCCTCCGACAAGATTGTGGAGTTGAACCAAGGAGTTTGTAAGGGCAAGGAGATCGCCTACTTCGTGAAGATCTACCGCTAGTGAGGCAAGTCCTTCGTGGGCGATGGCCATGGTGGGATAGACAAGGTTGCTTCTTCGTGGACCCTTCGTGGGTGGAGCCCTCCGTGGACTCGCGCAACCGTTACCCTTCGTGGGTTGAAGTCTCCATCAACGTGGATGTAGGATAGCACCACCTATCCGAACCACGGGAAAAACATCCATGTCTCCAATTGCGTTTGAATTCTCCAAACCCTTCCCTTTACATTCTTGCAAGTTGCATGCTTTACTTTCCGCTGCCTATATACTCTTTGCTTGCTTGCTTGATATGTATTGTGAATGCTGAAATTGTGCCTAGACTCCACTTAAACCGAAAAATCTTAAAAACTACAACTTTAGCATTAAGTGTCTAATCACCCCCCCCCCCGTCTAGACACATCTACTTCAAGGTCCTACACCATGTATCTGGCATGAGCGGTCGAGTATTCGGTCCAAACTGGATGGGCCCGGAGTATTTCTTTTGAATGGCTTTTTCCAGTGACCGGGTTTAGAGCCTCTGAATCCGGCATTAACTGCCGTATCCTCAGCATTGTCGCCGTTAATGCGGCGCTTTTGCTTGTTGCGACACGACCTGCCACTGTTGTCCTTGGTATCCGAATTACCAGGGCTCTTGGTCATGTTATTGCTGCGAGCTAGCCAGCTGTCTTCTCCCGCGCAAAAGTGGGTCATAAGTGTCGTGAGGGCTGCCATAGATTACGGCTTTTCCTCTCCTAGGTGCCGTGCAAGCCACTCGTCGCGGATGTTATGCTTGAAGGCTGCTAGGGCCTCCACGTCCGGACAGTCGGCGATTTGATTTTTCTTGGTTAGGAACCGTGTCCAGAATTGTCTGGCCGATTCCTCTGGCTGCTGAATTATGTGGCTTAGGTCATTTGCGTCTGGTGGTCGCACATAAGTGCCCTGTAAATTGTCGAGGAATGCGGCTTCTAGGTCCTCCCAACAACCAATTGATTCTGCTGGCAAGCTGTTAAGCCAATGTCGGGCTGGTCCTTTAAGCTTGAGTGGGAGGTATTTGATGGCGTGTAGGTCATCACCGCGGGCCATGTGGATATGAAGGAGATAGTCCTCGATCCATACCGTAGGATCTGTTGTGCCATCGTATGATTCGATGTTCACGGGTTTGAAACCCTCGGGGATTTGATGATCCATTACTTCAGCTATGAAGCATAGTGGGTGTGCGGCGCCTCTGTATTGGACTACATCACGACGCAACTCAAACAAGCTTTGTCTACTGTGTTCGGCCCGGCCAGATTTACTGTATCCGGCGTGACGAGTACCGTCTCATGTCGTGGGGCGCCCACGTGATACGTAGATCGATCTTGTTTGCCTTGCCTTGTCCTCCAATATATCTTGCAGGCCTGGCGCATTTTCCCATGCCTTGGTGGTTTTTGAGCGGCGCCAGGGTGCGGCTTGAGTGGAGGGCCGAGAGGCCTCTCTGTCGCGGCCACGGGGTGGCCAGTCAGCCGCATCATGCGTTGGTGATGTAGGTTTAAGTGCTTCCTCATCTAATTGGGGTAGCAACCTGCGCTTTGGGTAGCTCTTGGAGGGGCCTTCGAGTTCATACTCTTCGGCCGCAAGGACTTCAGTCCATCTGTCGGCTAGCAAATCTTGATCAGCTCTAAGCTATTGTTGTTTTTTCTTGAGGCTGCTCGCCGTGGCCATAAGCATGCGTTTGAAAAGCTCTTGTTCGACGGGATCCTCTGGCACGGCAAATTCGTCGTCGTTGAGGCTTGCCTCGTCTTCGGAGGGAGGCATATAATTATCATCCTCGACCTCTCTGTCTACCGCTCTCTCATGAGGGCTGGCTTCTCTATCCTCATGTGCTGAATCTTGCTGGAGGTGGTTGTCTTCGGCACTGTCCAAGGAGTTATTATCCCCCATGCCAGAATCACCGTTTTTGTTTTGGCGGGATTTAGAGCGGCGCCGCTGACGCCGGCGCTTAGGCTGCTTCTTGGAGGGGTCATCCTTCGTTGTTCCATCTCCATTGCCTTCTTTTGGGGTGTCCACCATGTATATATCATACGACGAGGTGGCTTTCCAATGCCCTATAGGCCCTGGTTCGTGATCGTCTCCTGCATCGGCGTCCATACCGTCGATGTCTTCAGAGTCGAAGCCGAGCATGTCGGTTAAATCATCGACAGTGGCTATGAAGTGGGTGGTGGGTGGGCTTTGAATTTCTTCATCATCCGCATCCCAACCTTGCTGACCATATTTCGGCCAGGGCTCTCCTGACAAAGAGAGAGACTTTAGTGAATTCAGAATATCGCCGAAGGGCGAGTGCTGAAAGATGTCCGCGGTGGTGAACTCCATGATCGGCGCCCAATCGGGTTTGATCGGTCGGGGCGCGGAGGGCTCGGAGTCTGGAGAGGAGTCCGGCCCCTTGGAGTCACGGGCTTCGCAGAGAATAGGGCTGGTGTCCGGCTCGATCGCCGTAGAGACTGCAGCCCTCGAGGTGGTGTCTAAACACCCATCCTCGGTTGGTGTGATCGGCTCCGAGCTAGGGGTCGGAGCGGACACAGGTGCGGCCTCCAGGGCACTGTTCGGCGGCAGAGCTAAATCATGCCCATCGTGACAGTGCGGCGTGCTTGGCTGTGGCTCGAATCTGTCGAAGATCAAGTCTTCGCGGATGTCGGCCGTGTAGTTCAAACTTCCAAATCTGACCTGATGGCCAGGGGCGTAGCTTTCGATCTGCTCCAGATGACCAAGCGAATTGGCCCGCAGTGCAAAGCCGCCAAGTATGAAGATCTGTTCGGGGAGAAAAGTCTCACCCTGGATTGCATCGCTGTTGATGATCAGAGAAGCCACCGGGCCTAAAAGTGATGACACAGAGGAAATCTCAATGAAAGCACCAATGTCGGTGTCAAAATCGGCAGATCTCGGGTAGGGGGTCCCGAACTGTGCGTCTTGGTCGGATGGTAACAGGAGGCAGGGGACATGATGTTTTACCCAGCTTCGGGCCCTCTTGATGGAGGTAAAACCCTACGTCCTGCTTGATTAATATTGATGATATGGGTAGTACAAGAGTAGATATACCATGAGATCAAGGAGGCTAAACCCTAGAAGCTAGCCTATTGTATGATTGTTGTTCGTCCTACGGACTAAAACTCTCCGGTTTATATAGACACCGGAGAGGGCTAGGGTTACACAGAGTCGGTTACGATGGTAGGAGATCTACATATCCGTATCGCCAAGCTTGCCTTCCACGCCAAGGAAAGTCCCTTCCGGACACGGGACGAAGTCTTTAATCTTGTATATTCATAGTCCAGGAGTCCGGCCGAAGGTATAGTCTGGCCATCCGGACACCCCCTAATCCAGGACTCCCTCACCCCTCCCAATAGATTCAAATCCCTCGTTCGCCGTGGAATTTTGCCATGTGTTGTTTTCATGGACTAGCAAGATGCCCGTGCATTACACGGAACATCAAGATGCATTTTTTACAAACTCCCGCGTGCATGCAAGGGATAATTAATGTCCTCCGTTGCTAGTACCACGAGGCAAACACCATTAATATTGCATCGATTAGTGTTAGTGGCCTTGTATATCTACAAATTGTAATTTTGATAGTGGCCCCTTGTATATAAAAATGGAGGGAGAAAGATGAGAGATAAGGTGAGGAGGAGTGGGGCGTGGTGGTGACTGGTGGTCGGACTGGGCGGAGGCATGGGGATGGACGGTGCATTATGTCTAGGTTTGTATCTCTCTCTCTCTCACACACACACACACACACACACGTAGGTGGGGGACGTGCACGAAGAGAATAGGTGCACGCATGGCGCACGTACTCCCGTCTCTTTCCCAACCACACCCGCGCGGGTACACGGTGGAGCTCATTTCTGTACGAAAAAGGCAGCCCACGTGGTAATTTGGCACGTGTACTGGTTGTCCACTTGGTGGAGGGAGGATCGTCTACCACGGGTGAACAAACAAATTGCGACTTGACGCGTTATGTTAAATTAAAAAAGAGGCAAACCATATGGGGCCTACCTTAGAGGTAAGGCTCTATACACTTGAGTACTTTTGATGTGTCCCGTCAACTCGCAGAATAAGGAGAAGCTTGCTTAGTACGCCGTCTCCCCCGCCCACGGGCGCGGTGACTCGCAGGATGAGGTGAAGCTTGCTTACTATGCCTTATGCCCGCTCCCTCGCCCACGCGCGTGGTGGCTCGCAGCACGAGGAGAAAATTTTACTACTCCCTCCGTTTACTTCTCGTCCCAACTACGTACTTTGGTTACTACTCCCTCCATTTACTTATACAAGACCACTATAAAAAATACATTTTGCATCTATACAAGGCCACAAATAGTAATTGAGACAAAAGTCCCTACTCCCTCATTTCCAGTTTATGGCTCAATTTCAAAATCTCTCCAACCAAGGTAGACGGTGAGTGGTCGAATTAATTTTGTAGTTTGCACAAGTAATTAGTACGCTCGTTTTTCTCAAGAAGTTATGTTTACCGAGGCATTAATTAGAATGAATGCATGAATGACCAGAAAATTTCCATGAACTTGTACATGCATTGGTTAGTTTCCTCTTGACACTGCTTGCGTCGGGTAATCTAACGCACCTCGAAATCCAACATGTAATGGTACTACTACTAGTATAGTAGAATTGAGACTTATCAAACGGAAAAATGAATGTTTTTTAGATGAGCCCTATAAACCCTAGTGGGTACGTACTCCGTAAAAACAGATTTTTCCAAAACTAAGTCGCTCCCTTTCATGAATTCTGTAGTATACTCCTCCGTCGACGCTCCCTTTCATGAATTCTGTACTTCCTGTCACTGACATGTGGGACATATAGCAACCGGGTCGACGTGTCAAGCACCAAATAATAGTGGAGAACAGCAGGGGGGACGCACCCCACTCGTACCGGCCCAGTAGTAGTAATGAGCAATGAGACGTCAAATCACAATGCCGCACTTTCCCAGACGAACAAAGCAACCATTATTTCACACTTCGGTTCGCCATCATCTAAAACCACGTACTAGTATTGCTTCTGCCTCAAGAGGGACACGCGCATCGCCTTGGTACATCATGACACGTGGGACCGCATGACAGGCCATGCTCCCCCGCTGACCGCTTGGTAAAATCACCTCATTTTTACTATACTTCCTCTGTATCGGTTTACTACATGGCATGCACGTCATTCTAGGTTGAGAATTTAACTGGCTATATATGTGATGAACAGTACTCTAGCCTTTTAAAAAATGTATACTTTTGTACAGTAGTACTATCGATGGATTGCGCCATGGAGCAAAAATTGAAATTAAAAAAGGTGGTACATATAAAGAGCGCTCGTCGCCAAATTATGCATATAATACTATTAAAAAGGCTAGTACGTGCTAAATTCTATTAAAGTAATACTAGTAGTATGTACATACTAAAGAGTTAAAGTAACAAGAAGAAACATAACATAGTTCTGCTGGCGGCTCAGCACAACACACCCCTCAAATTAAACTAAGCACACCTGAAATTAAACTATGCAACTAATCTGGTAGACACTGCATTAGAAGTTTAGAACCACCATGAGCAACGACACTGCCACCTTACTCAGAGTCCTCGTCCACGTCCTCAACTTCGTCCTTGTCTCTATTCCTCTTGGCCGATACTTCTTTGCTTGAACCGCACACTTGGTTGTTGCTCTTCATCTAACCCTTGTAGATATTGAAACAAAGGTAGCCATCCATTGCAGCGTAGTGGATGTGGTCTATATCTAGTACATTCCGCTGCCATGCATGAGGATGAAACATGTATGGAGGTTTCTCCAGTTTACCATATGAATGATGAACCATGGCTCCTGCCAGGGTCAGCATTGAAGGCTGACGAGAGGGCACCAGCCGATTCTTCTGGAGGTCGAAGGGGTTGCCTACAACGAGGCCTATCCGACCCAGGACTTCTTCATCGTTCGTAAAGTCTACAGTAACGAATTTCACTGTTTTGTCCTTGAGGAAGTTCCTAAAATCCTGGCACTCAACGTCGGCATGGCATATGTGGTAGACCAAGCAAACATTATGTACGCAAACCTGGATCACGGCGGGCTTCTTCCTCTCTTCGTCCTTTAGATCCTTCTCTCGTCCCAGGACTGTGGTGCACTCAACATCTAGCCCAGCGACCCACTCATCATCTGAGTTTTCAAACATGCGTCTGAAGCGAGAAAGGCATCCTTTCACCGTCGTGGAAGAACGGGTGTAGATGACGTTGAACTCATCGCCGGTGATGGTTCTAACCTTGTACTCACCGCCGATCATGGAGATTTGGGATGCCATGGGTTTGGGAGGAGGGTTAGGATTAGTGGAACTGCCGTAATGTGAATGAACGGGACGACTAGGACCGAACCGCCGTAGTATTGAAGGACGTGTGGGGACGAGTAGGAGCGAACTGCCAGCGTGCGAACGGCAGGGTAGTGGCTTTCCATTCTCCCATGATACGGGCTTCCGAGAGCCCTTGGATCTGAGATCGAATGGTTGCATGGCGTGATTCTAGACCTATGGGTGAATATCCTATCCTGGAGGGTTATTCTGCAAATTTTCAGCAACTTAGCATGCGACTGTTTGATCTTAGATCCAAGGGCTGCCAGCAGACCATATCATGGTCACACCTACCACGACCGTCACATCGCTCGCGCGGTCGCGCCCTTGGAGATTTAACACGGTGCGTTAGGCTATCTGATGTTGGCATGACATACATAGTCATCACTTAGTCACTCATACTACAAGGTTGGCTATAAGTGTATTTTTTACTCCTCTCTATCTCTTTCTTCGTACTCAAGGAAGAAACGGTGCTAAGTGCTTGTATTTATTGCATTTTCCAAGGAGTGACCTCTTCCAATGAAATGGTGTTGCTAAGTTTGCTTCATTTAATTAGCTATAGACTCAAAATTGTCTTTTCACCTAGGTACACGCGCTTAGCACCGTTTCTTCCTTGGGTCACCAAACTAGTCTCTCTCTTCTTGATTAACTTGCCACATCAGACTTTATGCCTATGTGGCAAGCTTAAGCACCTGTAGGAGCAAGTAAAAGTAAGTACAATAGTGCGCTTTACATGGCATTTTTGCACATGTGGAGGAAAGAGAGGCAAGGAAAAAGTGGAGAAGTGGGCTCTCATGCAAGGGCCAGCCTCTACTACATGGTGGAGCATTGGGAGAGGCACCTGTATGGAGGTGGTCAGGAATCTGGGAGACTCACGCCGGTCGTAGCGCCGTAGTTAAAATGATAATGGCAAGTCAAATCATGGGGCCCCCACCTGTCCAGCAGTAACTCGCTGTCAAATGACACAGCCCTACGTTTGCAGCAGCCTACTCCCTCGTCTTCTTGCGTCTTTGTCGAACCGACTAGGCAGAATTGCCCCGCCGCCTACCGCGCAGGAAAAGCCCTGCCCTCGACTTTTAAATACAACTACATCCGCTTAAGAATCCAATGATATACTTTTTGTGACATAGTAACTCATATTTAGTTAGTCATATGGATGACCTAGAACTACGTGCAGGCCCTATAAACCGAGACGCCTAAAAATAAAAAAACCGAGAAGGAGAGGGTAGTTCAGCACGTATCTTTTTAGATCAATATAGTCGGGATTCACCAAGGAGCAAAACCAAGTGGTAGGCTGCTCCTGTCGTGTTGGCGTAGCAACTCAAGCAGGGTCAGTCCGCACACGAAATGGCGACACACTTAGCAAGACCCCTTTGGCCGACATGTGGCTCATCCACCGTCTTGTTCCATGTGCGATTCACCAAATTACAGTTCGGAGCAGCGGTTGGAATTGGAGGCACCCCGGTCGTAGCGCCGCAGTAGTAGAAAATGAGCGACGAGGGGTCAAATCGCAAAGCCCCACCTTTCCCGCATTAAGCTGGATGGACGAAGCAACCATCATTTCACTCTAGGGCGCAAGAGCATAAAGAAAAGAGAAAACAATAATGCATGCGGCAGCTACCTAGGGCACCCTAGGGTAGGGGTCTCCACTACAGATCCTTTTTTTGAAAGCGCCTCCACTACAAATTGGCTTCTCCCTCGTCCTCTTGAAGAAAACCGATGATGAGTGCGGCGGTAGGGTTTGTAGGAGTACTACGGCGTGCGGGGCCACGTCGTAGTAAACGGGTTCGAGCCGACGCCTTAAATATGTGTGGGCCGCTTGGTTTTAAGGGAACAAGGGAGCATTTTGGGTTCGGGGACCAGTGGAGATATAGTACGTACAAAAAATTGTGGACGTAGGTTCGACCGAAAGGCAATGATGCATGGGCCCTGCATTTTGATGTACCCGGGGCCGCGTGAAATTTGCTACTCTACTCAAAACTAGTAAGGTACACATGTATTGAACGCATGAGATTTCGAAACCAAATTATGAATAAATACACATTATAGCATGTAAAGCTTTGAGTCATATATGCATGATGTAGATGTTCGTTTACTTCTCATAGTTCGTCTCATTCAAAATCAATAAGTTTTATAAAAATGTTAAGATTCATGGGTGTCAGGACCCCGATTCCAGGCCACATCGATCTAGCCGGTAACACCTCATATCACTTTGCGGCCTCACGCACGGTATTCCACGGGTGTCGCCTTACCATGGCCCGGGACCGTTTGCGCCTTTTGGCTCGCGTATATGACAATGTCGCTAGCATCCATATGACCGAGAACCCGGGCCGACATGGCTAGTCGTGAACCCAAAGCGGCACAGACCTATGGAGACAGGCATACATGAATCACAACGAACATGTCGGTCATCAACGAGTGATTCCGGGCTGTAGCACTGGGCTAGCAGGACTCCGGGGGATCCCGGGCTGTAGCAGGCTAGACAGGACTCCGGAGATCACCGCGTGACATTTCCCCGAAGGGACAGACATAGGGACGAAGTGAAACATATGCCGGCCAGTCAAGTGTCCTGAACAGTAGTGCTGGGCTAGCAGGACTCCGGTGAACCGGGCTGTAGCGGACTACTATGGCTCGAGGAGCACTAGACTACATTTCCCCATAAGAAAGGCTGCGAAGGGCAAACAACTAGATTGTCGGATCCCACTCATACCAAGCATTTCAAACATACATACAATATGCTCGATATGAGTACATACAACATGGCATCACAACAAAACTCTACAACTCAAGTACTTTATTTAAAGGCTCCAGGGAGCCATACATAACATATCCATACAGGTAGGGGTCACATGACCCGACACTCAAGTCATACAGTCATACAAGCACATGCGGAAGCAACTAGTCTGAGTACAGACTCTAAAAAAAAGAAAGAAGGCTTCTCGAAGCCTGTCTATCTACATAGGGCCCTCCATGGCCTGGATCACCACCTGGGTGTCTAGTCACTCGTCGACGTCAAGATCTACGTAAAACCCATCGGAGGGGGCAGTGTTGTCGTCTGAAAACAATAAATAAGCAAACATGAGTACAAAGGTACTCAGCAAGTCTTACATCAGAACCTACTGTACATGCTCATTCTCAAGAAGGTGGTGGGGTTTATGCAGCAAGCCAGCTTTGACTCTTGGCTAAGCTATCCTACGGAATCTTTTAGCAAAATAGTTTTCGCACACGAGTCCACTACTCACCATCACAATACTCCACCGAGGATCCTCCCTCGTATCCTGTGAGGGGGGCCATCCCCGGTACTCACACTTATCTTGAGTCTTTTAGTAGTATCCATTAACTTGTCTATGAACTGTATATGCAATCAAGTAGTCCTTTACCACGGACGCGGCTATTCGAATAGTTTTATACCCTGCAGGGGTGTACTGCGTCACACATGTTTCCACCACTTAGCGTCTGCACACGAAATGTGCTCGGCAGACTTCAAGCGAAAACCGACGTGGGTGTAGACCACGACCTGACTAACCTCACAAGTCTCTAGTCCAGGGTCATCGCCTATTCAGGTTCCATCCGCAAGGAAATCCGGCCGGGGTGTCCTCAACGGCCCCGAACGATGTGAACAGGGTTCCCGAGACACCAAACGGGTGACTCGGTACACCGTGCCATGGTGTATCTACCGCAACATAGCCCACCCCTAGGGTCAGCGCTACGCACGGCCGCCAACACATGTCCTACAAACACCAGAAACTAGTTGCAACTCCTGGACTGAGGCGAGAGGGGTCAGTAAGTCGAGCGTGGTCATATTTCAGGGCCCAATGTGTGGTAGTAGCTGAAACTTAATTCACGCATACAGAACTCAGTTCTTAGGGACGGCTTCAATGAAACAACCCACCATGTACTCCTACATGGCCTCTCATCGATACCTTTACCAAAACATGTTCAACACATCCCACATAATACTGGCACAAGCATTTCACTCTAGCCCATCACCCAGATGAACCAGACCTGACACAACTCTAAGCATAGCAGGCATAGCAAGGTAGGAATCACAAAACATGGCTCAATCAACTCCTACACATGCTAGTGGGTTTCATCTAGTTACTGTGGCAATGACAGGTCATGCAGAGGATAAGGGTTCAACTACCGTAGCACACAGCAGTTTGAATCGTGTTGTCTTAATGCATTAAACAAGAGCAGGAGCGAGAACATGGGTTGTATCGGAATGATCAATGGTTGCTTGCCTGATGGAGTGGTGACGGGATACTGCCCTTCAGTTGGATACTCGTGAATATCCTCGGAGGCAGAACCTACCACGAAGAACACAACCGAGCACAATCAACACATGACGATATGCAACAATATGATGCATGCTATGACATGGCAATATGGATGTGTCTTGAGCTAATGCAACTAGCTATGGTTTAAATGGAGTTGGTTTGAGTACAAGATTCAAATTCCAACCCCATATATGATTATTTAAATGCCCTTTATTTGTTTTGTTCAAAACAGGGGACAAACATTGTTCAAACATGCATGAAAATGGTATAGATGGATTCCTTGAATTTTTCTGATAATTTTACATATATAATTTGTCTCATTTGGAGTTATGGTTGAATTTCTATGAATTTTTGAAGTTTTGGGTATTTTCTGGAATTTCCTGAATTATTTTTAAACTAGAAAATGATTTACTGCGTCAGCTTGACGTCAGGGTGACGTCAGCTGGTCAACAGGGTTGCCTCCAGGTCAAACCTGACCAGTGGGGTCCGCTGGTCAGTGTAACAGGGCAGGGAGAGAGGCTGACTAGTGGGTCCCGCCTGTCAGGGTCATTAGTTTAACTAATTTAAGTTAATCCTAATCCTGGTTCATTAGTGGCCTGGGGCCCACGCGTCAGTGACCCAGGGGGTCAACTGGGCCCACCCAGTCAGCAGTCAGCGGGGTCAAACCTGCCGGACTTGGTCCACGGCTCGTCGCCGGCGACGACAGAGACGGCGGAGCGGCTCGGGAATGCGCTATAGGGCTCCATTTTGAGCGTGGTTTGTTGCTACGGCTTGCTGGCGCTCTCGCGGATCTAGTGGTGGCAGCAGCAGCAGCTAGGATGGCCGGAGTTGACGGCGGCGAGCTCTTTGGCGGCCGCCGGAGTTCGGTTGCGCGCGGGGTCGCGTTTCTGTGCGTAGAAGAGCGGGGCAAGGGGGCTAGGAGGGTGCTACGCATCGCGGGGAGTAGGTTCGACACTCCAGGGTGACCATTTGGTCACCGGAGCATCGTCGACGGCGAGCTCGGGCGGCGGCGCACTTCGGTCATCATGGGGGTGACGGCTATGGCGATCAAATGAAGCGGGGAAGAGGGGGATTCGGAGCAGGAGCTCACTGGGGGCACGTAGAGCAGCTCGGTGGGCTCGGGGACGACCTGGAGACGGAGAATCGGGGCCGGCGATCTTCGGTGCCCGTCGGTGAAGACGACGGCAATTGCGTCACTGCAGGGCTCCCGGCGTCGCTTGGAGCGGTGAGGAGGAAGGGTGGGTCGAGGCGGAGCTTTTGGGTGCAGCGGCACGGTGAGGGGTGGCCGGTGGCCGCGGTGGCAGCGAACGGCAGTGACGGCGTCTCTCGGATGAGCTTGGGGAAGAGAGCCAGGGGAGCGAGAGAGAGTGGAGCGAGTGAGGGAGAGGAGCGAGGGGACACGGGACATCATCGTGGCGTCGCTAGGAGGGCCGGGGGGAGCAGGAGGTGGAAGCAGGAGGTGGCTTCGCCTCCTGCGCGCGCGCCACGCTGTCGTCCTCCTGGCAAAGGAAGGAGACGACTGGCACGGCCTGGTGGGCTGGGCCGTGCTGGGCCGGTTGGTGGCGCCAGGTAAGTGGCCCACTGGCCTACTCTCTCTCTCTCTCAAATTTTATTCTGTTTTCTATTTTTGCTATTCTGTTTTGATTTAGTTTAAATACTAAATCATTTTATAAAATCCTGAAAATATTTATGGACACTTTCTGAAATATTTTAGTGGCCCAAAAATAATTCCAACATTATTTGAGCATTTGAATTATTTAATAGTATTTAAATGCCCAAATTCAAATATTTATGAATTAAGTCAATGCCCCTTTTGTTGACCTAAAAATATATGCACCATTTTTCCCAAGGGTTCTAACCCAAGGCAAAGAGGGTGAACATATCTGAAGGGCATTTCAGGTTCATTGAGTTTATTTTTAGTAAACCCTAGTTGATTTCAGGGGGGGGGGGTGCTGGGGGTTCTGCTTTCCCCATTTCCATTTCTGATGAAAGTAGACATGATGCACACTCTAATGCATAACCTAGCTAGGGTGTGACAACTCACCCCCACTCAATAGAATCTCGTCCCGAGATTTAGGATCATCTGGGAAGAAGGCGGGGTACTCGAGTCGAAGACGATCCTCCCTTTCCCAAGTGGCTTCTTCCTCGGAATGGTGTGACCATTCAACCTTGAGAAACTTGATATTATGACGTCGAGTGGTATGCTCGGCTTGATCAAGGATACGAACGGGGTATTCCCGATAAGAAAGGTTATCTTGTAAATCAAGCGTTTCGTGGTCCACTCCACGGATAGGATCCGCGAAGCAACGCCTGAGTTGCAAAACGTGGAAGACGTCGTGAACTCTGGAAAGATGCGGAGGTAGTTCCAATTGGTAGGCAACTTCTCCTCGTTTGGCAATAATGCGAAAGGGTCCAATGTAACGAGGAGCCAATTTGCCTTTGATACCGAAGCGATGGGTTCCTTTTAACGGGGTAACCCGAAGGTAAGCTTTCTCGTCAATTTCAAATGTCATAGGCTTATGCTTACGATCATATTGACTCTTTTGGCGAGATTGGGCCGTTTTCAATTTCTCACGAATAACGCGAACCTGCTCTTCTGCTTCCTGAATCATATCCGGGCCAAAGAGTTGTCTTTCCCCGGTTTCTGACCAGTTAAGAGGCATTCGACATTTTCGTCCATAGAGAACTTCGAAGGGAGCCTTGCCCAAACTAGCTTGATAGCTATTGTTATAGGCAAACTCCGCGAATGGAAGGCATTTCTCCCAACTCATTCCGAACGAGATAACAGAAGCTCGGAGCATATCCTCCAGAATTTGATTTACTCGCTCTACTTGACCACTTGATTGAGGATGGAAGGCGGTGCTAAAGGAGAGATGAGTTCCCATAGCATTTTGGAAACTTTCCCAAAATCGAGAGGTGAAGAGACTTCCACGGTCTGAGTTAATTTCCAATGGGACACCATGAAGAGACACTATTCGGGAGATGTATAAGTTAGCTAGCTGGCTAGCGGTGATACTCTCACGAACAGGTAGGAAATGGGCTACTTTGGAAAGACGGTCGATCACGACGAAGATGGCATTATTCCCCCTCTTGGTCCTGGGAAACCCAGTGATGAAATCCATACTGATTTTGTCCCATTTCCATTCAGGAATAGCCAAAGGTTGAAGGGTGCCAGCAGGCCGTTGATGCTCTGCTTTAACACGACGACAAACGTCGCAATTAGCAATGTATTGAGCAATTTCCCTCTTCATCCTAGTCCACCAAAACCTCTGGCGTAGGTCTTGATACATTTTAGTACTACCGGGATGAATGGTGAGAGGGGATTCATGAGCTTCCTTAAGGATCATCTGGCGTAGATGTTGGTTCTTGGGAACCACCAGGCGGTTCTCAAAGAGGACAGCACCTTGCTCATCCATGGAAAAACATTTAGCTACTCCGCTAGCAATGTTTTCCTTAATCCGGGATATGCCCTTATCACGCTTTTGGGCAGCTATGATTTGATCCATAAGGGTAGGTTTCGCCACCAGGGTAGACAGGAATCCACGAGGAACAATGTGAAGATTAAGCTTACGAAATTCCTCATGGAGAAGTGGTTGACTTTGTTGTAACATCAGGTTGTTACAGTAGGACTTACGACTTAGTGCATCAGCCATGACATTGGCTTTGCCAGGGGTGTAAGTTATTCCTAAGTCGTAATCCGAGATCAACTCGACCCAACGTCTTTGCCTGAGATTCAAATCTGGTTGGGTGAAGATATATTTCAAGCTTTGGTGATCGGTGAAGATCTCGCAACGATTACCGAGAAGGTAATGTCGCCAGGTTTTGAGTGCATGGACTACAGCTGCAAGTTCTAGATCATGTGTGGGATAATTTTCCTCATGTGGGTGTAATTGCCGTGAGGCATAGGCAATTACCTGACGATCCTGCATGAGTATGCAACCTAGTCCTTGTCGCGAGGCGTCGCAATAGATACTAAAGTCCTTGGAGAAATCTGGTGGTACCAGTACGGGAGCAGATGTCAGGCGTCTTTTCAGTTCCTGAAAACTGAACTCGCACTGTGGAGTCCACTCGAACTTTTTATCTTTCTTGAGGAGTTCAGTTAGAGGTTTAGCAACCTTGGAGAAATTCTCGACGAAGCGGCGGCAATAGCTCGCTAGGCCAAGGAAACTCCGAACTTGCTTGACCGAAACAGGTGGAGTCCAATCAAGGACGGCTTGAACTCGCTCGGGATTGACAGCAATACCCTTACCAGAGATTACATGGCCTAGATAGGTCACTTCTGACAACCAAAATTCACACTTGGAGAATTTGGCATAAAGGCGATGCTCTCGAAGTTTCATCAATACCAGTCTTAGATGTTCGGCATGTTCCTCTTCATTTTTGGAGTAGATGAGTATGTCATCAAGGTATACTACGACGAATTTGTCCAAGTACTCCATGAAAACCGAGTTCATTAACCGGGAGAAAGTGGCCGGGGCATTGGTTAAACCGAAGGACATGACGGTGTACTCGTATTGGCCATAACGAGTGACAAAAGCCGTTTTGGGAATGTCCCCGTTTCTGATTTTGATTTGATGGTAGCCCAACCTCAAATCCATCTTGGAGAAGACTGAGGATCCAGCGAGCTGATCGTACAGGTCGTTGATCCTGGGAAGCGGGTATTTGTTCTTGATGGTGACCAGATTGACAGGTCGGTAATCCACAACCATTCGATCCGTTCCATCCTTCTTCTTGACGAAGAGGACGGAGCAAGCCCAAGGAGAGGAGCTAGGATGGATGAACCCTTTGTTCAAGGACTCATCGAGTTGGTTCTTAAGCTCGGCTAGTTCTAAGGGTGCCATCTTGTAGGGTCTTCTAGCAATTGGAACGGTTCCTGGAACAAGGTCTATCACAAACTCGACATCCCGGTCAGGTGGAACACCTGGCAGTTCTTCCGGAAACACATCCGGGAAGTCTCGGACTACGGGAACGTCCTCAAGGTCTGGATGAGGGTTGGCATTGAGAGAGTAAAGTTGGCGCTTGGCCACTCGAGTTAAGACATTAACTGTCTTGCCCGAGGGATGAGTAAGTTGAACGGTTCTAGTGGCACAATCGATCTTGGCGTAATGAGCCGACATCCAGTCCATACCCAAGATGATGTTTATGTCGGAGGACTTGAGAGCTATTAAAGATGCAAGGAAGACAAGCCTATCGACAAGAATTTCGTTCCCATGGCTTACCCTAGAAGTTTGCCATTTGGAACCCGGAGTTTGAATTACCATGGAAGTGGGCATGTCACAGAATGTCGTGTTATGCAACCGAGCATAATTCTTGGATATGAATGAATGAGATGCTCCAGTATCGAAAAGAACAGATGCCGGATGGCAGTTAACAAGGAGCGTACCAAGGACGACATTGGGATCCTCATGAGCCTCTTCGGCTGAGACGTAGTTGACATGGACACGTGCAGTAGTGGCCGGCTTGGCGTAGAAAGTCTTTCCCGCGGGCTTACCACGGCCAACGGACTTTCCAGCTTGATTGGGGTTGTTCTGGGGACACTCTCGACTATAGTGACCCGGTTCTCCACACTTGAAGCATGTTACCACAGTGGGGCGTGGAGCAACATTAGCAGCGAGGCCACCATAGGGCTTGGATGGTGCAATTTGCTGGTTGGGACGAGGCGCCTCAAAGGATGGCCTCGGGGTGAATCTGGGTGGCAGTGCGGTGCTTGGAATCCACACCCGGCGCTTCTGAGCTCCAGAGCCGGATGAAGACCCAAAATCACGAGAATGCTTGCGTGAAGCGTCATAATCAGTCTGGCCTGTCTCAGCACTGATAGCTTTATTGACCAACTTCTGGAAGGATGTGCACTCGTGCAGACGGAGATCGCGGCGAAGCTCAGGGCTAAGTCCCTTACGGAACCTTGCCTGCTTCTTGGCGTCAGTAGAAACCTCTTCAGGAGCATAGCGTGCCAGGTTCCCAAATTCTCGGCTATATGCATCCACAGTCAGCCTTCCTTAGGTGAAGTTGCAGAACGCCTCCCTCTTGCGATCCATGAGACCTTCCGGAATGTGATGCTCACGGAAAGCCTCGCTGAACTCAGCCCAGGTAGTGATTTGGCCGACCGGGCGCATAGCTTCGTAGTTTTCCCACCAATGGCTAGCGGGGCCCTCAAGATGATAAGCAGCATAGGTAACCTTGTCGGCTTCAGCTACGTTGGCAGAACGTAGCTTGTGGGTGATGCTGCGAAGCCAATCATCCGCGTCGAGGGGCTCGATGGAATGGTTAAACTTTGGTGGGTACAGCTTGATGAAGTCGTTGATTGACACCAAGGCATTTCGTGGGTGGCGTGCAGTGTTCTGCTCAATCCGCTCCAGCAGGCGGTTGGTCTCACGCTTGTCCCTTTCCGCCTCCAGCATCACTTCGGCCAGGGAAGGCGGGTGAGGCAAATTTTCACCTCTAGCTGCATTGGCTTCCCCCTGCTCCGGGGCAGCAGGGTTTTCGCGGGTGTTGACCATCCTAGGAGGGAAAACAAGACAACGGTTTAGACAAGGATGGCTCAAACTTAACAGGGAAGTGCAGAATGTAAAGGATAACGCGGAATGCAGAGATGCTCATTCGTATGCCATGGTAATATAAAACTGCCATATATACACCAACGGTCATACTCGTCATACATAGTTTAGTACAAGCCCATGCTACAGTACAACTATGAAGGTAGACATTACATCTCATCGGAGGCATTCCGAGTCCCTATACATTATTTGTCTACACCTCCGGAATCGATTACACACCAAGTCGTATTCCACAAGTCACACAGGACAGTGGAGATACAACTACTACAATACTAGTGGTACTACTACTAACTCAGATAGCTCCGTAGTAGTCCTCATAGAAGTCACCTCCATAGCCCGGAAGTTCAACGTGATCATCCGGAAACAGACGGTCCTGAGGAGCCTGTGGACCATAGGGGCTAGGATAAGGTCTTGGACCAACAAACGGTGGCCTGCGGGGACCAAGGGGTGGGGTGATGCCTCCCACATCACGCCAATCCACCATGTCTGGCAGAGCTGCTCTCACAGGATACAGATCCCTGGTATCCATACATCCAGCTTGCACCGCGGGTGCAAACCGAGTCAATGTGGCCCAATGATCAGCACGGGTATTGAAGAGCTCCAGCCTCAAGGCCCGATTCTCTCGGTCCTTATCTTCGAGCATCTCAGCGGTGGTACGAGTTAATGAGTCTTCCTGAGTGGAGTCAGCATAGATAGCCTGAAGATACCCCTGCGCTCCCGGAAGTGAAGCTGGCATGTAACGGAAGTCAATGTTCCGAAGCAGGCCAGTCCGGACTCGCAAGATGGTCATCATGGAATAGGCAGCATCCTGCACAGCCATCTCAATGGTAACTCCGAGTCCATAGGAACAGTGAAGGGGCTCGGTAGATCCAGGATAGGAAGGAAATATCCTGACGGTGCATAAATACTGGCTTTGATTAAAGTCGCGGAACTGCTCTTCAACAGTGTATTCGGGATACCAACGGTATCCTGTCTCGATCATGACCCGGACCAACATAGCAGTATGACCGGGCACGTCGAGGCACCTGGTCAGGCGAACCACTTGGTTTTGAGACTGGTTGGCCATCTGAAAGCACAGCCACAAGACAAAGACATCAGAATTCCTAGGGAAAATTGGGCAGCATAACGGCTGTAAATGCTCAGAAAAAGATTTGAGACATCCACAACAGTTCACAATACCGCTCAACAGCATCATATCAAGGTTCTGATTCAAATAGCCACGTACTAAAATAGTAGAAACTGGACTGAAACTCGTAGCAAAAATCCTATGAGCTACTACGGATTGGTAACACGTGAACCTGATAGAAGAAGAGAGCCTAGTCCTTAACCCACGTTGAATGAGAAGAGAATGACTCAGATCAGAAGCATAGGGTAAAGGAGTAAAAGAACCTTATGTTCCCTCCCACAATCAATTCCCTTACATATAACTAAAGCATTTCTAGACTCGACATCGACCAGTTTGGCTGAACGAACCTACAGGCAGTCCGGCTCTGATACCAACGCTGTCAGGACCCCGATTCCAGGCCACATCGATCTAGCCGGTAACACCTCATATCACTTTGCGGCCTCACGCACGGTATTCCACGGGTGTCGCCTTACCATGGCCCGGGACCGTTTGCGCCTTTTGGCTCGCGTATATGACAATGTCGCTAGCATCCATATGACCGAGAACCCGGGCCGACATGGCTAGTCGTGAACCCAAAGCGGCACAGACCTATGGAGACAGGCATACATGAATCACAACGAACATGTCGGTCATCAACGAGTGATTCCGGGCTGTAGCACTGGGCTAGCAGGACTCCGGGGGATCCCGGGCTGTAGCAGGCTAGACAGGACTCCGGAGATCACCACGTGACATTTCCCCGAAGGGACAGACATAGGGACGAAGTGAAACACATGCCGGCCAGTCAAGTGTCCTGAACAGTAGTGCTGGGCTAGCAGGATTCCGGTGAACCGGGCTGTAGCGGACTACTATGGCTCGAGGAGCACTAGACTACATTTCCCCATAAGAAAGGCTGCGAAGGGCAAACAACTAGATTGTCGGATCCCACTCATACCAAGCATTTCAAACATACATACAATATGCTCGATATGAGTACATACAACATGGCATCACAACAAAACTCTACAACTCAAGTACTTTATTTAAAGGCTCCAGGGAGCCATACATAACATATCCATACAGGTAGGGGTCACATGACCCGACACTCAAGTCATACAGTCATACAAGCACATGCGGAAGCAACTAGTCTGAGTACAGACTCTAAAAAAAAGAAAGAAGGCTTCTCGAAGCCTGTCTATCTACATAGGGCCCTCCATGGCCTGGATCACCACCTGGGTGTCTAGTCACTCGTCGACGTCAAGATCTACGTAAAACCCATCGGAGGGGGCAGTGTTGTCGTCTGAAAACAATAAATAAGCAAACATGAGTACAAAGGTACTCAGCAAGTCTTACATCAGAACCTACTGTACATGCTCATTCTCAAGAAGGTGGTGGGGTTTATGCAGCAAGCCAGCTTTGACTCTTGGCTAAGCTATCCTACGGAATCTTTTAGCAAAATAGTTTTCGCACACGAGTCCACTACTCACCATCATAATACTCCACCGAGGATCCTCCCTCGTATCCTGTGAGGGGGGCCATCCCCGGTACTCACACTTATCTTGAGTCTTTTAGTAGTATCCATTAACTTGTCTATGAACTGTATATGCAATCAAGTAGTCCTTTACCACGGACGCGGCTATTCGAATAGTTTTATACCCTGCAGGGGTGTACTGCGTCACACATGTTTCCACCACTTAGCGTCTGCACACGAAATGTGCTCGGCAGACTTCAAGCGAAAACCGACGTGGGTGTAGACCACGACCTGACTAACCTCACAAGTCTCTAGTCCAGGGTCATCGCCTATTCAGGTTCCATCCGCAAGGAAATCCGGCCGGGGTGTCCTCAACGGCCCCGAACGATGTGAACAGGGTTCCCGAGACACCAAACGGGTGACTCGGTACACCGTGCCACGGTGTATCTACCGCAACATAGCCCACCCCTAGGGTCAGCGCTACGCACGGCCGCCAACACATGTCCTACAAACACCAGAAACTAGTTGCAACTCCTGGACTGAGGCGAGAGGGGTCAGTAAGTCGAGCGTGGTCATATTTCAGGGCCCAATGTGTGGTAGTAGCTGAAACTTAATTCACGCATACAGAACTCAGTTCTTAGGGACGGCTTCAATGAAACAACCCACCATGTACTCCTACATGGCCTCTCATCGATACCTTTACCAAAACATGTTCAACACATCCCACATAATACTGGCACAAGCATTTCACTCTAGCCCATCACCCAGATGAACCAGACCTGACACAACTCTAAGCATAGCAGGCATAGCAAGGTAGGAATCACAAAACATGGCTCAATCAACTCCTACACATGCTAGTGGGTTTCATCTAGTTACTGTGGCAATGACAGGTCATGCAGAGGATAAGGGTTCAACTACCGTAGCACACAGCAGTTTGAATCGTGTTGTCTTAATGCATTAAACAAGAGCAGGAGCGAGAACATGGGTTGTATCGGAATGATCAATGGTTGCTTGCCTGATGGAGTGGTGACGGGATACTGCCCTTCAGTTGGATACTCGTGAATATCCTCGGAGGCAGAACCTACCACGAAGAACACAACCGAGCACAATCAACACATGACGATATGCAACAATATGATGCATGCTATGACATGGCAATATGGATGTGTCTTGAGCTAATGCAACTAGCTATGGTTTAAATGGAGTTGGTTTGAGTACAAGATTCAAATTCCAACCCCATATATGATTATTTAAATGCCCTTTATTTGTTTTGTTCAAAACAGGGGACAAACATTGTTCAAACATGCATGAAAATGGTACAGATGGATTCCTTGAATTTTTCTGATAATTTTACATATATAATTTGTCTCATTTGGAGTTATGGTTGAATTTCTATGAATTTTTGAAGTTTTGGGTATTTTCTGGAATTTCCTGAATTATTTTTAAACTAGAAAATGATTTACTGCGCCAGCTTGACGTCAGGGTGACGTCAGCTGGTCAACAGGGTTACCTCCAGGTCAAACCTGACCAGTGGGGTCCGCTGGTCAGTGTAACAGGGCAGGGAGAGAGGCTGACTAGTGGGTCCCGCCTGTCAGGGTCATTAGTTTAACTAATTTAAGTTAATCCTAATCCTGGTTCATTAGTGGCCTGGGGCCCACGCGTCAGTGACCCAGGGGGTCAACTGGGCCCACCCAGTCAGCAGTCAGCGGGGTCAAACCTGCCGGACTTGGTCCACGGCTCGTCGCCGGCGACGACAGAGACGGCGGAGCGGCTCGGGAATGCGCTATAGGGCTCCATTTTGAGCGTGGTTTGTTGCTACGGCTTGCTGGCGCTCTCGCGGATCTAGTGGTGGCAGCAGCAGCAGCAGCTAGGATGGCCGGAGTTGACGGCGGCGAGCTCTTTGGCGGCCGCCGGAGTTCGGTTGCGCGCGGGGTCGCGTTTCTGTGCGTAGAAGAGCGGGGCAAGGGGGCTAGGAGGGTGCTACGCATCGCGGGGAGTAGGTTCGACACTCCAGGGTGACCATTTGGTCACCGGAGCATCATCGACGGCGAGCTCGGGCGGCGGCGCACTTCGGTCATCATGGGGGTGACGGCTATGGCGATCAAATGAAGCGGGGAAGAGGGGGATTCGGAGCAGGAGCTCACTGGGGGCACGTAGAGCAGCTCGGTGGGCTCGGGGACGACCTGGAGACGGAGAATCGGGGCCGGCGATCTTCGGTGCCCGTCGGTGAAGACGACGGCAATTGCGTCACTGCAGGGCTCCCGGCGTCGCTTGGAGCGGTGAGGAGGAAGGGTGGGTCGAGGCGGAGCTTTTGGGCGCAGCGGCACGGCGAGGGGTGGCCGGTGGCCGCGGTTGCAGCGAACGGCGGTGACGGCGTCTCTCGGATGAGCTCGGGGAAGAGAGCCAGGGGAGCGAGAGAGAGTGGAGCGAGTGAGGGAGAGGAGCGAGGGGACACGGGACATCATCGTGGCGTCGCTAGGAGGGCCGGGGGGAGCAGGAGGTGGAAGCAGGAGGTGGCTTCGCCTCCTGCGCGCGCGCCACGCCGTCGTCCTCCTGGCAAAGGAAGGAGACGACTGGCACGGCCTGGTGGGCTGGGCCGTGCTGGGCCGGTTGGTGGCGCCAGGTAAGTGGCCCACTGGCCTACTCTCTCTCTCTCTCAAATTTTATTCTGTTTTCTATTTTTGCTATTCTGTTTTGATTTAGTTTAAATACTAAATCATTTTATAAAATCCTGAAAATATTTATGGACACTTTCTAAAATATTTCAGTGGCCCAAAAATAATTCCAACATTATTTGAGCATTTGAATTATTTAATAGTATTTAAATGCCCAAATTCAAATATTTATGAATTAAGTCAATGCCCCTTTTGTTGACCTAAAAATATATGCACCATTTTTCCCAAGGGTTCTAACCCAAGGCAAAGAGGGTGAACATATCTGAAGGGCATTTCAGGTTCATTGAGTTTATTTTTAGTAAACCCTAGTTGATTTCAGGGGGGGGGTGCTGGGGGTTCTGCTTTCCCCATTTCCATTTCTGATGAAAGTAGACATGATGCACACTCTAATGCATAACCTAGCTAGGGTGTGACAATGGGGTTGTGCATTGTACTCCCTCCATTCCAAAATAGATGACCCAACTTTGCACTAACTTTGTACAAAGTTAGTGCAAAGTTGGGTCATCTATTTTGGAACGGAGGGAGTAAATCATAAAGTAAAAAACAAATAATGGCAATTCATTTAGAAAAAATAATCAATTATGATACAGAAGATTCTAGAACAAAGGAGAAGTGCTTGTGTTTTGAGGTTTGTGCATTATGCTTAAGTTCAACCATGGAGTCTTCTAAATTGTACATGTGGCAGATCTGGTGGAATGTTGATGATATCCAATGGCCAGTAGTGCTCGGATTTTCCTATCTCTGCACTGCCGGGTTAGCTTCATCTAGCGACCATCTTTCAAAGTTATTGGCACACTATATAGTTCTTGTGCCATAGTTGCATGTTTTGGAAAAAAGCTACTAGTGGGTTGTACTATCTATTTAGGAATAGAAGATGTATACATGGAAGTTGTAGGGAAAGAGATGACATGGAGCATCTCAATTCCTATGAGTAGGGATTGGAAAAGAGATGCCATTTGGTTCACATCATAGGAACTTTTCTATTGAATCTAGAGATGACATGTTTCTCAATTCCTATGAGGAGGGATTAGAAAAGATATGTAATTTGGTTCATATCATAGGAACTTTTCTATTGAATATACGCTAATGTTTATTTTCCTTTGAAATTAAGGGAGTATAAGAATCCATTCATATGAACCAAGTGGCTCTAAAGCTATAGAAATGATATCATGTTTATTTCCTTTGAAATGTGGAGTATATGAATCTATTCCTATGAACCAATTGGCTCTAAAGGAAAAAAATCCTATAAAAATCATATCATATAGAGTTCCTATGATATTCCTCGACACTAAAGGATGCTTGAAATTGCTGCGGGTGATACGCTGGTCTTTCTTTGTAGACTCCTCACCCATCTTTATAGTTACCTCTTGAAGATGAATGAAATGATATATACATGGTATTCTACATGTGCAATTTGGTACACGAAAACTTGGTAAAAGTTTGCGAGGTTTGAATTTTCAATGAAGCTATATGCACTGCATTTCAGAATGGAGGGAGCATACGGGACTTGCTAACAGTCACGTGGAAGATTTATGTGTAGGAGGAGTGGCTGTTCTGTTAAATGACATGGCAAAACTGACACTGTCGGATGCCGATCTAACGGTTCTTACGGGGTTCGTTAGGAAAAGGCTTGTGGCGAACGTTTGTCGGATAATGATTTACGGACACATGCATTACATTGATACGTGCCCCCTCTCTCTCATGCACACGCACCCTCACGAGTCACGACTCTCCTGAGTCCTCTCACAGACTCGCACGTCGCACCCACCGTCTATCTGCAGGTAGATGTCACGCACATATGTGCTCTTCACACCCTACCCTCAGAACTTCTAAAAAACAAAAGACGGGGCACACATTTTATTTTAGCTCACACGTCACACACTTGTACTATTACTCTTGCGGCGAACGTTCTTTGGGCATAGTATATTGTACTCTCACGAAGAGAAGCGGTGCACGCACACACTAGTTCTCTCACACCCACTCGCGGGTACACGTAGGAGCGCATTTTTTTGAAGCTGGTACAACAAAATCACTCCACTATATATAAAAGCAGGAGCCTTAGCGCTTGCTTTACTAGGGCTCCTCTCGTTCACTCTCTCATGCTCTCCAAATCTAAGCAACACATAGGTGGCCACACACTCTCTCTCAGCTCACGGCTGGTCACAAATCCGGCCAGACAACCTTGACCGGGGTAGGGGTGTAGGTGCATCGTTCACGCTGTCGTCGGCGGTGAGGGAGGAGACCAACGGCTGCCCACGCGTCCCGATCGGAGGCTGTGTCGTTCTCTCCGAGAGAGCGCCGGCTCGGGAGGGCCTCTGACCCCTTCTTCCTCCCTACGGTATTGTGGCCAAGATGCGGCCTCTCGACGCCATCTTTGCGACATGCCGACGACCCTCAGGTATATATTCCTTCGAAACCTGCCTTGCTCTACTGCCCCAGCTCTCTTCGTGTGGATCCTTTTCTACTTCCGTCCGCTGTTCCAAAGCCACCTAGACTTCTACTAAGGCACGTGCTTTGCACGTATGTTCTGTATGATAGATACTCATATACCTTCTTTTTAGAGAGAGAAATGGGTACTCGTATCTTGAGTAGATATCATAGTGTGTTTGTTCGCATGATCTAAGGACTACTCTGAAATAAGAAGCAAATCACTTGCACAAATCAAACTGAGTTCCAAGTAAGAATTTGATTACAAGATAAAAGTTGTAGTTTTATTATATGTTGTTTCCTGGGTTCCACTGATGTAAAGTTCCAGAGTTGTTTGATGGTTTACATGCATGTTTATGGACTATTTTGTGCAACTAAATAAGTCATTTAGGTCTGACAGACACTCATGTCCTGTATTAGCTTGAGGTATAGCTTATGTATGACTGAAATAAAATATTGCACTTTTTCTATGAATAATAAAAATATTACATTTCTCGATGAAGCAGAATAAAACTTTAGCTAGCATCAGCCATGCAATGTCATGTTATGTGAACAGTGTAAACTTTGCAGTATAGCGGCATCTAAAAAATCCATTTTTGCAGTAATCTAAAAAAATAAGTTAGTAGTAGAGTGTTTATTTCCCAGGTGACAACGGGGAACCAAAATGTGCTAGCTATTTGCCAACTTGTCGTACTTGCATGTGAGGAGGTGGCAGCAGTTTCTGGACATTTCTCAACTTCAGTAGGTGCAATCCAGATTCAATGGGGACTTCTTTATTTGTTTACTTGGAGAGCAGAGTCGGCCATGTGCACAAGGAGCGGGAGCAAATCCGGCAGCTCTTAGCCGTCAGATCATGTCATCCTTTGTTTGATGGACGGCAGTGATATGCATGAGAGGGGAAATGAACGGTGGATTTTGAGCCAATGCTTGTTTGGGCGGGAAAACCGAAGATGGAGTGGTAAATCCAATTTCAAAACTGCCGCATTATAGTAGTAGTAGATTAGAAGTAAAGCTATTTCATACAGTCGACTCAAAGCGTTGGTTCAAACAGGGAAGAAAGTGGGAAAGCTGTAGCATGAATCTAGGACTTGGTTCTAAGAGGAAAACGGGAAAAGTAGTAATATCTGTCACTATTTAAATAACCGTATTTCTTATTTGCGCAAACAGGGATGTCTGTCTCCATATCGTTTCGGGATGTCTGTCTCTGTATCGTTTCTATCCGCGCAATCAAAAGCACACACCTCAGTTTTAGTACAACTGCGCAAAATGAGATGGCTATCCCTCGCTGTCGTCGTCTAACCTCCCGTCTTCAAGGTATCCCTACATTGGTAGTAACTAAGGTAGAATGACCAATGCAATCTAAAAGAAGCTGATTCGTACGTTTTACTTTCTACCAGTTCATCAATGGACCAAGGACTAGCTGGCACGGCTGCACGGCGGTTTTTTGGATAGGTGCGCGGACAAGAGGCATTGTGGTCTGCTTATTTCTGCAAATAGCGGTGCTTAAATGTAGTGGAATGCACAAGCATTTCATCTGGTCAGTACACTGCATGGTTCAGTTCAGCATTCCAGTTGAGACCACAATTATAATTGGTTATTCTGGAATGAGAGAACCTAACCCTGAATGGTGGCAACAAGAAAAACCCAGAGTGAACTCCAGGAAATTTAAGCCTGCCGGGAGGCCCTTTGCTCAGAGATAAGCCTTGCTTGTTTTTTTCCTGATTTGTAAACCTTCTCACAACTTTGTCTTTTGCTGTGAACTAGTATATGTTTGTTATGTTCTATGAATCATTGAGATGTATAAAATTGCTTAACTTATGCTTTTCAAGTTTTTTATGAAGATGAGTTTAATGTGAGTGTTCCACATGAGCGCTAGACTAGCGTGTGAACATTTGGAATTTATTACATTGTGGCCTCAATTAACTGCGTAGTCTAGGTTATGCTCATCCGCCGGATCCTCCCATGTCAACAACGGGCTTTCAACCTGTGGGAGTTTGACCCGGCGTGGCACCGAACTCTGAGCAGGCTCTTTGACCCGACGTACGAAGATGCCTGGAAGGTGCTTTTCAAGGGCGCTGAGGCCCCCGCATCCGCTACCAAGGATTGCAGATTCAGCATGCAGCGTCACGCTCATGCGGTAAGCTGCTTTTACCTTTTACAGGGTATTAGTTTTCATAGTTTGACTCCACGCGGGATCTAAGCTCCCTTACCTTTGACAGGATTGGCCGGAGACGTCCGGACAGATCAATTGTCCGGCTCCTTTGCCCGAAGGCCTAGCGGACGCTCGCTTGGCGAAGCTGCTAGTTCCGGCACCCTACGTGGTGCCGGAGAAGAAGGCCAAGAAGAAGGCCACGGGGACTCGAAAGAGTGCCCAGCGCCAGGAGGTGTCGGATTCATCATCCAACGACTCCAAGGCGCACTCCTCCCATGAAGACGAGGAGGAGGAAGAAGAGACCTCTCCCCCTCCAGCAGGGGGAGGGAAGAAAAGGAAGGCTGCCCCAACCGGGGAGGCTGAAGGGTCCAAGAGGGGAAGACCCCTCCTCCGGACTACTCCACCAACACCGACGACGGCGAAGAGGAGTGGCTGCACAGGGCTAAGCCCCTGGCGAGATCGTAAGTATCCGGATACCAGAGTGATTCATAGTATTCCCCCATTGCACAGTTTTTCCTTACGTCGAACATGATTGTGCAGTCCGCCCAAGGCCGGGCTCGACGAGTCGTCGACTGGCTCCCTGGATTCGTCAGATGTGAACTCGCTTCTGACGGCTTCCTCCCCCCAGCCTACGGACGGCGCTGAGGTGGCTTCCCAATAGGTTCCAAGCCAGGAGGAGGTGGTCCTCGAGGCGCCGCAAGGCAACCTCCCGGACTCCAGGAGTAAAGGGGATAGAACCCCCAAGGGCTCCAAGTCCGGCCTTGAGCCGGACACCGCGCCGGAACCTTCAACGGTTCCGGACTCCGGTAGGCAGCCTCCTTCCAAGAGGAGCAAGCCTACCGAGCCGGTGACCTCCGTCCAACCGGAGGCACCGGACAGTTTGCTGGAGACGCTTAACGGCGCCTCCATCGATGAGGAGCACCGCACTATTATGAGTGCGGTGATCCAGAAGGTTCAGTCCACCAAGAGCGGACTGACTGAATCCTGTGACAGCCTTCTAACAGGCTTTGAGGTATGTAAAGAATATGTAAAAATATTACCGCATAGACAGTAGCCCCTGATGCTTTGTTCGGTGTTCGAAAAGAAAAGCCGAATAGAGGACCTAATAACATTCGTAGGAGTCTAACATGATCAAGTCAATACGCATATGCAGGCTTCACTGCTGGCCTCCGCCGCACTGACTGCGAAGGTGGATACGCTGAAGCAGAACCTCGAGCGGTCCGAGCAAGAGCTCGGCCTAGCCAAGCAGCAGCTCGAGGAGAAGGAAGGTAAGGAATACCTTATTGAAATATGTGAAAGGTGCAATTGCAAAAAGTGACAGGATTAACGCGACTATTGTAGGGGCCACAACTGAGGTGGTGACCCTTAAGCAAGTGTTGTCTGAGGCCGAAAAGAGGGCAGCCACAGACCGCACCGAGCGGGAGAAGCATGAGACGCAGGTTGGTGAGGTGCGGCAAGACCTCCAGGCTCTCATGAAAAAACCTGAGAGTTTGGAGCTTGACTCGAAGACGCGAGAGTCTGAGCTAGCGGCGGCCATTGAAGATGCCAAGTCTGCCAAGGCCGAAGCCTAGAAGGCCCTCCAGGAGGTTGAGGCAATAAAAAGATAGCGGCGGGTAAGGCATTCTTTATGCAAAGCAAGCACGTAAAAGTGAATTACTTGTCACTTACCCGAATCCGGAGCTCTCTAGGAGCATTCACAGATTTGCCCGGTAGCGTGTCGGATGCCGCCGCCTTCTACCGAGCCGAGGAGGGAAGTTCGACGGAGAAGGTGTTCTGGTCTCAGTATGCTGAGGCTGAACACCCGGTGCCCTTAAGCGACCAGCTGAAACAGCTGGTCGAGGTCCATAAGGTGGCCGAACAAGCCATGAAGGGCCTCATAGTCCGGCTGTGGCCTGGAGAGGCCATGCCTGGGAGCTACTTCGGGCTGGTGAGGCGGCTGGTGGAGGCCTGTCCAAGGCTCGAAGTCATCAAGCGCTCCGTATGCATCGAGGGTGCCCGTAGGGTGCTTTCTCGTGCGAAGGTGCACTGGGGCAAGCTGGATGCTGAGAAGCTTGTGAAGGATGGGCCAATGCCGGGCAAGGAGCATCGCAAGCCCGAGATGTTTTATGAGGGCGTTCTGAAGGGTGCCCGCCTTGTGGCGGATGAATGTTCCATGAATGTAATTTTTCAGTAAACTCGCTCGTTTTGTCCTATGTGCTGAAAACTTGTTCATGTGCGCTAAGCAATGCTTTTTGAATTTAAAATATTACCTTCTGTGCGACCATTTATCAAATTTGAGAGATGGCGAGTCGTCGGCTTCTACCCCATGGCACGAGTGTTGGGGTGTTCGGGATAAACATGAGCGCTCTTTTCCCCATTCTTGGGTCCTTCGAGGGAGCCGCTCAACACAACGAACAAGGCAATCGGACTATAATGCTTGAACACTCTCACTTAGCCATAGAATTCTATAATTTTAAATTTCGGCGAAGCCCGTAGTGTTCGGAAGACCGAGTTCGGGGCACTATCCACGCCTAGGCCGGACAAAGCCGACTCCTCGCTCTAAGCGGAATAAGTCTTTAGGGACTCGAAAACCTCTCAAACAGCGACCAGCTCTCGCCTCATCATGACGGTCAGTGTTAGCTTTCTCTACTGAGGTGCTTAGCCCAGCTCAACTAGGGCACTATCGCAGTAGTTCTCCTAGTGCTACCTTAGCCGATATAACGGAACGTAAGGTACCAAAACATAGGAGCCGGGCAAACCCAACTATTGACCCAAGACATGATTCGGAGCCGATGCATATAATGCTATAAGTTCGGGGTGCCGCACTTGTGAAAGTGTTCGGACTTCTCACACCATGTTGTGGGGTACTTAAGCCCCTGGCGTATTGGCCGTACCAAAGTGTACGGGGGCAACATGTCATTAATGAACATATATTCATAAAAAAGAGGTAATGCAATAATAGACGGAAGCTATGCATTGTTTATTTAAAAAAGCTGCGATCAAAGCAGAACGATACCAATAGCGCGATAAGCAAAAGATGGGACTATCAAATATGTCGTTTCCAGGGGCGAGCTGCGGAATGTTATGCGAAACAGGTATACTACTCGTTATAGAGACCACCTTAGAGTTCCGTAGTGCGGCCTAGCTTTCTGCTTCCCTGGTTGTATCGTTTGTGCGGCAATTGTACTGCCGGACAAGCCTTCCGAAGAATGGAGTCCTGAAAATAAGAGAAAATTAAGAAATCGGCAGCCCCTAGTGCGGTTTAAGCTGCATTTCGGGCGTGCCGTGATGGTGCCCCTCCCCTGTGCCCATGGTATTTCTAGAGCGTAGTTATGTACGCGCAACACTGGTTTCGCAAGTTCGCGAGGGCTGGGGTTGGGGCTGCATTGCTACGCTTGCTCGGAACGTGCCAGGCGGTCTTGTTGTAGGTTATTCCGGGCGCGCTTGACGGTGTCCGGACGTTTAATGGCCGGACTGGAGAATTGCCTTGAGAGGCTGCTTTGTACTTCCGCTGCGATAGTCGCCTTATGCTCCTCCGTTCGGAGAGAGCGCTCGGTGTTTCCATTGACCGTGATGACTCCTCGAGGGCCTGGCATCTTGAGTTTGAGGTATGCGTAGTACGGCACCGCATTGAACTTGGCAAATGCGGTTCACCCGAGCAGTGCGTGATAGCCACTGCGGAACGGGACTATGTCGAAGATTAACTCCTCGCTTCGGAAATTATCCGGAGATTCGAAGACCACTTCAAGTGTAAATGAGCCTGTACAGTTGGCTTCTACACCTGGTATGACGCCTTTAAAGGTCGTTCTGGTGGGTTTAATCCTCGAGGGATCGATGCCCATTTTCCGCACTTTATCCTGATAAAGCAGGTTCAGGCTGCTGCAGCCGTCCATAAGGACTCTAGTGAGGTGAAATCCGTCAATAATTGGGTCTAGAACCAATGCGGCAAATCCGCCATGACGGATGCTAGTGGGGTGGTCCCTTCGATCAAAAGTGATCGGGCAGGAAGACCATGGGTTGAACTTTTGGGCGACTGGCTCCATCGCGTATACGTCCCTTAGCGCACGCTTCCGCTCCGTCTTGGGGACGTGGGTTGCATATATCATGTTCACCGTCCGCACTTGTGGGGGAAAACATTTCTGTCCACTGTTGTTCGGTGGCCAGGGCTCCTCCTCGTCATCGCTATGCAACCCCTTGTCTCTGCTTTCGGCATTTAACTTGCCTGCCTGCTTGAACACCCAACAATCCCTGTTGGTGTGAATGGCTGGTTTTTCGGGGGTGCCATGTGAAAGCACAAGTGCTCCCTAGGTGGTTTTGTTAATTAATGACAACATATCTCTTGTTTGACTAACGTTTCTATCTAGTATGTTTCAGATAAGTTTCAACAATGGAGTGGCATGGACTAAAGGTTGTGGGAAATTTTCCAAGATGCTAAGGACAAAGGATTGGCTAAAGCTTAAAGCTCAAGACTCTTCATTTTACATTTTAGTGATCCAAGATCACATTGAGTCCATAGGAAAAGCTAATACTATCAAGGAGGGATGAGGTGTTTCTTAATGAGCCTCTTGCTTCAAGTGCTTAATGATATGCTCCAAAATCCTCAGCTACTTTCCCACTTCCACATATAACCTAAACCTAAGCCAAACTCGGACCTACCGATTATTTCTATCCGGCGCCACCGAGTTTCACTTATCATAGCCATTGCCAAACCCTAGCAAATCGGTTCTACCGATAGGGATCTCGGTCTCACCGAGATGGGATTGTAATCTCACTGTGTGTGTCCATTGCCAAAATCGGCTCACCGATCTTGTGCAATCAGTACTACCGAGGTTACAATGCAAACTCATTGTGTATGCTCATTACCAAAATTGGTCTCACCGAGTTTGTGTAATCGGTCCCACCGAGTTTGCGTGACCAACCCTCTAGTTAGGTTATTACCAAATCGGTCTCACTGAGATTACGTTATGCCCTAACCCTAACCATATCGGTCCTACCGAGTTACATGCCAGTCCCACCGAAAATCTCTAACGGTCACTAGGTTTACTATTTTGGTCCGACCGAGTTTGTTGATTCGGTCCCACCGAGATTGGTAAATTGTGTGTAACGGTTGGATTTTGTGAGGAGGCTATATATACCCCTCCACCTCCTCTTCACTTGTGGAGAGAGCCATCAGAACACATCTACACTTCCAACTCATATGTTCTGAGAGAGAACTACCTACTCATGTGTTGAGGCCAAGATATTCCATTCCTACCACATGAATCTTGATCTCTAGCCTTCCCCAAGTTGCTTTCCACTCAAATCTTCTTTCCACCAAATCCAAATCCTGTGAGAGAGAGTTGAGTGTTGGGGAGACTATCATTTGAAGCACAAGAGCAAGGAGTTCATCATCAACACACCATTTGTTACTTCTTGGAGAGTGGTGTCTCCTAGATTGGCTAGGTGTCACTTGGGAGCCTCCGACACGATTGTGGAGTTGAACCAAGGAGTTTGTAAGGGCAAGGAGATCGCCTACTTCGTGAAGATCTAGCGCTAGTGAGGCAAGTCCTTCCTGGGCGATGGCCATGGTGGGATTGACAAGGTTGCTTCTTCGTGGACCCTTCGTGGGTGGAGCCCTCCGTGGACTCGCGCAACCGTTACCCTTCGTGGGTTGAAGTATCCATCAACGTGGATGTAGGATAGCACCACCTATCCGAACCACGGGAAAAACATCCGTGTCTCCAATTGCGTTTGAATTCTCCAAACCCTTCCCTTTACATTCTTGCAAGTTGCATGCTTTACTTTCCGCTGCCTATATACTCTTTGCTTGCTTGCTTGATATGTATTGTGAATGTTGAAATTGTGCCTAAACTCCACTTAAACCAAAAAATCTTAAAAACTACAACTTTAGCATTAAGTGTCTAATCACCCCCCCTCTAGACACATCTACTTCAAGGTCCTACAAGTGGTATCAGAGCTTTGGTCTCCATTGCCTTGGTTTAATCACCATTGGAGGAAGATGGATGTGTCTACTTTAGGGAGTCTTAGACATAGAGTGCCTATTCTTGATGGAGAGTATTTTCATGAGTGGAAAAATGAGATGCTTGTAATTTTCAATCAATATCATTTGAACAAGTATATTGCTAGCCCTTGTGCACCTCATATTGATCCTTTGCATCCTACCCTAGATGAAGATATCGACATAATTCGCAATCTTAGAACTATTGAGCTCATCATTAGAGGATTGCCCAAAAATTTGATTGCTAGTTTGCCTACTCTTAATTGTGCCTATACTATATGGAAATTTCTTGAGGAACGATTTCCCGATTATTCCTTGAAAAATTTGGATGAAATTCTCCATAAATCTATTGCCTTGAGTAAGATGAACTCTAGTGATCCTAGTTTTGGTGATTGTCTATTTGAGCTTACCAATCTCAAGCGTGCTAAAGGAGATGTTGGAATCATTATATCCGAAGCTATAAGAATTCATAAAGGTGACCACTTTGATGATCATTTATCTAATGAATTACCCTCTCTAGGAAATGATGAGTCACAAGATCATGGTGAACATGGATACTATGATGATGATGATGATGATAGTGACTTCGATCTTGATGATGCAATGAGACATTTTGGTCTTATGGAAAATCTTCGGGGATATGTGTTAGGAGGAAAGGAATGGGTTCTTGATAGTGGATGTACTGATCATATGACCGGAGATGAAGAGATGTTTCGTGAGCTTGCTGAAAATGACGGCCCTCGAAAATATGTCACCTTTGGTGATAATTCAAAGGGTAAAGTGGTTGGCCTTGGTAAGGTGGCCATCTCACATGATAGTTCCATTCAAAATGTCATGCTCGTTGAATCTCTCGGCTACAACTGACTTTCAGTATCTAGACTTGCTGATTTTGGTTTGAATGTCCTATTTACTGAGGTAGATTGCCAAGTGTTTCGTCGAGACAATCATAAAATGGTCTTTACCGGTATGCGTAGAGGTGATCTTTACATTGTTGATTTCTCTAAAAAGGCACAACCTAAAACTTGCTTTATTGCTAAATCCTCAAAAGGTTGGTTGTGGCATAGGCGACTTGGTCACGTTGGCATGAGAAACCTTGACAAGCTTATTAAAGGAAATCATATCCTTGGAGTTAACGATGTCATATTTGATAAGGATAGACTTTGCAGTGCTTGTCAAGCAGGTAAACAGGTTGGAGGAAGGCATCCCGTGAAGAACATCATGACCACAAGGAGGCCACTCGAGCTACTTCATATGGATCTTTTTGGTCCCAACGCCTACAAGAGTCTTGGTGGAAATTCTTTTGGTCTAGTTATAGTTGATGATTTTTCAAGATTTACGTGGGTGTTCTTTCTTGATGACAAGTCGCAGGTCCAGAAGATCTTCAAAAACTTCGCTAGGAAGGCCCAAAATCAGTTTGACGTGAAGATCAAGAAGGTTCGGAGTGACAACGGAACGGAGTTCAAGAACGCAAATGTGGATACCTTTCTTGACGAAGAAGGGACTTCACACGAGTTCTCAGCAACGTACACACCTCAACAAAATGGAGTTGTTGAGAGGAAGAACCGGACGCTCATCAAAATGGCGAGAATGATGCTTGATGAGTACAAGACGCCGAAGCACTTTTGGGCAGAAGCGGTTGAGACAGCTTGTCATGCAACAAATCGCTTGTATCTTCACAAGCTACTCGACAAGACGGCATACGAGCTCCTCACCGGTAACAAACCCCAAGTTGGATACTTTCAAGTATTCGGCTCAAAGTGCTACATTCTTGACAAGCATCATCGCTCAAAGTTTGCTCCTAAATCTCATGAAGGTTTTCTACTTGGTTATGGCTCAAACTCTCACACTTACCGTCTCTACAACAATTTCACCCGAAAGGTTGAAGAGACGGTAGATGTGAAGTTTGATGAATCTAATGGCTCGCAAGTAGAGCAATTTCCAATTGATGTAGGAGACAAAGACCCTTCAGAAGCAATCCAAAACTTGTCTATTGGCAAAATTCGTCCAACGGAGGTGAAGGAGAGTACCTCGTCCATCCAAGTGGAAGCTTCTACTTCACGACAAGGTGAACCAAGAATTGATACGGAAGCATCCACAAGTGGGACACAACAAGATGAAGAAGATGTTCAACGAAGACCCAAGCAAAAGCTCTCACGAGTTCGAGCAAGAATTGCCAAAGATCATCCCGTCGAGCAAATCTACAATGATATTCAAACTGGGAGAATCACTCGCTCAAAAACTCGTTTAGCTAACTTTTGTGAAAACTATTCATTCATCTCTAGCATTGAACCTATGAAGGTTGAAGAAGCATTGGAAGGTCCGGATTGGATAAAGGCTATGCATGAAGTGCTACACAACTTTGAGAGAAACCAAGTTTGGACATTGGTTGAGAAGCCCGATAACAACCACAACATCATTGGTACCAAATGGGTGTTTCGCAACAAGCAAGATGAAGATGGACAAGTGGTTCGCAACAAAGCACGTCTCGTCGCCCAAGGGTACACACAAGTCGAAGGTACGGACTATGGTGAGACATATGCTCCCATTGCTAGACTTGAGTCCATTCGCATCTTACTTGCCTATGCTAATCACCATAATATCACCTTGTACCAAATGGACATTAAAAGTGCTTTTCTAAATGGTGAAACAGAGGAGGAAGTTTATGTCAAACAACCTCCCGGCTTTATCAATCCTAAGAAACCAAATCATGTTTACAAACTTCACAAAGCTCTTTATGGTCTTAAACAAGCTCCTGGAGCATGGTATAAATGCTTGACCAAGTTCCTTATTGCAAGTGGTTTTGAAATTGGTAAAATTGATTCTACTCCTTTTACTAAAAGGGTTAATGGAGAACTATTTGTACGCCAAATTTATGTTGATGATATCATATTTGGTTCAACTAACCCTCTCTTTAGTGAAAAGTTTGGAAAGCTAATGTCAGAGAAGTTTGAGATGTCTATGATGAGTGAACTCAAATTCTTTCTCGGTTTGCAAATCAAGCAAACTAAGGAAGGTACATTTGTCTGTCAAACGAAGTACACCAAGTACTTATTCAAGAAGTTCAATATGCAAGAATGCAAAGGTATGCCTACACCCATGCCTACTAGTGGACATCTTGATTTGACCAAAGATGGTGAACCGGTTGATCAAAAGGTTTATCGCTCTATGATTGGTTCTTTGTTATACCTATGTGCTTCACGTCCCGACATTATGCTAAGTGTGTGCATGTGTGCACGTTATCAAGCTGCTCCTAAAGAATGTCATCTTAAGGCCGTGAAAAGGATAGTGAGATACTTAATTCATACACCAAACTTTGGCATTTGGTATCCTAAGAGGTTTTCTTTTGATCTTGTTGGCTATTCCGTCTCGGATTATGCCGGAGACAAGGTTGATAGAAAGTCCACTTCGGGTACTTGTCAATTTCTTGGTAGATCTCTTGTGTCTTGGTCTTCCAAGAAACAAAACTCGGTATCCTTATCCACCGCCGAAGCGGAATACATTGCCGCTGGTTCATGTTGTGCTCAATTACTTTGGATGACCCAAACTCTTAAATATTATGGGATCTATGTGAAACATGTTCCACTGCTTTGTGATAATGAAAGTGCAATCAAAATTGGTCATAATCCTGTACAACATTCTCGAACTAAGCATATTGAAGTTCGTCATCATTTCATTCGAGACCATGTTGCTAAGGGTGACATTGATCTTAAGCATGTTCGCACCGATAAGAAATTAGCGGATATATTTACTAAACCTCTTGATGATAAAGTATTTTGCAGGTTTAGAGGTGAATTGAACATTATTGATGCTTCGGACTTGGAGTAGGAACTCCATTGGATACATGCAAGACATGAGCTTATGACTAATCCATGATATATCTCTTATGATGACTATCTTATGTCTTTGATATATTTGTACCTTGCATGTTGTCTAACCCATGTAGGTGCTTGGTTGAATCTAATTCCATGAGATTGCGACTCACTCACATCTTGAGCAATCTCTACATCACCAAGTCTCTACACAATGGTGGTTGAAGACAAGGAAGCACAAAACCATTCAAACATATCCTTTGACAAATTCTATGTTGAGCTTCATGATTGTCATTTTTGGATACACAAGTGCTCTTCCTTGCAAGAACTAACCCATGTAGGTAGATGAACTCAAACTCCAAGTGGTGCTCCCAACTCTTGATGAGCTACATCAACCTTGAGCACCCACACAAGTTCAACTACATGAGCAAGAACCGCACCACCACCCAAGGTATGTTATTCCATCTTAGAGAAGCTTTACTCCAAGACATGAGTCAAAGCAACTCAACAAGATGTGAATACATCAAGATGCTTAAACGAAAAATGGTAACCCCATTTTGAGCTTAAATGATGAGTATGACCTATGATCAAGTGTTCTCACTTGACTCCTAAGTCAATATACTCTAACATAGGTGACTATGTCACCGCCCAACTCTAGATGAAGTTCTCTTGTGTTCTTTTCTGTGTTATTGCATTTGTCTCATGCATATTTATTTTCTTTCTCTTTTTCAGTTTCTTCTCTTTTCTTTTTGTTTTTGTTCTGCATTTTTTGCATTCAATTCCTTGCAAATCCTTCAGATAATTCATTGCAAATCTTTGTGAGATCCTACATATGTTTAGTGAGCTGAGGTGACAAGTATTTTTCTCTGTGTTGAACTCGGTTTCACCGACTTGTAGTTTTCGGTCCAACCAAATCTTTTCGGCCCCACCGAAACATGCCACTCGGTGCCACCGACTTCACAACAGGAAAAAAAGTTTGCCACTTGTTCTATATTTCTTCTGATCCAGCTCTACTCAATGAATCTTGTCCTCTACAAGCATCACAGTTTTATCCATTGCTTTGTGCTGAGTCTCAAGGACCAAACCTATACGACGGATTCCAGAAAGCCCTTCTTGGAAATTGATGTCAAAGGGGGAGAGAGAGATCACATCAAAGCTTATCACCTACAAGGTAGAAAGTATTCAGGGGGAGAAAGAGATTTCCAGGGGGAGAGAATACTCAAGGATCCCAGATGCTTGATGTTCAAGAGGAGAGATGTCACATGTCTTTTTGGGGGAAAGACATGTTCATATGTGCTTATTTGCATTAAGTTCTATCCATTTGTATCTTTCAGCTCTGATTTTCTGTTCCCTATCTTCTCCCAATATCCCATGTAAGATTCAGGGGGAGGAAGACACCTAAGGGAAAGAAATCAGTCAAATTCATTGCATATCTTTACTCTTGGGGACATGTTGAATCCATTGTGGTACTTTGTACTCACTCTCTACATGTCATCCCAGACTTGGTACTCTTGTGGCTTCTTTGGTTTGCTCTGGCTAGTGGAGGTACCTGTGTTATCTAACCTTGTTTGTGCAGGTTCATTCCATCCTAAGCCAGCTAAAGACTACAAGGTAAGTGTATGCATCAAAATCATGAGTATGAGGAATTCTTGCTTATGTACATACTGTTTGCAAGAAGGACTCATGAGCATGAAGGTATTTTCCTTGATAATCGTTTGCTCTGATGCATATGGCCAAGATACATGTAACACATTGCCTACTCTGTCATGGTTATGCTCTCACATGCCTCTATATTTCACATTTACATGAGTGCATACATGTAGGGGGGGCCTATGCTTGTTACATGTCCTTCCAAAGCTTTACTTGTTGTTCTTTATATCTTTATCTAAAGCTTTGATGTATGTTGCCATCAATTACCAAAAAGGGGGAGATTGAAAGCACAAGTGCTCCCTAGGTGGTTTTGGTAATTAATGACAACATATCTCTTGTTGGACTAACGTTTCTATCTAGTATGTTTCAGATAAGTTCAACAATGGAGTGGCATGGACTAAAGGATGTGGGAAATTTTCCAAGATGCTAAGGACAAAGGATTGGCCAAAGCTTAAAGCCCAAGACTCTTCATTTTACATTTTAGTGATCCAAGATCACATTGAGTCCATAGGAAAAGCCAATACTATCAAGGAGGGATGAGGTGTTTCTTAATGAGCCTCTTGCTTCAAGTGCTTAATGATATGCTCCAAAATCCTCAGCTACTTTCCCACTTCCACATATAACCTAAACCTAAGCCTAACTCAGACCTACCGATTATTTCTATCCGGCGCCACCGAGTTTCACTTGTCATAGCCATTGCCAAACCCTAGCAAATCGGTTCTACCGATAGGGATCTCGGTCTCACCGAGATGGGATTGTAATCTCACTATGTATGTCCATTGCCAAAATCGGTCTCACCGATCTTGTGCAATCGGTACTACCGAGGTTACAATGCAAACTCACTGTGTATGCTCATTACCGAAATCGGTCTCACCGAGTTTGTGTAATCGTACCCACCGAGTTTGCCTGACCAACCCTCTGGTTAGCTTATTACCAAATCGGTCTCACCGAGATTACGTTATGCCCTAACCCTAACCATATCGGTCCTACCGAGTTGCATGTCAGTCCCACCGAAAATCTCTAACGGTCACTAGGTTTACTATTTCGGTCCGGCCGAGTTTGTTGATTCGGTCCCACCGAGATTGGTAAATTGTGTGTAACGGTTGGATTTTGTGTGGAGGCTATATATACCCCTCCACCTCCTCTTCACTCATGGAGAGAGCCATCAGAACACATCTACACTTCCAACTCATATGTTCTGAGAGAGAACCCCCTACTCATGTGTTGAGGCCAAGATATTCCATTCCTACCACATGAATCTTGATCTCTAGCCTTCCCCAAGTTGCTTTCCACTCAAATCTTCTTTCCACCAAATCCAAATCCTGTGAGAGAGAGTTGAGTGTTGGGGAGACTATCATTTGAAGCACAAGAGCAAGGAGTTCATCATCAACACACCATTTGTTACTTCTGAAGGAAATATGCCCTAGAGGCAATAATAAAGTTATTATTTATTTCCTTATATCATGATAAATGTTTATTATTCATGCTAGAATTGTATTAACCGGAAACATAATACATGTGTGAATACATAGACAAACTTAGTGTCACTAGTATGCCTCTACTTGACTAGCTCGTTAATCAAAGATGGTTATGTTTCCTAACCATGAACAAGGTCTTGTTATTTGATTAACGAGGTCACATCATTAGTTGAATTATCTGATTGACATGACCCATTTCATTAGCTTAGCACCCGATCGTTTAGTATGTTGCTGTTGCTATTCTTCATGACTTATACATGTTCCTATGACTATGATATTATGCAACTCCCGTTTACCGGAGGAACACTTTGGGTACTACCAAACGTCACAACGTAACTGGGTGATTATAAAGGAGTACTACAGGTGTCTCCAAAGGTAGATGTTGGGTTGGCGTATTTCGAGATTAGGATTTGTCACTCCGATTGTCGGAGAGGTATCTCTGGGCCCTCTCGGTAATGCACATCACATAAGCCTTGCAAGCATTGTGACTAATGAGTTAGTTGCGAGATGATGTATTACGGAACGAGTAAAGAGACTTGCCGGTAACGAGATTGAACTAGGTATTGGATACCGACGATCGAATCTCGGGCAAGTAACATACCGATGACAAAGGGAACAACGTATGTTGTTATGCGGTCTGACCAATAAAGATCTTCGTAGAATATGTAGGAGCCAATATGGGCATCCAAGTCCCGCTATTGGTTATTGACCGGAGATGTGTCTCAGTCATGTCTACATTGTTCTCGAACCGTAGGGTCCGCACGCTTAACGTTATGATGACAGTTATTATGAGTTTATGCATTTTGATGTACCGAAGTTAGTTCGGAGTCCCAGATGTGATCATGGACATGACGAGGAGTCTCGAAATGGTCGAGACATAAAGATTGATATATTGGATGACTATATTCGGACACCGGAAGTGTTCCGGGTGATTTCGGAGAAAACCGGAGAGCCGGAGGGTTACCGGAACCCTACCGGGAGAAGTTATGGGCCTTATGGGCTTTAGTGGAGAGAGAGAAGGGCTGCCAGAGGTGGGCCGCGCGCCACCTCCTCCCTGGTCCGAATTGGACTAGGGGAGGGGGGCGGCGCCCCCCTTTCCTTCTCCCACTCCACCTCTTTCCCCCTCCTAGTAGGAGTCCTACTCCTACTAGGAGGAGGACTCCTCCTTGGCGCGCCACACCAGGCCGGCCGGCCTCCTCCCCTTGCTCCTTTATATACGGGGGCAGGGGCACCCCGAGACACACAAGTTGATCCACGTGATCGTTCCTTAGCCGTGTGCGGTGCCCCCTGCCACCATATTCCACCTCGATCATATCGTTGTAGTGCTTAGGCGAAGCCCTGCATCGGTAGAACATCAAGATCGTCATCACGCCGTCGTGCTGACGGAACTCCTCCCCGAAGCTTTGCTGGATCGGAGCCCGGGGATCGTCATCGAGCTGTACGTGTGCTAAGAACTCGGAGGTGCCGGAGTAACGGTGCTTGGATCGGTCAGATCGGGAAGAATACGTACGACTACTTCCTCTATGTTGTGTCAACGCTTCCATTGCGATCTACAAGGGTACGTAGATCAGACTCTCCCCCTCGTTGCTATGCATCACCATGATCTTGCGTGCGCGTAGGAAAATTTTGAAATTACTACGTTCCCCAACAGTGGCATCCGAGCCTAGGTTTTATGGTTTGATGTTATATGCACGAGTAGAACACAAGTGAGTTGTGGGCGATACAAGTCATACTGCCTACTAGCATGTCATACTTTGGTTCAGCGGTATTGTTGGACGAGACGACCCGGACCAACCTTACGCGTACGCTTACGCGAGACCGGTTCCCTCGACGTGGTTTGCACATAGATGGCTTGCGGGCGACTGTCTCTCCAACTTTAGGTGAACCGAGTATGGCTACGCCCGGTCCTTGAGAAGGTTAAAACGGAGTCTATTTGACAAACTATCGTTGTGGTTTTGATGCGTAGGTAAGATTGGTTCTTTCTTAAGCCCGTAGTAGCCACGTAAAACTTGCAACAACAAAGTAGAGGACGTCTAACTTGTTTTTGCAGGGCATGTTGTGATGTGATATGGTCAAGACATGATGCTAAATTTTATTGTATGAGATGATCATGTTTTGTAACTGAGTTATCGGCAACTGGCAGGAGCCATATGGTTGTCGCTTTATTGTATGCAATGCAATCGCGATGTAATGCTTTACTTTATCACTAAACGGTAGCGATAGTCATGGAAGCATAAGATTGGCGAGATGACAACGATGCTACGATGGAGATCAAGGTGTCGCGCCGGTGACGATGGTGATCATGACGGTGCTTCGGAGATGGAGATCACAAGCACAAGATGATGATGGCCATATCATATCACTTATATTGATTGCATGTGATGTTTACCTTTTTATGCATCTTATCTTGCTTTGATTGACGGTAGCATTATAAGATGATCTCTCACTAAATTATCAAGAAGTGTTCTCCCTGAGTATGCACCGTTGCGAAAGTTCTTCGTGCTGAGACACCACGTGATGATCGGGTGTGATAGGCTCTACGTTCAAATACAACGGGTGCAAAACAGTTGCACACGCGGAATACTCAGGTTATACTTGACGAGCCAAGCATATACAGATATGGCCTCAGAACACGGAGACCGAAAGGTCGAGCGTGAATCATATAGTAGATATGATCAACATAATGATGTTCACCGATGAAACTACTCCATCTCACGTGATGATCGGACATGGTTTAGTTGATTTGGATCACGTGATCACTTAGAAGATTAGAGGGATGTCTATCTAAGTGGGAGTTCTTAAGTAATATGATTAATTGAACTTAAATTTATCATGAACTTAGTACCTGATAGTATCTTGCTTGTTTATGTTGATTGTAGATAGATGGCTCGTGCTGTTGTTCCGTTGAATTTTAATGCGTTCCTTGAGAAAGCAAAGTTGAAAGATGATGGTAGCAATTACACGGACTGGGTCCGTAACTTGAGGATTATCCTCATTGCTGCACAGAAGAATTACGTCCTGGAAGCACCGCTGGGTGCCAGGCCTGCTGCTGGAGCAACACCAGATGTTATGAATGTCTGGCAGAGCAAAGCTGATGACTACTCGATAGTTCAGTGTGCCATGCTTTACGGCTTAGAATCGGGACTTCAACGACGTTTTGAACGTCATGGAGCACATGAGATGTTTCAGGAGTTGAAGTTAATATTTCAAGAAAATGCCCAGATTGGGAGATATGAAGTGTCCAATAAGTTCTATAGATGCAAGATGGAAGAGAACAGTTCTGTCAGTGAGCATATACTCAAAATGTCTGGGTATAATAATCACTTGATTCAATTGGGAGTTAATCTTCCAGATGATTGCGTCATTAACAGAATTCTCCAATCACTGCCACCAAGCTACAAGAGCTTCGTGATGAACTATAATATGCAAGGGATGAACAAGACTATTCCCGAGCTCTTCGCAATGCTGAAAGCTGCGGAGGTAGAAATCAAAAAGGAGCATCAAGTGTTGATGGTTAACAAAACCACTAGTTTCAAGAAAAAGGGCAAAGGAAGAAGAAGGGGAACTTCAAGAAGAACGGCAAGCAAGTTGCTGCTCAGGAGAAGAAACCCAAGTCTGGACCTAAGCCTGAAACTGAGTGTTTCTACTTCAAGCAGTCTGGTCACTGGAAGCGGAACTGCCCCAAGTATTTGGCGGATAAGAAGGATGGCAAGGTGAACAAAGGTATATGTGATATACATGTTATTGATATGTACCTTACTAATGCTCGCAGTAGCACCTGGGTATTTGATACTGGTTCTGTTGCTAATATTTGCAACTCGAAATAGGGACTACGGATTAAGCGAAGATTGGCTAAGGACGAGGTGACGATGCGCGTGGGAAACGGTTCCAAAGTCGATGTGATCGCAGTCGGCACGCTACCTCTACATCTACCTTCGGGATTAATATTAGACCTAAATAATTGTTATTTGGTGCCAGCGTTGAGCATGAACATTATATCTGGATCTTGTTTAATGCGAGACGGTTATTCATTTAAATCAGAGAATAATGGTTGTTCTATTTATATGAGTAATATCTTTTATGGTCATGCACCCTTGAAGAGTGGTCTATTCTTGTTAAATCTCGATAGTAGTGATACACATATTCATAATGTAGAAGCCAAAAGATGCAGAGTTGATAATGATAGTGCAACTTATTTGTGGCACTGCCGTTTAGGTCATATCGGTGTAAAGCGCATGAAGAAACTCCATACTGATGGACTTTTGGAACCACTTGATTATGAATCACTTGGTACTTGCGAACCGTGCCTCATGGGCAAGATGACTAAAACACCGTTCTCCGGTACTATGGAGAGAGCAACAGATTTGTTGGAAGTCATACATACAGTTGTATGCGGTCCGATGAATATTGAGGCTCGTGGCGGATATCGTTATTTTCTCACCTTCACAGATGATTTAAGCAGATATGGGTATATCTACTTAATGAAACATAAGTCTGAAACATTTGAAAAGTTCAAAGAATTTCAGAGTGAAGTTGAAAATCATCGTAACAAGAAAATAAAGTTTCTACGATCTGATCGTGGAGGAGAATATTTGAGTTACGAGTTTGGTGTACATTTGAAAAATTGTGGAATAGTTTTGCAACTCACGCCACCCGGAACACCACAACGTAATGGTGTGTCCGAACGTCGTAATCGTACTTTACTAGATATGGTGCGATCTATGATGTCTCTTACTGATTTACCGCTACCGTTTTGGGGATACGCTCTAGAGACGGCCGCATTCACATTAAATAGGGCACCATCAAAATCCGTTGAGACGACGCCTTATGAACTATGGTTTGGCAAGAAACCAAAGTTGTCGTTTCTGAAAGTTTGGGGCTGCGATGCTTATGTGAAAAAGCTTCAACCTGATAAGCTCGAACCCAAATCGGAGAAATGTGTCTTCATAGGATATCCAAAGGAAACTATTGGATACACCTTCTATCACAGATCCGAAGGCAAGACTTTTGTTGCTAAATTCGGAAACTTTCTTGAGAAGGAGTTTCTCTCGAAAGAAGTGAGTGGGAGGAAAGTAGAACTTGACGAGGTAACTGTACCCGCTCCCTTATTGGAAAGTAGTACATTACAGAAAACTGTTTCTGCAACACCTACACCAATAAGTGAGGAAGCTAATGATAATGATCATGAAACTTCAGAACAAGATACTACTGAACCTCGTAGATCAACCAGAGCAAAATCCGTGCCAAAGTGGTACGGTAATCCAGTTCTGGAAGTCATGCTGCTAGATCATGATGAACCTACGAACTATGAAGAAGCGATGGTGAGCCCAGATTCCGCAAAGTGGCTTGAAGCCATGAAATCTGAGATGGGATCCATGTATGAGAAGAAAGTATGGACTTTGGTTGACTTGCCCAATGATCGGCAAGCAATTGAGAATAAATGGATCTTCAAGAAAAAGACTGACGCTGATGGTAATGTTACTGTCTATAAAGCTCGACTTGTTGCAAAAGGTTTTCGACAAGTTCAAGGGGTTGACTACGATGAGACCTTCTCACCCGTAGCGATGCTTAAGTCTGTCCGAATCATGTTAGCAATTGCCGCGTTTTATGATTATGAAATATGGCAGATGGATGTCAAAACTGCATTCCTGAATGGATTTCTAGAAGAAGAGTTGTATATGATGCAACCAGAAGGTTTTGTCGATCCAAAAGGAGCTAACAAAGTGTGCAAGCTCCAGCGATCCATTTATGGACTGGTGCAAGCATCTCGGAGTTGGAATAAACGCTTTGATAGTGTGATCAAAGCATTTGGTTTTATACAGACTTTTGGAGAAGCATGTATTTACAAGAAAGTGAGTGGGAGCTCTGTAGCATTTCTGCTATTATATGTGGATGACATATTGCTGATTGGAAATGATATAGAATTTCTGGATAGCATAAAGGGATACTTGAATAAGAGTTTTTCAATGAAAGACCTCGGTGAAGCTGCTTACATATTGGGCATTAAGATCTATAGAAATAGATCGAGACGCTTAATTGGACTTTCACAAAGCACATACCTTGACAAAATTTTGAAAAAGTTCAAAATGGATCAAGCAAAGAAAGGGTTCTTGCCTGTGTCACAAGGTGTGAAGTTGAGTCAGACTCAATGCCCGACCACTGCAGAAGATATAGAGAAAATGAAAGATGTTCCCTATGCTTCAGCCATAGGCTCTATCATGTATGCAATGCTGTGTACCAGACCTGATGTGTGCCTTGCTATAAGTTTAGCAGGGAGGTACCAAAGTAATCCAGGAATGGATCACTGGACAGCGGTCAAGAACATCCTGAAATACCTGAAAAGGACTAAGGATATGTTTCTCGTATATGGAGGTGACAAAGAGCTCACCGTAAGGGGTTACGTTGATGCAAGCTTTGACACTGATCCGGACGATTCTAAATCACAGACCGGATACGTGTTTACATTAAACGGTGGAGCTATTAGTTGGTGCAGTTCTAAACAAAGCGTCGTAGCGGGATCTACATGTGAAGCGGAGTACATAGCTGCTTCGGAAGCAGCGAACGAAGGAGTCTGGATGAAGGAGTTCATATCCGATCTAGGTGTCATACCTAATGCATCGGGTCCAATAAAAATCTTTTGTGACAATACTGGTGCAATTGCCTTGGCAAAGGAATCCAGATTTCACAAGAGGACCAAGCACATCAAGAGACGCTTCAATTCCATCCGGGATCTAGTCCAGGTGGGAGACATAGAGATTTGTAAGATACATACGGATCTGAATGTTGCAGACCCGTTGACTAAGCCTCTTCCACGAGCAAAACATGATCAGCACCAAGGCTCCATGGGTGTTAGAATCATTACTATGTAATCTAGATTATTGACTGTAGTGCAAGTGGGAGACTGAAGGAAATATGCCCTAGAGGCAATAATAAAGTTATTATTTATTTCCTTATATCATGATAAATGTTTATTATTCATGCTAGAATTGTATTAACCGGAAACATAATACATGTGTGAATACATAGACAAACTTAGTGTCACTAGTATGCCTCTACTTGACTAGCTCGTTAATCAAAGATGGTTATGTTTCCTAACCATGAACAAGGTCTTGTTATTTGATTAACGAGGTCACATCATTAGTTGAATGATCTGATTGACATGACCCATTTCATTAGCTTAGCACCCGATCGTTTAGTATGTTGTTGTTGCTATTCTTCATGACTTATACATGTTCCAATGACTATGAGATTATGCAACTCCCATTTACCGGAGGAACAGTTTGGGTACTACCAAACGTCACAACGTAACTGGGTGATTATAAAGGAGTACTACAGGTGTCTCCAAAGGTAGATGTTAGGTTGGCGTATTTCGAGATTAGGATTTGTCACTCCGATTGTCGGAGAGGTATCTCTGGGCCCTCTCGGTAATGCACATCACATAAGCCTTGCAAGCATTGTGACTAATGAGTTAGTTGCGAGATGATGTATTACGGAACGAGTAAAGAGACTTGCCGGTAACGAGATTGAACTAGGTATTGGATACCGACGACCGAATCTCGGGCAAGTAACATACCGATGACAAAGGGAACAACATATGTTGTTATGCGGTCTGACCGATAAAGATCTTCATAGAATATGTAGGAGCCAATATGGGCATCCAGGTCCCGCTATTGGTTATTGACCGGAGATGTGTCTCAGTCATGTCTACATTGTTCTCGAACCGTAGGGTCCGCACGCTTAACGTTACGATGACAGTTATTATGAGTTTATGCATTTTGATGTACCGAAGTTAGTTCGGAGTCCCGGATGTGATCACGGACATGACGAGGAGTCTCGAAATGGTCGAGACATAAAGATTGATATATTGGATGACTATATTCGGACACCGGAAGTGTTCCGGGTGATTTTGGAGAAAACCGGAGAGCCGGAGGGTTACCGGAACCCTACTGGGAGAAGTTATGGGCCTTATGGGCTTTAGTGGAGAGAGAGAAGGGCTGCCAGAGGTGGGCCGCGCGCCACATCCTCCCTGGTCCGAATTGGACTAGGGGAGGGGGGGGCGCCCCCCTTTCCTTCTCCCACTCCACCTCTTTCCCCCTCCTAGTAGGAGTCCTACTCCTACTAGGAGGAGGACTCCTCCTTGGCGCGCCACACCAGGCCGGCCGGCCTCCTCCCCTTGCTCCTTTATATACGGGGATAGGGGGCACCCCAAGACACACAAGTTGATCCACGTGATCGTTCCTTAGCCGTGTGCGGTGCCCCCTGCCACCATATTCCACCTCGATCATATCGTTGTAGTGCTTAGGCGAAGCCCTGCGTCGGTAGAACATCAAGATCGTCATCACGCCGTCGTGCTGACGGAACTCCTCCCCGAAGCTTTGCTGGATCGGAGGCCGGGGATCGTCATCGAGTTGTACGTGTGCTAAGAACTCGGAGGTGCCGGAGTAACGGTGCTTGGATCGGTCGGATCGGGAAGAAGACGTACGACTACTTCCTCTACGTTGTGTCAACGCTTCCGTTGCGATCTACAAGGGTACGTAGATCAGACTCTCCCCCTCGTTGCTATGCATCACCATGATCTTGCGTGTGCGTAGGAAAATTTTGAAATTACTATGTTCCCCAACAACTTCTTGGAGAGTGGTGTCTCCTAGATTGGCTAGGTGTCACTTGGGAGCCTCCGACAAGATTGTGGAGTTGAACCAAGGAGTTTGTAAGGGCAAGGAGATCGCCTACTTCGTGAAGATCTACCGCTAGTGAGGCAAGTCCTTCGTGGGCGATGGCCATGGTGGGATAGACAAGGTTGCTTCTTCGTGGACCCTTCGTGGGTGGAGCCCTCCGTGGACTCGCGCAACCGTTACCCTTCGTGGGTTGAAGTCTCCATCAACGTGGATGTAGGATAGCACCACCTATCCGAACCACGGGAAAAACATCCATGTCTCCAATTGCGTTTGAATTCTCCAAACCCTTCCCTTTACATTCTTGCAAGTTGCATGCTTTACTTTCCGCTGCCTATATACTCTTTGCTTGCTTGCTTGATATGTATTGTGAATGCTGAAATTGTGCCTAGACTCCACTTAAACCGAAAAATCTTAAAAACTACAACTTTAGCATTAAGTGTCTAATCACCCCCCCCCCCCCCGTCTAGACACATCTACTTCAAGGTCCTACACCATGTATCTGGCATGAGCGGTCGAGTATTCGGTCCAAACTGGATGGGCCCGGAGTATTTCTTTTGAATGGCTTTTTCCAGTGACCGGGTTTAGAGCCTCTGAATCCGGCATTAACTGCCGTATCCTCAGCATTGTCGCCGTTAATGCGGCGCTTTTGCTTGTTGCGACACGACCTGCCACTGTTGTCCTTGGTATCCGAATTACCAGGGCTCTTGGTCATGTTATTGCTGCGAGCTAGCCAGCTGTCTTCTCCCGCGCAAAAGTGGGTCATAAGTGTCGTGAGGGCTGCCATAGATTACGGCTTTTCCTCTCCTAGGTGCCGTGCAAGCCACTCGTCGCGGATGTTATGCTTGAAGGCTGCTAGGGCCTCCACGTCCGGACAGTCGGCGATTTGATTTTTCTTGGTTAGGAACCGTGTCCAGAATTGTCTGGCCGATTCCTCTGGCTGCTGAATTATGTGGCTTAGGTCATTTGCGTCTGGTGGTCGCACATAAGTGCCCTGTAAATTGTCGAGGAATGCGGCTTCTAGGTCCTCCCAACAACCAATTGATTCTGCTGGCAAGCTGTTAAGCCAATGTCGGGCTGGTCCTTTAAGCTTGAGTGGGAGGTATTTGATGGCGTGTAGGTCATCACCGCGGGCCATGTGGATATGAAGGAGATAGTCCTCGATCCATACCGTAGGATCTGTTGTGCCATCGTATGATTCGATGTTCACGGGTTTGAAACCCTCGGGGATTTGATGATCCATTACTTCAGCTATGAAGCATAGTGGGTGTGCGGCGCCTCTGTATTGGACTACATCACGACGCAACTCAAACAAGCTTTGTCTACTGTGTTCGGCCCGGCCAGATTTACTGTATCCGGCGTGACGAGTACCGTCTCATGTCGTGGGGCGCCCACGTGATACGTAGATCGATCTTGTTTGCCTTGCCTTGTCCTCCAATATATCTTGCAGGCCTGGCGCATTTTCCCATGCCTTGGTGGTTTTTGAGCGGCGCCAGGGTGCGGCTTGAGTGGAGGGCCGAGAGGCCTCTCTGTCGCGGCCACGGGGTGGCCAGTCAGCCGCATCATGTGTTGGTGATGTAGGTTTAAGTGCTTCCTCATCTAATTGGGGTAGCAACCTGCGCTTTGGGTAGCTCTTGGAGGGGCCTTCGAGTTCATACTCTTCGGCCGCAAGGACTTCAGTCCATCTGTCGGCTAGCAAATCTTGATCAGCTCTAAGCTATTGTTGTTTTTTCTTGAGGCTGCTCGCCGTGGCCATAAGCATGCGTTTGAAAAGCTCTTGTTCGACGGGATCCTCTGGCACGGCAAATTCGTCGTCGTTGAGGCTTGCCTCGTCTTCGGAGGGAGGCATATAATTATCATCCTCGACCTCTCTGTCTACCGCTCTCTCATGAGGGCTGGCTTCTCTATCCTCATGTGCTGAATCTTGCTGGAGGTGGTTGTCTTCGGCACTGTCCAAGGAGTTATTATCCCCCATGCCAGAATCACCGTTTTTGTTTTGGCGGGATTTAGAGCGGCGCCGCTGACGCCGGCGCTTAGGCTGCTTCTTGGAGGGGTCATCCTTCGTTGTTCCATCTCCATTGCCTTCTTTTGGGGTGTCCACCATGTATATATCATACGACGAGGTGGCTTTCCAATGCCCTATAGGCCCTGGTTCGTGATCGTCTCCTGCATCGGCGTCCATACCGTCGATGTCTTCAGAGTCGAAGCCGAGCATGTCGGTTAAATCATCGACAGTGGCTATGAAGTGGGTGGTGGGTGGGCTTTGAATTTCTTCATCATCCGCATCCCAACCTTGCTGACCATATTTCGGCCAGGGCTCTCCTGACAAAGAGAGAGACTTTAGTGAATTCAGAATATCGCCGAAGGGCGAGTGCTGAAAGATGTCCGCGGTGGTGAACTCCATGATCGGCGCCCAATCGGGTTTGATCGGTCGGGGCGCGGAGGGCTCGGAGTCTGGAGAGGAGTCCGGCCCCTTGGAGTCACGGGCTTCGCAGAGAATAGGGCTGGTGTCCGGCTCGATCGCCGTAGAGACTGCAGCCCTCGAGGTGGTGTCTAAACACCCATCCTCGGTTGGTGTGATCGGCTCCGAGCTAGGGGTCGGAGCGGACACAGGTGCGGCCTCCAGGGCACTGTTCGGCGGCAGAGCTAAATCATGCCCATCGTGACAGTGCGGCGTGCTTGGCTGTGGCTCGAATCTGTCGAAGATCAAGTCTTCGCGGATGTCGGCCGTGTAGTTCAAACTTCCAAATCTGACCTGATGGCCAGGGGCGTAGCTTTCGATCTGCTCCAGATGACCAAGCGAATTGGCCCGCAGTGCAAAGCCGCCAAGTATGAAGATCTGTTCGGGGAGAAAAGTCTCACCCTGGATTGCATCGCTGTTGATGATCAGAGAAGCCACCGGGCCTAAAAGTGATGACACAGAGGAAATCTCAATGAAAGCACCAATGTCGGTGTCAAAATCGGCAGATCTCGGGTAGGGGGTCCCGAACTGTGCGTCTTGGTCGGATGGTAACAGGAGGCAGGGGACATGATGTTTTACCCAGCTTCGGGCCCTCTTGATGGAGGTAAAACCCTACGTCCTGCTTGATTAATATTGATGATATGGGTAGTACAAGAGTAGATATACCATGAGATCAAGGAGGCTAAACCCTAGAAGCTAGCCTATCGTATGATTGTTGTTCGTCCTACGGACTAAAACTCTCCGGTTTATATAGACACCGGAGAGGGCTAGGGTTACACAGAGTCGGTTACGATGGTAGGAGATCTACATATCCGTATCGCCAAGCTTGCCTTCCACGCCAAGGAAAGTCCCTTCCGGACACGGGACGAAGTCTTTAATCTTGTATATTCATAGTCCAGGAGTCCGGCCGAAGGTATAGTCTGGCCATCCGGACACCCCCTAATCCAGGACTCCCTCACCCCTCCCAATAGATTCAAATCCCTCGTTCGCCGTGGAATTTTGCCATGTGTTGTTTTCATGGACTAGCAAGATGCCCGTGCATTACACGGAACATCAAGATGCATTTTTTACAAACTCCCGCGTGCATGCAAGGGATAATTAATGTCCTCCGTTGCTAGTACCACGAGGCAAACACCATTAATATTGCATCGATTAGTGTTAGTGGCCTTGTATATCTACAAATTGTAATTTTGATAGTGGCCCCTTGTATATAAAAATGGAGGGAGAAAGATGAGAGATAAGGTGAGGAGGAGTGGGGCGTGGTGGTGACTGGTGGTCGGACTGGGCGGAGGCATGGGGATGGACGGTGCATTATGTCTAGGTTTGTATCTCTCTCTCTCTCTCTCACACACACACACACACACACGTAGGTGGGGGACGTGCACGAAGAGAATAGGTGCACGCATGGCGCACGTACTCCCGTCTCTTTCCCAACCACACCCGCGTGGGTACACGGTGGAGCTCATTTCTGTACGAAAAAGGCAGCCCACGTGGTAATTTGGCACGTGTACTGGTTGTCCACTTGGTGGAGGGAGGATCGTCTACCACGGGTGAACAAACAAATTGCGACTTGACGCGTTATGTTAAATTAAAAAAGAGGCAAACCATATGGGGCCTACCTTAGAGGTAAGGCTCTATACACTTGAGTACTTTTGATGTGTCCCGTCAACTCGCAGAATAAGGAGAAGCTTGCTTAGTACGCCGTCTCCCCCGCCCACGGGCGCGGTGACTCGCAGGATGAGGTGAAGCTTGCTTACTATGCCTTATGCCCGCTCCCTCGCCCACGCGCGTGGTGGCTCGCAGCACGAGGAGAAAATTTTACTACTCCCTCCGTTTACTTCTCGTCCCAACTACGTACTTTGGTTACTACTCCCTCCATTTACTTATACAAGACCACTATAAAAAATACATTTTGCATCTATACAAGGCCACAAATAGTAATTGAGACAAAAGTCCCTACTCCCTCATTTCCAGTTTATGGCTCAATTTCAAAATCTCTCCAACCAAGGTAGACGGTGAGTGGTCGAATTAATTTTGTAGTTTGCACAAGTAATTAGTACGCTCGTTTTTCTCAAGAAGTTATGTTTACCGAGGCATTAATTAGAATGAATGCATGAATGACCAGAAAATTTCCATGAACTTGTACATGCATTGGTTAGTTTCCTCTTGACACTGCTTGCGTCGGGTAATCTAACGCACCTCGAAATCCAACATGTAATGGTACTACTACTAGTATAGTAGAATTGAGACTTATCAAACGGAAAAATGAATGTTTTTTAGATGAGCCCTATAAACCCTAGTGGGTACGTACTCCGTAAAAACAGATTTTTCCAAAACTAAGTCGCTCCCTTTCATGAATTCTGTAGTATACTCCTCCGTCGACGCTCCCTTTCATGAATTCTGTACTTCCTGTCACTGACATGTGGGACATATAGCAACCGGGTCGACGTGTCAAGCACCAAATAATAGTGGAGAACAGCAGGGGGGACGCACCCCACTCGTACCGGCCCAGTAGTAGTAATGAGCAATGAGACGTCAAATCACAATGCCGCACTTTCCCAGACGAACAAAGCAACCATTATTTCACACTTCGGTTCGCCATCATCTAAAACCACGTACTAGTATTGCTTCTGCCTCAAGAGGGACACGCGCATCGCCTTGGTACATCATGACACGTGGGACCGCATGACAGGCCATGCTCCCCCGCTGACCGCTTGGTAAAATCACCTCATTTTTACTATACTTCCTCTGTATCGGTTTACTACATGGCATGCACGTCATTCTAGGTTGAGAATTTAACTGGCTATATATGTGATGAACAGTACTCTAGCCTTTTAAAAAATGTATACTTTTGTACAGTAGTACTATCGATGGATTGCGCCATGGAGCAAAAATTGAAATTAAAAAAAGGTGGTACATATAAAGAGCGCTCGTCGCCAAATTATGCATATAATACTATTAAAAAGGCTAGTACGTGCTAAATTCTATTAAAGTAATACTAGTAGTATGTACATACTAAAGAGTTAAAGTAACAAGAAGAAACATAACATAGTTCTGCTGGCGGCTCAGCACAACACACCCCTCAAATTAAACTAAGCACACCTGAAATTAAACTATGCAACTAATCTGGTAGACACTGCATTAGAAGTTTAGAACCACCATGAGCAACGACACTGCCACCTTACTCAGAGTCCTCGTCCACGTCCTCAACTTCGTCCTTGTCTCTATTCCTCTTGGCCGATACTTCTTTGCTTGAACCGCACACTTGGTTGTTGCTCTTCATCTAACCCTTGTAGATATTGAAACAAAGGTAGCCATCCATTGCAGCGTAGTGGATGTGGTCTATATCTAGTACATTCCGCTGCCATGCATGAGGATGAAACATGTATGGAGGTTTCTCCAGTTTACCATATGAATGATGAACCATGGCTCCTGCCAGGGTCAGCATTGAAGGCTGACGAGAGGGCACCAGCCGATTCTTCTGGAGGTCGAAGGGGTTGCCTACAACGAGGCCTATCCGACCCAGGACTTCTTCATCGTTCGTAAAGTCTACAGTAACGAATTTCACTGTTTTGTCCTTGAGGAAGTTCCTAAAATCCTGGCACTCAACGTCGGCATGGCATATGTGGTAGACCAAGCAAACATTATGTACGCAAACCTGGATCACGGCGGGCTTCTTCCTCTCTTCGTCCTTTAGATCCTTCTCTCGTCCCAGGACTGTGGTGCACTCAACATCTAGCCCAGCGACCCACTCATCATCTGAGTTTTCAAACATGCGTCTGAAGCGAGAAAGGCATCCTTTCACCGTCGTGGAAGAACGGGTGTAGATGACGTTGAACTCATCGCCGGTGATGGTTCTAACCTTGTACTCACCGCCGATCATGGAGATTTGGGATGCCATGGGTTTGGGAGGAGGGTTAGGATTAGTGGAACTGCCGTAATGTGAATGAACGGGACGACTAGGACCGAACCGCCGTAGTATTGAAGGACGTGTGGGGACGAGTAGGAGCGAACTGCCAGCGTGCGAACGGCAGGGTAGTGGCTTTCCATTCTCCCATGATACGGGCTTCCGAGAGCCCTTGGATCTGAGATCGAATGGTTGCATGGCGTGATTCTAGACCTATGGGTGAATATCCTATCCTGGAGGGTTATTCTGCAAATTTTCAGCAACTTAGCATGCGACTGTTTGATCTTAGATCCAAGGGCTGCCAGCAGACCATATCATGGTCACACCTACCACGACCGTCACATCGCTCGCGCGGTCGCGCCCTTGGAGATTTAACACGGTGCGTTAGGCTATCTGATGTTGGCATGACATACATAGTCATCACTTAGTCACTCATACTACAAGGTTGGCTATAAGTGTATTTTTTTACTCCTCTCTATCTCTTTCTTCGTACTCAAGGAAGAAACGGTGCTAAGTGCTTGTATTTATTGCATTTTCCAAGGAGTGACCTCTTCCAATGAAATGGTGTTGCTAAGTTTGCTTCATTTAATTAGCTATAGACTCAAAATTGTCTTTTCACCTAGGTACACGCGCTTAGCACCGTTTCTTCCTTGGGTCACCAAACTAGTCTCTCTCTTCTTGATTAACTTGCCACATCAGACTTTATGCCTATGTGGCAAGCTTAAGCACCTGTAGGAGCAAGTAAAAGTAAGTACAATAGTGCGCTTTACATGGCATTTTTGCACATGTGGAGGAAAGAGAGGCAAGGAAAAAGTGGAGAAGTGGGCTCTCATGCAAGGGCCAGCCTCTACTACATGGTGGAGCATTGGGAGAGGCACCTGTATGGAGGTGGTCAGGAATCTGGGAGACTCACGCCGGTCGTAGCGCCGTAGTTAAAATGATAATGGCAAGTCAAATCATGGGGCCCCCACCTGTCCAGCAGTAACTCGCTGTCAAATGACACAGCCCTACGTTTGCAGCAGCCTACTCCCTCGTCTTCTTGCGTCTTTGTCGAACCGACTAGGCAGAATTGCCCCGCCGCCTACCGCGCAGGAAAAGCCCTGCCCTCGACTTTTAAATACAACTACATCCGCTTAAGAATCCAATGATATACTTTTTGTGACATAGTAACTCATATTTAGTTAGTCATATGGATGACCTAGAACTACGTGCAGGCCCTATAAACCGAGACGCCTAAAAATAAAAAAACCGAGAAGGAGAGGGTAGTTCAGCACGTATCTTTTTAGATCAATATAGTCGGGATTCACCAAGGAGCAAAACCAAGTGGTAGGCTGCTCCTGTCGTGTTGGCGTAGCAACTCAAGCAGGGTCAGTCCACACACGAAATGGCGACACACTTAGCAAGACCCCTTTGGCCGACATGTGGCTCATCCACCGTCTTGTTCCATGTGCGATTCACCAAATTACAGTTCGGAGCAGCGGTTGGAATTGGAGGCACCCCGGTCGTAGCGCCGCAGTAGTAGAAAATGAGCGACGAGGGGTCAAATCGCAAAGCCCCACCTTTCCCGCATTAAGCTGGACGGACGAAGCAACCATCATTTCACTCTAGGGCGCAAGAGCATAAAGAAAAGAGAAAACAATAATGCATGCGGCAGCTACCTAGGGCACCCTAGGGTAGGGGTCTCCACTACAGATCCTTTTTTTGAAAGCGCCTCCACTACAAATTGGCTTCTCCCTCGTCCTCTTGAAGAAAACCGATGATGAGTGCGGCGGTAGGGTTTGTAGGAGTACTACGGCGTGCGGGGCCACGTCGTAGTAAACGGGTTCGAGCCGACGCCTTAAATATGTGTGGGCCGCTTGGTTTTAAGGGAACAAGGGAGCATTTTGGGTTCGGGGACCAGTGGAGATATAGTACGTACAAAAAATTGTGGACGTAGGTTCGACCGAAAGGCAATGATGCATGGGCCCTGCATTTTGATGTACCCGGGGCCGCGTGAAATTTGCTACTCTACTCAAAACTAGTAAGGTACACATGTATTGAACGCATGAGATTTCGAAACCAAATTATGAATAAATACACATTATAGCATGTAAAGCTTTGAGTCATATATGCATGATGTAGATGTTCGTTTACTTCTCATAGTTCGTCTCATTCAAAATCAATAAGTTTTATAAAAATGTTAAGATTCATGGGTGTCAGGACCCCGATTCCAGGCCACATCGATCTAGCCGGTAACACCTCATATCACTTTGCGGCCTCACGCACGGTATTCCACGGGTGTCGCCTTACCATGGCCCGGGACCGTTTGCGCCTTTTGGCTCGCGTATATGACAATGTCGCTAGCATCCATATGACCGAGAACCCGGGCCGACATGGCTAGTCGTGAACCCAAAGCGGCACAGACCTATGGAGACAGGCATACATGAATCACAACGAACATGTCGGTCATCAACGAGTGATTCCGGGCTGTAGCACTGGGCTAGCAGGACTCCGGGGGATCCCGGGCTGTAGCAGGCTAGACAGGACTCCGGAGATCACCGCGTGACATTTCCCCGAAGGGACAGACATAGGGACGAAGTGAAACACATGCCGGCCAGTCAAGTGTCCTGAACAGTAGTGCTGGGCTAGCAGGACTCCGGTGAACCGGGCTGTAGCGGACTACTATGGCTCGAGGAGCACTAGACTACATTTCCCCATAAGAAAGGCTGCGAAGGGCAAACAACTAGATTGTCGGATCCCACTCATACCAAGCATTTCAAACATACATACAATATGCTCGATATGAGTACATACAACATGGCATCACAACAAAACTCTACAACTCAAGTACTTTATTTAAAGGCTCCAGGGAGCCATACATAACATATCCATACAGGTAGGGGTCACATGACCCGACACTCAAGTCATACAGTCATACAAGCACATGCGGAAGCAACTAGTCTGAGTACAGACTCTAAAAAAAAGAAAGAAGGCTTCTCGAAGCCTGTCTATCTACATAGGGCCCTCCATGGCCTGGATCACCACCTGGGTGTCTAGTCACTCGTCGACGTCAAGATCTACGTAAAACCCATCGGAGGGGGCAGTGTTGTCGTCTGAAAACAATAAATAAGCAAACATGAGTACAAAGGTACTCAGCAAGTCTTACATCAGAACCTACTGTACATGCTCATTCTCAAGAAGGTGGTGGGGTTTATGCAGCAAGCCAGCTTTGACTCTTGGCTAAGCTATCCTACGGAATCTTTTAGCAAAATAGTTTTCGCACACGAGTCCACTACTCACCATCACAATACTCCACCGAGGATCCTCCCTCGTATCCTGTGAGGGGGGCCATCCCCGGTACTCACACTTATCTTGAGTCTTTTAGTAGTATCCATTAACTTGTCTATGAACTGTATATGCAATCAAGTAGTCCTTTACCACGGACGCGGCTATTCGAATAGTTTTATACCCTGCAGGGGTGTACTGCGTCACACATGTTTCCACCACTTAGCGTCTGCACACGAAATGTGCTCGGCAGACTTCAAGCGAAAACCGACGTGGGTGTAGACCACGACCTGACTAACCTCACAAGTCTCTAGTCCAGGGTCATCGCCTATTCAGGTTCCATCCGCAAGGAAATCCGGCCGGGGTGTCCTCAACGGCCCCGAACGATGTGAACAGGGTTCCCGAGACACCAAACGGGTGACTCGGTACACCGTGCCATGGTGTATCTACTGCAACATAGCCCACCCCTAGGGTCAGCGCTACGCACGGCCGCCAACACATGTCCTACAAACACCAGAAACTAGTTGCAACTCCTGGACTGAGGCGAGAGGGGTCAGTAAGTCGAGCGTGGTCATATTTCAGGGCCCAATGTGTGGTAGTAGCTGAAACTTAATTCACGCATACAGAACTCAGTTCTTAGGGACGGCTTCAATGAAACAACCCACCATGTACTCCTACATGGCCTCTCATCGATACCTTTACCAAAACATGTTCAACACATCCCACATAATACTGGCACAAGCATTTCACTCTAGCCCATCACCCAGATGAACCAGACCTGACACAACTCTAAGCATAGCAGGCATAGCAAGGTAGGAATCACAAAACATGGCTCAATCAACTCCTACACATGCTAGTGGGTTTCATCTAGTTACTGTGGCAATGACAGGTCATGCAGAGGATAAGGGTTCAACTACCGTAGCACACAGCAGTTTGAATCGTGTTGTCTTAATGCATTAAACAAGAGCAGGAGCGAGAACATGGGTTGTATCGGAATGATCAATGGTTGCTTGCCTGATGGAGTGGTGACGGGATACTGCCCTTCAGTTGGATACTCGTGAATATCCTCGGAGGCAGAACCTACCACGAAGAACACAACCGAGCACAATCAACACATGACGATATGCAACAATATGATGCATGCTATGACATGGCAATATGGATGTGTCTTGAGCTAATGCAACTAGCTATGGTTTAAATGGAGTTGGTTTGAGTACAAGATTCAAATTCCAACCCCATATATGATTATTTAAATGCCCTTTATTTGTTTTGTTCAAAACAGGGGACAAACATTGTTCAAACATGCATGAAAATGGTATAGATGGATTCCTTGAATTTTTCTGATAATTTTACATATATAATTTGTCTCATTTGGAGTTATGGTTGAATTTCTATGAATTTTTGAAGTTTTGGGTATTTTCTGGAATTTCCTGAATTATTTTTAAACTAGAAAATGATTTACTGCGTCAGCTTGACGTCAGGGTGACGTCAGCTGGTCAACAGGGTTGCCTCCAGGTCAAACCTGACCAGTGGGGTCCGCTGGTCAGTGTAACAGGGCAGGGAGAGAGGCTGACTAGTGGGTCCCGCCTGTCAGGGTCATTAGTTTAACTAATTTAAGTTAATCCTAATCCTGGTTCATTAGTGGCCTGGGGCCCACGCGTCAGTGACCCAGGGGGTCAACTGGGCCCACCCAGTCAGCAGTCAGCGGGGTCAAACCTGCCGGACTTGGTCCACGGCTCGTCGCCGGCGACGACAGAGACGGCGGAGCGGCTCGGGAATGCGCTATAGGGCTCCATTTTGAGCGTGGTTTGTTGCTACGGCTTGCTGGCGCTCTCGCGGATCTAGTGGTGGCAGCAGCAGCAGCTAGGATGGCCGGAGTTGACGGCGGCGAGCTCTTTGGCGGCCGCCGGAGTTCGGTTGCGCGCGGGGTCGCGTTTCTGTGCGTAGAAGAGCGGGGCAAGGGGGCTAGGAGGGTGCTACGCATCGCGGGGAGTAGGTTCGACACTCCAGGGTGACCATTTGGTCACCGGAGCATCGTCGACGGCGAGCTCGGGCGGCGGCGCACTTCGGTCATCATGGGGGTGACGGCTATGGCGATCAAATGAAGCGGGGAAGAGGGGGATTCGGAGCAGGAGCTCACTGGGGGCACGTAGAGCAGCTCGGTGGGCTCGGGGACGACCTGGAGACGGAGAATCGGGGCCGGCGATCTTCGGTGCCCGTCGGTGAAGACGACGGCAATTGCGTCACTGCAGGGCTCCCGGCGTCGCTTGGAGCGGTGAGGAGGAAGGGTGGGTCGAGGCGGAGCTTTTGGGTGCAGCGGCACGGTGAGGGGTGGCCGGTGGCCGCGGTGGCAGCGAACGGCAGTGACGGCGTCTCTCGGATGAGCTCGGGGAAGAGAGCCAGGGGAGCGAGAGAGAGTGGAGCGAGTGAGGGAGAGGAGCGAGGGGACACGGGACATCATCGTGGCGTCGCTAGGAGGGCCGGGGGGAGCAGGAGGTGGAAGCAGGAGGTGGCTTCGCCTCCTGCGCGCGCGCCACGCTGTCGTCCTCCTGGCAAAGGAAGGAGACGACTGGCACGGCCTGGTGGGCTGGGCCGTGCTGGGCCGGTTGGTGGCGCCAGGTAAGTGGCCCACTGGCCTACTCTCTCTCTCTCAAATTTTATTCTGTTTTCTATTTTTGCTATTCTGTTTTGATTTAGTTTAAATACTAAATCATTTTATAAAATCCTGAAAATATTTATGGACACTTTCTGAAATATTTTAGTGGCCCAAAAATAATTCCAACATTATTTGAGCATTTGAATTATTTAATAGTATTTAAATGCCCAAATTCAAATATTTATGAATTAAGTCAATGCCCCTTTTGTTGACCTAAAAATATATGCACCATTTTTCCCAAGGGTTCTAACCCAAGGCAAAGAGGGTGAACATATCTGAAGGGCATTTCAGGTTCATTGAGTTTATTTTTAGTAAACCCTAGTTGATTTCAGGGGGGGGGTGCTGGGGGTTCTGCTTTCCCCATTTCCATTTCTGATGAAAGTAGACATGATGCACACTCTAATGCATAACCTAGCTAGGGTGTGACAACTCACCCCCACTCAATAGAATCTCGTCCCGAGATTTAGGATCATCTGGGAAGAAGGCGGGGTACTCGAGTCGAAGACGATCCTCCCTTTCCCAAGTGGCTTCTTCCTCGGAATGGTGTGACCATTCAACCTTGAGAAACTTGATATTATGACGTCGAGTGGTATGCTCGGCTTGGTCAAGGATACGAACGGGGTATTCCCGATAAGAAAGGTTATCTTGTAAATCAAGCGTTTCGTGGTCCACTCCACGGATAGGATCCGCGAAGCAACGCCTGAGTTGCGAAACGTGGAAGACGTCGTGAACTCTGGAAAGATGCGGAGGTAGTTCCAATTGGTAGGCAACTTCTCCTCGTTTGGCAATAATGCGAAAGGGTCCAATGTAACGAGGAGCCAATTTGCCTTTGATACCGAAGCGATGGGTTCCTTTTAACGGGGTAACCCGAAGGTAAGCTTTCTCGTCAATTTCAAATGTCATAGGCTTATGCTTACGATCATATTGACTCTTTTGGCGAGATTGGGCCGTTTTCAATTTCTCACGAATAACGCGAACCTGCTCTTCTGCTTCCTGAATCATATCCGGGCCAAAGAGTTGTCTTTCCCCGGTTTCTGACCAGTTAAGAGGCATTCGACATTTTCGTCCATAGAGAACTTCGAAGGGAGCCTTGCCCAAACTAGCTTGATAGCTATTGTTATAGGCAAACTCCGCGAATGGAAGGCATTTCTCCCAACTCATTCCGAACGAGATAACAGAAGCTCGGAGCATATCCTCCAGAATTTGATTTACTCGCTCTACTTGACCACTTGATTGAGGATGGAAGGCGGTGCTAAAGGAGAGATGAGTTCCCATAGCATTTTGGAAACTTTCCCAAAATCGAGAGGTGAAGAGACTTCCACGGTCTGAGTTAATTTCCAATGGGACACCATGAAGAGACACTATTCGGGAGATGTATAAGTTAGCTAGCTGGCTAGCGGTGATACTCTCACGAACAGGTAGGAAATGGGCTACTTTGGAAAGACGGTCGATCACGACGAAGATGGCATTATTCCCCCTCTTGGTCCTGGGAAACCCAGTGATGAAATCCATACTGATTTTGTCCCATTTCCATTCAGGAATAGCCAAAGGTTGAAGGGTGCCAGCAGGCCGTTGATGCTCTGCTTTAACACGACGACAAACGTCGCAATTAGCAATGTATTGAGCAATTTCCCTCTTCATCCTAGTCCACCAAAACCTCTGGCGTAGGTCTTGATACATTTTAGTACTACCGGGATGAATGGTGAGAGGGGATTCATGAGCTTCCTTAAGGATCATCTGGCGTAGATGTTGGTTCTTGGGAACCACCAGGCGGTTCTCAAAGAGGACAGCACCTTGCTCATCCATGGAAAAACATTTAGCTACTCCGCTAGCAATGTTTTCCTTAATCCGGGATATGCCCTTATCACGCTTTTGGGCAGCTATGATTTGATCCATAAGGGTAGGTTTCGCCACCAGGGTAGACAGGAATCCACGAGGAACAATGTGAAGATTAAGCTTACGAAATTCCTCATGGAGAAGTGGTTGACTTTGTTGTAACATCAGGTTGTTACAGTAGGACTTACGACTTAGTGCATCAGCCATGACATTGGCTTTGCCAGGGGTGTAAGTTATTCCTAAGTCGTAATCCGAGATCAACTCGACCCAACGTCTTTGCCTGAGATTCAAATCTGGTTGGGTGAAGATATATTTCAAGCTTTGGTGATCGGTGAAGATCTCGCAACGATTACCGAGAAGGTAATGTCGCCAGGTTTTGAGTGCATGGACTACAGCTGCAAGTTCTAGATCATGTGTGGGATAATTTTCCTCATGTGGGTGTAATTGCCGTGAGGCATAGGCAATTACCTGACGATCCTGCATGAGTATGCAACCTAGTCCTTGTCGCGAGGCGTCGCAATAGATACTAAAGTCCTTGGAGAAATCTGGTGGTACCAGTACGGGAGCAGATGTCAGGCGTCTTTTCAGTTCCTGAAAACTGAACTCGCACTGTGGAGTCCACTCGAACTTTTTATCTTTCTTGAGGAGTTCAGTTAGAGGTTTAGCAACCTTGGAGAAATTCTCGACGAAGCGGCGGCAATAGCTCGCTAGGCCAAGGAAACTCCGAACTTGCTTGACCGAAACAGGTGGAGTCCAATCAAGGACGGCTTGAACTCGCTCGGGATTGACAGCAATACCCTTACCAGAGATTACATGGCCTAGATAGGTCACTTCTGACAACCAAAATTCACACTTGGAGAATTTGGCATAAAGGCGATGCTCTCGAAGTTTCATCAATACCAGTCTTAGATGTTCGGCATGTTCCTCTTCATTTTTGGAGTAGATGAGTATGTCATCAAGGTATACTACGACGAATTTGTCCAAGTACTCCATGAAAACCGAGTTCATTAACCGGGAGAAAGTGGCCGGGGCATTGGTTAAACCGAAGGACATGACGGTGTACTCGTATTGGCCATAACGAGTGACAAAAGCCGTTTTGGGAATGTCCCCGTTTCTGATTTTGATTTGATGGTAGCCCAACCTCAAATCCATCTTGGAGAAGACTGAGGATCCAGCGAGCTGATCGTACAGGTCGTTGATCCTGGGAAGCGGGTATTTGTTCTTGATGGTGACCAGATTGACAGGTCGGTAATCCACAACCATTCGATCCGTTCCATCCTTCTTCTTGACGAAGAGGACGGAGCAAGCCCAAGGAGAGGAGCTAGGACGGATGAACCCTTTGTTCAAGGACTCATCGAGTTGGTTCTTAAGCTCGGCTAGTTCTAAGGGTGCCATCTTGTAGGGTCTTCTAGCAATTGGAACGGTTCCTGGAACAAGGTCTATCACAAACTCGACATCCCGGTCAGGTGGAACACCTGGCAGTTCTTCCGGAAACACATCCGGGAAGTCTCGGACTACGGGAACGTCCTCAAGGTCTGGAAGAGGGTTGGCATTGAGAGAGTAAAGTTGGCGCTTGGCCACTCGAGTTAAGACATTAACTGTCTTGCCCGAGGGATGAGTAAGTTGAACGGTTCTAGTGGCACAATCGATCTTGGCGTAATGAGCCGACATCCAGTCCATACCCAAGATGATGTTTATGTCGGAGGACTTGAGAGCTATTAAAGATGCAAGGAAGACAAGCCTATCGACAAGAATTTCGTTCCCATGGCTTACCCTAGAAGTTTGCCATTTGGAACCCGGAGTTTGAATTACCATGGAAGTGGGCATGTCACAGAATGTCGTGTTATGCAACCGAGCATAATTCTCGGATATGAATGAATGAGATGCTCCAGTATCAAAAAGAACAGATGCCGGATGGCAGTTAACAAGGAGCGTACCAAGGACGACATTGGGATCCTCATGAGCCTCTTCGGTTGAGACGTAGTTGACATGGACACGTGCAGTAGTGGCCGGCTTGGCGTAGAAAGTCTTTCCCGCGGGCTTACCACGGCCAACGGACTTTCCAGCTTGATTGGGGTTGTTCTGGGGACACTCTCGACTATAGTGACCCGGTTCTCCACACTTGAAGCATGTTACCACAGTGGGGCGTGGAGCAACATTAGCAGCGAGGCCACCATAGGGCTTGGATGGTGCAATTTGCTGGTTGGGACGAGGCGCCTCAAAGGATGGCCTCGGGGTGAATCTGGGTGGCAGTGCGGTGCTTGGAATCCACACCCGGCGCTTCTGAGCTCCAGAGCCGGATGAAGACCCAAAATCACGAGAATGCTTGCGTGAAGCGTCATAATCAGTCTGGCCTGTCTCAGCACTGATAGCTTTATTGACCAACTTCTGGAAGGATGTGCACTCGTGCAGACGGAGATCGCGGCGAAGCTCAGGGCTAAGTCCCTTACGGAACCTTGCCTGCTTCTTGGCGTCAGTAGAAACCTCTTCAGGAGCATAGCGTGCCAGGTTCCCAAATTCTCGGCTATATGCATCCACAGTCAGCCTTCCTTAGGTGAAGTTGCAGAACGCCTCCCTCTTGCGATCCATGAGACCTTCCGGAATGTGATGCTCACGGAAAGCCTCGCTGAACTCAGCCCAGGTAGTGATTTGGCCGACCGGGCGCATAGCTTCGTAGTTTTCCCACCAATGGCTAGCGGGGCCCTCAAGATGATAAGCAGCATAGGTAACCTTGTCGGCTTCAGCTACGTTGGCAGAACGTAGCTTGTGGGTGATGCTGCGAAGCCAATCATCCGCGTCGAGGGGCTCGATGGAATGGTTAAACTTTTGTGGGTACAGCTTGATGAAGTCGTTGATTGACACCAAGGCATTTCGTGGGTGGCGTGCAGTGTTCTGCTCAATCCGCTCCAGCAGGCGGTTGGTCTCACGCTTGTCCCTTTCCGCCTCCAGCATCACTTCGGCCAGGGAAGGCGGGTGAGGCAAATTTTCACCTCTAGCTGCATTGGCTTCCCCCTGCTCCGGGGCAGCAGGGTTTTCGCGGGTGTTGACCATCCTAGGAGGGAAAACAAGACAACGGTTTAGACAAGGATGGCTCAAACTTAACAGGGAAGTGCAGAATGTAAAGGATAACGCGGAATGCAGAGATGCTCATTCGTATGCCATGGTAATATAAAACTGCCATATATACACCAACGGTCATACTCGTCATACATAGTTTAGTACAAGCCCATGCTACAGTACAACTATGAAGGTAGACATTACATCTCATCGGAGGCATTCCGAGTCCCTATACATTATTTGTCTACACCTCCGGAATCGATTACACACCAAGTCGTATTCCACAAGTCACACAGGACAGTGGAGATACAACTACTACAATACTAGTGGTACTACTACTAACTCAGATAGCTCCGTAGTAGTCCTCATAGAAGTCACCTCCATAGCCCGGAAGTTCAACGTGATCATCCGGAAACAGACGGTCCTGAGGAGCCTGTGGACCATAGGGGCTAGGATAAGGTCTTGGACCAACAAACGGTGGCCTGCGGGGACCAAGGGGTGGGGTGATGCCTCCCACATCACGCCAATCCACCATGTCTGGCAGAGCTGCTCTCACAGGATACAGATCCCTGGTATCCATACATCCAGCTTGCACCGCGGGTGCAAACCGAGTCAATGTGGCCCAATGATCAGCACGGGTATTGAAGAGCTCCAGCCTCAAGGCCCGATTCTCTCGGTCCTTATCTTCGAGCATCTCAGCGGTGGTACGAGTTAATGAGTCTTCCTGAGTGGAGTCAGCATAGATAGCCTGAAGATACCCCTGCGCTCCCGGAAGTGAAGCTGGCATGTAACGGAAGTCAATGTTCCGAAGCAGGCCAGTCCGGACTCGCAAGATGGTCATCATGGAATAGGCAGCATCCTGCACAGCCATCTCAATGGTAACTCCGAGTCCATAGGAACAGTGAAGGGGCTCGGTAGATCCAGGATAGGAAGGAAATATCCTGACGGTGCATAAATACTGGCTTTGATTAAAGTCGCGGAACTGCTCTTCAACAGTGTATTCGGGATACCAACGGTATCCTGTCTCGATCATGACCCGGACCAACATAGCAGTATGACCGGGCACGTCGAGGCACCTGGTCAGGCGAACCACTTGGTTTTGAGACTGGTTGGCCATCTGAAAGCACAGCCACAAGACAAAGACATCAGAATTCCTAGGGAAAATTGGGCAGCATAACGGCTGTAAATGCTCAGAAAAAGATTTGAGACATCCACAACAGTTCACAATACCGCTCAACAGCATCATATCAAGGTTCTGATTCAAATAGCCACGTACTAAAATAGTAGAAACTGGACTGAAACTCGTAGCAAAAATCCTATGAGCTACTACGGATTGGTAACACGTGAACCTGATAGAAGAAGAGAGCCTAGTCCTTAACCCACGTTGAATGAGAAGAGAATGACTCAGATCAGAAGCATAGGGTAAAGGAGTAAAAGAACCTTATGTTCCCTCCCACAATCAATTCCCTTACATATAACTAAAGCATTTCTAGACTCGACATCGACCAGTTTGGCTGAACGAACCTACAGGCAGTCCGGCTCTGATACCAACGCTGTCAGGACCCCGATTCCAGGCCACATCGATCTAGCCGGTAACACCTCATATCACTTTGCGGCCTCACGCACGGTATTCCACGGGTGTCGCCTTACCATGGCCCGGGACCGTTTGCGCCTTTTGGCTCGCGTATATGACAATGTCGCTAGCATCCATATGACCGAGAACCCGGGCCGACATGGCTAGTCGTGAACCCAAAGCGGCACAGACCTATGGAGACAGGCATACATGAATCACAACGAACATGTCGGTCATCAACGAGTGATTCCGGGCTGTAGCACTGGGCTAGCAGGACTCCGGGGGATCCCGGGCTGTAGCAGGCTAGACAGGACTCCGGAGATCACCACGTGACATTTCCCCGAAGGGACAGACATAGGGACGAAGTGAAACACATGCCGGCCAGTCAAGTGTCCTGAACAGTAGTGCTGGGCTAGCAGGATTCCGGTGAACCGGGCTGTAGCGGACTACTATGGCTCGAGGAGCACTAGACTACATTTCCCCATAAGAAAGGCTGCGAAGGGCAAACAACTAGATTGTCGGATCCCACTCATACCAAGCATTTCAAACATACATACAATATGCTCGATATGAGTACATACAACATGGCATCACAACAAAACTCTACAACTCAAGTACTTTATTTAAAGGCTCCAGGGAGCCATACATAACATATCCATACAGGTAGGGGTCACATGACCCGACACTCAAGTCATACAGTCATACAAGCACATGCGGAAGCAACTAGTCTGAGTACAGACTCTAAAAAAAAGAAAGAAGGCTTCTCGAAGCCTGTCTATCTACATAGGGCCCTCCATGGCCTGGATCACCACCTGGGTGTCTAGTCACTCGTCGACGTCAAGATCTACGTAAAACCCATCGGAGGGGGCAGTGTTGTCGTCTGAAAACAATAAATAAGCAAACATGAGTACAAAGGTACTCAGCAAGTCTTACATCAGAACCTACTGTACATGCTCATTCTCAAGAAGGTGGTGGGGTTTATGCAGCAAGCCAGCTTTGACTCTTGGCTAAGCTATCCTACGGAATCTTTTAGCAAAATAGTTTTCGCACACGAGTCCACTACTCACCATCACAATACTCCACCGAGGATCCTCCCTCGTATCCTGTGAGGGGGGCCATCCCCGGTACTCACACTTATCTTGAGTCTTTTAGTAGTATCCATTAACTTGTCTATGAACTGTATATGCAATCAAGTAGTCCTTTACCACGGACGCGGCTATTCGAATAGTTTTATACCCTGCAGGGGTGTACTGCGTCACACATGTTTCCACCACTTAGCGTCTGCACACGAAATGTGCTCGGCAGACTTCAAGCGAAAACCGACGTGGGTGTAGACCACGACCTGACTAACCTCACAAGTCTCTAGTCCAGGGTCATCGCCTATTCAGGTTCCATCCGCAAGGAAATCCGGCCGGGGTGTCCTCAACGGCCCCGAACGATGTGAACAGGGTTCCCGAGACACCAAACGGGTGACTCGGTACACCGTGCCACGGTGTATCTACCGCAACATAGCCCACCCCTAGGGTCAGCGCTACGCACGGCCGCCAACACATGTCCTACAAACACCAGAAACTAGTTGCAACTCCTGGACTGAGGCGAGAGGGGTCAGTAAGTCGAGCGTGGTCATATTTCAGGGCCCAATGTGTGGTAGTAGCTGAAACTTAATTCACGCATACAGAACTCAGTTCTTAGGGACGGCTTCAATGAAACAACCCACCATGTACTCCTACATGGCCTCTCATCGATACCTTTACCAAAACATGTTCAACACATCCCACATAATACTGGCACAAGCATTTCACTCTAGCCCATCACCCAGATGAACCAGACCTGACACAACTCTAAGCATAGCAGGCATAGCAAGGTAGGAATCACAAAACATGGCTCAATCAACTCCTACACATGCTAGTGGGTTTCATCTAGTTACTGTGGCAATGACAGGTCATGCAGAGGATAAGGGTTCAACTACCGTAGCACACAGCAGTTTGAATCGTGTTGTCTTAATGCATTAAACAAGAGCAGGAGCGAGAACATGGGTTGTATCGGAATGATCAATGGTTGCTTGCCTGATGGAGTGGTGACGGGATACTGCCCTTCAGTTGGATACTCGTGAATATCCTCGGAGGCAGAACCTACCACGAAGAACACAACCGAGCACAATCAACACATGACGATATGCAACAATATGATGCATGCTATGACATGGCAATATGGATGTGTCTTGAGCTAATGCAACTAGCTATGGTTTAAATGGAGTTGGTTTGAGTACAAGATTCAAATTCCAACCCCATATATGATTATTTAAATGCCCTTTATTTGTTTTGTTCAAAACAGGGGACAAACATTGTTCAAACATGCATGAAAATGGTACAGATGGATTCCTTGAATTTTTCTGATAATTTTACATATATAATTTGTCTCATTTGGAGTTATGGTTGAATTTCTATGAATTTTTGAAGTTTTGGGTATTTTCTGGAATTTCCTGAATTATTTTTAAACTAGAAAATGATTTACTGCGTCAGCTTGACGTCAGGGTGACGTCAGCTGGTCAACAGGGTTACCTCCAGGTCAAACCTGACCAGTGGGGTCCGCTGGTCAGTGTAACAGGGCAGGGAGAGAGGCTGACTAGTGGGTCCCGCCTGTCAGGGTCATTAGTTTAACTAATTTAAGTTAATCCTAATCCTGGTTCATTAGTGGCCTGGGGCCCACGCGTCAGTGACCCAGGGGGTCAACTGGGCCCACCCAGTCAGCAGTCAGCGGGGTCAAACCTGCCGGACTTGGTCCACGGCTCGTCGCCGGCGACGACAGAGACGGCGGAGCGGCTCGGGAATGCGCTATAGGGCTCCATTTTGAGCGTGGTTTGTTGCTACGGCTTGCTGGCGCTCTCGCGGATCTAGTGGTGGCAGCAGCAGCAGCAGCTAGGATGGCCGGAGTTGACGGCGGCGAGCTCTTTGGCGGCCGCCGGAGTTCGGTTGCGCGCGGGGTCGCGTTTCTGTGCGTAGAAGAGCGGGGCAAGGGGGCTAGGAGGGTGCTACGCATCGCGGGGAGTAGGTTCGACACTCCAGGGTGACCATTTGGTCACCGGAGCATCATCGACGGCGAGCTCGGGCGGCGGCGCACTTCGGTCATCATGGGGGTGACGGCTATGGCGATCAAATGAAGCGGGGAAGAGGGGGATTCGGAGCAGGAGCTCACTGGGGGCACGTAGAGCAGCTCGGTGGGCTCGGGGACGACCTGGAGACGGAGAATCGGGGCCGGCGATCTTCGGTGCCCGTCGGTGAAGACGACGGCAATTGCGTCACTGCAGGGCTCCCGGCGTCGCTTGGAGCGGTGAGGAGGAAGGGTGGGTCGAGGCGGAGCTTTTGGGCGCAGCGGCACGGCGAGGGGTGGCCGGTGGCCGCGGTTGCAGCGAACGGCGGTGACGGCGTCTCTCGGATGAGCTCGGGGAAGAGAGCCAGGGGAGCGAGAGAGAGTGGAGCGAGTGAGGGAGAGGAGCGAGGGGACACGGGACATCATCGTGGCGTCGCTAGGAGGGCCGGGGGGAGCAGGAGGTGGAAGCAGGAGGTGGCTTCGCCTCCTGCGCGCGCGCCACGCCGTCGTCCTCCTGGCAAAGGAAGGAGACGACTGGCACGGCCTGGTGGGCTGGGCCGTGCTGGGCCGGTTGGTGGCGCCAGGTAAGTGGCCCACTGGCCTACTCTCTCTCTCTCTCAAATTTTATTCTGTTTTCTATTTTTGCTATTCTGTTTTGATTTAGTTTAAATACTAAATCATTTTATAAAATCCTGAAAATATTTATGGACACTTTCTAAAATATTTCAGTGGCCCAAAAATAATTCCAACATTATTTGAGCATTTGAATTATTTAATAGTATTTAAATGCCCAAATTCAAATATTTATGAATTAAGTCAATGCCCCTTTTGTTGACCTAAAAATATATGCACCATTTTTCCCAAGGGTTCTAACCCAAGGCAAAGAGGGTGAACATATCTGAAGGGCATTTCAGGTTCATTGAGTTTATTTTTAGTAAACCCTAGTTGATTTCAGGGGGGGGGTGCTGGGGGTTCTGCTTTCCCCATTTCCATTTCTGATGAAAGTAGACATGATGCACACTCTAATGCATAACCTAGCTAGGGTGTGACAATGGGGTTGTGCATTGTACTCCCTCCATTCCAAAATAGATGACCCAACTTTGCACTAACTTTGTACAAAGTTAGTGCAAAGTTGGGTCATCTATTTTGGAACGGAGGGAGTAAATCATAAAGTAAAAAACAAATAATGGCAATTCATTTAGAAAAAATAATCAATTATGATACAGAAGATTCTAGAACAAAGGAGAAGTGCTTGTGTTTTGAGGTTTGTGCATTATGCTTAAGTTCAACCATGGAGTCTTCTAAATTGTACATGTGGCAGATCTGGTGGAATGTTGATGATATCCAATGGCCAGTAGTGCTCGGATTTTCCTATCTCTGCACTGTCGGGTTAGCTTCATCTAGCGACCATCTTTCAAAGTTATTGGCACACTATATAGTTCTTGTGCCATAGTTGCATGTTTTGGAAAAAAGCTACTAGTGGGTTGTACTATCTATTTAGGAATAGAAGATGTATACATGGAAGTTGTAGGGAAAGAGATGACATGGAGCATCTCAATTCCTATGAGTAGGGATTGGAAAAGAGATGCCATTTGGTTCACATCATAGGAACTTTTCTATTGAATCTAGAGATGACATGTTTCTCAATTCCTATGAGGAGGGATTAGAAAAGATATGTAATTTGGTTCATATCATAGGAACTTTTCTATTGAATATACGCTAATGTTTATTTTCCTTTGAAATTAAGGGAGTATAAGAATCCATTCATATGAACCAAGTGGCTCTAAAGCTATAGAAATGATATCATGTTTATTTCCTTTGAAATGTGGAGTATATGAATCTATTCCTATGAACCAATTGGCTCTAAAGGAAAAAAATCCTATAAAAATCATATCATATAGAGTTCCTATGATATTCCTCGACACTAAAGGATGCTTGAAATTGCTGCGGGTGATACGCTGGTCTTTCTTTGTAGACTCCTCACCCATCTTTATAGTTACCTCTTGAAGATGAATGAAATGATATATACATGGTATTCTACATGTGCAATTTGGTACACGAAAACTTGGTAAAAGTTTGCGAGGTTTGAATTTTCAATGAAGCTATATGCACTGCATTTCAGAATGGAGGGAGCATACGGGACTTGCTAACAGTCACATGGAAGATTTATGTGTAGGAGGAGTGGCTGTTCTGTTAAATGACATGGCAAAACTGACACTGTCGGATGCCGATCTAACGGTTCTTACGGGGTTCGTTAGGAAAAGGCTTGTGGCGAACGTTTGTCGGATAATGATTTACGGACACATGCATTACATTGATACGTGCCCCCTCTCTCTCATGCACACGCACCCTCACGAGTCACGACTCTCCTGAGTCCTCTCACAGACTCGCACGTCGCACCCACCGTCTATCTGCAGGTAGATGTCACGCACATATGTGCTCTTCACACCCTACCCTCAGAACTTCTAAAAAACAAAAGACGGGGCACACATTTTATTTTAGCTCACACGTCACACACTTGTACTATTACTCTTGCGGCGAACGTTCTTTGGGCATAGTATATTGTACTCTCACGAAGAGAAGCGGTGCACGCACACACTAGTTCTCTCACACCCACTCGCGGGTACACGTAGGAGCGCATTTTTTTGAAGCTGGTACAACAAAATCACTCCACTATATATAAAAGCAGGAGCCTTAGCGCTTGCTTTACTAGGGCTCCTCTCGTTCACTCTCTCATGCTCTCCAAATCTAAGCAACACATAGGTGGCCACACACTCTCTCTCAGCTCACGGCTGGTCACAAATCCGGCCAGACAACCTTGACCGGGGTAGGGGTGTAGGTGCATCGTTCACGCTGTCGTCGGCGGTGAGGGAGGAGACCAACGGCTGCCCGCGCGTCCCGATCGGAGGCTGTGTCGTTCTCTCCGAGAGAGCGCCGGCTCGGGAGGGCCTCTGACCCCTTCTTCCTCCCTACGGTATTGTGGCCAAGATGCGGCCTCTCGACGCCATCTTTGCGACATGCCGACGACCCTCAGGTATATATTCCTTCGAAACCTGCCTTGCTCTACTGCCCCAGCTCTCTTCGTGTGGATCCTTTTCTACTTCCGTCCGCTGTTCCAAAGCCACCTAGACTTCTACTAAGGCACGTGCTTTGCACGTATGTTCTGTATGATAGATACTCATATACCTTCTTTTTAGAGAGAGAAATGGGTACTCGTATCTTGAGTAGATATCATAGTGTGTTTGTTCGCATGATCTAAGGACTACTCTGAAATAAGAAGCAAATCACTTGCACAAATCAAACTGAGTTCCAAGTAAGAATTTGATTACAAGATAAAAGTTGTAGTTTTATTATATGTTGTTTCCTGGGTTCCACTGATGTAAAGTTCCAGAGTTGTTTGATGGTTTACATGCATGTTTATGGACTATTTTGTGCAACTAAATAAGTCATTTAGGTCTGACAGACACTCATGTCCTGTATTAGCTTGAGGTATAGCTTATGTATGACTGAAATAAAATATTGCACTTTTTCTATGAATAATAAAAATATTACATTTCTCGATGAAGCAGAATAAAACTTTAGCTAGCATCAGCCATGCAATGTCATGTTATGTGAACAGTGTAAACTTTGCAGTATAGCGGCATCTAAAAAATCCATTTTTGCAGTAATCTAAAAAAATAAGTTAGTAGTAGAGTGTTTATTTCCCAGGTGACAACGGGGAACCAAAATGTGCTAGCTATTTGCCAACTTGTCGTACTTGCATGTGAGGAGGTGGCAGCAGTTTCTGGACATTTCTCAACTTCAGTAGGTGCAATCCAGATTCAATGGGGACTTCTTTATTTGTTTACTTGGAGAGCAGAGTCGGCCATGTGCACAAGGAGCGGGAGCAAATCCGGCAGCTCTTAGCCGTCAGATCATGTCATCCTTTGTTTGATGGACGGCAGTGATATGCATGAGAGGGGAAATGAACGGTGGATTTTGAGCCAATGCTTGTTTGGGCGGGAAAACCGAAGATGGAGTGGTAAATCCAATTTCAAAACTGCCGCATTATAGTAGTAGTAGATTAGAAGTAAAGCTATTTCATACAGTCGACTCAAAGCGTTGGTTCAAACAGGGAAGAAAGTGGGAAAGCTGTAGCATGAATCTAGGACTTGGTTCTAAGAGGAAAACGGGAAAAGTAGTAATATCTGTCACTATTTAAATAACCGTATTTCTTATTTGCGCAAACAGGGATGTCTGTCTCCATATCGTTTCGGGATGTCTGTCTCTGTATCGTTTCTATCCGCGCAATCAAAAGCACACACCTCAGTTTTAGTACAACTGCGCAAAATGAGATGGCTATCCCTCGCTGTCGTCGTCTAACCTCCCGTCTTCAAGGTATCCCTACATTGGTAGTAACTAAGGTAGAATGACCAATGCAATCTAAAAGAAGCTGATTCGTACGTTTTACTTTCTACCAGTTCATCCATGGACCAAGGACTAGCTGGCACGGCTGCACGGCGGTTTTTTGGATAGGTGCGCGGACAAGAGGCATTGTGGTCTGCTTATTTCTGCAAATAGCGGTGCTTAAATGTAGTGGAATGCACAAGCATTTCATCTGGTCAGTACACTGCATGGTTCAGTTCAGCATTCCAGTTGAGACCACAATTATAATTGGTTATTCTGGAATGAGAGAACCTAACCCTGAATGGTGGCAACAAGAAAAACCCAGAGTGAACTCCAGGAAATTTAAGCCTGCCGGGAGGCCCTTTGCTCAGAGATAAGCCTTGCTTGTTTTTTTCCTGATTTGTAAACCTTCTCACAACTTTGTCTTTTGCTGTGAACTAGTATATGTTTGTTATGTTCTATGAATCATTGAGATGTATAAAATTGCTTAACTTATGCTTTTCAAGTTTTTTATGAAGATGAGTTTAATGTGAGTGTTCCACATGAGCGCTAGACTAGCGTGTGAACATTTGGAATTTATTACATTGTGGCCTCAATTAACTGCATGAACCACTGTACCAAGATACATAGTTGCTTATATGTCAGACAGCAGATTGTTGATTGTTAGCTGGTCGATAGCCTAGTGTTGAAGCGAGCTGAGCCAATGTGCCGTGTTTTGCACAACTACTTACAAGTAGGGTAGCACCAACAGTGTTTACAAGTACTTATGTATACATCGGTGCACAGTTCTCGAACGAGTGCTCTATTTCATCAAAACACACACTGCTCGTATGATAAACTGTGACAACTTATGTCTTACCATGCCATATTCATGAAAAAACTAGTGAGGACGCATCTATTTCGGCAACAATTATGATGGTTCTCACATGATTCACGGGCACACAAAAGTAGCAGCAGTTCCCATAGACGGATTCAAACAGAGTACTGGCCCTAGAGGGGTCGATAACAGGCAAGGTTTGGATAATTAGACACAATCCAAACTACTATTAAACACTAGCTGGGGCAACTATTTCATGCCTCGATCTAATTTGGGCTGGACACAAGACGGACCTTACCATGAACATCATCGAGGACATCCCGCAGCAGCTCAATCCTGTGAACCTTCATGAAGACAACCTTGTGGCCTTGCCACTGATAAACTTGTTTGTGGAGGCATGCCACGTCATCTTCCTGCGTAAGCTTGACAAGAACAGTATTCCTCACAAACGAAGGAGTAGCTTTGAACTTCTTGTGCTTCAGTACACCCTGGACAACACGCCTGACAACAGTGAGGCTGGAATACAACTCTTCATTGGTATAACCGCAAATGGCTTCCAGGATCCAACAGCCTAAGAACTATGTTTTCCTAGTGCGTATATTCAGGTCGTCCGCCTCATAGCGAGTGACATGAACAACCACATAATCCTTGTCTGCATCAGGGCTCTAATTGAAACAGAAACAAATTCTAAATTACTTTTCAGTATAAGAAACACAAGTTATTTAAACCACTACGTATACCATGGCATCGAAGCTAATAAAATTTTGCATTATTAATCACCACATACTTCCTTTTCTAAAAAAAATCACCACATACTTAGATGAAAAACCACAATCGAGATCGGCAAAGAAGGAAATCACCTTGGGCAGCTCAGCGGGGGGGGGGACACATCCTCAAAGGGGGAAAACTGCTCCTGTAGTGCCACGGGGGCTGTAACCTCAAACGGGGCGTTGACCATCTCAGTATCTGGGGTCGCCTCGGTGGTTGCCTCCATCTTCTTGGAGCTCTCTGTCTCGTGGGGATCAACCTCCCGCATCTGCTCCAATATCAGCATATCGATGCCTGGTTCTCCTTGGTCCATCATGAAACTGACGAATACTAGGAGTCCACTGAAAGGAAAACACAATCGCAATGACAATGAAACAAAAAAAGAGAGTGAGGATCGGTTAATGCTTTGCAAAAGTTCTTTTTTTCCTCTGAACGAAAATATACCAACATCACGGATCCGCTTACCTTCCCTTCGTTCGGAGAGAAGAACAGTGGAAGATGCAAGTGTTGCCTTTCTTGAAGATGGTGAGGGAGAAGGGGATTCAGCGAAGAGTGAAATGATGGTTGCTTCGTCCGTCAAACTTAGACTGTGGGGAGGTGGGGTTTTGTGAGACGATGGCTCGTTACTGCTGCGCTACGACCGGGGTGACTCTCCGGCTGCATACTGCCTTCTAATTTGGTGGATGGCATTTGGGCCCACGCGCTACATGGTCCGCATGTCGGTGAACAAAAGTATAATGGCATTCAGTAGAGGGAGACGTTTCAATGACCCAGGAGGAGCCAGAAGCGGTAGAGTGTCTCCACTGTACTAGTAGTAATTGTTTTTCTGGGTAGCTGTAGAGTGTCTCCAGTGTACTAGTAGTAATTGTTTCTCGGGTCCCAAGACAAAACAGCCCATCCACACTAGTAAATAGTAAAATCAATTCAAAAGCCCATATATTTACTGAATGAGAGGCGCTATCCACCCACCTCACGTCAGCTCGCTCCACTCGTACCCCCAAATTCCTCACCTCACTCCTACAGAAAACCCCAGCTCCCCATCTTCCTCACTCCTACAGAAAACCCTCAGCTCCCCTTCTTCTTCGCTCGCACTACAACTAGGCTCGTCATTCGTTACTCTGCTCAAATCCGTGAGCACGACGCGACACCCTCGAGGAAAATGGAGTTGGCTGACCCCAGCGCCAAGAAGATGAGGCTCCCGCCAACGGCGACGCCTGTTGTAGATCCCGCACCCGGCAGCGCGGGGAGAAGTGGCGACCCCGCCCCCACCAGATCCCAGGAACCCGTAGAATCTCGGGTGGACCACATCAGCGATCTCCCGGACACCATCCTTGGGGAGATCATCTCGCTTCTCCCCACCAAGGATTGCTGCCGCACCCAAGTCCTCTCAATTCGGTGGCGCCCTCTATGGCGTGCCATTCCCCTTAATCTCGACTGTCGTCAGCTATCTCTATTCAATGATTTTGAAATCCCCAGAGCCATCATCTCCTCCCACCAGGGCTTCGTTAAAAGCCTCTGCATCCCGTCATGCTACCTGAGCAAGCATACCATGCCCTGCACGGTGGACGCCTGGCTGGAATCCCCTGAATTCACAGAACTACAGCTGCTTGAGTTCTAATATTCCCCTGGAAATCACATACCACATACCGAACGCCATGAACTTGTGCCCTCAGCACCGATGTCCATCTCGGGGTTTTCGTCCTCTCTCCACCCCGCCACCTTTGCATAGTGCTACCTACCAGACAATCTGGTACTAAACCTTCGACTCCCATTTCTCAAGAAACTTTCACTTGTGCAGGTTCGTATATCGGAGGCCTCATTGCACAGCATCATCCACTCCAGTTGCCCTGAGCTGGAGTGCTTGGTGCTTGTTTTCACAGTTAGAATTGGTTGTCTCCAAATAAAGTCACCTAACCTTGTAAGAATTGGAATTTCGTTTGACGAAAGGCAGCTCATCATCCAAGATGCCCCTTCACTTCAAAGGTTTATCCTTGATTCTAGTTATTCACCGTTGCAAATAACCGTCCTCTCTGCGCCTAAACTGGAGACCTTGGGTGTAATACATGATCTCTGTGCTCATTTCAATATGGTGTTTGGCTCCACAGTTCTTCAGGTACTTTATATTATCATCTACACTTGTAACCATAAGTTGCATTTTAAATTTCTGCGCATAATTTATATATCATCTTGGAGTACACATTTTGTACTAATATTATGTTCTATGCTCAATGAAGAGTTTCTCCATGGATGGCCTATCAATGGTGCTGGATTCTGTCAAGATCTTATATATCCAAATGAATAGTTTTGATCTGAACAAGATTATTGGCTTGCTAATGCTTTCCATGATAATTTCACGCACATTGGAAGCCCGCATATAGTGTACTAGAATTAACCGTTCAGTTGTTGCTCTTTCGACACTCTTCTTTTAGACCTTAACTGTTTTCAATCTTCATGTCTATTTAGGCAACATGACGGGGTAAGAAAGTTATAACCAATCGGTGGATTCGTAAGCATCGGGATTTTCTCACTTCTCATGAGATTCGATTGAAGACAATAACGCTAGAACGATATGTAGCCAACCGTGCAAACACAAGATTTGTCACATTCTTCCTGCTAAATGCGAGGTTACTATTGTCCATCAGGCTTAAGTTTATCAGCAGCATGGTTTTGACGGATGGGTATGTCGAAGAGAAAAAAAGGAGTTTCAGGTGGGCAACAGAGCTTCTGAACGTGTCGGGCTTCTATTTACAACATATTGGGGTCATAATCCAGTAAATTTTACGACCTAGGATGTTCATTCTATGGACCTGACCGATCCATTTGACTGTGACTGCCGAAAACAGTGTTGGAGTTAGATGTTGTTGCCCTTTTCAATCTGGTTTTTTTGGTAAACCTGATGAACAATTAACCCTCATGCTTTTGTACAGTTTGTAAGCTGGAGTTACATGTTCCTGCCCTTTTCAACTCGGCTGTGACTGTCATATTTTCTTTGAAACAAGGCAAATGGCTTGCCATTCATTTAATTTAGAGTGAAATATTGTAACAAATCCAAACCAAGGGAAATAACATCACTCTCGCCGGCTGCTTGAGCTCACTGTGCATTACAGAAGCCAAGTGATTAGCCCCCACTAGCACCCACAAACTTATTTCGAACTAGCACATCAAATGGGCTGTAAATTTTCATAGGAAAGGCTGCATGACCGTGACAGATTTGGATTCTGATATTTGGGACCCGCAAGGAAATAGCCTATCCAAGGTGGTGTCGACTAACTAGCCAGTCAACAAACGATTCTGCCTACCAGCCGTTGGATTGACATCCAACATCTGTCGTGTATCTTATATCTCTTGTCTTCTTCTTCCTCCAATCGCCCAAACCAAACCACCTCGTCGGCTCCGCCTGCTCCCGCCTCCCATGGCTGGCTGCGCCTCCGCCGCCCTACCGTATGTACCCTCCAACGTTGGCTAGTCCCTCCCACTATTCCCCCACACGTCATGTTATTCTCCGGCGACGTCAGCCCCAACACGCACCCGCGCCCGAACCAGTCAACCCTCGTACTCCCCTCCACCTGTGACTGGACCGGTGCATCTTCAACGACTCCTATTCATTCCGTCCGAGGCCTCGCCGTCGTCCTCCGCCTTGCGGCCTTGGTTCGCTCGCCGTGCGCGGTGCGCTGCCCTCTTGCGTTGTCAACGTCGTTAACAACCGAGAGGAAAAAGGAGATGACTGTACGTGGAGAGGATGACAGTAGGGACCCACCAACGTCATGGCAGTACGCAAGCAAGTGCCTCTATAGTACAAGCCCCAAAATATGGTTCCTCCTAATGGTTGGACATCTGGGGCTCACGCCATTATCAACGTAGTCAATAAACGAGAGAATTACACTACGAGCGGCTGACACTAGGGACCCAGCAAGTCGCGCAGTTTTTTTGAGTAACAAGCAGTTGTTATTTATACTAGTTTTAGCGACGGATCAGGGTAACAACGGGGCTGTGCGGGGGCTGTGGCCCGTCTAGCCTGGGTTCTATTTATGTTTACCACATCATGAGCCCAGTTGTGTTTTTTTCTTGCTGAAAATGGCTGGCCCAGTTCTATTTTTTTAAGAAATACCCAAACAAGGCCTACTTGCTTTATCGGCCCTGCTGGGCTGCAAATCTTTCAAGACGAGGAGAGTTTCATTTGGTTTGCCCAGAAATGGGTTGTACATTTTTAAAACACATCAAACCGGGAATTAGTTTCAATTTTTTTTCATTACAAGATCTTAAATTCCATTGATTTTTATGCGTGGACAATTATTTGGATTTTATATTTATATAAATTATTTTTCAAAATAGTTTGAATGTGAATCGATATTTCTGGATTAAAAACAGTTGACCGCACCGAAATATGCAAAATTTCGTATACTTTTTAACCGTGGCCACAATATGGGGTGTGATGCTAACAAAAAGAAGATGGGCTCCAAAAAAATTCTTAAGAATTAGCAAATCGGCTGTACATTATTAGAAATAATGGCAGATGGGTGGTATGTTGTTTTCCACAGATTTGAGGCTGACTTGTGCGCCTACTACAGGTTGACGCATATGCTTTCATAAAAAAAGGTTAATGCACACGCAACGCCCTGTCAACTTAGTCAACACACGAGATCAGTGACTGTTGGATGTCCATCCAACAGCTGTCGTGCTTCTTCAATCTCTGCTCTTCATGCTCAAGCCGCTCAAACAAGCGCCGGTGGGACTGCCTGCTCCCTCCTCCTGCGGCCGGCTATGCTGCTGCGCAGGCCTCACGGCCCCACCGTACTCCCATCGCTGGCCTAGCCATCCCTCTACTCACCCACACATGTTGTTATTCTCCGGCGACGGTAGACGAACCAGTAAACCCTCGTACTCCTCCGCGTGGGAAACAACTGTCGAGTATTCCCTGGCTTCGTGTCGTTCCCTTCCTAGGCCTCGTCGTCGTCCACCGCCCTGGTGCTCTCGGCGCGGCCTGGTCAACGTGGTCAATGAACGACATCCATCGGAAGTTGACTGTACGTGGAGAGGCTGACAGCTGGGTCCACGCCCGCACGCAAGGAAATGCCTCCTTATTATGCACAAAATAATGATTCCTCCACCTGACAGCTAGGACTCACAGGAAGGGCCTCTGTATTTCGCAAAAAAAATTCCCCCCGCTGACAGGTCGGACCCACCAGCTATATCTTCGCACGCAAGGAAGTGCCTCCGTATTACGCCCAAAAAAATGAATACCCCCCTGCTAGCTGGGACCCACCATATTGTTGGGCTGACTTGTGGGCCTACTAAGTTGATAGGGACGGAGAGCTTTGTCAACTTAGTCAATACCCAGTGACCGTATGATGTCCATACAACGGCCATAGTGCTTCTTCAACCTCTGGTCTTCTTGCTCCAGCCGCCCAAAGCAGCGCCGGTCGTGCTGCCTGCTCTACCTCCCGTGGCCGGTTGTGCTACCGCGGAGGCCTCACCGCCCCCATACTACTCCCACCACTGGCTAGGCCATCCCTCCACTCACCCACACCCCCTGTTATTCTGCGGCGACGGTAGCCTCACACCACAGCCGAACCAGTGAATGCTCGTACTCCTCTCCGCGTGGGCATCCACTTCCGCCTCTTGCACGGCTCCGCGTCGTCCCCTTCCTAGGCCTCGCCGTCGTCCACCGCAGTGGTGCTCTCGGCGCGGCGTGGTCAATGTGGTCCTCGACCGACTTCCATCGGAAGAGTACTGTACATGGAGAGGCTGACAGCTGGGTCCATGGCAGCCACAAGGAAGTGCCTCCTTTTTACGCGGAAAAAAATTATTCCTCCACCTGACAGCGGGGACCCACTGGACGGGCCACCAGTATTTTGCGGGAAAAAAGCATTTCCCCCTGACTGCTGGGACCCACCGGACGGGCCACCGTATTTCACGAAAAAAACGTTCCCCCCGCTGTCAGCACAGACCCACCGGAAGTGCCTCCTTATTATGCAAAAAAAAGAATACTCCCCCAGCTAGCTGGGACCCACCTTGCTAGGAGGCTGACTTGTGGGCCTACTAAGTTGACGGGGACGAAGGCTTTGTCAACTTAGTCAATATGAACGATTCTAGCTCTAGTGACCGCACGATGTCCATTCAATAGCTATAGTGCTTCTTCAACCTCTGGTCTTCTTGCTCTAGCCGCCCAAAGCAGCGCCGGTCATGCCGCATGCTCCTGCCTCCCGTGGCCGACTGTGCTGCCGCAGAGGCCTCACCGCCCCCTATTATTCCCACCGCTGGCCAGGCCCTGCGGCGACGGCAACCTCACACCGCAGCCGAACCAGTGAAACCTCGTAGTCCTCTCTGTGCGGGCTTCCACTGCCGCGTCGTCCCCTTCCTAGGCCTCGCCGTCGTCCACCGCCGTGGTGCTCTCCGCACGGCGTGGTCAACATGGTCAAAGAACGACTTCCATCGGAAGAGTACTGTATGTGGATAGGCTAACAGCTGGGTCCATGGCCACAGCCCAATTTTTTTGTGATTTGCCAAGTAACTCGCTTTGTCAGGCCTGTTGGGCTGCAAATCTTTCAAGACGAGGAGAGCTTTCATTCGGCTGGCCGAAAAAATGGCCCATCAGTAATGAGAAATGAGTTGTGCTTTTTTAAAACACATCAAACCGGCAATTAGTTTCAAAAAGCTTTTTTTCATTTCAAGATTTTAAATTACATTAAATTTTATGCGTGGAGAATTTGTTGGATTTTATATTGATATACATTTATTTTTATAATCAGTTTGAATGTGAGTCGAAAATTCAGGATTAAAAATAGTTCGGACCGCACCGAAATATGCAAAATTCCGTATAATTTTTTTTCCGTATAATTTTTTAACCGGTGCCACAATATGGGCTGTAATGCTAACAAAAAGAATATGGGCTCCAAAAAAACCTTAAGAATTATCAAATGGGTTGTAAATTATTAGAAATAATGGCAGATGGGCTGTCTGTTGTTTTCCACATATTTGAGGGTTTCCTAAAAAAGGTTGACGCACAAGCACTGACTGTTGGATGTCCATCCAACGACCGTCGTGCTTCTTCAATCTCTGCTCTTCCTGCTCCAGCCGCTCAAACAATCGTCGGCGGGACTGCCTGCCCCCTCCTCCTCGCGACCGGCTGTGCTGTCGCGCAGGCCTCACCGCCCGACCGTACTCTCATCGCTGGCCTAGCCATCCCTCTACTCACCCACACCTGCTGTTATTCTCCGGCGATGGCAGACGAACCAGTAAACCCTCGTACAGTCATACTCTCCTCCGCGTGGGAAACAACTGCCGAGTCTTCCCTGCCTCTGTGTCGTCCCCTTCCTAGGCATTGCCGTCGTCCACCGCCGTGGTGCTCTCGGCGCGGCGTGGTCAACATGGTCAAGGAATGACTTCCATCGTACGTGGACCGTACGTGGAGAGGCTGACAGCTGGGTCCACGGCCGCAGTAAGAAAGTGCCTCCTTATTACGCGGAAAATAATGATTCCTCCACCTGGCAGCTGGGACCCACTGGACGGGCCACTGTATTTCACAAAAAAAACGTTTCCCCCTGACTGCTGGGACCCACAAGCTACATCTTCGCACGCAAGGAAGTGCGTCCGGGTAAAAAAACGATTCGCCCCCCTGACTGCTGGGACCCACCAGCTACATCTTCGCAGGCAAGGAAGTGCCTGACAGTCGGGACCCACCTGGTCAAAGCGTACGTAGCGTTGTCATTCTGGTTGCGAACATGTACGTACATACTGGTCGATGTAGAGGCGCGCACGTGTCGTAGTAGAGGCGTGCACGTGTCATAGTAGAGACGCGCACGTAGCATGTACACGTACGTACATCGGCCAGGGTGCAAGAAAGAAAATACGGCCACGTATGTGTACATACGGGCGGGGTCTCGAACACCTACTCGCGCATACGTACAGCCAGGGCTCATGTACATGGCTGGGTCGAAACGGAGAAACATCGTCATCGTCGTGTTCATGGGGAGGCAACGGAATGCGTCGTGTTCATGGGGAGGCAACGGAATGCGCCGTGTTCATGGGGAGGCAACGGAACGCATGGGAGCCAACCGGCTGGGTCGGAACGGAATGCATGGTCGTGTTCATCGGGAGGGCTTGGACGGAACAGGCGATGGAAACGAGGCCTGGCGTACCGCAAAACGGAGGAAACAACCTTGTGTTCGACCGGCCACATTCAAAATGGGATCCTGATCATCGAGAGGGGCCTGGCGTACCGCAAAACGGAGGAAACGGACCTCCTACGGTCGAAACAGGGGTCCTGTTGATCGGGAGGGGTGTGGCGTACCGCAAAATGGACGAAACGGACTTGTGTTGGAGCGCTACGGTCGAAACGGGGGTCCTGTTCATCGGGAGGGGTGTGGCGTACCGCAAAACGGGACTCCACGGGATACTGTTGATCTCCACCGTCGATCCCCTCCGGCCTCCACGCGCTACTGTTCATCCACCGTCAACCTCCTCCAGCCTCCACCTGCGACTGTTCATCCACGGGCTCCTGTTCATCCAGCCTCCACCGCGCGCTACTCCACCGGCTACTGTTCAACCAGTCCTCTCCACGGGCTCCTGTTGAACCACCCCTCCATGGGCTACTGTTCATCCTACCCTCCACCGTCTACTGTTCATCCAGCCCTCCACAGGGTGGTCCTGTTCATCCAGCCCTCCACGGGGTCCTGTTCATCCAGCCCCAACCGGCTCGATCGATCGGGGTCCTGTTCATCCAGAGGCAACACCACGGGGTCCTGTTCATCCACCCCCACCGGAACTGTTCATCCAACCCCCCCCCCCCCCCCCCGTGCAACGCTCACTGTTCATCCAGAGGCAGCATCGATCGGCTTCAGTTAGCAGCAGTAGCGAAGGAATCGCTCGGTCGGGTTCAGTTAACAACCGTCGATCGCTCGGGTTCAGTAACGCGTAGCCTGCAGTGCAATCTCTCGGGTTCAGTTAGAGCCCAACGCCTTGCTCGGGTTCTGTTAGAGCCAACGCCTCGCACACACACGCGTACATGTATGAGAGAAACGCGCATCGCTCAGCCCCCGACCTCCCACCGTAACCGGGAACTCCCCAAAATTTTCCTCGCCCTCGCTTCTACCACGGTTTTTTTCGTCATGGACGGCCCAAAGAATGTCATGCAGCTGCGTCTCCGGTCCGCCCAGGACGAAAAGCCCATTTTCTGTCATGATTTTTTGTCATAGAAGTAGGAGCCCACCACATCTATGATGATACCGGGTTTTGTCACAATTATCGTCATAGAAGTGTCATATGTATGACAGAATTTTTTTTTCATTCGGCCCAAAATGTCACGGATGTGTCTTTTTTTCATAGTGTCATGGCCAGCCCCAGTCCTCAAGGTCGATGGGTGCCCTCCTCTGTCACAGAGGAGGACATTGTGAAGCTCCGAGCGGCCAGGTATCTGACCGCGGAAATCCCCTATAGGCTTCCTGCTCAAGGGCATGTTATTCCTACTCCCATATCCAGCGAGAGGGTCGTATTCATCTCCCACTTCCTCCGAGGGCTAGGGTTCGCCCTACACCCATTTGTTCGAGGGCTTATGTTCTATTACGGGCTAGACTTCCACGATCTAACTCCGGACTCCTTCCTTCACATCTTGGCGTTCATCCTCACATGCGAAACTTTCCTCCGTATTCCCCCACACTTCGGCTTATGGCTTAAGACCTTTAATGTGAAGCCGAAGGTAGTCGGTGGGGGATGGGAAGAGTGCGGTGGTGCTGCAGTGGGTAAACTTATCAACGCTCCCTGGCTAAAAGGATCCTTCATAGAATCTTCCGACTTATGGCAGCGGGAGTGGTTTTATATCACTGAACCCCGTGGCACCAAGTGGGCAGCTACTCCTGTGTTCCGATCTAGCCCTCCAATTCAGCTTGCATCATGGGTCAATAAGGGGTTGGACTGGGGATCAACCGATGAAGTGCAGACTCTTCAGAGCCGCACCCGGAGTCTCCTTGAGAGGGACACTAAACTCATCGACGTGATTCAAGTAATGCTAGTCCGTCGGGTCCTCTCGTGCCGAAGATAGCCCCTTCGCATGTGGGAGTTTAATCTAGAAGGACCACGAACCCTTCAGCACTTCTTCGGTGCGACGCACAAAGGAATGTGGAAGTTATTTTTCGGAAACGAAAATAGTGGCCGGACACTACAGAGGACATCGGCCTTGAGTGCAACCATCCGGATACCTTGGTAAACACTCAATTCTTGAACACAGCTTAGATACGGATCTCATAATAAGATGTTGAGAAACCAATCTTCTTCCAGGGCTGGATAAAGAAGGCTGAGCGAATCAGGTGTTCAGCTCCTCTTCCCGAATACTCAGCTAGTCCCATACTAGCAAGGATGTTGGTCCCGGCGCCATACCAGGTGCCGGTGGAGGAGGAGAATGAGAAGAGCGGGGAGCCGAAGGCGGCCTCCATCCTGGAGGCAAACCACACACTGTGTCCGGGGAGACTAGGGCTCGCTCTTCCGAAGACAAAAGGGAAGGAGAAGATGACATCCCTTCTTCCCATGGTAAGAAAAGGTCCGCCTCCGAGAATTGGGAGGTAAGGGCTCCTAAGTGGGGCAAAACGCCCCTGTCGGGCGGTTCAGGCTCGGAAGGTGTTGTTGTTGCACAATCCCTTCATAAAGACAAGCCTCCAGCTGAATTGTAAGTGAACAAAGATATTTTAAACATACCTTGTTCCTTTTCTCTTTGCAAAGGTAACATCTAGAATATGCGCTTTGTAGTCTGGCGCACAGTCTTCCTCAACAATCCTCCTCCTCGGGGGACCTTTTACCCGAGATGATGGAAAGCGAAACGCCTCCACAAGCTTCCTTGCCCAACAGGGCGGACGACGTCGAGGTGTCATCCCGGAGGGTCTCTCCCGATCGGGGGATAATAGAGCCAGTGCCCCAAGGTAAAACTTCAGTCACCCAGAGTCCAAAGTGTGCGGTCCCTACAAGGGTTAACAATAAAGGCTCCAGACTATCCGGTTTACAGCCGGAGACAACTCTAGGATCGAGTAAACCTACCCTGTCGAAGGGAGTCTGTACTGCCACAACTGCTTCCAGGAATCCGGATGCACCGGATACACTGACGGACATGTTACGGTGTTCGTCAATCTCAGATGATCATCGTACCTTGATGGGTACGGTGGTCGAGAGGATTCTGTCCGCGAAAAGCGGATTGAATGAAGCCTTCATGAGCCTACTAAGAGGCTTTGAGGTATGTAATGTTTGATTGTGCTTTATACGCAAAAATGCACCTATGTATAGATAGTAGCCCCCGAGACTCTGGTTGGCGCCCAAAGGTAGGCAATCAAAGGATCGAAAAAGCTGTCCTCTAATGACTTCGAGACATAGGCTGGTACCTCCATGACGACTGCACACGCTACGGAGGTTACAGGTCTGGAGCATAAGCTTGATGTGGCGGATAATGACATCATGCTTATTAACAGGCGACTCGACGAGGCGCAAGGTATGTGTTAGAATATGTATAGTAAGACAGGCACGAAGCTAGACTTATGTTCTGAGACGTGCGTATCTGCAGATGGTGCTACCGCAGTTGAGACTCTTCGGGTTGAACTTGCCCGAGCCAAGGAGCAAGCCCGGATGAGTAATGTGGCTGCCCAGAAGGTAGCTGATGAGTTAGAAGCCGGACAGGCCGTGCAGCGCCAGTGTGAGGAGAGAAAGGCCAGTATGGCGCGCGAGCTGAAGGAAGCCACTGTCCGGTGCGAATTCCTTGAGAAGGATAACAAGGCCAAAGCAACCGATCTTGACAAGGCATTACAAGAGGCAAGAGAAGCATGATCTGAGTCTAGAGCGGCTCGGGAAGAGATCCGGCAAGCTAGGGAAGTAGCGGCCGGTAAGCCTTTCTTGTTACAGACTAAGTTTGGAGATCCAAAGTATGCCCCTCTTAATCAAATGTGGAGCTCCCCAGGCGCCTTTTTGGACTTGCCGAAGAGTGCCTCCGATGCGGCACAGTTTTACGAAGCGCGGGAAGGGCATGCAACAGAGAAGCTTTTTTGGTCACAATTCGGCACGCCGAAGCGCCTACTGTTACTGAATGAGCAGATGGCCAAGTGGGCCGAGCTCCACAAAATATCCAGCTCTGCCATGAAGGACATCGTAGTCCGGCTATGGCCAACTAAGCCAATTCCGAAGAGTTATTTCTGTTTGGTACGGCGACTAAGTGATGCGGTGCCGTGTATTGACGCTCTTAAGCGGTCCACATGCATTGAAGGTGCATGGATGGCCCTTGCCCGTGTGAAGATGTACTGGGCGAAGATGAAGGCCACCGATGTTGCAGGGAAAAGTCCACCCGAGGGCAAGGAGCATCAAATGCCAGAGTATTATTTTGAAGATGTCTTAGAGGGTGCCCGCCTGATAGAGGGTCAATGCTCGAAAGAGATGATGTTCGAGTGAAATGTATTGAGATTGTAAAAAACAATATTATTATAATTTAAGATTATGCCTAGAAGTTGTGGCTCCTCCTGTGCGGCCGTTTTTGTATAATCTGAAAGTTTTCCAGTCGTCGGCTTCATCCTCCTCGTATAAAATACGGGGGTGTTCGGAAAAGGACTTGATCACTCTTGATCCATCGTCTTGGTCCGTGAAGGAGGTGTCAGTGCGGCGAACTAGGCAATCGGACTATAGGGCTTTAGTACTTTCACTTAGCCATAGGAGTTTGACGGTGGGTTTACGATATAGCTCCTGGTATGTATGCAGTCATCCGAGTACGGTGCGTTATATGAGTGACCAGAAGAACGGTCCTTCGTGCAATACGGGAGGAATCGCGAAAGATTCTAATAAGTCATTGAGTGGTTGACCAGCTCTCGCCGCATCATGACAGTCACTTTTCGACTTTCTCTACTGAGGTGCTCATCCGGATAAACCGGGACACAATCGCAGTAGTTCTCCCTTTACTACCCTAGCAAATATAGCGAATACTGGGCATGGATTATGTTCATAGGGATCTGATCGATATGTCAATTACCATTTTACAAATAATAATGCCACGACCCAGGCCATTTGACATGCCGGTGGTCGAAGGCTGAGGGAGAAGGCATTTCTACAGGCTCAAAATAGAGAGCGCGGTCTACAATATTATTTGGACCTCCTGTCGCACGTCTGCGCCGCCTTGCCTCGATTAAGGGATTCCTTTAACGGGAACAACCTTGGGGTAAGTGTATGAAGCCGAACTCCGAAAGAGTCTGTGAGATGGCCTATATTTTGCGTCGCCTGTGATAAAAAAGGAATAGTTAGAAATGAAAAAGGAGGAAATGGGAGTGCTTGTAGGCTTGCCCGTATTGTGCCTCTGTCGATGGCCAGGGTATTTTGAGTGTATAATTATGCATGCGCGGTATAAACTTCATGTGATTGTGAGGCGGACGATGGAGGCTGAACTGCTAATCCTGCTCTGGGACAGATTGGTTCCATTTAATGGAGACCGGCGGCTTAAAGGCCGATGAATTGTGCGGCTTGATGAGGCCACTTTGTGCTTCGGCTGTAATGGCCGCAGTACAACCCCCTGTACGGAAGGAGTGACGGGTATGACTGATTTTTGGGGGAATCCGCTCTATGGTGTATGTGTCCTATAGTGCGCGTGTGTGTTCCCCTGTGGGGGTGTACGTCGCATATACCATATTTACGGTTTGCACTTTGGGAGGGGGGGTTGCTTCTGAACCCTGGTATTCAGCCGGCGAGTCTCTTCGTCATCGCTGTCACTGGGCGGCCCCTTCCCCTTGTGTTCGTCTTTTAATTTTTTGGCTTATTTGAAGACCCAACATCTTCTGTTGGTACGGGTAGCTGGTTTATCGGAGGTGCCATGAATCTGGCATGGCCGATCCAATATCTTATCCAGGTTGGATGGTCCGTCTCTATTTGCCTTGGACGGCTTTTTCCGTTGACCGGGCTTGGAGCTGCTGAATCCGGCGTTAACTGATGTGTCTTGTGGTATTTCATCATTATTACGACGCTTGTATTTATTACGTCATGGCTTTCCGTTGCCGTCTCGGACTTCGGAAATGCCTGGGTCGCTGGTGCCATTGCTCCTACGAGCGAGCCAGTTGTCTTCTCCCGTGCAAAAGCGGGTCATAAGAGCGGTAAGGGCTATCACGGATTTTGGTTTTTCCTGACCGAGGTGGCGAGCGAGCCATTCGCCCCGAACGCTGTGTTTGAAGGCCGCGAGGGCTTCGGCGTCCAGACAATCGACAATTTGGTTCTTTTTAATTATGAACCTAGTCCAGAGCTTTCTGGATGACTCTTTGGGCTGCTGTATGATGTGACTTAAGTCATCGGCGTCTGGTGGCCGGACATATGTGCCTTGGAAGTTATCACGAAAGGCGTCTTCCAGGTCTTCCCAGCTGTCAACGGAGTTCTTTGGAAGGCTGTTTAACTAGTGTCGAGCTGGTCCTTTTAGTTTTAGTGGTAGGCATTTAATGGCGTGAAGGTCATCACCGTGGGCCATGTGGATATGGAGAAGATAGTCCTCAACCCATACCATGGGATCTGTTGTTCCATCGTATGATTCGATATTCATGGGTTTAAACCCTTTTGGGAATTCCTGGTCCATTACTTCATCAGTGAAGCATAGTGGGTGAGTGGCGCCTCTATATCGGGCCACGTCGCGACGTAGCTCGGATGGAGTCTGTCTGCTGTTCTCGGCCCGGGCGTGAGAATTAGTATTGCATCCGACAAGATAGCCGTTATCTCGTGTCGGGGCACGTCCTGGTGATCCATAGATTGACCTATTCTGACCTGCTCTACTGTCCAAGTCATGTCATAGGTCGTATGTGTGTCCCCGAGTTGTTTTATCTCTGCCTTTATGATGACCCACAAGTATAGGGGATCTATCATAGTCCTTTCGATAAGTAAGAGTGTCGAGCCCAACGAGGAGCAGAAGGAAATGATAAGCGGTTTCCAGCAAGGTATTCTCTGCAAGTACTGAAATAAGTGGTAACAGATAGTTTTGTGATAGGATAATTTGTAGCCAGCAACAAGTAACAAAAGTAAATAAAGTGCAGCAAGGTGGCCCAATCCTTTTTGTAGCAAAGGACAAGCCTGGACAAATTCTTATATGGTGTAAAGCGCTCCTGAGGACACATGGGAATATCGTCAAGCTAGTTTTCATCACACTCATATGATTCGCGTTCGGTACTTTGATAATTTGGTCTGTGGGTGGACCGGTGCTTGGGTATTGCCCTTACTTGGACAAACATCCCACTTATGATTAACCTCTATTGCAAGCATCCGCAAATACAACAAAAGTATTAAGGTAAACCTAACCATAGCATGAAACATATGGATCCAAATCAGCCCCTTGCGAAGCAACGCATAAACTAGGGTTTAAGCTTATGTCACTCTAGCAACCCATCATCTACTTATTACTTCCCAATGCCTTCCTCTAGGCCCAAACAATGGTGAAGTGTCATGTAGTCGACGTTCACATAACACCACTAGAGGAGAGACAACATACATCTCATCAAAATATCGAACGAATACCAAATTCACATGACTACTAATAGCAAGACTTCTCCCATGTCCTCAGGAACAAAAGTAACTACTCACAAAGCATAAACATGTTCATAATCAGAGGGGCATTAATGTGCATATAGGATCTGAACATATGATCTTCCACCAATTAAACCAACTAGCATCAACTACAAGGAGTAATTAACACTACTAGCAACCTACTAGCACCAATCCCGGACTTGGAGACAAGAATTGGATACAAGAGATGAACTAGGGTTTTGAGATGAGATGGTGCTGATGAAGATGTTGATGGAGATTGCCCTCTCCTGATGAGAGGAGCGTTGGTGATGACGATGGCGATGATTTCCCCCTCCGGGAGGGAAGTTTCCCCGGCAGAACAGCCCTGCCAGAACGCTAGATTGGCTCCGCCAAGGTTCCGCCTCGTGGCGGCGGAGTTTCGTCTAAGAAGATGGCTTATGATTTTTTTTTCCCATCGAAAGAGTCCATATAGCAGAAGATGGTCACCGGGGGGCCACCAGGGGGCCCACGAGGTAGGGGGGCGCGCCCAGGGGGTAGGGCGCGCCCCCCACCCTCGTGGGTAGGGTGTGGCCCCCTGGTGAACTTCTTGCACTCAATGTTTTTTATATATTTGGAAAACATCATCCGTGAAGTTTCAGGACTTTTGGAGCCGTGCAGAATAGGTCTCTAATATTTGCTCCTTTTCCAGCGAGAATCCCAGCTGCCGACATTCTCCCTCTTTATGTAAACCTTGTAAAATAAGAGAGAATAGGCATAAGTACTGTGACATAATGTGTAATAACAACCCATAAGGCAATAAATATTGATATAAAAGCATGATGCAAAATGGACGTATCAACTCCCCCAAGCTTAGACCTCGCTTGTCCTCAAGCGAAAAGCCGAAATCGAAAAATATGTCCACATGTTTAGAGATGAAGGTGTCGATAAAAATAAAATACGGACATGAGGGCATCATGATCATTCTTAGAACAACAACTTATATAATTCTTGTCATATGACTTATTATTCTAGAGTAATAATTCAATCACAATATCAAGTATGAATCGTAAACTTCATTGAAAACTGACAAACTATAATCTCAGTCATTGAGGCAATTGCAATTTATCATAACATAGGAAAGAGTCAATGTATAAGAGCTTTTCATCAAGTCCACATACTCAACTATCATATAGTCTTTCACAATTGCTGACACTCACGCAATACTTATGGGTAGGGAGTTTTAATCGGACACAGAGAAAGATAGGGGCTTGTAGTTTTGCCTCCCAATGTTTTACCTCAAGGGTAATGTCAACAGTAATAGTTCATGAAAACCCACATCCAATTAGCCATATATACCGGGATCTTTCCAACATATTGTGCTTGCCAAAGGATAAAATGAAAAAGGAAGGGTGAAGATCACCATGACTCTTTTGCAGCTTAGGAGATAAAAGTAAAAGATAGGCCCTTCGCAGAGGGAAGCAGAGGTTGTCATGCGCTTTTATGGTTGGATGCACAAAATCCTAATGTGGAAGAACATCACTTTATATTGCCACTTGTGATATGGACATTTATTATGCAGTCTGTCGCTTTTATTAGTTCCATATCACACGATCGTATAAAGCTTATTTCCTCCACACCAATCAATCATACATATTTAGAGAGAAGTTTTTATTACTTGCACCGATGACAACTTACTTGATGGATCTTACTCAATCCCTAGGTAGGTATGGTGGACTCTCATGGCAAAACTGGTTTAAGGGTATTTGTAAGCACAAGTAGTATCTCTACTTGGTGCAAAGAATTTGGCTAGCATGAGGGAGAAAGGCAAGCTCAACATGTTGGAGGATCCAAGACAATATAATTATCTCAGATGTAAGAAAACATAACCCATTATGTTGTCTTCCTTGTCCAATGTCAACTCTTTAGCATGTCATATTTTAATGAGTGCTCACAATCATAAAAGATGTCCAAGATAGTATATTTATATGTGAAGACCTCTCTTTATTTATTACTTCCTATTAATTGCAACAATGACCAAAACTATGTTTGTCAACCTCAATAACTTTTATTCATCATACTCTTTCTATGTGAGCTCATTACTCTCCATAAGAGTCACATGATCTCTTTGTTTCTTTTTATTTCTTTCTCTTTTCCTTTATTCACTTAGGATCATGGCAAAATAATCAAGCCCTTGACTCAACACTAATCTTTATTATATAGCTCACGAACTCAATTACATAGAAGGATAATAAAGCAAAACTCACATCTAGATCATACTAAGAACTTTTATTCTACTAGATCAAAATATTACCAAAAGGATCGAACTAAGAAAAACGGTAAAGATAAAAGTGATGGTGATACGATACCGGGGCACTCCCCCAAGCTTGGCGGTTGCCAAGTGGAGTGCCCATACCAGATACTCAATTCTTTTTTGTTGGAGGAGACGGTGGTGATGTTGTTGATGGCGTAGGCTTGTCGTACTTCTTCCAAGGCATAGGCTCACCATCATAGAAGGATGACCGAGTCTCCGGGATCCTCAAATATGCAGCCAAACTCATCCTTTTGAATCTATATTCATACTCACAGTTTTGGTTTTGCAGGTCATAGATTTGAGCTTAGAGGTGCTCAATTTTCTCGTGAAGCTTGAAGATCGTCTCCCCGATGTTGTCGTCATACATCTTGTGTTTGTTGGTGAACTCTGCGATCATCATGTAGTTGGAGTTGAGTCCACGCTCCACCATCCCCTGACACTTGAAAACTTGTTGCTCCATTGCTTCGAGCCTCGTCTCCACGCTTCCGGTCCCCTTCGGTCCCTCAGCATCACGCATCTCAATGGTTTGAGGGTGTCGCTGCACCTCCGCTAGGTAAGGGTTGATGACCTTCTCGAAGAACTTGTCCTTGGGTGCACTTGGAGACGTCATGATAATCTAGATCTGTCAAAAAAACAACTCGAAACAAAGACAAGAGATTTTTGCGTGATACGGGAGTCAAAACTCCCGGGACGTTATATAATGAATTTTTACCGACCAAAATACGTGTCCTGCAAGAAAACGGAGTCCGGAGAGCACACGAGGTGCCCACGAGGTAGGGGGCACCCAGGGGGTAGGGCGCGCCCTCCACCCTCGTGGGGCCCTCGTGTCCTTTCCGGACTGCTCCTTATTTTCCTATTTTTCTAAATATTCCAAAACGGAGAAATATTGCCTTAAAAACTGTTTTGGAGTCGGTTTACTTACCGTACCACATACCTATTCCTTTTCGGAGTCTGAAACGTTCCGAAAAGTGTCCTTTATGTACTCCTCTAGGGTTATGGTTTCAATTACATTGGTTTCAACATTTATGGGATTACCTGAGATATAATGTTTGATTCTTTGACCATTTACCACCTTCAGATTTGTGCCTTCGAAGTTGTTGATTTTTATGGCACCGGAACGGTAGACCTCCTCGATAACGTAGGGACCTTCCCATTTAGAGAGAAGTTTTCCTGCAAAAAATCTTAAACGAGAGTTGTATAGCAATACATAATCACGTACATTAAACTCACGCTTTTGTATTCTTTTATCATGCCACCTTTTAACCTTTTCTTTAAATAACTTGGCATTTTCGTAGGCTTGGGTTCTCCATTCATCAAGTGAGTTCATATCAAATAACCTCTTCTCACCAACAAGTTTAAAATCATAATTTAGTTCTTTAATAGCCCAATAAGCCTTGTGTTCTAGTTCGAGAGGTAAGTGACATGCTTTTCCATAGACCATTTTATACGGAGACATACCCATAGGATTTTTATATGCAGTTCTATAGGCCCATAATGCATCATCAAGTTTGTTGGACCAATTCTTTCTAGACCTATTAACAGTCTTTTGCAAAATTAATTTGAGTTCTCTATTACTCAATTCTACTTGACCACTAGACTGAGGATGATAAGGAGATGCAATTCTATGATTAACATCATATTTAGCAAGCATTTTACGGAAAGCACCATGAATAAAATGTGAAACACCATCAGTCAATAAATATCTAGGGACTCCAAACCTTGGAAAGATAACTTCTTTAAGCATTTTAATAGAAGTGTTAGGATCAGCACTACTAGTTGGAATAGCTTCTACCCACTTAGTAACGTAATCAACAGCAACTAAAATATGTGTATAACCATTAGAGGAAGGGAAAGGTCCCATATAGTCAAAGCCCCAAACATCAAATGGTTCAATAACAAGTGAATAATTCATAGGCATTTCTTGACGTCTACTAATATTACCAATTCTTTGACATTCATCACAAGATAAGACAAACTACGGGCATCCTTGAAGAGAGTAGGCCAATAAAAACCATATTGTAGTACCTTATGTGCAGTTCTATCTCCAGCATGGTGTCCTCCATAAGCTTCGGAGTGACACTTGCATAGGATCTGTTCCTATTCATGCTCAGGTACACAACGTCTAATAACACCATCTACTCCTTCTTTATAAAGATGTGGGTCATCCCAAAAGTAATGCCTCAAATCATAAAAGAACTTTTTCTTTTGCTGGTATGTGAAACTAGGTGGTATAAACTTAGCAACAATGTAATTAGCATAATCAGCATACCATGGAGCAGTATGAGAAGCATTTATGACATTTAATTGCTCATCAAGAAAGCTATCATCAATAGGTAGTGGGTCATCAAGCATATTTTCTAACCTAGACAAGTTGTCTGCAACGGGGTTCTCAGCTCCTTTTCTATCAACAATATGTAAATCAAATTCTTGAAGCAAGAGAACCCATCTAATAAGTCTAGGTTTAGCATCTTTCTTTTCCATAAGATATTTAATAGCAGCATGATCAGTGTGAATAGTTACTTTAGAATCAACAATATAGGGTCTAAACTTATCACAAGCAAATACAATTCCTAAGAATTCTTTTTCAGTAGTAGCATAATTTCTTTGAGCATTGTCTAGAGTTTTACTAGCATATTGAATAACATTTAGTTTCTTATCAACTCTTTGTCCTATAACAGCACCTACAGCATAATCACTAGCATCACACATAATTTCAAAGGGTAAATTCCAATCAGGTGGCTGAACAATAGGTGCAGAGATCAATGCTTTATTAAGTATTTCAAATGCTTCTACACAAACATCATCAAAGACAAATGGTATATCTTTTTGTAATAAATTAGTCAGGGGCCGAGAAATTTTCGAGAAGTCCTTAATGAACCTCCTATAAAACCCGGCATGACCAAGGAAACTTCTTATACCTTTGATGTCCTTGGGACATGGCATCTTTTCAATAGCATCAACATTGGCTTTATCAACTTTAATACCTCTTTCAGAAACTTTATGCCCCAAGACAATACCTTCATTAACCATAAAGTGGCACTTTTCCCAATTCAGGACAAGATTAGTTTCTTCACATCTCTGCAAAACTCGATCAAGGTTGCTCAAGCAATCATCAAAAGAAGATCCATAGATGGAAAAGTCATCCATGAAAACTTCACAAATCTTTTCACAAAAGTCAGAGAATATAGCCATCATGCATCTTTGAAAGGTAGAAGGTGCAGTACATAAACCAAAAGGCATACTTCTATAAGAAAAAGTACCAAAAGGGCTTGTAAAAGTAGTCTTTGATTGATCTTTGGCTGACACAGGTATTTGAGAGAAACCAGAATAACCATCTAGAAAGCAAAAATGTGTATGTTTGGATAATCTTTCTAGCATTTGATCGATAAAAGGTAAGGGGTAATGATCTTTTTTAGTAGCCATATTTAATTTGCGGAAATCAATTACCATCCTATAACCAGTAATAATTCTTTGAGGAATCAATTCATCTTTATCATTAGGAACAAGAGTAATACCTCCCTTCTTAGGGACACAATGGACAGGGCTTACCCACTAACTATCAGCAACGGGGTAAATTATACCTGCCTCAAGGAGCTTTAGTATCTCCTTTCTTACCACTTCTTTCATTTTAGGATTCAGCCGGCGTTGATGATCACGAACTGGTTTAGCATCTTCTTCCAAATTAATTTTATGTTGGCATAGAGTGGGACTAATGCCCTTAAGATCATCAAGAGTATACCCAATAGCAGCATGGTGCTTCTTCAGAATTTTCAATAATCTCTCTTCTTCATGTTCTGAAAGGTTAGCACTAATAATAACAGGGTATATCTTTTTCTCATCAAGATAAGCATATTTAAGAGTATCCGGTAACGGTTTAAGCTCAAACACGGGATCACCCTTGGGTGGAGGAGGATCTCCTAGGATTTCAACAGGTAAATTATGTTTTAGAATAGGTTCCTATTTAAAGAATACTTCATCTAATTCCCTTCTTTCATTCATAAATATATCATTTTCATAGTCTAGCAAATATTGTTCTAAAGGATCACTAGGAGGTACGGCAATAGAGGCGAGGCCAATAATTTCATCTTTACTAGGTAATTCTTCTTCATGATGTTGTCTACTAAATTTAGAAAAATTAAATTCATGAGTCATATCATCTAAACCGACAGTAACAACATCTCTTTTACAATCTATGGTAGCCTTAACAGTATTTAAGAAGGGTCTACCAAATATAATCGGACAGAAGCTATCTTATGGGGAACCAAGAACAATAAAATTAGCAGGATATTTAGTTTTCCCACACAAGACTTCAACATCTCTAACAATTCCCATTGGTGAAATAGTATCTCTATTAGCAAGTTTAATTGTGACATCAATATCTTCTAACTCAATAGGTGCAATGTCATGCATAATTTCGTTGTATAAGTCAATAGGTATTGCACTAGCACTAGCACCCATATCACATAAGCCATGATAACAATGATCTCCTATTTTAACAGAAATAACAGGCATACCTACCACAGGTCTAGGTTTATCTGTATCATGGGGTTTAGCAATTCTAGCAGTTTCATCATAGAAATAAATAACATGCCCATCTATATTATCAGACAAGAGATCTTTAACAATAGCAATATTAGGTTCAACTTTAACTTGCTTAGGAGGTGTATATGTTTTAATATTGCTTTTACGAACCACAGTTGAAGCTTTAGCATGATCCTTTATCCTAACAGGGAAAGATGGTTTCTCAACATAAGAAGTAGGAACAATAGGATCATTATAAGTAATAGTCTTTTCTTCAACTTTAATAGGTGCAGCTACTTTTACTTCTATGGGAGGATGATATTTAAACCACTTCTCCTTGGGGAGATCAACATAAGCAGCAAAAGATTCACAGAAAGAAGCTACTATCTCAGAGTCAAGTCCATATTTAGTGCTAAATTTATGAAAAATATCGGTATCCATAAAAGATTTAACACAATCAAAATTAGGTGTCATACCTGACTCCTTCCCATTGTCGAGGTCCCAATCTTCGGAGTTGTGTTTAATTCTTTCCAATAAATCCCATTTGAATTCAATAGTCTTCGTCATAAAAGAGCCAGCACAAGAAGTATCAAGCATGGTGCGATTGTTATCAGAAAGCCGAGCATAAAAATTTTGAATAATCATTTCTCTTGAGATCTCATGATTGGTGCATGAATATAACATTGATTTAAGCCTCCCCCGAGCTTGAGCGATGCTTTCTCCTTCGCGAGGCCAAAAATTATATATATAATTGCGATCACGATGAACAAGATGCATAGGATAAGACTTTTGATGAAATTCCAATTTCAATCGTTTGTAGTTCCAAGACTGCATATCGTCACATAGCCTATACCATGTAGATGCATCTCCCCTCAAAGATAAAGGGAAGACCTTCTTCTTAACAACATCTCCGGGTATATCTGCAAGCTTAAGTAATCCACAAACTTCATCCACATATATTAGATGTTCATCAGGATGTTTTGTTCCATCTCCTAAAAAGGATTAGCTAGCAGTTTCTCTACCATACCCAAAGGAATTTCAAAGCAAGCATTTTACTTTTCATTAGGTTCAGTAGGTTGAGGAGAAACTCTTTGCTCTACTGGTCGGGGTGAAGATACCCCGAACAAGCCCCTCAGAGGATTACTTTCCATAGTAACAAGTGACAGTAAATTTCAGCACACTATATAAAGTTTTCCTTACCAAATTCCACCTACCAAAGGTGCTTCACTCCCCGGCAACGACGCCAGAAAAGAGTCTTGATGACCCACAAGTATAGGGGATCTATCGTAGTCCTTTCGATAAGCAAGAGTGTCGAACCCAACGAGGAGCAGAAGGAAATGATAAGCGGTTTCCAGCAAGGTATTCTCTGCAAGTACTGAAATAAGTGGTAATAGATAGTTTTGAGATAGGATAATTTGTAACGAGCAACAAGTAACAAAAGTAAATAAAGTGCAGAAAGGTGGCCCAATCCTTTTTGTAGCAAAGTACAAGCCTGGACAAACTGTTATATGGTGTAAAGCACTCTCGAGGACACATGGGAATATCGTCACGCTAGTTTTTATCACGCTCATATGATTCGCATTCGGTACTTTGATAATTTGGTATGTGAGTGGACCGGTGCTTGGGTACTGCCCTTACTTGGACAAACATCACACTTATGATTAACCTCTATTGCAAGCATCCGCAAATACAACAAAAGTATTAAGGTAAACCTAACCATAAACTAGGGTTTAAGCTTCTGTCACTCTAGCAACCCATCATCTACTTATTACTTCCCAATGCCTTCCTCTAGGCCCAAACAATGGTGAAGTGTCATGTAGTCGACGTTCACATAACACCACTAGAGGAGAGACAACATACATCTCATCAAAATATCGAACGAACACCAAATTCACATGACTACTAATAGCAAGACTTCTCCCATGTCCTCAGGAACAAAAGTAACTACTCACAAACCATAAACATGTTCATAATCAGAGGGGTATTAATGTGCATATAGGATCTGAACATATGATCTTCCACCAATTAAACCAACTAGCATCAACTACAATGAGTAATTAACACTACTAGCAACCTACTAGCACCAATCCCGGACTTGGAGACAAGAATTAGATACAAGAATGAACTAGGGTTTTGAGATGAGATGGTGCTGATGAAGATGTTGATGGAGATTGCCCTCTCCCGATGAGAAGAGCATTGGTGATGACGATGGCGATGATTTCCCCCTCCGGGAGGGAAGTTTCCCCGGCAAAACAGCCCCGCCAGAACCCTAGATTGGCTCCGCCAAGGTTCCGCCTCGTGGCGGCGGAGTTTCGTCCAAGAAGATGGCTTATGATTTTTTTTCCCATCGAAAGAGTCCATATAGCAGAAGATGGTCATCGGGGGGCCACCAGGGGGCCCACGAGGTAGGGGGCGCACCCAGGGGGGTAGGGCGCGCCCCCCACCCTCGTGGGCTGGGTGTGGCCCCCCTGGTGAAGTTCTTGCGCTCAATGTTTTTTATATATTTGGAAAACATCATTCGTGAAGTTTCAGGACTTTTGGAGCTGTGCAGAATAGGTCTCTAATATTTGCTCCTTTTCCAGCCAGAATCCCATCTGCCGGCATTCTCCCTCTTTATGTAAACCTTGTAAAATAAGAGAGAATAGGCATAAGTATTGTGACATAATGTGTAATAATAGCCCATAAGGCAATAAATATTGATATAAAAGCATGGTGCAAAATGGACGTATCACTTTACGATGAGGTAGGGCAGGCTGGTGTTCGGCTTGAGTTGCCGCTTTATCCCGACCACGTGTTGGTGGGTCAGCCGCATTGCGCGATGGTGGTATGGGCTCCAACGCCTTGTCCTCGCATTGAGGTAGCAATTTGCGCTTCGGGTAGCTTTTGGTTGGGCGCTTGAGGCCGTATTCCTCGACTGCCAGGATGTCAGTCCATCTATCGTTGAGTATATCTTGATTAGCTTGAAGCTGTTGTTTCTTTTTCAGGCTCCTTCGGTGGCTATTAGTTGGTGCTTGAAGCGCTCCTGCTCGAGAGTTTCCTCGGGCACGATAAAATCCTCGGTGCCGAGGCTCGCCTTGTCCTCAGAGAGCGGAAGATAATTACTGTTCTCTGAGTCTTCATGTGTGGCCTGTTCATTAGGGCTAACTTGCCCTTCTTCCCGTTCATCTTGTTCGGAAGTCGCCTCAATGGGGTCTTCGTTGTCTTCGGCACCGTCCGGAGTGTTATCTTCTCATGTGCCGGTGTTGCTGTCTTTGCTATGGCGTGACTTAGAGCGGCGCCGCTGACGCCGGCACTTTGGTTGTATCTCGGGAGGTTTATCCTCAACTGGATCTTCCTTGTCATCGCCACTATTCTCTTTTGGTGCATCCACCATGTATACGTCATATGAGAAAGTGGCCGTCCAGCGTCCAATAAACGACGGGTTTTGGGCCTCCTCTTCTCCAGCATCGTCGTCCATACCGTCGATGTCGTCGGAGCCGTAATCGAGCATGTCAGTTAAATCTTCGACAGTGGCTATTAAGTGGGCGGGGTGGGAAGCGAAATTCGTCGTCAGCCTCCAGTTCGAACCGGATATAATTCGGTCGTGAGTCCCCCGCTAAGGAGAGTGTTTTTAATGAGTAGCACATTGCCTAAAGGTGAGTGCCGGAAGATGTCCGTGGAGCTGAATTCGACAATCGACACCCAGTCAAGCTCGTCGTGCACGGACGCACATGCTTTGGAACCAGTGGCCGGCAATGTGTCTGAGGTTCTGGCAACGTAGACCTCACTTAAGGTTGGGTCTGTGTGCGGCTCCAACGTCGCTGAGTCTGCGGCCTCCATGGCAGGGTTGAGCCTGCCGTCCTCGGATGGCGTGATCTACTCCGCATCTAAGGCTGGAGCAGTTGCAGGTTCTATCTCCTGGGTGTAGTTCGATGACAGGTTTAAGCCATGTTCATCGTGGTGACAGGGAGCGGCTACTGCCGCAGTCTTGAATCCGTCGAAGATCAAGTCTCCACGGATGTCCGCGACGTAGTTCAAGCTTCCAAATCTGACCTGATGGCCAGGGGCGTAGCTATCGATCTGCTCTAGATGGCCAAGCGAGTTGGCCTGCAGTGCGAAGCCGCCGAATACGAAGATCTGTCCGGGGAGGAAGGTTTCTCCCTGGACAATGTTGTTGTGGATGATTGACGGGGCCATCGAACCTCTTGGCGGCGACACAGCGGAACTCTCAATGAAAGCATCAATGTCGGTGTCAAAACCGGCGGATCTCGGGTAGGGGGTCCCGAACGAACGACTCATATGTTGCAAGGCAATGGGGCTGAGTGAAAATTAGGTCGTGGCAAGGTGGTTGTAGTCTACTGTTCGACATGTTTGCGTGGACGTTGAGGCATGTTTATTGTCGATGATTCAGAGCTATGGCTGTGTGGTCCATGCAGTGATGATCATGTGCAATCAGTGGCTTAGCTTGGTGATTCTTCACGATGCCAGCCTGCATATTTCCCCTTCGTAGTTTGCCCCTAGAGGTGTCACTTCCTTGTTGGCGACGTACATGCCCGAATGTTTGGCAGTTCTTCATGTGCCATGTGTTTCGGTTGTGGTGAGGGCTTCACCGGTGGTCATTGCCAGAGTTGCTCGCTCGAGGAGGAGTGATGACGATGATGCTACTATGCTACCTCATCGATGCCTTTCTTCTCGCCAGTTTGTGTGGTGTCTTGTGTTGTGTGCCATCTCAGTTGGGGGAGCCCCCAATGTGGGATAGTTGCATCGGTTTTAGCCTGGTTTCCTCAGTTAACCAGGCAATTATGTTCTTTCCAAATTAAACTTTTGTAAGAGACAGTTGGCTCCGAGTTTAAAAAACCCGGGAGGACATGCTACGCAAAACAAATTAATTCTCGGCCTAATAAGATTGTTGTTCAACATATACTCTTCGGAATGACTCATTATTTCATGAACACGCAACTTATCTTTTGGAATCAATAAATTGCAATAATTATATAGTTGGAATGTTGTCATCGAGAACGGGGAATGAGCAACCCATGCTTTGTCGCGACTTATCACCATCACCATTGGCGACAAATAACCGTCGCGATTATCACGTTGGACGTTTCATTTAACTCTTTAATGCCCGCCTCACACACTCTATATAAGAGACCCAAGCCTCATATTCTATCTTACATATGATAAAAACTTGTGTGCTAGTGTTCATATATTGTTACAACATACAAACATGTGCTGCAGGTGCTTGCGCCGATGCTAGTCTTCAAGCGTATCATGACCGGAGGCCTATACACATCCCAGGTTCTTCTCTCTCACATGCTAAGCTATTGTTTGTTGTGATTTGAAATATATTGTAGTGTTTGGGTTGTGATATGTAAGGCAAACCACCTGTGCGGTAAGCCCAAAACATAATGGTTTGGTCGTATTTGCCTCACACAAAACTTATATACTACGAGAAAAATAATAGAGTTTATGGGGCAGATGTGAATTATCTTTCTCTCTATTTGTGAGCAAGGCTATCTCTGTATGTAGATCTGGACCTCTCATGTATGTGTCAAAGATCCATAAAATGGATGGGATGAAGTATCATTTTTGTGTTAAGTTCAGGCGAATTTTATATATATTGAGATCTAGAACTAGACTATCTTATGGATAAAGTGTGTCAATTTATGTGCTCGGTTCATTCAAATTTGAAGTGAGCAAGGGTATTCTCATAAGTAGCCAATTATATAGGAACATGCAACTTTTTGGTGGAAAAGGAAGTATTTCATTTGTGTGTTCAAGAGACAATAAGTGTCTAAAACAATATTATGCATTTTATATAGTTTTTATTGCAATGAAATGAACATAGTGTGTACCACAAACTTTACTTTCCTTGAATTCCACATGTATGCGGAGCAGCAGTTACTAGCTTAAATTTTGGTTTAGGCCGATAAACCACGCGAACTCCCTCCCTAGTATCTGGCTAAAATTCCAAAGGTTTCAAGAGAGTTTGCAAACTGAAAAGAACCCAGTACCACCTTTTACTTGTCCATGCAAGGTAAGTGTTGTTTTTTATGGAATATATTTCCATGTGTACTTTTTTTTTTTCATACACGAGTATTCTTTCAACAAGATATCTACATGCTCGTAACCTATACAACGAAACAACACATGCAAACTTCTGCATAATCTTTGGAAGCTTTTAATGGCGTGACCTATACTAGAAGCTCTTATCTTTGGCAATAGAACATCATCAGTTACTTAGGAATAAGCAATTAATATGGGGGAAGGTAACAAAACGCACTATATCTTTTCCGAGGATAAGGCAACAGTTGCTAGTTACTACTAGCAGATATTACGGAAAATAAAGGGAGGAACTTGTACATATCCCCAGCAAAACTATGATCTGTGCTAAAGGGCAATCCTGCAGATGTAAGAATTCAGGTCATAAAGCTTGCGTGTAGTTCTGGACCCTGAAATCCGGTGAAAAGTCCTACATATAATTGGCATATTGTAAACTGGTGTGTAGCAACAGCTCACAACTTCTGATAAGAAACAGTCAACAAGTGGCCTTTGGGTTTAATTAATCTTTATTTGGTACTAAAAAGATAAGGAGTGAGAGAAATCTGATGGTGGTGTTCTCCTATAAATACTCCTCATCATTCCTAACGATCTTGCAAACCAGGACAATCACCCCTCGCATATATAAGCAGTGATCATCCTGTAGTGATATGGCTGGAGTTGATAATGGAGATAGTTCAGGAAGGAAGCACACCCAAGAATTCAATTCATGGGTAAATGGCATCATGATATACTATCAATGTTGATGTTTGTGCTTTCTATTACTGTGGGGGGTGTTTCAATGTTTATTGTTTATAGCCTCCGCATTTCACAAATACCGTTTGACCGAGGCAGCACTTTTTTCTAGCTAGGTATATTGAAGTAATTTTAGTACAGCTGTATCATGTATACTTGCTCACCATTTCTGTATACGATGATACTATTGGCAGGTGGCATGGCTGGAGACCATGGATGCAGAAGACCTAAAGGAGTATGGTAAGGCAAACGGAAAGATGTTTAGCAATGAAATGAGAGCAGCATTTAAGAGGGTAGGCCTTATGTATATATTCTCCACTAGTTATTCTTGGGACATAGTTTATTCCTACAGAAATCATAGTCTATATATGTGTGGATCCAAATAATTTTCTCATGATTAAGTAATCCTCCTTTGCAGGTCCTTGAGCAAAAGAAACAACAACAACAACCACAACCACAACCACAACCCAAGAGAAAAAAGAGGAGGACCGCGTTGAGTCCAATATTGGGTGCAGTGTTGAAGTTCCACAAGGACGATGGACGATGATACCAATTACCAACCCTCCAGGAGGACTGCGTTGAAGGGTCTTTGTTACCCCCAATGGCTCTATAGGTCGGTACTGAAAAGTGCTTGACTAAATTATCCTTTATGGCTATTTATGTATCGTAATAATAAATAAGTATGTGTCTGGAGTTGTAGTGTTCTTCGTGTTGACCAAGTGTGGCTTGGATGTCATCCCATGTAAACGCTAGTTTATGGTAATAAAAAGGTGTCCTATTATGGAGCTCATGTTGCCATGTTAGCCACACTGTAGGTTCCTCTTAAGTTGTAAGACTTGGTTCCAGGTACCACCGGAGTTTCTATGCTCAGTGGTGGCCTCGGAGTGTGTCGTGGCTTAATTAATACTAAAGCGCAGCGATTTCCAACTAAAAAACAGATTCCTCTTAAGTTGTATATTATAAAATATTCTTCAACAAAATAACCTTTTGAGAACTTGAGGCTGTACTGTTTTTTAGGGGTAGAGTGTTTACTGCTTAGGCGTATACAAGTCAATTGCTTTTATTGCCGATTTCTGGAAAAAAAAATACACAGAGCAAAATGAGTACCCAGTTCGGTAAAAAGTAACGGTTAGATATTTGGGAGATATGTTTGGTATGTTCGAGCTTCACATGAACTCATGCATGTGCAAATGGCAGGACTTATGAAATTGCTGGGTCCGCAAGCTCACACCGGTGTTGAGCAGCGCTACCACACGGAGTGGTGCCTTAAGTTCCTAACACAAGTAGCTATTAATATGTACCCGTGGTTTCTAATTCCAACGCGATTCTTTCCTTTTTTCTCTCTTTTTACCGGGACCAACGCGGTTGTTTCCTTTTTTTTCTCTTTTTTTGCTGGGACCAACGCGGTCGTTTCAACCAGGCTGAATCCAAATACTCCTTCTATACCAGTACATTAGACATCTTAAATGGTGCATCGCGACTAAGACGAAGAGAAAAACGACATAACTTAATGTTTATTTGTTAATTAATACCACTGCATGCCATGTTCGGTAGTTTGTCATTGGAGGCACACACGTTCCACATTTTCTATTGGCCGTTTTCTTTTTTCATGCCAAGAAACAAAGTACGAGGTCGGGAGTTAATGCATCGCGCCTAAACGTTTTGGCATTATTTGATTTTCGTAATGTGTCTAATGCACCGGCACGAAAGGAGTAGCAATTGTTCTGCAGCAGTGATGCCAATTGCCAAACCACAATGGAAACTAAACTAATGATTCAAGAAACCAAGAACAAAACACAGAGCTAGCAGGTCGATGGAAGCCACCAGATTCGGCTTCAACCTCGACTCTCGGTTGACTTTCCAGTAATTTTAGGGAGTGAGAGTGACTAAATATCAGACATCTGTTTTTATATTTGTTTCAGGCGGGTTTTTGTTCCAATCATGGGTTGACAAGTGTCTACACCGACTACTCAGTCTAAACTTAGTTAAAAAAGAACATATGTTTCCTTCCGACAATGCATGGGCCAGCCTCTTTGGTCATCGATTGATTAGCGCATCCTCCTGTACCTAACGGGCCGCCTAGCTAACATGTTAACACATACTCTTAGTGGGCTGGCTATAGCCCCCAGCCCCCCAACCTCGTCCAAGCCTTTCATTTGCATAACTTACCCCGAAAATTCAGAAAAGAAAAAATATTGAAAACATAGAGGATAACCTTAGTAGGTTGAGAAACATAGACGAAAAAAAAGAACAGCAAATGTGAATTCCTCCCATTTCTTTACAACAAAAGAGAGCACATGAGTAACACCACTGCTATGTGCATCTTTTCCCTATCAAGAAGGTGTATAGAACTCAAAACAAAAACTGAAAAACACAAGAACTTGACTGCATGTAAAATCCCATTTCTTTTCAAACAAAATGATGAGTACTAGTGGCAGATTACCCATGTGGCAACAAAAATGTGAAGATTAAACTCAAAGTAGTTTTACTACTTGTACTGGATACCGGTAAAACTCTAAAAAAAAACATACAGAAACTGAAAACGTGACAAATACCTCCAATAAGAAACAATGATGGGGGGATTAGATTTTACCAGCATAGGGGACTGAGGACTGGCACAAGGAGCATCCCAGCTACTCCCTCCCTAAATATAAGTCTTTTTAGAGGTTTTAAATGGACTACCACATACAAATATATGTAGACATATTTTAGAATGTAGATTCACTCGGTTTGTTCCGTATGTAGTCCCTTGTTAGAATCTCTAAAAAGACTTATATTTAGGAACAGATGGAGTACTTCGCCTGAGCTTCCATTTTCCTTGGATTCGATAAAAATCTTTTTATGTTAGTGTGCTGAATTACAAAACAAAAAGTATAGTATATAGCAGTGTTTTGAGTGCTTTGAGTTAGAGGGGAACTTACTTGGGCCCTTTGATAGTATACTGAATTTCAGATAATTGGAAGTTATTCCCAGCATTAAAATGCTCGGTCTGAAAATTCCAAAAAGAAAAACAAAGCTGGAGAAAACTAAACACACAGCCCCTACTGTGGCAGCCCTCCACCAAGTAACTAAAGAACATAGAAAAAACTAAATACTGACATTAAGAAAAAGAGGCTAATAATTGACCAAGGACAAAAAATTATGGTCTGGATAAACAAAGAACTAGCATTTACAACTTAAATAAAAAAGAAAAAAAACTATGGCCATAGCAAAACTGAAGTTACTAAAATTATTGGGAACTTACAAATCAAGTATCACACGAAAAAAAAGGGCAGCCCAGTGCATGTAACTCCCACTTGCGCAGGGTCCGGGAAAGGGTCCGGCCACTTCGGGTCTATTGTACGCAGCTTTTTCCTACATTTCTGCAAGAGGCTGTTTTCAGGACTTGAACCTGTGATCTCATGGTCACAAGGCAGCAGCTTTACCACTGCGCCAAGGCTCCTCTTCCAAGTACCACACGAAAGCATGATTATTTTTTTCAGACTCCATGGTTACATACTTCTTGACGGTGCATACCCTGAAATAAGAAAACAAGAGAAAACACACATGGTTCGTCAAAATTGAGGCGCGACATAGTTAACTAACAGCAGAACAAAAGACGGCGACAAGTTAAGCATTGACCCTGATGGTCATCTTAGAATGGGTTGACAACAACCATCATGTTCAATTCGTGCAGTTGCACTGTTCCTGATGGTGATTAGCACCGCTCTGCCAACCTTTAGGTCGTTCTCCTCCATAAATTCCTCCCATTCATTATTGTTGAAGGAAAAACAAAGCTGGAGAAAACTAAACACACAGCCCCTACTGTTGCAGCCCTCCACCAAGTAACTAAAGAACATAGAAAAAACTAAATACTGACATTAAGAAAAAGTGGCTAATAATTGACCAAGGACAAAAAATTATGGTCTGGATAAACAAAGAACTAGCATTTAGAACTTAAATAAAAAAGGAAAAAACTATGGCCATAGCAAAACTGAAGTTACTAAAAGTATTGGGGAAAAAAGATAACAAGAAATACTGATAACATACAAATCAAGTACCACACGAAAGCATGCAAAAAAAAAAAATTCAGACTCCATGGTTACATACTTCTTGACGGTGCATACCCCGAAATAACAAAATAAGAGAAAACACACATAGTTCGTCAAAATTAAGGCGCGACATACTCCCTCCGTCCACGAATAAGTGTACATCTATCTTTTGTCTTAAGTCAAAGTTTTAAAACTTTGACCACCTTTCTAGGAAAAAGTAAAACATTTATGGCACCAAATTAGTATCACTAGATTCGTCTTGAAATGTACTTTCATAATATAGCAATTTTATGTCATATATGTAATATGTTACTACAATTTTCTATAAAGTTAGTCAAAATTAGAGACTAAAAAATCATAACTAGATAATGACTAAATTGTCAAGACTGAACTGTGAATAGCTGGACACTAAGACTGAAATATGGGCAATCCTAGATAGCGACAGGAACTAAAACAGACCATAACCAATGATAATCTGGATTGACTAGAACTAATAATGATGACTAAGCGTAGCAGATAAAGAGATTTTATGCCTGAACAATTGAATAACGCAGAGAGGAAATCTGAATCAAAAAGAAGAGAAGAAACTGATAAGGGAGGAAAACCGACAGGAAATGAATTTTCAGGCAAAATATAAAATGAGATGTTCAACATACATCATAACTGACCTACAAAATAATTGTTAACCGAAAAAGTTTTCTCTGAACTATGCTATTGAACATGATCACCACTGAATTTCCCATTTGAAAAAACTAAAAGGAGAAACTACAGCGAAGCTCCTTATGGTCTCTGAACTAAAAATGGAAAAACATGTACGCATAGCTCTCAACTTCCTGCTGAAAAAACATGTATTCTTGCTCTGACCAGAACAGACACGTCGCCAAGCACTGGGATGCTTTTTGCCGGCCCCAACCCTGGTGCCCCCTTAGCATGAGTTGCCTGCGTGAATTCCACTATGCAACCATGCAAAATGAAAACAGCACACAGACATGGAGCAGGGCGTTCCAAAATATCCCAGGACTGAATCCCGGTTCCCCATCGATTTTTAGCCTGAATGGAGGCAAACAACAGAGGGGAAATAAGGCCGAGCACGCCAAGCACGAATTAGCGGGCTGGTAGCCGGCCGCCGGTGATGCGCACCAAGGAAAAAAGGCCCTTCGAAGGATCGGAGTAAGGCATCGCGTAATTAACAAATCAGACAAAGTATTCGCAAAAAAAAAACAAATCAGACAAAGAACACACAGGTGAAGGTCACACTGAGCTGAGAAAATCTGAGGATAGGGAAAGAGAGCTCGCCGTACCTTGCTCCCACCGACGATGGCGACTGGTTCTGCCCGACCGGCGCTTGGTGATGCCGAGCGTGCTGGAAAAAAATCTAGCACATTGACAGGACATCAATGTATGTTTTCACAAAAATTCGTATCAAAATTTGAAACATTTCTTAAGAGGAGCTCTATATGACGCTAACTGCGGTAAATAGTTGGGTTCAAGCACAGGAGCGTCTCTGACTGGCCCGGCCCATATATAGCGGAGAAAAATCGCAAAAAAGAAGCACGGCCGCGACGTCGCACTAAATAACACGTACTGCCAGCCACAAAACCGTATGGCCGATGGTGAAAGATGATAGCGTGAATTGTTTTTAACTATAACGCGATATTCACTCTAGCGTCCTATTTACTGTAGCGTATGAATTATTCAATTGTTATGAACACATTTTAAAGAACACACACAAAATTAGAAATTTTAAAATAGTTTTTGAATTCCAGGAACAAAATTAGAATTTTGTCACATTTTTATTTTTTAACATTTCTTGTAAACAAATAAAAAATGATTTTTTAAATTCGAACATTTTGCTGAAATTTTCAAACAATTTTTTTAAATCAGGGGACATTTTTTGAAATTGTGCACAAAATATTGAAAATGCAAACATTTTTTAAACACCAATATTTTTCTTGCATTGTGAATAAACTTTGAAAACAAGAAATTTTTTTGTAATTACTGAACATTTATTATTAAAACAATGAAATCATGAACAAGTTCTAAAACAAGAACATTTTTTTAAATCCGTGAACATTTTTTAAAATCATGGACAAAATTTTGAAATCAAGAATATTTTTTGAAAGCAAGAACAATTTTTGAAATTCCTGAACTTTTTTTAAACATGGACATTTATTGAAAATTGTGAAAAAATGTAAAGACAAGAACAATTTTTGAAGTTTGGGGAAAATATATTTGAAAATTTCAACAAAAGAAACAGGAAAAACACAAAACACAAAGGAAAAGAAATAGAAAAAATAAAAATGAAAAAGAAAAAGAAACAGACACAGGGAAAGAAAAAAGAAATAGAGAAAAAAAGAAAAGGAAAAGGTAAAATAGAATAATCGGTCCAGGAGCCATCTAGAAGGTTCACGAAACCGATAAAAACCGCTGGGTAACCTCTGCAAGATTCATAAAACAGATACATTGTACCTACTACAGATGGGTCGGCCCAATCGCTCGCTTGCATGCCATCTGTGTGATTGCTCGATAGATAGGGATTGCCTTTCTTGAGACACAAAAAAGAAAAATTCGTCATCAACGTGTTAACTGGCCAAATCTAAAGCCTAACTTATGCTATGTATTAATCAATGTTAAATCTGTCATTTTTTTATGAGGTGTGTTTCAATTTGACTTGAAATTTTGTGAAAACCTACATTCATGCTGTGTGAATGTGCTAAAAAAGTAGTAATTTCTGAACATTTTAAATTGTGTAATGTGAATTTGGTGCACCGGTAGCACCAGTGCACCAGATATCCTCCCCCGCTCGGCATCGCTCCGCTACTCTGGCTCACTCTAGCCGATCATTTACCTAAAGGGTTATAGAAGAGTAAGTAAAAATCCCTCGCTCCCTACTGCTTGTGATGGATTTGTTGTATTTTCCCGAAGTGAAAGGGTGAAACAGTATAGTAGCATATAGTGTAAAGAACCAAGGTTATCGAACCCGAAGGAGATGGCACATAAACAATGTTAATAGTGCATGCACACATACAAAGCAAATGCTTGCACCCAACAAAAGCAAAGGAGAGTAACTTCCCTTAATCTTGCCACTTGCAAGTATCAAATTTGGTAGTGATAGGCAAACAAAATAAAAGAAAAGAAAAGAAAACTAAACAGCAAGGAAATTATAGGATTTCTTATTAATTGGCAAGAATGGACCCGACGGCCGTAGGTTCCCTAGAGGCATCTCTCTTATGAGCATAGCAATGATGGGTAAGCAAATTATTGTTGGGCAATTAACAGAATTGCGCATAGTTTTGATGATCATCCAAGGTATAATCAATATATAGGCATTACGTCTGTGACAAGTAGACCATTAAACTTACTGACTAAACTACTGTTACTTCACCCCAGAACCACTATCCAGCATGCATCTTAAAGTATTAAGTTAAATACAAGCAGAGTAACGCATTAAGCAAGATGACATAATGTATACAAAGTAAGACTCATTAATATGATCAAACCCCATTGTTTTATCCGTAATAGCAACAATACAAATACGTGTCCCAACCCCTCCTATCACAGGGCAAGACTAACCGCAAGATTTAAACCTACTACAGGGTACATCTCCATTGAAGATAAATCAATCTACTGGTCCAAAGAAGAAGGATAGATCGGATAGAAATACAAAACTATAAAATTACGCAACAAATAAATCTCAAATAGTTTAATGGATAATTCTGATCATAAACCCACAATTCATTGGATCCCAACAAACACACTACAAAAGATTACATCGGATTGATCTCAGAAGAGATCATTATATTGAAGATCAAGAGAGAGAGAGAGAGAGAGAGAGAGAGAGAAAGATCTAACTACTACTATGGACCTGTAGGTCTTGAAGGAACTACTCACACGCCATCGTGGAGGCAGCAAGGTTGATGAAGATAGCCTTCCCAATGGTTTCCCTCTCCGGTAGAGTACCGGAAAAGGCCTGCAGATGGGATCATGGAAGAACGAAGGCTTGTAGTGGCGGAAGAATTGTTTCGGGTCTCACTCCAAGGGTTTTGGAATATTTATGAATTTTTAGGCCAGAAATTAGATCAATCGGAGCTTTAGGGGGGCGCACAAGCTCAACGAACGCACCTACCCCTTGGGTGCGCACCAGGGCTTGTGGCCCCCTCTCGTGTGTCTTCTTGTCTCTTCCCGACGCTTCTACGTTCTCTTATGTTACAGAAAAAATCACCGTAAAGTTTCGTTGTGTATGAACTTTGTTTCATATGGTTTTTTCGTGAAACAAAAAACATACAAAAACAAAAATTGGCACTAGGCACTAAGTTAAATAGGTTAGTCCAAAAAATAATATAAAATAACACATAAAGCGTACAAAAGTGATAATATAATAGCATGAAATAATCAAAAATTATAGTAAAAATAGGTTATCTTCTTTCTTGAAGGATTATCATTAGAAATGTGCGAGAAATATCGAAGACCCTAGGAAAACCACATCAAAACCCTCTCATAAAAGTGACAAATATATCGAGCCATCAGATATCACCACGAAGGCGATTCTCAACCACTAGTGGTAGACCTTGAGGGAACCTCCACACCTTCACAAACTATTCAGGGGCAAAATCACAAGTTGATTTCTCACCGGACCACTCTTACCACGTAGGAGTCTCCAATCTCCAGGAGTGGTGACCCACAAGTGTAGGGGATCTATCGTAGCCTTTTCGATAAGTAAGAGTGTCGAACCCAACGAGGAGCAGAAGGAAATGATAAGCAGTTTTCAGTAAGGTATTCTCTGCAAGCACTGAAATTATTGGTAACACATAGTTTTGTGATAAGGTAATTTATAACGAGTACCAAGTAATAAAAGTAAATAAGGTGTAGCAAGATGGCCCAATCATTTTTGTAGCAAAGGACAAGCCTGGACAAACTCTTATATGAAGTAAAGCGCTTCCGAGGACACATGGGAATTATCGTCAAGCTAGTTTTCATCACGTTCATATGATTCGCGTTCGGTACTTCGATAATTTGATATGTGGGTGGACCGGTGCTTGGGTACTGCCCTTACTTGGACAAGCATCCCACTTATGATTAAACCCTATTTCAAGCATCCGCAACTACAACAGAAGTATTAAGGTAAACCTAACCATAGCATGAAACATATGGATCCAAATCAGCCCCTTACGAAGCAACGCATAAACTAGGGTTTAAGCTTCTGTCACTCTAGCAACCCATCATCTACTTATTACTTCCCAATGCCTCCCGCTAGGCCTAAACAATGGTGAAGTGTCATGTAGTCGACGTTCCCATGACACCACTAGAGGGATGACAACATACATCTTATCAAAATATCAAACGAATACCAAATTCACATGACTACTTATAGCAAGACTTCTCCCATGTCCTCGGGAACAAACATAACTACTCACAAAGCATATTCATGTTCATAATCAGAGGGGTATTAATATGCATAATGGATCTGAACATATGATCTTCCACCAAGTAAACCAACTAGCATCAACTACAAGGAGTAATCAACACTACTAGCAACCCACAGGTAACAATCTGAGGTTTGGATACAAACATTGGATACAAGAGATGAACTAGGGTTTGAGATGAGATGGTGCTGGTGAAGATATTGATGGAGATTGACCCCCTCCTGATGAGAGGATCGTTGGTGATGATTTCCCCCTCCCAGAGGGAAGTTTCCCCGGCAGAACAGCTCCGCCGGAGCCCTAGATTGGTTCTGCCAAGGTTCCGCCTCGTGGCAGTGGAATTTCATCCCGTGAGCTAGCTTATGATTTTTTCGCGGACGAAAGACCTCATATAGCAGAAGATGGGCATCAGCGGGCCACCAGGAGGCCCACGAGGCAGGGGGCGCGCCCAGGTGGGTAGGGCGCACCCCGACCCTTGTGGACGGTGGGTGGCCCCTCTCTAGTACTCCTTTCGCCCAATATTTTTTATATATTCTGAAACGTGCTCCCGTGAAGTTTCAGGACTTTTGGAGATGTGCAGAATAGGTCTCTAATATTTTCTCCTTTTCCAGCCCAGAATTCCAGCTGCCGGCACTCCCCCTCTTCATGCAAACCTTGTAAAATAAGAGAGAACAGGCATAAGTATTGTGACATAATGTGTAATAACAGCCCATAATGCAATGAATATCGATATAAAAGCATGATGCAAAATGTACGTATCAACTCCCCCAAGTTTAGACCTCGCTTGTCCTCAAGCGAAAGCCGAAATCTAAAAATATGTCCACATGTTTGGAGATAGAGGTGTCGATAAAAATAAAATACGGACATGAGGGCATCATGATCATTCTTAGAGCAGCAGTATATATATGATCTCTTATGCTGAAGTAACAATTCAATCATAATTTCAAGTCTGAATCATAAACTTCATTGAGAACCAACAAACTCTAATCTCAGTCATTTAGGCAATTGCAATTTATCATAACATAGGAAAGAGTCAATATAAGAGCTTTTCAGCAAGTCCACATACTCAACCATCTTTTAGTCTTTCACAATTGCTAACACTCACGTGGTATTTATGGGTATGAAGTTTTAGTCGGACTTAGAGAAAGATAGGGGCTTATAGTTTTGCCTCTCAACTTTTTACCTCAAGGGTAATGTCAACAATAATATATCATGAAAACTCACATCCAATTAGCTATATCTACCAAGATCTTTCCATCACATTGTGCTTGCCAAAGGATAAAATGTAAAAAGGAAAGGTGAATATCACCATGACTCTTATATAAGGTAGAAGGTAAAAGTAAAAGATAGGCCCTTCGTAGAGGGAAGAAGAGGTTGTCATGCGCTTTTATGGTTGGATGCACAAAATCTTAATGCAAAAGAACGTCACTTTATATTACCACTTGTGATATGGACCTTTATTACGCAGTCCGTCGCTTTTATTTCTTCCACATCACAAGATTGTATAAAGCTTATTTTCTCCACATTAATAGATCATACATATTTAGAGAGCAATTTTTATTGTGTGCACCGATGACAACTTACTTGAAGGATCTTACTCAATCCATAGGTAGGTATGATGGACTCTCATGGCAAAACTGGGTTTAGATATATTAGGAAGCACAAGTAGTATCTCTAATTGGTGCAAAGAAATTGGCTAGCATAAGAGGGAAAGGCAAGCTCAACATGTTGGATGATCCATGACAATATAATTTATCTCATATGTAAGAAAACATAACCCATTACGTTGTCTTCTTTGTCCAACGTCAACTCTTTAGCATATCATACTTTAATGAGTGCTCATAATTATAAAAGATGTCCAAGATAGTATATTTATATGTGAACATCTCTTTCTTTATTACTTCCTATTAATTGCAACGATGACCAAAACTATGTTTGTCAATGAGGTAAATACACTAGGGGTGCCTCAACTTGTTCAGCACGGTCAGTTTAGTGCCTAAAGTTGCAAAATACACGAAATTGGTGCTTAAACTTGTCCGGCTGTGCAAATACGGTGCCACCTTCTGTATCTAGGCGTATGCTCTGCCCACGTGGCGTGACAACCCCACATGTCAGTGGCAGAGAGCAGGGAACGTGCTGGGTGGCCTGCGCTTGAGATTGTTTTTGTAGGAAACTCCTCATATTTAATTTAATCACGTAGGAAAAACCTATGTCAGTATAAGCGTATGACAAACAAAAACTAAAGAAAACATGTGAGTCCACGCCAAACTCTGCTGAATAGGCAATCATGAAGTTGAACTGTACATATTGCGTTGTTATGCAAAAGGTAATTCTTCTATAAAAATATAAAGGGGGCGCTTGCCTCTGTGATCTCGCCTTTTTTGTAACTTTGCAACACGGGCATGTTGTGCCTGTTTTTTGAACTTCAAAGAAACGGATTTTTACAGTGCAAAAAATTCTGAATTTTTTTATATGTGCACATGTAGAAGTGTAATACATCGTGTGAATTTTCATCAAAATCTGTGCTTGTATGTGAGAGATAAGAAAAAGACAAATACATGCAAAAATCAGCTCTTTTTTTCTCCGGATTTTTGTCTTTATTGCAGAGTATAATATAACGTCATTTCAGACGAAATTTGACAGTCACTTATAGCACATGCATATGTTTTTGTCAAATAAATAAATAAATGGTAACTTTTAAGTGACGGTTTTTACCCTTTCAAAAAAGAGTGCTTAGTGGCCACCGTGCTCCAAAAATCCGTTGTGGTCGCTATGTACCTCTTCAAGCGATTTTGTTTCCATATGGCGCTCGTATTGGTCCACACAAGTTTTATTTTTACTTTTTCAAGTTTGTGGTTATATTTTTTTTACTATTTAAAATAATAGATGTTCAAAAAAAGTACAAACTGCCATAAACTTAGAAGAAAGTTTTAGTGCATTTGAAAAATGTTCAACATGTTTTGGGAAAAGTTTTCACATGTATTAACAAATTATAAGTGTTTTTGAAAAATATTTGCCATGCATTAAAAATGACAATGTGTATTTTACAAAAGGCTCAACATGTTTTTAGAAAATGTTCAACGCTTATTAAAATTGTTTTGAATATCCTTAAATTTCTACAAACATGGTTGACATGTTTGGATACATTGTAGAATTTAATATTATTAGAAAATAATTTTTAATACATGTTGAATAGTTTACAAAATACAAAGTTGTCAAAATTTTAATAATTGGGTATTCTAGAAATAGAGTGAAGATACACAATAATTGTGTGTGCTTCTGGTGCAGAATGAAGATATATGAATTTACACAATAGTATTTAATATGGGTTCAACTATTTAAATCCACATAAAATTCTGAAAAAGTTCATTTTACCTCTTCAAAGTACACACAAAAAGAATTAAAAAGATTTGAAAACACAAAGTAATTTAATATTGGTAATTATTGTATTTTTATATGGGAAAAATTGTGTGTCATAAAACTAAACATGAACTTGGAAAAAATAAAAAATAAACAGTGGTAATAAATAAAAAATAAATGATGGATAAACGTATCAATCAGTCTACAATAGCTTTATTGCTAACATTCTTATGGAAGGCAAAGTTCAGCTGCATGGCTAGATCGTGCCGGTAGTTGACCAAGAGGTGCCTCGTTCGAAACTCCTCTGTGTTTTTTTTTCATTTTATTTCTATCTAGCATACCCTATACTTCAAGACATTCCTGCATGATTAAATAAAATTCGAGTTTGGTTTCTGTAAAATAATTCCTCACGAGCGGGCACATGGGCCACTGCCGCACTAGCACGCCACGCAGACAGCACGTACGTTGGAATATGGATGAAGGCACCGTATTTGCACGATCGGACAAGTTTGAGCACCAGTTTCATGTATTATACAACTTTAGGCACCAAACTGATCACACAAGACAAGTTTAGGCATCTCCGATGTATTTAACTCTTTGTCAATTCTCAACAACTTTTATTCACCATACTCCTTATATGCGAGCTCATTACTCTCCATAAGATCCATATGATCTCTTTATTTCTTTTTATTTCTTCACTTTATTTTATTCCCTTAGGATCATAGGAAAATAATCAAGCCCTTGACTCAACACTAATCTTTATTATATATAGCTCACGGACTCGATTACATAGAAGGATCATAAAGCAAAACTCACAACTAGATCATACTAAAACTTTATTCTACTAGATCAAGATATTATCAAAAGGATCGAACTAAGAAAAACGGTAAAGATAAAAGGTATGATGGTGATACGATACCGGGGCACTCCCCCAAGCTTGGCAGTTGCCAAGGGGAGTGCCCATACCCGTGTGTTTATGTCTCTTTTGCCAGTGAAGGAGATGGAGTTGTTGATGATGTAGGCTTGTTGACGGTGTCCTGGACTAGGGGGTACTCACCATGTCGTCTCCCGATCTATTAGATTGGGCCGAGGACCCTCGTGGCTGTATACTCATGGGCCAGTTCGGACGGCTGCCGCATACAAGGAAGATTCCACAAGACTTGGCGATCAAGACAAGGACTTCTCCCCACCGGCGTATTCGGCTAGGACTCTTGTTATCCTAGGCCTCCGGTGCATTATATAAACCGAGGCCGGGCTAGTCGATAAATCAACTCCATATACAACAATCATACCATAGGCTAGCTTTTAGGGTTTAGCCTCCTTGATCTCGTGGTAGATCTACTCTTGTACTACCCATATCATCAATATTAATCAAGCAGGGCGTAGGGTTTTACCTCCATCAAGAGGGCCCGAACCTGGGTAAAACATCGTGTTCCCTGCCTCCTATTACCATCCCGCCTAGACGCACAGTTCAGGACCCCCTACCCGAGATTCGCCGATTTTGACACCGACATTGGTGCTTTCATTGAGAGTTCCGCTGTGTGATCGACAAAAGGATCGATGGCTCGCCTGCAGATCAACTGCGACTTCGGCATCTTCGTCACCAGCTCGACTGGTCACCTTGGTTCGACCAAGAATTGCGCCCTGTGTTCGGATCACCATGTCCGGACGAGGGACTTCATCAAACATCAACTCCGATCTCTATCAAGATCACGGAGGAATCATCTATGGAGCTCGGGGGCTCAACGTCAACATTGCCCTCAAGCGACCATGCTGTTTTTCTGGACAGCGAGCTCGTATCTACCACCACCACCTCCTCGAGTATCGCTTTGACGATCGCTTTGGTGGAATTGTGCGGAATTGAGTCTACAACAACCCTGGAAAATTTCGTCGAGTTCTGATGGAGGAATCTCTGGCAATCTATGATATACCGGAGCCCTGTCAAATCTGGACGGGAATTTGGATGAGTTTAGGGCGTGGTGTCCAGCTTCTAGCTCAGACGTCCTTTGGAAGATCCAACCGTTGATCGGCTGCGGAATTTCTATATCTACCACCTCTCAAAATTTCAGCTCGATCCAACCGTCCAAACTCCGGGAACCTTCCGATTAGTGCATCACTTTTCGGATCTGTTTTCTGTGCGAAAACGAATCTGACCCGAGTTCATCTTTTTTATGAACGGGGTTTCGGACATCCCTTTTGAAGGAAGTTTTGTATGGGGTATTGTGTTTTGTTCCCGAATACATCCCACTAACTTTAAGATCTTTTGAACATGATTTTCAATATCATGCCGGTGTCAAACCAGTCCGGCAATATTACTCCATGGCTGCCGACCTGCGCTAGACGCGGCGTCACTTTGTTGAGCCGAGCTCAACTTCTTCGGATCATCATCACGGTAAGCCGAACAAGAGTCCGGCATCGCGAAGTATAAATCATCACCAACATCGCTGCCCCACGGATTACACGTAGCGGGCATACCGGCATCGCCGCACGGTCGCTTCATCAAGCCGGCATTGACCACATCGCGACCTGCATCAACAGGGCCGCACTATCGCTTCTTCAAGCTGGTGTTCATCACGCCGACCTACTTCGACTCATCGGCTGACGTCGAGGCTTCGACATCTCGGCTGGATCGGGGGCTTCGCCATCTCTTCATCAACCTACTTCGGACGCTTCGGCGTCACTAGCCGACCAGCTCCGTCACGTTAGCTGGGCCGAGGGCTTTGCCTCGGCGAGTCAACCTTTACCAGCATTGCCATGCCGTCGTTTTATCGCACATCAGGCAATGGGTGTGCGGAGCGAGTCCCAATTTTAGGAATCACCTTCCTTCGGATTGCTACAACAAATAAACCAGGTGCTATTAATCCCAGTATTTTTTGCTTGTTTGGGTTCATTTTTCTCAAGGAATTATTACTCTGGTTTGTCCATGATATGTATACAGGTCTATCAAATGGTGACCGCATTAACGAGGTCGCATGGTGGTTCGATCAATTTCCGTACATAGTCCGGCGAACGCCACATCCGGAGCTCGGACCGACCTGTGAATTCAGGCTTTGCCACGCCTTTACTACATCACGCCGACGCCCTGCATTGACATTGACTTCGGCGCCAGGCCATATTTCTTCTATCCCTCACTTTGCATAAATTATTTATTATGCAACATTTTTTTATTAGCATTATTACTATTATCTCCGATTTGCACTATTTTTTGTGCATAGGAAAATGATCCGGGGACTTCGGCGTCACTCTACCGGTCTGCATTGACCGTGCTATGTCACCACTTCGGTGTGTCGAGCTCTCCGCTCCGCCACCTCGGGACCAGCTTGGGGGATGAAACCTTGCCCCGCATCAAGCTCGGACCGCGTCATCAATACCGAACACATTAACCAGCTAAGTCGCTTTCATGCTCAAAGCTTTAATTTCTAACTTGTGCTCGGTTCGACCAAGCATTATACTTTTTTGGAAAAAAGTTGCTTGTAAAAAATTTCCTTGTCCAAACTTTGTTTCTGACGCATAAATTCAAATACCCCGTTTACTTGGGGGCTTCCTTTATGAAGCTTTTCCTGTTGCATATGATTATACTTGTACGGCTTCGTTCCTTGTTCGTGTATTACGCCACAATATGCACCATATTGACTTAAGCGATTTGCAAGCTGGGTTGCCTCGCCCCTGTGTTTACCCCTACGTTCTCGATTGTTCGGCTAGGGAGTAAAGGGAGCACCTCTGCGATTGTCACGATCGGGTCACCCGAGCCGGACCTCAGACTGGGTGAAGCCGAAAGCTAGCGCTCTTATAGTTATTCAATGATGGTCGGCACACAACGGAACTCATGAGTACAAAAAATCTATTGCACAAGTCTCATAATAACAATGAGCATCGAAGAAAGGTATCGGTGGGGGTACTATTTTCTTCGAAGATGCTTCTTACTCTTCGCAGTAATATAGCATAAGTTCCCTGAGTGCGCTTTGTCTGTTACAGCCTTATGGCCTGATTGCCTGGTTATTGGAAACACCGTCGATATTCTCGACCGATGGAGTACATATCACTTTTCGGTCCTTAACCGAAGAGGGAGAAGCCGACGGTCGGTTAAGACGTGTTTAAAGTTCGGTTGAACATAGATATGATATAAGTACTTCGGTACATGCAATCATTCTTCTACCCAAGTCACTTGGGGGCTCTTAAGTTTATTTGAGCCATTTTATAATAAGTGTTCTTCTTCTCAGTCGTTGCAAAGTTCTACTATTATTATTTATCACTCCTTTTTTCGACGCGAGTGTGCGGTCACTAGCCGGGGAGTCTAATTTCTCTCTCAAAGCCGCTAGAGTTTAGTTTGCTAAACTGGCCTAATGAGAAGTACTCCGCCCTCGGGATAGGAGGTTGAAGCCGTAGGCTGACCCGCTCGAAGTCCTGAGATAGGATGTGTCATGTTAAAGGACGACAGAAGCACTTATTTTTTTCTAAGACCAATTTTCGGATTGGCACCGAACACTTGATCTTGTTCGGACGTCATGTTTTTACTGAAGTTTTTTGGTTTTCCAAGCTTTTTGGCACTTTTAAACTATTTGTGCTTTTCCAGCATTAGTCTCGCAGTGCAACGCCGGACACCTTCAGGGATTCGGCAAAAACATTCTCAGATATTGCTATATATGCATCGGTTTCGAATTGTGTCTTCGGTCAATAGTTGGGTTGCCCGGCTCCTGCACTTGCTTCCTACGTTCCGTTTTGTTCGGCTAGGTGTGCAAAGGGAGAACCACTGCGATTGTGCTTCCAGCTCACATGGTTAAGCACCTTAGTGGAGAAAGCCAAAAACTGACTGTCACAATAAGCGTAAACTGGTCAGCGATCCGATGACTATGACGGGCCATTCATAACATTGGCCGAAGTGTTTACGGCTTGACCTCCACTGTCGCCGAACAGTACCGGGGGCTATTAACTGGCCTCCCAAACTAAATCCTCGATATTTTGCTCTTACATTCGAGCTGAGGTTTCATGATCATGCTTAGCATGACAACCCAAAGAAAGGAACCGATAGCGGGACTATTTTCTTTAGAATACATTTCTTCTGTTAAACAGTAATATAACATATCTCTCTGCGCACCTTTGTTTATAAAACCGTATGACCAGATTGCCTTGTTTGTCGTAAATCTTTGCCCTCATAAAGGCTTTATAAAGTAGGACAAACACTCCTCGGCTACTGGCCAAGGAGGTGGAAGCCGATAGTCGGTCAACAAAGTTTTGTACAATGCAGATCCGAGCATTAATGACGTAAAGTACTTGGATACATAGAGTCATTACACATAATTTGTGATTTTACTATGGATATTGATCCTTAATTCGGCCACCCGTGCCCGCATTAAGGCTCGGGGGCTACTGGGCTTCGGGCTTATTATTTACAAATATTAAAGGGGCACATCGATCCCCTGATCTGGTGTTGCCACCCGACCAGTGTCTCGGGGGCTACTGCATTGCTTGTCCAATGCAGAAAATTTTATGTGCAATATAGTTTCCGAGGAGATTTTGATCCTCAGGTTGGTCGGCCGCACCCAACCTGAGTCTTGAGGACTGAGCACGCCGCTTTTGTGTCCCGAAGTATTCTACCGAACTAGGACTTGATCCTCAGGCCGATTTTGCAAATCAACCTGAGTCTCAGCGGCTACTAGGATCAGCGGTCTTATGTCATCCTTCATGTGCATCTCGGGTTTTAGACCGATACACACCTTGAAGGCTACTGGCTATATATCTCGGCAGAGAATAAATTGCACCACCTCGGAAGAAGTCCGGCATAAAGCTCGGGCGCTAGTGGCTGGATCCATAGAGGGCATTTCTGGCATTAAGCTCGGCTAAACTCCTTCAACTTTTTTGAACCAAGGTGATATGACAGCTCGGATATATTTCGGCATTGGAGCTCGGATATACAGTCCAGCGTTGGAGCTCGGATACATAGTCCAGCGTTGGAGCTCGGATACATTCCGGCGCTAGAGCTGGGAAGCGGTCCGGCGTTGGTGCTCGGCTGCAAAAGATACCTCGAATGCAGTCCGGCGTTGGAGCTCGGACGCAAGAGGACCCTGCCTCCCGGGAACAACTTCAAACCCGAGGTGTGGCATAAAAATAAACAAGGCATTGATAAAGGCTGGAAACTTAAAGGGGCTCCTCGGATACCCGACGTGTAAACTCGTCGAATGCATTTCGGCGATCCTTAAGATCGAAGATAAAGAAGATTTATTGAACCAGTTTTCAAGACCGGCAACCGAAGATGAAGAACAGTTCGGAAGAATCGAGGAGCGTCCCTAACTTGAAGACCGGTTCAGGGGGCTACTGACGGTGTCCTGGACTAGGGGGTACTCACCATGTCGTCTCCCGATCTATTAGATTGGGCCGAGGACCCCCGTGGTCGTATACTCATGGGCCAGTTCGGACGGCTGCCGCATACAAGGAAGATTCCACAAGAGTTGGCGATCAAGACAAGGACTACTCCCCACCGGCGTATTCGGCTAGGACTCTTGTTATCCTAGGCCTCCAGTGCATTATATAAACCGAGGCCAGGCTAGTCGATAAATCAACTCCATATACAACAATCATACCATAGGCTAGCTTCTAGGGTTTAGCCTCCTTGATCTCGTGGTAGATCTACTCTTGTACTACCCATATCATCAATATTAATCAAGCAGGATGTAGGGTTTTACCTCCATCAAGAGGGCCCAAACCTGGGTAAAACATCGTGTTCCCTGCCTCCTGTTACCATCCGGCCTAGACGCACAGTTCGGGACCCCCTACCCGAGATCCGCCGGTTTTGACACCGACACTTGTCGTCCCTCATCCAAGGCATAGGATCACCATCATAGAAGGATGATCGAGTCTTCGAAATCCTCAAATCTGCAGCCAAACTCTTCCTCTTGAATCTATATTCATACTCACAGTTTTTGTTTTGGAGGTCATAGAGCTGGGCTTGGAGGTGCTCAATTTTCTCATGAAGCTTAAAGATGGCCTCCCCAATGTCCTTGGCGTCCAACTTGTGGTTGTTGGTGAACTCCGTGATCATTATGTGATTGGAGTCGAGTCCACGCTCCACCATCTCCTGACACTTGAAAACTTGTTGCTCCATTGCCTCGAGCCTTGTCTCCACGCTTCCGGTCCTCCTTGGTCCCTCAACATCGCGGATGTGCAACAACCCCTCACGCATCTCAATGGTTTGAGGGTGTTGCAGCACCTCCGCGAGGTAGGGGGTGATGACCTTCTCGAAGAACTTGTCCTTGGGGGCACTTGAAGACGCCATGGCAACCTAGATCTGTCAGAAAAACAGCTCGAAACAAAAACAGAAGATATTTGCGTGATAGGGTGGTCAAAACCTTCGAGAGATTATATAATGAATTTTTACCGACCAAAAGAAGTATCGTGCAAGAAAATGGAGTCCAGAGAGCACACGAGGTGCCCACGAGGCAGGGGGCGCGCCAAGGGGGGTAGGGCGCGCCCTCCACCCCTATGGAAGCCTCGTGTCCTTTTCGGTCTGCTTCTTATTTTCCTATTTTCTTAAATATTCCAAAACGGAGAAAAATTGCCATTATAACTGTTTTGGCGTCGGTTTACTTACCGTACCACATAACTATTCCTTTGCAGAGTCTGAAACATTCTGGAAAGTGTCCCTTATGTATTCCTCCGGGGTTACGGTTTCAATAACATTAGTTTCAACATTTATAGGATTACTTGAGATATAATGTTTGATTCTTTGGTCGTTCACCACACTCGGATTTGTGCCTTCGAAGTTGTTGATTTTTATGGCACCGGAACGATAGACCTCCTCGATGACGTAAGGACCTTCCCGTTTAGAGAGAAGTTTGCCTACAAAAAATCTTAAATGAGGGTTGTATAAAGATACATAATCACCTACATTGAACTCATGTTTTTGTATCCTTTTTTCATGCCATCTTTTAACTTTTTCTTTAAACAGTTTGGCATTCTCATAAGCCTGGGTTCTCCATTCATCAAGTGAGCTAATGCCAAATAACCTCTTCTCATCAGCAAGTTTGAAGTCATAGTTGAGCTCTTTAATGGCCCAATATGCCTTATGTTCTAATTCGAGAGGTAAGTGGCATGCTTTTCCATAAACCATTTTGTATGGAGACATACCCATAGGATTTTTATATGCAGTTCTATAAGCCCATAATGCATCATCAAGTTTCTTGGACCAATTCTTTCTAGATCTATTAACAGTCTTTTGCAAAATTAATTTGAGCTCTTTGTTACTCAATTCTACTTGACCACTAGACCGCGGGAGATATGGAGATGCAATTCTATGATTAACATCATACTTAGCAAGCATTTTGCGAAAGGCACCATGAATAAAATGTGAACCGCCATCAGTCATTAAATATCTGGGGACTCCAAACCTCAGAAAAATAACTTCTTTAAGCATCTTAATAGAGGTGTTATGATCAGCACTACTAGCTAGAATAGCTTCTACCCACTTAGTAACGTAATCAACAACAACTAAAATATGTGTATACCCATTAGAGGAAGGAAAAGGTCCCATATAATCAAAGCCCCAAACATCAAATGGTTCAATAACAAGTGAATAATTCATAGGCATGTCTTGATGTCTACTAATATTACCAATTCTTTGACATTCATCACAAGATAAGACAAACTTACGGGCATCTTGAAGAGATTAGGCCAATAAAAACCGGATTGCAATACCTTATGTGCAGTTCTATCTCGAGCATGGTGTCCTCCATAAACTTCGGAGTGACACTTACGTAGGATCTATTCCTGTTCATGCTCAGGTACACAACATCTAATAACACCATCTACTCCTTCTTTATACAGATGTGGGTCATCCCAGAAGTAATGTCTTAAATCATAGAAGAACTTTTTTTTTGCTGGTATGTGAAACTAGGTGGTATAAATTTAGCAACAATGTAATTAGCATAATCAGCATACCATGGAGCAGTGCGAGAAGTATTTATGACATTTAATTGTTCATTAGGAAAGCTATCATCAATAGGTAGTGGGTCATCAAGAACATTCTCTAACCTAGACAAGTTATCTGCAACGGGGTTCTCAACTCCCTTTCTATCAACAATATGCAAATCAAATTCTTGTAGCAGGAGAACCCATCTAATAAGTCTAGGTTTAGCATCTTTCTTTTCCATAATATATTTAATAGCAGTATGATTAGTGTGAATAGTTACGTTAGAGTCAACAATATAAGGTCTGAACTTATCACAAGCAAATACTAATGCTAAAAATTCCTTTTCGGTAGTAGCATAATTTCTCTAGGCATTGTCTAGAGTTTTACTAGCATATTGAATAACATTTAATTTTTTATCAACTCTTTGTCCTAGAACAGCCCCTACAGCATAATCACTAGCATCACACATAATTTCAAAAGGTAAATTCCAATCAGATGGCTGAATAATAGGTGCAGAAATCAAGGCTTTCTTAAGTATTTCAAATGCTTCTACACAATCATCATCAAAGACAAAAGGAATATCTTTTTGTAATAGGTTAGTCAGAGGCCGAGAAATTTTAGAGAAGTCCTTAATGAACCTCCTATAAAAACCGGCATGACCAAGGAAGCTTCTTATACCTTTGATGTCCTTGGGACATGGCATCTTTTCAGTAGAATCAACTTTAGCTTTGTCAACTTCAATACCTTTTTCAGAAATTTTATGCCCCAAGACAATACCTTCGTTAACCATAAAGTGGCACTTCTCCCAATTCAAGACAAGGTTAGTTTTTTCACATCTCTACAAAACTCGATCAAGGTTTCTCAAGCAATCATCAAAAGAGGATCCATAAACAGAGAAATCATCCATGAAAACTTCACAAATCTTTTCACAAAAGTCGGAGAATATAGCCATCATGCATCTTTGAAAGGTAGAAGGTGCATTACATAAACCAAAAGGCATATGTCTAGAAGAAAAGGTACCAAAAGGGCAAGTAAAAGTAGTCTTTTCTTGATCATCAACTGACACAGGTATTTGAGAGAAACCAGAGTAACCATCTAGAAAGCAAAAATGCGTATGTTTGGATAATATTTCTAGCATTTGATCAACGAAAGGCAAAGGGTAATGATCTTTTTAGTAGCTTTATTTAATTTGAGGAAATCAATCACCATCCTATAACCTGTAATAATTCTTTGCGGAATCAATTCATCTTTATCATTAGGAACGACAGTTGTCAGTGTCAAAACCGGCGGATCTCGGGTAGGGGGTCCCGAACTGTGGGTCTAGGCCGGACGGTAACAAGAGGCAGGGGACACGATGTTTTACCCAGGTTCGGGCCCTCTTGATGGTGGTAAAACCCTACGTCCTGCTTGATTAATATTGATGATATGGGTAGTACAAGAGTAGATCTACCACGAGATCAAAGAGGCTAAACCCCAGAAGCTAGCCTATGGTATGATTGTATGTTATGGTTGTTGTCCTACGGGCTAAAACCCTTCGGCTTATATAGACACCGGAGAGGGCTAGGGTTACACAAGGTCGGTTACAAAGGAGGAGATATCCATATCCGTATTGCCTAGCTTGCCTTCCACGCCAAGTAGAGTTCCATCCGGACACGAGACAAAGTCTTCAATCTTGTATCTTCATAGTCTAACAGTCCGGCCAATGGAGATAGTCTGGCTGTCCGGAGACCCCCTAATCCAGGACTCCCTCAGTAGCCCCTGAACCAGGCTTCAATGACGATGAGTCCGGCGCGCAGTATTGTCTTTGGCATTGCAAGGCGGATTCCTTCTCTGAATACATCACAGAAGAATTTGAATACGAGGATAGTGTCCGACCCTGCAAAATAAGTTCCACATTCCACCGCAGCAAGAATAATATTTTCGCAGATCTAATTTGCTGGCCTATCTTGGCAGCACGACGTTATGTCATGGCCCGATGATTATTCGAACCGTTTCTTTCAACCAGCTCCACACATAACGCGTGGCGGTTTCTTGACACGTCTCGTCGAAGCGGAGATCGTGTTCCCCCAATTACGGGATTATCATTAATGCGGTCGTGGGTAACCCAACCATGTCTAGGACTCCTAGATTATAGGCAAGTCCTAAACAGCTATGGAGAGGACGCTTGATATTCACCCTCTTTATAAAGGGACAAGGTTTTCGCTTTTTCCCTCTCGTGCTCAATCGAACCCTTCCCCCGCCTCGAGTTCTAATACCCAAAGCCCAGGTTAGGTGCTCTGGATCTTCAATCATGTCCGGATCCAGCCTTTAAGGCCGATGGATGCCCTCCTCCGTGACAGAAGAGGACATCAAGAAGTTGAGGGAGGCCAGATACCTGACCGCCGAGGTTTCGCATTGGCTTCCTGCTCGAGGGCAGGTCGTCCCTACTCCCGAACCTAACGAGAACGTCGTGTTCGTCTCCCACTTCCTCCGAGGCCTAGGCCTCACTCTGGATCCTTTCGTCAGGGGTTTGATGTTCTATTACGGGCTAGATTTCCATGATCTAGCTCCAGACTCCTTTCTCCACATCTCGACATTTATTGTCATGTGTGAGGCCTTCCTCCGCATTACCCCTCACTTTGGCTTGTGGCTCAAGACCTTTGAAGTGAAGCCGAAGATGATCGAGGGGCAACATGCAGCGTGCGGAGGTGCATCAATAGGCAAGATGACAGGAGCTCCATGGCCGAAAGGTTCCTTTCCAGAGGTGTCCGAATTATGGCAGCGGGAGTGGTTTTATGTCACAGCTCCCAGAAGTGCCAAGTGGGCAGCTGCCCCCGCTTTCCGCTCGACCCCCCCCCCCCCGCCCACCACAACTGATGTCATGGATTAGCAGAGGTCTGGGCTGGGGTCCAGCCAAGGACGTGCCTATACTGCAAAGCCGCATCCGAGATCTCTTCGAGGGAGATTTTAATTTGGCTGTGGCAATACAAGTTATGCTGGTTCGTCAAGTCCAGCCTTGCAAATGCCGGCCCCTTCGCTTGTGGGAGTTCAACCCAGAGGGACCACGTGCCATTCAAAGTTTCCTCGGCCTGACGCATGAGGATATGTACAAGTCATTCTTCGGACCTCAAGTAGAGTGTCCGGATATTACCGAGGACGTGGGCCTGAGCAGTAACCGCGCTGCCGAACAAGTAAGAAATCCCCTGGCCGAACACACTGTCTTTTATTCGTCATGAAGTTATTTCTGAGAGTTCATTTTTTGACCAGGACTGGCTAACAAAGGCGAAGATGATTCGGTGTTTGGCCCCCCTCCCCGAGGGTTTGGAAAATCCGGTATTGGAAAAGATGCTCAAGGTCGCACCTTGCCCGGAGCACTTGAAGGAAGATATCGGGGGGGATAATACGGGCGGACGCGGGCCCCCATCGCTGCCCGTTCCAACCGAGGGAATGAGCGACTCCATGAAGGAGGACAACCGGGGGAGGAAAAAGACTGCTTCCGAGGATCCGGAAGCCGAAGCCTCCAAACGGGAGAAGAAGTCTCCCACAGAGGGTCCTGCCTCGGGGGGTGCTTTTGCCACACAAAGTCCGCGGGGGGGTCAGCCCTCCAACGAGTCGTAAGTGATCCAAGATACTTTAATAGTAAAGGTATGCTATCTTTTTTCTAAGAAAATAACCACCGCATATATCTTGCAGTTCGGGCCTTAGCCCCTCTCAGCTGAGCTCGTCTTCGGGGGATCTTCTTCTAGAGATGATGGAGAGCGAAACGCCTCCCCCGGACTCCTCCGCTCAAGAAGCGGGCGACCCTGAAGTGTCGTCACGGAGGGCCTCTCCGGATCCGGTGAGGCCAGAAAATAATCCCATAGCCCCCCGAAGTCCCCAGCGTCCAGCTCCCGAAGAGAGCAGACAAAAGAGTCCGGCACCGTCTGGTGTGCGGTCGGACGTTCTGAGGGAGTTGGTGGGGCGAGCGGCCATCTCGGAAGAACACCGTATGCTGATGAGTACGGTGATGGAGAGAATCTCGTCCACTGAATGCGGATTACATGAAGCTTTTATGAGTCTACTGATAGGCTTTGAGGTACGTGAGATATTATGTGATAGTACTGCACATGTTAGGTGTGCCCTGTGTAGATAGGAGCCCCTGAGACTCTGGTTGTCGTCGAGAACGGCGGCGAACAGAGGATCATATTCCCAGGCAATAACCAGACTGCCCCTATGTGCAGGTGGTGGAAGCTCCGGTGGTTAGCCGAACTAGTGAGTTTGCCAAATTAAAACGGCAACTGGATGCGGCAGACGCCGACATCGAGCTTGTTAACAAGAGGCTTGACGAGGCACAGGGTAAGTGTTATTATCTGGTGAACACCACAAAGTAAGAGCAGCATGATGCCAGTATCTTTAATATGTTGTGACTGCAGATGGAGCTGCCACCGTGGAAACCTTGCGGGCAGAACTTGTTGGGGAACGTTGCAGAAAACAAAAAATTTCCTACTCGTTTCACCAAGATCCATCTATGAGTTCATCTAGCAACGAGTCATCGGATGCATCTACATACCTTTGTAGATCGCGTGCGGAAGCGTTCAAAGAACGGGGATGATGTAGTCGAACACGACGTGATCCAAATCACCGATGACCAAGTGCCGAACGGACGGCACCTCCGCGTTCAACACACGTACGGGACGGGAGACGTCTCCTCCTTCTTGATCCAACAAGGGGGGAGGAGAGGTTGATGATGATCCAGCAGCACGACGGCGTGGTGGTGGATGCAGGGCATCATAGTAGCAGGGCTTCGCCTATACTACAAGAGAGAGAGACGTAACAGGGAGAGAGGGATGCACCAAAAGCTGTAGCATGAAGTCCCTCCTCTCCCCCACTATATATAGGGGTGCCTAGGGGGGGCGACGGCCCTAGGAGATGGATCTCCTAGGGGGGCGGCGGCCAAGGGGTGGGGGGCTTGCCCCCCAAGCAAGGGGGCGCCCCCCTTTAGGGTTTCCCCTAAACCCTAGGCGCATGGGCCCTTAGGGGGTGGCGCCCCAGCCCACTATGGGCTAGGTCCCTTCCCACTTCAGCCCATGGGCCCCTCCGGGACAGGTGGCCCCACCCGGTGGACCCCCGGGACCCTTCCGGTGGTCCCGGTACAATACCGGTAATCCCGAAACTTGTCCCGATGGCCGAAACAACACTTCCTATATATAATTCTTTACCTCCGGACCATTCCGGAACTCCTCGTGACGTCCGGGATCTCATCCGGGACTCCGAACAACATTCAGGTTACTGCATATACATATCTTCACAACCCTAGCGTCACCGAACCTTAAGTGTGTAGACCCTACGGGTTCGGGAGACATGTAGACATGACCGAGACGACTCTCCGGTCAATAACCAACAGCGGGATCTGGATACCCATGTTGGCTCCCACATGCTCCATGATGATCTCATCGGATGAACCACGATGTCGAGGATTCAATCAACCCCGTATGCAATTCCCTTTGTCAATCGATATATTACTTGCCCGAGATTCGATCGTCGGTATCCCAATACCTCGTTCAATCTCGTTACCGGCAAGTCACTTTACTCGTACCGTAATGCATGATCCCATGACCATACACTTGGTCACTTTGAGCTCATTATGATGATGCATTACCGAGTGGGCCCAGTGATACCTCTCCGTCATACGGAGTGACAAATCCCAGTCTTGATCCGTGTCAACCCAACAGACACTTTCGGAGATACCCGTAGTCTACCTTTATAGTCACCCAGTTACGTTGTGACGTTTGGTACACCCAAAGCACTCCTACGGTATCCGGGAGTTACACGATCTCATGGTCTAAGGAAAAGATACTTGACATTGCAAAACTCTAGCAAACGAACTACACGATCTTTATGCTATGTTTAGGATTGGGTCTTGTCCATGACATCATTCTCCTAATGATGTGATCTCGTTATCAATGACATTCTATGTCCATAGCCAGGAAACCATGACTATCTGTTGATTAACGAGCTAGTCAACTACAGGCTTACTAGGGACATGTTGGTGTCTGTTATTCACACATGTATTACGATTTCCGGATAACACAATTATAGCATGAATAAAGACAATTATCATGAACAAGGAAATATAATAATAATGCTTTTATTATTGCCTCTAGGGCATATTTCCAACAGTCTCCCACTTGCACTAGAGTCAATAATCTAGTTACATTGTGATGAATCGAACACCCATGGAATTCTGGTGTTGATCATGTTTTGCCCTAGGGAGAGGTTTAGTCAACGGATCTGCTACATTCAGGTCCGTATGTACTTTACAAATATCTATGTCTCCATCTTGAACATTTTCACGAATGGAGTTGAAGCGACGCTTGATGTGCCTTGTCTTCTTGTGAAACCTGGGCTCCTTGGCAAGTGCAATAGCTCCAGTGTTGTCACAGAAGAGCTTGATCGGCCCCGACGCATTGGGTATGACTCCGAGGTCGGTGATGAACTCCTTCACCCAAATTGCTTCATGTGCTGCCTCCGAGGCTGCCATGTACTCCGCTTCACATGTAGATCCCGCCACGACGCTCTGCTTGCAACTGCACCAGCTTACTGCCCCACCATTCAAAATATACACGTATCAGGTTTGTGACTTTGAGTCATCCAGATCTGTGTCGAAGCTAGCGTCGACGTAACCCTTTACGACGAGCTCTTCGTCACCTCCATAAACGAGAAACATTTCCTTAGTCCTTTTCAGGTACTTCAGGATATTCTTGACCGCTGTCCAGTGTTCCTTGCCGGGATTACTTTGGTACCTTCCTACCAAACTTACGGCAAGGTTTACATCAGGTCTGGTACACAGCATGGCATACATAATAGAACCTATGGCTGAGGCATAGGGGATGACACTCATCTCTTCTATTTCTTCTGCCGTGGTCGGACTTTGAGCCGAGCTCAATTTCATACCTTGTAACACAGGCAAGAACCCCTTCTTAGATTGATCCATATTGAACTTCTTCAATATCTTATCAAGGTATGTGCTTTGTGAAAGACCTATGAGGCGTCTCGATCTATCTCTATAGATTTTGATGCCTAATATATAAGCAGCTTCTCCAAGGTCCTTCATTGAAAAACTCTTATTCAAGTAGGCCTTGATGCTATCCAAGAGTTCTATATCATTTCCCATCAAAAGTATGTCATCTACATATAATATGAGAAATGCTATAGAGCTCCCACTCACTTTCTTGTAAACGCAGGCTTCTCCAGAAGTCTGCGTAAACCCAAACGCTTTGATCATCTCATCAAAGCGAATGTTCCAACTCCGAGATGCTTGCACCAGCCCATAAATCGAGCGTTGGAGCTTGCACACCTTGTCAGCATTCTTAGGATCGACAAAACCTTCTGGCTGCATCATATACAATTCTTCCTTAAGGAAACCATTAAGGAATGTCGTTTTGACGTCCATTTGCCATATTTCATAATCGTAAAATGCGGCAATTGCTAACATGATTCGGACGGACTTTAGCTTCGCTACCGGTGAGAAAGTCTCATCGTAGTCAACCCCTTGAACTTGTCGATAACCCTTAGCGACAAGCCGAGCTTTATAGATGGTCACATTACCATCCGCGTCTGTCTTCTTCTTAAAGATCCATTTATTCTCTATGGCTCGCCGTTCAACGGGCAAGTCAGTCAAAGTCCATACTTCGTTTTCATACATGGATCCTATCTCAGATTTCATGGCTTCTAGCCATTTGTCGGAATCCGGGCCCGCCATTGCTTCTTCATAGTTCGAAGGTTCACCGTTGTCTAACAACATGATTTCCAAGACAGGGTTGCCGTACCACACTGGTGCGGAATGTGTCCTTGTGGACCTTCGAAGTTCAGTAGCAACTTGATCAGGAGTTTCATGATCATCATCATTAACTTCCTCTCTAGTCGGTGCAGGCACCTCAGGAACATTTTCTTGAGTTGCGCCATTTTCCGGTTCAAGAGGTAACACTTCATCAAGTTCTACTTTCCTCCCACTTACTTCTTTCGAGAGAAACTCTTTCTCTAGAAAGGACCCATTCTTGGCAACAAAGATCTTGCCTTCGGATCTGAGGTAGAAGGTATACCCAATAGTTTCTTTTGGGTATCCTATGAAGACGCATTTTTCCGACTTGGGTTCGAGCTTTTCAGGTTGAAGTTTCTTGACATAAGCATCGCATCCCCAAACTTCTAGAAACGACAGCTTAGGTTTCTTTCCAAACCATAATTCATACGGTGTCGTCTCAACGGATGTCGACGGAGCCCTATTTAAAGTGAATGCGGCAGTCTCTAAAGCATAGCCCCAAAAAGATAGCGGTAAATCGGTAAGAGACATCATAGATCGCACCATATCTAATAGAGTGCGATTACGACGTTCGGACACACCGTTACGCTGAGGTGTTCCAGGCGGCGTGAGTTGTGAAACTATTCCACATTTTCTTAAGTGTGTGCCAAATTCGTGACTCAAGTATTCTCCTCCACGATCTGATCGTAGAAACTTGATTTTCCTGTCACGTTGATTCTCAACCTCACTTTGAAATTCCTTGAACTTTTCAAAGGTTTCAGACTTGTGTTTCATTAAGTAAATATATCCATATCTACTCAAATCATCAGTGAGGGTGAGAACATAACGATAGCCACCGCGAGCCTCAACACTCATTGGACCGCACACATCAGTATGTATGATTTCCAATAAGTTGGTTGCTCGCTCCATTGTTCCTGAGAACGGAGTCTTGGTCATTTTACCCATAAGGCATGGTTCACACGTGTCAAATGATTCATAATCAAGAGACTCTAAAAGTCCATCTGCATGGAGCTTCTTCATGCGTTTGACACCTATGTGACCAAGGCGGCAGTGCCACAAGTATGTGGGACTATCATTATCAACCTTGCATCTTTTGGTACTCACATTATGAATATGTGTAGCATTACGTTCGAGATTCATAAAGAATAAACCATTCACCATAGGAGCATGGCCATAAAACATATCTCTCATATAAATAGAACAACCATTATTCTCGGATTTAAATGAGTAGCCATCTCGAAATAAATGAGATCCTGATACAATGTTCATGCTCAAAGCTAGTACTAAATAACAATTATTAAGGTTTAAAACTAATCCCGAAGGTAAATGTAGAGGCAGCGTGCCGACGGCGATCACATTGACCTTGGAACCATTCCCAACACGCATCGTCACCTCGTCCTTTGCCAGTTTCCGCTTATTCCGTAGCCCCTACTTTGAGTTACAAATGTGAGCAACTGCACCGGTATCAAATACCCAGGAGCTACTACGGACACTAGTAAGGTACACATCAATTACATGTATATCACATATACCTTTTGTTTTGCCGGCCTTCTTGTCTGCTAAGTATTTGGGGCAGTTCCGCTTCCAGTGACCGCTTCCCTTGCAATAAAAGCACTTAGTCTCGGGCTTGGGTCCATTCTTTGGCTTCTTCCCGGCAGCTTGCTTGCCGGGCGCGGCAACTTCCTTGCCGTCCTTCTTGAAGTTCTTTTTACCCTTGCCTTTCTTGAACTTAGTGGTTTTATTGACCATCAACACTTGATGTTCCTTTTTGACTTCTACCTCCGCTGATTTCAGCATTGAAAACAACTCAGGAATGGTCTTTTGCATCCCCTGCATGTTGAAGTTCATCACAAAGCTCTTGTAGCTTGGTGGAAGCGACTGGAGGATTCTGTCAATGACCGCATCATCCGGGAGATTAACTGCCAGCTGAGTCAAGCGGTTATGTAACCCAGACATAGTGAGTATGTGCTCACTGACAGAACTATTTTCCTCCATCTTACAGCTGAAGAACTTGTCGGAGACCTCATATCTCTCGACCCGGGCATGAGCTTGGAAAACCATTTTCAGCTCTTCGAACATCTCATATGCTCCATGTCTCTCAAAACGCTTTTGGAGCCCCGGCTCTAAACTGTAAAGCATGCCGCACTGAACGAGGGAGTAGTCGTCAACACGTGTCTGCCAAGCGTTCATAACGTCTTGGTTCTGTGGGATGGGAGCTTCACCTAGCGGTGCTTGTAGGACGTAATCTTTCTTGGCAGCTATGAGGATGATCCTCAGGTTCCGGACCCAGTCCGTATAGTTGCTGCCATCGTCTTTCAGCTTGGTTTTCTCTAGGAACGCGTTGAAGTTGAGGACGTGGGCCATTTGATCTACAAGACATATTGTAAAATATTTTAGACATTGTTCATGATAATTAAGTTCATCTAATCAAATTATATAATGAACTCCCACTTAGATAGACATCCCTCTTCTAGTCATCTAAGTATAACATGATCCGAGTCAACTAGGCCGTGTCCGATCATCACGTGAGACGGACTAGTCAACATCGGTGAACATCTTCATGTTGATCGTATCTTCTATACAACTCATGCTCGACCTTTCGGTCTTGTGTGTTCCGAGGTCATGTCTGTACATGCTAGGCTCGTCAAGTCAACCTAAGTGTTTGCATGTGTAAATCTGTCTTACACCCGTTGTATGTGAACGTCTGAATAAAACACCCGATCATCACGTGGTGTTTTGAAACAGCGAACTGTCGCAACGGTGCACAGTTAGGGGGAACACTTCTTGAAATTAATATGAGGGATCATCTTATTTACTACCGTCGTTCTAAGTAAACAAGATGCAAAACATGATAAACATCACATGCAATCAAATAATAAATGTGACATGATATGGCCAATATCACATAGCTCCTTTGATCTCCATCTTGGGGCTCCATGATCATCTTGTCACCGGCTTGACACCATGATCTCCATCATCGTGTCTCCATGAAGTTGCTCGCCAACTATTACTTCTACTACTATGGCTAACGCGTTTAGCAATAAAGCAAAGTAATTTACATGGCGTTTCTCAATGACACGCAGGTCATACAAAAAATAAAGACAACTCCTATGGCTCCTGCCGGTTGTCATACTCATCGACATGCAAGTCGTGATTCCTATTACAATAGCATGAACATCTCATACATCACATATAGATCATTCATCATTCATCACAACTTTGGCCATATCATATCACAAACCACTTGCTGCAAAAACAAGTTAGACGCCCTCTAATTGTTGTTGCAAGTTTTACGTGGCTGAATTAGGGTTCTAGCAAGAACGTCTTCTTACCTACGTGAAAGCCACAACGTGATTTGTCAACTTCTATTTACCCTTCATAAGGACCCTGTTCATCGAATCCGCTCCAACTAAAGTGGGAGAGACAGACACCCGCCAGCCACCTTATGCAACTAGTGCATGTTAGTCGGTGGAACCGGTCTCACGTAAGCGTACGTGTAAGGTTGGTCCGGGCCGCTTCATCCCACAATACCGCTGAAGCAAGAAAATACTAGTAGCGGCAAGAAAGTTGACAAATCTACGCCCACAACAAATTGTGTTCTACTCGCGCAAGAAGAACTACGCATAGACCTAGCTCATGATGCCACTGTTGGGGAACGTTGCAGAAAACAAAAATTTTCCTACTCGTTTCACCAAGATCCATCTATGAGTTCATCTAGCAACGAGTCATCGGATGCATCTACATACCTTTGTAGATCGCGTACGGAAGCGTTCAAAGAACGGGGATGATGTAGTCGAACACGACGTGATCCAAATCACCGATGACCAAGTGCCGAACGGACGGCACCTCCGCGTTCAACACACGTACGGGACGGGAGACGTCTCCTCCTTCTTGATCCAGCAAGGGGGGAGGAGAGGTTGATGATGATCCAGCAGCACGACGGCATGGTGGTGGATGCAGGGCGTCACAGTAGCAGGGCTTCGCCTATACTACGAGAGAGAGAGAGACGTAACAGTAGAGAGGGATGCACCAAAAGCTGTAGCATAAAGTCCCTCCTCTCCCCCACTATATATAGGGGTGCCTAGGGGGGGCGCCGGCCCTAGGAGATGGATCTCCTAGGGGGGCGGCGGCCAAGGGGTGGGGGACTTGCCCCCCAAGCAAGGGGGCGCCCCCCTTTAGAGTTTCCCCTAAACCCTAGGCGCATGGGCCCTTAGGGGGTGGCGCCCCAGCCCACTATGGGCTGGGTCCCTTCCCACTTCAGCCCATGGGGCCCTCCGGGACAGGTGGCCCCACCCGGTGGACCCCCGGGACCCTTCCAGTGGCCCCGGTACAATACCGGTAATCCCAAAACTTGTCCCGATGGCCGAAACAGCACTTCCTATATATAATTCTTTACCTCCGGACCATTCCGGAACTCCTCGTGACGTCCGGGATCTCATCCGGGACTCCGAACAACATTCGGGTTACTGCATATACATATCTTCACAACCCTAGCGTCACTGAACCTTAAGTGTGTAGACCTTACGGGTTCGAGAGACATGTAGACATGACCGAGACGACTCTCCGGTCAATAACCAACAGCGGGATCTGGATACCCATGTTGGCTCCCACATGCTCCACGATGATCTCATCGGATGAACCACGATGTCGAGGATTCAATCAACCCCGTATGCAATTCCCTTTGTCAATCGATATATTACTTGCCCGAGATTCGATCGTCGGTATCCCAATACCTCGTTCAATCTCGTTACCGGCAAGTCACTTTACTCGTACCGTAATGCATGATCCCGTGACCAAACACTTGGTCACTTTGAGCTCATTATGATGATGCATTACCGAGTGGGCCCAGTGATACCTCTCCGTCATACGGAGTGACAAATCCCAGTCTTGATCCGTCTCAGCCCAACAGACACTTTCGGAGATACCCGTAGTCTACCTTTATAGTCACCCAATTACGTTGTGACGTTTGGTACACCCAAAGCACTCCTACGGTATCCGGGAGTTACACGATCTCATGGTCTAAGGAAAAGATACTTGACATTGCAAAACTCTAGCAAACGAACTACACGATCTTTATGCTATGTTTAGGATTGGGTCTTGTCCATCACATCATTCTCCTAATGATGTGATCTCATTATCAATGACATTCTATGTCCATAGCCAGGAAACCATGACTATCTGTTGATTAACGAGCTAGTCAACTAGAGGCTTACTAGGGACATGTTGGTGTCTGTTATTCACACATGTATTATGATTTCCGGATAACACAATTATAGCATGAATAAAGACAATTATCATGAACAAGGAAATATAATAATAATGCTTTTATTATTGCCTCTAGGGCATATTTCCAACAGAACTTGCCCGAGCCAAGGAAAAAGCGAGGATTAGTAATGCGGCTGCTTTGAAGGCGGCCAAAGAGTTGAAAGCCTAGAAGGCCGCACATTGCGAGAGCCAAGAGAAGATGGCCAAGATGGCCGTAGAATTAAAAGACACTGCCGACCGTTGCCGGGTCCTTGAAAAAGAAAACCGAGCGAAGGCAATGGACCTTGAGAAGGCCACGGCGGCGGACAAAGACACCCATTCTGCTATTAGAGCGAAGAAGGAGGAGCTGCGAGAAGCTGGGGATATTGCGGCTGGGAAACCCTTCATGTTACGGAGGAAGTTCGGAGATCCACGGTATGCCCTCTCTGGATCGGCTGTGGAGTTCGGCAGATGCGTATATGGATTTGGCGGCGAGCGCTACCGATGCGGCCAAGTACTTCCAAGGTCAAACAAATCGTGAAGTGGACAAGCTGCTCTGGTCGCAATTCCATGTTCCAGAGTGTCCGCTTTCATTGAGTGACCAGCTAGCCGAATGGGCTGAACTAAATAGGTTGTCCGGACTCGCCATGAGGTCTGTTGTGGATCAGCTATGGCCAGAAAAGCCAAAGCCGAACAACTATTTTAGCTTAGTGCAGCAGTTCCTTGGTGCGGTGCCGCGCATTAATGCGATGAAGAGGTCGGCGTGCATAGAAGGCTCGCGGATGGACCTTGCCCGTGTTAAAGCATACTGGGCGGAGATGGACGCTACCACTGTTGCGGCGCAGGGTTCGCCCATAGGTCGAGTGGCTGCCGAGCATTATTTCGAGGAGGTTCTCGAGGGTGCTCGTTTGATAGAGGCTCAGTGCTCGAAGAATATTATGTTTGAGTGATATGTATTCTTATTGTAAACACAATGCTTTTATGAAGTTTTTATAAGGCTATGTTTATACTTTTGCCTGAAAGTAGTATGATGCCTCCTGTGCGGCCGTTTATGTATACATGTGTATAACCTGAAAGATTGCAGCCGTCGGCTTCAACCCCCACGCATATAATGCGGAGGTGCTCGCAAAAAACACATGTTCACACTTAGCCCAATGTCTTGGTCCTATCAAGGAGGTGATAGCGTAGCGAACGAGGCAACCGGACTATAATGCTTTAACACTATCACTTAGCCATAGGAGTTTGATAGTGGGGCTACTAGATAGCCCCTGGTGGCTCCGCACTCTCCCGATCGCGGGGTGCGTACATGCCTGGCGGGAAAACAACCCTTTGTTAAGGCGGAGGAATTCTATCATTCCGATAGGTCATTGAGTGGTTGACCAGTCTCACGCTATATTATGACAGTCAGTTTTCGGCTTTCTCTACTGAGGTGCTCGTCCGGATGAACCAGGGCACAATCGCAGTAGTTCTCCTGGTGCTACATTAGCCGATAAAGCGGAGCGTAAGGCAGCAAAACACAGGAGCCGGGCAAACCCAACATTTGACCAAAGACAATGATTCGGAGCTGATGCATATAAGGCCAAACTCGTGACGCCGAACACTCCCTAAGGTATTCGGTCTTTATGGTATAAATGGGCCTAAATAGTGCCCTTTGTAAGAAGCCCCTTGTGTCCGGGTACATGCATTATTCTGATGTGGCCACATGCCAAGACGTCAGCATCCTTCTCAACTGTGCTAAGAATTCGGTGGATATGTATCAACAAGAGACAGTAAAAAAGGTTTACGCAGGGTCTTAATCTAAAAAGAATCCTTGGAGCGGGTCCCTGATGCACATCTGCGCCTGTGTCTCCGTTGTGCCGTATCCTGGACGGGTGTAGCACGATGATCATCTGTAAAAGAGAGGAACTTAGGTGAAAAAGTTGCCGTGCAAAAAGATAGTTTTTAAAGAAACTATGTATAATTCAAGATGAGTAAAAATTGCCACTTGTCTGCGCGCGTTGAGCCCCTTGTATTTGTAATAGGGGTGCGACCATTGATACGGTATGAATTACATATAGCTGCGTCGGACTCGTCTAACCATGTCCGAGTTCTTGACGACCTGATAAATGCTTTAGTTGGTCAGGCCATTTTTAGTGTGCGGCTGCCAAGGCAGCCGCACTCTCTTCGGCGCGCAAAGATTGCTTAATACTTCCGTTCACTGTAATGATGCCACATGGGCCGGTCATCTTGAGTGTGAGGGAAGCATAGTGCGGTAGTGCATTAAAGCGAACGAAAGCTTCGCGTCCGAGTAGTGCTTGATAGCCACTTTGGAGCGGAGCGATGTGGAAGGTTAAATGTTCGCTGCGGAAGTTATCGGGGAAGCCGAATATAACCTTTAGTAGTAGGGAGCCTGTGCAATGAGCCCCTGGGCCTGGCGTTACTCCTTTAAAGGTAGTATTGCTTTGGCAAATTTTTGTTGGGTCTATCCCCATTTCGCGGATTGTGTCCTGGTATATCATGTTTAGACTGCTGCCACCGTCCATCAGGACTCGTGTGAAGTGGTATCCGTCAATTATTGGGTCTAATACCAGGGCAGCCCATCCTGCACGCCGGATACTTGCTGAGTAATCACGATGGTCGAAAGTGATCGGTTGAGACGACCAGTGGCAGGACTCCGCGGTGATAGGCCCTTGGGCATATTTTTCTGGGAGTGTCGTTTTGTTTCTTCCCTTGATCACGTGTAACACGTTTACTGTTTTGACTTCTGGTGGAAATTTCTTTTGTTCCCCAGTGTCTTGCTTGAGAGGCTCATTGAGGGAGTCCTGGATGTTGGGGAACGCAGTAATTTCAAAAAATTTCCTACGCACACGCAAGATCATGGTGATGCACAGCAACGAGAGGGGAGAGTGTTGTCTACGTACCAACGCAGACCGACTGCGGAAGCGATCATACAACATAGAGGAAGTAGTCGTACGTCTTCTTCCCGATCCGACCGATCCAAGCACCGTTACTCCGGCACCTCCGAGTTCTTAGCACACATTCAGCTCGATGACGTTCCTCGGGCTCCGATCCAGCAAAGCGTCGAGGAAGAGTTCCGTCAGCACGACGGCGTGGTGACGATCTTGATGTACTACCGACGCAGGGCTTCGCCTAAGCACTGTAACGGTATGATCCAGGTGGAATTTGGTGGCAGGGGGCACCGCACACGGCTAAGGAGCGATTAACTTGTGTGTCTTGGGGTGCCCCCTGCCCCCGTATATAAAGGCCAGGGGCAGGGGGTTCGGCCGGCCAGGTGGGAGGCGCAGGGAGGAGTCCTACTCCCACCGGGAGTAGGACTCCTTCCCCCCAATCCTATTCCAACTAGGATTCTTGGGGAAGAAGGAGAAAGAGGGGGCCGGCCCACCTCTCCTAGTCCTATTAGGACTTGGGAAAGGTGGGGGGCGCCGGCCAGGCGTGGGCTGCCTCTTCTCTCTTTTCCACTAAGGCCCAATAGGCCCATTTACCTCCCGGGGGGTTCCGGTAACCCTCCCGGTAATCCGGAAAAATCCCGATTTCACCCGGAACGCTTCCGGTGCCCAAACATAGGCTTCCAATATATCAATCTTTACGTCTCGACCATTTCGAGACTCCTCGTCATGTCCGTGATCTTATCCGGGACTCCGAACAACCTTCGGTACATCAAAATGCATAAACTCATAATAACTGTCATCGTAACGTTAAGCGTGCGGACCCTACGGTTCGAGAACAATGTAGACATGACCGAGACATGTCTCCGGTCAATAACCAATAGCAGGACCTGGATGCCCATATTGGCTCCTACATATTCTACGAAGATCTTTATCGGTCAGACCGCATAACAACATACGTTGTTCCCTTTGTCATCGGTATGTTACTTGCCCGAGATTCGATCGTCGGTATCCAATACCTAGTTCAATCTCGTTACTGGCAAGTCTCTTTACTCGTTCCATAATACATCATCTCATAACTAACGTCTTAGTTATTATGCTTGCAAGGCTTATGTGATGTGTATTACCGAGAGGGCCCAGAGATACCTCTCTGACAATCAGAGTGACAAAACCTAATCTCGAAATACGCCAACCCAACATCTACCATTGGAGACACCTGTAGTACTCCTTTATAATCACCCAGTTACGTTGTGACGTTTGGTAGTACCCAAAGTGTTCCTCCGGTAAACGGGAGTTGCATAATCTCATAGTTATTGGAACATGTATAAGTCATGGAGAAAGCAATAGCAACATACTAAACGATCGGGTGCTAAGCTAATGGAATGGGTCATGTCAATCAGATCATTCAACTAATGATGTGACCTCGTTAATCAAATAACAACTCTTTGTTCATGGTTAGGAAACATAACCATCTTTGATTAACGAGCTAGTCTAGTAGAGGCATACTAGTGACACTCTGTTGGTCTATGTATTCACACATGTATTATGTTTCCGGTTAATACAATTCTAGCATGAATAATAAACATTTATCATGATATAAGGAAATAAATAATAACTTTATTATTGCCTCTAGGGCATATTTCCTTCAGTCTCCCACTTGCACTAGAGTCAATAATCTAGATTACACAGTAATGATTCTTACACCCATGGAGTCTTGGTGCTGATCATGTTTTGCTCGTGGAAGAGGCTTAGTCAACGGGTCTGCAACATTCAGATCCGTATGTATCTTGCAAATCTCTATGTCTCCCACCTGGACTAAATCCCGGATGGAGTTGAAGCGTCTCTTGATGTGTTTGGTTCTTTTGTGAAATCTGGATTCCTTTGCCAAGGCAATTGCACCAGTATTGTCACAGAAGATTTTCATTGGACCCGATGCACTAGGTATGACACCTAGATCGGATATGAACTCCTTCATCCAGACTCCTTCGTTCGCTGCTTCCGAAGCAGCTATGTACTCCGCTTCACATGTAGATCCCGCTACGACGCTTTGTTTAGAACTGCACCAACTGACAGCTCCACCGTTTAAAGTAAACACGTATCCGGTTTGCGATATAGAATCGTCCGGATCAGTGTCAAAGCTTGCATCAACGTAACCTCTTACGGTGAGCTCTTTGTCACCTCCATATACGAGAAACATATCCTTAGTCCTTTTCAGGTATTTCAGGATGTTCTTGACCGCTGTCCAGTGATCCACCCCTGGATTACTTTGGTACCTCCCTGCTAAACTTATAGCAAGGCACACATCAGGTCTGGTACACAGCATTGCATACATGATAGAGCCTATGGCTGAAGCATAGGGAACATCTTTCATTTTCTCTCTATCTTCTGCAGTGGTCGGGCATTGAGTCTGACTCAACTTCACACCTTGCAATACAGGCAAGAACCCTTTCTTTGCTTGATCCATTTTGAACTTCTTCAAAATCTTGTCAAGGTATGTGCTTTGTGAAAGTCCAATTAAGCGTTTTGATCTATCTCTATAGATCTTTATGCCTAATATATAAGCAGCTTCCCCGAGGTCTTTCATCGAAAAACTTTTATTCAAGTATCCTTTTATGCTATCCAGAAATTCTATATCATTTCCGATGAGTAATATGTCATCCACATATAATATCAGGAATGCTACAGAGCTCCCACTCACTTTCTTGTAAATACAGGCTTCTCCAAAAGTCTGTATAAACCCGAATGCTTTGATCACACTATCAAAGCGTTTATTCCAACTCCGAGATGCTTGCACCAGTCCATAGATGGATCGCTGGAGTTTGCACACTTTGTTAGCTCCCTTTGGATCGACAAAACCTTCTGGTTGCATCATATACAACTCTTCTTCCAGAAATCCATTCAGGAATGCAGTTTTTACATCCATTTGCCAAATTTCATAATCATAAAATGCGGCAATTGCTAACATGATTCTGACAGACTTAAGCATCGCTACGGGTGAGAAAGTCTCATCGTAGTCAACTCCTTGAACTTGTCGAAAACCTTTTGCGACAAGTCGAGCTTTGTAGACAGTAACATTACCATCAGCGTCAGTCTTTTTCTTAAAGATCCATTTATTCTCAATTGCTTGCCAATCATCGGGCAAGTCAACCAAAGTCCACACTTTGTTCTCATACATGGATCCCATCTCAGATTTCATGGCTTCAAGCCACTTTGCGGAATCTGGGCTCACCATCGCTTCTTCATAGTTCGTAGGTTCATCATGATCTAGTAGCATGACTTCCAGAACAGGATTACCGTACCACTCTGGTGCGGATCTTACTCTGGTTGATCTACGAGGTATAGTAGTATCTTGATCTAAAGTTGCATGATCATCATCATTAACTTCCTCTCTTATTGGTGTAGGTCTCACAGAAACAGTTTTCTGTGATGTACTATTTCCCAATAACGGAGTAGGTACTGTTACCTCGTCAAGTTCTACTTTCCTCCCATTCACTTCTTTCGAGAGAAACTCCTTCTCAAGAAAGTTTCCGAATTTAGCAACAAAAGTTTTTGCCTTCGGATCTGTGATAGAAGGTGTATCCAATAGTTTCCTTTGGATATCCTATGAAGACACACTTCTCCGATTTGGGTTCGAGCTTATCAGGTTGAAGCTTTTTCACATAAGCATCGCAGCCCCAAATTTTAAGAAACGACAACTTTGGTTTCTTGCCAAACCATAGTTCATAAGGCGTCGTCTCAACGGATTTAGATGGTGCCCTATTTAACGTGAATGCGGCCGTCTCTAAAGCATAACCCCAAAATGATAGCGGTAAATCAGTAAGAGACATCATAGATCGCACCATATCTAGTAAAGTACGATTACGACGTTCGGACACACCATTACGTTGTGGTGTTCCGGGTGGCGTGAGTTGCGAAACTATTCCACAATTTTTCAAATGTACACCAAACTCGTAACTCAAATATTCTCCTCCACGATCAGATCGTAGAAACTTTATTTTCTTGTTACGATGATTTTCAACTTCACTCTGAAATTCCTTGAACTTTTCAAATGTTTCAGACTTATGTTTCATTAAGTAGATATACCCATATCTGCTTAAATCATCTGTGAAGGTGAGAAAATAACGATATCCGCCACGAGCCTCAATATTCATCGGACCACATACATCGGTATGTATGATTTCCAATAAATCTGTTGCTCTCTCCATAGTACCGGAGAACGGTGTTTTAGTCATCTTGCCCATGAGGCACGGTTCGCAAGTACCAAGTGATTCATAATCAAGTGGTTCCAAAAGCCCATCAGCATGGAGTTTCTTCATGCGCTTTACACCGATATGACCTAAACGGCAGTGCCATAAATAAGTTGCACTATCATTATCAACTCTGCATCTTTTGGCTTCAACATTATGAATATGTGTATTACTACTATCGAGATTCAATAAGAATAGACCACTTTTCAAGGGTGCATGACCATAAAAGATATTACTCATATAAATAGAACAACCATTATTCTCTGATTTAAATGAATAACCGTCTCGCATCAAACAAGATCCAGATATAATGTTCATGCTTAACGCTGGCACCAAATAACAATTATTTAGGTCTAATATTAATCCCGAAGGTAGATGTAGAGGTAGCGTGCCGACCGCGATCACATCGACTTTGGAACCGTTTCCCACGCGCATCGTCACCTCGTCCTTTGCTAGTGTCCGCTTATTCTGTAGTCCCTGTTTCGAGTTGCAAATATTAGCAACAGAACCAGTATCAAATACCCAGGTGCTACTGCGAGCATTAGTAAGGTACACATCAATAACATGTATATCACATATACCTTTGTTCACCTTGCCATCCTTCTTATCCGCCAAATACTTGGGGCAGTTCCGCTTCCAGTGACCAGTCTGCTTGCAGTAGAAGCACTCAGTTTCAGGCTTAGGTCCAGACTTGGGTTTCTTCTCTTGAGCAGCAACTTGCTTGCCGTTCTTCTTGAAGTTCCCTTTCTTCTTCCCTTTGCCCTTTTTCTTGAAACTAGTGGTTTTGTTAACCATCAACACTTGATGCTCCTTCTTGATTTCTACCTCCGCAGCTTTCAGCATAGCGAAGAGCTCGGGAATAGTCTTGTTCATCCCTTGCATATTATAGTTCATCACAAAGCTCTTGTAGCTTGGTGGCAGTGATTGGAGAATTCTGTCAATGACGCAATCATCCGGAAGTGTAACTCCCAATTGAATCAAGTGATTATTATACCCAGACATTTTGAGTATATGCTCACTGACAGAACTGTTCTCCTCCATCTTGCAGCTATAGAACTTATTGGAGACTTCATATCTCTCAATCCGGGCATTTGCTTGAAATATTAACTTCAACTCCTGGAACATCTCATATGCTCCATGGCGTTCAAAACGTCATTGAAGTCCCGGTTCTAAGCCGTAAAGCATGGCACACTGAACTATTGAGTAGTCATCAGCTTTGCTCTGCCAGACGTTCATAACTTCTGGTGTTGCTCTTGCAGCAGGCCTGGCACTCAGCGGTGCTTCCAGGACGTAATTCTTCTGTGCAGCAATGAGGATAATCCTCAGGTTACGGACCCAGTCCGTGTAATTGCTACCATCATCTTTCAACTTAGCTTTCTCAAGGAACGCATTAAAATTCAACGGAACAACAGCACGAGCCATCTATCTACAATCAACATAAACAAGCAAGATACTATCAGGTACTAAGTTCATGATAATTTTTAAGTTCAGTTAATTTACTTAAGAACTCCCACTTAGATAGACATCCCTCTAATCCTCTAAGTGATTACGTGATCCAAATCAACTAAACCATAACCGATCATCACGTGAGATGGAGTAGTTTTCAATGGTGAACATCAATATGTTGATCATATCTACTATATGATTCACGCTCGACCTTTCGGTCTCCGTGTTCCGAGGCCATATCTGTATATGCTTGGCTCGTCAAGTATAACCTGAGTATTCTGCGTGTGCAACTGTTTTGCACCCGTTGTATTTGAACGTAGAGCCTATCACACCCGATCATCACGTGGTGTCTCAGCATGAAGAACTTTTGCAACGGTGCATACTCAGGGAGAACACTCCTTGATAATTTAGTGAGAGATCATCTTATAATGCTACCGTCAATCAAAGCAAGATAAGATGCATAAAAGGATAAACATCACATGCAATCAATATAAGTGATATGATATGGCCATCATCATCTTGTGCTTTGTGATCTCCATCTCCGAAGCATCGTCATGATCACCATCGTCACCGGCGCGACACCTTGATCTCCATCGTAGCATCGTTGTCGTCTCGCCAATCTTATGCTTCCACGACTATCACTACCGCTTAGTAATAAAATAAAGCATTACATCGCGATTGCATTGCATACAATAAAGCGACAACCATATGGCTCCTGCCAGTTGCCGATAACTCGGTTACAAAACATGATCATCTCATACAATAAAATCAGCATCATGCCTTGACCATATCACATCACAACATGCCCTGCAAAAACAAGTTAGACGTCCTCTACTTTGTTGTTGCAAGTTTTACGTGGCTGCTACGGGGCTTAAGTAAGAACTCATCTCACCTACGCATCAAAACCACAACGATAGTTCGTCAAATAGACTCCGTTTTAACCTTCTCAAGGACCGGGCGTAGTCACACTCGGTTCAACTAAAGTTGGAGAGACAGTCTTCCGCTAGCCATCTGTGTGCGTAGCACGTCGAGGGAACCGGTCTCGCGTAAGAGTACGCGTAAGGTTGGTCCGGATCGTCTCGTCCAACAATACCGCCGAACCAAAGTATGACATGCTGGTAGGCAGTATGACTTGTATCGCCCACAACTCACTTGTGTTCTACTCGTGCATATAACATCAAACCATAAAAACCTGGGCTCGGATGCCACTGTTGGGGAACGCAGTAATTTCAAAAAATTTCCTACGCACACGCAAGATCATGGTGATGCACAGCAACGAGAGGGGAGAGTGTTGTCTACGTACCAACGCAGACTGACTGCGGAAGCGATCACACAACGTAGAGGAAGTAGTCGTACGTCTTCTTCCCGATCCGACCGATCCAAGCACCGTTACTCCGGCACCTCCGAGTTCTTAGCACACGTTCAGCTCGATGACGTTCCTCGGGCTCCGATCCAGCAAAGCGTCGAGGAAGAGTTCCGTCAGCACGACGGCGTGGTGACGATCTTGATGTACTACCGACGCAGGGCTTCGCCTAAGCACTGTAACGGTATGATCGAAGTGGAATTTGGTGGCAGGGGGCACCGCACATGGCTAAGGAGCGATTAACTTGTGTGTCTTGGGGTGCCCCCTGCCCCCGTATATAAAGGCCAGGGGCAGGGGGTTCGGCCGGCCAGGTGGGAGGCGCAGGGAGGAGTCCTACTCCCACCGGGAGTAGGACTCCTTCCCCCCAATCCTATTCCAACTAGGATTCTTGGGGAAGAAGGAGAAAGAGGGGGCCGGCCCACCTCTCCTAGTCCTATTAGGACTTGGGAAAGGTGGGGGGCGCCGGCCAGGCGTGGGCTGCCTCTTCTCTCTTTTCCACTAAGGCCCAATAGGCCCATTTACCTCCCGGGGGGTTCCGGTAACCCTCCCGGTAATCCGGAAAAATCCCGATTTCACCCGGAACGCTTCCGGTGCCCAAACATAGGCTTCCAATATATCAATCTTTACGTCTCGACCATTTCGAGACTCCTCGTCATGTCCATGATCTTATCCGGGACTCCGAACAACCTTCGGTACATCAAAATGCATAAACTCATAATAACTGTCATCGTAACGTTAAGCGTGCGGACCCTACGGTTCGAGAACAATGTAGACATGACCGAGACATGTCTCCGGTCAATAACCAATAGCGGGACCTGGATGCCCATATTGGCTCCTACATATTCTACGAAGATCTTTATCGGTCAGACCGCATAACAACATACGTTGTTCCCTTTGTCATCGGTATGTTACTTGCCCGAGATTCGATCGTCGGTATCCAATACCTAGTTCAATCTCGTTACTGGCAAGTCTCTTTACTCGTTCCGTAATACATCATCTCATAACTAACGTCTTAGTTATTATGCTTGCAAGGCTTATGTGATGTGTATTACCGAGAGGGCCCAGAGATACCTCTCTGACAATCAGAGTGACAAAACCTAATCTCGAAATACGCCAACCCAACATCTACCATTGGAGACACCTGTAGTACTCCTTTATAATCACCCAGTTACGTTGTGACGTTTGGTAGTACCCAAAGTGTTCCTCCGGTAAACGGGAGTTGCATAATCTCATAGTTATTGGAACATGTATAAGTCATGGAGAAAGCAATAGCAACATACTAAACGATCGGGTGCTAAGCTAATGGAATGGGTCATGTCAATCAGATCATTCAACTAATGATGTGACCTCGTTAATCAAATAACAACTCTTTGTTCATGGTTAGGAAACATAACCATCTTTGATTAATGAGCTAGTCTAGTAGAGGCATACTAGTGACACTCTGTTGGTCTATGTATTCACACATGTATTATGTTTCCGGTTAATACAATTCTAGCATGAATAATAAACATTTATCATGATATAAGGAAATAAATAATAACTTTATTATTGCCTCTAGGGCATATTTCCTTCACTGGATTAGGGGGTCTCCGGACAGCCGAACTACCTCCATCGGCCGGACTGATAGACTATGAAGATACAAGATTGAAGACTTCGTCTCGTGTCCGGATGGGACTCTACTTGGCGTGGAAGGCAAGCTAGGCAATACGTATATGGATATCTCCTCCTTTGTAACCGACCTTCTATAACCCTAACCCTCTCCGTGTCTATATAAACCGGAGGGCTTTAGTCCGTAGGACAACAATCACAACATACAATCATACCGTAGGCTAGCTTCTAGGGTTTAGCCTCTCTGATCTCGTGGTAGATCTACTCTTGTAACACCCATATCTTCAATATTAATCAAGCAGGACGTAGGGTTTTACCTTCATCAAGAGGGCCCGAACCTGGGTAAAACTTCGTGTCCCTTGTCTCCTGTTACCATCCAGCCTAGACGCACAGTTCGGGACCTCCCACCCGAGATCCACCGGTTTTGACACCGACATTGGTGCTTTCATTGAGAGTTCCGCTGTGCCGTCGCCACAAGGAAGGATGTCTCGCCCCGTATTTAAAGACGGCACTATTGCTGAGGGAGCCCTGGCTATCGGCCAAACTCTCCGGCTTGGTGGTTTTCTTATGACCGCCAGTTCAGCCACTGAGCCAACGATGACTTCTCGGGTCATCGAAAGCAATCTTCACATAAACTCGGAACTCGCTGAGCAGTTAGATCCAATGGAGCTCTCTTCCCTAAACGAGCTCTTGGATCGTATCGCCGCCCTGGGAGTCGCTACAGACTACGATCAGATTGGGCCTAAACCCGATCTAAGAGAAATTAACTCTCCCCAGGTCACCCATCACGTTGCAGTGGTGGAAGAGCAATGCGGCAAAAGTTCATCTATCTTAAGGACTAGCTACGTCCGGATTCCCGATCCCTCCAAGCCGGATACCCACGGAGGGGAGGACGTAGTCGCTACAGACTACGATCAGATTGGGCCTAAACCCGATCTAAGAGAAATTAACTCTCCCCAGGTCACCCATCACGTTGCAGTGGTGGAAGAGCAATGCGGCAAAAGTTCATCTATCTTAAGGACTAGCTACGTCCGGATTCCCGATCCCTCCAAGCCGGATACCCACGGAGGGGAGGACGTCACTCAAAGCCTGAACCCAGAATTAGGCAGTGGGCCAGATTTACCGGAAAACATCCAAGAATCCAAACTTTTGAGTTCGGAAACTCCTTGGCCGTTGAGCCTCGGATTGGGTGAGGATTCGGATTCAATTCTACCCACCCACCCAAACATACGCGATCTATCCCAAATTAGGCAAGAGCCCAAAGAAACAGTACACCATCACTGGGCCAAATTCCTCCTGGTCAAGAACGAGATAAAGGACTGCCGTGAGGAAGACGCAATTTCATTCTTCTGCAATTTCATTCCAAGTGGCCCCGTTCAGCAGCGGATACCACGCTCTATTAGGGCGGGAGGCGTTCACAATCTTCCAAGCCGTACCCATTACGGGTACATGAAGCTCAAAATGCCCGGGCCCAACGGAATCATCACTCTTGTTAGTGATCCGGACATAGCACTCCGTGCCGAAAACAAGACAGCTGCACTGGCCCTTGAGGCACTATCCGAGGCCCTAGCGGCCGAAGAACTAACTGCGCTACGCTCCACGGTAAACAGGGACAACGTGATACTCGATAAAAGATCCAAGTCCACCTCCTTTAAGCCGGCGGACGAAATAGTCAAATTCCAAGTCCATCCAATGGACCCTACAAAAACAACTTCCATCGGGGCACAATTAAACCCTGATGTTGACGCTGCACTGCAAGAGTTCCTACACGAGAACTAGGATATTTTTACCTGGCACCCTTCAGACATGCCAGGAATCCCACGCAGGCTGGCTGAACACAGCCTAAATATCATAAAAGGGTTCAAGCCAGTCAAGCAGGCTCTTTGACGTTTCTCCAAGCCTAAAAGACAAGCCATGGGAGAGGAGCTAGCCAAGCTATTGGAGGACGGATTCATCAGATACATAAAACGTCCGGACTGGCTAGCGAACTTGGTGATGGTACCAAAGAAGGACAAATCCCGGCGCTTGTGCATCGATTTTAAAGACCTTAACAAGGCTTGCCCAAAGGATCCCCCCCCCCCCCGCATCGATCAAATAATCGATGCTACCGGAAGACACGATTCATTGTGTTTCCTCGACGCATACTCCGGCTACCATCAAATCAAAATGGCAGAGCCAGACCAAGCCGCAACGGCATTCATCACACCATACGGCCCATTCTGCTTCAACACAATGCCCTTTGGGCTAAAAAACGCCGGTGCAACATATCAGCGCATGATTCAGACATGCCTGGCAAACCAGATCGGCAAAACAGTGGAGGCATATGTGGATGACGTGGTCATTAAAACCAAGCATGTCGAAACTCTAGTAGATGACTTGAGGCTCACATTCGACAACCTCCGAACATATGACATCAAGCTCAATCCGGAAAAATGCATCTTCGGCGTACCAGCAGGAAAGCTCCTGGGATTCATTGTCTCCAGTAGAGGTGTTGAAGCTAATCCGGCCAAAATCCGAGCGTTGTCACTAGTTGGCTACCCCAACAGACCTCAAACAAATACAAAAACTAACTGGATGCGTGGCGGCTCTAAGCCGCTTTATCTCCTGCTTGGGAGAAAAGGCATTACCCCTTTATCGCCTCCTCCGGCGCATCGAACACTTCGAGTGGACGGACGCCGCCACGGCCGGACTCAACGAAATAAAAGCCATGTTGGCAACAAACCCAGTCCTGGCCACGCCAAGCATTGGCGAACCAATGCTATTATACATTGCGGCAACTCATCAAGTGGTAAGCGCAGTGCTTGTCGTCGAGCGAGAAGTGGACGGACACAAATTTCCCATTCAAAAGTCGGTTTACTACGTGTCCACTTTCCTTACTCCATGCAAATCACGGTACCCGCATTATCAAAAGATAGCGTACGCGGTATTTATGGCATCCAGGAAGCTGCTGCACTACTTTCAAGAGTGTTCGATAACGGTAGCCTCGGAAGTACCACTTAACGATATTATAAACAACCGTGACGCGACGGGTCGGATTGCCAAATGGGCCATTGAGCTCCTCCCATTCGACATAACTTACAAGCCACGGCGAGGTATTAAATCGCAAGTTTTGTCTGACTTCATCGCTCAATGGACGGAAGCCGAACTCCCTAAAGAGTACGGCACATATTCAAACTGGATCATGCACTTCGATGGGTCCAAAATGTTGGCTGGTCTAGGGGCTGGCGTCGTTTTGACGTCCCCAACAGGAGACACCGTTCAATACGTATTACAGATAATGTATACGGACTCCAACAATGCAGCCGAATACGAGGCCCTTCTACATGGTCTCCGGATGGCAGTATCCCTGGGCATTCAACGCCTAGAGGTGCGCGGGGATTCAAACCTTGCAATATCCCAAATAAATGGAGACTTTGATGCCAAGGATCCAAAAATGGCCGTTTATCGCAATGCCATCCTAAAAATGTCAGCCCGGTTCGAGGGGCTCGAATTTCACCATGTGGCTCAGGAAAACAATCAGGCGGCGGATATCCTCGCCCGCATTGGCGCAAAACGCGACGCGGTCCCTCCCAACATTTTTCTGGAAAGGCTTTTCAAGCCATCCGTAGCATGGGAAGGGGACACCGGTAACGACAGTCCGGACCCGGCCAAAATACCTGATACCGAACTCTCTGACACAATCGGAGGCTCCACCACCGAAATAACACAATCGGCCCACGAAATAATGGCTATTATTGCCCCGTGGACAGAAACATTCCTGACCTACTTAACTAGACAGGAACTCCCGGAGGACCAAAATGAGGCACGCTGCATAGTGCGGCGATCAAAGGCGAGGGAGAATTGTACAAGAAAAGCGCTACCGGAGTCCTTCAACGGTGCATCTCCGAAGAGGAAGGGCGGAACCTTTTGGCAGAAATTTATGCCGGACTCGGCGGTCATCACGCCGCAGCCCAGGCTCTTGTGAGCAAGGCCTTCCATACAGGATTCTATTGGCCAACGGCCCGGGCAGATGCACATGACTTAGTCCAGCGTTGCGCCGGTTGCCAGCTCTTTGCAAATCAAAGCCATATGCCACCCCCGCCCTCCGAACAATCCCCATCACATGGCCCTTTGCGGTCTAGGGGCTTGACATGGTTGGACCCCTTAAAGGTGGAACCCACAAGAAAAAATACTTATTGGTCATGGTGGATAAATTCACCAAATGGATAGAGGCCAAACCGGTTAAAACAGCCGAATCTGGACCGGTGATAGATTTCATATCCGGGGTTGTACATCGCTACGGCGTCCCCCACAGCATCATCACTGATAACGGCACAAACTTCACGGCCGAAGAGGTAAAACTCTGGTGCAGCAAAATGGGCATCAAGCTCGATTATGCTTCAGTCTACCACCCACAAACCAACGGTCAAGTCGAACGAGCAAATGGTCTAATAATGAGCGGCATTAAACCCAGACTAGTGTGCTCCTTAACAGAGTCTGACACGCACTGGGTAGAGGAGCTCGACTCCGTACTCTGGGGCTGCGGACCAGGCCGAATCGTAGTACCGGATACACACCATTTGTTATGGTGTATGGCGCAGAGGCAGTCCTGCCCTGTGACATAATTCATGACTCACCTCGAGTGCGCGTGTACGAAGAAAGAGAAGCCGAGCTCGATCGGCAGGACAGTTTGGACACCTTGGAGGAAGAGCGTGACGTAGCCAAAGCCCATTCCACATTTTACCAGCAACAGGCTCGCAGATGCCAAAGCAGAGAAGTACGAGCCAAAACTTATAATGTTGGCGAACTAGTTCTCCGACTGCCGGATAAGAAAAAGAACAAGCTAGAGCCCAAATGGGAAGGTCCCTTCATCATCGACCAAGTTCTGACCAGTGGAGCGTACCGACTGCAGGATGCATCGACTAGTCGACTCGAGCCAAACCCATGGAACGCAGCCAGGCTCCGAAGATTCTACGCCTAGCACAGGACTTTATGTTAGTCCCCTCCCTTTGTCCATTTTCCGCATATGCGTTGTCTGTCTTGTTTCCCTTTCTTTCTTTTATTCCTCTAGACCTTCACGGGTCACCTTGTGCCTCACTTGTACATTACAAAGGTGCTAGCCGCACTATCTACACCTGGGGGCATCTTTCACAGAAGCTTAAATTATTTACCTGGGCATCACGCCCAGCACATGCGTTATACTTCCGCATGTACCTTTTTCACCATTATATGCATCGATATGACTTAAGTTTTGGCCAAGCTGGGTTGCCTGGCTCTTGTATTTATGCCCTACGTTCCCGTTAATTCGGCTAGGGCATAAGGGGAGCACCTCTGCGATTGTTACCGCCGGATCAGCCGGACGTGTACCTCAGACTGGGTGAAGCCGAAAGCTAGCATTCTTAAGAGAATATTCGGTCGGCGAACAAAAGATAACTTTTATTTATTAACCATATCTGCCCCCAGACGTTTTTACTGCGCTTCTTGTTGCAGTCCGGACATGCACTTTAGGGCATGCCTACCCAGGGAAAGGAACCCTTAACGGAACTATTCTCTCTGGAAGATGTTTCTTACTACCCATGTAATATAACATAACTAGTTGGGCACTTGTCTGATAAAGCACTAATGACCCCTACGCCTAGTCTCCACGCATGCCCCGGTTCTTATATAACCAAGACGGTATTCGGATACACTCCGGACTGTCAGGTCCCGAGGTTGAAGCGAAAAGGTCCGCCACGACAAACGATCTACAATCCGGCTAGAAGGCATCATATATCTCACATAGTCAATTTGACTGGTTGAATTCCTCTTCAATGCCATCCAATAGGTTGTCTAGTCTACAGTCCTGTTGGGAATACTTTGCGGCCAATTCTACTTGGCCGTACACTAAATTTACAGGGATCTCATTGCCATCAGGCCCCACAGGTCCGACTTTGGCCATGTGGTTCGGGTCAGCCTTCGTGTACCGTGTCTTCACCATCGCCCAAGCTTCCCTGGAGCCCTGACGGCAGGCCGATATCTTCCATAATCGGAAGCACCGCCGTGCTCCCTTCAGCTTTTCTGCAAGCTCTCCAAGGCCTTCGAGTAGGGAGACGGACGACCACAAGGCCTGGGCAACGCCTCGCATCACCTACCGAACTCGTTCGTGCAACTGTGCGAGCTCGGGAAGAAGATCACCCGTTGAATTGGGCATCTCCTCGGCAGGACGACCTGTTAACATACCTAAAGACATAACTCTATCAGTCAGCTTCCCCGCCGAACTCTTTTTAAGTTCGTTCAAGCACTTATTAAATATGCCGCGCCGAAGCCATCGATTCTCCTTAACCGAGTACGATAGTTGGGCACGAACATCTTTCAGTTCCACACCCAGTTTGGTGTTGGCATCTTGGAGATCATTCTTCTCCTGCCTCACCCTTGTAAGCACGTTCTCACCAGCCTTCAGCTGGCGTTTGAGCTGTTGCTTATCCAGATTCACCCGTCGTCATCTGCAATTTTTTCGTTAGGTTTGCATATAAAGCCGCACTCTAATATGATACTTATCATTTAACGGGTATGTTACCAGCGGGGGTTTCTTTGGGCTCCCCTGCAATGGACAGTGCGGCCTGAAGTTGGGCTTTGCACTCTTCCAGCTCCTGGGACAGTTGAGTATTCTTTTCTGTAAGAACCTACATAACAAATGATCCTTAAATCAATTATGCTAACTATTTCAAGTCTCAGGGGCTACTGATATATATAATCATCAAATTTTCTCACCCGTATGTCTTTTACATACTGCTCCGTGGCTCTGGCTAGACCATCTTGATCGACACGGAGGTGCGCATCTCCCGAGTTGAAGGCATCCAATGCCTCTGGGGAGAAACAAGCGTCATGAAGAACAGTCCGGCGACGCCTGTGGTTCAGGGCACTTTCCACCTCGGAATGAGTGGCAGACAGTCTATCTGTATCCTCTGTCGGAGGAGCACCCGGTGCACGCCTTGTACTCGTTCCCACCTCTGAGTCTGGCCTTGGAACCTGGCTTGTGGAGGCGCGATTGGTAGCCTCTCCAAGTATAGTCCGGCGAGCGCTCTTTTTCCTGAAAAGAAGGCATGGGCGTTAGTATGCCTCTGTAAATAATATCTTGCAATAAAGACGGCGCGCTATACCGCTGCGCCGGTGCCTCCATCCGAACTGCGGATCTTTTCAGCCTGCCTGGCCTAGCGGCCCCTTGTTGGCTAGTTGCCACGGGCTCGGCCTTCTGCCCCGAGGACCTTCCCTACAAAACACGGCTGTTATACGGCAATAAAAAGAGCACAAGGACGGACCCCTTTTTAAGTGCTGGAATTTCGGTTTCAGTCACCTGCGAGGTTGGAACTAGCCAAGGGTAATCGGCTGTAATGGCCACCAAGGTATTGTCATTACTCCCTTGGTAAAAAACCCCATCGATCAGCTCCACAGATATGTCCGGATCCTCTTGGGAGGCCGGGTCAAGGGACTGCCCGGGGTCTTCGGGCTGTGGAGGAGGGCTGTTTATCTCCCTTACTGCCTGGCGCAGCTCCTGCGATGAAATCGCTAGAATAAATACTTAAACTACGGGAATACTAAACGGATGGGCGAGAAAAAAATCTCCGCTTACCCAGCTCGAAGGATTGTACATGGAGAATCCGCCCTGCAGGTTGATACGGAGGAACTCCTCCTCTTCTCCCTTGTACAAAGTAGACAAGATCTTTATTAGATCAGCAGCCGATCCCGACCCTTTGCGCCTGTGGCGGGTGGCGTCATCCTCCCCATTGAAGTCCCACATGGGGTGGCCTCTGTACTGGAGCGGCTGCGCCACCCGCATAATGCATATAGCCATGACCTCGATCATGGTCAATCCAGATCGAGCTAAAGAGCTTATCCGGCTCATCAGATAAAGAATGTCCCGATCGTCTTCCTCCAGTGGGCTCCGTGGACGCCAGCTCTGGCGCTTCTTCAAAGGGGCGTTGTCAAACTCTGGAAGGCCGATCTGAATAGGGTCCGGAAGGGGGACATCTTCTATATAAAACCATTCTGAAGGCCAGTCTTCGGACATCTTCTTTGGGGTCCCGGATAGGTATCCGGTCCCGGCGATACGCCACACTTCGGCTCCGCCCACTTGATATATTGATCCCTTCTTAGAACGGGGCACCAGACAGAACAGCTTCTTCCACAGAGCGAAATGAGCCTCACAGCCCAAAAATAACTCGCAAAGGGCTACGAATCCCGCGATATGCAGCAGAGAAGCAGGCGTGAGGTTGTGCAGCTGGAGGCCGTAGAACTCCAGAAGCCCTCAGAGAAACGGATGGATTGGGAATCCGAGCCCTCTTACCAGATAAGGGACAAGGCACACCCTCTCTCCCTTGGAGGGATTGGGACGGCTCTCCGCTTCCTCTCCGCCATTATAGGTGGCGAGCCCGGCTCGAATTGGGACCAGGTACGCTGGGGGAAGAAATCCCTTGGACTGAAGCATCACCAATTTGCTATGCGGGATGGAACATCTCTCCCAATCTCCAGGCTTGGAGCTAGGGGTGCAAGAGGAGGAGCTGCGTCGACCGGCCATGGTGGAATGGATCTCTGTCGGGTACGCTCTGATGAAGACTCAGCAAGGGAGGATGATGTGATTTGGATCTGAATCCTCGTCTTTTTAAATAGGCGGCTCATTTGCATACCTAGGGGGGTAAATGTGAAAACACCCTGGCTCTTCACATTCGCTCAACACGTGGAAAGTGGCCATTATTGGGCGTGGAAGCCAAGAAATACAAAGCATCACAAGGAACCGAACATTATTTCGACAGGTACACAGGATTCGGAGAAGGAACCCGCCTTGCAATGCTGAAGACAACTGCGCGCCGGACTCATCATCATTGAAGCCTGGTTCGGGGGCTACTGAGGGAGTCCTGGATTAGGGGGTCTCCGGACAGCCAGACTATCTCCATTGGCCGGACTAATAGACTATGAAGATACAAGATTGAAGACTTCGTCTCGTGTCCGGATGGGACTCTACTTGGCGTGGAAGGCAAGCTAGGCAATACATATATGGATATCTCCTCATTTGTAACCGACCTTGTGTAACCCTAACCCTCTCCGGTGTCTATATAAACCGGAGGGCTTTAGTCCGTCGGACAACAATCACAACATACAATCATACCGTAGGCTAGCTTCTAGGGTTTAGCCTCTCTAATCTCGTGGTAGATCTACTCTTGTAACACCCATATCTTCAATATTAATCAAGCAGGACGTAGGGTTTTACCTCCATCAAGAGGGCCCGAACCTGGGTAAAACTTCGTGTCCCTTGTCTCCTGTTACCATCCAGCCTAGACGCACAGTTCGGGACCCCCTACCCGAGATCTGCCGGTTTTGACACCGACACTCATCCTCGTCTTCGCTTGGTGTATCCACCATGTATACGTCATATGATGAGGTGGACGTCCAGCGCCCTGTGGGCGGTGGTTCCTCTTTGCCTCTTGCATCGTCGTCCATACCGTCGATGTCTTCGGAGTCGAAGTCGAGCATGTCGGTTGAGTTATCGACAGTGGCTATTAAGTGGGTGGTGGGTGGGCGTCGCATTTCTTCATCGTCCGCATCCCAATCCTGTTGGCCATAATCCGGCCGGGGCTCTCCTGACAAAGAGAGAGACCTTAGTGAATTCAGAATGTCGCCGAAGGGCGAGTGCTGAAAGATATTCGCGGCGGTGAATTCCATGATCAGCGCCCAATCGGATTCGATTGGTAGGGGCACGGGCGGTTCGGAGTCAGAAAAAGAGTCTGACACCTTGGAGTCACAGGCTGCGCGGAGGATTATGCTGGTGTTTGGCTCAATCGCCGTTGAGACTGCAGCCCTGAGGTGGTGTCTAACCACCCATCCTCAATTGGCGCAGTTGGCTCCGAGCTAAGGGTCGGAGCTGATGCGGGCGCGGCCTCTGGGGTACTGTTCGGCGGCAGAGCTAGGTCATACCCATCACGACAGTGCGGCGCGCCCGGCTGTGGCTCGAATCCGTCGAAGATCAAGTCTCCGCGGATGTCGGCCGTGTAGTTCAAACTTCCAAACCTGACCTGTTGGCCAGGGGTGTAGCTTTCAATCTGCTCTAGATGGCCAAGCGAATTAGCCCGCGGTGCAAAGCCGCCGAATATGAAGATCTGTCCGGGGAGAAAAGTCTCACCCTGGACTGCATCGCTATCGATGATAGTAGGAGCCATCAAGCCTAACGGCGATGACACAGAGGAACTCTCAATGAAAGCACCAATGTCGGTGTCAAAACCGGCGGATCTCGGGTAGGGGGTCCCGAACTGTGCGTCTAGGCCGGATGGTAACAGGAGGCAGGTGTCAGGACCCCGATCCTAGGTCACACCGATCTAGCATGTAACACATCATATCACTTTGTGGCCTCACGCACGGTATTCCCACGGGTGCCACCTTACCTGGCCCGGGACCGTTTGCGCCTTTTGGCTCACGTATATGATAGTGTCGCTAGCATCCATATGACAAAGAACCCGGGCCGACATGGCTAGTCGTGAACCCAAAGCGGCACTAACCATTGGGGACAGGCATACATGAATCAACCTCGAGCATGTCGGTCAACAGCGTGTGAATCCGGGCTGTAGCACTGGGCTAACAGGACTCCGGTAACCCGGGCTGTAGCAGGCTAGGCAGGACTCCGGATGTCACCGCGTGACATTTCCCCGAAGGGACAGACACAGGAACGAAGTGAAACACATGCCGGCCAGTCAAGTGTCCTGAGCAGTAGTGCTGGGCTAGCAGGACTCCGATGAACCGGGCTGTAGCGGACTACTATCGCTCAGAAAGCACTAGACTACATTTCCCCATATGATAGGCTGCCAAGGATAAACAACTAGATTGTCGGATCCCACTCGTACCAAGCATTTCAATCATGCACACAATATGCCCGATACGAGTACATACAACATGGCATCACAACAAGACTCTACGACTCAAGTATTAACTCATTAGGCTCCGAAGAGCCGGATATTACAAACATGGGTCTCATGACCCAACAATCATAGCATACAATGCAAAGCACATGCGGAAGCTTAACATGTCTGAGTACAGACATCTATAAATGAAAAAGGCTAAGAAGCCTGACTATCTACCAGATCCTGTCGAGGGCACAAGATCGTAGCTGAGGTATCAAGTTAAACGTCGAAGTCCACGCGGAACTACTAGCGAGACTGAAGTCTCTCTGCAAAACATAAATTAAGCAAACGTGAGTACAAAGGTACTCAGCAAGACTTACATCAGATCTAGCTACATATGCATCGGTATCAACAAAAGGGGGTGGTGGAGTTTAACTGCAGCAAGCCAGCTTGGACTCGGTGGCTATTCTGAACTACGACTGCAAGCAACTCTTTTGAGGTGGTGCACATGAGTCCACATATTCACCAATCAATACACCACTATGGATCCGCTCCCGTCTCCCTACGAGAAGGCCATCCATAGCACTCACACTTATCTTGCGAGTTTTAGAGTATCCACTTTCACTTGTCTATGAACTGTTATAGGCAACCCAGAAGTCCTTTACCGCGGACACGGCTATTCGAATAGATCATTTATAACCCTGCAGGGGTGTACTTCGTCACACATGTTTCCACCACTTAGCATCTGCACACGACATGTGCTCGGCAGACTTCAAGCGAAAGCCGACGTGGGTGTAGACCACGACCTGACTAACCACACAAGTCTCTAGTCCAGGTTTATCGCCTATTCGGGTTCCATCCGCGAGGAGATCCGGCCGGAGTTTCGCTCACAGCCCCAAACGATGTGTGCAGGGTTCCCGAGACACCAAACAGGCGCCCGGTACACCGTGCCACAGTGTATCTACCGCATCATAGCCCACCCCTAGGGTCAGCGCTACGCACGGCCGCTAACACATATCCTATAAACACCAGAAACTAATTGCAACTCCTGGACAGAGGACGAGAGGGGTCAGTAAGTCGAGCGGGGTCATATTTCAGGGCCCAACATGTGGTAGTAGCTATTTCATGGATCACAAACACAGAACTCAGTTCCTGAGGACAGTTTCAATGAGACAACCCACCATGTACTCCTACATGGCCTCTCACCGCTACCTTTACCAAAACGTGTTCACACTCTTAGCTCACACACAGTAGGACATCTTTACACACCTCCAATCCATCCCCGATGAATCAGACCTGACTCAACTCTAAGCAGTAGCAGGCATGACAAACAAGCATGAATGAGTAGGCACATCAGGGCTCAAACAACTCCTACTCATGCTAGTGGGTTTCATCTAATTACTGTGGCAATGACAGGTCATGCAGAGGATAAGGGGTTCAACTACCACAACAAGTAACAGATGAATCGTTGTTGTCCTAATGCAGTAAAAGAGAGCAGGAGCGAGGGAGTGGGCTTGTATCGGAATGAACAAGGGGGTTGTGCTTGCCTGGCACTTCTGAAGATAACATTGAGTCTTCATCAGTGTCAACGATCACAGTGTCGGTACATCGTCTATCGAGAGGGGACATTTACCGGCAAACAAGGAAGAACACAATCAATGCGATGCAACAATATGATGCATGATCATGACATGGCAATATGCTGTTGATTGAGCTAATGCAACTAACAACAAGTTAAATGGAGTTGGTTTGAACACTAGGTTCAAATTCAAATTCAAACTATGAATTCAAATAGTGCATTATCATGTTTTGGACTAAACAGTGAGGTTAAGTTGTTCAAACATGCATGAAAATGCCATAAACAGATTCCTTGAATTTTTCTGATAATTTTACATATATAATTTATTTTATTTGGAGTTACGGTTGAATTTCTATGATTTTTAGAAGTTTTGGGCATTTTCTGGAATTTCCTGATTTAAATTAAACCCAGAAAATAGTTTATTACGTCAGCACTGCATCACTATGACGTCAGCGGTCAATGGGCGCGGTCCAGGTCAACCCTGACCAGTGGGACCCACTGGTCAGTGGTTAGTTAACTAACTAGATTTAGTTAGTGGTAAACTAATACTAATCCTATTTTAGTTAGTGGCCTGGGGCCCACATGTCAGTGACTCAGGGGTGGTCAACCCCCTGGTCAGCCAGGTCAAACTCGCCGGCGGCTTGTCGCCGGCGACGACAGAAACGGCGGGGCGGCTCGGGAATCACCCACAGGTGACCATTTGCACAGCGGAGAGGCTCTACGTGACGAGGGGACTCGTCCGCGTCCAGTGGTGCTCACGGCAGCAGCCCTAGTGGCCTAAAACGACGGCGGCGGCAACTTGCGCGGCGGCCGGAGTTCGGGAGTTGAGCGGATCGGCGTTGTAGGGAACGGCAGGAGTCGCGGGTGGTCGCGGTCGACTCCTGGGAACATGCTGAGCACGATGGCGCGCTCGGTTGCGAGCTTGCACGGCTGTGGTCACGGTGGCGGCATGGCCAGCGGAGCCAAGCTCTCGGGCTCGACGGAAAAGGGTGCTACGATGAGCTAGTGGGCATGGGAGTAGGGGGGATCGGTAGAGGAGCTCACCGCGAGTCCAACGAGCGCGAGGGCGAGGTCGGGGACGTCCGGTAGCTCCCGAATCGACGGCGATGAGCTTCGGTGGCCGGCGGCGGAAACGGCGATGGTGACGATGAAGCAGCGCGTCCGAGGCCGGGAGAATCGTCGAGGAGGAAGAGGAAGTCGCGGTCGTTCTTCTGGAAGCGTTAGCGAGGCAAGGGGTGCACGATGGCCACGGTGGAGCTCATCGGCGTTCTCGGGCTCGTGGTCGATTGTGAAAGAGAGAGAGCAGAGGAGGGGGAAATCCCCACGGGAGAGAGGAGAGGAGTGCAGGGGGTCGAGAGGGCTGCGTGGCGTCGTCCGGACGCGTCGAGGAGGAGCCAGCCAGGCAGGGAGGGAGGAGGTGGCCGGGCGCGTGCGGGTGCGCGGTGGCCACACGCCTCGCGTCCTTCTGGCACGAGGTGGGAGATGGTGGCGGCTCTGGTGGGCTGGGCCTGGTAAGTGGGCCGCCAGGTGGGTTAGGTAGGTGGCCCAGTGGCCTACTCTCTCTCTCTTATGTTTTTTTCTAATTTATTCTGTTTTTTATTTATTTTGCAGTATGTTTTGACTTATTTTAAATACTAAAACACTTTATAAAATTCTGCAAACTTTTATGGGCACTATCTGATTTAAACCAGAGGCCCTCACCAAGTTTCAGAATATTTGGAGCTACCAAATATTTATAGGAATTAGTAGCTCCAATTTAAATAAGTATTGACTTAATTCAAAGGCCCAAATAATTATTTCTGTGAACCCTAAAATATTGGTTTGAAATTTTACCTCTTGCCAATATTTTTAGAGAAAACAGGAACATTTTCTTGGACTTATTTGAAGAAATTTTATCTTGATCATTTTTAAAGGGATTCTGAGGCTTGAAAATTCCTCAATTCAAATTTCATTTGAATTTAAACATGATGCAACCACCAAGCTAGTCCAAGGCCAAAGTAGGGCTAGGGATGTGACAGCAGGGGACACGATGTTTTACCCAAGTTTGGGCCCTCTTGATGGAGGTAAAACCCTACGTCCTGCTTGATTAATATTGATGATATGGGTAGTACAAGAGTAGATCAACCACGAGATCAGAGAGGCTAAACCCTAGAAGCTAACATATGGTATGATTGTATGTTATGGTTGTTGTCCTACGGACTAAAACCCTTCGGTTTATATAGACACCTGAGAGGGCTAGGGCTAGGGTTACCCAAGGTCGGTTACAAAGGAGGAGATATCCATATCCGTATTGCCTAGCTTGCCTTCCACGCCAAGCAGAGTCTCATCCGGACACGAGACGAAGTCTTCAATCTTGTATCTTCATAGTCTAACAGTCCGGCCAATGGAGATAGTCCGGCAGTCCGGAGACCCCCTAATCCAGGACTCCCTCAACAGTAATACCTCCCTTCTTATGGACACAATGGGCAGGGCTTACCCACTGACTATTAGCAACGGGATAAATTATACCTGCTTCAAGGAGCTTTAATATTTCCTTTCTTACCACTTCTTTCATCTGAGGATTTAGCCATCGTTGGTGATCAATAACTGGTTTGGTGTCTTTCTCCAAATTTATTTTGTGTTGACATAGAGTGGGACTAATACCCTTAAGATCATCAAGAGTATATCCAATAGCAGCACGGTGCTTCTTCAGAGTTTTCAATAATCTCTCTTCTTCATGCACTGAAAGGTTAGCACTAATAATAACAGGATATATCTTCTTTTCATCAAGATAAGCATATTTAAGAGTATCAGGCAATGGTTTAAGCTCAAACACATGATCACCCTTGGGTGGAGGAGGATCCCCTAGAATTTCAGCAGGCAAGTTGTGTTTCAGAATAGGTCCCTATTTAAAGAATACTTCATCTATTTCCCTTCTTTCATTCATAAACATATCGTTTTCATGGTCTAGCAAATATTGTTCTAAAGGATCAGTAGGAGGCATGGCAATAGAAGCAAGACCAATTATTTCATATTTACTAGGAAATTCTTTATCATGGGGTTGTCTACTAAATTTAGCAAAATTAAACTCATGAGACATATCCCCTAAACTGACAGAAACAATATCCTTATTGCAGTCTATCTTAGCATTAACAGTATTCAAGAAGGGTCTACCAAATATAATGGGACAAAATTCATCTTGTGGGGAACAAAGAACAAGAAAATCAGCAGGATATTTAACTTTCCCACACAAGACTTCAACATCTCTAACAATCCCAACTGGTGAAATAGTATCTCTATTGGCAAGTTTAATGGTAACATCTATCTCTTCTATCTCAGCAAGTGCAATATCATGCATAATTTCTTTATATAAGGAATGAGGTATTGCACTTGCACTAGCACCCATATCACATAAGCCATGATAACAATGATCTCCTATTTTAATGGAAATAACAGGCATGCCTACAACAAGTCTATGTTTATTTTTAGCATCAGGTCTAGCAATTCTAGCAGCTTCATTGCAGAAGTAAATAACATACCCATCAATATTATCGGCCAAGAGATCTTTAACCATAGCAATACTAGGTTCAACTTTAATTTGCTCAGGGGGTTTAGGTGTCTTAATATTACTGTTGTTCACTACAGTTGAAGCTTTAGCATGATCCTTTATTCTAACAGGGAAAGGTGGCTTCTCAATATAAGCAGCAGGAACAACAGGATCATCATAAGTGATAGTCTTTTCTTCAACTTTAATAGGTGCAACTACTTTTACTTCAATGGGAGGATTATATTTAAACCACTTCTCCTTAGGAAGATCAACATGAGTAGCAAAGGATTCACAAAAAGAAGCTACTATCTCAGAGTCAAGTCCATATTTAGTGCTAAATTCACGGAAAACATCGGTATCCATAAAAGATTTAACACAATCAAACTTAGGTGTTATACCTGACTCCTTACCTTCGTCGAGGTACCAATCTTCAGAGTTGCATTTAATTCTTTCCAATATATCCCATTTGAATTCAATAGTCTTCATCATAAAAGATCCAGTACAAGAAGTATCGAGCATGGAGCGATTACTGAGAGAAAGCCAAGCATAAAATTTTTGAATAATCATTTCTCTTGAGAGCTCATGATTGGGGCATGAATATAACATTGACTTAAGCCTCCCCCAAGCTTGAGCGATGCTTTCTCCTTCGCGAGGCCAAAATATATATATATAATTACGATCACGATGAACAAGATGCATAGGATAAAAGTTCTGATGAAATTCCAATTTCAATCGCTTGTAGTCCCATGATCCCATATCATCACATAGCCTATACCATGTCAATGCCTCTCCCTTCAAATATAAAGGGAAAACCTTCTTCTTGATAACATCATCGGGCATACCTCCAAGCTTAAATAATCCACAAACTTCATCCACATAGATTAAGTGTAAATCGGGATGCAATGTTCCATCTCCTGCAAAAGGATTAGCCGGCAGTTTCTCTATCATACCCGAAGGAATTTCAAAGTAAACATTTTCAGTAGGTTCAGTAGGTTGAGGAGCAACTCTTTGCTCTACTGGTTGGGGTGAAGATACCCCGAACAAGCCCCTCAAAGGATTATGTTCCATAGTAACAAGTGACAGTAAATTTCAGCACACTATATAAAACTTTCCTAACCAAATTCCAACTACCAAAGGCGCTTCACTCCCCGACAACGGCGCCAGAAAAGAGTCTTGATGACCCACAAGTGTAGGGGGTCTATCGTAGCATTTTCGGTAAGTAAGAGTGTCGAACCCAGCGAGGAGCAGAAGGAAATGATAAGCAGTTTTCAGTAAGGTATTATCTGCAAGCACTGAAATTATCGGTAACAGATAGTTTTGTGATAAGGTAATTTGTAACGAGTAGCAAGTAATAAAAGTAAATAAGGTGCAGCAAGATGGCCCGATCCTTTTTGTAGCAAAGGTCAAGCCTGGATAAACTCTTATATGAAGTAAAGAGCTCCCGAGGACACATGGGAATTATCGTCAAGCTAGTTTTCATCATGTTCATATGATTCGCGTTTGGTACTTTGATAATTTGATATGTGGGTGGAATGGTGCTTGGGTGCAGCCCTTACTTGGACAAGCATCCCACTTATGATTAACCCCTATTGCAAGCATCCGCAACTACAACAGAAGTATTAAGGTAAACCTAACCATAGCATGAAACATGTGGATCCAAATCAGCCCCTTACGAAGCAACGCATAAACTAGGGTTTAAGCTTCTGTCACTCTAGCAACCCATCATCTACTTATTACTTCCCAATGCCTCCCTCTAGGCCCAAACAATGGTGAAGTGTCATGTAGTCGACGTTCCCATGACACCACTAGAGGGATGACAACATGCATATCATCAAAATATCAAACGAATACCAAATTCACATGACTACATATAGCAAGACTTCTCCCATGTCCTCAGGAACAAACATAACTACTCACAAAGCATATTCATGTTCATAATCAGAGGGGTATTAATATGCATAATGGATCTGAACATATGATCTTCCACCAAGTAAACCAACTAGCATCAACTACAAGGAGTAATCAACACTACTAGCAACCCACAGGTACCAATCTGAGGATTGGATACAAAGATTGGATACAAGAGATGAACTAGGGTTTGAGATGAGATGGTGTTGGTTGATGTCTACTACACAACCTTCTTCGTGTAGACGTTGTTGGGCCTCCAAGTGCAGAGGTTTGTAGGACAGTAGCAAATTTCCCTCAAGTGGATGACCTAAGGTTTATCAATTCGTAGGAGGCGTAGGATGAAGATGGTCTCTCTCAAGCAACCCTGCAACCAAATAACAAAGAGTCTCTTGTGTCCCCAACACACCCAATACAATGGTAAATTGTATAGGTGCACTAGTTCGGCGAAGAGATGGCGATACAAGTGGTATATGGATAGTAGATATAGGTTTTTGTAATCTAAAAATATAAAAACAGCAAGGTAACTAATGATAAAAGTGAGCACAAACGATATTGCAATGCATTGAAACAAGGCCTAGGGTTCATACTTTCACTAGTGCAAGTTCCCTCAACAATAATAACATAATTCGATCATATAACTTCCCCTCAACATGCAACAAAGAGTCACTCCAAAGTCACTAATAGCGGAGAACAAACGAAGAGATCATGGTAGGGTACGAAACCACCTCAAAGTTATCCTTTCTGATCGATCTATTCAAGAGTCCATAGTAAAATAACATGAAGCTATTCTTTCCGTTCGATCTATCATAGAGTTCGTACTATAATAACACCTTAAGACACAAATCAACCAAAACCCTAATGTCACCTAGATACTCCATTGTCACCTCAAGTATCCGTGGGTATGATTATACGATATGCATCACACAATATCAGATCCATCTATTCAAACCAACACAAAGTACTTCAAAGAGTGCCCCAAAGATTCTACCGGAGAGTCAAGACGAAAACGTGTGCCGACCCCTATGCATAGGTTCATGGGCGGAACCCGCAAGTTGATCACCAAAACATACATTAAGTGTTCTCAAATCCTTAAAGACTCAATCCGTTAAGATAACTTCAAAGGGAAAACTCAATTCATCACAAGAGAGTAGAGGGGGAGAAACATCATAAGATCCAACTATAATAGCAAAGCTCGCGATATATACATCAAGATCGTGCCACCTCAAGAACACGAGAGAGAGAGAGAGAGAGATCAAACACATAGCTACTTGTACATACCCTCAGCCCCGAGGGAGAACTACTCCCTCCTCATCATGGAGAGCACCGGGATGATGAAGATGGCCACCGGAGAGGGATTCCCCCCTCCGGCAGGGTGCCGGAACGGGTCTAGATTGGTTTTCGGAGGCTTTGGAGGCTTCTAGCGGCGGAACTCCCGATCTATTGTGCTCCCCGATGGTTTTATGGTATATTGGTATATATAGGAGGAAGAAATACGTCAGGGGAGCCACGAGAGGCCCACGAGGGTGGAGGGCGCGCCCAGGGGGTGGGCGCGCCCCCTGCCTCGTGCCTTCCTTGTTGCTTCCCTTACGTACAACCCAAGTCTTCTGGATTGCTTCCGTTCCAAAAATAATTTCCGTGAAGTTTCAGGTCAATTGGACTCCGTTTGATTTTCCTTTTCTGTGATACTCTAAACCACGGAAAAAACAGAAACTGGCACTGGGCTCTAGGTTAATAGGTTAGTCACAAAAATCATATAAAATAGCATATAAATGCATATAAAACATCCAAGGTTGATAATATAATAGCATGGAACAATAAAAAATTATAGATATGTTGCAGACATATCAGCATCCCCAAGCTTAATTCCTGCTCGTCCTCGAGTAGGTAAATGATAAAAACAGAATTTTTGATGTGGAATGCTACCTAACATATTTATCCATGTAGTTCTATTTATTGTGGCAAGAATATTCAGATCCATAAGATTCAAGACAAAAGTTTAATATTGACATAAAAACAATAATACTTCAAGCATACTAACAAAGCAATCATGTCTTCTCAAAATAACATGGCCAAAGAAAGCTATCCCTACAAAGTATTTAAATCATGCACAACCCCGATGACAAGCCAAGCAATTGTTTCGTACTTTTGATGTTCTCAAACTTTTTCAATCTTCACGCAATACATGAGCGTGAGACATGGATATAACACTATATGTGGAATAGAATGGTGGTTGTGGAGAAGACAAAAAGGGAGAAGATAGCTAGTCTCACACCAACTAGGCGTATAAACGGGCTATCGAGATGCCCATCCATAGATATCAATGTGAGTGAGTAGGGATTGCCATGCAACGGATGCACTAGAGCTATAAATGTATGAAAGCTCAACAAAAGAAACTAAGTGGGTGTGCATCCAACTTGCTTGCTCACGAAGACCTAGGGCACTTGAGGAGGCCCATTGTTGGAATATACCAGCCAAGTTCTATAATGAAAAATTCCCACTAGTATATGAAAGTGACAAAACAAGAGACTCTCTATCATGAGGATCATGGTGCTACTTTGAAGCACAAGCGTGGTAAAAGGATAGTAGCATTGCCCCCTTTTTTGGGGCCTTCCTTTTTTTATTTGGCCTTTCTCTTTTTTTTGGGACCATGCTCTATTATTGATGATCATCACACTTCTATTTATTTACAACTCAATGATTACAACTCGATACTAGAACAAAGTATGACTCTATATGAATGCCTCCGGCGGTGTACCGGGATGTGCAATGACTCATGAGTGACATGTATGGGAGAATTATGAACGGTGGCTTTTCCACAAATACAATGTCAACTACATGGTCATGCAAAGCAATATGACAATGATGGAGCGTGTCATAGTAAACGGAATGGTGGAAAGTTGCATGGCAATATATCTCGGAATGGCTATGGAAATGACATAATAGGTAGGTATGGTGGCTGTTTTGAGGAAGGTAAATGGTGGGTTTATGGTACCGGCGAAAGTTGCGCGGTACTAGAGAGGCTAGCAATGGTGGAAGGGTGAGAGTGTGTATAATCCATGGACTCAACATTAGTCATAAAGAACTCACATACTTATTACAAAAATCTATTAGTTATCAAAACAAAGTACTACGCGCATGCTCCTAGGGGGATAGATTGGTAGGAAAGACCATCGCTCGTCCCCGACCGCCACTCATAAAGAAGACAATCAATAAATAAATCATGCTCCGACTTCATCACATAACGGTTCACCATACGTGCATGCTAGGGGAATCACAAACTTCAACACAAGTATTTCTCAAATTCACAACTCCTCAACTAGCATGACTCTAATATCACCATCTCCATATCTCAAAAAATTATCAAGTATCAAACTTATCTTAGTATTCAATGCACTTCATATGAAAGTTTTTATTATATCCCTCTTGGATGCCCATCATATTAGGACTAGTTTCATAACCAAAGCAAACTACCATGCTGTTCTGAAGACTCTCAAAATAATATAATTTAAGCACGAGAGTTCATCTATTTCTTCAAAATAAAACCATCACCTTGCTCTAAAAAGATATAAGTGAAGCGCTAGAGCAACAACAAACTACTCCAAAAGATATAAGTGAAGATCAATGAGTAGTCGAATAATTATGCAACTATATGAACACTCTCTAACATTTAAGAATTTCAGATCTTGGTATTTTATTCAAACAGCAAGCAAAACAAAATAAAATAAAATGATGCTCCAAGCAAAACACATATCATGTGGTAAATAAAAATATAGCTCCAAGTAAAGTTACCGATGAACGAAGACGAAAGAGGGGATGCCTTCCGGGGCATCCCCAAGCTTAGGCTTTTGGTTTTCCTTGAATATTACCTTGGGGTGCCTTGGGCATCCCAAGCTTAGGCTCTTGCCACTCCTTATTCCATAGTCCATCAAATCTTTATCCAAAACTTGAAAACTTCACAACACAAAACTTAACAAAAAACTCGTAAGCTCCGTTAGCGAAAGAAAACAAAACACCACTTCAAGGTACTGTAATTAACTCATTCTTTATTTATATTGGTGTTAAACCTAGTGTATTACAACTTCTCTATGGTTTATAAACTCTTTTACTAGCCATAGATTCATTAAAATAAGCATACAACACACGAAAAACAGAATCTGTCAAAAACAGAACAGTATGTAGTAATATGTATCAAATGTATACTTCTGGAACTCATAAAATTATCAAATAAATTGGTGGACTTGACGAATTTGTCTATTAATCCTCTGCAAAAAGAATCAACTTAATAGTACTCTCCAGTAAAAAATGGCAGCTAATCTCGTGAGTGCTAAAGTTTCTGTTTTTTACAGCAGGATCACATAAACTTCCCCCAAGTCTTCCCAAAGGTTCTACTTGGCACAAACACTAATTAAACACAAAAAACACAACCATAACAGAGTCTAGATGAAATATTTATTACTAAACAGGAACAAAAAGCAAGGAACAAGAATAAAAGTGGGTTGCCTCCCAACAAGCGCTATCGTTTAATGCCCCTAGCTAGGCATGATAATTTCAATGATGCTCACATAAAAGATAAGAATTGAAACATAAAGCGAGCATCATGAAGAATATGACTAGCACATTTAAGTCTAACCCACTTCCTATGCATAGGGATTTTGTGAGAAAACAACTTGTGGAAACAAGAATCAACTAGCATAGGAAGGCAAAACAGGCATAACTTCAAAACTTTAAGCACATAGAGAGGAAACTTGATACTATTGCAATTCCTAAATGCATATATCCCTCCCTAATAATAATTTTCAGTAGCATCATGAATGAAATCAACAATATAACCAGCACCTAAAGCATTCTTTTCATGATCTACAAGCATAGGAATTTTATTACTCTCCACACAAGCAAAATTCTTCTCATGAATAATAGTGGGAGCAAACTCAACAAAATAGTTATCATGTGAGGCATAATCCAATTGAAAACTAAAATCATGATGCCAAGTTTCATGGATATCATTATTATTTATAGCATACAAGTCATAACAATAATCATCATAGATAGCAACTTTGTTCTCATAATTAATTGGAACCTCTTCTGGAATACTGGATTCATCACAAAATAAATTCATGACCTCTCCAAATCCACTTTCATCAATATAATCATCATAAATAGGAGGCATCCTTTCATCATAATAAATTTGATCATCAAAACTTGGGGGACAAAAAATAACATCTTCATCAAACATAGCTTCCCCAAGCTTGTGGCTTTGCATATCATTAGCATCATGGATATTCAAGGAATTCATACTAACAACATTGCAATCATGCTCATCATTCAAATATTTAGTGCCAAACATTTTAATGCATTTTTCTTCTAACACTTTGGCACAATTTTCCTTTCCATCATACTCACGAAAGATATTAAAAAGATGAAGCGTATGAGGCAAACTCAATTCCATATTTTTTGTAGTTTTCTTTTATAAACTAAACTAGTGCTAAAACAAGAAACAAAAAGATTCGATTGCAAGATCTAAAGATATACCTTCAAGCACTCACCTCCCCGGCAACTACACCAGAAAAGAGTTTAGTTGACGGGGTGTTAGTGCCGCTTACCAAGCTTCCCTGGCGACGGCACCAGAAAAGAGCTTGATGTCTACTACACAACCTTCTTCTTGTAGATGTTGCTGGGCCTCCAAGTGCAGAGGTTTGTAGGACAGTAGCAAATTTTCCTCAAGTGGATGACCTAAGGTTTATCAATCCGTAGGAGGAGTAGGATGAAGATGGTCTCTCTCAAGCAACCCTGCAACCAAATAACAAAGAGTCTCTTGTGTCCCCAACACACCCAATACAATGGTAAATTGTATAGGTGCACTAGTTCGGCGAAGAGATCGTAATACAATTGGTATATGGATAGTAGATATGGGTTTTGTAATCTGAAAATATAAAAACAACAAGGTAACTAATGATAAAAGTGAGCACAAACGGTATTGCAATGCGTTGAAACAAGGCCTAGGGTTCATACTTTCACTAGTGCAAGTTCCCTCAACAATAATAACATAATTGGATCATATAACTTTCCCTCAACATGCAACAAAGAGTCACTCCAAAGTCACTAATAGCGGAGAACAAACGAAGAGATTATGGTAGGGTACGAAACCACCTCAAAGTTATCCTTTCTGATCGATCTATTCAAGAGTCTGTAGTAAAATAACATGAAGCTATTTTTTCCGTTCGATCTATCATAGAGTTCGTACTATGATAACACCTTAAGACACAAATCAACCAAAACCCTAATGTCACCTAGATACTCCATTCTCACCTCAAGTATCCATGGGTATGATTATATGATATGCATCACACAATCTTAGATTCATCTATTCAAACCAACACAAAGTACTTCAAAGAGTGCCCCAAAGATTCTACCAGAGAGTCAAGACAAAAACGTGTGCCAACCCCTATGCATAGGTTCATGGGCGGAACACGCAAGTTGATCACCAAAACATACATTAAGTGTTCTCAAATCCTTAAAGACTCAATCCGATAAGATAACTTCAAAGGGAAAACTCAATTCATCACAAGAGAGTAGAGGGGGAGAAACATCATAAGATCCAACTATAATAGCAAAGCTCACGATACATCAAGATCGTGCCACCTCAAGAACACGAGAGAGAGAGAGAGAGAGAGAGATCAAACACATATCTACTGGTACATACCCTCAGCCCCGAGGGAGAACTACTCCCTCCTCGTCATGGAGAGCACCGGGATGATGAAGATGGCTGCTACCTCTTGAGCTTGCGTTGGTTTTCCCCGAAGAGGAGAGGATGATGCAACAGAGTAGCGTAAGTATTTCCCTCAGTTTTTGAGAACCAAGGTATCAATCCAGTAGGAGGCCACACTCAAGTCCCTTGTACCTGCACAAAACGATAGCTACTCGCAACCAACGCAATTAGGGGTTGTCAATCCCTTCACGGTCACTTACGAGAGTGAGATTTGATAGATAGTATTTTTGGTATTTTTGGTATAGAGATGCAAAGTGAAAAGTAAAAGGCAAAGTAAAAAAGCAAAGCAAGATTAAAGTGATGGAGGTTGATATGATGAGAATAGACCCGGGGGCCATATGTTTCACTAGTGGCTTCTCTCAAGAGCATAAGTATTCTACGGTGGGTGAACAAATTACTGTTGAGCAATTGACAGAATTGAGCATAGTTATGAGAATATCTAGGCATGATCATGTATATAGGCATCACATCCGTGACAAGTAGACCGAAACAATTCTGCATCTACTACTATTACTCCACTCATCGACCACTATCCAGCATGCATCTAGAGTATTAAGTTAAAAACAGAGTAACGCTTTAAGCAAGATGACATGATGTCGAGAGAGAAATTCATGCAATATGACATAAACCCCATCTTGTTATCCTCGATGGCAATGATACAATACGTGCCTTGCTGCCCCTTCTATCACTGGGAAAGGACACCGCAAGATCGAACCCAAAGCTAAGCACTTCTCCCATGGCAAGAAAAACCAATCTAGTAGGCCAAACCAAACTGATAATTCGAAGAGACTTGCAAAGATAACCAATCATACATAAAAGAATTCAGAGAAGATTCAAATATTATTCATAATAGACTTGATCATAAACCCACAATTCATCGGTCTCAACAAACACACCGCAAAAAGAAGAAGATTACATCAAATAGATCTCCATGAGAGAGGGGGGGGGGAATTTGTATTGAGATCCAAAAAGAGAGAAGAAGCCATCTAGCTACTAACTATGGACCCGAAGGTCTGAGGTAAACTACTCACACTTCATCGGAGAGGCTATGATGATGTAGAAGCCCTCCGTGATGATGGCCCTCTCCGGCGGAGCTCCGGAACAGGCCCCAAGATGGGATCTCGTGGATACAGAAAGTTGCGGCGGTGGAATTAGGTTTTTGGCTCCGTATCTGTTCGTTTGGGGGTACGTAGGTATATATAGGAGGGAGAAGTACGTTGGTGGAGCTTCGGTGGGCCCACGAGGGTGGGGGCGCGCCTGGGGGTATAGGGCACGCCCCCCTACCTCGTGCCCACCTCGAAGCTTCCTTGGCGTAGGGTCCAAGTCTCCTGGGTCATATTCAGTGAGAAAATCACGTTCCCAAAGGTTTCATTCCGTTTGGACTCCGTTTGATATTCCGTTTCTTCGAAACACTAAAATAGGCAAAAAAAACAGCAATTCTGGGCTGGGCCTCCGGTTAATAGGGTAGTCCCAAAAATAATATAAAAGTGGAAAATAAAGCCCAATATAGTCCAAAACAGTAGATAATATAGCATGGAGCAATCAAAAATTATAGATACGTTGGAGACGTATCAGGCATCCCCAAGCTTAATTCCTGCTCGTCCTCAAGTAGGTAAATGATAAAAAGAGAATTTTTGATGCGGAGTGCTACTTGGCATAATTTCAATGCAAATTTTCTTAATTGTGGTATGAATATTCAGATTAGAAAGATTCAAGACAAAAGTTCATGTTGACATAGAAAATAATAATACTTCAAACAAACCAACAAAGAAATTATGTTTTCTCAAAGTAACATCGCCAAAGAAAGTTCATCCCTACAAAATCATATAGTTTAGTCATGCTCCATTTTCATCACACAAGAATGCTCTCATCATGCACAACCCCGATGACAAGCCAAGCAATTGTTTCATACCTTAATAATTTCAAACTCATAAACTTTCACGCAATACATGAGCATGAGCCATGGATATAGCACTATGGGTGGAATAGAATATAATGATGGGGGATATGTGGAGAAGACAAAAAGGAGAAAGTCTCACATCAACGAGGCTAATCAATGGGCTATGGAGATGCCCATCGATTGATGTTAATGCAAGGAGTAGGGATTGCCATGCAACGGATGCACTAGAGCTATAAATGTATGAAAGCTCAACAAAAGAAACTAAGTGGGTGTGCATCCAACTTGCTTGCTCACGAAGACCTAGGGCACTTGAGGAGGCCCATTGTTGGAATATACAAGCCAAGTTCTATAATGAAAAATTCCCACTAGTATATGAAAGTGACAAAACACGAGACTCTCTATCATGAAGATTTTGAAGCACAAGTGTGGAAAAAAAGGATAGTAGCATTGCCCCTTTTTATTTATTTTCTTTTTTTGGGCCTTCTTATTTTTCTTTGGCCCTTCTCTTTTTTTGGGACAATGATCTATTGAATGATGATCATCACACTTCTATTTATTTACAACTCAATGATTACAACTTGATACTAGAACAAAGTATGACTCTATATGGATGCCTCCGGCGGTGTACCGGGATATGCAATGAATCAAGAGTGACAAGTATGAAAGAATTATGAACGGTGGCTTTGCCACAAATACTATGTCAACTACATGATCACGCTAGCAATATGACAATGATGAATGTGTCATGATAAACTAGATGGTGGAAAGTTGCATGGCAATATATCTCGGAATGGCTATGGAAATGTCATAATAGGTAGGTATGGTGGCTGTTTTGAGGAAGATATAAGGAGGTTTATGTGTGAAAGAGTGTATCATATCACGGGGTTTGGATGCACCGGCAAAGTTTGCACCAACTCTCGATGTGAGAAAGGGCAATGCACGGTACCGTAGAGGCTAGCAATGATGGAAGGGTGAGAGTGCGTATAATCCATGGACTCAACATTAGTCATAAAGAACTCATATACTTATTGCAAAAATCTACAAGCCATCAAAAACCAAAGCATTACGCGCATGCTCCTAGGGGGATAGATTGGTAGGAAAAGACCATCGCTCGTCCCCGACCGCCACTCATAAGGAGGACAATCAAATAACACCTCATGTTTCAAATTTGTTGCATAACGTTTACCATACGTGCATGCTACGGGACTTGCAAACGTTAACTCAAGCACTTCTCAAATTCACAAATACTCTACTAGCATGACTTTGATATTACTACCTCCATATCTCAAACAATTATCAAGCATCCAACTTTTCTTAGTATTCAACGCACTCAAAAGAAAGTTTCACAAATCTTGAATACCAAGCATGTTATTATTAAGAAGATTACCATGCTATTAAGACTCTCAAAATAATTTAAGTGAAGCATGAGAGATCAATGGTTTCTTTAAAACAAATCCACCACCGTTCTCTAAAGATCTAAGTGAAGCACATAGAGCAAAATTATAACGCTCAAAAGATATAAGTGAAGCACATAGAGCAAAACTACATAGCTCAAAAGATATAAGTGAAGCACACAGAGTATTCTATCAAATTCTAATTCATGTATGGCTCTCTCAAAAGGTGTGTACAGCAAGGATGATTGTGGCACACTAGCAAACAAAGACACAAATAATACAAGACGCTCCAAGCAAAACACATATCATGTTGATGAATAAAAATATAGCTCCAAGTAAATTACCGATGGAAGTAGACGAAAGAGGGGATGCCTTCCGGGGCATCCCAAGCTTTGACTTTTTGGTGTCCTTGGGTTATCTTGGGGGTGCCATGGGCATCCCCAAGCTTAGGCTCTTGCCACTCCTTGTTCCATAATCCATCAAAAGAATTCACCCAAAACTTGAAAACTTCACAACACAAAACTCAATAGAAATCTCGTGAGCTCCGTTAGAGAAAGAAAACAAAAGACCACTTCAAGGTACTGTAATTAACTCATTCTTTATTTATATTGGTGTTAAACCTACTGTATTCCAACTTCTCTATGTATTATGAACTATTTTACTAGCCATAGATTCATCAAAATAAGCAAACAACACACGAAAAACAGAATCTGTCAAAAACAGAACAGTCTGTAGTAATCTATAACTAACGCAAACTTCTGGAACTCCAAAAAATCTACCAAAATTGGACGACCTAGAAAATTTGTTTATTGATCAGAAGCAATTGGAATCAGTATTTTATCACATTCTGATGATTTTTAATAATTCGGTCACTGAATGCAAAGTTTCTGGAAATTACAGCAAGATTAAATAACTATCATCCAAGAAGATCCAATAGGTCTAACTTGGCACAAACACTAATTAAAACAAAAAACCACATCCAAACAGAAGGTAGATGGGTTATTTATTCCCTAACAGAAGAAAAACACAAAAAACTAAAAATAAAATTGGGTTGCCTCCAACAAGCGCTATCGTTTATCGCCCCTAGCTAGGCATAAAAGCGAGGATAGATCTAGGTATTGCCATCTTTGGTAGGCAATCCATAAGTGCCTCTCATGATAGTTTCATATGGCAATTTTATTTTCTTTCTAGGAAAGTGTTCCATGCCCTTTTTTAATGGAAATTGAAATCTAATATTCCCTTCCTTCATATCAATAATCGCACCAACCGTTCTAAGGAAAGGTCTACCAATAATAATAGGGCAAGAAGGATTGCAATCTATATCAAGAACAATGAAATCTACGGGCACATAATTCCTATTTGCAACAATAAGAACATCATTAATTATTCCCATAGGTTTCTTAATAGTGGAATCCGCAAGATGCAAGTTTAGAGAGCAATCATCAAAATCGCGGAAATCTAGCAAATCACACAAAGTTTTGGGGATAGTGGAAACACTAGCACCCAAATCACACAAAACATAAAACTCATGATCTTTAATTTTAATTTTAATAGTTGGTTCCCACTCATCATAGAGTTTTCTAGGGATAGAAACTTTCAACTCAAGCTTTTCTTCAAAGATTGCATCAAGGCATCAACGATATGTTCGGTAAAGGCTTTATTTTGACTATAAGCATGTGGAGAATGTAGCACGGATTGCAACAAGGAAATACAATCAATTGAAGAGCAACTTTCATAATTAAATTCCTTGAAATCCAATATAGTGGGTTTAGCAACATCTAGATTTTTATTTCTTTCAATCCCACTTTCATCAATTTCATCATAGAGATCTAAATACTCCGAATTTTTGGAACGCCTTCTAGGTAAAGGAAGATCATATTCAGTTTCATCAAGATTCATATTGCAAAACAAAGATTTGATAGGGGACACATCAATAACTTTTAGATCTTCATCTTGATTTTCATAGGAATTGGAAGAACATGTTGGGGAACGTAGTAATTTCAAAAAAATTCCTACGCACACGCAAGATCATGGTGATGCATAGCAACGAGGGGGAGAGTCTGATCTACGTACCCTTGTAGATCACAACGGAAGCGTTGACACAATGTAGAGGAAGTAGTCGTACGTCTTCTTCCCGATCCGACCGATCCAAGCACCGTTACTCCGGCACCTCCGAGTTCTTTAGCACACGTTCAGCTCGATGACGATCCGCGGGCTCCGATCCAGCAAAGCTTCGAGGAGGAGTTCCGTCAGCACGACGGCGTGGTGACGATCTTGATGTACTACCGACGTAGGGCTTCGCCTAAGCACTACAACGATATGATCGAGGTGGAATTTGGTGGCAGGGGGGACCGCACACGGCTAAGGAACGATCTCAAGGATCAACTTGTGTGTCTAGAGGTGCCCCCTGCCCCCGTATATAAAGGTTGACAGGGGGAGGGCTGGCCGGCCAAGCTAGGGAGGCGCAGGAGGAGTCCTACTCCTACCGGGAGTAGGACTCCCCCCCCCAATCCTATTCCTAATAGGACTCCCAAGGAGAAAGAGAGGGAGAGAGGTGGCCGGCCACCTCTCCTAGTCCTAATAGGACTAGGGGAGGGGGGAGGCGCGCAGCCCACCTTGGGCTGCTCCTTTCACCTTTCCACTAAGGCCCAATAAGGCTCATATGGTTCCCGGGGGGTTCCGGTAACCTCCCGGTACTCCGGTAAAATCCCGATTTCACCCGGAACACTTCCGATGTCCAAACATAGGCTTCCAATATATCAATCTTTACGTCTCGACCATTTCGAGACTCCTCGTCATGTCCGTGATCACATCCGGGACTCCGAACAACCTTCGGTACATCAAAATGCATAAACTCATAATAACTGTCATCGTAACGTTAAGCGTGCGGACCCTACGGTTCGAGAACAATGTAGACATGACCGAGACACGTCTCCGGTCAATAACCAATAGCGGGACCTGGATGCCCATATTGGCTCCTACATATTCTACGAAGATCTTTATCGGTCAGACCGCATAACAACATACGTTGTTCCCTTTGTCATCGGTATGTTACTTGCCCGAGATTCGATCGTCGGTATCCAATACCTAGTTCAATCTCGTTACCGGCAAGTCTCTTTACTCGTTCCGTAATACATCATCCCGCAACTAACTCATTAGTTGCAATGCTTGCAAGGCTTGTATAATGTGTATTACCGAGAGGGCCCAGAGATACCTCTCCGACAATCGGAGTGACAAATTCTAATCTCGAAATACGCCAACCCAACATCTACCATTGGAGACACCTGTAGTACTCCTTTATAATCACCCAGTTACGTTGTGACGTTTGGTAGCACCCAAAGTGTTCCTCCGGCAAACGGGAGTTGCATAATCTCATAGTCATAGGAACATGTATAAGTCATGAAGAAAGCAATAGCAGCATACTAAACGATCGAGTGCTAAGCTAATGAAATGGGTCATGTCAATCAGATCATTCAACTAATGATGTGACCTCGTTAATCAAATAACAACACATTGTTCATGGTCAGGAAACTTGACCATCTTTGATTAACGAGCTAGTCAAGTAGAGGCATACTAGTGACACTCTGTTTGTCTATGTATTCACACATGTATTATGTTTCCGGTTAATACAATTCTAGCATGAATAATAAACATTTATCATGAAATAAGGAAATAAATAATAACTTTATTATTGCCTCTAGGGCATATTTCCTTCAGTCTCCCACTTGCACTAGAGTCAATAATCTAGATCACATCACCATGTGATTAACATCGATAGTTCACATCATCATGTGATTAACACCCATAGTTCACATTGTCATGTGACCAACACCCAAAGGGTTTACTAGATTCAGTAATCTAGTTCACATCGCTATGTGATTAACACCCAAAGAGTACTAAGGTGTGATCATGTTTTGCTTGTGAGAGAATCTTAGTCAACGGTCTTTCACATTCAGATCCGTTATGTATTTTTGCAATTTTCTATGTCTACAATGCTCTGTACGGAGCTACTCTAGCTAATTGCTCCCACTTTCAATATGTATCTAGATCGAGACTTAGAGTCATCCAGATCAGTGTCAAAACTTGCATCGACGTAACCTTTTACGACGAACCTTTTTGTCACATCCATAATCGAGAAACATATCCTTATTTCACTAAGGAAAATTCTGACCGCTGTCCAGTGATCTACTCCTAGATCACTATTGTACTCCCTTGCCAAATCAGTGCAGGGTATACAATAGATCTGGTATACAGCATGACATACTTTATAGAACCTATGCCAAGGCATAGGGAATGACTTTCATTCTCTTTCTATCTTCTGCCGTGGTCGGGCTTTGAGTCTTACTCAACTTCACACCTTGTAATACAGGCAAGAACTCTTTCTTTGACTGCTCCATTTTGAACTACTTCAAAATTTTGTCAAGGTATGTACTCATTGGAAAAAAACTTATCAAGCGTCTTGATCTATCTCTATAGATCTTGAAGCTCAATATGTAAGCAGCTTTACCGAAGTCTTTCTTTGAAAAACTCCTTTCAAACACTCCTTTATGCTTTACAGAATAATTCTACATTATTTCCGATCAACAATATGTCATTCACATATACTTATCAGAAATGTTGTAGTGCTCCCACTCACTTTCTTGTAAATACAGGCTTCACCGCAAGTCTGTATAAAATTATATGCTTTGATCAACTCATCAAAGCGTATATTCCAACTCTGAGATGCTTGTACCAGTCCATAGATGGATTGCTGGAGCTTGCATATTTTGTTAACACCTTTAGGATCGACAAAACCTTCTAGTTGCATCGTATACAACTCTTCTTTAATAAATCCATTAAGGAATGCAGTTTTGTTTATCCATTTGCCAGATTTCATAAAATGTGGCAATTGCTAACATGATTCGAACAGACTTAAGCATAGATACGAGTGAGAAACTCTCATCGTAGCCAACACCTTGAACTTGTCGAAAACCTTTTGCGACAATTCTAGCTTTGTAGATAGTAACACTACTATGAGCGTCCATCTTCCTCTTGAAGATCCATTTATTCTCAATTGCTTGCCGATCATCGGGCAGTTCAACCAAAGTCCATACTTTGTTCTCATACATGGATCATATCTCAGATTTCATGGCCTCAAGCCATTTATCGGAATCTGGGCTCATCATCGCTTCCTCATAGTTCGTAGGTTCGTCATGGTCTAGTGACATGACTTCCAGAACAGGATTACCGTACCACTCTGGTGCGGATCTCACTCTGGTTTACCTACGAGATTTGGTGGTAACTTGATCTGAAGTTACATGATCATCATCATTAGCTTCCTCACTAATTGGTGTAGTAGTCACAGGAACAGAATTCTGTGATGAACTACTTTCCAATAAGGGAACAGGTACAGTTACCTCATTAAGTTCTACTTTCCTCCCACTCACTTCTTTCGAGAGAAACTCCTTCTCTAGAAAAACTCCGAATTTAGCAACAAAAGTCTTGCCTTCGGATTTGTGATAGAAGGTGTACCCAACAGTCTCCTTTGGGTATCCTATGAAGACATATTTCTCCGATTTGGGTTTGAGCTTATTAGGATGAAACTTTTTCATATAAGCATCACAACCCCAAACTTTAAGAAACGACAACTTTGGTTTCTTTCCAAACCACAGTTCAGATTGTGTCGTCTCAACGGACTTAGATGGTGCCCTATTTTACGTGAATGCGGCTGTCTCTAATGCATATCCCCAAAACGATAGTGGTAGATCGGTAAGAGACATCATAGATCGCACCATATCTAATAAAGTACGATTATGACATTCGGACACACCATTATGCTGTGGTGTTCCAGGTGGCATGAGTTTGTGAAACTATTCCACATTGTTTTAATTGAAGACCAAACTCGTAACTCAAATATTTGTCTCCGCGATCAGATCGTAGAAACTTTATTTTCTTGTCACGATGATTTTCCACTTCACTCTGAAATTCTTTGAACTTTTCAAATGTTTCAGACTTATGTTTCATCAAGTAGATATACCCATATCTGCTCAAATCATCTGTGAAGTTCAGAAAATAACGATACTTGCCGTGAGCCTAAACACTCATCGGACCGCATACATCAGTATGTATTATTTCCAATAAGTCAGTTGCTCGCTCCGGAGAACGGAGTCTTAGTCATCTTGCCCATGAGGCATGGTTCGCAAGCATCAAGTGATTCCAAAATCCCATCAGCATGGAGTTTCTTCATGCGCTTTACACCAATATGACCTAAACGGCAGTGCCACAAATAAGTTGCACTATCATTATTAACTTTGCATCTTTTGGTTTCAATATTATGATTATGTGTATCACTACGATCGAGATCCAACGAACTATTTTCATTGGGTGTGTAACCATATAAGGTTTTATTCATGTAAACAGAACAACAATTTATTCTCTTACTTAAATGAATAACTGTAAACATGATCAAATCATATTCATGCTCAACGCAAACACCAAATAACACTTATTCAGGTTCAACACTAATCCCGAAAGTATAGGGAGTGTGCGATGATGATCATATCAATCTTGGAACCACTTCCAACACACATCGTCACTTCACCCTTAACTAGTCTTTATTCTGCAACTCCCGTTTCGAGTTACTAACCTTAGCAACTGAACTAGTATCAAATACTGAGGGGTTGCTATAAACACTAGTAAAGTACACATCAATAATATGTATATCAAATATACTTATGTTTACTTTGCCATCCTTCTTATCTGCCAATTACTTGGGGTAGTTCCGCTTCCAGTGACCAGTCCCTTTGTAGTAGAAACACTTAGTCTCAGGCTTAGGATCAGACTTGGGTTTCTTCATTTGAGCAGCAACTTGCTTGCCGTTCTTCTTGAAGTTCCCCTTCTTCCCTTTTGCCCTTTTCTTCAAACTAGTGGTCTTGTCAACCATCAACACTTGATGTTTTTCTTGATTTCTACCTTCATCGATTTCAGCATCACGAAGAGCTTGGGAATCGTTTCCGTTATCCCTTGCATATCATAGTTCATCACGAAGTTCTACTAACTTGGTGATGGTGACTAGAGAATTCTGTCAATCACTATCTTATCTGGAAGATTAACTCCCACTTGATTCAAGCGATTGTAGTACTCAGACAATCTGGGCACATGCTCACTAGTTGAGCGATTCTCCTCCACCTTTTAGCTATAGAACTTGTTGGAGACTTCATATCTCTCAACTCGGGTATTTGCTTGAAATATTAACTTCAACTCCTGGAACATCTCATATGGTCCATGACGTTCAAAACGTCTTTGAAGTCCCGATTCTAAGCCATTAAGCATGGTGCACTAAACTATCAAGTAGTCATCATATTGAGCTAGCCAAACGTTCATAACGTCTGCATCTGCTCCTACAATAGGTCTGTCACCTAGCGGTGCATCAAGGACACAATTTTTCTGTGCAGCAATGAGGATAAACCTCAAATTACGGATCCAATCCGCATCATTACTACTAACATCTTTCAACACAATTTTCTCTAGGAACATATCAAAATAAACACAGGGAAGCAACAACGCGAGCTATTGATCTACAACATGATTTACAAAATACTACCAGGACTAAGTTCATGATAAATTTAAGTTCAATTTAATCATATTACTTAAGAACTCCCACTTAGATAGACATCCCTCTAATCCTCTAAGTGATCATGTGATCCAAATCAACTAAACCATGTCCGATCATCACGTGAGATGGAGTAGTTTCATTGGTGAACATCACTATGTTGATCATATCTACTATATGATTCACGCTCGACCTTTCGGTCTCCGTGTTCCGAGGCCATATCTGTATATGCTTGGCTCGTCAAGTATAACCTGAGTATTCCGTGTGTGCAACTGTTTTGCACCCGTTGTATTTGAACGTAGAGCCTATCACACCCGATCATCACGTGGTGTCTCAGCACGAAGAATTTTCGCAACGGTGCATACTCAGGGAGAACACTTCTTGATAATTTAGTGAGAGATCATCTTATAATGCTACCGTCAATCAAAGCAAGATAAGATGCATAAAAGATAAAAATCACATGCAATCAATATAAGTGATATGATATGGCCATCATCATCTTGTGCTTGTGATCTCCATCTCCGAAGCACCGTCATGATCACCATCGTCACCGGCGCGACACCTTGATCTCCATCGTAGCATCGTTGTCGTCTCGCCAATCTTATGCTTCCACGACTATCACTACCGCTTAGCAATAAAGTAAAGCATTACATCGCGATTGCATTGCATACAATAAAGCGACAACCATATGGCTCCTGCCAGTTGCTGATAACTCGGTTACAAAACATGATCATCTCATACAATAAAATTTAGCATCATGTCTTGACCATATCACATCATAACATGCCCTGCAAAAACAAGTTAGACGTCCTCTACTTTGTTGTTGCAAGTTTTACGTGGCTGCTACGGGCTTAAGCAAGAACCAATCTCACCTACGCATCAAAACCACAATGATAGTTTGTCAAATAGACTCCGTTTTAACCTTCGCAAGGACCGGGCGTAGCCACACTCGGTTCAACTAAAGTTGGAGAAATAGTCACCCGCAAGTCACCTATGTGCAAAGCACGTCGGGAAACCGATCTCGCGTAAGCGTACGCGTAATGTCGGTCCGGGCCGCTTCATCCAACAATACCGCCGAACCAAAGTATGACATGCTGGTAGGCAGTATGACTTATATCGCCCACAACTCACTTGTGTTCTACTCGTGCATATAACATCAAACCATAAAACCTAGGCTCGGATGCCACTGTTGGGGAACGTAGTAATTTCAAAAAATTTCCTACGCACACGCAAGATCATGGTGATGCATAGCAACGAGGGGGAGAGTCTGATCTACGTACCCTTGTAGATCGCAACGGAAGCGTTGACACAACGTAGAGGAAGTAGTCGTACGTCTTCTTCCCGATCCGACCGATCCAAGCACCGTTACTCCGGCACCTCCGAGTTCTTTAGCACACGCTCAGCTCGATGACGATCCCCGGGCTCCGATCCAGCAAAGCTTCGAGGAGGAGTTCCGTCAGCACGACGGCGTGGTGACGATCTTGATGTACTACCGACGTAGGGCTTCGCCTAAGCACTACAACGATATGATCGAGGTGGAATTTGGTGGCAGGGGCACCGCACACGGCTAAGGAACGATCTCAAGGATCAACTTGTGTGCCTAGAGGTGCCCCCTGCCACCGTATATAAAGGTTGACAGGGGGAGGGCTGGCCGGCCAAGCTAGGGAGGCACAGGAGGAGTCCTACTCCTACCGGGAGTAGGACTCCCCCCCCCCAATCCTATTCCTAATAGGACTCCCAATGAGAAAGAGAGGGAGAGAGGTGGCCGGCCACCTCTCCTAGTCCTAATAGGACTAGGGGAGGGGGAGGCACGCAGCCCACCTTGGGCTGCCCCTTTCACCTTTCCACTAAGGCCCAATAAGGCTCATATGGTTCCCGGGGGGTTCCGGTAACCTCCCGGTACTCCGGTAAAATCCCGATTTCACCCGGAACACTTCCGATGTCCAAACATAGGCTTCCAATATATCAATCTTTATGTCTCGACCATTTTGAGACTCCTCGTCATGTCCGTGATCACATCCGGGACTCCGAACAACCTTCGGTACATCAAAATGCATAAACTCATAATAACTGTCATCGTAACGTTAAGCGTGCGGACCCTACGGTTCGAGAACAATGTAGACATGACCGAGACACGTCTCCGGTCAATAACCAATAGCGGGACCTGGATGCCCATATTGGCTCCTACATATTCTACGAAGATCTTTATCGGTCAGACTGCATAACAACATACGTTGTTCCCTTTGTCATCGGTATGTTACTTGCCCGAGATTCGATCGTCGGTATCCAATACCTAGTTCAATCTCGTTACCGGCAAGTCTCTTTACTCGTTCCGTAATACATCATCCCGCAACTAACTCATTAGTTGCAATGCTTGCAAGGCTTGTATAATGTGTATTACCGAGAGGGCCCAGAGATACCTCTCCGACAATCGGAGTGACAAATTCTAATCTCGAAATACGCCAACCCAACATCTACCATTGGATACACCTGTAGTACTCCTTTATAATCACCCAGTTACGTTGTGACGTTTGGTAGCACCCAAAGTGTTCCTCCGGCAAACGGGAGTTGCATAATCTCATAGTCATAGGAACATGTATAAGTCATGAAGAAAGCAATAGAAACATACTAAATGATCGAGTGCTAAGCTAATGAAATGGGTCATGTCAATCAGATCATTCAACTAATGATGTGACCTCGTTAATCAAATAACAACACATTGTTCATGGTCAGGAAACTTGACCATCTTTGATTAACGAGCTAGTCAAGTAGAGGCATACTAGTGACACTCTGTTTGTCTATGTATTCACACATGTATTATGTTTCCGGTTAATACAATTCTAGCATGAATAATAAACATTTATCATGAAATAAGGAAATAAATAATAACTTTATTATTGCCTCTAGGGCATATTTCCTTCAGAACATGCTTTAATAAAGGCATCTTTGGAAGCGCGCATCCTAGTGGTTCTTTCCTTGCACTCGTCAATGGAAATTCTCATGGCTTTGAGAGACTCATTGATATCATGCTTGGGAGGAATAGATCTAAGCTTTAAAGTATCAATCTCAAGGGAAATTCTATCAACGTTCCTAGCCAAATCATCAACTTTAAGTAATTTCCCTTCAAGCAAAGCATTAAAATTCTTTTGTGAATTCATAAACTCTTTAACACTATTCTCAAATTCAGAGGGTATCTTATTATAATTTCCATAAGAGTTGTTGTAGGAATTTCCATAATTATTAGAAGGATTACTAGGATAAGGCCTAGGATTAAAATTCCCTCTATACGCGTTGTTACCAAAGTATTCCTACCAACAAAATTCACATCCATAGATTCATTGTTATTCTCAATCAAAGTATACAAAGGCATATCATTAGGATCAGAAGAAACACTCTTAGTAGCAAATAATTTCATAAGTTCATCCATCTTTCCACTCAAAACATTGATTTCTTCTATCGCATGCACTTTTTTATTAGAAGATCTTTCAATATGCCATTGAGAATAATTAACCATAATATTATCTAGGAGTTTAGTAGCATCTCCTAAAGTGATTTCCATAAAAGTGCCTCCCGCGGCCGAATCTAAAAGATTTCTAGAAGCAAAATTCAATCCGACATAAAATTTTTGTATAATCATCCACAAATTTAAACCTTGAGTAGGGCAATTACGTATCATTAATTTCATTCTCTCCCAAGCTTGTGCAACATGTTCATGATCAAGTTGCTTAAAATTCATAATATCGTTTCTAAGAGAGATGATCTTAGCGGGAGGAAAATACTTAGAGATAAAAGCATCTTTGCACTTGTTCCAAGAATCAATACTATTTTTAGGCAAAGACGAAAACCAAGCTTTAGCACGATCTCTAAGCGAAAAAGGAAATAGCTTCAATTTAACGACATCATTATCGACATCTTTTTTCTTTTGCATATCACATAAATCAACGAATCTATTCAGATGAGTAGCGGCATCTTCACTAGGAAGGCCGGCAAATTGACCTTTCGTAACAAGATTCAACAAGGCAGTATTGATTTCACAAGATTCAGTATTGGCAAGAGGAGCAATCGGAGTGCTAAGGAAATCATTATTATTGGTATTGGTGAAGTCACACAATTTGGTAGTATCTTGAGCCATCGCGACAAACAAGCAATCCAACACACGAGCAAACAAAAGGCAAGCGAGAAAAAGGCAAACGAAGAAAGGAGGAGGAGAAGGAGTAGGAGAAAGAGATGGCGAATAAAACGCCAAGGGTGAAGTGGGGGAGAGGAAAACGAGAGGCAAATGGCAACTAATGTAATGCGAGAGATAGGGATTGTGATGGGTACTTGGTATGTTGACTTTTTGCGTAGACTCCCCGGCGACGGCGCCAGAAATTCTTCTTGCTACCTCTTGAGCTTGTGTTGGTTTTCCCCGAAGAGGAGAGGATGATGCAGTAGAGTAGCGTAAGTATTTCCCTTAGTTTTTGAGAACCAAGGTATCAATCCAGTAGGAGGCCACGCTCAAGTCCCTTGTACCTGTACAAAACAATAGCTACTCGCAACCAACGCGATTAGGGGTTGTCAATCCCTTCACGGTCACTTACGAGAGTGAGATCTGATAGATAGTATTTTTGGTATTTTTGGTGTAGAGATGCAAAGTGAAAAGTAAAAGGCAAAGTAAAAAAGCAAAATCAAGATTAAAGTGATGGAGGTTGATATGATGAGAATAGACCCGGGGGCCATAGGTTTCACTAGTGGCTTCTCTCAAGAGCATAAGTATTCTATGGTGGGTGAACAAATTACTGTTGAGCAATTGACAGAATTGAGCATAGTTATGAGAATATCTAGGCATGATCATGTATATAGGCATCACATCCGTGACAAGTAGAACGAAACGGTTCTGCATCTACTACTATTACTCCATTCATCGACCGCTATCCAGCATGCATCTAGAGTATTAAGTTAAAATAGAGTAACAGTTTAAGAAAGATGACATGATGTAGAGAGATAAATTCATGCAATATGAAATAAACCCCATCTTGTTATCCTCGATGGCAACGATACAATACGTGCCTTGCTGCCCCTTCTGTCACTGGGAAAGGACACCGCAAGATCGAACCCAAAGCTAAGCACTTCTCCCATGGCAAAAAAAACCAATCTAGTAGGCCAAACCAAACTGATAATTCGAAGAGACTTGCAAAGATAACCAATCATACATAAAAGAATTCAGAGAAGATTCAAATATTATTCATAGATAGACTTGATCATAAACCCACAATTCATCGGTCTCAACAAACACACCGCAAAAATAAGAAGATTACATCGAATAGATCTCCACGAGAGAGGGGGAGAACTTTGTATTGAGATCCAAAAAGAGAGAAGAAGCCATCTAGCTACTAGCTATGGACCCGAAGGTCTGAGGTAAACTACTCACACTTCATCGGAGAGGCTATGATGATGTAGAAGCCCTCCGTGATGACGGCCCTCTCCGGCGGAGCTCCGAAACAGGCCCCAAGATGGGATCTCGTGGATACAGAAAGTTGCGGCGGTGGAATTAGGTTTTTGGCTCCGTATCTATTCGTTTGGGGGTACGTAGGTATATATAGGAGGAAGAAGTACGTCGGTGGAGCTTCGGTGGGCCCACGAGGGTGGGGGCGCCCCTGGGGGTATAGGGCGCGCCCCCTACCTCGTGCCCACCTCAAAGCTTCCTTGGCGTAGGGTCCAAGTCCCCTGGGTCATATTCGGTGAGAAAATCATGTTCCCAAAGGTTTCATTCCGTTTGGACTCCGTTTGATATTCCATTTCTTCGAAACACTAAAATAGGCAAAAAACAACAATTCTGGGCTGGGCCTCCGGTTAATAGGTTAGTCCCAAAAATAATATAAAAGTGGAAAATAAAGCCCAATATAGTCCAAAACAGTAGATGATATAGCATGGAGCAATCAAAAATTATAGATACGTTGGAGACGTATCAATGGCCACCGGAGAGGGATTCCCCCGTCCGGCAGGGTGCCGGAACAGGTCTAGATTGGTTTTCGGTGGCTACGGAGGCTTCTGGCGGTGGAACTTCCGATCTATTATGCTCCTCGGTGGTTTTAGGATATATTGGTATATGTATGAGGAAGAAATACGCCAGGGGAGCCACGAGGGGGGTGGGCGCGCCCCCTGCCTCGTGCCTTCCTCGTTGCTTCCCTTATGTACACCCCAAGTCTTTTGGATTGCTTCCGTTCCAAAAATAAGTTTCGTGAAGTTTCAGGTCAATTGGACTCCGTTTGATTTTCCTTTTCTGTGATACTCTAAAACAAGAAAAAAAATAGAAACTGGCACTGGGCTCTAGGTTAATAGGTTAGTCCCAAAAATCATATAAAATAGCATATAAATGCATATAAAACATCCAAGGTTGATAATATAATAGCATGGAACAATCAAAAATTATAGATACGTTGGAGACGTATCACTGGTGAAGATGTTGATGGAGATTGACCCCCTCCCGATGAGAGGATCATTGGTGATGACGATGGTGATGATTTCCCCCTCCCGGAGGGAAGTTTCCCCGGCAGAACAGCTCCACCGGAGCCCTAGATTGGTTCCGCCAAGGTTCCGCCTCGTGGCGGTGGAGTTTCGTCCCCTGAGCTAGCTTATGATTTTTCTCAGACAAAAGACCTCATATAGCATAAGATGGGCATCAGAGGGCCACCAGGGGGCCCACGAGGCAGGGGGCGCCCCACCACCCTCGTGGACGGTGGGTGGCCCCCCTCTGGTACTTCTTTCGCTCAATATTTTTTATATATTCTGAAACATGCTCCCGTGAAGTTTTAGGACTTTTGGAAATGTGCAGAATAGGTCTCTAATATTTGCTCCTTTTCCAGCCCAGAATTCTAGCTGTCGGCATTCCCCCTCTTCATGCAAACCTTGTAAAATAAGAGAGAATAGGCATAAGTATTGTGACATAATGTGTAATAACAGCCCATAATGCAATGAATATCGATATAAAAGCATGATGCAAAATGGATGTATCAACAAGCTCAAAGGGAAATACTCAAGACTTGATCAAATCACAAATTGCTTTGGTCAAAAGAGAGAGGAAGAGTGGATCTATGCTTGGGTGAAATCTCTCTCAAGAACTCTCCCAAATCTCCCCGGGATCTAAGATTTTGTGTAGGGGAAAGGAGAGGGGGCCTTTTTAATTTTCTAGGCCAGGTATTTGTGTTTACTCAACCCCTTAATGATGTGGTGAAGAGTTTGAAAGTACATGTAGTCCCCATGTGTGGTTTTGGTAATTGATGACAATCCTAATGGACTAATGTTTGCATTGAGTTATACATTCGAAGGAAAGTTCCATTTCCAATGCATGAAGAATATTGGATCAACTAAAGGATGTTTGTTCCATGGTGATGCAAGAAGGAGATAGAATGGATTCGAAATGAATGCCATATACATATTGTTGTGCATGCATCAAGGCTTATGGGTTGAACCATGATGGATCAAGATATTTGGAGAATGATTAAATAGAAGAATTCTACATATGCTTGAAGATAGGATCAATATGAGCTCATATGTTGAGTCATGGATTATTATGCCTTGAAGCAAGTAATTCAAGTGAAGAATTCATTGTGCCTCTCAAGATACTATGTTGGAGCATGAGAACGAGAAAATGATGTCCAATATGATATTCAAGGAGAAACTTGATATGGTCATGGTGAATTGAGATATTGGTTATTATGTCTTGAAGAAATGAAGCATAGTGAAGATACCAATAGGGCCTTCAAGACATCAATATTAATCATGGAGCAAAGATAAATGTTGACCAAGATAAAGATCAAAATTGACCTCTAAGATGGTCAACACACAAGCGCATATCATGTGCCACATGAGATCTTGTGGTATGGTAAGAATTTATCGATTGCGCTTTGTGTACTAACCCATACTATGTGTTGTTTATGTTATGTGGGTTAGGTAATTCTCATGAGCTTGGTGCTTATAAGAAAGCTTGGTGCTCATCAAAGTATGTCATCAAGTAATTAATGCTGATGGACAAGTAAAGATGAATGCAAAGAAAAGCTTTCCACATTGTGTATGGGGGAGCTACTTGAAGACTTCTCCATTGTCTTGCCTTCAACTTGAGCCATGAAGAAACATCAATATAAAGCTCAAGTGAAAGGCTTTAGTCAAAGTTATTAGTTCCTTTGGCTTTAGATGTGAGGATTGATGACCATCGAAAAGGATATATGCTCAAGAATGAGTTTTCGGTAGCTATCTAGTATAGTTCTTTTATGATTCTTGAGTTATAGGGATCCCGCACTATTAAGAGGGGATCAAAGGGGTTAGTGATGGATTTTCTCAAGTAAACATCATCTATTTCTATTCTTCTCACATCATATTCCAACATAGGCATATTTCACTCATATCCAATACAAATACAATATGCCTACATATCTCAAAAGAAAATCCCAAGCCAACTAGGTTCCCCAAAGTATATGTATAACCCTTGCATGCTTTGCACCCTCAATTTTGGCTTGTCTTTGGTGGTTCTCTATGTGAGGACCTGGAGCTTTTCCATAGCTTCAAAACGAGCTCAAGATCATCAAAATCAGAGTCCGGATGTGAAAGTTATGCATGTTTCAGTTTTGGGGTTCGTGCTGTTTTTTTAATGGCCGGACATCCGGGACTTGGCCGGATGTCCGGGCTTCCGGGTCGCCCCGGATGTCCGGGATCCTCCCGGAAATCCGGCCCGCAAATTCCAGAACCTTTTTTCAAATGTTGGTTGTGCCCGCCGGATGTCCGGCACTTGCCCGGATGTCCGGCCTGGCGCTGTCACTTACTCACAAACGGCTAGTTTTCTAGACCCTCTATATATATCCCTCTACTAATCCGGTAGAGGGTTGACCACTTCATCCCAAATCACCCCAAGAACACAAGTGGCTCCCTCTCACTTCTCCTACACCAAATCTTAGATCCCGGAGAGATTCGTGAGAGTTCTTGAGAGTTTTTCCAATCAAGTGATAGATCCACTCCCTCTCCCTCTCTTGACCAAAGGAATTCGTGATTTGAGCAAGTCTTGAGCATTTCCCCTTTGTTCTTGTTACTCTTGGAGGTTGGAGACTCCTAGGCGGTAGGAGTGCTCCGGTGAGGAATCAACTTGTGATTTGTCCCCCGGAAAGTTTGTGAAGGTTTGGAGGCCGCCTCAAGGTCTACCACTAGTGGATGAGAATCGCCTTCGTGGTGATATCTCAAGGAGAATAGGGTGAGCCTTCGTGGCGTTGGTGTGCCTTCATGGTAACATTCGCCTCTCTAACAGTGACTAGCTTCCCTCCAAGGAAGTGAACATCGGGATACATCTTCGTCTTTGTGACTTTGGTTATCCCTAACCCTAACTCCTTACTTGTGGTTTACTTTGGTCACTTGACCGTGCATTCACTATATCTTGTTGTCCTCATTATATTGTGTTGGCCATTCCCTTGAAGAGATTATTTAGGCCTACACTTTATATTCGCAATTCATACTTTTTACTATTGTTCTATCTTATGCTTAGTGTGAATTGCTAGCTTGTAACATTCATTTCTATATCTTGCGACATAACTTGTGTAAGCTTGTAGTGCTTACTTGAGTTTGCTTGTATCATTCAATTCCATATATTGTGATACAATTTGTGTAAGCTTGTATTGCTTACTTGTGGTTGTGTGTATTATTCATTTCCATATCTCGTGATATACATTGAGTAAGTTTGTGTGACTTACTTGTGCTTACTCATATCCTTGTTGTTCTCATCTTGTTTATCCTAAGTTGTTGGTGCACTTAGTGAGCCTAGTATATTTAGGATTTGTTCTTGAAAAGTATTTGCTTAGTTTATTTCTGCATTAGGATATAGCCAAATCCGTAAAAGATTTTAAAACGCCTATTCATCCCCCTCTAGGCGACATCGTGGTCCTTCCAGAGGTGTATATAGGCTAGAAGAAAATGAGGCATTTGGGACATTTTTTGTAAGTGCCTGGATGTCTTGGTAGCAACCCAAACGTTCAACTGTTGTAGCTTTGCATAGGGAAAGCTAGAACAGGGGAACAAACAGGGCATGGGCCATACTTTAGGAATCTAGACCTCCCGGCCATAGCTCGGACGTCTGGCACGGAGCCCAGACCGTTGGGCAACGAGGCACAACATGTTGTTGATTTTGGGCGCCATGCCCGGACTGCCGAGTAGCAACCTAGACATCCGGCTTAGTCCGGATGAAACTGCTCTCTGATACTCATCTGACCACTGCGTCCGGATAGGGTAGAAATCTACTGATGATTTTAGTACTTAAGTCGAATGTCTGGTAGCAACCCATACCATCCGGCCATCGACTGAACATATCCAGATAGCAGCCCAGAAAATTTGGCCGCTCAGTGAGTTTGACCAAAATAGAAGTAGGAACTAGGTGGGTTTATATGGCTTTGGACTTTGTGTGAACGATTTGGGTGGATTATTATATATAACATATTGAATTGAGAAAATCTATCACGAACCCCCTCTTAATAGTGCGGGATTCTTATTACTCAAGAACATAAAAGAGCTACACTAGATAGCTTCTGAAAATCCATTTCTTGAGTGTATATCCTTCTTCGATAGTTATCTATCCGCACCACTAAAGCCAAGGGAATTAATACCTTTGACTGGAGCTTTCCACTTGAGATTGATGTTGGCATTTCTGCATGGCTCAAGTCGGAAAGACAATCTTTATCATGTCGCTTGGTGAAGACTTCAAATAGCTCACGCAATTACTATGTGAAGCCTCTTGTCATATACTATATATCTTTACATGTCCATCACATGATCATCAGAAAGCTTCAACCATGTAACTCTTAGGGATGTCCATCTTGAACTTGCCCTTGTCAACCATGCATGATCATCATCACTTTATGTCATCCTCTCATGGGCACTTGAAATCTTTCTCTTGATGTAAGTGCATGAGAATCACCTAACACACATAGACATAGAAAACACATAATATGGGTTAGTGAACAATGTGGAATTGACAACTTCTTACCATACCACAAGATCCCATGTGGTATATGAATTTTGCTAAAGTTTTGACCAATTATTCTATCTTCAAGCTTTAGCTTTACTCTATGATCAAAACTTGATGGCTAGAAGGCCATTTCTTTTGATCATGATGACATCCTCAAAACGACCTCCACTGTAAAAGTGTTCAACATGATGATTCTTTGTTTCATCAAGGCAAACAATTTAATATTTGAATCATCTCAGTTCGAGGTCGTATGCAAATTCTACAGCCCCAAAAGTCTGACCTGACAATGAGCTGAAAAGTGACGTCTGGCCCTAGACATCCATGTATGTTGTCTGATACATGTCGTGAGTTATTCGGACCCCAAAATTACCTCGAATGAAAAAGTGTTCAACACAAAATTATTTTTCTCGTTGATTTGAACAACTCTTGTTTTTCAATCATTTCAATCCAAGTTCGTACGGGACCTGGGTCTCAAGTATTGAACTGATATTGATGGTATTCGCTCTAAATTCAGGATTGATGTTGATGGTGTTCATTCCAAAACTGAACCTGATTCACCTCATTATCCTAAGCATGACAACCTCTTAGATCCTCCAATGAATTGATGAATTTCAATTTGACCACATCTTGTTCATCAAATGGAATACATCTTGATCATATTTGATTCAATCACTGAACTTAATCTTGATGCACAACAATATGTAGATGACATTTATTCCGAATCCATCAAATCTCCTTATTGCATCACCCATGGAACTATCTTCATATATAGAATGGTGTCATCGTTTCTCTATGGGAATTGCCATTCATTATCTCAGTGTATATATTTGGAATTCATCCTTCGCTTCATCCAATATACGTCATGCATTGCCAATGGAACTTTCCTTCAAATATATGCCTCAATGCAAATATTAGTCCATAAAGATTATCATTAATTACCAAAACCACACATGGAGACTACATACACTTTCAATGTGTTTTTGACGCTTAAGAAAAATGACTTACTTTCAAACGGCCCGCTCCTAAATTTCCTTTTCTTTTTTGAACAAATAGACGGTTGATTGCGGATTGGGGACTTGGGCATCTCCAACCCTCAAATAGCCCACAATGTCCAGACCGAGCTGCCCATACGTAGTTTGCCATCCAATACGGCCCCCTATTTGTCCACATACCAGACACTAACCACTACAAACAGGAAGCATAGACAAGAAAGGTTTACAGGAGTCTCGACATCCGGCTGGTCAATCAAAAGCCAACACATATTGTTGCGCTGCATGAAATTTGGCGGAAGCCACTGGCCACTTTTTCATCCATCCGGCGAAAGGATGTGTGCACTTTTTTTTTCTTTTGAATTGGCTGAAGGATGCGTGCACTTTGGTTGAAGGATGTGTAATTGTTTGGCGGAACGACTTTCTCATTGTTTAACAGCAGAATGATGTGTAAGGAAGGCTACTAGCACGAATTCACGGACCAAAATTAAAATATCCGATGGAATGGTATTTTTTCTAAGTTAATAGAAGCAAAAATTTGAGATATATCAAAAAACGATATATCATTAGATGGACAGCTCTCGTTCAGTGTCCACGGACGCGTCCATCGATAGGTACTACTCCCTCCGTAAAGAAATGTAAGAGCGTTTAGATCACTACTTTATGAAGGTCGGAGAAAGCATATCATTTTAGGAAATACCGTTGGAGATGCCCTTATCTGACGTTCTCGTGCTGTGGCGGACGTGGATTTGTTCGATAATAAGGTGATTGTTAGACTAGACCACGATAAGCCAAACCAACGCCAACGCCGTTGCTCAGTCACCACCAAGAACGTCAACGCCAGAAGGAAGATGAGTGTACTTGGCCTACCTACCTCACCCCAGTCTAGTCTTCACTCCAAAGGGTGCTCCGTCTCCGGTGAAACAGACCTGGAACCGGCGCACCTGCCCCAAAGACGAACATCTTTCTTCAGAAAAATTCCTAAATTCACCGTGATCTCAACGCTGCATGTGGTCTCTTCTCTGAATCTTGGCGGCAGAGAAGATGCCAAAGCCGGAAGGACACGCACGCACGAGAGCACAACGGAAAGGGAATCCGGGGACGGAGCTGGCCACTGACGCCAGATGCTGCTGGCCGATGAGACGCAAAGGCGCCAGCAGCACACGGGGAGGGCGCAGGCAGCAGGTGGGTTGCGTGGCGTGGCGTGGCATGGCGTGCGCACAGGCGCTGGCAGGTGGGTCCCGCGTGAGCTGGCGGGGATTATTGCTGCCCCCGGCCCGGCGTGGCACCACGTGGGGGCCCAACCTGGTTGTTCGCCGCTGTCTCGCTGGTCTTGCGGGAAGACCCCCTGCGTCATCTGTATTTGCGTACCTTCGTTTTTTCTTTTCCATCTGAGGTTGCTCTTGGCAAGAGACTTTTATGCCGCTCGAGACATGGAAAACTCGCACAAATTCGCGCTCCGTACAAGAAGAAACTGGGGAGTGCAGACATGTGGCCTCTATGGTTTTTGCGACATTCCACCGGCTCTTTCACTAAGCTTGATCAACGAACATACAACACCCCTTGGGTTGGATCAAGTCTGAGTATTGCTAGTCTTTTTTTTTCTGTGCGACTTACCAATTTCAATGCTAATCGTAAACGAAACCCTAGCAAAGAAAATAAGCTTGAATGTTACGACTATTTTTGTCATGCACATAGGCATTTCGGCTTGATATGGTTTTGTTGGTTAAACGTGGGTCTGCCGTTGCTCGGAGCACTACATTTGCAGGTGTTTTCGTTCATCGTTCATTCTTGTGGATGAACATGAGAAGTGTTTAGGCGCTGCATTAGGCCATTTCTAAAGTAATACGGGGTATATGTAAACCAACACACTATGAATTTTTTTATTGGGTGTGTTTCGTATTTCTGGCCAACTTTTACAATAAATTTGAGTTCCTTTTGAAAAAAAAGCAGCTCATTTTGTTCATCCTGTATTGAAGTTTTTTTTTCTTCTTCTAATTGAAGATCATGAAGTGTCCCGACGGGTTGACGCCCTCGAGCCTGGGCGGAAGGGGATGGGGTTCCCCTTCCCGGTGACAGCAGCGCCGCAAGTGACAAGGTTCCTCTTCGGCTAGTTCATCCCCATCTCCACCCTATGGCTCGGCAGCTCTTTCCTTTTGGCAACTCTCCCGGCGTCTTACCCTCTTCTATCGGTCTCCTTTGGTGCCTGCGATATTGTTGATGTGTGTGCTCTGGCTTGTCGTTGGTCGTGCTCTGTGGTTGCCCCGGACTCAAAACCAACCATTGCTCTGGCTCTCGGGTGAGCGTCTCTACATTCGACGGTGCGACGCTTTCGAGGCTATGCAAGGGGAAGGGATCTCCTTTGATGTTAAAGGAGGCAGATGTTGGGTCATCTTCAGTCCTGTGTTTCGACTCCTTCTACCGGTTGCTGATCCTCGAGACTTCACTCATTGTTCTAGATACCTTTGAGTAATGGACTTCTCCTCAACTAGCAGTTCTTCATATGTAATTTTCTGTTTGTTGGTTGTAGGTGTAGGTTGTTAGCTATTCTACCAGCTCTCTTGTATCCTTTGGCCGATGTTGTGTGATGGCCATATTCTTGTACTCCCAGACGATTGATGACTTTGTTAATTCAAAGCCGGGTTTCTCTTGAGCCTGGGTTATAATTGTAAACAAAGTAGCAAGTGTAATATGCGAAGCTATTGAAGGGGCTAAAGCAAAAACGTTCACATCTCGCGCCACGTATATTAACCTCAATGATTCTCCCACCCAAGCCCTCGGAATCACAATTTAAACCCGAGAATTATCCCGACAACGTTTACCAAAATGCCCCCAAAACTCCTCACTCACCTCCTCCTGGCCCTCGTCGCCGTCTCCGGCGCGGCGGCGGCCCGGCGCCACCCGGCCCCGGCGAACTTCACCGCCTCGGGGAACCCCGTCTACATCTGGCCGCTGCCGAAGAACTTCACCTCCGGCACGCAGACCCTCGCCGTTGACCCCGACCTCGCGCTCGACCCGCAGGGCCCCGGCGGCGGCGCCGCGGCCGTCGCGGAGGCGTTCGAGAGGTACAGGCACCTCATATTCTCCCCGTGGGCGCACGCGGCCCGCCCCGCGTCGGCGGGGTACGACGTCGCCAGGCTCACCGTCGTCGTCGCCTCCGCCGATGAGACGGTACGGCCGTTCTTGTTCGCAGTGTGCCTGCCACTGCGAGGTTTGGTTGTCACTTGCTTGATGCTTCGTTTGGGTAAGGGCGCGAGTGTGAATTTTTCTCCATTTTCTCCGGGATGCAGCTCGAGCTGGGAGTGGACGAGAGCTACACGATCTACATCGCGGCGGCGGGCGGCGCCAATTCCATCGTCGGCGGAGCGACCATAGAGGTGGTGTTTCTTCCCTTCCACAAGATACGTACGTTTGGAATGATTTTGCTGAAATGCTTTGAGAGAATTTCAGCGAAGGCAGCTCCATCCCCCCTTAATTACTTCTTGTCACTGTGTAAATGTGGTGCTGCTCTGCTGCAGATGCAGCATAATCGTAGAACACAGTTTCTGTCTGGGTGAACTTTTTTCCGTTGGGATTTGGGCTAAAGCTTGCACATATTTTTGTGTCTCGTGTAAAGTGTAAGCGAACACTTGGGTCATTTCACAGACATTCAGTGCACACAACTCTGGGCACAAAACACTTAACCTTCGGTTATCTTACGAGCAACTGCCACGGGGAATGCTCACATTGCTATACGTTACACCAGTTGCGGATTGGATTTAAGTGATGTGCAATGGTTGTGGATCACTTAGCAACTATGGTTAGTTTCTGCTAATAGTACAGTGACAGTTGTGTTCATCTCAACCTAAATTCTTCTACATAGGACGGTCTAACAGCTCTCTTAGATGCACAAGTTCTGACAATTGAAAATTAGATTAAATTTATTGTATGTAAAATTATTTTATCAGGAAGGAACTTATTTATAGAATTGTTCCACCTTTCTTCTATATGCACAAGCATAGTGTCACTGAGGCTATATTTTGTCTGTCTTTGTAGGCTAATACAATATATGGAGCTATTCGTGGATTAGAGGTATGACCATGTTTTGCAGGATTTGAGATTTGAGGAACCCCATTTTGAATATATATTTTGTTAATAACCCTGCCACTTGTACATCTGTTTTATCATCTTTAAAGAGCTAGTTAGAGCTTATAGAATCTCCTTTGTCGGATCATTGATCATAAGCACTCACTTGAACATACCTGTGGTCTGATGTATCCATCCACTAATCAGCATTATGATTTTTCCCCTTGTTGAATTATTTGACAGACATTCAGTCAGTTATGTGTTTTTAACTACGATACAAAAAATGTCGAAGTGCGCTATGCACCATGGCACATTCAGGATGAACCACGCTTTGCCTTCCGTGGATTGATGCTAGGTAAGTATCAATTACTCTTAATACTTTTGCTAATATGACTGGGTAATCGACTGCAATTTTAATGCAGAATGCCATGTTGATTAGTCTTCCCTCTGTCAATTCTATTGCAGACACCTCGAGACATTACCTCCCAGTTGATGTGATAAAGCAAGTCATTGACTCCATGTCATTTTCTAAGCTGGTAACCTATTATCTTTGGGATCATGCCAGTAGTTTACCTGAATTACTTCTCCTTCCTCGGTAGCTTCATACTCAAACTAGAGTTGTGTCCAGTAGAACGTTCTTCATTGGCATATCATCGACGAACAATCTTTTCCATTGGAGATACCATCATATCCAAATCTATGGAAAGGTTCATATTCAAAATCAGAGCGGTACACAGTAGAAGATGCACGCTATATTGTCAGGTATGTTTAAGTTTGTAATTTCACTTTATATTTTATAACCTTCTTTATATTATGTTGTCAAGTTTTTTTATTTCACTTATGTACCTGACTGATCTTCTCTAATTGTTTTCACCGCGACTTCACCATGCTAAAGTTATGCTAAGAAAAGAGGTATGTTCTCCAGTTGATGAAATTTCTTGTCATCTTATCGTGTTCTGAAAAAAAAATTATGCAAGGACTACAGATATGCAAAGGAAAGATACACTAATTCTGTTGAAATTTATGACGGATCATATTTGTTAATTACATTCTCACATATTTACCGAACACTTCATCACGTGTTCCTTAATGCTTGTGCAAACAATTAGTCCACTACAAAGGCTTCACGTTTTTACTGTTCTTTACTTCTCTCAGGTATCCATGTCATGGCGGAAATTGACGTACCTGGTCATGCAGAATCATGGTGAGTTTGCCTGTAGACTTCATGACATACTGCCTCCGTCCCAAAATAAGTGTCGTGGCAAACTAAAGCCACGACACTTATTTTGGGATGGAGGGAGTTAGGAGTATTATGTTTGGATACCTTTTCTCTCTCTCAGTTGGTCTGTAATCTAAACCTAGTTACTCCTGTGCGAAATATAAAAAAATCAGCACCTGTTGTTTTGTATATCATTTAAACAGGTTGTTGCTCCAGGCTCCCATGATTGAGTACATCAATATTTAATCACTATTTGTGCTATCTGATTAATTAGATGTATTACACACTTGTGTATCCAACTATCCAAGCAACTGAAGATTTAGTAAATAGGTTACCTGACTACGCAAGCAACCATTGCAGATTAAGTGTTTAATTTGTCATGGTTCTTGTCATATGAACTTATGAAGTACCCATTTGTTTTCTGCTCTGCAAAATTTATGCATGCTTTTAAATATCTGCAGGGGAAATGGATATCCAAAACTTTGGCCTTCTGTTAGCTGTACAGAGCCATTAGATGTTTCTAGTAATTTCACATTCGAAGTAATAACTGGAATTTTGTCTGGTTAGTTCCTCTCTTATCCCTTTTTTCTTGCAAAGTTCAGTTAACCTATTGAAGCAGAATCACTAATAGATGGTAGGCTAGCCAGCCTGGTTCGAACAGCAGCTTCCCCTTGATTAAAATTGAGGCCCAGTTCCTCCTGGGCATTACTCCAAAAAAAGTCAATTCATTTAAGAATTTAGTATTATTACTACTACTTATGTTCAATGTCAACTCCCTTGCTATTTATGTTTGAACTTGAATTTTATTTTTCTTTGAAACTAAACAAGAAAATATGAAAACAATAAAATGTGAAACGGGAAAGGCACATTATATGTTTATGCCATTCAGCATATATATCACAATTCACATTTGTATTTGGTGCTTTACCTGGTAGTGGTCCTTCACAGGTGAGTTAATGGACTGAATAACTCAACTTTGCCTATATTTTACCATTATAAGCTTACTCATGAAGTTATTTAATTAACTACATAATTTTCATGAACCAATAATTTGTTAGTAACATTTCACATGCCTTCTGTAGGGCCTAGCCAATAATTGTATGTCCTATATTGGATTGGACAGTTGGGTTCCATAGAAGCATGTGCAGGCTATACTGACCACTGATAAGCAGTGCAAGGCATACATAATTCTGCATAGCTGATTAGCTGTAGCAGGACCATCATCCTGTACAATATCTGCCGATGGCAGTTCCACAATAATGACCCTATTGTCAATGGCAGTTCTAGGACATTGTGTGTTTCCTGCAATACAAATGACCCTCTGACTTGAAATTTACTTTCCTTTTTTTCAGATATGAGAAAAATCTTTCCATTTGGGCTGTTTCACCTGGGCGGCGATGAAGTTTATACAGGTTGGTCTGCTTCTCTTGCCTAACAGAAGGCAGTTTGTTTGTAAGAACTTGAAAGTTGCAATTTCCGAAAGTGGAGTAATTATCTTCCAATTAAACTGCTACGTAAGAGAGAACCTCTTATATGAAGACAATCTTGTGTGCTTGTACCAAATAGAAATACCTCAGTTTGAATTTGTAGGTTGTATGTGCCTTAAAAGGGACGCATGGTATTTATTTGGGGGGAATTTAATCTGATCCAACGAAGTTGCCACATAAGTAGATGTATACCAGTTCTACATATTTTTGGGTACAGGATGATAGAAAGATATATACTGTTATATAAATGTTCTGCTATCTTACTGAGGTTTTTTTGTTTCTCTGAAAATTATCCACCTCATTCTGATATTCATCGCAGGTTGCTGGAATTTAACACCCCATGTGAAGCAGTGGTATGAAATACTATCTGTGTACTAGATTTCATGAATTATTTTTCAATCTTGTGTTAGACGGTCTTTTTATTTAATTACTGAGCACCACCTATGCCAGGCTTGATGAACGCAACATGACTACAAAGGATGCTTACAAATACTTCGTGCTGAAAGCTCAGGAGATAGCAATTGGTCTTAACTGGATTCCTGTCAATTGGTCTGCGCATTACATCCTTCCTTGAATTTATTTATTTTATTTAAAAGAGAAAGAGGTTTCATTTACCATTCGTCTGTGGCATTGGGACCCTCTTCATTCTGCAGGGAGGAAACCTTCAACTCATTCGGAGGAAGCCTAAATCCCCGGACTGTTGTGCATAACTGGTAATCATAAGTCTGTTTTGAGCAACTGAATCAGTTTGTGACAACCATCTTCGAATACCCATTATCCAAGCTAATCTGCGTATAAGCTGAATCTTCCCATATTTCAGGTTGGGTCCTGGGGTCTGCCCTAAAGTTGTTGCAAAGGGTTTGAGATGTATAATGAGTAACCAAGGTGTATGGTACCTTGATCATCTTGATGTTCCGTGGGAACAAGTCTACACTGCCGAGCCACTTGCAGGAATAAACGACGCAGCGCAGCAAAAGCTGGTACTAGGTGGAGAGGTTTGCATGTGGGGTGAGACGGCAGACACCTCCGATGTCCAACAAACAATATGGCCACGAGCAGCTGCGGCAGCAGGTATGAACTATACAAGTTGGGAGGCTTTCGTTGCATCCTCCTTTTTCTTTCTATTATTTCTCCAGGAACTTATGTGTCGCTATCAAAATAATGCAGAGCGTATGTGGAGTCAGTTGGAGGCCATATCGGCCCAAGACCTGGAAACAACCGTCCTGGCTCGGCTACACTACTTCAGATGCCTTCTGAATCACCGTGGAATCGCAGCAGCCCCAGTCACAAACTTCTATGCTCGGCGGCCTCCAATCGGCCCTGGCTCGTGTTTTATCCAGTAAACAGGTCATGCGAAGCGCAAGATACACATGAGGGGGTTTGGCCACGCCTGGATACACACCCCCACACTGTACCAAAATGGTGTTGTCACTCCTACTGTACCATTTCTGTAAGTTCACTTGCATCATATTACCCCATACACCTGTGACAATAAAAGCCCTTGATCCTTCCCCGTGTATTTCACCCCGAAACTCTAATAAAACCCCAGCTTTGCTCTATCCGACCGGAGAAAAGGCGGTCGCCGATGTAACAGTGTTCTTCGCGCGCCTTTTCAACAGTCCTGTTTGTTGAACACGAGTTTCCGGATCAACATTTGCAACTGGCCAATAGGGCCAAGCAGGGCTCCTTTGAACTGGTAAAAGGGAGGTGATGTGAATCTCAGTGTGTGTGGATATTTCAACTGTCTCTGCTTACTCTACTTGCATTCGGATATTTTGGACCCCTCCATCACTGTCATTCATCACCCTTTTCCTGGATTTGTCTTTGACCTGAAAACACACACCCTTGCTTGCCCCAGTGCCCTCGCTGGTCCAAGATCGCATTAATGGCGCGTGCGATCCACGACAACATGTTCGCCGTCCCTTGCTTGGAGATGAGAACAAAGTTTCGGGCCATTTATCGCCGAAAAGGAAAAACCGTTCCTGAAAACAAAGAAAAGTTTTGGTCATTTGTTACAGGTCGTTGTCCTCCCATGTCACCATCCTTTGGCCATATGTATCTGCTGGCTTTCCCCCCCTCTGCCCATTGTTTAGTTTTGCAGTGAGGCTGAAGCAAGGTATATACTGCCATAAATAACTGGGCTGCTGTCTGAAGCCTTTTTCTGTGTACCGGAAATAAGAGAAAGATTGGCTCTTGCCTCTTGGACTACTGATGCTGACTGAAGAATTTGCTTGGGATAGTGGTATTTTTTCCTGGTCTCTGATCATGACGTCTATCTACTATTTGCTGCTGGTAGCCTCATTTCTTGCTCGCCCTACAGGAGAAATATTTTTTTCTCCGGATGAAACCAAAAATTGGTTTAGGGCTCGTTTGGAACACATGAATCCAGGCGTAGATTTTTGTTTTCAGAAGCGGATTTTCTGCCAAATTTTGCGATAAATTACCGCTGTTCCAAGCATTCGAGTATTTATATTTGTCTAACGGCCTCTCACGCTTGATACAAACAATATATCGAGGACGGAAGAAGAAAGTTGAGAATAACATAATTTGTTAATCCCTCTGTAAAGAAGTATAAGAGCGTTTAGATCACTATTTCCGGAAATGATGTTGTAGTTGTGAGGGAAGTCCAATAATTATATCGTTTTTTTACGGTCACGACTGTGGAGTGAGCATGGCAATTCACAACAGCGACAGGTGCCTGCACAAGGAGACAATGGACCTTACGTACTGACCAAGATTGGTATTATTTCTAAATCAACAAACCAAAGGTATACCAACAAATTTTAATTATTGGCCTTGACCAGCTGACCACATATATAAAACAAAACAAGAGCATGCGACGAGCTATAGAAACGCTAGACTTATCATACGTTCCATGCATATCCGCTGTAGTTTGTTGATTTGACCAACTCTCTTTTAAGAAATGGCCAAGTGTTCTGGTCTCCCACACATCTCACTACGCTGCATGGAGTACAATAACATAACATAGCCATAATTTACTGCAAACATTGAAAATAGATAGATGGATGCTGAACAATCCAACCTGCCGAGAAAAGAGGCATTGCAAACGAATTATCATGCTGTCACACGCAAAAAGAAGAATTATCATGCCGTCGAAGTGAGCGTCAGTGCATTTTGATACAAAAATTGATGCGATATTAGATAAGGAAAGGCTTGCGCCGGCCACCGTGTGAGGTCTTTCATCCTCAATCTTCTGTGCGCGTTTTTGGCTTTGCGCCTTCTGTTTGTGACGTGACGGTGTTAGATTTCACCCATTTTTTTACCGTGTTTTCGTCTTGATTTTTGGCTTTGCTCCTTTCTTTTCGATTGTGATATTACCGGTTCATTTGTACTTGTAATATAAAACGATTGCGATATCGTCCATGCCGCCTGAGGTCTTCCATTTTTCAAACCTCTGTGCATGTTTTTGGCTTTGCGCCTTCTTCTTGTAGTGTGGTTTGTTGTTTTCTTTTTGTCTGTTTTCTACCGTGTTTTCATCCTGAATTCTGACGTTGTGCCTTCCTTATGGTTGTGATATGACAATCACAGTACTTGTATGATGACACGCTTGTGATATTACATGAGAAATGGGGCGTGTCGACGCCATGTGAGGTCTTTCATTGTCAAACCTCCATGCGTGTTTTCAGCCTTATGTTCCTTCCTTCTGAAGCATGGCGGTACTCAATTTCGCCCGTTTCCATCATGTATTTGTCTTGATTTCTGGCTTTGCACCTTCCTTTCAGTTGTGATACTATCATATTTGACCATACTTGTATGGTGAAACAGTTGCTATATTACATGAGAAATGGCCTGTCAACACCATATGAGATCTTTGATCGTCGATCCTATGTGTGTGTTTCCGGCCTTGTGCCTTCCTTTTCATAACGTGGCAATACTTAAGTTTCTTCGTTTTCATCCCGGTTTCCGACTATAGGCCCTCCTTTATACTCTAACGGGACAAATTCCAAATAACTCGAGTCGACACCACGTTAGTAGGTTTCCACTGCCCTTTCATCTCGGTTTTTGGCTTTCGCCTTCCTCTCCTAGTATGCCGGTACTTAATTTTGTCGGTTTCCACTGCCCTTCCATCCCGATTTCCGGCTTGACGCCCTCCTCTCCTAATACGGTGTCACTTAATTTCGTCAGTTTCGACTGCCCTTCCATCCCGATTTCCGGCTTTCCGCCCTCCTTTCTACTCTACTATAGGGGGGCAAAAAGTTTGGCCACTAATGCTACAAATTAGCCGCTCCCCGTTGCCATTGCCAAAGAGCAGGTGCACCTAACATTTTGTCCAAAGGGGGCAGCCCAACTTGTCCCGTTCCCCTCTCGCGTCGAGGCCAGTCAACACGACCACTCCCGTCAAACCCGGGGCCCACCCCGCGCTCCCACGACCGTCCGATCGTCTCCCCGCACGGATCTCCAGGCGCATCCGACGCCCTCCTCCTCAAAACCCTCACCCACTTTAGCTTCTGGCCTTCTTCTCTCGCCCTCCTTCCACCTTCCCCTCCCCCGAGACCGGCGCCGCCCGATCTCCCGATCTGCTCCTGCCCGCCCCCGCGCGCTCCGGCCCGCCGAGGATCCGCGCGGGGCGCTCCCGATTTGCGGCGCGGGCGGTGTGTTCCTGGATCAGGTGCGCGCTTCTCCGGATTTGTTTGGGAAAATTTCGGTTCTTGGTTCTTGGGGGTGGGGGGATGGGGAATAATGGTGTTTGAATCTTGCGGTTTGGTCGGCGCAGGTGGGCGTGGGGGCGCGCGGGATTCGCGGCCCATGGCCAACCCCGACGACGGCGGCGGGCGCAAGTTCTGGCGCTCCGCGTCGTGGTCGGCGCCCCGGGCCGCCGAGGCGGGGCCGGAGGCGGCGCCGCTCCCGCCCCGGATGGGGCCCCCGCCGCTCACCCCGCGGTCGAAAGGCCGGGCCTGCCTCCCGCCGCTGCAGCCGCTCGCCATCACCCGCCGCAGCCTGGACGAGTGGCCCAAGGCGGGCTCCGACGACGTGGGCGAGTGGCCCAACCCCACCACCCCGGGTGCGTCCAAGGCGGGCGGCGGCGGCCCGGGCTCCGCCAAGCCCGGCGAGGGCCTCCGGCTCGACCTCTCTACCCTCCGCTCGCAGGGCCGCAAGGACCAGATCGCCTTCTTCGACAAGGAGTGCTCCAAGGTGGCCGACCACGTCTACCTCGGCGGCGACGCCGTCGCCAAGAACCGCGACATCCTGCGCAAGAACGGCATCACCCACGTCCTCAACTGTGTCGGCTTCGTCTGCCCCGAGTACTTCAAGTCGGACCTTGTCTACCGCACGCTCTGGCTGCAGGACAGCCCCACCGAGGACATCACCAGCATCCTCTACGACGTGTTTGATTACTTCGAGGACGTGAGGGAGCAGAGCGGGCGCGTGTTCGTGCATTGCTGCCAGGGGGTGTCGCGCTCGACATCGCTGGTGATAGCGTATTTGATGTGGAGGGAAGGGCAGAGCTTCGACGACGCATTCCAGTTTGTGAAGGCTGCCAGGGGGATTGCGAATCCGAACATGGGGTTTGCCTGCCAGCTGCTCCAGTGCCAGAAGCGGGTGCATGCCATTCCTCTGTCCCCAAACTCAGTGCTCAGGATGTATCGGTTGGCACCTCACTCCCCATACGCTCCACTGCATCTAGTGCCCAAAATGCTGAATGAGCCCTCGCCTGCCGCCCTCGACTCTAGGGGTGCATTCATAGTTCATGTGCTCTCGTCGATTTATGTTTGGGTTGGAATTAAATGTGATACAGTAATGGAGAAGGATGCGAGAGCGGCAGCTTTTCAGGTGGTGAGGTATGAGAAGGTGCAGGGGCAGATCAAAGTTGTCAGAGAAGGGTTGGAGCAACCTGAATTTTGGGACGCCTTTTCCAGTGCACCTATTAATTCAGACAGCAAAATGAAGCTTGGCAAGGAGCAGATCGATTCGCCTTCCAGGACTGGCGTGGGAAGCCGGAGAGTGGAATCTTATGATTCTGATTTTGAGCTCGTCCAGAAAGCGATAGCTGGGGGTGTTGTTCCAGCATTCTCGTCTTCTGGTACTGAAGATGAGACCCATCTTCCAGCGAGAGAAAGTAGCTGGAGTTTACTAAGGCGCAAGTTTATCTCGAGATCACTATCTCGAGTTTATTCAGATTCTGCTCTGATAAGGGATTTGGATCCACGGGTACAGCACTTGACTGCAGAGGCATCAATATCACCGCCTTTCCTTTCTCCGAGCTCTTTATCATCAGATTCAACCATTAGTTCAAAGTACAGTTCAGACTCACCCTCCCTGTCACCTTCAACTAGCTCCCCACCGTCACTTGGTCTTTCACCTGCTTCATCTAATTTGCCACACGCTTTGGTGCCATCATCTAGGTCTCCTCTTCGCCAGTCATCTAATGCGGAACATTCAAAGCCTGTCCTGGGATCAATACGCTCTCCGTCCAAGGTCTCATCTATAGCAGAACGAAGAGGAGGATTTTCAGGTCTGAAGCTGCCATCACTCCCAAAGGAGCTAGTATTGCCACCAAGGGCACCATCTATTCACAAAGCAGAGGAAGCCACGGATAAGAGTAATACCAATGGTGTGAAACAGCTTACTGGTGTTTCTTGCCCAGAGAAATGCACCGGAACTAGTTCTACAGCAACTGACAGCAACTCAGAGGCTACTGTCCACGGTGAGACCATATTAATTGAGCATACTAACTCAGAGGCTTGTAATTATGTTCAACTACTAGTCTACCGATGGCCCTGCATGGAGAAGCTGACTGCATTCGCTCGCAAGGATCTTGACCCAAAAACAGTTTTTATTTTTGTTGCTCCTAATGCCAGCAGAAGTGCAGAAGCAGTTAAAACGGTATGCGTATGGGTAGGAGGTGAATATGAGTGTAGCAAAGGTGTTGAAAGTATTGATTGGCAGCAAGTTGCTGGTGATTTTCTTAATCAGAAGGGGTTCAGCAATACTCTTCCTGTTAAGGTGCGTCCATACTATACATATTTATTTTGTGTATTCTGGTCTGCTTGTTAACCTTGTATGTTTAGGTACCACTTGATATTTGTAAATTGTGTAGCAGAAAGAGGACTACCTTTTTAGTTTTTAGGTCATAGTTTTAGATGACTGACTTTATTTAGTGACAACATGCTTGGATATGTTTTCACAACTGCCAAACTTTTGGCAAGTAGCAGTATTTAGTTTAATCCCGGTCTATTGGAATCCAACATTTACTATGGATCATTGCTCATTGTTCTCCTATCTTGAGCCTCTCATCCTTTGTGATTATTGATAGTAGCATTAATGTTTTTTAATTTGGGAAAACAGGCCATATTTTATCCTATTATTGTGTAGTATGATTGTACATAGGCAAATCATTACATGACACATCGCAGAAATGTAATTCTATAATCATTATAAATTGCATTGACGCGTACATTTTGAAGTCCAACCATTGGTAACCAGTAATACCACTAGTTCCACCACCTTATTGATCTTTGAATGCTGTGTCATCCAGATACTTGAATCAGAAAGTCAAACTGTTTTTCCTTCTTTAAGACAAGTACACCATGCTAATGTCTTTTTGGAGCTATCTTTTATCGAAAGTAATCACTAGACAGAGATGTTGGGTATGTTCATATATGGTTATGGATCACAAACTTCACAACCTCATATATGAATAGACTTATGGTTAGCAAGGGAAGTCCCGTCAGTTTACTTCTGTAGCTGGTATGTGTAATTAGCTGGTTATAACCCCTGTTGATCTTTAAACAATACAGGTTTTCAAGGAGCATGAAACCGAGAATCTTTTGGAGGTGCTGGATGCTCGTTAACAGTAGGTCAGGGTATTCTACTAGCTTAACAAACAGCCGCAAACTATCAATTCAATGAAGGCATTTCCTCCAGCATCGCTCCATGTAGTGGCGACTGTCAGGCGAGGTATAAGCCGTGACAACCGTTCCCTCCTGAACATATAGGCTACAGATTCCATTTTAGTAGAACAGATGGATTGGCAATTTGTGCCTTGCCTTTTTTTTTCAGACTTGTTTGTGTCAAAATGGCAGGAGGCTGCCAGAGCGTTGTATCTGTGTGAATTAACACACAGAGATTGGGTTTTGGCGCAACCGGGTGTATATTATCTGCTTCACTGTAATGTAAGCCCATAGGCAGGGAGATGGCTGGTGTCGTTTTTACCCCCTGAAAATCATGTACATCTCAGGGAAGAACAGATTTGTAATCCTCTTGGCCTACAGGTGTCTCTGCTGGTCTTAACTTTTAACATTGAACCCGGCTATTTGCTGTCCTGCTCATGTCGTATTAGCAATGTACTTCCAGACTCTGGTCATATTCATACTTGCTATCATCATACAAAGTTCCCTGTTTCCAAGAAATTGCCATTTAATTTTGTTATAGCTTGTCCTTGTCAAATTCATTCAGCCAATATTCCAAGGAACACTTGCACATAATTTGTGTGCTGATCCTTTCAATTGCTATTCAGTCTTTTTCTTCTTCAATTTGTTAGTGACAGAGAGAGCGTGAACCTCTTTGTGCTTTTCAGAAGCCTTCTTCCGTGTGGTAAAATGGGATAGTGTGGAGGTTGGAGACGACATTAAAATTGGGAAAGCAAAGCAAACACTGGTTCTGGAACATTTTTAGTATTTATTTTAGGAACATAGTTCATGTAAATTAAAGCAATTCAAAACATGTGCTGCCATGCAATTCCAAGAAAACCAAAATTACTTGAACCATCAAAGAATACCAAGGAAGCATTACATTAATATCGGCAAATCTGAACAGTGCCTATCAATTGAACTCCACATGAAACGCAAAACAATAGTACGGACACTAGAACATACTGTAGAAAGTAGATCAAAGCAAAGCAGTACACCAGTCGTGAAGGACATAATTTCTGCATCCACTGCATTACATCAAAGCGGTACACCAGTCGTGAAGGGCATTAATTTCTGCATCCATTTGCATTGCATGGTTGTTGTGTTGAACTATATCCAGTTAAAGACAATGCCCTTTCTCTTTTCTTAAAAGGAGGAGCAGCCAGAAGGAAATGTAGTTGCTTCAATAATTACCAAGAGAAACCTCACCAGGAACTTCGGTAATGGATGCAAAATGGGGGCAATCACTGCATAGTAGACGACTAGTAGTAGCACACATCTTTAGTCTAAGTTTGGGAGGCATCATGGAACGCAACAACACGGTTGACTTGTTTTCCATTGCTTGAAATTTTGTTGACAAGAGTTAGTGTGCCTCGCCTGTTGCTGCATTCTTGTCCCTGCTACACCTAAGACACTTGTCGAGCTCGTACAACGGCAAACATTGTGCACCATAGACCATATAGTTGTTTAACTATATTCCTACTTTTTGTTCTTGTAGTCATCTTCTTTAGTCTCAGTGTCGAGGCTACAGAGGTGGAAACTAAGACAATGGTTAGGGACACTGTCACGGCGGAGAGGGTAAATGACACATGAGTCAGTCAGTAACATCACTATGTACAAACGATCACAGAAAATGAAACATGTTACACAAATCATGAACTCTGGTAAATCATGGAAATTTGCACTCTAGTACCACCATGTAGGAAAATTAGCTATTAAAAATGAAGTTCCCTGCCCCCCAAGCAAGCTCAAGTGGACTCCCCATGTTGACCTGGCCTGCCTTACCACCTTTTTAGGATACAAAATGTCTTTTCCATAGCTCCAATTCCGAAAGTCCTTCACGTCGGACTTGGGACGAAGAGGAAATGTGCACACATAATGAGTAAAATCATCCAATATCACCAAGTAGTATAGATAACCCGTGTTGCTCGCAATCGGGGACGTCCAAACATCACTATGCAATAATTGAAACGGAAAGGTGGAAATATTTGTAGACTTGCTAAAGAGGAGAGGAACGTGCTTGCCAAGACGGCAAGCCTCACAAGTGTGGCCGTCAACCTTATTACATGAGAAAGAAAAACTCTGAAGAATCTGACGCATAACAGTGGAGTTGGGGTGACCGAGGCGGGCGTGCCAAAGATCGACACTAGCGGCGAAGGCGGCGGGACGACGGGTGGTGGTGGCGCCGGAGGGATGCACTGGGTAAAGCTCGTTCGGGCTGTCACATCGGTAGAGTACCATCCGTGTACGGGCGTCCTTCACAGAAAAGCCGATAGCGTCAAATTCAATGGTTATAGGATTCTCACGAGCAAGACGACGAACAGAAACTAGATTAGTGACTAAGTTAGGAGACACAAGAATATTAGACATGTTAACGGGAGTAGAAGTAGAAGGAAACGACATATGACCGACATGTGTAATGGGTAGAGAGGAGCCGTTACCAACGGTGATGCGAGTGGGAGTATGAACAGGAGTGGCAGGCGTGAGGTTACCAAGATGAGCAGTCATGTGAGCGGTGGCGCCCGGGTCCATGTACTAGTCACCACCGCCATCGTAGGAACTCGGTCACGGGGCGGAGTGCAGGGCGCCCCTGCGACGGTTGCCGCGGCGTCTGTTGCTGCTTGCGGCCGCCCCTGCGACGGTTGCCGCGGCGCTCGCCACATGGCTGCTGGGGGGCAGCGGGAGGGGCGGGGGGGGGGGGGGGGGGGGCAGGGGGAAGTGCCCCGGAGGCGCGGGCGGCGGCGGCTGCTGGCGCGGCGCGGGTGGGGCGCCACGGGAGGTGCCGGCGGCGAGGGCGTGATACTGCACGCGCTTCTTGATCCCCTTCATCCGGCGCTCCTCCAACCACAAGTACGCCACGAACTTGAGGAAGGAGGGCTCCGGCATCAAGGTGAGGTTGGAGGCGGCGTTGTCGAAGTCCTCGCTGAGGCCGGCGGTGAGCGTGCTGAGGAGGAGGTCGTCATCAATCTTGGCGCCAATGTCGCGGAGCTCATCCGCCAACGTCTTCAGGCGGCGGCAGTAGTCATCAATGGATTGTTCATCCTGGTGACAGTAAAAAAATTTCTGTTGCAAAAAAACGTGGCGCTGAAGCTTGTTGTCGGTGAAGAGGCCATTCAGCTTGACCCACAAGGCGCGGGCATCGTCGCCGGCGCTCACGACCGTGTGGAACAGGTCCTTGGAGATGGTGGTGAAGAACCACCGGATGATGATGGCATCGACCGCGGTCCACTCGGCGTCATCCATCATGGCGCGGGAGTCAACAGTGCCATCCACATGATCCACGAGGTTATTCTCGCGGAAGAGGAGCGTGAAGTATGTTTTCCACGCAAAGTACGTGGAGTTGGAGGCGTCGAGGACGACGGGGACGCGTGCGTGGACGTTGATGTCGCGGATTCAGTAGGGTCGACGACGAAGGGGTTGGGGTAGGTGGAGGCGTTGGACGACATGGCGGCGAAGCGGTGGTGAAGGGGGCGGCGCGGCGGGGTTGGGAAGGCGCAGCGGGTTGGGAAGGGCGACGCGGCGGGGAGATGGGTGGCGGCGGCAGCGTGGGGCTACGGCGGCGGCTAGGGCTAGGGTTAGCGGAAGTTGGAGGATCGACTTGCGATAGATACCATGTAGAGAATGATTTGGTGCATCAATAATTAATTGATCGTGCACTAGGCACATATATATAGGTATAAGGGGTGCGACCGGTGTCTTATCTCCAAAGATACAAGTAAATACGGAGGGAGAGAGACACTATAGATGCGGCATACAAAACTCAGACCTACGTATATCAATGTTGGGGATATCGCTTATCGAAAACTTATCGGTCAACCCATGATAAAGGGTAAATCGGCCAGTTTATCGGCATATTGGCCGATTTATCGCCATATCAGTTGATTTATCGGCCGATTTATCTTATCGTCCAGACAACGGTAAACGATAAATCGACCGATTTATCGGAATATCGGAAGATATCTTGAACAGTGACGTATATGTACACATGTTGAACAGGGGCGTTGGTTTCGGATAAAAATGATGATACATACGACCTCAATGATAAATTTATGCATTCCGGTGAAAACACAAAATCTCTAATCAAGCTATGACGACACACATCTGCGTCGTGTCTTTGCTGAAGATGATGGATTAAAACTTGGATTTGAAGATGAGAGTCCGTGTCAGCACTAATCTTGACGACTGCGTCGAGCGGCAAGCTGGCCGAGTCGCGTTGGTGCGTGAGCGGCGGCCGGGCCGTTGCGTAGCTACATGCATATTTGTTTTGCTGGGTCAAGCGGCTGTTGTGGAGATGCAGCATAGGCATAGGACGTGTGCGCGTGTGTATATACTGTGTTAGCTAGTGCGTGCGTGCGCGGGGTGGCCCTGATGTGTGTGGCCGTGTGCTATTTAACCAGCTACGTGAGGGCGGCCAGGAGCGAGAAATGTAGGCCGTGTTTGGTTGCCGTCGTTTATAATGCCCGTGTTGCATACATATCTCCACTCGGCCTGGCTTTATAAAAACAGCCTCATATGCGATATCTACGACTTGTTTAGTTGTCTGCATATGGACTGCCTGCATTAGGAGATCAATTATGACACGTTGTTTAGTTGCCCACATATGTCTCGGCGCATGCAACTACACGATGTTTGGTTGCCCGCATGTGGTATGATTAAAAGCTAGCATTGCACTTAGCACACAGGATTAAGAGATAGCAGCGGAAGTGGGAGAAGAAATGCAGTGTGTGTCGGACCATGGCGACTGTGGTGGATAGTGGCCGTGGCGCCGTGTTCGACATGCCGAGCATGGAGTCGTGGACGAGCGACCCCGTCGGCGGCACGACGAGCGACACCGGCGAACTAGTTGCGGTGCTCGCACAAAGACAGTGGACAGAGGAGGAGAATGCAGTGCTCACGCCATGGTATCGTCGGTGCAGTGGACGAGAGAGGAGGCCGAGATGATTGACGTCGGAGACGACTCCAATGTAGTAGGGCGAGAGGGAGGAGGCCAAGATGATCGACCCCGTCGGCGGCGCGACGAACTGCAGTGTGCACGAAGGCAGAGGACACAAGAAAGCAGTGTGCGTGCCATTGCAGCGTCGGTGCAGTAGGAGGACGATAGAGAGTAGGCCGAGATGAGCGACGCTGGAAACAACTCTAATGTTGTAGGACATGGGCAAGGAGATCAAGGGAAAGGGCTTCGGCGTCGAGAGAAACAAAAAGGAGAGCTCTGAGTAGAGGACAGAGAAGCTCAACATGGCGGCGTCAGTGCAGTAGACTGCTGTTAAAAGAGAGATGAAGCTACCATCGTCGAAACCAAAAACTTACAACACGAATGTTGTGAGGGACTGCGAGATTAGGCTGCTGGTCAAAGGAAATTTCAAATGATTGATCGTGCGCGATGAATCTGACAAAATTTGTCCAGAATAGCTTCAAACGGGAACACGAGATTAAGAACTTACGGTCGACGAAACTACAAACCGATCGCCTGAATGGAACCGTAGCATCGAGATGCATCTTTTTCGTGTAGATCTTACTTCGAATCGAAGCATCATTGTGTAGATCAAAAAGAGGAGATTAGACAAAAGCTTACTGAAAGGTTGAAGAAGACCTCATGTAATCACCTCGCATCTCTCCCGTCTCCACTCGTGCAAGGGCCCGCTCGCTAGCACTCCCCTGGGCCTGGCTCGCGAGAAACTGCCGATTCGAGTGTTTCCAGCGAGCCAGGCTCTGGGCTATTTTAAGAAGCGTGTGGTGCAGGCCCAACAGTGAAAACGGGCAACCAAACAGGCTTCTTTCTTCCCGCGCGGGCCTGGTTGACCCCATGCGGGCAACCAAACACGCCCGTAGTCGCATGTGTGCGCATGTGTTCTCAGCGGTGGTCTGTGCCACAGAGTTTGTGCTAAAGAAAACTGAAGCCGTTCGTCGGCGAGGCGCCGTTCGTGTGGCGTGGTGTATGTCGCCGGAAAACTTTGTGTCAAGTGTCCTCCTCCTTCCACCTTCGTCCGAGCGAGAGAGAGGGGTTCATTCGGCATTCATGTCGCCGGAGGCTACTTGGCGTTCGTCGCCGAACCAGGTTTGTTCCGACAGTTCGGTGTTCAACCTTGTATTGGACTCATCTTCATTAGTGCACGTGCGGTGATTTCTTTTTAAAAGTGTAGTCTAAGAGTTGTGTATTTTTTGTTTTTATGTCGTCTTATAACATATGGTTAGTGGTTATCCGGTGAAGTTAGTGTCGCGAGGCATGTATCCTTGGACTTGCTTTTCATTATTTTCAAGTCAATGTTGTTCGGCTGCTGGATTTTTGCATTCTTAATAATATATGGCTGCATGAAATGCCCTTATGCAGAGGGTGGGGTTATCCCCCTTTCGGAAAAAACTTTTGGTGATGAAGCACGTCGACCGAATTTGCTTTTCAAAGGTCTTGTTCAGCATGGTAAAACGGGACAGTACACAGATGGGGCATTTCCTTTTTTTTTGCGACTGAGATGGGGCATTTCCGAAAGGCGAAAGCTCACTTATCTTACAAACACGGCTAACAACATAATCCAAAACAGAGAATGTTGATGTGGCCTGCCTAGCTCACTAGGCTAGCATTGGAGTCCTTTCGTCCAAGTGAGTTCCTTTTATCTCCAACGGCAGGACGAAAGCGGTTCAGACTTCAGACACAATGCACCTCCATAGTGGATAAGTGCACATAGGTCTCGAGGTACATTAATTTTTGCATCCATTACATGGTTGTTGCATTGAACTACAACCAATATGATGGTGCCCTTACTCTTTCTTATAAGGAGCAACAGCCCAGAGGTAAAGATTGTTGCTTCAATAAAGTTGAGAAACCTCAACATGAACTTTGGCAAAGAGGAGACAGTTAACCTGGACTGTCTTTGCTAATGGATTTGAAACTGGGCAGCCACTCTGTAGTAGTAGTGCACATTTCGGGTCAGAGTTTGGGAGGCATCGTGGAAGGCAGCACCACCAGGTTGCCCTTTTTGACCGCTGATGTCCATATTGACCCAGGGTAGTGCCTAGCCTGTTGCTAGCTTATTGTCTCACGCCGCGCAGCGGAGAGTCTTTCAGATTCCATTTAGTAGAATGTCGGTAGCTTCCTGTCTCATGTCACACACCGGAGAGTTCTTCAGATTCAATTTAGTAGAATGTTGCTAGCTTTCTGTCTCATGTTGCGCACGGGAGAGTTCTTCAGATTCCATTTCATAGAACAGATGGATTGACAATTTGTGTGCCTTTTTATTTTTGACTTGCCGGTGTAGAAATGGCAGGAAGCTGCCACAACTTTGTATCTGTGTCAATTGGGTCAATTAACACACACAGATCAGGTTTTGGCGCAACTGGGTTTATATTATCCGCTCCACCTTTTTGTTGTTGTTGAAAAACTGATAGGAGCGCTGCCTTTTCATTATGAAGAGGTAAATATGTACAATGTGGCATGTTTTAATGGGAACATACCGAAAACACCAAGATCCGAAGGATCACATAGAACACCGCATGCTAACTAATAAATTTGGATCACTCTTGGCCAAAAGGCCAGATGCCAAAAGGCCAGATCGCGCTGAGTGGTCTCCTTGAAGGCGAGGTGGGCCACCTCGATGTAAGTCAATTTTGTGCCTTCGAATATATGTCGGTTCCTTTCCTTTCAGCATTCCACATTATATAAAATGAAGCAGACACTGAGCCGCCTTCTGAGATTGTTGTTAGTATGCTTGAGGCCATCATCTCACCAGGTGTCGATTGGAGCGGAAGCGGCAATTGGAGCGAACGTAAATGGCTTGTTTGAGCCGTGCCCTCTCCCTAGCTCGCCGGAGCGCTCTCTCTCTCTCTGTCACCTCTCCCTGGTCACACACCGAAGACATGATAGAGGAAGAAGAAGAACGTGAACGGCTTGTTCGAGCCGTTTCCCGGCGCACAAACGCCTGCCGCAAGGACGGCCTTTTACTCCCTCGAGCACGTACTCGAGCTGCTACACTTGTTACAACGGTCACCGCACACCTTTATACCCGAGCCAGCGCCTTGGGCACGCACCACGCCTCCATTCGCCGATCATGGCCACGGTCTGCCTGCTCTGGCCATGCCCGTGGCACGCTCGGATGCGTGCGACTCGCGGCGAGCTCCAACAAAACGCCCACGATCTCACTGTGCGGCTCACCAACAACCTAGGCCTACACACACGGTGTACACATACACAGACACCCCCGTGCATCACACGCACGCACACACCCACACTTGCCATGGATCCGACGCGTCCTGGTCTACACCCGACGCGTTCGAGGTCCGCACACGCACGCACCCGACTCGTCCCGCAGTGGCTTATTGCCAACATTTACCCCCTAAGCCACGGCTCAGAGGAATGCGGCTCCTCGACATCGATGTACGCCAGAAGAGCTCGCTCCGCCACCGCCTTCCTCGGCCTTGTTACAGTCCCGCTTGAAATGGCCGAGCTGCCCGTAGTTGTAGCAGCGGCCGTGCCGTTTCCCGCCGCCGCTCGATGTCCTGCTGCCCGCTCCATCGTCGTCATGGTCATCGAAGCTGCCTTCGCCCTGCTTTGGCCATCACGCCGCCCACTGAGCCGCGGTGAGCATGAGCTGCTCGCCTGCCCGCTCGCCACCGGCCTATGCACGCCGCCTCGTCCGCTCCTCGAAAGCTTTCAGACGCCCGAGGGCCTCCTCCAAGGGCATCTCCTCGACATCGCAGAACTGCTTGATGCCGGCCACCGCAGTGTACAACCGGTCCGGCAAGGTGTCGAGCAGCTTCTTCACCATGGTTGCGTTGTCGAGTGTCGCCCGAGCACCGCGTACCTTGCCGGCATGCTACTCACCTTGCCGGCATACGCGTCAAGCTCGTCACCGTCCTCCATCCGCAGACGGTCAAACTCGCCGCGGAGAGTCGCGAGCTGCGCCACTCACACCCGATCGGCGCTGACAAAGCACACTTTGAGGGAGTGCCTCTAACACCCTGAGACCATTGCGCCAGGTGTCTTCCAGTTATTCACCGTCATTGCCATGTCATTTGCTTGCGTGTTTCACTTTGCCATGTCATCATGTGCATTTCATCTACATGTTTTTGAAAACTTGCATTCGGTCTTTTTCTCCTTTGTCCGTTTCGGAATCCCACTCACATGCACCCGCCGCACCTTTCAGATCTCATTTCGTGAGCGGGAGAAAAATGTTCTCAGAATGGGCCGAGAGTTGACAAGTGGTCTTGATATTTCACCGGTAGACCGCCTATCAAATTTCGTTCCATTTGGAGGTCGTCTGATCCCCCAATGGTTAACCGCATTAACCGCGGGACCCCTTTCTCTTTGCAGCCCAGCACCCCTCCACAACAGCCCACTAGCCCATCTAAACCCACTCCATGCTCTTCGCCATTGGATCATGATCGTGTGGGCAAAAACCGCACCTCAATAGCCCTGTCCTAGCTCCCTCTGCCTATAAATAAGCACCCCCTCCATTTTCGGGCAAACCCTAGATCAAATCCCCCTCCTTCGTGTCGGACACGTCCGCCGACGGCCGGACGCAGTCAACCAGAGGCCGCCACGTGGCTCCGCCAGCCTGCTCTCTCCTCCCCGCCGCGGCGGCCCGTGGAACCCGGATGGGCCCGCCCCAGGCTAGATTGGGCTTGAGCCGCGCCCCGCTGCCAGCTCCTCCGCCGCCCGCGCGTCTCCACTGCGCGCCCGCCGCCTGCGCCACCACCGCCGCCGCCAGCCTCCACCGTCGCCAACCCGCCGCCGCCCGCTGCCGTCCACGTCGCGCTCCACCGCAGCTTGTCGGCCCCGCCACCTCCTCCTCATCGCGCCGCCCCTCGCTGGCCTCCTCCCCGCGCCTCGCCGGAGCCGGAGCTCGCTGGAGCCCTCGTCGCCGGATCTGTGGGGTGGGACGAGATCCACCACTCCCCCGAACCAAACACGTCGCCCGTCCCGGATCTCCTCGTCCCGCTCCATCCCGTCCACATTTTCCCGAGGGTAAAATTCTTCTAAGTCCCTGTTTTCCAACGATATGTGTGCAAGTTTGTATGGCTATAACTTCGTGCATGTTGGTCTGATTGGGGTGAATGATATGTAAAAATGTTGATCTCTGAATGCTCTAGACGATGGTGTAGTTTGCATGCATTTTACTGTTCATATTGATGCCTTAATCATCGTTGCAAAAGTGCTAAATGATATAATCTGCTGGAGATTCCCGTAACTTGCCTATTTGTCATTTTCATAGCATTTCTTGTGATTTTCTTTTGAGCATCATGCCAACATGTTTTAGGAGCATAATCATGCCATTTTTGTAGTGGCGCAATCCATGTATTTGTATATGCCCTGTGGTGACTAGGACAAGCTTGTGAATTAGGGTACTTGCTCTTGTTGATTTTAGTGACTTAGAGTTTTGCTAAGTCTGAATTTGCTATATTATGTTGCCATATTAACTTGATGCTACTAGTGAATCCTTGCATATTTGGGAGATGCTCAGTAAGGATGTTTTTTTTCATGTTACACTCTATCCATCCATGCCCTTGTTTGCAATTCTGGCCCGCTGTAGGTTGTCATTACAATGCTCTCAAATTGCTAAATAATGCTTCTGTCAGTCTGTTATCAGTAAGTTCATTTTTGCCATGTGAATAGCTAGTGTTCGATGCATCCTATCACCATGCTCTTGCCATGAGTAGCTGTACAGACATGTCATCTTGCTGTTGGTAATATTCACATGCCATGAAATGCCTTGATATGAGTTTCATTAGCTTGCAAACATGCCTACTTGTTGCTATTCCTGCCATGTCCAGTAAATTCCACGAAGTCTGTGAGTCTGTTATGATTTGCATTCTTGCCATGATGTTTTGGGCATGTTCTAGAGTTTACTAGTAGTAGCTCAGTGATCATGTTTTGTAGCGCTCTAATTGTACATGCTTGCCATGCCCTTTGATGCCATAAAATGTTCCTGTAGCATATACTTTTGTTGTCTCAAATATGCATCATGAATCTGATTTCAGCTTTGCTCTGTTTTCACCAAGTCTGAGAATCTATTATAACTTGCAATCTTGTCTTGATGAATGCCATTGATAGAGGGGTTATATGGAGATTCTTAGTAAGCATGTTTTGCCATATTTAACCCGTACTTTAATTCCATGCTTTTGTTTTCTATGATCTTGCACTGTATCAACATTGTTTCATGCCTCCAACATGTCAACATGTTATTCCTGCTCACACGTATGCCCAGTTTTTCACTAAGTCTTAATCTGTGTTATAAAGTTGCTTTTTTGCATTGATCTCATTTGATTAATCCTGATGCCTATGAACCTGAATCTTCATGCTATTTAAGGACGTAATCTGTACTTTGAGTGCATATCAAGTTTGTGTCCATATGTTTCCTGTAGCATGTTATTTCCTTGATTGCAAAGTGTTTAGTTGCTATTTTGAGCAGATTGTGTTTGAAACTTATATGGAGTGTATGTGTTGAACAGTGGCTCCATTTGGAGCATGCTCTACATGAAACTTGCTTGGTTTTGCATGTAGTTTCATCATGGCATGTTGCATCCATGCTCTGGAGTGCTTGTGATTGTGTTTTGCTTGCATTTGCATCAATGCCATGTTTAACTTGTTTTGCTCATATCTTCTAGGTCGTAGCTCCGAATTAAATGAACCTTATATGTAACTTGACTAGGAAGATGCGTAGATCATCTTGGTGCACTTTAACTTAATGTTTTGTTCAGATCAGTACCAAATTCGAAATTTGCATATGGGGAGTTTTCAGAATTGTTATATGTTGTTTCCGGCCTCATTTAAACTTGCTTTGATGTGTTGTTCTTGTATGCATCATCTCTTGCCATGAGTAGCGTCATGTAGCCTTATCATGCATCATACTTGGTTGAGCATCATGTCATGTTTATGTGTTGCGTGTTTACCATGTTCTTTGCTTCTTTCCGGTTGTGCTCCTTCTCGATAGTTCCTGTTTCGTTGCGATCATGAGGATTCGTTCGACTACTCCCGTTCGTCTTCTTCATGGACTCGATCTTCTTCCTAGCGGGATTTCAGGCAAGATGACCGTCACCTTGGATCTTACTACTATCTTTGCTATGCTAGTTGTCTCGATGCTATCGCTATGTCGCGCTACCTACCACTTGTTTATCAAGCCTCCCAAATTGCCATGATAGCCTCTAACCTTTTCCATCATCCTAGCAAACCATTGTTTGGCTATGTTACCGCTTTGCTCAGCCCCTCTTATAGCTTTGCTAGTTGCAAGTGCAGTTGCAGGTTGTTCCATGTTGGGACATGGATATCATGGATATCATAGGATATCACAATATCTCTTATTTAATTAATGCATCTATATACTTGGTAAAGGGTGGAAGGCTCGGCCTTTTGCCTAGTGTTTTGTTCTACTCTTGCCGCCCGAGTTTCCGTCATACCGGTGTTATGTTCCTTGATTTTGCGTTCCTAACATGATCAGGGTTTATGGGCCCCTCTTGACAGTTCATTTTGAATAAAACTCTTCCAGCAAGGCCCAACATTGGTTTTACCATTTGCCTAATAACAACTAAAACTTGCATAGGGACTTTCTGGACCCCGAGGACTTAACAAACCCTCGGACCAGTGCTCCTCATGAGTGCTGGTCCAAACTAGAGCACCTTGCGGCGCCCCCTTGGCAACTTGGGTCTCAGCCAACCGCAAGCTTCGCTCATTCGGCTATGGCCTGAGACGAGATACGCATGGCTACTATCAGGGTGTCGGCACGCCGGGAGGTCTTGCTGGTTTTGTTTTACCATTGTCGAAATGTCTTGTGCACCGGGATTTCGAGTCAGATCGGAGGGTCCTGAGATGGAGGATTGTCTCCGCGGATCGTGAGCTTGTCATGGGCTAAGTTGGGACACCCCTGCAGGGTATAAACTTTTGAGAGCCGTGCACGTGGTTATGTGGCAGATGGGAATTTTTAATATCCTGTTGTAGTGGACTTGAACTAAACTCAATTTAAAATACATCAACCATGTGCGTAACCGTGACTGTCTCTTTTCGGGTGCGTTTGAGAAGATAACACAGTGGGGTTATGTTTGAATGTAAGTAGTTCAACATCACTTCTTGATCACCACTAGTTTGCGACTGTTGCGTAGTTTCTCATATTATTCTTGTACTCGTAAGTTAGCCACCATACAATGCTTAGTCGCTTGCTGCAACCTCTTCTTCTTCTTCTTCTTCTTCTTCTTCTTCTTCTTCTTCTTCTTCTTCTTCTTTTTCTTCTTCTTCTTCTTCTTCTTCTTCTTCTTCTTCGATTGAGGGATAGGTTCCTGGTCGGCAAACTGTGCTAGCAGGGTGGATGTTGTTTGAGCTTTTGTTTGTGTTACATCTATAGTCAGATGTTGTTCTCATGTATGATGTATTGATGTATTCATGTGGCATTATATGTCTTTGTATGTATCCCCAACTATTATGTAATGGTACGATGTAATGATATCCACCTTGCAAAGCGTCTTCAATATGCGGCTCTATCCTTGGTGGGACCTTTGAGTTCCTCTCGGATAGGATTGTATATTGGGCGTGACAGTGCCATACCCCCTTCACCGTGGGCTTCGTCGGCACCTGCACCAGCACCTCCTCTGACAGTGTGCCCAGTAGCATCGCCCGCGCCGTCTTGCTCTTGCCGGCGTCGATCACTGCACCCTCCGCCGACGCAACCACACCCCATAGCCCCTGGGCATCAAGGATCGCCTCCACCTTGATTGCCCAGGAGGTGTAGTTGGTCGGCGACAATAGCAGGACCGGCAACGACAATGCGCTAGTGCCACCAGCATCGTGCGAGACAAGCGCCATGTCCGCCGGCGATCACCTCCGCAAAACTGACTCTGATACCAACTGTTGGAGCGTGGCCTCGCCATAGCTCGCCGGAGCTCTCTCTCTCTCTCTGTCACCTCTTTCTGGTCACACACCAAAGATAGAACGGAGGAAGAAGAAGAAAGGAAGGACACACTGGAGTTTCCTGGCACATGAGCACCCGCCGCGACGACGGCCTTTTGCTCCCTCGAGCACGTACTCGAGCTGCCACACTTGTTACAACGTTCACCGCACACCTTTATACCCGAGCCAGCACCCTGGGCATGCACCCATGCCTCCACTCGTTGATCGTGGCCACGCTCCATCCACTCTGGCCGCGCCCGTGGCGAGCTCCAACAGAATGCCCACAATCTCACCGCGCAGCTCGCCAACAACCTAGGCCTACACGCACACGCACGGTGTACACATACACGGACACCCCCGTGCACCACATGCCTGCGCACACCCACACTTGCCACGGACCCGACGTGTCTTGGTCCGCACCCGACGCATTCGGCGCGTGCACACGCACGCGCCCGACGCAAACCCGACTCGTCCCGCCGTGGCTTATTGCTAACACGGCTTTGCACTCAAGTCATAACAAGGTGTCGGATTGCTGAAGTGATTTCAAGGGTGCTAAGGCAAAGCTAGCATACAGGGTCATGCGGCCAGCCACGCTTTGCGAGCAGATCTGCTGTTAGGAACTTAGGATCCTGCTATGGAGGACCAGACAGGAGAAAAGCTTGCACTTCCAAACTATGTCACTTGAGAACCCTTGGTAAAAGCTTAGGAATTGCGCCAAATAGGTCGAGCCAGTCGAATATTCGTGTTGGGGAACATAGTAATTTCAAAAAAAATTCCTACGCACACGCAAGATCATGGTGATGCATAGCAACGAGAGGGAAGAGTATCGTCTACGTACCCTCGTAGACTGTAAGCGTAAGCATTATAACAACGCTGTTGATGTAGTCGTACGTCTTCATGATTGACCGAGCTAGCACCGAAGGTACGACACCTCCGCGATCTGCACACGTTCAGCTCGGTGACGTCTCGTGAACTCACGATCCCGTAGAGCTTCAAGGGAGAATTTCGTTAGCACGACGGCGTGATGATGGTGATGATGATGCTACCTAAATAGGGCTTCGCCTAAGCACCGCTACGATATAACCGAGGTGGATTATGGTGGAGGGGGGCACCGCACACGGCTAAAAGATCAATGATCAACTTCTGTGTCTATGGGGTGCCCCCGCCCCCGTATATAAAGGAGTGGAGGAGGGGGAGAGGCCGGCCCATCTAGGCGCGCCCCAAGGGGAGTCCTACTCCCACCGGGAGTAGGACTCCAACCCTTCCAAGAGTAGGAGTAGGAGAGAGGGGGAAGGAAAGGGGGTCGCCGCCCCCCTCCTTGTACAATTCGGACTAGAGGGGGAGGGGGCGCGCGGCCTGCCCTAGCCGCCCTTCCTCTTATCCACTAAGGCCCAATAGGCCCATTACACTCCCCGGGGGGTTCCGGTAACCACCAGGTACTCCGGTATTTGTCCGAACTTGCCTGGAACCCTTCCGAAATCCAAACATAGTCATCCAATATATCGATCTTTGTCTCTCGACCATTTCGAGACTCCTCATCATGTCCGTGATCATATCCGGGACTCCGAAGTGCCTTCAGTACATCAAAAAAATAAACTCATATTACCGATCATCACCGAACGTTAAGCGTGCGGACCCTACGGGTTCGAGAACTATGTATACATGACCGAGACATGTCTCCGGTCAATAACCAATAGCGGAACCTGGATGCTCATATTGGCTTCTACATATTCTACGAAGATCTTTATCGGTCAAACCGCATAACGGTATGCGTTGTTCCCTTTGTCATCGGTACGTTACTTGTCTGAGATTCGATCATCGGTATCTCAATACCTAGTTCAATCTCGTTACCGGCAAGTCTCTTTACTCGTTCCGTAATGCTACATCCCGTAGCTAACTCATTAGCTACATTGCTTGCAAGGCTTATTGTGATGTACATTACCGAGAGGGCCCAGAGATACCTCTCCGACAATCGGAGTGACAAATCCTAATCTTGATCCATGCCAACTCAACAAACACCATCGGAGACACATGTAGAGCACCTTTGTAATCACCCAGTTACGTTGTGACGTTTGGTAGCACACAAAGTGTTCCTCTGGTATTCGGGAGTGGCATGATCTCATAGTCATAGGAACATGTATAGTTATGGAGAAAGCAATAGCAACAAACTAAACGATCATTGTGCTAAGCTAATGGATGGGTCAAGTCAATCACATCATTCTCTAATGATGTGATTCCGTTAACAAAATGAAAACTTATTTCTATGGTTAGGAAACATAACCATCATTGATTCAATGAGCTAGTCAACTAGAGGCAAACTAGTGACACTCTGTTTGTCTATGTATTCACACATGTAATAAGTTTCCGGTTAATACGATTCTATCATGAATAATAAACATTTATCATGATATAAGAAAATATAAATAACAACTTTATTATTGCCTCTAGGGCATATTTCCTTCAGCCTCCCACTTGCACTAGAGTCAATAATCTAGATTACATTGTAATGATTCTACCCATGGAGTCTTGCTGCTGATCATGTTTTGCTCGTGAGAGAGGCTTAGTCAACGGGTCTGCAACATTCAAATCTTTATGTATCTTGCAAATCTCTACGTCTCCCTCCTTGAATTGATCGCAAATGGAATTGAAGCGTCTCTTGATGTGCTTGGTTCTCTTGTGAAATTTGGATTCCTTTGCCAAGGCAATTGCATCAGTATTGTCACAAAAGATTTTCATTGGACCCGATGCACTAGGTATGACACCTAGATCGGATATGAACTCCTTCATCCAGACTCCTTCATTTGCTACTTCCGAAGCAGCTATGTATTCCGCTTCACACATAGATCCCGCCACAACGCTCTGCTTGGAACTACACCAACAGACAGCTCCTCCATTTAATAAAAACACGTATCCGGTTTGTGACTTAGAGTCATCCGGATCAGTGCCAAAGTTTGCATCGACGTAACCGTTTACGACGAGCTCTTTGTCACCTCCATATACGAGAAACATATCCTTTGTCCTTTTCAGGTATTTCAGGATGTTCTTGACCGCTGTCCAGTGATCCATTCCTGGATTACTTTGGTAACTCCCTGCTAAACTTTTAGCAAGGCACACATCAGGTCTGGTACACAGCATTGCATACATGATAGAGCCTATGGCTGAAGCACAGGGACCACCTTTAATTTTCTCTCTATCTTCTACAGTGGTCAGGCATTGAGTCTGACTCAACTTTACACCTTGTAATACAACCAAGAACCCTTTCTTTGCCTGATCTATTTTGAACTTCATCAAAACTTTATCAAGGTATGTGCTTTGTGAAAGTCCAATTAAGCGTCTTGATCTATCACTACAGATCTTGATGCCCAATATATAAGCAGCTTCACCGAGGTCTTTCATTGAAAAATTCTTATTCAAGTATCCTTTTATGCTATTCAGAAATTCAGTATCATTTCCGATCAATAATATGTCATCTACATATAATATCATAAATGCTACGGAGCTCCCACTCACTTTCTTGTAAATATAGGCTTCTCTAAAAGTCTGTATAAAACCATATGCTTTGATCATACTATCAAAGCGTATATTCCAACTCCGAGAGGCTTGCACCAGTCCATAAATAGATCGCTGGAGCTTGCACACTTTGTTAGCACCTTTTGGATCGACAAAACCTTCTGGTTGCATCATATACAACTCTTCTTTAAAATATCCATTAAGGAATGCAGTTTTGACATCCATTTGCTAAATTTCATAATCATAAAATGCGGCAATTGCTAACATGATTCGGACGGACTTAAGCATCACTATAGGTGAGAAGGTCTCATCATAGTCAACTCCTTGAACTGGTCGAAAACCTTTCGCAACAAGTCAAGCTTTGCAGATAGTAACATTACCGTCAGCGTCAGTCTTCTTCTTGAAGATCCATTTATTCTCTATGGTCTGTCGATCATCGGGCAAGTCAACCAAAGTCCATACTTTGTTCTCATACATGGATCCCATCTCAGATTTCATGGCTTCAAGCCATTTTGTGGAATCTGGGCTCATCATCGCTTCCTCATAGTTCGTAGGTTCGTCATTGTCAAGTAACATGACTTCCAGAACAGGATAACCGTACAACTCTGGTGCGGATCTTACTCTGGTTGACCTACGAGGTTCGCTAGTAACTTGATCATAGGTTTCATGATCATCATCATTAGCTTCCTCACTTACTGGTGTAGGAATCTCTGGAACTGATTTCAGTGATGAACTACTTTCCCATAAGGGAGAAGGTACAATTACCTCGTCAAGTTCTACTTTCCTCCCACTCACTTCTTTCGAGAGAAACAACTTCTCTAGAAAGGATCCATTCTTAGCCACGAATATCTTGCCTTCGGATATGTGATAGAAGGTGTACCCAACAGTCTCCTTTGGGTATCCTATGAAGACACATTTCTCCGATTTGGGTTCGAGCTTATCATGTTGAAGCTTTTTCACATAAGCATCACGGCCCAAACTTTCAGAAACGACAACTTGGGTTTCTTCCCAAACCACAGTTCATAAGGTGTCGTCTCAACGGACTTAGATGGTGCCCTATTTAATGTGAATGCAGCTGTCTCTAAAGCGTAACCCCAAAACGATAGCGGTAAATCAGTGAGAGACATCATAGATCGTACCATATCTAGTAAAGTACGATTATGGCATTCGGACACACCATTACGCTGTGGTGTTCCGGGTGGCGTGAGTTGCGAAACTATTTTGTATTGTTTCAAATGAAGACCAAACTCATAACTCAAATATTCTCCTCCACGATCAGATCGTAGAAACTTTATTTTCTTGTTATGATGATTTTCCACTTCACTCTGAAATTCTTTGAACTTTTCAAATGTTTCAGACTTATGTTTCATCAAGTAGATATACTCATATCTTCTCAAATCATCTGTGAATGTGAGAAAATAACGATACCCGCCACGAGCCTCTATATTCATCGGACCACATACATCAGTATGTATGATTTCCAACAAATCTGTTGCTCACTCCATTGTTCCGGAGAACGGCGTTTTAGTCATCTTCCCCATGAGGCATGGTTCGCAAGTACCAAGTGATTCCAAAAGCCCATCAGAATGGAGTTTCTTCATACGCTTTACACCAATATGACCTAAACGGCAGTGACACAAATAAGTTGCACTATCATTATCAACTCTGCACCTTTTGGCTTCAATACTATGAACATGTGTATCACTACTATCAAGGTTAATAAAAATAGACCAGTCATCAGGGGTGCATGACCATAAAAGATATTAATCATATAAATAGAATGACCATTATTCTCTGATTTAAATGAATAACCGTCTCGCATCAAACAAGATCTAGATATAATGTTCATGCTCAACGCTGGCACCAAATAACAATTATTTAGGTCTAATACTAATCCCGAAGGTAGATGTAGAGGTAGCGTGCCGACGACGATCACATCGACTTTGGAACCATTTCCCACGCGCATCGTCACCTCGTCCTTAGCCAATCCTCACTTAATCCGTAGTCCCTGTTTTGAGTTGCAAATGTTAGCAGCTGAACCAATATCAAATACCCAGGCACTACTGTGAGCATTAGTAAGGTACACATCAATAACATGTATATCAAATATACCTTTCACTTTGCCATCCTTCTTCTCCACCAAATACTTGGGGCAGTTCCGCTTCCAGTGAACAGTTCCTTTGCAGTAGAAGCACTCAGTCTCAGGCTTAGGTCCAGACTTGGGTTTCTTCACTTGAGCAGCAACTGGCTTGCTGTTCTTCTTGAAGTTCCCCTTCTTCCCTTTACCCTTTTTCTTGAAACTGGTGGTCTTGTTGACCATCAACACACACTTGATGCTCCTTCTTGATTTCTACCTCCGCAACCTTTAGCATTGCGAAGAGCTCGGGAATCGTCTTATCCATCCCTTGCATATTATAGTTCATCATGAAGCTCTTGTAGCTTGGTGGCGGTGATTGAAGAACTCTGTCAATGACACTATCATCAGGAAGATTAACTCCCAGTTGAGTCAAGTGGTTGTGGTACCCAGACATTCCGAGTATATGTTCACTGACAGAACTATTCTCCTCCATCTTGCAGCTGTAGAACTTATTGGAGACTTCATACCTCTCAATCCGGGCATTTGCTTGAAATATTAACTTCAACTCCTGGAACATCTCATATGATCCATGATGTTCAAAACATCGTTGAAGTCCCGGTTCTAAGCCGTAAAGCATGGCGCATTGAACTATTGAGTAGTCATCAACACGCGACTGCCAGGCATTCACAATGTCTGCAGTTGCCGCCGCGGGTGGTAGACCTAGCGGTGCTTCCAGGACGTAATTCTTCTGTGCAGCAATGAGGATAATCCTCAAGCTACGGACCTAGTCCGTGTAGTTGCTACCATCATCTTTCAACTTAGCTTTCTCTAGGAACACATTAAAATTCAACGGAACAACAACACAGGCCATCTATCTACAATAACATAAACATGCAAAATACTATCAGGTACTAAGTTCATGATAAATTAAAGTTCAATTAATCAAATTACTTAAGAACTCCCACTTAGACAGACATCTCTCTAATCATCTAAGTGATCACGTGATCCATATCAACTAAACCATGTCTGATCATCACGTGAGATGGAGTAGTTTTCAATGGTGAACATCACTATGTTGATCATATCTACTATATGATTCACGCTCGACCTTTCGGTCTCCAGTGTTCCAAGGCCATATCTGCATATGTTAGGCTCGTCAAGTTTAACCCGAGTATTCTGCGTGTGCAAAACTGGCTTGCACCCGTTGTATGTGAATGTAGAGCTTATCACACCCGATCATCACGTGGTGTCTCGGCACGACAAACTGTAGCAATGGTGCTTACTCAGGGAGAACACTTATACCTTGAAATTTAGTGAGAGATCATCTTATAATGGTACCGTCGAACTAAGCAAAATAAGATGCATAAAGGATAAACATCACATGCAATCAATATAAGTGATATGATATGGCCATCATCATCTTGTGCCTTTGATCTCCATCTCCAAAGCACCGTCATGATCACCATCATCACCGGCTTGACACCTTGATCTCCATCGAAGCATCATTGTCGTCTCGTCAACTATTGCTTCTACGACTATCGCTACCGCTTAGTGATAAAGTAAAGCAATTACATGGCAATTGCATTTCATGCAATAAAGGGACAACCATATGGCTCCTACCAGTTGCCGATAACTGTGTTACAAAACATGATCATCTCATACAACAAAATTTATCACCATGTCTTGACCATATCACATCATAACATGCCCTACAAAAACAAGTTAGACGCCCTCTACTTTGTTGTTGCAAGTTTTACATGGCTGCTACAGGCTGAGCAAGAACCGTTCTTACCTACGCATCAAAAACCACAACGCGGTATAGTGATTGATTTTTGATCTTCAGAAAGAACCCTGTTCATTGAATCCAATTCAACTAAAGCTAGAGAAACAGACACCCACTAGCCACCTGTGTGCGAAGCACGTCGGTAGAACCAGACTCGCGTAAGCGTACACGTAATCTCGGTCTGGGCCGCTTCATCCAACAATGTCGCTGAATCAAGAATCAACTAGTGACGGCAAGCAATATGTATATACCCATTCCCACAAATCCTTTGTGTTCTACTCGTGCACATAACATCTATGCATAAACCTGGCTCGGATGCCAGTGTTGGGGAATGTAGTAATTTCAAAAAATTCCCTATGCACACACAAGATCATGGTGATGCATAGCAATGAGAGGGGAGTGTATCGTCTATGTACCCTCGTAGACCATAAGCGGAAGCGTTATGACAATGTTGTTGATGTAGTCGTACGTCTTCACGATTGAACGATCTAGCACCAAAGGTACGACACCTCCGCGATCTGCACATGTTCAGCTCGGTGACGTCCCGCGAACTCACGATCCAGTAGAGCTTCGAGGGATAGTTTCATCAGCACGACGGCGTGATGCCGGTGATGATGATGCTATTGGAACAGGGCTTCGCCTAAGCACCGCTACGATATAACCGAGGTGGATTATGGTGGAGTGGGGCACCGCACACGGCCAAAAGATCAATGATCAACTTGTGTGCCTATGGGGTGCCCCCTCCCCTGTATATAAAGGAGTGCAGGAGGGAGAGAGGCCAGCCCTCCTAGGCGCGTCCCAAGGGGAGTCCTACTCCCACCGGGAGTAGGACTCCAACCCCTCCAAGAGTAGCAGTAGGAGAGAGGGAAGGAGGAGAGAGGGGGAAGGAAAGGGGGGTGCCGCCCCCCTCCTTGTCCAATTCGGACTAGAGGGGGAGGGGGCGCGCGGCCTGCCCTAGCCGCCCTCCTCTTCTCCACTAAGGCCCAACAGGCCCATTACACTCCCCGGGGGGTTCCGGTAACCACCAGGTACTCCGGTATTTGTCTGAACTTGCCCGAAACCCTTCCGAAATCCAAACATAGTCATCCAAAATATCGATCTTTGTCTCTCAACCATTTCGAGACTCCTCGTCATGTCCGTGATCATATCTGGGACTCCGAACTACCTTCGGTACATCAAAACACATAAACTCATATTATCAATCGTCACCGAACATTAAGCGTGCGGACCCTACGGGTCCAAGAACTATGTAGACATGACCGAGACATGTCTCCGGTCAATAACCAATAGCGGAACCTGGATGCTCATATTGGCTTCTACATATTCTACGAAGATCTTTATAAGTCAAACCGCATAACGGTATGCGTTGTTCCCTTTGTCATCGGTATGTTACTTGTCCGAGATTCGATCATCGGTATCTCAATACCTAGTTCAATCTCGTTACCGATAAGTCTCTTTACTCGTTCCGTAATGCTACATCCCGTAGCTAACTCATTATCTACATTTATTGCAAGGCTTATTGTGATGTACATTACCGAGAGGGCCCAGAGATACCTCTTCGACAATCAGAGTGACAAATCCTAATCTTGATCCATGCCAACTCAACAAACACCATTGGAGACACCTGTAGAGAACTTTTATAATCACCCAGTTACGTTGTGAAGTTTGGTAGCACACAAAGTGTTCCTCAAGTATTCGGGAGTTGCATGATCTCATAGTCATAGGAACATGTATAGTTATGGAGAAAGCAATAGCGACAAACTAAACGATCATCGTGCTAAGCTAACGGATGGGTCAAGTCAATCACATCATTCTCTAATGATGTGATCCCGTTAATCAAATGACAAATCATGTCTATGGTTAGGAAACATAACCATCATTGATTCAACGAGCTAGTCAAGTAGAGGCAAACTAGTGACACTCTGTTTGTCTATGTATTCACACATGTACTAAGTTTCCGGTTAATACAATTCTAGCATGAATAATAAACATTTATCATGATATAAGGAAATATAAATACCAACTTTATTATTGCCTCTAGGGCATATTTCCATCAATTCACCATTGGTATTCCAGCTCCAAGAGATAGCATCCGGAGTGTGAGGGTCGAGGGAAGTCGAGGTAACGGTAGAAGCCAACTTGATGAATTCCCGTAGCTAGTCCAGTGTATTCATCTTGGCCACAACACGGATCCATGCCGCATTTCTGAGCTCATCGTGCACAGATATGTAAGCCCATAGGCTGGGAGATTTCTATTGTCGTTTTTACCCCCTGAAAATCCGTGCACATCTCAGGGAAGAACATATCTGTAATCCTCTTGGCCTAGAGGTGTCTCTACTGGTCTAAAATTTTAAACTGAAACTCCTATTTGTTGTCCAGCTCATGTTCGTATTAGCAGTGTACTTCTGGCAGTGGACATATTCATACTTGCTATCATCATACAAAGTTCCCAGTTTCCAAGAAATCAGCATTTAGTTTTGATATTATTTGACCTCGTGAAATTCATGCAACCAAGATTATAAGGAACTAATCTTTTCAAATGCCACTCATTCTTGAACATTTTACTTTTCATTTTAGAAACGTAGTTCATATAAGTGTAAGCAATTCCAAACATGTGGTACCATGCAATTCCATGAAACCAAAATTATTTGAACTATCAAAGAATACTAAGGAAGCACTACACTATTTTCGGGAAATAAAAACAAAGCATATTAATTTTTTTTCCAAAAAGAAGGATTACTACCGGCCTATACATCAATATGATGTATGCAACCATATTATTAAGACTACCCACAAGGGAAGTAATATAGGTGGTAAAATCACACATATCTAGACAAAATAGATGATGTGGCAAGTAATAAATGAAGAAAAAGAGGCATGCGGTAACATAGCTAGTTACTACTAGTATGAGTGATATTGCACATACTAAGATAAGATGAGTCTATAACATAATAAATAAAGTGTTGCATGATACCACACATATGTTACTCACCACTATGGAGGTAGTAACATATGCATGTTACTAGTCTAAGTTACTCCCCATTGTGGCTAGTGTAACCAAAGTATCCACAAAGTACGCAGTTCGATACAAGTTCGCAAATCAAGTTGAAAAAACATACAAGTTGCCACAACTTGCAAAATAGGACAAGATGACTATACGTATCCTATGCTACCGTCTCCCAACGGTTGCGCCCATAAGCCATATGCTCCTTGACTTCCGCACGACTGAGTAATGACCACGTACGGATCCAGCCAGTTGCCTTGTAGATGACCGCAAAAAAAAATTGCGATATTTTTGTGATAGATGGCCTGCAAAAATTTGGGATGACCTGCAAAATATTTGCCCTGTACAATGGGATCAATGGCTACATCTTGTGTGTAGATTGATGATTGTTAACCTATTTGATGAGTCAGATACATTACACTAGAAACTTTTGGTGTCAGGAGTATTCTCAGTGAAATCTACGTATATGGATTTGATAAACACTTATCCAATCCCAAAGTCGCTTCACGGTTGGAAAATTAAGGTACCTTTAAAAATAAATGTCTGCATGTGGTTTGTTCACAAGGAAGTGATCTTGACTAAGGACAACTTGGCAAAACATAGTTGGGAGGGTAGTAAACGATGTTGTTTCTATAATCAAGATAAATCCATCCAAAATCTTTTTCTCGAATTCCCACTAGCCAAGTTACTGCAGCGTACAGTTCATGTGGCATTCAATACCAGCCCCTCCTAATAGCATTGCCACTTTGTTTCGGACATGGCTAAATGGGGGTAGAGCCTAAAACAACGGCGCATATTCGAGTTAGAGTGTGTGCATTAGCTTGGGCGATATGAAGCTGTCGGAATGATGTGATTTTTAACAGACAAAGCATATTAATTGAGCTCCACATGAAATGCAGAACATTAGTACATGAACATACTGTAGAAAACATTAAGCAACCGTAGTAGATCAAATCAGTGCAACAGTCATGAAGCACATTAGAACAAGGCAGTACACCGGTCATGAAGGACATACATTTCTGCATCCATTGCAAGGTTGTTGTGTTGAGCTATATCCAGTTAAAGACAGGGCCCTTTCTCTTTCTTAAAAGGAGAAGCACCCAGATAAAAATATAGTTGCTTCAATAACCAGGATAAACCTCATCAGAACTTTGGCAATGGATGCGAAATGGGGCAACCACTGCACAGTAGTAGACGAGTAGTAGCACACATCTCTAGTCTAAATTTGGGAGACATCATCGAACACAGCAACACACTTGACGTGTTTTGCACTGCCTTGACCTTTGTTGACTCAATTTAGTGTGCCTCGCCTATTGCTTTGAATCGCTTTGTAGGATCTCACTATGTATTGGCAAACACAACTGTCCAAAAATGTGGACAGCAAGGAGTTTCGAATTCAAGAGCCAAGGTGGGAGGGAGATAGCTGTCGCAGTTGGAGAGTTGAATTCTATTCACTGCTCAACTGAGTTACAAAGTACAAGATATATCCCCACAGGGAGAGAGCTAACGCTCCTGAAAACAAGGCATGCAGGCCATGAGCGTTGCTAGATCCTAGAATGTAGGAGTGGACTCAGTTTACAACACAACGTTACACAAATATGTATGCACACGTTTAACACCCCCCCTCAGCCGGAACTTGTTGGGGAACGTTGCAGAAAACAAAAAAATTTCCTACGTTTCACCAAGATCAATCTATGGAGTCAACTAGCAACGAGAGGAGAGTGCATCTACATACCCTTGTAGATCGCGAGCGGAAGCGTTCAAGAGAACGGGGATGATGGAGTCGTACTCGTCGTGATCCAAATCACCGATGACCAAGTGCCGAATGGACAGCACCTCCGCGTTCAACACATGTACGGAGCGGATGACGTCTCCTCCTTCTTGATCCAGCAAGGGGGAAGGAGAGGTTGATGAAGATCCAGCAGCACGACGGCGTGGTGGTGGATGCAGCAGTGATCGCAGCAGGGCTTTGCCGAGCTTCTACGAGAGGGAGAGGTGTAGCAGGGGAGAGGGAGGCGCCAAGACGTGAGGTATTAACTGCCCTCCCTCCCCCTTTATATAGGCCCCCTAGGGGGGGTGGGCCGGCCCTAGGAGATGGGATCTCCTAGGGGGGCGGCGGCCAAGGGGGTGGAGTACCCCCCAAGGCAAGTGGAGGCGCCCCCTCCCCTAGGGTTCCCAACCCTATGCGCATGGGGAGGCCCAAGGGGGGGCGCACCAGCCCACCAGGGGCTGGTTCCCCTCCCCACTTCAGCCCATGGGGCCCTCCGAGATGGGTGGCCCCACCTGGTGGACCCCCGGGACCCTTCCGGTGGTCCCGGTACAATACCGGTGACCCCCGAAACTCTCCCGATGGCCGAAACTGCAATTCCTATATATAATTCTTCACCTCCGGACCATTCCGGAACTCCTCGTGACATCCGGGATCTCATCCCGGACTCTGAACAACTTTCGGGCTACTGCATACTCATATCTCTACAACCCTAGCGTCACCGAACCTTAAGTGTGTAGACCCTACGGGTTCGGGAGACATGCAGACATGACTAAGAAACCTCTCCGATCAATAACCAACAGCGGGATCTGGATACCCATGTTGGCTCCCACATGCTCCACGATGATCTCATCGGATGAACCACGAGGTCGAGGATTCAATCAATCCGTATACAATTCCCTTTGTCAATCGGTACGTTACTTGCCCGAGACTCGATTGTCAGTATCCCAATACCTCGTTCAGTCTCATTACCGGCAAGTCACTTTACTCGTACCGTAATGCATGATCCCGTGATCAACCACTTGATCACTTTGAGCTCATTGTGATGATGCATTACCGAGTGGGCCCAGAGATACCTCTCTGTCATACGGAGTGGCAAATCCCAGTCTCGATTCGTGCCAACCCAACAGACACTTTCGGAGATACCTGTAATGTACCTTTATAGTCACCCAGTTACGTTGTGACGTCTGGCACACCCAAGGCACTCGTACGGTATCCAGGAGTTGCACAATCTCATGGTCTAAGGAAATGATACTTGACACTCAGAAAAGCTACAACAAAAAAACTACACGATCTTTGAGCTAAGCTTAGGATTGGGTCTTGTCCATCACATCATTCTCCTAATGATGTGATCTTGTTATCAATGGCATCCCCATGTCTATAGCCAGGAAACCATGACTATCTGTTGATCAACGAGCTAGTCAACTAGAGGCTCACTAGGGACACATTGTGGTCTATGTATTCACACATGTATTATGATTTCCGGATAATACAATTATAGCATGAATAATAGACAATTATCATGAACAAGGAAATACGATAATCATTTTATTATTGCCTCTAGGGCATATTTCCAACAGTCTCCCACTTGCACTAGAGTCAATCATCTAGTTACATTGTGATGAATCGAACACCCATGGAATTCTGGTGTTGATCATGTTTTGCTCTAGGGAGAGGTTTAGTCAACGGATCTGCTACATTCAGGTCCGTATGTACTTTACAAATCTCTATGTCTCCATTTTGAACACTTTCAAGAATGGAGTTGAAGCGACGCTTGATATGCCTGGTCTTCCTGTGAAACCTGGGCTCCTTGGCAAGGGAAATAGCTCCAGTGTTGTCACAGAAGAGAGTCATCGGGCCCAACGCATTGGCAATGACTCCTAGGTCGGTAATGAACTCCTTCACCCAGACTGCTTTGTGTGCTGCCTCCGAGGCTGCCATGTACTCCGCTTCACATGTAGATCCTGCCACAACGCTTTGCTTGCAACTGCACCAGCTTACTGCCCCACCATTCAAAATATACACGTAACCGGTTTGTGACTTAGAGTCATCCAGATCTATGTCGAAGCTAGCATCAACGTAACCCTTTACGACGAGCTCTTCGTCACCTCCATAAACGAGAAACATGTCCTTAGTCCTTTTCAGGTACTTCAGGATATTCTTGACCGCTGTCCAGTGTTCCTTGCCGGGATTGCTTTGGTACCTTCCTACCAAACTTACGGCAAGGTTTACATCAGGTCTGGTACACAGCATGGCATACATAATAGACCCTATGGCTGAGGCATAGGGGATGACACTCATCTCTTCTATATCTTTTGCCGTGGTCGGACATTGAGCTGAGCTCAATTTCACACCTTGCAACACAGGCAAGAACCCCTTCTTAGACTGATCCATATTGAACTTCTTCAATATCTTATCAAGGTATGTGTGTCAGTGTCAAAACTGGCGGATCTCGGGTAAGGGGTCCCGAACTGTGCGTCAAGGCCGGATGGTAACAGGAGACAAGGGACACGATGTTTTTACCTAGGTTCGGGCCCTCTTGATGGAGGTAATACCCTACTCCTGCTTGATTAATATTGATGATATGGGTAGTACAAGAGTAGATCTACCATGAGATCAAGGAGGCTAAACCCTAGAAGCTAGCCTATGGTATGATTGTTGTATATGGAGTTGATGTCCTACGGGCTACGACCCTCTGGTTTATATAGACACCGGATAGGGTTAGGGTTACACAGAGTCAGTTACAATGGTAGGACATCTTGAATATCCGCATCACCAAGCTTGCCTTCCACGCCAAGGAAAGTCCCATCCGGACACGGGACGAAGTCTTCAATCTTGTATCTTCATAGTCCTGGAGTCCGGCTGAAGGTATAGTCCGGCTACCCGAACACCCCCTAATCCAGGACTCCCTCAGTAGCCCCTGAACCAGGCTTCAATGACGACGAGTCCGGCGCGCAGATTGTCTTCGGCATTGCAAGGCGGGTTCCTCCTCCAAGTCCTTCATAGAAGATTGTAAACACCAAGAGTAGTGTCCGGCTCTGCAAAATAAGTTTCCACATATTGCCATAGAGAGAATAATATTAACACAAATCAAATCTGCTGACGTATTCCACAGTGCGTCATCACAGTACGACCAAGTCCTTTACTCGAATTGTTTTTACTTTTCCACCTCAGCACGTTTTGCGAGGCGGTTTCCTTGGCACGTCTTGTCAAAGCAGAGATCATGTACCCTCCTTTTACGGGATTCTCATCAATACGGACATGGGTGACCCAACCGCGCCCGTTAGCACATTTCCTCGATTAAAGACGAGTCCCGAACGGTTACGGGGAGGGCTCTTGGTATTCAACCTCTTATAAAGAGACCAAGGCCTTACTCCTTTTTTCAATCTCAAGCGAGCTCGCCCGTCGCCTCGAGTTCCAACACCCTAGGCTCCAGATTCCTGGCGCTTCGGACCTTCGACAATGTCCAGTTCTGACCTTCAAGGCCGATGGATGCCCTCCTCCGTCACAGAGGAGGACGTACTAAAGTTGAGGGAGGCTAAGTTCCTGACCGGCGAAATTTCGCATAGGTTGCCTGCTCAAGGCAGGTCATTCCCAGTCCCCAGCCCAGTGAGAGCGTGGTGTTCATGTCTCACTTCCTTCGGGGGTTGGGCTTCCCAATGGATCCCTTTCTTAGGGGACTGCTGTTTTATTACGGGCTGGAATTCCATGACTTAGCTCCAGAGTCCATCCTCCATATCTCCTCGTTTATTGTCGTGTGTGAAGCGTTCCTCCGTGTTACCCCTCACTTCGGATTATGGCTCAAGACCTTCAAAGTGGAGCCGAAGATGATCAAGGGACGGCACGCAGAGTGCGGAGGCGCTGTTATAAGCAAAAATGCTGATGCTCCATGGCCCGAGGGCTCTTTTCAAGAGGAGCTAGGCTTGTGGCAAAGAGAGTGGTTTTATATCACCGCTTCCCGGAGCACCAAGTGGGTGGCGCCTCCTGCCTTTCGCTCGGGTCCCCCACCACGGCTAGCATCATGGGTCAACAGAGGGTTAGATTGGGGTTTGCCCAAAGACGTGCCCTTGTTACAGGGCCGCATTAAGGATCTCTTGGAAGGAGACCTCAGCCTGGTCAAGGTGACGGAGGTCATGCTGATTCGCCAAATATTGCCCGGCAAACGTCGCTCCCTTCGCCTGTGGGAGTTTAATCCAGAGGGACCGCGAGCTCTCCAGAATTTCATGGGCGCAATGCCCGCGGAGATGTATAAACTGTTCTTCGAATCACAAGAGATGTGTCCGAATTTAACCGAGGACGCAGGCCTAAGCTGCAATCGCCCGGATACTCAAGTAAGCAACCTTGTGCCCGGACCTTCTATCCGTATAATTGTCATAAACTTGCCCCTAAAAGAGCCATCCTTTTAAACAGGAGTGGATAGCGAAGGCAAAGCTGATCAGGTGTCCGTCTCCCCTTCCTGAAACCAGGCCGGATCCCGTCCTGGTCAGGATGCTGGAGATAATGCCTTTGGAGGGAAGCAAGGGGGAGGACAAGGAAACTATGGCCTCCTCGAAGGAGGCTGCTCCGAAGGGAGGAACCGACAATTCTTCTCCTAAGGGGAAGAAGAGAGCCGCCTCTGACGACCCGGAAACCATGGCCTCGAAGCGGGGGAAAAAAATCCTCGTCAGAGGGTCCGACGCCAGGGAGTTCCTCGGCCGGACTACGCCCTCAAGGGGATCAGCCCTCCAGCGAGCCGTAAGTAGAGAAAGATTTTCCTTTTGAGGGATGAGGGAAATCCTTGATTTATATCTGAGAAGATTAACCGAATTTTTACCTTGCAGCTCAGACCTCAGGCCTTCTCAGCAGAGCTCGTCTTCGAGGGATCTCCTTCCGGAGATGATGGAGAGCGGGACGCCTCCCCCTGCCGTGCCGCCTAGCGAGGCGGGCGACCCTGAGGTGTCGTCGCGGAGGGTTTCTCCAAATCTGGCAGGGGCGGAAGATAGCTATGTGGCCCCCCGAGGTTCTCCGCGTCTGGCCTTCGAAAGAGGTCATGGGACAAGTTCGGCACCGTCTGGTGCTCGGCCGGAGGAGCTAAAGATTCTGCTGGGGCGAGCTTCTATCTCGGAGGAGCACCACGCATTGATGGGCATGGTGATTGAAAGGATCTCATCCGCAGAGAGCGGATTGCATGAGGCCGTCAAAAGTTTACTGACGGGTTTTGAGGTACATTAGATAATGTACACTTTTGTCAATTGCGCATGAATAAGATGCGCCCTGTGTAGATAGTAGCCCCTGAGACTCTGTGCATCGTCAAGAAATGACAGCACGCGGAGGATCATAATCCCAGGTCTAAGATGTCGCCTTTGAATGTAGGCGGCAGGGTGTCCGGAATCGAGCCAAACTGATGATTTTGCCGAACTAAAGTGGCAATTGGACGTGGCAGATGTCGACATCGAACTTGTCAACAAGCGGCTTGATGAGGCTCAAGGTATGTAATTCCTCGGGCGGCATCAGGTAAGAAGAGTTTTATGCCAGTGTCTTACGATGTGTGTGCTTGACGCAGATGGTGCGGCCGCCGTGGAGAGTCTTAGGGCAGAACTTGCCCGAGCTAAAGAACAAGCCAGAGAAGGTGATGCGGCTGCCAAGAAAGCCCTTGAAGAGCTGAGAGCCGAACAGGCTGCTTATTGCCGAAGCAAGGAAGAGATGGCCGAAAAGTTAAAGAGCGCTGCAGACCATTGTAGACTTTTTGAGAAAGAAGACCAGGCGAAACAGACGGACTTAGAGAAGGCCGTTGCCAATTCCAAGGATGCGTGCTCTGCGATGAGAGCTGCGAAGGAGGAGCTACGTCAGGCCAAATAGATTGCGGCTGGAAAGCCCTTTATGTTGCGAAGGAAATTTTGCGATCCGAAGTTTGCTTCGTTGGACCGGATGTGGAGTGTGGAGGATACCTATCTGGATTTGGCAGCGAGTGCTGCTAATGCGACCGAACACTTTCGAGATCAGAAAGATCGCAAAGTGGAAAAGCTTTTCTGGTCGCAGTTTCACAATCCAGAGCGTCCACTGGCAGTGGATGATCGTTTGGCTCAATGGGCCGAACTGAATAGGTTGTACGGAATCGCCATGAAGTACATCATGGGTCATCTGTGGCCGGGGAGATCGGAGCCGAAGAGTTATTTTAGCTTGGTGCAGCAATTCCTTGACGCGGTGCCGCGTATTAATGCAATGAAGAGGTCAGCATGCATAGAGGGCGCAAGGATGGCTCTTGCCCGTGTCAAGACATACTGGGCAGAGATGGAGACCACCGTCATTGCGTCCCGAGATTCGGACAAAAGCCGAGTACCCTTCGAGCACCATTTTCAGGAAGTCCTTGAAGGCGCTTGTGTAATAGAGACACAGTGCTCGAAAGATGCTATGTTATGATAGCATATGTAATTATAAAGTAATATTTTGATAAACTGTAGTGGCCTTTTTATACTTGTGCCTTCAAGTATTGGGAACACCTCCTGTGCGACCGTTTTAAGATATATATATACAAAATCTGAAAGATTGCAGTCGTTGGCTTCAGCCCCCACGCACATAGTGCGGGGGTGCTCACAGAAGACGCATTTTCACACTTAACCCAATGTCTTGGTCCTACAAACGAGGTGATAGCGCAGCGGGCCAGGCAACCAGACTATAATGCTTTAACACTTTCACTTAGCCATAGGAGCTTGACAGTGAGACTATTTAGGTAGCCCCATGTGGCGACTGCGCTCGCCCGAGTTCGGGGGCATATGTGCCTGATCGGGAAGCGGCCCTTCGTTAAGGCGGAGGAATCCGATAGATTCCGATAGGTCATCGACTGGCTGACCAGTCTCACGCTACATCATGACAGTCAGTTTTCGGCTTTCTCTACTGAGGTGCTCGCCCGGCCGAACCGGGGCACAATCGCAGTAGTTCTCCTGGTGCTACCTTAGCCGATAGAGCGGAACATAAGGTAGCCGAACTCAGGAGCCGGGCAACCCAACATTTGACCAAAGACATGATTCGGAGCTAATGCATATAATGCCAAAACTCGCGACGCCGAACACTCCCTAAGGTGTTCGGTCTTTATGAGTGCGGGCGAAACAACACTCTTTATTAAAAAAGCCCCTAGTGTCCAGGTACGTGCAAAAATTCTGACGTGGCCACATGCCAAGACGCCAGCCTCCTCCTTGGTTATATCAGAAAAAACCAGGGGATGTGTAGCAACAAGAGACAGTAAAAAAGGTTTACGCAGGGTCTTAATCTAAAAAGAATCCTTTAGGACGGGTCCCTACTACACGTCTGCGCCTGTGTCTCCGTTGTGCCGTATCCTGGACGGGCGCCGCCGATGTTCATCTGTACAAGAGAGGAACTGAGTTGAAAACGGGTCGTGCCGAAAAAGTTTAAAATAAACAAAGTATAAAGTAAAATATATAAAATTGAGCTTTATTGTCTCTTATTGTATATGCATGGAGCCCCTAGTGCGGGGGTATATGGCCACTAAGCCTGCATCAATGATGATTTTGTACCGAACTCGTCTATCTGCGTTCGTGGTCTTTAATGACCTGTTTCGAAGTTTTTTTTGGCCGGTGAGGCCATTTTACTGTGGGGCCGTCAAAGCGGCCGCATAGTCCTCCGCTTGGGGAGGCGCACTTTAGTGCTTCCCCTTCAAAGATATGATGCCTCATGGACCGGGCATCTTAACCGTGAGAGATGCATAATGCGGTATTGCGTTAAAGCGAGCGAAAGCTTCGCGTCCCAGTAGTGCTTGATAGCGACTTGAGAATGGGGCGATATGGAAGGTCAGCTTTTCGCGGCGGAAGTTATCGGCAGAGCCGAATATAACTTCGAGCCGGAGAAAACCCATACAATGGGTGTCCGAACCAGGTGTTACCCCTTGAAAGGAGGTTTTGCTGCGGCAGATTCTTGTTGGGTTTATCCCCATGTGATGGATTGTATCCTGATATATCAGGTTTAGTCCACTGCCGCCGTCCATAAGGACAGTTGAAAACTGGAGTCCGCTAATTATTGGATCGAGTATCAAGGTAGTCCAGCCTGCATTCTTGATATTTCTAGAATAATCTAGCTGATCGAAGATGATTGGTTTTGACAACCAGTGGCGAGACCTTTCGGGGATAGGTCGTGTGGTGCGTACCTTTATGGGCGCCGCACATTTTGTTATGTGAAGTAAGTTCACTGTTTTTACTTCTTGTGGGAAGTTCTTTTGTTTCCTGGTGCTCTGCTTTTGGGGTTCGTCCTCGTCTTTGCATGGTGTGTCGAGCCCCTTGTGTTCGGCATTGAGTCTGTCGGATTGTTTGAAAACCCAACAATCTCTGTTGATATGGTTAGCAGGCTTCCCGGGAGTACTGTGTATCTGACATATCCTGTCCAGGATTTTATTTACGTTGGATGGATCGTCCCTGTTATCCTGGAGGGGCGGTTTTGTCTGGTTTTGTCGTGAGCCTTTGAATCCGGCATTGACTGCCGTGCTCTTCGAACTTTTTCCTTAGTCTAGCGACGGTCCTTGTTGCGTCGCAGTTTTCCATTTCCATCCCTAGTTTTGGATGTACTTGGGTCGCCGCGGCTGCACCTTGCCAACCAGCTGTCCTCTCCTGCACAAAAGCGGGTCATGAGGCTTGTTAGTGCGGCCATTGTTCTTGGCTTTTCTTGGCCGAGGTGTCTGGCGAGCCATTCGTCTCGGACATTATGCCTGAAAGCTACTAAGGCTTCGGCGTCCGGATAGTCGACTATCTGATTCTTTTTAGTGAGGAATCTATTCCAGAACTGCCGAGCTGATTCTCCGGGCTGTTGAGTTATGTGACTAAGATCGTCTGCATCCGGAGGGCGGACATAGGTCCCTTGAAAATTTGCTCGGAAAGCATCCTCGAGCTCTTCCCAACTTCCAATTGTGTTTTCAGGAAGGCTTTTGAGCCAATGCCAGGCTGGCCCTTTAAGCTTAAGGGGTAAATATTTTATGGCGTGGAGATCATATCCTCTAGCCATGTGTATGTGGAGGATATATCCTCGATCCAGACTCCAGGGTCTGTTGTTCCATCATATGCCTCTATGTTTAAGGGTTTGAATCCCTTTGGAAATTCATAGTCCAGGACCTCATCGGTGAAACATAGGGGGTGTGCGGCGCCCCTGTATTTGGGTGTGCCGGATTCTGATGATGGCTTTATTGCATTGCTTACGAGAGCTTGCTTTCTTGGCCCATAAATGGCCTAACTGGGCCATGATGCGAATCCTTAGGTGGGTTGCATGCCGATTTAAGTGCGGCGCCGCTTGCCGCTTTATGGGGTCGTCTATCCGACCGTGTGGCTTTCTTATTTTTTGAATGCGAGGGCTCTAGGGCCTCTTTGTCAAATTCAGGCAGTAGCTTTCTTTTCGGATAGCTTTTAGTGCGGCGACCGTCACCGTATTTATCTGTGGTATTGATTACTTTGCTCCATCTAATCTGGAGTGCATCTTCCGCTGTTTTTAGCTTCCGCTTCTGCTTTTTCAGGCTGCGTGAAATTGCAACGAGCCTCTTGTGGAGATTCTTCTACTCCATGGGTTTATCCGGCGTGAGGTCGTCCGGAATGCCATTTTCGCCGGAGGAGGGACGTTCGGTTTCTCTATCCATGTTGCCCTGTTCGGACGGTTGCTCTAAGGCCTGCTCGTCGTCTACCGGCTCATCCTGGGCTTGGGTCGGCGTTTACGCCGATGCTTTGATTGCTTTTCGGGGGGTCGATCTCCCATTCCATCCCCTTTTTCCACGTTGTCTCTTCCTTTAGGGGTATCCACCTTGTACACATCGTGAGATGAGGTGGCTGTCCAATGCCCTATGGGCGTTGGTTCATCGGTATCTCCAGCATCGTCATCCATGCCGTCGATGTCTCCGGAGTCGAAGTTGAGCACGTCGTTTAAATTGTCGACAGTGGCTACCAAGTGGGTGGTGGGTGGGCTTTGAATTTCTTCATCATCCGTATCCCATCCTCGCTGACCGCAGTTCGGCTAGGGCTCTCCTGATAAAGAGAGAGACTTGAGAGAATTCAGGATATCGCCAAAAGGCGAGTGCTGAAAGATGTCCGCGGCGGTGAACTCCATTATTGGCGCCCAGTCGGATTCGATCGGCAGGGGCACGGGGGGTTCGGAGTCCGGAGAGGAGTCCGGATCCTCGGAGTCATGAGTCACGCGGAGTGTGGGGCCGGCGTTTGGCTCGATCGCCTTTGAGATCGCAGCCCCCGAGGTGACGTGCAACCGCTCATCCTCGATTGACACAACTGGCTCCGAATTAAGGGTCAGAGCTAGTGCGTTTGCGGCCTCTGGGATACTGTTCGGTGACAGAGCTAGATCATGCCCCGCGAGACAGTGCGGCGCGCTTGGTTGTGGCTCAAATCCGTCGAAGATCAAATCTCCGCGGATGTCTGCCATGTAGTTTAGGCTTCCAAACCTGACTTGATGGCCAGGGGCGTAGCTTTCGATCTGCTCCAGGTGGCCAAGCGAATTGGCCCGCAGTGCAAAGCCGCCGAAGACGAAGATCTGTCAGGGGAGAAAAGTCTCACCCTGGACCGCATCGTTGTTGATGATCAAAGGAGCCATCAGGCCTAAAGGCGACGACACAGAGGAACTCTCAATGAAAGCACCAATGTCGGTGTCAAAACTGCCGGATCTCGGGTAGGGGGTCCCAAACTGTGCGTCAAGGCCGGATGGTAATAGGAGACAAGGGACACGATGTTTTTGCCCAGGTTCGGGCCCTCTCGATGGAGGTAATACCCTACTCTTGCTTGATTAATATTGATGATATGGGTAGTACAAGAGTAGATCTACCACAAGATCAAGGAGGCTAAACCCTAGAAGCTAGCCTATGGTATGATTGTTGTATATGGAGTTGATGTCCTACGGACTATAACCCTCCGGTTTATATAGACACCGGATAGGGTTAGGGTTACACAGAGCCGGTTACAATGGTAGGAGATCTTGAATATTCGCATCGCCAAGCTTGCCTTCCACACCAAGGAAAGTCCCATCCGGACACGGGACAAAGTCTTCAATCTTGTATCTTCATAGTCCTGGAGTCCGGCTGAAGGTATAGTCCGGCTACCCGAACACCCCCTAATCCAGGACTCCCTCAATGTGCTTTGTGAAAGACCTATGAGGCATCTTGATCTATCTCTATAGATCTTGATGCCTAATATATAAGCAGCTTCTCCAAGGTCCTTCATTGAAAAACTCTTATTCAAGTAGGCCTTAATGCTGTCCAAAAGTTCTGTATCATTTCCCATCAGAAGTATGTCATCTACATATAATATGAGAAATGCTACAGAGCTCCCACTCACTTTCTTGTAAACGCAGGCTTCTCCATAAGTCTGCATAAACCCAAACGCTCTGATCATCTCATCAAAGCGAATGTTCCAACTCCGAGATGCTTGCACCAGCCCATAAATTGAGCGTTGGAGCTTGCACACCTTGTCAGCATTCTTAGGATCGACAAAACCTTCCGGCTGCATCATATACAATTCTTCCTTAAGGAAACCATTAAGGAATGCCGTTTTGACGTCCATTTGCCATATCTCATAATCATAGAATGCGGCAATTGCTAACATGATTCGGACAGACTTCAGCTTCGCTACGGGTGAGAAAGTCTCATCGTAGTCAACCCCTTGAACTTGTTGATAACCCTTAGTGACAAGCCGAGCTTTATAGATGGTCACATTACCATCCGCGTCTGTCTTCTTCTTAAAGATCCATTTATTTTCTATGGCTCGCCGATCAACGGGCAAGTTAGTCAAAGTCCATACTTCGTTTTCATACATGGATCCTATGTCGGATTTCATGGCTTCCAGCCATTTGTCGGAATCTAGGCCCGCCATCGCTTCTTCATAGTTCGAAGGTTCACCGTTGTCTAACAACATGATTTCCATGACAGGGTTGCCGTACCACTCTGGTGCGGAACGTGTCCTTGTGGACCTACGAAGTTCAGTAGCAACTTGATCTGAAGTTTCATGATCATCATCATTAAATTCCTCTCTAGTCGGTGCAGGCACCTCAGGAACATTTTCCTGTGTTGCGCCACTTTCTGGTTCAAGAGGTAATACTTCATTGAGTTCTACTTTCCTCCCACTTACTTCCTTCGAGAGAAACTCTTTCTCTAGAAAGGATCCATTCTTGGCAACAAAGATCTTGCCTTCGGATCTGAGGTAGAAGGTATACCCAATAGTTTCTTTAGGGTATCCTATGAAGACGCATTTTTCCGACTCGGGTTCGAGCTTTTCAGGTTGAAGTTTCTTGACATAAGCATCGCATCCCCAAACTTTTAGAAATGACAGCTTAGGTTTCTTCCCAAACCATAATTCATACGGTGTCGTCTCAACGGATTTTGACGGAGCCCTATTTAAAGTGAATGCGGTAGTCTCTAAAGCATAGCCCCAAAATGATAGCGGTAAATCGGTAAGAGACATCATAGATCGCACCATATCTAATAGAGTGCGATTAAGACGTTCAGACACACCATTACGCTGAGGTGTTCCAGGCGGCATGAGTTGTGAAACTATTCCACATTTTCTTAAGTGTGTGCCAAATTCGTGACTCAAGTATTCTCCCCCACGATCTGATCGCAAGAACTTGATTTTCCTGTCACGTTGATTCTCAACCTCACTCTGAAATTCCTTGAACTTTTCAAAGGTCTCAGACTTGTGTTTCATTAAATAGACATACCCATATCTACTCAAGTCATCAGTGAGGGTGAGAACATAACGATAGCCACCGCGAGCCTCAACACTCATTGGACCGCACACATCAGTATGTATGATTTCCAATAAGTTGGTTGCTCGCTCCATTGTTCCTGAGAATGGAGTCTTGGTCATTTTACCCATGAGGCATGGTTCGCACGTGTCAAATGATTCGTAATCAAGAGACTATAAAAGTCCATCTGCATGGAGCTTCTTCATGCGTTTGACACCTATGTGACCAAGGCGGCAGTGCCACAAGTATGTGGGACTATCATTATCAACCTTACATCTTTTGGTATTCACACTATGAATATGTGTAGCATTACGCTCGAGATTCATTAAGAATAAACCATTCACCATCAGAGCATGACCATAAAACATATCTCTCATATAAATAGAACAACCATTATCCTCAGATTTAAATGAGTAGCCATCTCGAATTAAACGAGATCCTGATACAATGTTCATGCTCAAAGCTGGCACTAAATAACAATTATTGAGGTTTAAAACTAATCCCATAGGTAAATGTAGAGGTAGTGTGCCGACGGTGATCACATCGACCTTGGAACCATTCCCGACGCGCATCGTCACCTCGTCCTTCGCCAGTCTCCGCTTATTCCGCAGCTCCTGCTTTGAGTTACAAATGTGAGCAACTGCACCGGTATCAAATACCCAGGAACTACTACGAGTACTGGTAAGGTACACATCAATTACATGTATATCACATATACCTTTCATGGTGCCGGCCTTCTTGTCCGCTAAGTATTTGGGGGCAGTTCCGCTTCCAGTGACCACTTCTCTTGCAATAAAAGCACTCAGTCTCGGGCTTGGGTCCATTCTTTGGCTTCTTCCCGGCAGCTTGCTTACCGGGCGCGGCAACTCCCTTGCCATCCTTCTTGAAGTTCTTCTTACCCTTGCCTTTCTTGAACTTAGTGGTTTTATTCACCATCAACACTTGATGTTCCTTTTTGACTTCTACCTCTGCTGATTTCAGCATTGCAAATACTTCAGGAATGGTCTTTTCCATCCCCTGCATATTGAAGTTCATCACAAAGCTCTTGTAGCTCGGTGGAAGCGACTGAAGGATTCTGTCAATGACCGCGTCATCCGGGAGATTAACTCCCAGCTGAGTCAAGCGGTTATGCAACCCAGACATTTTGAGTATGTGGTCGCTGACAGAACTATTTTCCTCCATCTTACAGCTGAAGAACTTGTCGGAGACTTCATATCTCTCGACCCGGGCATGAGCTTGAAAAACCATTTTCAGCTCTTCGAACATCTCATATGCTCCGTGTCTCTCAAAACGCTTTTGGAGCCCCGGTTCTAAGCTGTAAAGCATGCCGCACTGAACGAGGGAGTAATCATCAGCACGTGTCTGCCAAGCGTTCATAACGTCTTGTTCTGCAGGGAAAGCAGGTGCTTCACCTAGCGGTGCTCGTAGGACATAATCTTTCTTGGCAGCTATGAGGATGATCCTCAGGTTCCGGACCCAGTCCGTATAGTTGCCACCCTCGTCTTTCAGCTTGGTTTTCTCTAGGAACGCGTTGAAGTTGAGGACAACATTGGCCATTTGATCTACAAGACATATTGTAAAGATTTTAGACTAAGTTCATGATAATTAAGTTCATCTAATCAAATTATTCAATGAACCCCCACTCAGATAGACATCCCTCCAGTCATCTAAGTATAACATGATCCGAGTTAACTAGGCCGTGTCCGATCATCACGTGAGATACACTAGTCAACATCGGTGAACATCTTCATGTTGATCGTATCTTCTACACGACTCATGCTCGACCTTTCGGTCTTCTGTGTTCCGAGGCCATGTCTGTACATGCTAGGCTCGTCAAGTCAACCTAAGTGTTTGCATGTGTAAATCTGTCTTACACCCGTTGTATGTGAATGTTGGAATCTATCACACCCGATCATCACGTGGTGCTTCGAAACAACGAACTGTCGCAACGGCGCACAGTTTGGGGGAACACTTTCTTGAAATTATTATGAGGGATCATCTTATTTACTACCGTCGTTCTAAGTAAACCAGATGCAAAAACATGATAAACATCACATGCAATCAAATAATAGTGACATGATATGGCCAATATCATATAGCTCCTTTGATCTCCATCTTGGGGCTCCATGATCATCTTGTCACCGGCATGACACCATGATCTCCATCATCGTGTCTCCATGAGGTTGCTCGCCAACTATTACTTCTACTACTATGGCTAACACGTTTAGCAATAAAGTAAAGTAATTTACATGGCGTTTCTCAATGACATGCAGGTCATACAAAAAATAAAGACAACTCCTATGGCTCCTGCCGGTTGTCATACTCATCGACATGCAAGTCGTGATTCCTACTACAAGAACATGATCTCATACATCACATATATATCATTCATCATTCATCACAACTTTAGCCATATCACATCACATGACACTTGCTGCAAAAACAAGTTAGACGTCCTCTAATTGTTGTTGCAAGTTTTACGTGGCTGCAATAGGGTTCTAGCAAGAACGTTTTCTTACCTACGCCAAAACCACAACATGAATTGCCAATTTCTATTTACCCTTCATAAGGACCCTGTTCATCGAATCCGATCCGACTAAAGTGGGAGAGACGGACACCCGCCAGCCACCTTATGCAACTAGTGCATGTCAGTCGGTGGAACCGGTCTCACGTAAGTGTACGTGTAAGGTTGGTCTGGGCCGCTTCATCCCATGATGCCGCCGAATCAAGATAAGACTAGTAACGGCAAGCAAATTGACAATATCGACGCCCACAACTACTTTGTGTTCTACTCGTGCATAGTAACTACGCATAGACCTAGCTCATGATGCCACTGTTGGGGAACGTTGCAGAAAACAAATTTTTTTCCTACATTTCACCATGATCAATCTATGGAGTCAACTAGCAACGAGAGGAGAGTGCATCTACATACCCTTGTAGATCACGAGCGGAAGCGTTCAAGAGAACGAGGATGATGGAGTCGTACTCGCCGTGATCCAAATCACCGATGACCAAGTGCCGAATGGACGGCACCTCCGTGTTCAACACACGTACGGAGCGGATGACGTCTCCTCCTTCTTGATCCAGCAAGGGGGAAGGAGAGGTTGATGAAGATCCAGCAGCACGATGGCGTGGTGGTGGATGCAACAGTGATCGCAGCAGGGCTTCGCCGAGCTTCTGCGAGAGGGAGAGGTGTAGCAGGGGAGAGGGAGGCGCCAAGACTTGAGGTATTAGCTGCCCTCCCTCCCCCTTTATATAGGCCCCCTAGGGGGGTGCGCCGGCCCTAGGAGATGGGATCCCCTAGGGGGGGCGGCGGCCAAGGGGGTGGAGTACCCCCCAAGGCAAGTGGAGGCGCCCCCTCCCCTAGGGTTCCGAATCCTAGGCGCATGGGGTGGGGCCAAGGGGGGGCGCACCAGCCCACCAGGGGCTGGTTCCCTCCCCACTTCGACCCACAGGGCCCTCCGGGATGGGTGGCCCCACCCGGTGGACCCCCGGGACCCTTTCGATGGTCCCGGTACAATACCGGTGACCCCCGAAACTCTCCCGATGGCCGAAACTGCACTTCCTATATATAATTCACCTCCAGACCATCCCAGAACTCCTCGTGACGTCCGGGATCTCATCCGGGACTCCGAACAACTTTCGGGTTACTGCATACTCATATCTCTACAACCCTAGCGTCACCGAACCTTAAGTGTGTAGACCCTACGGGTTCGGGAGACATGCAGACATGACCGAGAAACCTCTCTGGTGAATAACTAATAGCGGGATCTAGATACCCATGTTGGCTCCCACATGCTCCACGATGATCTCATCGGATGAACCACGATGTCGAGGATTCAATGAATCCGTATACAATTCCCTTTGTCAATCGGTATGTTACTTGCCCGAGACTCGATCGTCGGTATCCCAATACCTCGTTCAGTCTCGTTTCCGGCAAGTCACTTTACTCGTACTGTAATGCATGATCCCGTGATCAACCACTTGATCACTTTGAGCTCATTGTGATGATGCATTACCGAGTGGGCCCAGAGATTCCTCTCCGTCATACGGAGTGACAAATCCCAGTCTCGATTCGTGCCAACCCAACAGACACTTTCGGAGATACCTGTAATGTACCTTTATAGTCACCCAGTTATGTTGTGACGTTTGGCACACCCAAGGCACTCCTACGGTATCCAGGAGTTGCACAATCTCATGGTCTAAGGAAATGATACCTGACACTCAGAAAAGCTACAGCAAACGAACTACACACTCTTTGAGCTAAGCTTAGGATTGCGTCTTGTCCATCACATCATTCTCCTAATGATGTGATCCCGTTATCAATGACATCCCCATGTCTATAGCCAGGAAACCATGACTATCTGTTGATCAATGAGCTAGTCAACTAGAGGCTCACTAGGGACACATTGTGGTCTATGTATTCACACATGTATTATGATTTCCGGATAATACAATTATAGCATGAATAATAGACAATTATCATGAACAAGGAAATATAATAATCATTTTATTATTACCTCTAGGGCATATTTCCAACAGAACTCCATGGGGAAGGACGTTCAGGCTGGCGCGGAATTCATGAAACACCTGAGAAGGTAGTCCTTTGGTGAACAAGTCAGCAAACTATGAGCTGGATGGAACATGAAGCACACGAGCCTCGCCAAGAGCCACACGATCCCGGACGAAATGTAGATCGATCTCAATATGCTTGGTCCATTGGTGTTGAACTGGGTTGGAGGTGAGATATGTCGCGCTGACATTGTCACAATAGAGCATAGTTGCTCTTGTTGGTGGACACTTGAGATCATGCAATAGTTGTCGTAGCCAGCAAGATTCAACAACAAAGTTGGCGACGCCCCGGTATTCAGCTTCCTCACTGGATTGTGAAATGGTACATTGGCGCTTGGAGGACCAAGAGATGATGTTGTTGCCAAGGAAGACACAAAATCCAGAAGTTGACTAGCGGGTGTGCAGGCACCCGACCCAATCAGCATCGGTATAGGCAATGAGTTCATGAGATCGTGATTTGTAGAGCTGAATACCGTAGTGGGAGGTGCCTCGCAAATACCGAAGTATCCGTTTGACCAATTGCATATGAGTGTCACACGGCTCATGCATGAAGAGGCAAACTTGTTGGACGACATAGGAGATGTCCGGGCGGGTGAGAGTGAGATATTGAAGCGCGCCGGCCAAGCTTCAGTAGTATGTAGGATTGGAGTGAAGATGACCATCATGAAGAGAGAGCTTGACAGAGGTGTCGACGGGGGTGGACATGGGTTTGCAATGAAGCATGTTGGCACGGTTAAGAATCTCAAGTGTATACTGTTGCTGACACAGAAACCAGCCGAAGGAGTTGGGAGTAACATTGATGCCAAGAAAGTGATGTAACTCACCAAGGTCCGACATAGAGAACTGCTGCTTGAGAGAGGCAATGATGGAGTGTAGTGTGGCAGAGGTGTTGGCCGTAAGAATGATATCATCGACATACACTAGAAGGTAGGTGATGACCCACAAGTATAGGGGATCTATCGTAGTCCTTTTGATAAGTAAGAGTGTCGAACCCAATGAGGAGCAGAAGGAAATGATAAGCGGTTTCCAGCAAGGTATTCTCTGCAAGTACTGAAATAAGTGGTAACAGATAGTTTTGTGATAAGATAATTTGTAGCGAGCAACAAGTAACAAAAGTAAATAGGTGCAGCAAGGTGGCCCAATCCTTTTTGTAGCAAAGGACAAGCCTGGACAAACTCTTATATGATGTAAAGCGCTCCCGAGGACACATGGGAATATCGTCAAGCTAGTTTTCATCACGTTCATATTATTCGTGTTCGGTACTTTGATAATTTGGTATGTGGGTGGACCGGTGCTTGTGTGCTGCCCTTACTTGGACAAGCATCCCACTTATGATTAACCTCTATTGCAAGCATCCGCAACTACAACAAAAGTATTAAGGTAAACCTAACCATAGCATGAAACATATGGATCCAAATCAGCCCCTTACGAAGCAACGCATAAACTAGGGTTTAAGCTTCTGTCACTCTAGCAACCCATCATCTACTTATTACTTCCCAATGCCTTCCTCTAGGCCCAAACAATGGTGAAGTTTCATGTAGTCGACGTTCACATAACACCACTAGACGAGAGACAACATACATCTCATCAAAATATCGAACGAATACCAAATTCACATGACTACTAATAGCGAGACTTCTCCCATGTCCTCAGGAACAAAAGTAACTACTCACAAAGCATAAACATGTTCATAATCAGAGGGGTATTAATATGCATATAGGATCTGAACATATGATCTTCCACCAATTAAACCAACTAGCATCAACTGCAAGGAGTAATTAACACTACTAGCAACCTACTAGCCCCAATCCCGGACTTGGAGACAAGAATTGGATACAAGAGATGAACTAGGTGTTTGAGATGAGATGGTGCTGATGAAGATGTTGATGGAGATTGCCCTCTCCCGATGAGAGGAGCGTTGGTGATGACGATGGCGATGATTTCCCCTTCCGGGAGGGAAGTTTCCCCGGCAGAACAACTCTGCTAGAGCCCTAGATTGGATCCGCCAAGGTTCCGCCTCGTGGCGGCGGAGTTTCGTCCGACAAGATGGCTTATGATTTTTTTCCCATCGAAAGACTTCATATAGCAGAAGATAGCCACCGGAGGGCCACCAGGGGGCCCACGAGGTAGGGGGCGCACCCAGAGGGGTAGGGCGTGCCCCCCACCCTCGTGAGCAGGGTGTGCCCCCTGGTGAGGTTCTTCCTCTCAGTATTTTTAATATATTTGGAAAACATCTTCCGTGAAGTTTCAGGACTTTTGGAGCTGCGCAGAATAGGTCTCTAATATTTGCTCCTTTTCCAGCCTAGAATCCCAGCTGCCAGCATTCTCCATCTTTATGGGAACCTTGTAAAATAAGAGAGAATATGCATAAATATTGTGACATAATGTGTAATAATAGCCCATAATGCAATAAATATTGATATAAAAGCATGATGCAAAATGGACGTATCAGTAGGCAATGGTGGGTCCATGGTGGCATATGAACAAGGAAGAGTCACTCTTGGAAGCACAAAACCCAATAGACAGCAAGAAGGACTTGAACCGAAGGAACCATGTCCGAGGGGCTTGTTTCAAACCATAGATGGACTTGTTGAGGAGGCACACATGATCCGGGTGGGATGAATCAACAAAGCCGGCCGGTTGGGAGTAGTAGACAGTTTCCTTGAGATCACCATGAAGAAAGGCATTTTTGACATCCAGTTGATGAATGGGCCACGGGTGGGAGGTGGCAAGACTGAGCACAACACGAATTGTGGCTGGTTTGACAACCGGATTGAATGTCTCGTCGTAGTCCACACCCTCTTGTTGAGTGAATCCCCGAACAACCCACAGAGCTTTGTACCGAGCCAAAGAGCCATCCGTGTTGAACTTGCGGCGAAAAATCCACTTCCCCATAAGAATGTTGACACCCGCAGGCTTAGGCACCAAAGACCAAGTGGAGTTATTGATTAAATCATGATACTCATCTTGCATAGCTTGGCGCCAATTAGGATCCTTCAGGGCAGATATATACGTTGGAGGGATAGGAAAGAGGGGTGTGGAAGCATGCAATACCCACGCTTGACCCGAGTTGTCATGTTGTGAGAATTACGTGGGGGCTCAGCCGGCTGTGCATGGCGGAGTAGACGTGGCGGAGGAGTAGTGGGCGTGCATGCCTCAGATCCCGAGGAGGATGCGGTGGGGCTGGCGACACAGGTGGAGGAATCTGCAGCAGGTGTGGCAGAGGCGACAAGCGCGGAGTGCGAGGTGGATTCGGGTGGACTGGATGGTGGGGAGGAGGACGCAACAGTCGAGGCGGTCGGGCCATAGGATCCGGGCGGGTAGGTGCGCCCCGCAGTGCTGGTAGTGGGGGTGGGTGGGCTAGGGATTGGTTGCATGCGGGAGATGCACGGGGAGCTGGGTTGTGCGGTTGGTGAGGCCAGTACGAGGTAGGGGCGGGCGGCAGATCCGAGAGATCTGCTGAGGATCCGAGCGAGGCCAGCGGATCGGGTGCGAGGGTGGACGGTGTAGCTGGTGGAGCGGCCGGTACGTAGGGAAACGAATTTTCGTCAAAAACAACATGCCGGGAGACAATCACTCGATGTGTGGATAAATCATAGCACCTGTACCCCATATGTTCGAGGGAATAACCTAAGAAAATGCATCGTGTCGGGCAAGGGGAAAGTTTATGAGTCCTGGTGATGGATGTGCTGGGGAAGCATAAGCACCCAAACACACGTAGATGATCATAAGTGGGATGGGTACCATGAAGGGGGTAGTAGGGTGTATGATCGTTGATGGCATGAGAGGGGCGACGATTTAGGAGGTAGGTGGCGGTGTGAAGGGCCTCAACCTAGAAGGGGGGGGGGGTAAGGTTGGCTAGGATAAGAAGGGAGCAGATGACGTCATTCATGGTGCGAATGAGACGTTTCGCTTTGCCATTTTGGGGAGTGTGTGGGGGCAAGAAAACCTATAGGCTATGCCGTTGACTGATACGTCTCCAACGTATCTATAATTTTTGATTGCTCCATGCTATATTATCTACTGTTTTGGACTATATTGGACTTTATTTTCCACTTTTATATTATTTTTGGGACTAACCTATTAACCGGAGGCCCAGCCCAGAATTGCTGTTTTCTACCTATTTTAGTATTTCGGAGAAACAGAATATCAAACGGAGTCCAAACAGAATGAAATCTTTGGAAACGTGATTTTCTCATCAGATAAGATCCAGGAGACTTGGACCCCCCCATCAAGAAAGCCACGAGGTGGTCACGAGGGTGCCCCCCCCTAGGGCACGCCCCCTGCCTCGTGGGCCCCTCGAAGCTCCACCGACGTGCTTCTTCCTCCTATATATACCTACGTACCCCCAAACGATCGGGGACGGGCCAAAAACCTAATTCCACCAACGCAACTTTCTGTATCCACGAGATCCCATCTTGGGGCCTGTTCCAGTGCTCCGCCGGAAGGGGAATCGATCACGGAGGGCTTCTACATCATCATCCAAGCCTCTCTGATGAAGTGTGAGTAGTTTACTTCAGACCTACGGGTCCATAGTTAGTAGCTAGATGGCTTCTTCTCTCTTTTTGGATCTCAATACAATGTTCTCCCCCTCTCTTGTGGACATCTATTCGATGTAATCTTCTTTTTTGTGGTGTGTTTGTTGAGACCGATGAATTGTGGCTTTATGATCAAGTGTATCTATGAATAATATTTGAATCTTCTCTGAATTCTTTTATGTATGATTTGTTATCTTTGCAAGTCTCTTCGAATTGTCAGTTTGGTTTGGCCTACTAGATTGGTTGTTCTTGCCATGGTAGAAGTGCTTAGCGTTGGGTTCGATCTTGCGGTGTCCTGTCCCAGTGACAGAAGGGCAGCAAGGCACATATTGTATTGTTGCCATCGAGGATAACAAGATGGGTTTTTTTAATCATATTGCATGAAACTATCCCTCTACATCATGTCATCTTGCTTAAGGCGTTACTCTGTTTTTAACTTAATACTCTAGATGCATGCTGGATAGTGGTCGATGAGTGGAGTAATAGTAGTAGATGTAGAATCGTTTCGGTCTACTTGTCTCGGACGTCATGCCTATATACATGATCATACCTAGATATTCTCATAACTATGCTCAATTCTGTCAATTGCTCAACAGTAATTTGTTCACCCACCGTAGAATACTTATGCTCTTGAGAGAAGCCACTAGTGAAACCTATGGCCCCCGGGTCTCTTTCTCATCATATCAATCTCCATCACTTTATTATTGCTTTGATTTTAATTTGCCTTTTACTTTTCACTTTGCATCTTTATACCAAAAATACAAAAAATATTATCTATCATCTCTATCAGATCTCACTTTCGTAAGTGACCGTGAAGGGATTGACAACCCCTAAGCGCGTTGGTTGCATTGAGCTATTGTTTTTGTGTAGGTACAAGGGACTCGAGCATAGCCTCCTACTGGATTGATACATTGGTTCTCAAAAACTGAGGGAAATACTTACGCTACTTTGCTGCATCATCCTCTCCTCTTCGGGGAAATCCAACATAGTGCTCAAGAGGTAGCATTGACAGAGAAGAAGGAGCGGAGGGAGGAGTTAATGAACTCTTCACCATTGTCACATTGCATGGCTTTGATAATGACATTGTATTGGGTGTGGATGAACGTGAAAAAGCATTGTAAAGTAGTGGAGGTGTCCCATTTGTTTCGCAGAGGAAACATCCAAGGGTAGTGTGTGAAATCATCAAGCACAACTAGATAATTGAAAACCGGAGAAGCTTACAACGGGAGAGGTCCACAAGTCACAATGTATTAAATCAAAGGGTGCAAATCTTTTACTAAAGGAAGAAGAAAAATGAAGATGCGCTTGACGGCCTAGTTGACAAGCATTACATGGGATGTGTGCACTTTTATTACAAGAGCTAAGAAAGTCATTTGCCAATGTAGACCAGTAGTGAGCTCCGGGGTGCCCAAGTCGACGATGCCACAAGGCCGAAGTGGAGATGATGAACGCCGATGATGGAGCAGGATTATTGCCATGGAAGAGATAGAGGTCACCATTGCTAACGGAGATCATGAGAACCCTCCAAGTTTGAAGATCATTCACAAGAAAACCGCAAGGGTAAAATTCAACGGAACAAGAATTGTCTTTAGTAAAACGACAAATGGAAATTAGGTTTGTAACAACAGTAGGAGAGACAAGAACGTCGGTGAGATGATAATCATGAGGTGGAAGGGTGGCAGAACCAGTGGCGGTGACAGGTAAGTGGTGGCCATTGCTGACAAGTCTGCTAGATGGAACATGCTTTAAGGAATAACTAGACTTGGAGAGGTTACCTGGGTTGTCGATCACATGGGAGGAAGCGCCACTGTCAAAGTACCACTCGGGAGCGGGGGTGGCCGGAAAGCCATCGTTGCTGTTGGCGGCGTTGAGCAAAGCAGTGTGTTCCCATGAGGGTGGAGCAGCTGGACAGTACAGAGCATGGGGCGCCGGTGGTGCGTGGAGGAGTGGGTAAGCCTACGCATGCGACCTGGGGCGCGGACCGAGAACGCCGGCGGCATTCAGTGGGATCCAGCCGGAGCGTGGGGAGGGGATCGCCATCCCATAAGGCGCGAATTAGCCAGTGAAGGGCGAAGCCGGGTGCGGAGAGGGATGGCCACGGCCATTGTTGTTTCCACGCCCACGACCGCGGCCGTGGCCGCGTCCACAGCCACCATGATCACCACCATCGCAGTCGCCACACCCACGACCAGGGTGCGGGGGCGGCGGCGGGGGAGCACCCTGCGCGCCGGTAGGGGGCAATCCACACAATTGCTTTGGGCACGGCCACCCATGCTAGAGCTGGCACCAGAGGCGGCGCCGCCGGTCAGGGCGAAAGCAGAGGCGCTATCCTCAGCCGTGCGCTGCTCTTGGGACTCCTCAGCCAGGACGACACGGGAGAGGACGGCGTCGAAGGGAAGATCCTGATCGCCAAGCATGACTCGGATCGTGTCCAGCCGCTTGTCGAGGCCGTGGAGAAACTAGGTGGTGATATCCACCTCGGCGACGGCGCCGTCGATGTCGGTGAGACCGTCGGTGAGGAGCTTCATCCGGTGAGCGTATTCAGAGGTAGACAGATCGCCTTGCTTGAGGTTGCGGTACTGGCGGTTGAGAATCATGAAGCGGGCGGCGCGATTGGAGAGGAAGTAGTTGCGGATCTTGTGCCAGAGGGCGAAGGTGCTGGTGGTGCCGACGACATGGTCACACATGGTGCCCAAGAGGGGGGCATAGATCCACAGAACGACGTGAGCGTCGAGCTCGATGTAGGTAGCGGAAGCGTTGGGTGGCGGCGTATGTTCGATGAGGAAGGTGATGGGGAACGTAGCAATAATTCAAAATTTTCCTACGTGTCACCAAGATCAATCTATGGAGTCATCTAGCAACGAGGGAGGAGTGGATCTACATACCCTTGTAGATCGCGCGCGGAAGCGTTCAAGAGAACGGGGTTGATGGAGTCGTACTCGTCGTGATCCAAATCACCAATGATCCTAGCGCCGAACGGACGGCACCTCCGCGTTCAACACACGTACGGAGCAGCGACGTCTCCTCCTTCTTGATCCAGCAAGGGGGGGGGGGGAGAGGTTGATGGAGATCCAGCAGCACGACGACGTGGTGGAAGTAGCGGGATTCCAACAGGGCTTCGCCAAGCGCTGCGGGAGGAGGGAGATGTGTCACGGGAGGGAGAGGGAGGCGCCAGGGCTTGGATTGGGGCTGCCCTCCCTTCCCCCCACTATATATAGGGCCAAGGGAGAGGGGGGGGGGCGCAGCCTTGGCCCTTCCTCCAAGGAAGGGTGCGGCCAAGGGAGGAGTCCCTCCTCCCCAAGGCACCTCGGAGGTGCCTTCCCCCTTTAGGACTCTTCCTTTCCCTCTTCTCTTGGTGCATGGGCCTCTTGGGGCTGGTGCCCTTGGCCCATATAGGCCAAGGCGCACCCCCTACAGCCCATGTGCCCCCCGGGGTAGGTGGCCCCACCCAGTGGACCCCCGGGACCCTTCCGGTGGTCCCGGTACAATACTGGTGACCCCGAAACTTGTCCCGATGGCCGAAATAGCACTTCCTATATATAATTCTTTACCTCCGGACCATTCCGGAACTCCTCGTGACGTCTGGGATCTCATCCAGGACTCCGAACAACATTCGGGTTACCGCATACTAATATCTCTATAACCCTAGTGTCACCGAACCTTAAGTGTGTAGACCCTACTGGTTCGGGAAGCATGCAGACATGACCGAGACGTTCTCCGGTCAATAACCAACAGCAGGATCTGGATACCCATGTTGGCTCCCACATGTTCCACGATGATCTCATCGGATGAACCACGATGTCAAGGACTTAATCAATCCCGTATACAATTCCCTTTGTCTATCGGTACGATACTTGCCCGAGATTCGATCGTCGGTATCCCGATACCTTGTTCAATCTCGTTACCGGCAAGTCTCTTTACTCGTTCTGTAACACATCATCCCGTGATCAACCCCTTGATCACATTGTGCACATTATGATGATGTCCTATCGAGTGGGCCCAGAGATACCTCTCCGTCACACGGAGTGACAAATCCCAGTCTCGATTCGTGCCAACCCAACAGACACTTTCGGAGATACCCGTAGTGTAAATTTATAGCCACCCAGTTACGTTGTGACATTTGTCACACCCAAAGCACTCCTACGGTATCCGGGAGTTGCACAATCTCATGGTCTAAGGAAATGATACTTGACATTAGAAAAGCTTTAGTATACGAACTACACGATCTTGTGCTATGCTTAGGATTGGGTCTTGTCCATCACATCATTCTCCTAATGATGTGATCCCGTCATCAACGACATCCAATGTCCATGGTCAGGAAACCGTAACCATCTATTGATCAACGAGCTAGTCAACTAGAGGCTTACTAGGGACATGGTGTTGTCTATGTATCCACACATGTATCTAAGTTTCCTATCAATACAATTCTAGCATGGATAATAAACGATTATCATGAACAAGGAAATATAATAATAACAAATTTATTATTGCCTCTAGGGCATATTTCCAACAGTCTCCCACTTGCACTAGAGTTAATAATCTAGTTCACATCGCCATGTGATTAACACTCACAGGTCACATCGCCATGTGACTAACACCCAAGAGTTTACTAGAGTCAGTAATCTAGTTCACATCACTATGTGATTAACACTCAATGAGTTCTGGGTTTGATCATGCCCCGCGAGACAGTGCGGCCCGCTTGGTTGTGGCTCGAATCCGTCGAAGATCAAATATCCGCGAATGTCTGCCATGTAGTTTAGGCTTCCAAACCTGACTTGATGGCCAGGGGCGTAGCTTTCGATCTACTCCAGGTGGCCAAGCGAATTGGCCCGCAGTGCAAAGCCGCCGAAGACGAAGATCTGTCCGGGGAGAAAAGTCTCACCCTGGACCGCATCGTTGTTGATGATCAAAGGAGCGATCGGGCCTAAAGGCGACGACACAGAGGAACTCTCAATGAAAGCACCAATGTCGGTGTCAAAACTGGCGGATCTCGGGTAGGGGGTCCCGAACTGTGCGTCAAGGCCGGATGGTAACAGGAGACAAGGGACACGATGTTTTTGCCCAGGTTCGGGCCCTCTCGATGGAGGTAATACCCTACTCTTGCTTGATTAATATTGATGATACGGGTAGTACAAGAGTAGATCTACCACAAGATCAAGGAGGCTAAACCCTAGAAGCTAGCCTATGGTATGATTGTTGTATATGGAGTTGATGTCCTACGGACTACAACCCTCCGGTTTATATAGACACCGGATAGGGTTAGGGTTACACAGAGCCGGTTACAATGGTAGGAGATCTTGAATATCCGCATCGCCAAGCTTGCCTTCCACGCCAAGGAAAGTCCCATCCGGACACGGGACGAAGTCTTCAATCTTGTATCTTTATAGTCCTGGAGTCCGGCTGAAGGTATAGTCCGGCTACCCAAACACCCCCTAATCCAGGACTCCCTCAATGTGCTTTGTGAAAGACCTATGAGGCGTCTTGATCTATCTCTATAGATCTTGATGCCTAATATATAAGCAGCTTCTCCAAGGTCCTTCATTGAAAAACTCTTATTCAAGTAGGCCTGAATGCTGTCCAAAAGTTCTGTATCATTTCCCATCAAAAGTATGTCATCTACATATAATATGAGAAATGCTACAGAGCTCCCACTCACTTTCTTGTAAACACAAGCTTTTCCATAAGTCTGCATAAACCCAAACGCTCTGATCATCTCATCAAAGCGAATGTTCCAACTCCGAGATGCTTGCACCAGCCCATAAATCGAGCGTTGGAGCTTGCACACCTTGTCAGCATTCTTAGGATCGACAAAACCTTCCGGCTGCATCATATACAATTCTTCCTTAAGGAAACCATTAAGGAATGCCGTTTTGACGTCCATTTGGCATATCTCATAATCATAGAATGCGGCAATTGCTAACATGATTCGGACAGACTTCAGCTTCGCTACGGGTGAGGAAGTCTCATCGTAGTCAACCCCTTGAACTTGTCGATAACCCTTAGTGACAAGCCGAGCTTTATAGATGGTCACATTACCATCCGCGTCTGTCTTCTTCTTAAAGATCCATTTATTTTCTATGGCTCGTCGATCAACGGGCAAGTCAGTCAAAGTCCATACTTCGTTTTCATACATGGATCCTATGTCGGATTTCATGGCTTCCAACCATTTGTCGGAATCTAGGCCCGCCGTCGCTTCTTCATAGTTCGAAGGTTCACCGTTGTCTAACAACATGATTTCCATTACAGGGTTGCCGTACCACTCTGGTGTGGAACGTGTCCTTGTGGACCTACGAAGTTCAGTAGCAACTTGATCTGAAGTTTCATGATCATCATCGTTAACTTCCTCTCTAGTCGGTGCAGGCACCTCAGGAACATTTTCCTGTGTTGCGCCACTTTCTGGTTCAAGAGGTAATACTTCATCGAGTTCTACTTTCCTCCCACTTACTTCCTTCGAGAGAAACTCTTTCTCTAGAAAGGATCCATTCTTGGCAACAAAGATCTTGCCTTCGGATCTAAGGTAGAAGGTATACCCAATAGTTTCTTTAGGGTATCCTATGAAGACGCATTTTCCGACTTGGGTTCGAGCTTTTCAGGTTGAAGTTTCTTGACATAAGCATCGCATCCCCAAACTTTTAGAAATGACAGCTTAGGTTTCTTCCCAAACCATAATTCATACAGTGTCGTCTCAACGGATTTTTACGGAGCCCTATTTAAATTGAATGCGGTAGTCTCTAAAGCATAGCCCCAAAATGATAGCGGTAAATCGGTAGGAGACATCATAGATCGCACCATATCTAATAGAGTGCGATTACGACGTTCGGACACACCATTACGCTGAGGTGTTCCAGGCGGCATGAGTTGTGAAACTATTCCACATTTTCTTAAGTGTGTGCCAAATTCGTGACTCAAGTATTCTCCCCCACGATCTGATCGCAAGAACTTGATTTTCCTGTCACGTTGATTCTCAACCTCACTCTGAAATTCCTTGAACTTTTCAAAGGTCTCAGACTTGTGTTTCATTAAATAGACATACCCATATCTACTCAAGTCATCAGTGAGGGTGAGAACATAACGGTAGCCACCGCGAGCCTCAACACTCATTGGACCGCACACATCAGTATGTATGATTTCCAATAAGTTGGTTGCTCGCTCCATTGTTCCTGAGAATGGAGTCTTGGTCATTTTACCCATGAGGCATGGTTCGCACGTGTCAAATGATTCGTAATCAAGAGACTGTAAAAGTCCATCTGCATGGAGCTTCTTCATGCGTTTGACACCTATGTGACCAAGGCGGCAGTGCCACAAGTATGTGGGACTATCATTATCAACCTTACATCTTTTGGTATTCACACTATGAATATGTGTAGCATTACGCTCGAGATTCATTAAGAATAAACCATTCACCATCAGAGCATGACCATAAAACATATCTCTCATATAAATAGAACAACCATTATCCTCGGGTTTAGATGAGTAGCCATCTCGAATTAAACGAGATCCTGATACAATGTTCATGCTCAAAGCTGGCACTAAATAACAATTATTGAGGTTTAAAACTAATCCCATAGGTAAATGTAGAGGTAGTGTGCCGACGGTGATCACATCGACCTTGGAACCATTCCCGACGCGCATCGTCACCTCGTCCTTCGCCAGTCTCCGCTTATTCCGCAGCTCCTGCTTTGAGTTACAAATGTGAGCAACTGCACCGGTATCAAATACCCAGGAGCTACTACGAGTACTGGTAAGGTACACATCAATTACATGTATATCACATATACCTTTCATGGTGCCGGCCTTCTTGTCCGCTAAGTATTTGGGGCAGTTCCGCTTCCAGTGACCACTTCTCTTGCAATAAAAGCACTCAGTCTCGGGCTTGGGTCCATTCTTTGGCTTCTTCCCGGCAGCTTGCTTACCGGGCGCGGCAACTCCCTTGCCATCCTTCTTGAAGTTCTTCTTACCCTTGCCTTTCTTGAACTTAGTGGTTTTATTCACCATCAACACTTGATGTTCCTTTTTGACTTCTACCTCTGCTGATTTCAGCATTGCAAATACTTCAGGAATGGTCTTTTCCATCCCCTGCATATTGAAGTTCATCACAAAGCTCTTGTAGCTCGGTGGAAGCGACTGTAGGATTCTGTCAATGACCGCGTCATCCGGGAGATTAACTCCCAGCTGAGTCAAGCGGTTATGCAACCCAGACATTTTGAGTATGTGCTCGCTGACAGAACTATTTTCCTCCATCTTACAGCTGAAGAACTTGTCGGAGACTTCATATCTCTCGACCCGGGCATGAGCTTGAAAAACCATTTTCAGCTCTTCGAACATCTCATATGCTCCGTGTCTCTCAAAACGCTTTTGGAGCCCCGGTTCTAAGCTGTAAAGCATGCCGCACTGAACGAGGGAGTAATCATCAGCACGTGTCTGCCAAGCGTTCATAACGTCTTGTTCTGCAGGGAAAGCAGGTGCTTCACCTAGCGGTGCTCGTAGGACATAATCTTTCTTGGCAGCTATGAGGATGATCCTCAGGTTCCGGACCCAGTCCGTATAGTTGCCACCATCGTCTTTCAGCTTGGTTTTCTCTAGGAACGCGTTGAAGTTGAGGACAACATTGGCCATTTGATCTACAGGACATATTGTAAAGATTTTAGACTAAGTTCATGATAATTAAGTTCATCTAATCAAATTATTCAATGAACCCCCACTCAGATAGACATCCCTCCAGTCATCTAAGTATAACATGATCCGAGTTAACTAGGCCATGTCCGATCATCACGTGAGATAGACTAGTCAACATCGGCGAACATCTTCATGTTGATCGTATCTTCTACACGACTCATGCTCGACCTTTCGGTCTTCTGTGTTCCGAGGCCATGTCTGTACATGCTAGGCTCGTCAAGTCAACCTAAGTGTTTGCATGTGTAAATCTGTCTTACACCCGTTGTATGTGAACGTTGGAATCTATCACACCCGATCATCACGTGGTGCTTCGAAACAACGAACTGTCGCAACGGCGCACAGTTTGGGGGAACACTTTCTTAAAATTATTACGAGGGATCATCTTATTTACTACCGCCGTTCTAAGTAAACAAGATGCAAAAACATGATAAACATCACATGCAATCAAATAATAGTGACATGATATGGCCAATATCATATAGCTCCTTTGATCTCCATCTTGGGGCTCCATGATCATCTTGTCACCGGCATGACACCATGATCTCCATCATCGTGTCTCCATGAGGTTGTTCGCCAACTATTACTTCTACTACAATGGCTAACACGTTTAGCAATAAAGTAAAGTAATTTACATGGCGTTTCTCAATGACATGCAGGTCATACAAAAAATAAAGACAACTCCTATGGCTCTTGCCGGTTGTCATACTCATCGACATGCAAGTCGTGATTCCTACTACAAGAACATGATCTCATACATCACATATATATCATTCATCACAACTTTAGCCATAACACATCACATGACACTTGCTGCAAAAACAAGTTAGACGTCCTCTAATTGTTGTTGCAAGTTTTACGTGGCTGCAATAGGGTTCTAGCAAGAACGTTTACTTACCTACGCCAAAACCACAACATGAATTGCCAATTTCTATTTACCCTTCATAAGGACCCTGTTCATCGAATCCGATCCGACTAAAGTGGGAGAGACGGACACCCGCCAGCCACCTTATGCAACTAGTGCATGTCAGTCGGTGGAACCGGTCTCACGTAAGCGTACGTGTAAGGTTGGTCTGGGCTGCTTCATCCCATGATGCCGCCGAATCAAGATAAGACTAGTAACGGCAAGCAAATTGACAATATCGACGCCCACCACTACTTTGTGTTCTACTCGTGCATAGTAACTACGCATAGACCTAGCTCATGATGCCACTGTTGGGGAACGTTGCAGAAAACAAAATTTTTTCCTACATTTCACCAAGATCAATCTATGGAGTCAACTAGCAACGAGAGAAGAGTGCATCTACATACCCTTGTAGATCGCGAGCGGAAGCGTTCAAGAGAACGGGGATGATGGAGTCGTACTCGCCGTGATCCAAATCACCGATGACCAAGTGCCGAATGGACGGCACCTCCGCGTTCAACACACGTACGGAGCGGATGACGTCTCCTCCTTCTTGATCCAGCAAGGGGGAAGGAGAGGTTGATGAAGATCCAGCAGCACGATGGCGTGGTGGTGGATGCAACAGTGATCGCAGCAGGGCTTTGCCGAGCTTCTGCGAGAGGGAGAGGTGTAGCAGGGGAGAGGGAGGCGCCAAGACTTGAGGTATTAGCTGCCCTCCCTCCCCCTTTATATAGGCCCCCTAGGGGGGTGCGACGGCCCTAGGAGATGGGATCCCCTAGGGGGGCGGCGGCCAAGGGGGTGGAGTACCCCCCAAGGCAAGTGGAGGCGCCCCCTCCCCTAGGGTTCCCAACCCTAGGCGCATGGGGGGGCCCAAGGGGGGCGCACCAGTCCACCAGGGGCTGGTTCCCTCCCCACTTCAGCCCATGGGGCCCTCCGGGATGGGTGGCCCCACCCGGTGGACCCCCGGGACCCTTTCGATGGTCCCGGTACAATACCGGTGACCCCCGAAACTCTCCCGATGGCCGAAACTGCACTTCCTATATATAATTCACCTCCAGACCATTCCGGAACTCCTCGTGACGTCCGGGATCTCATCCGGGACTCCGAACAATTTTCGGGTTACTGCATACTCATATCTCTACAACCCTAGCGTCACCGAACCTTAAGTGTGTAGACCCTACGGGTTCGGGAGACATGCAGACATGACCGAGAAACCTCTCCGGTCAATAACCAACAGTGGGATCTGGATACCCATGTTGGCTCCCACATGCTCCACGATGATCTCATCGGATGAACCATGATGTCGAGGATTCAATCAATCCATATACAATTCCCTTTGTCAATCGGTATGTTACTTGCCCGAGAGTCGATCGTCGGTATCCCAATACCTCGTTCAGTCTTGTTTCCGGCAAGTCACTTTACTCGTACTGTAATGCATGATCCCGTGATCAACCACTTGATCACTTTGAGCTCATTGTGATGATGCATTACCGAGTGGGCCCAGAGATACCTCTTCATCATACGGAGTGACAAATCCCAGTCTCGATTCGTGCCAACCCAACAGACACTTTAAGAGATACCTGTAATGTACCTTTATAGTCACCCAGTTACGTTGTGACGTTTGGCACACCCAAGGCACTCCTACGGTATCCAGGAGTTGCACAATCTCATGGTCTAAGGAAATGATACTTGACACTCAGAAAAGCTACAGCAAACGAACTACACGATCTTTGAGCTAAGCTTAGGATTGGGTCTTGTCCATCACATCATTCTCCTAATGATGTGATCCCGTTATCAATGACATCCCCATGTCTATAGCCAGGAAACCATGACTATCTGTTGATCAACGAGCTAGTCAACTAGAGGCTCACTAGGGACACATTATGGTCTATGTATTCACACATGTATTATGATTTCCGGATAATACAATTATAGCATGAATAATAGACAATTATCATGAACAAGGAAATATAATAATCATTTTTTTATTGCCTCTAGGGCATATTTCCAATAGAACTCCATGGGGAAGGACGTTCAGGCTGGCGCGGAATTCATGAAACACCTGAGAAGGTAGTCCTTTGGTGAACAAGTCAGCAAACTGTGAGCTGGATGGAACATGAAGCACACGAGCCTCGCCAAGAGCCACACAATCCCGGACGAAATGTAGATCAATCTCAATATGCTTGGTCCATTGGTGTTGAACTAGGTTGGAGGTGGGATATGTCGCGCTGACATTGTCACAATAGAGCATAGTTGCTCTTGTTGGTGGACACTTGAGATCATGCAATAGTTGTCGGAGCCAGCAAGATTCAACAACAAAGTTGGCGACGCCCCGGTATTCAGCTTCATCACTGGATTGTGAAACGGTACATTGGCGCTTGGAGGACCAAGAGATGATGTTGTTGCCAAGGAAGACACAAAATCCAGAAGTTGACTAGCGGGTGTGCAGGCACCCGACCCAATCAGCGTCGGTATAGGCAATGAGTTCGTGAGATGGTGATTTGTAGAGCTGAATACCGTAGTGGGAGGTGCCTCGCAAATACCGAAGTATCCGTTTGACCAATTGCATATGAGTGTCACACGGCTCATGCATGAAGAGGCAAACTTGTTGGACGACATAGGAGATGTCCGGGCGGGTGAGAGTGAGATATTGAAGCGCGCCGGCCAAGCTTCGGTAGTATGTAGGATTGGAGTGAAGATGACCATCGTGAAGAGAGAGCTTGACAGAGGTGTCGACGGGGGTGGACATGGGTTTGCAATGAAGCATGTTGGCACGGTTAAGAATCTCAAGTGTATACTGTTGCTGACACAGAAACCAGCCGAAGGAGTTGGGAGTAACATTGATGCCAAAAAAGTGATGTAACTCACCAAGGTCCGACATAGAGAACTGCTGCTTGAGAGAGGCAATGATGGAGTGTAGTGTGGCAGAGGTGTTGGCCGTAAGAATGATATCATCGACATACACTAGAAGGTAGGTGATGACCCACAAGTATAGGGGATCTATCGTAGTCCTTTTGATAAGTAAGAGCGTCGAACCCAACGAGGAGCAGAAGGAAATGATAATCGGTTTCTAGCAAGGTATTCTCTACAAGTACTGAAATAAGTGGTAACAGATAGTTTTGTGATAAGATAATTTGTAGCGAGCAACAAGTAACAAAAGTAAATAGGTGCAGCAAGGTGGCCCAATCCTTTTTGTAGCAAAGGACAAGCCTGGACAAACTCTTATATGATGTAAAGCGCTCCCGAGGACACATGGGAATATCGTCAAGCTAGTTTTCATCACGTTCATATTATTCGTGTTTGGTACTTTGATAATTTGGTATGTGGGTGGACCGGTGCTTGTGTGCTGCCCTTACTTGGACAAGCATCCCACTTATGATTAACCTCTATCGCAAGCATCCGCAACTACAACAAAAGTATTAAGGTAAACCTAACCATAGCATGAAACATATGGATCCAAATCAGCCCCTTACGAAGCAACGCATAAACTAGGGTTTAAGCTTCTGTCACTCTAGCAACCCATCATCCAGTTATTACTTCCCAATGCCTTCCTCTAGGCCCAAACAATGGTGAAGTTTCATGTAGTCGACGTTCACATAACACCACTAGACGAGAGACAACATACATCTCATCAAAATATCGAACGAATACCAAATTCACATGACTACTAATAGCGAGACTTCTCCCATGTCCTCAGGAACAAAAGTAACTACTCACAAAGCATAAACATGTTCATAATCAGAGGGGTATTAATATGCATATAGGATCTGAACATATGATCTTCCACCAATTAAACCAACTAGCATCAACTGCAAGGAGTAATTAACACTATTAGCAACCTACTAGCACCAATCCCGGACTTGGAGACAAGAATTGGATACAAGAGATGAACTAGGGTTTTGAGATGAGATGGTGCTGATGAAGATGTTGATGGAGATTGCCCTCTCCCGATGAGAAGAGCGTTGGTGATGACGATGGCGATGATTTCCCCCTCTGGGAGGGAAGTTTCCCCGGCAGAACAACTCTGCTAGAGCCCTAGATTGGATCCGCCAAGGTTCCGCCTCATGGCGGCGGAGTTTCGTCCGACAAGATGGCTTATGATTTTTTTCCCATCGAAAGACTTCATATAGCAGAAGATAGCCACCAGAGGACCACCAGGGGGCCCATGAGGTAGGGGGCGCACCCAGAGGGGTAGGGCGTGCCCCCCCACCCTCGTGGGCAGGGTGTGCCCCCCTGGTGAAGTTCTTGCTCTCAGTATTTTTTTATATATTTGGAAAACATCTTCCGTGAAGTTTCCGGACTTTTGGAGCTGCGCAGAATAGGTCTCTAATATTTGCTCCTTTTCCAGCCTAGAATCCCAGCTGCCAGCATTCTCCGTCTTTATGGGAACCTTGTAAAATAAGAGAGAATAGGCATAAGTATTGTGACATAATGTGTAATAATAGCCCATAATGCAATAAATATTGATATAAAAGCATGATGCAAAATGGACGTATCAGTAGGCAATGGTGGGTCCATGGTGGCGTATGAACAAGGAAGAGTCACTCTTGGAAGCACAAAACCCAATAGACAGCAAGAAGGACTTGAACCGAAGGAACCATGTCCGAGGGGCTTGTTTCAAACCATAGATGGACTTGTTGAGGAGGCACACATGATCCGGGTGGGATGAATCAACAAAGCCGGCCGGTTGGGAGTAGTAGACAGTTTCCTTGAGATCACCATGAAGAAAGGCATTTTTGACATCCAGTTGATGAATGGGCCACGGGTGGGAGGTGGCAAGACTGAGCACAACACAAATTGTGGCTGGTTTGACAACCGGATTGAATGTCTCGTCGTAGTCCACACCCTCTTGTTGAGTGAATCCCCGGACAACCCACAGAGCTTTGTACCGAGCCAAAGAGCCATCCGTGTTGAACTTGCGGCGAAAAATCCACTTCCCCATAAGAATGTTGACACCTGCAGGCTTAGGCACCAAAGACCAAGTGGAGTTATTAATTAAATCATGATACTCATCTTGCATAGCTTGGCGCCAATTAGGATCCTTCAGGGCAGATGTATACGTTGGAGGGATAGGAAAGAGGGGTGTGGAAGCATGCAATACCCACGCTTGACCCGAGTTGTCATGTTGTGAGAATTACGTGGGGGCTCAGCCGGCTGTGCATGGCAGAGTAGACGTGGCGGAGGAGTAGTGGGCGTGCATGCCTCAGATCTCGAGGAGGATGCGGTGGGGCTGGCGACACAGGTGGAGGAATCTGCAGCAGGTGGGGCAGAGGCGACAAGCGCGGAGTGCGAGGTGGATTCGGGTAGACTGGATGGTGGGAAGGAGGACGCAACAGTCGAGGCGGTCGGGCCATAGGATCCGGGCGGGTAGGTGCGCCCCGTAGTGCTGGTAGTGGGGGTGGGTCGGCTAGGGATTGGTTGCATGCGGGAGATGCACGGGGAGCTGGGTTGTGCGGTTGGTGAGGCCAGTACGAGGTAGGGGCGGGCGGCAGATCTGAGAGATCTGCTGGGGATCCGAGCGAGGCCAGCGGATCGGGTGCGAGGGTGGACAGTGTAGCTGGTGGAGCGACCGATACGTAGGGAAATGAATTTTCGTCAAAAACGACATGCCGGGAGACAATCACTCGACGCGTGGATAAATCATAGCACCTGTACCCCTTATGTTCGAGGGAATAACCTAAGAAAATGCATCGTGTCGAGCGAGGGGAAAGTTTATGAGTCATGGTGGTGGATGTGCTGGGGAAGCATAAGCACCCAAACACACGTAGATGATCATAAGTGGGATGGGTACCATGAAGGAGGTAGTAGGGTGTATGATCGTTGATGGCATGAGAGGGGCGACGATTTAGGAGGTAGGTGGCGGTGTGATGGGCCTCAACCTAGAAGGGGGGGGGGGTAAGGTTGGCTAGGATAAGAAGGGAGCAGATGACGTCATTCATTGTGCGAATGAGACGTTCCGCTTTGCCGTTTTGGGGAGTGTGTGGGGGCAAGAAAACCTATAGGCTATGCCGTTGACTGATACGTCTCCAACGTATCTATAATTTTTGATTGCTCCATGCTATATTATCTACTGTTTTGGACTATATTGGACTTTATTTTCCACTTTTATATTATTTTTGGGACTAACCTATTAACCGGAGGCCCAGCCCAGAATTGCTGTTTTCTACCTATTTCAGTATTTCGGAGAAACAGAATATCAAACGGAGTCCAAACAGAATGAAATCTTCGGAAACGTGATTTTCTCATCAGATAAGATCCAGGAAACTTGGACCCCCCCATCAAGAAAGCCACGAGGTGGTCATGAGGGTGCCCCCCCTAGGGCGCGCCCCTGCCTCGTGGGCCCCTCGAAGCTCCACCGACGTGCTTCTTCCTCCTATATATACCTACGTACCCCCAAACGATCGGGGATGGGCCAAAAACCTAATTCCACCAACGCAACTTTCTGTATCCACGAGATCCCATCTTGGGGCCTGTTCTAGTGCTCCGCCGGAAGGGGAATCGATCACGGAGGGCTTCTACATCATCATCCAAGCCTCTCCGATGAAGTGTGAGTAGTTTACTTCAGACCTACGGGTCCATAGTTAGTAGCTAGATGGCTTCTTCTCTCTTTTTGGATCTCAATACAATGATCTCCCCCTCTCTTGTGGAGATCTATTCGATGTAATTTTCTTTTTGCGGTATGTTTGTTGAGACCGATGAATTGTGGCTTTATGATCAAGTGTATCTATGAATAATATTTGAATCTTCTCTGAATTCTTTTATGTATGATTTTTTATCTTTGCAAGTCTCTTCGAATTGTCAATTTGGTTTGGCCTACTAGATTGGTTGTTCTTGCCATGGTAGAAGTGCTTAGCGTTGGGTTCGATCTTGCGGTGTCCTGTCCCAGTGACAGAAGGGCAGCAAGGCATGTATTGTATTGTTGCCATCGAGGATAACAAGATGGGTTTTTTAATCATATTGCATGAAACTATCCCTCTACATCATGTCATCTTGCTTAAGGCGTTACTCTGTTTTTAACTTAATACTCTAGATGCATGCTGGATAGCGGTCGATGAGTGGAGTAATAGTAGTAGATGTAGAATCGTTTCGGTCTACTTGTCTCGGACGTCATGCCTATATACATGATCATACCTAGATATTCTCATAACTATGCTCAATTCTGTCAATTGCTCAACAATAATTTGTTCACCCACCGTAGAATACTTATGCTCTTGAGAGAAGCAACTAGTGAAACCTATGGCCCCCGGGTCTCTTTCTCATCATATCAATCTCCATCACTTTATTATTGCTTTGATTTTAATTTGCCTTTTACTTTTCACTTTGCATCTTTATACCAAAAATACAAAAAATATTATCTATCATCTCTATCAGATCTCACTTTCGTAAGTGACCGTGAAGGGATTGACAACCCCTAAGCGCGTTGGTTGCATTGAACTATTGTTTTTGTGTAGGTACAAGGGACTCGAGCATAGCCTCCTACTGGATTGATACATTGGTTCTCAAAAACTAAGGGAAATACTTACGCTACTTTGCTGCATCATCCTCTCCTCTTCGGGGAAATCCAACATAGTGCTCAAGAGGTAGCATTGACAGAGAAGAAGGAGCGGAGGGAGGAGTTAATGAACTCCTCGCCATTGTCACATTGCATGGCTTTGATAATGACATTGTATTGGGTGTGGATGAACGTGAAAAAGCATTGTAAAGTAGTGGAGGTGTCCCATTTGTTTCACAGAGGAAACATCCAAGGGTAGTGTGTGAAATCATCAAGCACAACTAGATAATTGAAAACCGGAGAAGCTTACAACGGGAGAGGTCCACAAGTCACAATGTATTAAATCAAAGGGTGCAAATCTTTTACTAAAGGAAGAAGAAAAATGAAGATGCGCTTGACGGCCTAGTTGACAAGCATTACATGGGATGTGTGCACTTTTATTACAAGAGCTAAGAAAGTCATTTGCCAATGTAGACTGGTAGTGAGCTCCGGGGTGCCCAAGTCGACGATGCCACAAGGCCGACGTGGAGATGATGAACGCCGACGATGGAGCAGGATTATTGCCATGGAAGAGATAGAGGTCACCGTTGCTAACGGAGATCATGAGAACCCTCCAAGTTTGAAGATCATTCACAAGAAAACCGCAAGGGTAAAATTCAACGGAACAAGAATAGTAAAATGACAAATGGAAATTAGGTTTGTAACAACAGTAGGAGAGACAAGAACGTCGGTGAGACGAAAATCATGAGGTGGAAGGGTGGCAGAACCAGTGGCGGTGACAGGTAAGTGGTGGCCATTGCTGACAAGTCTGCTAGATGGAACATGCTTTAAGGAATAACTAGACTTGGAGAGGTTACCTGGGTTGTCGATCACATGGGAGGAAGCGCCACTGTCAAAGTACCACTCGGGAGCGGGGGTGGCCGGAAAGCCATCGTTGCTGTTGGCGGAGTTGAGCAAAGCAGTGTGTTCCCATGAGGGTGGAGCAGCCGGACAGTACAGAGCATGGGGCGCCGGTGGTGCGTGGAGGAGTGGGTAAGCCTACGCATGCGACCCGGGGCGCGGACCGAGAACGCCGGCGGCATTCGGTGGGATCCAGCCGGAGCGTGGGGAGGGGATTGCCATCCCATAAGGCGCGAATTAGCCAGTGAAGGGCGAAGCCGGGTGTGGAGAGGGATGGCCACGGCCGTTGTTGTTTCCACGCCCACGACCGCGGCCGCGGCCGCGTCCACAGCCACCGTGATCACCACCATCGCAGTCGCCACACCCACGACCAGGGTGCGGGGGCGGCGGCAGGGGAGCACCCTGCGCGCCGGTAGGGGCAATCCACACAATTGCTCTGGGCACGGCCACCCATGCTAGAGCTGGCACCAGAGGTGGCGCCGCCGGTCAGGGCGAAAGCAGAGGCGCTATCCTCAGCCGCGCGCTGCTCCTGGGACTCCTCAGCCAGGACGACACGGGAGAGGACGGCGTCAAAGGGAAGATCCTGATCGCCAAGCATGACTCGGATCATGTCCAGCCGCTTATCGAGGCCGTGGAGAAACTAGGTGGTGAGATCCACCTCGGCGACGGCGCCGTCGATGTCGGTGAGACCGTCGGTGAGGAGCTTCATCCGGTGAGCGTATTCAGAGGTAGACAGATCGCCTTGCTTGAGGTTGCGGTACTGGCGGTTGAGAATCATGAAGCGGGCGGCGCGATTGGAGAGGAAGTAGTCGCGGATCTTGTGCCAGAGGGCGAAGGTGCTGGTGGTGCCGACGACATGGTCACACATGGTGCCCAAGAGGGGGGCATAGATCCACAGAACAACGTGAGCGTCGAGCTCGATGTAGGTAGCGGAAGCGTTGGGTGGCGGCGTATGTTCGATGAGGAAGGTGATGGGGAACGTAGCAATAATTCAAAATTTTCCTACGTGTCACCAAGATCAATCTATGGAGTCATCTAGCAACGAGGGAGGAGTGGATCTACATACCCTTATAGATCGCGCGCGGAAGCGTTCAAGAGAACGGGGTTGATGGAGTCGTACTCGTCGTGATCCAAATCACCGATGATCCTAGCGCCGAACGGACGGCACCTCCGCGTTCAACACACGTACGGAGCAGCGACGTCTCCTCCTTTTTGCTCCAGCAAGGGGGGGGGGGGGGAGAGGTTGATGGAGATCTAGCAGCACGACGGCGTGGTGGAAGTAGCGGGATTCCAACAGGGCTTCGCCAAGCGCTGCGGGAGGAGGGAGATGTGTCACGGGAGGGAGAGGGAGGCGCCAGGGCTTGGATTGGGGCTGCCCTCCCTTCCCCCCACTATATATAGGGCCAAGGGAGAGGGGGGCGCAGCCTTGGCCCTTCCTCCAAGGAAGGGTGCGGCCAAGGGAGGAGTCCGTCCTCCCCAAGGCACCTCGGAGGTGCCTTCCCCCTTTAGGACTCTTCCTTTCCCTCTTCTCTTGGCGCATGGGCCTCTTGGGGCTGGTGCCCTTGGCCCATATAGGCCAAGGCGCACCCCCTACAGCCCATGTGCCCCCCCGGGGTAGGTGGCCCCACCCGGTGGACCCCCGGGACCCTTCCGGTGGTCCCGGTACAATACTGGTGACCCCGAAACTTGTCCCGATGGCCGAAATAGCACTTCCTATATATTATTCTTTACCTCCGGACCATTCCGGAACTCCTCATGACGTCCGGGATCTCATCCGGGACTCCGAACAACATTCGGGTTACCGCATACTAATATCTCTATAACCCTAGTGTCACCGAACCTTAAGTGTGTAGACCCTACCGGTTCGGGAAGCATGCAGACATGACCGAGACGTTCTCCGGTCAATAACCAACAGCGGGATCTGGATACCCATGTTGGCTCCCACATGTTCCATGATGATCTCATCGGATGAACCACGATGTCAAGGACTTAATCAATCCCGTATACAATTCCCTTTGTCTATCGGTACGATACTTGCCCGAGATTCGATCATCGGTATCCCGATACCTTGTTCAATCTCGTTACCGGCAAGTCTCTTTACTCGTTCCATAACACATCATCCCGTGATCAACTCCTTGATCACATTGTGCACATTATGATGATGTCCTATCGAGTGGGCCCAGAGATACCTCTCCGTCACACGGAGTGACAAATCCCAGTCTCGATTCGTGCCAACCCAACAGACACTTTCGGAGATACCCGTAGTGTACATTTATAGCCACCCAGTTACGTTGTGACATTTGGCACACCCAAAGCACTCCTACGGTATCCGGGAATTGCACAATCTCATGGTCTAAGGAAATGATACTTGACATTAGAAAAGCTTTAGTATACGAACTACACGATCTTGTGCTATGCTTAGGATTGGGTCTTGTCCATCACATCATTCTCCTAATGATGTGATCCTGTCATCAATGACATCCAATGTCCATGGTCAGGAAACCGTAACCATCTATTGATCAACGAGCTAGTCAACTAGAGGCTTACTAGGGACATGGTGTTGTCTATGTATCCACACATGTATCTGAGTTTCCTATCAATACAATTCTAGCATGGATAATAAACGATTATCATGAACAAGGAAATATAATAATAACCAATTTATTATTGCCTCTAGGGCATATTTCCAACAGTCTCCCACTTGCACTAGAGTCAATAATCTAGTTCACATCGCCATGTGACTAACACTCACAGGTCACATCGCCATGTGACTAACACCCAAGAGTTTACTAGAGTCAGTAATCTAGTTCACATCACTATGTGATTAACACTCAATGAGTTCTGGGTTTGATCATGTTGCTTGTGAGAGAGGTTATAGTCAACGGGTCTGAACCTTTCAGATCCGTATGTACTTCGCAAATCTCTATGTCATCTCCTAGATGCAGCTACCACGTTCTATTTGGAGCTATTCAAAATAACTGTTCTACTATACGAATCCAGTTTACTACTCAGAATAATCTGGATTAGTGTCAAAGTTTGCATCGGCGTAACCCTTTACGACGAACTCTTTTACCACCTCCATAATCGAGAAAATTCCTTAGTCCACTAGTTACTAAGGATAACTTTGACCGCTGTCCTGTGATCCATTCTTGGATCACTCTTGTACCCCTTGACTGACTCATGGCAAGGCACACTTCAGGTGCGGTACACAGCATAGCATACTGTAGAGCCTACGTCTAAAGCATAGGGGATGACCTTCGTCCTTTCTCTCTATTCTGCCGTGGTCGAGCTTTAAGTCTTAACTTCATACCTTACAACTCATGCAAGAACTCCTTTGACTGATCCATCTTGAACACCTTCAAGATCATGTCAAGGTATGTGCTCATTTGAAAGTACTATTAAGCATTTTGATCTATCCTCATAGATCTTAATGCTCAATACTCAAGTAGCCTAATCCAGGTTTTCCATTGAAAAACATTTTTCAAATAATTCTGTATGCTTTCCAAAAATTCTACGTCATTTCTGATCAACAATATGTCAACAACATATACTCATCAGAAATTCAATAGTGCTCCCACTCATTTATTTGGAAATACAAGTTTCTCATAAACTTTGTATAAACCCAAAATCTTTAATCATCATCAAAGCATACATTCCAACTCCGAGATGCTTACTCCAGTCCTTAGAAGGATCGCTGGAGCTTTGCATACTTATTAGCATCTTTCAGGATTGACAAAACCTTCCGGTTGTATCACATACAACCTTTCCTCAAGAAAATCGTCGAGGAAACAATGTTTTGACATCCTATCTACAAGATTTCATAAATAATGAAGTAATCGCTAATATAATTCCAACAGACTCTTAGCATCGCTACGAGTGAGAAAGTCTCACCGTAGTCAACTCCTTGAACTTGTCGGTAAACTTCTTAATGACAAGTCGAGCTTTCTTAATGGTGACATTTACCATCATTGTCCGTCTTCCTTTTAAAATCCATCTGTACTCAACAGCCTTACGACCATCGAGCTATTCTGCCAAAGTCTACACTTTGTTTTCATACATGGATCCTCTCTCGGATTTTATGGCCTCGAGCCATTTATCGGAATCCAGGCCCACCATCGCTTCTCCATAGCTCGTAGGTTCATTGTTGTCTAGCAACATGACTTCCAAGACAGGATTACGTACCACTCTGAAGTAGTACGCATCCTTGTCATCCCACGAGGTTTGGTAGTGACTTGATCCTAAGTTTCATGATCACTATCGTAAGCTTCCACTTCAATTGGTGTAGGTGCCACATGAACAACTTCCTGTGCCCTGCTACACACTAGTTGAAGAGACGGTTCAATAACCTCATCAAGCCTCCACTATCCTCCCACTCAATTCTTTCGAGAGAAACTTTTCCTCGAGAAAGGACCCGATTCCAGAAACAATCCCTTATTGCTTTCGGATCTGAGACAGGAGGTATACCCAACTGTTTTGGGTGTCCTATGAAGATGCATTTATCCGCTTTGGGTTCGAGCTTATCAGCCTGAAACTTTTTCACGTAAGCAGCCCCAAACTTTTAAGAAATGATAGCTTAGGTTTCTCTAAACCATAGTTCATACGGTGTCATCTCATCGGAATTACGTGGTGCCCCTTTTAAAGTGAATGTGGTTGTCTCTAATGCATAACCCATAAACTATTGTGGTAATTCGATAAGAGACATCATGGTATGCATCATATCCAACAGGGTGCAGTTATGATGTTCGGACACACCATCACACTATGGTGTTCCAGGCTGTATCAGTTGTGAAACAATTTCCACAATGTCTTAATTCTGTGCCAAACTCGTAATTCAGATATTCATCTCTATGATCATATCATAGATCTTTTATCCTCTTGTCACGACGATCTTTCAACTTCACCCTGAAATTACTTGAACCTTTCAATAATTCAGACTCATGATTTATCAAGTAAACATTCTCAACATCTACTCAAATCATCTGTGAAGTAAGAACGTAACGATATCCACTACATGCCTCAGCACTCATTGGACTGCACACATCAAGATGTATTACTTCCAACATGTTGCTTTCTTGTTCCATCTTACTGAAAACGAGGCCGTTCAGTCATCTTGCCCATGTGGTATGATGTGCATGTCTCAAGTGATTCAAAATCAAGTGAGTCCAAACGGTCCATTTGCATGGAGTTTCTTCATGCATATACACCAATAGACATGGTTCACATGTCTCAAACTTTTCAAAAATGAGTGAGCCCAAAGATCCATCAACATGGAGCTTCTTCATGCGTTTTATACCGATATGACTTACGTGGCAGTGCCACAAGTAGGTGGTACTATCATTACTATCTTATATCTTTTGGCATGGACATGTGTATCACTACGATCGAGATTCAATATACCATTCATTTTAGGTGTAAGACCATTGAAGGTATTATTCAAATAAATAGAGTAACCATTATTCTCCTTAAATGAATAACCGTATCGCGATAGACGTAATCCAATCATGTCTATGCTCAACGCAAACACCAAATAACAATTATTTAGGTTTTAATACCAATCTCGAAGGTAGAGGGAGCGTACGATATTTGATCAACCTTGGAAATACTTCCAACACATATCGTCATCTCACCTTTTAGCTAGTCTCCGTTTATTCCGTAGCTTTTATTTCGAGTTACTAACACTTAGCAACCGAACCGATATCTAATACCCTGGTGCTACTAGGAGTACTAGTAAAGTACACATCAACCCAATGTATATCCAATATACTTCTATCGACCTTGCCAGCCTTCTAATCTACCAAGTATCTAGGGTAATTCTGCTCCAGTGGCTGTTCCCCTTATTACAGAAGCACTCAGTCTCGGGTTTGGGTTCAACCTTGGTTTCTCCACTAGAGGAGCAGCTGATTTGCCATTTCATGAAGTATCCCTTCTTGCCCTTGCCCTTCTTGAAACTAGTGGTTTCACTAACCATCAACAATTGATGCTCCTTCTTGATTTCTACTTTCGTGGTGTCAAACATCGCGAATATCTCAAGGATCATCATATATGTCCCTGATATATTATAGTTCATCACGAAGCTCTAGCAGCTTGGTGGTAATGACTTCGGAGAACTATCACTATTTCATCTGGAAGATCAACTCCCACTCGATTCAAGCGATTGTTGTACTCAGACAATCTGAGCACAAGCTCAACAATTGAGCTTTTCTCCCTTAGTTTGTAGGCTAAGAAAATCGTCGGAGGTCTTATACCTCTTGACGTGGGCACGAGCCTGAAATCTCAATTTCAGCCCTCAAAACATCTCATATGTTTCGCGACGTTTCAAAACGTCTTCGGTGCCTCAACTCTAAACCGTTTAACTGAACTATCACGTAGTTATCAAAACGTGTATGTCAGATGTTCGCAACATCCATATACGACGTTCGAGGTTCAGCACATTGAGCGATGCATTAAGGACATAAGCCTTCTATGAAGCAATGAGGACAATCCTCAGTTTACGGACCTAGTCCGCATAGTTGCTACTATCAACTTTCAACTAAATTTTCTCTAGGAACATATCTAAACAGTAGAACTGAAGCGCGAGCTACGACATAATTTGCGAAGACCTTTTGACTATGTTCAGGATAATTAAGTTCATCTTATGAACTCCCACTCAGATAGACATCCCTCTAGTCATCTAAGTGAATACATGATCCGAGTCAACTAGGCCGTGTCCGATCATCACGTGAGATGGACTAGTCAACGTCGGTGAACATCTTCATGTTGATCGTATCTTCCATACGACTCATGCTCGACCTTTCGGTCTTCTGTGTTCCGAGGCCATGTCTGTACATGCTAGGCTCGTCAAGTCACCCTAAGTGTTTGCATGTGTAAATCTGTCTTACACTCGTTGTATGTGAACGTTAGAATCTATCACACCCGATCATCACGTGGTGCTTCGAAACAACGAACTGTCGCAACGGTGCACAGTTAGGGGGAACACTTTCTTGAAATTTTAATGAGGGATCATCTTATTTACTACTGTCGTTCTAAGTAAACAAGATGTATAAACATGATAAACATCACATGCAATCAAATAGTGACATGATATGGCCAATATCATATTGCTCCTTTTGATCTCCATCTTCGGGGCTCTATGATCATCTTGTCACCGGCATGACACCATGATCTCCATCATCGTGTCTTCATGAAGTTGTCTCGCCAACGATTACTTCTACTACTACAGCTAACAGTTAGCAATAAAGTAAAGTAATTACATGACGTTTATGTTGACTCGCATGTCATAAATAAATTAAGACAACTCCTATGGCTCCTGCCGGTTGTCATACTCATCGACATGCAAGTCGTGATTCCCATTACAAGAACATGATCAATCTCATACATCACATATATCATTCATCACATCCTTTTGGCCATATCACATCACATAGCATACCCTGCAAAAACAAGTTAGATGTCCTCTAATTGTTGTTTGCATGTTTTACGTGGCTGCTATGGGTTTCTAGCAAGAACGTTTCTTACCTACGCAAAACCACAACGTGATATGCCAATTGCTATTTACCCTTCATAAGGACCCTTTTCATCGAATCCGTTCCGACTAAAGTGGGAGAGACAGACACCCGCTAGCCACCTTATGCAACTAGTGCATGTCAGTCAGTGGAACCAGTCTCACGTAAGAGTACGTGTAAGGTCGGTCCGGGCCGCTTCATCCCACGATGCCGCCGAATCAAGATAAGACTAGTAACGGCAAGTAAATTGACAAAATCAACGCCCACAACTACTTTGTGTTCTACTCGTGCATAGAATCTACGCAATAGACCTAGCTCATGATGCCACTATTGGGGAACGTAGCAATAATTCAAAATTTTCCTACGTGTCACCAAGATCAATCTATGGAGTCATCTAGCAACGAGGGAGGAGTGGATCTACATACCCTTGTAGATCGCGCACGGAAGCGTTCAAGAGAACGGGGTTGATGGAGTCGTACTCGTCGTGATCCAAATCACCGATGATCCTAGCGCCGAACGGACGGCACCTCCGCGTTCAACACACGTACGGAGCAGCGACGTCTCCTCCTTCTTGATCCAGCAACGGGGGAGGAGAGGTTGATGGAGATCCAGCAGCACGACGGCGTGGTGGAAGTAGCGGGATTCCAACAGGGCTTCGCCAAGCGCTGCGGGAGGAGGGAGATGTGTCACGGGAGGGAGAGGGAGGCGCCAGGGCTTGGATTGGGGCTGCCCTCCCTTCCCCCCACTATATATAGGGCCAAGGGAGAGGGGGGGCGCAGCCTTGGCCCTTCCTCCAAGGAAGGGTGCGGCCAAGGGAGGAGTCCGTCCTCCCCAAGGCACCTCGGAGGTGCCTTCCCCCTTTAGGACTCTTCCTTTCCCTCTTCTCTTGGTGCATGGGCCTCTTGGGGCTGGTGCCCTTGGCCCATATAGGCGAAGGCGCATCCCCTACAGCCCATGTGCCCCCCCGGGGTAGGTGGCCCCACCCGGTGGACCCCGGGACCCTTCCGGTGGTCCCGGTACAATACTGGTGACCCCGAAACTTGTCCCGATGGCCGAAATAGCACTTCCTATATATAATTCTTTACCTCTGGACCATTCCGGAACTCCTCGTGACATCCGGGATCTCATCCGGGACTCTGAACAACATTCGGGTTACCACATACTAATATCTCTATAACCCTAGTATCACCGAACCTTAAGTGTGTAGACCCTACGGGTTCGGGAAGCATGCAGACATGACCGAGACGTTCTCCGGTCAATAACCAACAGCGGGATCTGGATACCCATGTTGGCTCCCACATGTTCCATGATGATCTCATCGGATGAACCACGATGTCAAGGACTTAATCAATCCCGTATACAATTCCCTTTGTCTATCGGTACGATACTTGCCCGTTCAATTCGATCATCGGTATCCCGATACCTTGTTCAATCTCGTTACCGGCAAGTCTCTTTACTCGTTCCATAACACATCATCCCGTGATCAACTCCTTGATCACATTGTGCACATTATGATGATGTCCTACCGAGTGGGCCCAGAGATACCTCTCCGTCACACGGAGTGACAAATCCCAGTCTCGATTCGTGCCAACCCAACAGACACTTTCGGAGATACCCGTAGTGTACCTTTATAGCCACCCAGTTACGTTGTGACGTTTGGCACACCCAAAGTACTCCTACGGTATCCGGGAGTTGCACAATCTCATGGTCTAAGGAAATGATACTTGACATTAGAAAAGCTTTAGTATACGAACTACACGATCTTGTGCTATGCTTAGGATTGGGTCTTTTCCATCACATCATTCTCCTAATGATGTGATCCCTTCATCAACGACATCCAATGTCCATGGTCAGGAAACCGTAACCATCTATTGATCAACGAGCTAGTCAACTAGAGGCTTACTAGGGACATGGTGTTGTCTATGTATCCACACATGTATCTGAGTTTCCTATCAATACAATTCTAGCATGGATAATAAACGATTATCATGAACAAAGAAATATAATAATAACCAATTTATTATTGCCTCTAGGGCATATTTCCAACAGAAGGAGACGCCATAGCGGACTAGAACCATGAGGAAGAAGGTCTTCCATTTGTGATAGTTGTGATCGGCGGGATTAAGGAGAAATTTGATGTGGTTTGTGATGTGGTCTTGGAAAATAGGAAGGCGCGGGGCAGGTGCCGGCGGGGCGGGAGCGACACCGGGGTTGAACAGAGAGGCAAATTGAGTGCCCGAGGCGGCGGGGGAGGAGCCGCCGAGAAGAGATGGGGAGGTGCCGAAAATGAACGGTGGCGAGGAAGCCGTAGAGGTGGCCGCAACAGACGCCGTCAAGGAGGAAGAAAGAGAGCCAGGGGAGGTGGCGGAGCTCGTGGCGGCGCTGGTGGAGGAGGTGTTCGTGCCATGGGTGCGCCTAGTATCTGATACCAAGTTAGAGAGTTGAATTCTATTTATTGCTCAACTGAGTTACAAAGCACAAGATATATCCCCGCACGGAGAGAGCTAACGCTCCTGAAAACAAGGCACACAGGCCATGAGCATTGCTAGATCCTACAATGTAGGAGTGGACTCAGTTTACAACACAACGTTACACAAATATACATGCACACGTTTAACAGTCGTGGTCCTTCCTGATCAATATTTGATGATCTCCTCGTTGGATCCCATTTCTTTTTATCTCACCGCTGTCACCCACTCGACCCCAATCACACGCGTTTATTTTTTTGAGACAGCCCCAATCACACGCGTGCTTGCCTTGGCGTTTGACGGCGGACTCGATCGGTGGGCTGCTTCTGGCTTGGGCTGGGTTGTGTGATGGGCCCTCCAGCTCATGGCACTTGTCGTGCTTGTATAACCGCAAACATTGTGTAACATATACCATATGTTACGCAATGCACGAATTACAAGGTAGTACCACCACGTAATACGAATTAATTATTGAAAATAAAGTTCACGCCCTCCCCCAACCAAGTCCAAGTGGACTTCACTATAATTGGTTGCCCATAGCAAATTAGTACAACGATCTTGAGGTACATTTAGGCTGGTCGTAACGGGGAGTATCATATAGTAGTATTATGCGTATGAAACTAGTCTATAATACTACCTCTCTAATGCATAGTACATATATTAGTATCATGTAGTACTCTATTTATTGTCATGCATAACACAGAGTATCATAACATTTATTATGATACGGTATCATGATATGATACTCAACCCTCTCTTTCTTCATTTAATTGTATGACACCTCATCAAAATTGCCTAGTTGATATGCATGATACTAGCTATGATATTACCATTACGACCAGCCTAATATCTGCAAGCATGGCATGGTTGTTTGCATTGAATTAGATCCGATTAAAGACTACACCCTTTATCTTTCTAAAAAGAATCATCAGTTTAAGGCAAAGATAGTTGCTTCAATAATCCATAGAAAACTCAACATGAACTTTGGCAAAGAAGAGATTGATGCATAACCATGTAATGGATCTGAAACCTGGCAACCCGTGTATAGTGGTACATCATATTTCATGTGTAAGTTTAGGGAGACCCTCGCCCGACGTAGCCCCCGACCCACCCTCTCTCTCCCGCGCCGCCGCCGAGCGGCGGCGGGGAGGGCTTCCGGCCTGGCGCCCCCCGAGTCCTCTCCTCCTCTCCCACCGCCGCCAGAGGGCCTGGCCGGGCAAAGCTCGCCCGAGCCAGCAGCGACGGGGCCTTCTGGTTCCCCCGCGTGTAGAGGAGCGACATGGGTCCTTCTCTTTCACTGGGGCGCGGCGTGGGCGTCGGGCGCTGCGGCGCCACGTCGCGCTGGCGTGCTGATTGGCGCTGGGTGGTGGTCGTGCTGCTGGCGACGAGGATGGTGGTGGGTCACGCGGGGTCAAGGCGTGGCGGCGGATCTGGCGCGTAGGGGCTCCTGCGGTGAGTGCTGCGGGCGACGCGGCCTGGCGGTCTTGGGCGTCAGGCGGTGGCTGCTCACAGCGAGGGGACCAGTGCAGCGACGGCTTGGTGGCAATGGTGGCGGTGTGTGCTGGTTGGATCTGGTGTTTTCCGGCGAGCGGCGCAGGTTGAGGCATCGGCCCAGCGTGACTGTTGCTCTGGCTGTGGGCGACGACGAGGCGGCTCAACCCTTTGGGAGTGGCGGCTTCCATTCGTCGCATCGGCATCACGGCGGCTTGGCGGTGGCGGCGACTGGATTTCAGGCGTCGGCTTGTTTGTAGGCGGCCCGGTTCGATCATAGATCCATCTCTGCGGCGTCTGACCGCTATCTTCGTCGAAGGGTTGGTCCCCCCAGCTGCGGTCCATCACTTGTCTCGCACCCGGCAGCAGGACCGAGCTCGTCTCGTGCCCGGCAACATGACTAACCTTGTCTCGTGCTCGGCAGCAGGACCGACTCGTCTCGCGCCCAGCTTTGGAATCTTGTGCAGTGACAGGTTCTCGACATTATTTTTTATTTTGCTTCTTCTTTGCACTTTTGCCGGACTTGTTAGGGCATGTACAATGGTGTTATCTTAAGAGTGTCACGTAGGATAAATGATGAGGTGGAGGAGAGAGAACTCGTAAAAAAAGGGTTGTCTTCTCTTATTTAAGATAAGACAAGAGATGATCTCTTAGCACATTTTGTCTCACCATATTTTAAGGAATTGCTAGTTATTAAAGATAGGGCTAAGATATAACCCATTGTAGATATACTCTTTTGTCATCACTAAATTACATGTAAGACTTAAAATAAGATTGTCTTATCAATCATTGTACATGCCCTTATGCAGAACATCATTGAAACGGCTGAGTTGCCGCTTGAATTGGTGAGGCGGTCGTGACCATTTAGTAGAATCGATGTAGTACTTGCTTGAGTCAAAATGAGAAGATGCCACCAAAGCATTGTATCTGTGAATTAACAGTTGCGGATCAGGTTTTGGCGGGCATATATTATACGCTCCAGTGTAATGTAGTAGTAAGCCCAGAAGCCGGTAGGTCTTGTTGTCGTTTTTACCCCTAGAAATTTCTGGCTCTAAGTTCCCAGTTTTCTAGAAATGAACTTTTTTGCGTTGAAAATCAGGGCGTGCTAGGCGTCATCCGGCTGATCCCTCGCGCGGATCAGCCGGGTTAGCCGCCGTCCGATCGCACTTAATCTGACGTCTGTCAGCGGCCAGCTTTCGTGGTACAACGGTCAGTCCAGTCCGATGATATGATTGTACCTCGCCTCGGTCTCGTGATCTGCACTGCTGCTAGTTTTTTTTACCTCGCGCACGCAACCTGCCAACCTGGTAGTACCTCTTCCGCATCCCGTTGACTTTTTTTAGAACATAGAGTAGATGTCATGGACGTCCGGGTTTAAATTAATAAATCCCTCAACACAGACAGCGTGCACAAACATACAAACCAAGCAGACGGAACCGAAGCTAGTCAACCATGGTCTTAGGCATGCCACAAAAGGCAACGACGGCGAAATAAAGTGCATTACATGACAAATCCAGCCAAACTAATGAGCGCGCAGGCTCGGGGGTAAACCATGACCAAAAGGGCTGCCCATCCCTATGAGGCAGCAGATGGAGGTGACGGGGCTCGAGACGCCAAGTAGACGGAGCGAAGACATGCTAGAGCTTGGCGGTGGAGATCAGAGTCCCGTTATCTTCCCAGCGGTGCCCACTGCTGCAAAAATAAGATGCATTTGAAGATTACATCAGCGGGGTGAGAGGAAAACACTCCCTCAATAGTAAACTTGTTACAAATATGCCATAAGGCCCATAGCATGGCTGAAGCACACGTCCACATGATCCGGCGCAGAGAGCCCTGGACCGAAGGTAGGGATGACACAAGCTCAGAGCGTGAGCGTGGATCCCAATCCACCCCGGCGGCCTCACGGACCGCGCTCCAAGCAAAGCGCGCCAAAGGACACCGGAAGAACACGTGGTCAGCTTCTTCCGGGTCACCACACAAAGCACAGGGACCGGAAGCAGGGCCATTGCGCTTAGCTATATTGATAGAGGTAGGAAGATGATCTTGGCATAGTTGCCAAAGGAAAACCTTAATCTTGAGCGGGATTCGCGCCTTCCAAAGCCCCGTGGCTGCCATAGGGGCATGGCCGCGGCACAACTCTCTCTATAAAGGGACTTGACAGTGAACTTGCCAGAGCCCGAAAGTCTCCAAGAGACCAAGTCTGCGGAGTCCGACAGACGCACATTCGCTATCAAAGCCCGTAGGCGATCCCAATCTTCCAGCTCCGGCCCCGAAAGCTCTCTTCTAAAGTAGATAGGGGGTGGGGTGGCACTAAGAGCCGAAGCAACTAGTTGGTTGGGCTCAACAGCGATGGAATAAAGTTGGGCAAACTCAGACCAAAGAGGATGCTGGCCTATCCAAACGTCGTGCCAAAAACGCGTGGAGCGACCGTTATTAACCGAGAACCTCGCGCCCCTGGCAAAGTATGGTTTGAGGGATTGGATGGAGTTCCAGAAAGGAGACCCACGAGGTGCTGCCTCAAAGAAATTCCCATGAGGGAAGTATTTGGCACGAAGGAGGTCAACCCAGAGGCCGGTACCTCCCTGGGACAGCTTCCAGATCCACTTGCACATAAGCGCAATGTTCATCAGCTTAGAGTTGATGATCCCGAGCCCCCCCCCCCCCCGGGGCTTTAGTTTACAGACGGCTTGCCACTTAACCATGTGGTACTTCCGTTTAGGACCCGCTCCTTCCCAAAAGATATGTGCCCGCGGGGTGTCCATTTTCGTGTGGACCCCGTCAGCCAACAAGAACATACCCATGGCAAACATGGGTAGGGACGAGAGGCTGGAGTTAGTTAGGATTAGTCTAGCCCCTGAAGACATAAATCGACCTCTCCACGGACAAACCCGGTCCGCCACCTTAGTGTTGAGAGGTTCCCAATCGGCAATCGAGCATTTATTCTCTACGATCGGGAGGCCGAGTTAGGTAAACAGAAACTTCCCAAGTTTGCAATTAAGCAAGTTGGCTACCCGCTCACTTTCGGCCGCGTCCATCCCTATGGACACCACTTCACATTTGTGAAAGTTAATTTTTAGTCCGGACATGAGTTCAAAACACAGCAGGATGGCCTTAACGGTTGCGATACTGTGTTCGTCCGGCTCAAAAAGGAGAAGTGTGTCATCCGCATACTGCAGGTGTGACACACCCCCTGGGATCAGATTACCGACCACTCCCCTGATGTGGCCAGCAGAGCGAGCTTTGTCTAGCATGGCGCCCAAAGCGTCTGCCACAAAGTTGAAGAGCAACGGCGAGGCTGGGACCCCTTGACGCAGCCCTCGCTTGTTGCGGAAGAAGTTCCCTACTTCTCCATTCACCGCAATCGCCGTTTGGCCTCCCGAGACCAATTGCATCATACGATGAACCCAAACCGACGAAAATCCTCTGTCCAGAAGGATTTGTCGGAGAAACTCCCAGTTCACTCGATCGTAAGCCTTCTCAAAATCTAATTTCAAAAGAATTGCCAGCTGGCGAGTGCGTTTGAGCGAGTGAACAATCTCGTGGAGGGCCAACGGCCCCTCCAAAATGTTGCGACCACGAATAAAAGCTGACTGGTTCCTACTAATAATACGATGAGCTACCGGAGACAAGTGCGTAGAACAAGCCTTAGAACAAATTTTAAACGGGACATTAATGAGCGCTATTGGACAAAAAAGTCTAATATTGTCCGTGCCCTGTACTTTGGGGATAAGAGAGAGAACCCCAAAGTTAAGGCGAGAGATATCTACAGTGCCACGCATGAACCCGTTAGATACTTCAAAAATAGGACCTTTGAGCACTTGCCAAAACCGTTTGAACATCGCCACCGGCCACCCATCCGGACCCGGTGCGGTGTCAGTTTTCATCCCAAGGTACGCCTGGTTAATCTCTAGGGGAAGGAAAGCTAGCCCCAGGCCTTCATTTTCCTCGTCCGTGACCCGCAGCGCAGGTTCCCAAACATCCGACCGCAGCCGAGCCTGGGACTCCTCCCTGGAGCCCATCAATTGGATGTAGAAGTCGTATATGTGACAGATGATATCCTGTTGACGCAAAAGGAGCCCCTGCTCAGATTGCAGTCTCAGGATGGCGCATTTACGACGCCGGCCGTTAGCGTAGGCATGGAAATATTTTGTATCCGCGTCCCCCTTGAGCGTCCACTTGATTCCACCGCGCCTACGCCAGTACTCCTCCTCGGCTCTTAGGAGGGACTCAACTTGGGCTTCTACAGCGTAGCGCTGAGCCCAGTCTTGCTCCGAGAAGACCTGTGAATCCGCAGCCGCATCCATACGGGCAAGGTCCATGGTCAAACGCGCTCGGAGCAGCTTATCCTCATGACCCTGGTTGGCCCCCCAGCCTTTTAGAGCCACACGCATTCCCGCCCCTGCGGCAATCCAGAACTCCATTGGCCCACGCGTGTGCTTGATCCGGGCAACACATGTCTCCCCCTTGGAGAGAAAGACTCAAATTCCGGATGCTCGAACCACGTAGTTTCGAAGAAAAAACGAGGGCTACGTTTTAACCTATCCTCCCCTGAGGAGAGGATTAATGGGACGTGGTCCGACCCGATCCTCGTTTCAGCGTGTAGGGAGCATATGGGAAATAGCATTTCCCACTCCACGGACATAAAAACTCGATCTAGCACTGACCGAACCGGCGTAAGCTGCTTGTTTGTCCAAGTGTAGTGTGCGCCCACGCGGGCCACTTCCCTAAGGGCCATTGATGCTATCGCATTATTAAACATGGACACCCTTGTCCAGTTAATAATCCCGTTGTTCTTATCCGCTCCCAAACGGATTAAGTTGAAATCACCACCGACTATCAGTGGCAAGTTACGCACACCCAAAGCCGTGTCCTTCTCCTGTAGTTCCCCTAAGAACTCATGCGAGTGCGAGTGGTCGGCCGGGCCATAAACGACGATAACCTCCCACTCGTGGAGGGTTGCACGATGGCGAACGTGTGCCGACACGAAGAATCTACCGGCATCCCACGCCACCACCTCGCAGCAGACATGGTTGATGCCAAGCAGCAGACCCACCGAGTGGCCCCCCGCAGGCACCCAGTGCCACGCAAAGTGTTCGAGCGGATCGATGGCTAGCAGGTCTTGATGAGAAAATTCAGCCTTGATGGTTTCCTGCAAGCCAACTACGTCGATCCCCTCAACGCATATGAACTCTTTTAGCTGGGTCCGCCTCCCAACGTGGCCGAAGCCTCGGATGTTCTAGAAGATGAAACACATTATATTATGTGATTGCGGAGGCGGATACCGCGAGCGGTAACCGCTTTGGCCACACGCCGTGTCTTAACAGGACCACGGGTTGAGGGGGACGGCACAGCCCCTGCTGCTGTGTCCACCCGATCGGGCTGCACAACAGGCACTAGAGAAGCCCCTGCTTCTTCTGCTACTGGCGCAATGCGGGCCGCCGCTGCCTGGGCGAGCGCGGCCTGCGCGATTTCCTTAGAGCGGATGAGAGATAAGAGTTCTCGAGCTTCACCCACATCGGACAAATCAACACCACTATCCGCTAAAATACCCCATAAACGCTCATCCGAATAATCATAAAAATAGTAAAACGGGGTAGGGGATTACCTTCGGTCTCCATGTTCTTCTGGGCCACCAAGAGTTGAGCGCGTTGCAGTGCAGGAAGGTTGCCCTTGGTGCCCTTCGAACGTGAGCTTGCCCGCTCCTGCGCCACCAGGGCCGCCACCACCGCCTTGGAGTGGTTGGCCGTGGATATGGGCACCGCCTTGGTCACCTCCGCCCGAAGCGCATCGGAGGGAGGAGGGGGTACAGCCAGCGAGGGGCCGCCAACCGGACCCCTAGGAGATGCCAACGCCACCACCACCAGTCGGTGCGAGGCAGGGGTGCCCGCACGGACCGAGGGTGGGCTCGCCGGCGCCACCGGGGGAGTCTTGTGGCCCGCCGTCTTCTTATGGAGCCGCACCCCGCCTCCACCAAGACCGATCACAGACTTGGGAGAACGCGGCGCGAAAGCGCGCAGCCCACCCACCTCCGCAGCCATCGGGGAGACGAGCATCGAGTGGCCCTCCGAGTCGCACGAAGCCGATATGCCCTTTTCGAGGTCGAGGCCGAGGGACATGTTGGAGCCATATTGATTGAAGCCCGTCTCGTTGCTGCCCACAACCACTTAACGTTCCTCCTGATCCTTAGCAACCCCCGAAGCCGGGCCGCGGGCTCGGAAACCTTGTCCTTAAAGCCCAGCTTGTGCCAAGTCGCGGTGTCAATGGAGTCATCACCAATGCTCGTGTCCTTGTCCTTGCCATCCGGCCCCTTGACCATGCTTGAAGGGGGAGGGGGAGGGGGGCAGTACCCTGCAGACCAGCCGCCTCGGCCTCCAGCCGAATGTTGAAGCCCTCACTGTTGAACCACACTTGGACATACCCCTTGAGCTTGGCCGGGGAGCGACACGCAAAGCGCATTCGCACGGGACCGAGCCCCACCAACGACGCCTTGTCCACCTCCATCGGGTGCCCAATCATCATTGTCCCTGCCATGAGGCGATCCACTCGGCGGTGCTTTGGCGGCACACCACAGAGCTTCACCCACACATCCGACATGATTTCGGCCTTGGGCCCCTCCGGAAGCGCTTCCTTGATCTCCGCCATGATGTCGTTGAGGGAGAGGTACAGCTTGCCGCTACGCATCACCATCTGCAGCATGGCTTTGTTGGGGAAGACGACGGAGAACAGGTCATCCCCGACGGCCGTCACCTGCCAATCCCATTCCCCCTCGAAGAGGTGGGGGAGCTCCGCCTCCAAGATGGGAATCAACAGCTTTCCGGGCACCGCCGAGAGAAACGCAACATCCGCCACCATCGGGGCGCGGACCTCCTCACCCTCCGTCTCCATGTAAGGTAGGTAGAAGAAGCCCTCACCGGGGATGGCGTTGCCCATGATCTGAAGCAACAAAGGCCACCCGCGCGTGGGGCAGTGCGCCGACGCGTTCCCCTCCTCATGGCATACGACGCACAGGGGCTTGAAGCGGCACATGTTCTGGTAGTGGCCCGCCCAACCACACTTGAAGCACTCTGGCCCATCGGACTCCTCCACTGGGATCGGGACATCGACCGAACCCTTCGACGCCGATGGCCCGACCACCAGAGACGACAGCGCTGAGCCAACCCCCTTCTGCTTCTACTTCTTGGCTAGTGGATCCCCAGCCCGTTTGCCGCTCGGAGGAAGCAGGGATTCTTTCCTCTGGAGCTCTTTCTTCTGCTCCAGACCACAGCGCTGATATTCCTCCTCCTTCTTCTTTTTGCGCTTGCGCATCCCGTTGAATAGTGTGTTAGCACTGTGTTTGCTTGCTTCCTGTACGCTGCCATCAACATGCAACCAAAGCACAAAAAGGCAGAATCTTAAATCAGAAAAATAAAGGATGTGCCGCTACACGTGGGCTGGATGACAATCCTAGATGCTCGACCGTCCGGTTTGTTGTTCGACGGAGCCACGGACAGCCGCCCGATCCCTCCACGTGAGTCGGTGAGTCTTTGCAACAAGCCTCATGTTGGGCTCGACGCTTCACAACACAAGCCCTATTGCAATCTCCGAACAATTATTTTTCTTTTTTTTTCTATGTGTCGTCCGATTTGCTCGTTGAGCATTTCCAACAAGCCTTCTATTGCGCTTAAGCACTGCAACATGAACCATGTTGCAGTCCCTCAAACAATTTTATTTTTGTTTTTTATGTGTCTGATATGCTTGCTATGGCTTTACCACAGGCCTTGTGTTGCGCTCAGCTCAGCTCTTTACGACGAACGTCTTATTGCAACCACCCGAACATATTTTTTGGTGTCTGAACTGCTCATTGAGCCTTTGCAACAATCCTCGCATTGCACTCAACGTTTTGCAACAAGAACCTTGTTGCAATCCCTTGAATAACTTTTTTTTCCTTTGCGGTCTGCAATGTAGTTCATGTTGCACCCGTGCATCTTGCAACAAGGGTCATGTTGCAGGCATCTTAGTCAGGGGCATGGGGCATGCAGGCGATGCGACGGGCGTTTCACGTTTAATCCCGCAGTTGACGGAAGCGTGTTTGAAAAACAGAACACATAAAGTGTAATTGACTTGCTGATCATTGCAACAATGTTTTGTCACTACACAAAAAATGATTAAAAAATCATTGCAACACTTGAAAACATGCAACGGAAATTATTTAGTGTAAGCTGCGGTCGACCCTTACAGCATCACGTGTCCCGCTTGCAACAATGACAGTCAGCTCTTGCACCAATGGTGGTCAACCCTTGAAGCGTCACACGTCCCGCTTGCAGAAATGGTGGTTAGCCCTTGCAGCAATGGTGGTTAGCCGTTGGAGCAACGAAAGAGGACCCTTGCAATTCATGCAACCTGTGTCTCACCTTGCAATAGTGATACTAGCCATTGCGACATTATGTGTCCCTCTTGCAGCAGCAGAGTCGACCCTTGCAACATCGAGCATCCCTCGTGCAAGAATGGTGATCGACCCATGTAACGTCCCCCTTATCACCTTGCAACAGCGGTGTTGTCCATTGAAGCATCATGTGTGCCGCTTGCTGCAACGGGGTTAACCCTTGCAACGTCCAATATCTCGCTTACAACAATGGCGGACGACCCTTGCAGCATCATGTGCCCGATGTTACTGCAATGACATGTCTTATTGCAATGGTACACATCCCGTGTTGTAGTAACAATAGACCACATCGCAATGACAGTCAACCTTGCAGCGTCCCAACTTGCAGCAACAACAATGAGCCTTGCAGCAACGACGATTGGCCCTACCTTATAACGTCAGGTGTCCCGGTTTGTAACATCGTTGCCTAAGCCTTGTAGGCGCCCAGCTTGCAATAACATGTCAACAAATTATTTATTCATTTTGACAAAACTAGCTGGGTTCGGACGGCTAGTAGTTATATACTCAGTGGAAGTACTAGTACTTCCTTCGTTCCAAAATATATGACCCAACTTTATACTAAATTTGTACTACAGTTAGTACAAAGTTGAGTCATCTATTTTGAAACAGAGGGAGTAGTACGTAGTAGCTGATGCCTATCATCAACTCAGTAGCATGTGATGTGATAGGAGTGTAAGATGTCCACACACGTAAAAAGGCATGTATGTCAGTGTCCCTCCTACACCTGGGCAGAGGAAGGCCGGGGTGGCACCAGGACGGCCCAAGAGAGAAAGTAGGCCGTGCCACAAGTTTACTGGGCCTCAATGGGTCTCTTACATGTTCGGCCCAGAGGAACCCACCATTAGCTGATATAGGCGAGTGTAGCAAGTGGAATAGGTATCCTGGCTTGGATCAGAACTAATCGCCGGCGGCCGTAGCGTGTATTCCCTTATGAGGGAGTCCTGGATTAGGGGGTCTCCGGATAGCCGGACTATATCCTTTGGCCGGACTGATAGACTATGAAGATACAAGATTGAAGACTTCGTCTTGTGTCCGGATAGGATTCTACTTGGCGTGGAAGGCAAGCTAGGCAATATGGATATGGATATCTCCTCCTTTGTAACCGACCTTGTGTAACCCTAACCTATCCGGTGTCTATATAAACCGGAGGGTTTTAGTCCGTAGGACAACATACAATCATACCATAGGCTAACTTCTAGGGTTTAGCCTCTTTGATCTCGTGGTAGATCTACTCTTGTACTACCCATATCATCAATATTAATCAAGCAGGACGTAGGGTTTTACCTCCATCAAGAGGGCCCGAACCTGGGTAAAACATTGTATCCCCTGCCTCCTGTTACCATTCGGCCTAGACGCACAGTTCGGGACCCCCTACCCAAGATCCGCCGGTTTTGACACCGACATTGGTGCTTTCATTGAGAGTTCCTCTGTATCATTGCCGTTAGGCTTGATGGCTCCTACTATCATCGATAGCGATGCGGTCTAGGGTGAGACTTTTCTCCCCGGACAGATCTTCGTGCTCGGCGGCTTTGCACTGCAGGCCAATTCGCTTGGCCATCTGGAGCAGACGGAAAGTTACGCCCCTGGCCACCAGGTCAGGTTTGGAAGCTTAAACTACACGGCCGATATCCATGGAGATTTGATCTTCGACGGAATCGAGCCTCTGCCTTGTGCGCCACGCGGTCACGATGAGCATGACTTAGCTCTCCCATCGGACAGTGTTAAGGAGATCGCACCGGCAGCCGCTCCGACTCTCAATTCGGAGCCAGTTGCGCCTTCCGCAGACTGGTGGATGGACCCCGCCACGGAGGCCTTACCCGCAGCGGCGATCGAGCCGAACATCGACCTTGCCTTGCATGAGAGCCATGTTGTTAAACTGTCGGATCCTTCTCCGGCCACGGACTCCGAACCGCCTGCGCCCGTTCCTATCGAATCCGATTGGGCACCGATCATGGAGTTTACCTCCGCGGATATTTTTCAGCACTCGCCCTTTGGCGACATACTGAACTCATTAAGATCTCTCTGAAAGTGCGTTATATCGACTAGAGGGGGGGGGGTGAATAGGCGATTTTTATGAAAGTCTTCAAAATGTGGAAGTTTCAAGGACAAACGCTAGAAATAAACCTATTACCATGCAGCGGAAGGTAGACTACACTAGGCAAATCATAGTCAAGTATTTAATGAAGTGAGAGCACAATGACTAATAGCAGCAATATAGTAAGGATCAGGTAGGAAGATATTATGAAGCCAAACAGAACACGCAGTCACTCAGTGAAGACAAAAGATAGTGCAAACATACAATGACTTCACAAGGAGTAACAGTAAGTAAAGGGAAGGGAAGGATGAAACCAGTGACTCGTTGAAGACAATGATTTGTGGACCAGTTCCAGTTGCTGTGACAACTGTACGTCTGGTTAGGGCGGCTAGGTATTTAAACCTGAGGACACACAGTCCCGGACACCCAGTCCTGAACACGCAGCTCAGGACACCCAGTCCTCACCGTATTCCCCTTGAGCTAAGGTCACACAGACCTTGCCCAAGCACTCTGGTAAGTCTTCAAGGTAGACTGCCAAACCTTCACATACTTCGTTCACCGGCGATCCACAATGTCTCTTGGATGCTCAAAATGCGACGCCTAACCGGCTGGAGGATTCACAGTCCTCAAGTGTAATAAGTCTTCAGATCACACAGACACGAAGACTTAAGTGATGCCTAATTCTCTTTGGCTCTAGGTGGTTAGGGCTTTATCCTCGCAAGGAATTCTCTCTCAAAAGCTTCGAGGTGGGTTGCTCTCAAACGACAAAAGCCGTATACTAACTCTAAGCAGCCAGCCGTTTATGGTTGTAGGGGGTGGGCTATTTATAGCCACTAGGCAACCCGACCTGATTTGTCCGAAATGACCTTGGGTCACTAAGGAACTGACACGTGTTCCAACGGTCAGATTTCAAACTCACACGGTAACTTTACTTGGGCTACAAGCAAAGCTGACTCGTCCCACTCTGGACAAGATTCGCTCTCATAGTCTTCACTCGAAGACATAGGTTTTGTTTAAGCATCGCTTCAGTCATTCTGACTGGTTCTCTTGGACCCCACTTAACAGTACGGTGGTTCCTATGACTCGACAAAGAAGAAAAAGAACTACAAAAGATCTAAGTCTTCGAGCTCCATAGGCTTCATGTGATGTATTCTCTTGTCATAGTCTTCAATGTGAATATCTTCATATACCACCTTTGACATCAATGTCTTCATACATTTTTAGGGGTCATCTCTGGTAGGAAAACCGAATCAATGAGGGACTTCTACCTGTGTTATCCTGCGATTCTCACAAACACATTAGTCCCTCAACTAGGTTTGTCGTCAATACTCCAAAACCAACTAGGGGTGGCACTAGATGCACTTACAATCTCCCCCTTTTTGGTGATTGATGACAAACTAGTTGAAGTTTTCAATGGGGAATATAATATGTGAAATTGTAAAGGATAAGGAATTGTCTTCATAAGTTGCAAGGGCTCCCCCTGAAAATGTGCATATAAGTAATTTGCTTTTGGAATGCAAATGCACATGGCAGGTTGTGCTTGTGGAGATTCTCTTCAACTTATGATGACAATCCACTATGCATGTGAAGGTATGTGAAGATAATGACATGCATAATGGAAAATGGACGTCTGCAAAATGATCTAAGTGCAGAATTTATCATCGCATCACAAGGTGGCAAATAAGTAGCAGACGACCATCGAGTTTAAGTGTTACAACTCAAAGAAGCAAATGTATCAAAACGAGAGTTGTAAACACGAAGCAAAATATAAAGCACCCGCCCATATGGACCCGTTTGAAGACTATCAAACTCATATGCTTCTCCCCCTTTTGTCAGTAAGGACCAAAAAGGTTCGAAGACATAGAGCATCTACTCGTTCAGAGGAAGAGTAGGTGAAGCAGCAGGGTCGTCAGTGGTGTTCGGCGGTGCAGAAGAACTTGGAGCAGTGTCGAAGCATGCTAAAGGAGGTGGCGGTGAAGTAGCATCGTCTTCATCCTCGATCACTCTGGCATTCACAGTTGCAGCAGAGGAAGAGAACTCAGAGTCTTCAAGAGATGGAGTTCGTCCCAGCACTGCCCTTCGAGGAGGTGTGGAGTCAAACTTGAAGCGCTCAGAGAAGCCATCCTCTTGAAGATCATCTTCAGAACACATCAGCGTCTGCCCTTTCCATGTGCGTCCAGAGGTTTCATGAGCAACAAAGGCATTCTTGGTGGCAAGATTGCGAATGCGATTAACATCCACCAAGAGGCTTTGCATTTGATGCTTCAGCCAATCATGATGCCTATCCTGTTTCTGATGAAGAGCCACCAGAAGCTCTCGGTCATTGAGAACACGAGTGCTCTTCTTGGGTCGTTGGGCAATGGTGCTATCAGTGGCTTCAGTGAGAGCAGGATGTGGTGCGCGTGTAGTGCCAGCCAAAGGATACACACGAGTGACGGCTTCAACTCCTTCAATGTTCTGAGAAAAACTTTGATACTCTGCATTCTGAAGACTTAGAGGTTCCTTGGCAGGCTCAGGATAGATGGCTTCAATAGACATATCCACATCAGGCAGAAAGATCCGATGATTGCGAGCACATGGCTGATATGAGATAGCGGAGTGAAGTTTGATCAGCCGCATTACTCATGGGGCGTAGAACTTCAAGCCAAAAAGATCAGAGCCTGAGGGAGCAAGTTGGCGAATGAAGAAGTCCAGTGCATCGAAGCATTTGCCATGAAGAATATAGAAGACCAAAGTCTTCATTGCACCTTCCACCTTGGCATGTGGAGAATGTCCTTTGATTGTCTAGAGAGTTCGCCTTATGATGTGATAAATAGTCCTTGGCAGATACTCAAGGTCTTCAACAAAGAACTCCGTGGGATATGCAGCATCTTGGGGCAATGACTTCATCATACTAAGCATCTGACTCATGTTAGGTTCAGGCTTCTGAAAGATGCTCTCAACAGCTTCACTATGAAGCTGACAGCCATGTTCGTAGAGATCGCCGGGAGTGGGTAGACCAGTGAGCTCAATGATGTCAAAGGCTTTGGCTTCGTGATGAACGTTTCCTGTCATCCACTCCAGGACCCAAGTATTCGGATCTCTATTATACCCGCGGATGTGAAGTGTGGCATAGAATTGGAGAAGCAACTCTTCATTCCAATGCTCTTGGTCGGTGATGAACGGCAACAATCCAACTTCTTTGAAGCAATCCAGAGCTTCTTCCAGACAGGGCAAACCAGCTATTGCTTCAATGTCAAGACGCTTGTGTGGGAAGATGCGACCTTGATTGTAAAGAATGCAGGAGTAATAGCTTCGCTGCGGATAGCTCCAGAACCGATCAGATGATATTCTTTCCCTTGAGTAGGGGTTCCTGGAGCTGTTGAAGAAAGTGTTGTCTGCTTTGAAGCCATTGACATTGAAGGATCCAGGTGCTGATGCAGGACCTGGGAACCTGGGCAATCTTGGGATTGGCTTCTGTACTTGAGGCCTGTGCTCAACATGATAGTCGTATTGAGGACCGGCAGCAGGCACAGGAACAGAAGCAGTGGGATCAGTGGCTTTGCTGACTTCTGGTGCTTTTGTTGGTGAGGGCTCCACATTTGCTTCAGCCATGACAACGTTAGGGGCTTCATTGGTGTTGGTGGTGGTAGCCTCAAGATTTTCAACCTCCACTTGACGAGCTGGAGAGTCGGTCACAGTCTCATTCTCCTCGAGAACCGCTTCTTGGTGGGATAGGGGAGTAGCAGCTTGTGGGGCTTCTTCTTCATCGACTGATGCAGCCGGAATGTCTTCAACAGTTTTAGCTTCAGACACAGAGACTAGAGGCCTTGGACCTTTGCGAAGCCTGCGCAACGCGGGCGACGCCTGTGGAGGTGGTGTTGGCTGGGCCTCAAAGTCTTCATCCTCTTGTGGGCGATCAACCCATGAAGCATCCTGAGCAATTGGCGTCAGAGGACGACCAATGCTGATGAGTTCACTGTGCGTTAGCACAGGCGATGATACCTGTTGATGCTCGAGCCGAGGAAGGACTGCATCATCTTCAACATGGTCATGGTGACCAATGTCTTCAACAGCGATGGGATCAGCTGCTGGAATGTCTTCAGCTTCATGAGCCCCTGTGAAAGCAGGCTCATGGACAGTTCGTTGGTGCTCTAGAGGTTCAGCTTCAGGGTGAATCATGGAGATGGGTTCAACAATCAAGGGCTCTGTGGGAGCAGCCCGTTCCTTCTTGGTCTTCCTCGTCTTCTTGGAGGGGGCAGTAGGAGAGGCTGCAGGATGTTTCCTCTTTCTGGCTTCCGCCTCAGCAGTCCTCGTCTTCTTCAGTTCTGAAGCGGTTGACCTGGCCTTTGGCTTCGGGCCAGTCATGCTAGTTGGGAAGACAATGGGATCTGCTTCCTGCCTTGGTGCATCGGGTTCAGCCGTAGTGGGCTTCTTCTTCTTCTTGGCAGCCATCCTGGGGTCTATGCCAGGACGCCCAAGGGCCTTGCGCTTCTTAGCCTCATTGTAGGCTTGCACACAACTGTCAGCCAGGATCTTCATGCGCTCACGAGAACCCTGAGCTTCTGCATGTTTCTTGAGAAAGGCTTCCTTGAGCTCATGCAGCATAATCTTGAAGTTCTTCACCTCTTGCACGCTGAGCTTGGCCATATGCTTCTTGAACTGAGATTTATCAAAGTCAATCTTCTGCTTCAGTTCAACAATGAACTGGGCGATAGCTAACTCTGAAGTAATGGTGCCATGGAAGGCGATACTAAGGCCAATGGGAAGTTGCAAATCTTCGAAGCTGATGTTGGGCGTGTCAAACCATTCATCAATGAAGTTGTGGATGATTGCCATGTCAAAGAGAGGAAGATTATTGAAGATTTCTGCTTCTTCTTTGCTCTTGATCAGTTGCTCAAGAGCATCATCTGCAAGATCTTCATCACTTGACAGATCAATGGCATCATTACGCAGAACAGCAGCAGCTATCAGTTCTTGGCCGGTGTGTGGCAGAGGCATCTTGACCTTCTGGGGCTTGGAGATGCGTGACAAATCTTCAGACTGCACACTGTCTTCAGGAGGTGCAGTTGCCAGTGGCTTCGCCCATGAGATTTTTGGAGCAGAGGCAGGCTTTGAAGCTTTAGGCTGCTTCTTTGGCTTCGGTGCTGCAGGCGCTTCATCTGATTCAGCGTCATCTGCAGGCTCATTCACGGCTGTCCCTTGAACCAAGATATGGGTCATGAGACCTTCAAGGTTGTAGAAAGCACCGACGACATTGGGTTCTGCATCTCATGTGCCATCAGCCCTTGGGCAGAAGGACCAGGGTTGAAGTCTAGTCCCAATGTCTTCTTGTTCTGCTTTGCTGAGTTCTGGGCAAACTGAAAGTTGCGCTTGAACAGAATGTCATCACGACACCATAGCAGTGACGATGGGTCGGCATCCGTAGGCTGTGGTCCACGGACCACGCAGGGATAGAAGCCTTGTTCAATGGCTTCATCTCTGGTCCTGGGTTGAAGATTTTTGTAGAGGATGTCTCCCCATGGTCGCTTGATGGCATTCTTTTCTGCATATTCCTTTGTCACAAATCTGTACTTGAACCACTGTTCTGCCCAATAGCGTCGAATCCATTGGATTCGTGTCTTGCACTGGTTGTAATCCTCTTCAGGATCTGTCTTGTACAGTTCTGAGAGGTCATCCGGCAGATCTCTTGATGTTTCTCCACGACGCTTTCTGCCACCCTTCCTTGCTGATTTCTCTGAAGCCATGAACTTTAAACTGAAAGGCTTCAATACGTTCAAAGGCTTTAAAGGCTTTCGCTTGCTGGACAGACAGGAACTGGCTTCGGGAGAATTTATGTGATACTGTAAGAATTCTGCAAATGAATGCAGACTATGAGAACCAAGGGATTCTCCCACGGACATGTACCTGTGACAGCATTAAGGTGCAAGGGAAGGGGAAGAGGTCATATGCATTCTCAGAAGATTTTGAAGATAAATCAGTTTAGAAGACATTGACCTCATTGTGCGAAGACATTCACTCATAGATAAGGAGTTGGTTCCAGATTTGTAAAAATCCACAGATCAGTACAAGTGAGGAATCTACTACTTTGTGAAGCATAAGTGAATATACTAGGCATGTAATGAGATGCAGTATGAAAGATATCCAACTTGTGTGAGTAGAAACTGCTTGTGGTAGAAAGTGATAAAGCTATAGGATCAAAGGGGCCGTAAAAAGGAAGTTTTATTTACCACACAAAGAACTGCTAGACGGAGTGGAAGAGGAGGCCGAGCAGTTCGATCTTTCGTTCCCTAACTTGGTGACGGAGGACACCTACGGCGACGGCGGAGAGGACGATGTCCGCGGTCGGCGTGAAGACGGCGTCGGAGAGGTTGCGGCAGCGAAGCGCTTCGTTGCCGGCGTCGTCGAGGGCTAGCGGTGGCGCTTGGGTTCGTGCGAGAGTGGAAGAAGAGATAATGACTGTGGTGAGGCGTGTATTTATAGGTACAGGGGCGACACTGCGTTATTACATAGCTGCCCCTGGCGATTCACATCTGAGGGACACATGGCCGCCATGCAGCATATCGGGGGTTGTTCCACGTCCCACGCATGCCTGGATTGTCGGGTGGTCGTTACCACTTCTCTGGGTTTTAGGTGAAGGAATGAGCATTGAAAACGGACTTAATGTTTGTGTCTGTATCTTCTGCTGACAAGGACGTAGAGAAGACATTCGACAGTTTCAATAGAATGCATATAATTTGGAGAGATAGAGTTTGAGATAGAAAGCATAGAGAGATTAGGGTCCGATCACATTCACTTAGTTCAAAAGATTCAACAAGAAGACATAGCTATAAGTGAATGCTGTAGAGGACAGAACACTAGTATATATATATATAATCAACATAGTGAAGATAATCATGAAGACATGGTGAGATTGAAGCCAAATCAAATGTGAAGACATAGCAAATGTAACGCCATGAGTAAAACACTTCAAACAGAACATTTGGTGGTGGCGTTACCCACCGTATAGGAAGTATTAGACCCAGACACGGCGCACAATTATCGTGGCGCTCCGAAGTCAAATTCCACGTTAATGTATTCACACTTAGAATGTATGTCTTCATTTATGGAAGATATACTTTACTTCGTGTGTTGCACATCTAAGTCATCAATATGCATAAGTGTTAGGATGTGTGCCTGATCACAGGACATTTGAGGATTCTAAGATATTTAGCTCACACCGTAACTTGCAAAATCTCTTCTCATCCAAGGGCTTGGTGAAGATATCTGCCAATTGCTCTTCAGTGTTGACGTGTATGATATCAATATCTTCCTTCACAACATGATCTCTGAGAAAGTGATGACGAATTTCAATGTGCTTTGTCTTCGAGTGCTGAACTGGGTTGTTGGCAATCTTGATGGCGCTTTCATTGTCGCAGTAGAGTGGCACTTGCTTCAGATGAATGCCATAGTCCTTGAGTGTTTGCTTCATCCACAGAAGCTGAGCGCAGCAAGATCCAGCAGCAATGTATTCAGATTCAGCTGTGGAGAGAGATACACAGTTCTGTTTCTTTGAAAACCAACATACAAGTGATCGTCGTAGAAAATGACATGTGCCTGATGTAGACTTGCGATCCACTTTGTCACCAGCATAATCAACATCCGAGAATCCAACCAGATCAAACTCTGAGCCCTTTGGATACCATAATCCTAGAGTTGGGGTGTGAGCCAAATATCGAAGAATTCGCTTCACAGCTAAGTGATGCGACTCCTTTGGTGCCGCTTGAAATCGAGCACACATGCAAACACTAAGCATAATATCTGGCCTAGATGCACATAGATAAAGCAAAGAACCAATCATGGAGTGGTATACCTTTTGATCGAACTCTTTACCATTGTCGTCAGGACCCGGAAGATGCTTGGCTGGCATTGGTGTCGTGAAGCCTTTGCAGTCTTGCATACCGAACTTCTTCAGGCAATCTTTGAGATACTTCTCTTGAGATATGAAGATGCCGTTGCGTTGCTGTCGTATTTGAAGACCGAGAAAGAACTTCAGCTCTCCCATCATGGACATATGATATTGCTCTTGGATCATATATCCAAACTCTTCACTGTACTTCTGATTGGTGCAGCTGAAGATAATGTCATCCACATATATTTGGCACACAAACAGTTCACCATCATATGTCTTCGTGAAGAGAGTGGGGTCGAGGGAACCAGGTATGAAGCCTTTGCTCTTTAGGAAGTATTTGAGTGTGTCATACCAGGCCCGAGGGGCTTGTTTGAGGCCATACAATGCCTTGTTGAGCTTGTATACCATGTCAGGATGTTTTGGATCTTCAAAGCCAGGCGGTTGTGCAACATACACTTCTTCTTCAATCTTGACATTGAGAAAGGCGCTCTTCACATCCATTTGATATAGAAGTATGTTATGATGATTTGCATAGGCCAGCAGTATGCGTATGGCTTCAAGTCTAGCCACAGGAGCAAATGTTTCATCGAAGTCAATGCCTTCCACTTGAGTATATCCTTGAGCAACGAGACGAGCTTTGTTTCTGACAACTTGACCATGCTCACCTTGCTTGTTGCGGTATATCCATTTGCTGCCTATTATGTTGTGCTTCCAAGGATCATGACGCTTAACCAGTTCCCATACATTATTCAGCTCAAACTGTTGAAGCTCTTCTTGCATAGCTTGAATCCATTCAGGTTCCATGAAGGCTTCTTCAACGTTCTTGGGTTCTATTATTGAGACGAATGCGAAGTGCCCACAGAAATTTGCTAGCTGAGTTGCCCTTGAACGAGTGAGCGAACTGGGTGTATTGATGCTATCAATTATTCTTTCAATCTGCACTTCATTGGCAACACGAGGATGTATAGGGCGAAGGTTTTGCTCTTGCTGATCATTGTTGTTGTTAGAGGGAATGTCTTCAGGCTGAGCATTGTCTTCAGGTTGATCAGGTGCGGAGATGATAAGTTCTTCTTCAGGATGAGCGTCAGAAGGTATGATTTCTCCAGTTCCCATTAGCTTGCTTGATTCACTGGATGGAACTTCATCTAGCACATTTGGCAGGTGCTCTCTTTGTGAACCGTTAGTCTCATCGAACCGCACATCCATTGTTTCAACCACTTTATAATGAAAGAGATTGAAGACTCTGTAGGAGTGCGAATCCTTTCCATATCCAAGCATAAAACCCTCACGTGCTTTTGGTGCAAATTTTGAAGTGTGATGTGGATCCTTGATCCAGCACCTAGCGCCAAATACTCTGAAGTAACTGACATTTGGCTTCTTGCCAGTAAGGAGCTCATAAGATGTCTTGTTCAGAAGCTTGTGAAGATAAACACGATTGATTGTATGGCATGCAGTATCAATGGCTTCAGGCCAGAATTTTCTTGGATTGTTGTATTCATCAAGCATCGTCCGGGCCATCTCAATGAGTGTTCTGTTCTTGCGTTCGATTGCGCCATTCTGCTGTGGCGTGTACGGGGCTGAGAATTCATGTGTGATGCCCAAGGTATCAAGATATGTATCAAGGCCAGTGTTCTTGAATTCAGTGCCATTGTCACTTCTGATGTGCTTTATCTTGGCGCCATAGTTGTTCATTGCTCGATTGGCGAAGCGTCTGAAGACATCCTGCACCTCAGTCTTGTAGAGGATTATGTGCACCCAAGTATATCTAGAATAATCATCAACAATGACAAAGCCATAGAGACAAGCAGTAGTAGTAAGAGTTGAGTAATGAGTGGGACCGAAAAGATCCATGTGGAGCAGTTCGAAGGGTCGAGTAGTAGTCATGATTATCTTCGAGGGATGTTTGGCCCTCGTCATCTTTCCTGCTCCACAGGTACCGCATAAGTGATCTTTCTTGAACTTGACGCCCTCGATGCCTATGACATGCTTCTTCTTTGCAAGGGTGTGGAGGTTCCTCATGCCAGCATGCCCTAGCCTTCGTTGCCAGAGCCAGCATTCTGAAGCTTTTGCTAGAAGACATACGGCAAGATGTGGTCCTGCTGAGAAATCTACCACGTACAAATCATCTTTCCGATACCCTTCAAACACTAGAGACTTGTTAGATTCCACTAGAACAAGGCAGCGATATTTTCCAAATATTACGATCATGTTCAAATCGCAAAGCATTGAGACAGACATTAAGTTAAAGCCAAGGGATTCAACGAGCATGACTTTATCCATGTGTTGATCCTTTGAGATTGCAACTCTACCTAGACCCAGTACCTTACTTTTACCAGTGTCGGCAAATGTGATGTGACTCTTGTCGGATGGACGTAAGGTTGAGTCCATAAGAAGGCTTCTTTTGCCAGTCATGTGATTTGTACACCCACTATCAATAATACATTCTGAAGACGCTGGTGTTGTACCCTACAGTGTAGTTAGGGGGATAGGCTTCACGAAGAGAATTGTGAAGCAAAAACATTTGACGAACCAGTGGGTTATGAAAGCTTAAATCCAGATTAGGACTGATAGGGAGAGTAGCAAGCGATTCAGGAACGAAGTACATAGTAAGACCATTCGGGCATTTGATCTTGCACCCTACAAGCTGTTTAAGGTCCCCAGCAACAGCATCAGAAGATTTTGGTTTTCTGATGGAGACCTTTCCCTGCAAAAGAGAGTTAAGCCTTCTTAGCCACCCACATCTTCAAGGGTGGCTTAGAAGTGATAAGTCTAAGTGTAGCGTCTGAGAACTTTGGCTTTGGAGCCCTAGCAAAAAGTCTTGCAGGCGGACAATGATACTCATAAGAATAAGCAGAATAGTTTTTGGCCTTATGAACATGGCGGTTCGATGAACTGCGCTCATATTCATAGGCCTGAGTATGGTTTCCCTGCAAAACATTTGCGTTAGTGCGACTCAGGTGAGTCCTTTATCTGTATGAAGCCTTTGGACCATATGAAGCTTGTGGTCTGGGGTTTGTCTTCTTCAACTGTGGTGTCATGATGACATTCACAGGAAGATTTTCCAAACAGTTTTTCGGCACCCAGATCTTCTTCATAGGCAGCCCATTCCTGCAGTTAGTACCAATATACCTGGCAAATACTTCACCATTCTGATTCTTAAACAGTTTATAGTTTGCATCAAAGGATTCATCAATGACAATGGGGTTAGCACAAGTGAAGCCAGATAGATTGGATGGATCTGCTGAAGGTGCCTTTGCAGCAACCCATGTGGTTTTGGGATACTGCTCAGGTTTCCAGTAAGAGCCATCAACATTCATTTTCCTTACGAACCCAACACCCTCTTTCCTCGGGTTTCGATTCAGAATCTGCCTTTTGAGGACATCACATAGTGTCTGATGCCCTTTAAGACTTTTGTACATCCCTGTTTCAAGCAATGTCTTCAACCTAGCATTCTCATCAGCAATAGCAGTGGTATCCTCAGCAGAGGGGTTAGTTACCACATCAACAGTTGAAGATATTGCAATAGTAGCAGTAGTAGAACATTCAGCAACAGAAGTAGCATTATCACGCTCAATGCATTTAAGACATGGTGGTTCAAATCCTTCCTGAGCGGAACTGATTTGTTCGGCGCGAAGTGACTCGTTTTCCTTTTGAAGATCTTCATGAGCCGCTCTCAATTTCTCAAGATCTTGCTTCCTTTGAAGATAATCATAGGAAAGCTTTTCATGAGTTGTTGAGAGCATTTCATGACGACTTTCAAGTTCCTCATACTTAACATGAAGATTTTTTATGTCTTCAATTAAGGACTCCGATCGAGTCATTTTAGCGCCTAACAGATCATCGCTTTTGTCTAATAGTTTTTTAATATGTTCCATAGCTTTCTGTTGTTCAGTTGCAATTTTAGCAAGTGTTTTGTAGCTGGGTCTTGAACCACAATCAGAGTCATCTTCACTAGATGTTTGATAGTGAGTAGTGCGTGTGTTTACCTTGGCACCGCGTGCCACGAAGCAGTAGGTAGGAGCGGAGTAGTTCTTGTCATTTGCATCGGTGTCGGTGATGAAGTCATTGTCTTCAGTGTTGAAGATGGACATGGCAACGTATGCTGTAGCCAGACTTGCAACGCCAGAATCAGACTCCTCCCCAGACTCCACCTCCACCTCCTCAGAAGCAGACTCCTCCTCTGAATCCATTTCCTTGCCAACAAACGCACGTGCCTTGCCAGATGAGCTCTTCTTGTGTGACGAAGACTTTGCGGAAGACTTGGAAGAAGGCTTTGAGTATCTCTTCTTCTTGTCGTCAGAGTCATATTCCTTACTCTTCTTCTTCTTTTTGTTCTCATTGTCCCACTGCGGACACTCAGAGATGAAGTGGCCAGTTTTCTTGCACTTGTGGCATGTTTTCTTCTTGTAGTCATGAGCAGAAGCTTCATCATTCCTTGAGCTTGATCGTGAAGATTTCCTGAAGCCTTTCTTATTGGTGAATTTTTGGAACTTCTTCACAAGCATAGCAAGTTCCTTTCCAATGTCTTCAGGGTCATCAGAACTACTGTCAGATTCTTCTTCAGATGAGGAGACAGCTTTTGCCTTCAAGGCACGAGTTCGCCCATAGTTTGGAACGTAGATATCTCTTTTCTTAGAAAGCTGAAACTCATGTGTGTTGATCCTCTCAAGTATGTCAGACGGATCGAGTGTCTTGAAATCAAGACGTTCTTGGATCGTCGGGGCTAGGGTGTCAAACGAGCTGTTAAGTGATCTCAGTAGTGTCTTGACGACTTCATGCTTGGTGATCTCAGTGGCGCCGAGGGCTTGAAGCTCATTTGTGATGTCAGTGAGTCGATCAAACGTGAGCTAAACATTCTCATTGTCATTTCGCTTGAAGCGGTCGAAGAGGTTGCGAAGGACACTGATTCTCTGATCTCTCTGGGTTGAGACGCCTTCGTTGACCTTGGAGAGCCAGTCCCAGACCAGCTTAGATGTTTCCATAGCACTCACACGGCCATACTGTCCTTTGGTCAGATGACCATAGATGATATTCTTGGCAGTAGAGTCCAGTTGAACGAACTTCTTGACATCAGCAGTAGTGACACCTTCTCCAGCCTTGGGAACGCCATTATTGACGACATACCATAGGTCGACGTCAATGGCTTCAAGATGCATGCGCATCTTATTCTTCCAGTAGGGATATTCAGTTCCATCGAAGACGGGGCACGCAGTGGAGACTTTAATTATCCCTGCAGTCGACATAGCTAAAACTCTAGGTGGTTAAACCGAATCACACAGAACAAGGGAGCACCTTGCTTTGATACCAATTGAAAGTGCGTTATATCGACTAGAGGGGGGTGAATAGGTAATTTTTACGAAAGTCTTCAAAACGTGGAAGTTTCGAGGACAAACGCTAGAAATAAACCTATTACCATAGACAAGTATTTAATGAAGTGAGAGCACAACGACTAATAGCAGCAATGTAGTAAGGATCAGGTAGGAAGATATTATGAAGCCAAACAGAACACGCAGTCACTCAGTGAAGACAAAAGATAGTGCAAACATACAATGACTTCACAAGGAGTAACAGTAAGTAAGGGGAAGCGAAGGATGAAACCAGTGACTCGTTGAAGACAATGCTTTGTTGGACCAGTTCCAGTTGCTGTGACAACTGTACGTCTGGTTAGGGCGGCTAGGTATTTAAACCTGAGGACACACAGTCCCAGACACCCAGTCCTGAACACGCAGCTCAGGACACCCAGTCCTCACCGTATTCCCCATGAGCTAAGGTCACACGGACCTTGGCCAATCACTCTGGTAAGTCTTCAAGGTAGACTCCCAAACCTTCACAGACTTCGTTCACCGGCGATCCACAATGTCTCTTGGATGCTCAAAACGCGACGCCTAACCGGCTGGAGGATTCACAGTCCTCAAGTGTAATAAGTCTTCAGATCACACAGACAAGAAGACTTAAGTGATGCCTAATTCTCTTTGGCTCTAGGTGGTTAGGGCTTTATCCTCGCAAGGAATTCTCTCTCAAAAGCTTCGAGGTGGGTTGCTCTCAAACGACAAAAGCCGTATACTAACTCTGAGCAGCCAGCCGTTTATGGTTGTAGGTGGTGGGCTATTTATAGCCACTAGGCAACCCGACCTGATTTGTCCGAAATGACCCTGGGTCACTAAGGAACTGACACGTGTTCCAACGGTCAGATTTCAAACTCACATGGCAACTTTACTTGGGCTACAAGCAAAGCTGACTCGTCCCACTCTGGACAAGATTCGCTCTCATAGTCTTCACTCGAAGACATAGGTTTTGTTTAAGCATCACTTCAGTCATTCTGACTGGTTCTCTTGAACCCCACTTAACAGTACGGTGGTTCCTATGACTCAACAAAGAAGAAAAAGAACTACGAAAGATCTAAGTCTTCGAGCTCCATAGGCTTCATGCGATGTCTTCTCTTGTCATAGTCTTCAATGTGAATATCTTCATATACCACCTTTGACATCAATGTCTTCATACATTTTTAGGGGTCATCTCTGGTAGGAAAACCGAATCAATGAGGGACTTCTACCTGTGTTATCCTGCAATTCTCACAAGCACATTAGTCCCTCAACTAGGTTTGTCATCATTACTCCAAAACCATCTAGGGGTGGCACTAGATGCACTTACATTCTCTCCTTGTTAGGAGAATCCCGGCCGAACTATGTCCGGCCGGACTGGGATGCGGACGACGAAGAAATTCGAGGCCCACCCACCACCCACTTGGTAGCCAGTGTCGATGACTCAACCGACATGCTCGACTTCGACTAAGAAGACATCGACGGTATGGACGAAGATGCGGGAGGCGAAGAGGAACCACCGCGCACAGTGCGCTAGACGTTCACCAGATCATATGACGTATACATGGTGGACACACCAAAAGAAGATGACGACGAGGAACGAAAGGACACAACGAAGGCTTGTCCCCTCGAAAAGCAGTCAAAGCGGCGGCGTAAGCGCCGCCCCAAATCCCGCCTCGGCAGAAATAACGATCACACAGACCCAGCGTTGGAGTAGGGCGAACCACTGTCGGACCACGGCAATACAGAGAATCAAACCGAACAAACCAATTCTCTCAAAGATAATAGTCCGGATGACATAATGCCGGACAGGCACCCGGAGCAGCAGAATGCCCGTCAAAGGCTTGTTGCCACCGCGAGGAGTCTGAAAAAGCAGAAGCAAAGGCTCAAGGCTGCGCAGGACACACTCCAAATCAGATGGAGTACAGTACTCAACACAGCAGCGAAGTATGGTGGTAATCGCCCCACCAAGAGCTAGCCGAAGCGGAAGTTGCTACCCGAATTCGATGAGGAGGCCCTAGATCCCCCACAACCAAAAATCAAAACGGCCACCTGGCCGGATAGACGACCTCACGGCCAACATGGAGCGGCAAATAACGCCACTCACAAGCCAATACACGATCCACACGAGGGCTCGCACCAAAACGACGGTGCAGCCAGATCCATCTATGGACCACGCAAGCGCGCCCCAGCATATGATGTAACACAACAAACATCAGAACAACGTGGTACACCCAGATACAGGGGTTCCGCACACCCCCTATGTTTCACCGATGAGGTGCTGGACCATGAATTTCCAGAGGGATTCAATCCCGTAAACATAGAGGCATACGACGGAACAACAAACCCTGGGGTCTGGATTGAGGACTATATCCTCCATATCCATATGGCTCGAGGAAATGATCTCCACACCATCAAGTACTTACCCCTCAAGCTCAATGGGCCAGCTCGGCACTGGCTTAAAAGCCTCGCCGAAAACTCCATTGGAAGCTGGGAAGAGCTCGAAGACCCTTTTCGGGCAAATTTTCAAGGGACTTATGTCCGACCCCCAGATGCGAACGATTTGAGTCATATAACTCAACAGCCCGGAGAGTCAGCCCGAAAGATTTGGAACAGGTTTCTTACTAAGAAGAACCAAATAGTTGACTGCCCGGACGCCGAAGCCTTGGCAGCTTTTAAGCATAGCATCCGCGATGAATGGCTTGCCAGACACCTCGGCCAAGAAAAGCCGAGAACAATGGCAGCATTAACAAGCCTCATGACCCGCTTTTGCGCGGGTGAGGACAGCTGGCTAGCCAGATGCAGCACCAGCGACCCAAGCACATCCGAAGTTAGAGATGAAAACGGGAAATCACGGCGCAGCAAAAATAATAAGCGTCGGAATAAAGAAGTCAATCCGAAGAGCACGGTGGTAAACGCCGGATTCTGAAGCTCTCGGCCAGGTCAACAAAAGCCGCCCTCTAAAGGCGCTAGAGATGAACTGTCCAGACTGAACAAAATTCTGGACCAGATGATCATCGTGCTACACCCGTCCAGGATACGACACAATGGAGAGACAGGCGCAGACGTGCAGCAGGGACCCGCTCCAAGGATTCTTTTTAGATTAATACCCTGCGTAAACCTTTTTTACTGTCTCTTGTTGATACACATCCCTCAAATTCTCAGTACAATTGAGAAGGATGCTGACGTCTTGGCATGTGGCCACGTCAGAGTAATGCACGTACCTAGACACAAGGGGCTTCTTACAAAGGGCACTATTTAGGCCCGGTCTATACCATAAAGACCGAATACCTTAGGGAGTGTTCGGCGTCGCGAGTTTGGCCTTATATGCATCAGCTCCGAATCATTGTCTTTGGTCAAATGTTGGGTTTGCACGGCTCCTGTGTTTTGGTGCCTTACATTCCGGTTTATCAGCTAAGGCAGCACCAGGAGAACTACTGCGATTGTGCCCTGGTTCATTCGGACGAGCACCTCAGTAGAGAAAGCCGAAAACTGACTGTCATGATATAGCGTGAGACTGGTCAAACACTCGATGACCTATCGGAATGTTAGAATTCCTCCGCCTTAACGAAGGGTCGTTTTCCGGCCAGGCATGTACGCACCCCGAGATGGGGAGAGTGCGGAGCCACCAGGGGCTATCTAGTAGCCCCACTGTCAAACTCCTATGGCTAAGTGAAAGTGTCAAAGCATTATAGTCCAGTTGCCTCGTTCGCTGCGCTATCACCTCCTTAATAGGACCAAGACGCCGGGTTAAGTGTGAACACATGTTTTTTGCGAGCACCTCCGCATTATATGCGTGGGCGTTGAAGCCAACGATTGCAATCTTTCAGGTTATATACATATATACATAAACAGCCGCACAGGAGGCATCACGTTACTTTCCGGCAAAAGTATAAATACAGCCTTACTATATTTCATAAAAACATTGTCTTTACAATGGGAATACATGTCATTCAAACATAATATTCTTCGAGCACTGGGACTCTATCAAACGAGCACCCTCAAGAACCTCTTCAAAATAGTGCTCGGTAGCTACTCGGCCCATGGCCAAACCTTGCGCCGCAACAGCGGTAGCATCCATCTCTGCCCAGTATGCCTTGACACGGGCAAAGGCCATCCGCGAGCCTTCTATGCACGCCGACCTCTTCATCGCGTTGATGTGTGGCACCGCACCAAGGAACTGCTGCACTAAGCTGAAATAGCTCTTCGGCATCGGCTTCTCCGGCCATAAATGATCTACAACAGACCTCATGGCGAGTCCGGACAACCTATTAAGGTCGGCCCATTTGGCAAGCGGACGCTCTGGAACGTTGAATTGCAACCAGAATAGCTTGTCCACTTCACGACCTGATTGATCTTGGAAGTATTCGACGGCATCGACAGCGCTTGCCGCCAAGTCCATATATGCGTCTGCCGAACTCCACAGCCGATCCAGAGGGGCATACCGCGGATCTCCGAACTTCCTCCGCAGCAGAAAGGGCTTCCCAGCCGCAATATCCCCAGCTTCGCGCAGCTCCTCCTCCTTCGCCCTCATAGCAGAGCGACTGTCTTTGGTCGCCATAGTGGCCTTCTCCAGGCCCGCTGCCTTCACTCGGTTCTCCTCTTCAAGGAACTGGCAATGGTCGGCAGTGCCTTTTAATTCTACGGCCATCTTGGCCATCTTTTCTTTGCTTTCGCCATGGGCGGCCTTCTCGGCTCTTAACTCCTCAGCCACCTTCAAAGCAGCTGCAATACTAATCCTCGCTTGTTCCTTGGCTCAGGCGAGCTCCGCCCGAAGGGTCTCCACGGTGGCAGCTCCATCTGCAGTAACAACATATTAAAGATACTGGCATCATGCTGCTCTTATTGTGTGACATTCACCAAAAAACATTACTTACCCTGTGATTCGTCAAGCCGCTTGTTAACAAGCTCGATGTCGGCATCTGCCGCATCCAGTTGCCGTTTTAATTCGGCAAACTCACTAGTCCGGCTAGCCACGGGAGCTTCCACCACCTGCACATAAAGGCAGTCTGGTATTGCCTGGGACTATGATCCTCCGTTTGCTGCCGTTCTCGACGACAACCAGAGTCTCAGGGCTACTATCTACACAGGGCACACCTAACATGTGCAGTACTATCACATATTATCTCACGTACCTCAAAGCCTGTCAGTAGACTCATAAAGGCTTCATGTAATCCACTTTCGGTGGACAAAATTCTCTCCATCACCATACCCATCAGCGTACGGTGTTCCTCTGAGATGGCCGCTCGCCCCACCAGCTCCCTCAGAACGTCCGACCGCATACCAGACGGTGCCGTACTCTTTTGTTTGCTCTCTTCGAGAGCCGGATACTAGGGACTCCGGGGGTCTATGGGATTATCTTCTGGCCTCGCCGGATCCGGAGAGGCCCTCCGTGACGACACTTAGGGGTCGCCCGCTTCTTGAGCGGAGGAGTCCGGGGGAGGCGTTTTGCTCTCCATCATCTCCGGAAGAAGATCTCCTCAAGACGAGCTCGGCTGAGAGGGGCTAAGACCTGAACTGCAAGATATATGCGGCGGTTATTTTCTCAGAAGAAAGATGGTATACCTTCACTATTAAAGTATTTTTTTGGATCACTTACGACTCGTTGGAGGGCTGATTCCCCCGCGGACTTTGTGCGGCAAGAGCACCCCCTGAGGCAGGACCCTCTGTTGGAGACTTCTTCTCCCGTTTGGAGGCCTCGGCTTCCGGTTCCTCGGAAGCAGTCCTCTTCGTCCCCCGGTTATCCTCCTTTATGGAGGCGCTCATTCCCTCGGTTGGAACTGGCAGCGATGGGGGCCCGCTTCCGCCCATATTATTCCTCCCTGTATCTTCCTTCGAGGGCTCCGGGCAAGATGCGAGCTCAAGCATCTTTTCTAAAACCAGATTTTCCAAACCCTTAGGGAGGGGGCCGAACACCGAATCATCTTCGCCTTCATTAGCCAGTCCTGGTCAAAGAGCGATCTCTCAGAAATAACTTCATGAATAAAATATGGTGTGTTCGGGTAGAGGATTTCTTACTTGTTTGGCGGCGCGGTTACCGCTCAGGCCCACGTCCTCGGTAGTATCCGGACACTCTATTTGAGGTCCGACGAATGATTTGTACATGTCCTCGTGCTCCAGGCCGAGGAAACTTCGAATGGCACGTGGTCCTTCTGGGTTGAACTCCAACAAGTGAAGGGCCCGGCGGTTGCAAGGCTGGACTCGACGAACCAGCATAACTTGCATTACCACAACCAAATTAAAATCTCCCTCGAAGAGATCTTGAATGCGGCTTTGCAGTATAGGCATGTCCTTGGCTGGACCCCAGATCAGACCTCTGCTAATCCATGACATTAGTTGTGGTGGGGGTCCCAGCAGAAAGTGGGGGCAGCCATCCACTTGGCACTTCTGGGAGCCGTGGCGTAAAACCACTCCTGTTGCCATAATTCGGACACCTATGGAAAGGAACCTTTCGGCCATGAAGCTCCTGCCATCTTGCCTATTGACGCACCTCCGCACGCTGCATGTTGCCCCTCGATCATCTTCGGCTTCACTTCAAAGGTCTTGAGCCATAGGCCGAAGTGAGGGGTAATGCGGAGGAAGGCCTCACACACGAAAATAAATGTCGAGATGTGGATAAAGGAGTCCGGAGCTAGATTGTGGAAATCTAGCCCATAATAGAACATCAAACCCCTGACGAAGGGATCCAGAGTGAGGCCTAGGCCTCGGAGGAAGTGGGAGACGAACACGACGTTCTCGTCGGGTTCGGGAGTGGGGACAACCTGCCCTCGAGCAGGCAGCCGATGCGAAACCTCGGCGGTCAGGTATCTGGCCTCCCTCAACTTCTTGATATCCTCTTCCATGACAGAGGAGGGCATCCACCGGCCTTGAAGGCTGGATCCGGACATGATTAAAGATCCGGAGCACCTGACCTGGGCTTTGGGTGTTAGAACTCAAGGCGGGGGAAGTATTCGATTGAGCACGAGAGGGAAAAAGCAAAAACCTTGTCCCTTTATAAAGAGGGTGGATATCAAGCGTCCTCTCCGTAGCCGTTTGGGACTTGCCTATAATCTAGGAGTCCTAGACACGGTTGGGTTACCCACGACCGTATTGATGAGAATCCCGTAATAAGGGGACACGATCTCTGCTTTGATAAGACGTGTCGAAAAACTGCCTCGCATTATGTGTGGGGCTAGTTAAAGGAAACGGTTCGAATAATCGCTGGGCCATGACATAACGTCATACTGTCAAAACAAGTCAGCAAATTAGATTTGCGAAAATATTATTCTCTCTACGAAACGTATGTGGCAGGGTCGGACACTATCCTCGTATTCAAATTCTTCTGTGATGTATTCGGAGGAGGAACCCGCCTTGAAATGCCGAAGACAATACTGCGCGCCGGACTCATTGTCATTGAAGCTTGGTTCAGGGGCTACTGAGGCAGTCGTGGATTAGGGGGTCTCTAGTCAGCCGGACTATATCCTTTGGCCGGACTGATAGGCTATGAAGATACAAGATTGAAGACTTCGTCTCGTGTCCGGAAAGGACTCTACTTGGCGTGGAAGGCAAGCTAGGCAATACGGATATGGATATCTCCTCCTTTGTAACCGACCTTGTGTAACCCTAACCCTCTTCGGTGTCTATATAAACCGGAGGGTTTTAGTCCGTAGGACAACATACAATCATTACATAGGCTAGCTTCTAGGGTTTAGCCTCTCTGATCTTGTCGTAGATCTACTCTGGTACTACCCATATCATCAATATTAATCAAGCAGGACGTAGGGTTTTACCTCCATCAAGAGGGCCCGAACCTGGGTAAAAAATTGTGTCCCCTGCCTCCTATTACCATCCGGCCTAGACGCACAGTTTGGGACCCCCTACCCGAAATCCACCAGTTTTGACACCGACACCTTCCCTTGTACTTTTTCCCCTTCCTCGAGCTCTCTTGTAATTGCCACTGAGGGAGTCCTGGATTAGGGGGTCTTCAGACAGCCGGACTATATCCTTTGGCCGGACTGTTAGATTATGAAGATATAAGATTGAAGACTTCGTCTCGTGTCCGGATGGGACTCTACTTGGCGTGGAAGGCAAGCTAGGAAATACGGATATTTATATCTCCTCCTTTGTAACCGACCTTGTGTAATCCTAACCTCTCCGGTGTCTATATAAACCGGAGGGTCTTAGTCCGTAGGACAACATACAATCATATCATAGGCTAGCTTCTAGGGTTTAGCCTCTCTGATCTCGTGGTAGATCTACCCTTGTACTACCCAGATCATCAATATTAATCAAGTAGGATGTAGGGTTTTACCTCCATCAAGAGGGCCCGAACCTGGGTAAAACATTGTGTCCCCTGCCTCCTGTTACCATCCGGCCTAGACGCACTGTTTGGGACGCCCTACCCGAGATCCGCCGATTTTGACACCGACATTGGTGCGTTCATTGAGATTTCCTCTGTGTCGTCGCCAGAAGGAAGGATGTCTTGTCTCGTCTTGAAAGACGGTACTTCTGTCGGGGGAGCTTTGGCTGTCGGCCAAACTCTCCGGCTAGGCGGGTTCGTCATGACCGCCTATTTGGCCGCCGCGTCGACGATGACTTCTCAGGTCATTGAAAACAGCCTCCACGTCAAATCCGCCCTTGCCGAACAGATGGATCCAATGGAGCTCGCCTCCTTAAACGAGCTCTTGGAACACATCGCCGCCTTGGGAGTCACTACGGACTATGATCGGATTATCTCTCCACCGATCTCCATTGGATCACCCATCATATTGCAGGGGTGGAGGAACAACGCGGCGACCTTTCCTCTATCTTGAGGACCAATTATGTCCAGATTCCCGAGCTCTCCGAGCCGGACGCCCGTTCGCGGGAGGACAACATCCAATCCCTGAACTTAGAGTCACACAGCAGACCAGGATTAGCGGGTAACACCCCGAAACCGAAACTTCCAAAATTGGAAACTCCTCGGCCCCTGGATCCCAGATCGGGTAGGGGTTCGGATCTAATTCCACCCACCCACCCAAACACAAGCGATCTTTCCCATATCAGGCAAGAGCCCCACGAAACAGTACATCATTACTGGGCCAGATTCCTCCTTGCGATGAACAAGGTTAAGGACTATCGCGAGGAAGACACAATCTCATTTTTCTGCAATAATTGCACGGACAAGGGAATCCTTAACGCCATAAATCACCGTGCGATAACACACTTCGCTAACTTGGCATCCATATTATGAAAGTACTGTGCGATGGAAAGTGCCTAGAAATTGAAACAAACTTTTGAGATAATCCGGCCTTGAACACAAACCCAGTATGAAATAAAAGGGTGCATTATCACAATACACCCAGGTTAACTACCAAAAAGCAAAAGCCCTCTACAGGGCAAGGAACCGTACTGGAGGGATGGCTCAACGGACCCTGCAAAATTCATAGCACGGCGGATATAACACCAACGCACAACCTTAGAGCATGTTGGATACTCCGGCAGGTGGCCAAAAGTGGTGAGGATCTTCTTATCCCACATACCACAGAGCACCATCCAGTGGATAACAATACGGTGTTAACAGTGTTCGAGACCTTTGCGTCAAATAATAGACGCAAACGAACACTCCGCAGCACGGCCGAAATCTTCCACGTAGCAGCAACAAACCCATGGAGTGACACGGCTATTACCTTCAATGCCAGTGATGAACCCAAATTCCGAACAACCCGAGCACCAGCCGCACTGGTGCTCAGTCCAATTGTGGACGGCTTTCTGCTCACCAAAGTACTCATGGACGGTGGCGGCAGACTAAACCTCATTATGAGGAAACTGTTCAAAAGATGGAAATAGACTGGAACCGCATTGAGGAAAGTAGCACAATTTTTAGAGGAATTATCCCCAGTCGGGAAGCACGTTGTGCAAGGAGAATCATACTAGATGTGGTATTCGGCACGCCAGACAATTACAGGTCCGAAGAAATTACATTCCAGGTGGCCCCGTTCAGGAGCGGCTATCACGCTCTTTTAGGACGGGAGGCATTCACAATCTTCCAAGCCGTACCCCATTATGGGTACATGAAGCCCCGGGCCCAACGGAATCATCACTCTCGCCAGTGATCCGGACATAGCAATCCGTGCCGAAAACAAAACAGCGGCATTGGCCCTCGAGGCATTATCCGAAGCCCTCTCGGCCGAGGAGTTAACCATGCTATGCTCCATAGTGGACAGGGATGACGTGATACTCGACAAGAGATCCAAGTCCACCTCTTTTAAACCAACGGACGAAATAGTCAAATTCCAAGTCCACCCAACGGACCCTACCAAAACAGCCTCCATCGGGGCACAGTTAAACCCCACCGTGGACGCCGCACTACGAGAGTTCCTGTGCAAGAACTGGGACATATTCGCCTAGCATCCCTCAGACATGCCAGGAATCCCACACAGGCTGGCCGAGCATAGCCTCAATATCATAAAGGGATTCAAGCCGGTCAAGCAAGCTCTTCGGCGTTTCTCCAAACCTAAAAGACAGGCCATGGGAGAAGAACTAGCCAAGTTATTGGAGGCTAGATTCATCAGAGAAATAAAACATCCGGACTGGCTAGCAAACCTGGTGATGGTACCAAAAAAGGACAAATCCTAGCGCCTTTGCGTCGATTTCAAAGACCTCAATAAAGCTTGTCCAAAGGATCCCTTCCCCCTCCCATGCATCGATCAAATCATTGACGCCATCGCAGGACACGAGTCACTGTGTTTCCTCGACGCATACTCCGGTTACCACCAAATCAAGATGGCGGTGTTTGACCAAGCCACAACGACATTCATCACACCACATGATCCCTTCTGTTTCAACACAATGCCTTTTGGGCTCAAAAATGCCGGCGCAACATATCAACGCATGATTCAGACATGCCTGGAGAAACAAATTGGCAAAACAGTAGAGGCATACGTAGACGATGTGGTCGTCAAAACCAAACACGTCGACTCTCTGATAGACGACTTGAGGCTCACATTCGACAACCTCCGAGCATATGACATCAAGCTCAATCTGGAAAAATGCGTTTTCGGCGTCCCAGCCGGAAAGCTCCTGGGATTCATTGTCTCCAGTAGAGGTATTGAAGCTAATCCGGCCAAAATCCGAGCATTGTCACAGTTGGCTACCCCAACAGACCTCAAACAAATCCAAAAGTTAACTGGATGCGTGGCGGCTCTAAGACGCTTTATCTCCCGCTTAGGAGAAAAAACTTTACCCCTTTATCACCTCCTTCGGTGCACCGAACACTTCGAGTGGACGGATGTGGCCACAGCCGGATTGGAAGAAATAAAGGCCATCTTGGCAACCAACCTGATCCTAGCCGCACCAAACATCGGCGAACCAATGCTGTTGTACATTACGGCAACTCATCAAATTGTAAGCGCGGTGCTCGTTGTCGAACGGGAAGCGGACGGACACAAATTCCCTTTTCAAAAGCCGGTATACTATGTATCCACTGCCCTCACTCCATGCAAATCACGGTACCCGCATTACCAAAAGATAGCATATGCAGTATTCATGGCATCACGAAAACTGCGACACTACTTTCAAGAGTGTTCGATTACAGTAGCCTCGGAAGTGCCACTTAATGATATTATCAACAACCGTGACGCTACGGGCCGGATTACCAAATGGGCCATTGAGCTTCTCCCATTCGACATAACATATAAACCTCGCCGAGCCATTAAATCACAAGTACTGGCCGACTTCGTCGCCGAATGGGCAGGGGCCGAACTCCCTAAAGAGTACGACGCATACTCCAATTGGATCATGCACTTCGATGGTTCTAAAATGCTGGCCGGTCTAGGGGCTGTCATCGTCTGACGTCCCCAACCGGAGATACCATTCGGTACATACTGCAAATATTGTATACAGACTCCAACAACGCAGCCGAATATGAAGCTCTGTTGCATGGTCTTCGGATGGCAGTCTCCATGGGCGTTCAATGCCTGGAGGTGTGCGGGGACTCAAACCTCACGATATCTCAGATAAACGGAGATTTTGACGCCAAGGATCTGAAAATGGCGGCCTATCAAAACGTTGTCCTAAAAATGTCAGCTTGGTTCGAGGGACTCGAATTTCACCATGTGGCTCGGGAAAACAATCAGGCGGCGGATATCCTCGCCCGCATCGGCGCCAAACGCGATGCGGTCCCCCCAACATATTTTTGGAAAGGTTGTTCAAGACATCCGTAGTATGGAAAGGGGACACCAATAACAACAGTCCGGACCCGGCCAAAATACCCGATACCAAACTCTCTGACACAATCGGAGGCTCCGCCACCGAAATAACGCCTTCAGCCCACGAAATAATGGCCATTATTGCCCCGTGGACAGAACCATTCCTGGCCTACCTAACTAGACAGGAACTCCCGGAGGACCAAAGTGAGGCACGCTGCATAGTGCGGCAATCCAAGGCCTATAGGATCCATGAGGGAGAATTGTACAAGAAAAGCACAACCGGAGTCCTTCAAAGGTGCATCTCCGAAGAGGACGGGTGGAATCTTTTGGCAGAAATTCACGTCGGATTCGGTTGTCACCACGCCGCAGCCCGGGCTCTTATAAGCAAGGCCTTCCGTACAGGATTCTATTGGCCAACGGCCCGGGCAGATGCACATGATTTGGTCCAACGTTGCGCCGGTTGCCAGCTCTTTGCAAATCAAAGCCACATGCCACCCACCGCCCTCCAAACAATCCCCATTACATGGCCCTTTGCGGTTTGGGGGCTTGACATGGTCGGACCCCTTAAAGGGGGAACCCACAAGAAAAAATAACTATTGGTCATGGTGGATAAATTCACCAAATGGATAGAGGGCAAACCGGTTAAAACAGCCGAATCCGGACCGGTGATAGATTTCATATCCGGGGTGGTACACCATTATGGTGTCCCCCACAACATCATCACTGATAATGGCACGAACTTCACGGCCGACGAGGTAAAATTCTGGTGCCGCAAAATGGGCATCAAGCTCGATTATGCCTCAGTCTATCACCCACAAACCAACGGTCAAGTTGAGCGAGCAAACGGTCTCATAATGAGCGGCATTAAACCCAGATTAGTGCGCTCCTTAACGGAGTCTAACACACACTGGGTAGAGGAGTTCGACTCCGTACTCTGGGGGCTGCGGACCACGCCGAATCATAGTACCGGATATACACCCTTCTTTATGGTGTACGGCGCAGAGGCAATCTTGCCCTGTGACATAATTCATGACTCACCTAGAGTGCGCATGTACGAAGAAATAGAAGCCGAGCTCGATCGGCAGGACAGTCTGGACACCTTGGAGGAGGAGCACGACGTAGCCAAAGCCCGTTCCGCATTTTATCAGCAACAGGCTCGCAGATACCAAAGCAGAGAAGTATGGGCCAAAACTTATAACGTTGGCAAACTAGTTCTACGCCTGCCGGATAAGAAGAAGAACAAGCTCGAGCCCAAATGGGAATGTCCCTTCATTATTATCCAAGTTCTGACCGGTGGAGCGTACCAACTGCGGGAGGCATCGACTAGTCGACTCGAGCCGAACCCATGGAACGCGGCCAGGCTCCGAAGATTCTACGCTTAGCACCGGACTCTATGTTAGTCCCCTCCCTTTGTCCATTTTTCACAAATACATTATCTGTCTTGTTTTCCTTTCTTTCTTTCCTTTTTTATTTCTCTAGGCCTTCAAAGGTCACCTTGTGCCTTGCTTGCACATCACAGATGCGCTAGCCGCACTCGTCATACCTGGGGGCTTCTTTCACAGAAGCTTAAATTATTTATCTGGGCTTCCTACCTAGCACATGTGTTATACTTCCACATGTACCTTTTTTCTCACCATTATATGCATCGATATGACTTAAGTTTTGGCCAAGCTGGGTTGCCTGGCTCTTGTATTTATGCCCTACGTTCCTGTTAATTCGGCTAGGGCATAAGGGGAGCACCTCTGCGATTGTTACCGCCGGGTCAGCCGGATGTGTACGTCAGACTGGGTGAAGCTGAAAGCTAGCGTTCTTAAGGGAATATTCGGTCGGTGAACAAAAGATGATTTTTATTTTTCATATCTGCCCCCAGATGTTTTTCCTGTGTTTCCTATTGCAGTCCAGACATGCACTTTAGGGCATGCTTGCCCAGGGAAAGGAACCCTTAACGGAACTATTCTCCCTGGAAGATGTTTCTTGCTACCCATGCAATATAACATAACTAGTTGGGCAGTTGTCTGATAAAGCGCTCATGACCCCTACGCCTGGTCTCACATAACTAAGTGGGTATTTGGATACACTCCGGACTATTATGCCCGGAGGCTGAAGCGAAAAGGTCCGCAACGACAAATGATCTACAATCCGACTAGAAGGCATTATACATGTCACTTTAAATACATAGTCATGCAGACTGACTAAATTCTTCTTCTATGCCATCCAACAGGTGGTCTAGCTTACAATCCTGTTGGGAATACTTTGCGGCTAATTCTACTTGCCCATAAACTAAGCTAACGGGGATCTCCTTCCCGTTGGGCCCCACAGGTCCGACCTCGGCCATGTGATTTGTGTCTGCCTTGGTATACCGCGTCTTCACCATAGCCCAGGCTTCTCTGGCACCCTGCCGGTAGGCTGATATCTTCCATAATCATAAGCGCCGCCGTGCTCCTTTGAGCTTCTCCACAAGCTCTACAACGCCCTCTGGTAGGGAGACGGACGGCCACAAGGCCTGGGCAACACCCTGCATCACCTGCCGAACTTGTTCGTGTAGATGTGACAGCTCGGACAGAAGATCACCCGCAGACCCAGGCATTCCTCCGTGGGACGACCCGTCAGCATACCTACAGACATAATGTTGTTAGTTGGCTTCTCCGCCGAATACCTTTACAAGGATTCGTTCAAGCACTTACTGAAAATGCCACGCCGAAGCCTCTTATTCTCCTACTCGGAGTCTGCAAGCTGGCCCCGAACGTCTTTTAGTTCCACGTTCAGCTTTATATTGGCGTCATGGAGATTGTTCTTCTCCTGCCTAACCTTAGTCAGCACGCGTTTGCCAGCCTCTAGCTGCCGGATAACATGCTGGTCCTCTGGATTTTCTCCGGATTCATCTACAAAATCTACTGCTAGATCTGCAGCCACGCCGCACACTATACGGTAACCATCATTCTTTCAAATGTTACCAGCAGGAGGCTTTTTCTGTACCTGCAATGCGGCAACAGCGACCCGTAGTTTGGTCTTGCATTCCTCTAGCTCCTGGGACAATCTAGTATTCTTCTCGGTAAGAACCTGCACAATAACGATGATCCTTAAATCAGTTCTGCCAACTGTTTCAACTCTCAGGGGCTACCGATATATATAAATCATCAGAATCACTCACCCGTATGTCCTTCACATACTGATCCGTGGCTCTGGCTAGACCATCTTGAGCGGCATGGAGGTACGCCTCTCCCGAATTGAAGGCATCAAACGCCTGTGGTGAGAAACAAGCGCCACGGACTACGATTCATGGCACTTTCCACTTCTGAATTTGTAGCGGATAATCTGTCTACATCCTCTGTAGGGGGATTATTCGGTGCCTGCCCCATATCGGCTTTTGCCTCCATGTCCGGTCCTGGCGCCTGACTGGTGGAAGCATGATCGGCAACATCGCCGGATATATTCTGGCGAGCGTTTTTTCTGTTAAAGAAACATGGGTGTCATTACATTTCGAGATAGACGACAACCATGGAGCGAGGTTTGTTATACCTTTGCGCCGGCGTCTCCGTCCTGACCGCCTTCATTTTTGGCCTACCCTGCCTCGATGCCTCCTATTGGCGCGTTGCTGCAGGACGTCCCAAATGTCTTCCCTGTAAAAAAAGGTGACCATGTGAATATGGTGGGCGAAGTGGCCAAAAGGGGATCCTACCTTTTTGAGTTGGGACTTTTAGGTTTTTCTTACATGCGATGCAGGGAGCTGTCCAGGATAGTCGGCCGTAATGGCCACCATGGCATCGTCGCAGCTCAACTGATAGAACTGCCGGTTTATCAGCTCCACGGAGATAACCGGATCTTCTTCGAGTCCGGAGCCGAGGGCCCGGTCAGGGTACTCCGGTTGTGGAGAAGGGCTGCTGACCTCCTTTCTCGCCTTTCACAGTTCCTGCCGTAAATTGGCAAGGTGAATACCTACAATGACAGACGCGGGAAGATGGAAATAAGGGGATATAGCTTACCCAGCTTGGAGGATTGTACATGGAGAATCCATCCCGTGGCTTGATGCGGGTGAAATCCTCCTCCTCTCCCTTGAACAGTTCGGATAGAATTTTGGCTAATGCGGCAGCATCACCTGGACCCTTACGCCCGCAGCGGGTGGCGTCATCCTCCCCGTTGAAACACCTCAAGGGGTGTCCATGATATTGAAGTGGTTGCACTCCCTGCATTATGCAAATCGACATAATTTCGGTTATTGTCAATCCTGACTGAGCCAGTGCCTTAATCCGGTTCATCAGATAGAGGACTTCAATATTGTCTTCCACCTGGGGGGCTCCGTGGGCGCCAACTTCGGCTCTTCTTCAGAGGAGCATTGCTGAACTCAGGAAGACCCCGCCGAACAGGGTTCGGAAGGGAAACGTCCTCCATATAAAACCATTCTGAAGGCCAGTCTTCGGACGGCTTCTTCAGGGTACTGGACAGATATCCGGTATCGGCGATGCGCCATACTTCGGCTCCGCCCACTTGATAAAGTGATTCCCTCTGTGTGCGAGGAACGAGGCAAAATAGCCTTTTCCATTCTGGTAAAAAAAATAGCCTTTTCCATAGCTCGAAGTGACCCTCGCAGCCCAGGAACATCTCGCAGACGACAACGTAGCCAGCGATGTGTAGGATGGAGGCAGGGGTGAAATTGTGTAGTTGGAGGCCGTAGAACTCCAGGAGCCCGCGGAGGAACGGATGAATTGGCAATCCGAGTCCCCTTAGTAAATAAGGAACAAGGCAGACCTGTTCCCCCATGGAGGGCAGGGAAAGTTCTCCGCTTGCTCCCCGCCATTGTAGGTGCCAAGCCCGGCTCAAACGGGCACCATATACGCTGGAGGGAGAAATCCCTTGGTCTGCAGTTCGACCAATCGGTTGTGTGAGACTGAACACCTCTCCCAATCACCAAGCTTAGGGCTACGAGGGCGGGAGGAGGAGCTGCGGACGTCGGCCATGCTAGAATGGATCTTCCGAAACGCGCCTCGTATTAATAGACAATTTATTTATTTATTTGGCTAGGGGGCGAAGGTGTGGATCGGATCTAAGAATCCCTATCCCTTTAATAGACAATTTATTTATTTGGCTAGGGGGGGCGAATGTAAAAAATGCCCTGGCGCCTCGTATTCATTCAACGCGTGGAGATAGCCCTTACTGGGCACAGAAGCCAAGAGGTTCAACATTTATGAAGCCGGACACTACTTATGCACACTTGAAGATCGTGGAAGAACCCGCCCTGCAATGCCGAATACAACACTGCGTGCCGGACTCATCGTCATTAAAGCCTGGTTCGGGGGCTACTGAGGGAGTCCTAGATTAGGGGGTCTCCGGACAGCCGGACTATATCCTTTGGCCGGACTATTAGATTATGCAGATAAAAGATTGAAGACTTCGTCTCATGTCCAGATTGCAGATAAAAGATGGCACTCAAGTCCTACCTTGACAAGATGATGGAGAATTTAACCAAGGCTAACGACGACACCCGCGCCGACATCAAGCCGCTCGCGGGCTGCATCAACACCCAGGCTGCACAAGTCGGCGTGCTCTCCGCCTGGAAGCCCGATCTGGAGGATCGCATCTCCAAACTCCAGGAAGCGGTTGGGGTGCTGCAAGGCGAGCGGGCGTCGGCCGCAACTACATCCATGGGTGGATCGCGCGTGGTGGATCTCTCTGATCTAGCGCCCAGCGACGGGATCCACGGGCCCGATGGCCACGGCGATCTTCATCAACATCGGGGCGGTCCGCCGATGGGTGGCATCCCGTGGGTGACCTCTCCGACTAATGGTACGGTGCACTTCCGATCCCATGCCCGTCTCCTTGATTCCGCGCTAGGCCCTTGCATCTCCCAGGGTCAGCTCGTTGCGGGGCTGGGCCAAACACCTCCGTCGATTTCGTTTCCCCAATTTTCCGGTGAGAATCCCAAAATTTGGAAAACTATGTGTGAGCAGTACTTTACTATGTTTCAAGTTCATCCATCCTACTTCATCCCCATGTCCACCCTGCACTTCACTGGCCCCGCAGCAATTTAGTTGCAATCGGTCCAACCTAAGATCGGTGAACCCGATTGGGATGTGTTTTGCAACCTACTCTGCTCATGTTTTGGGCGAGATCGACATCAGCTCTTGATTAGGCAATTTTATGCCCTTCGTCAGACTAGCTCTATTTCTGATTACATTGACTAGTTCGAAAATTTGATGGATCACCTTATTTCCTATTCTGATGTTGTACATCCTTTGTATTTTCTGACGAGGTTCGTCGAGGGCCTGCGGGCAGATATTCGTGCAGTGGTCATGGTCCAGCATCCCAAAGACTTGGACACAACTTGTGCTCTGGCCATCCTGCAAGAGGAAGTGGCTGAGGGCCACAAAGGATCATGGTACATTCAGCCTGATAGCGCAGGGTTTCCAGGATGCGCACGACACCTGATGCCACTACCACTATCGCCACCGCTAGCGCACGCACCAACTACATACCCCGCAACAGAAGATCGACAGGGAACAGATGCAGCTCGAGCCAACAGTGATGCGTCGAAACTCACTGCTCTTCGCAACTTTCGACGTGCCAAGGGGCTCTGTTTCAAATGTGGGGAACGGTGGGGACATGATCATGTGTGTCCTCCCACTGTCAAGCTGCATGTAATCGAGGAGATGCTCAGTTTATTCAGTCTGGATGCATTAGACGAACACCCAGCTCCGCATCCAAGAAATCAGGATCACGATGACACCCCAGAGCAAGTTTGGCAGTTGTCTTTGCAAGCGGTCTCGGGCACAGACGCACCACATGCCTCCAACTAAACGGGTGGCTCCAGGGGCAAGAAGTTCTGATGTTAGTCGATTCTGGTAGCTCTGCATCGTTTGTGTCTCAGCAGTTGTAGCCCAAGTTGCGAGGAATTTAGGTATGCCATGTCCCATGAAGGTAGAAGTAGCAAACAGATCTGAATTGTGGTGCAGCCAAGAAGTGTTGGGATGTTCTTGGTACTCCCAAGGCAATGTGTTTACCATCAATTTCAGATTGCTGCCGCTGCTATGTTATGATGTCATCTTGGGAATGGACTGGCTTGAATATCACAACCCCATGCTTATTGACTGGCCAAGGCATCGCATGCAGATCGAACATGAAGGTTTTACAGTCGTTCTACAAGGGATAACTTCCTCGGTCCGCAAGTGTGATACCTTGAACATCATTCAGCTTGCTAGTATGAAAAAACAGTCAGCATTCGCCTATGCAGTTCACCTATGTTATGCCCAGGACTCGGAGAACATAACCGACATAACTTGCATAGAGCTGCCACCGAAAATCGCCAAGGTTCTGCTGGAATATGAGGATGTGTTCACGAAGCCTGTTGGACTGCCACCCAAGCGTGACTGCGATCATCATATACCACTGATACAGGTGCTCAACCTGTTAACATTTGGGCATATCGTCTTAAACCTGAACTGAAAACAGAAGTGGGGCGTCAGATTGCAGAAATGCTTAAGGCAGTCATTATTGAAAAAAGCAGCAGCCCCTTTTCTTCCCCCATCATCCTGGTGAAAAAGAAAGATGGAACCTGGCGAATCTGTGTTGACTACCAATGACTAAATGCCATGACCATCATAAGTAAGTATCCAGTGCCGGTGATAGAAGACATCCTGGATGAGCTAGTGATACGTCTCCAACATATCTATAATTTTTGATTGCTCCATGCTATATTATCTACTGTTTTGGACTATATTGGGCTTTATTTTCCACTTTTATATTATTTTTGGGACTAACCTATTAACGGGAGGCCCAGCCCAGAATTGCTATTTTTTTGCCTATTTCAGTGTTTCGGAGAAACAGAATATCAAACACAGTCCAAACGGAATAAAACCTTCGGGGACGTGATTTTCTCACCGAACGTGATCCACGAGACTTGGACCCTGCTCCAAGGAACAAAAGAAGCGGTCACGAGGGTGGGGGCGCGCCCCCTGCCTTGTGGGCCCCTCATTGCTCCTCTGGCGTACTTGTTCCTCCTATATATACACACGTACCCCCAAATGATCAGAATAGGAGCCGAAAACCTAATTCCACCGCTGCAACTTTCTATATCCACGAGATCCCATCTTGGGGCCTGTTCCGAAGCTCCGCCGGAAGAGGGCCGTCATCACGGAGGGCTTCTACATCATCCTAGCCCCTCCAATGAAGTGTGAGTAGTTTACCTCAGACCTTCGGGTCCATAGTTAGTAGCTAGATGGCTTCTTTTCTCTCTTTGAATCTCAATACAAAGTTCTCCCCCTCTCTCATGGAGATCTATTCGATGTAATCTTGTTTTTGCGTTGTGTTTGCTGAGATCGATGAATTGTGGGTTTATGATCAAGTCTATCTATGAATAATATTTGAATATTCTCTGAATTCTTTTATGTATGATTTGTTATCTTTGCAAGTCTCTTCGAATTATCCATTTGGTTTGGCCAACTAGATTGGTAGTTCTTGCCATGGGAGAAGTGCTTAACTTTGGGTTCGATCTTGCGGTGTCCTTTCCCAGTGACAGAAGGGGAAGCAAGGCACGTATTGCATGGTTGCCATCGAGGATAACAAGATGGGGTTTATTTCATATTGCATGAATTTATCTCTCTATATCATGTCATCTTGCTTAAGGCGTTACTCTGTTTTTAACTTAATACTCTAGATGCATGCTGGATAGCGGTCGATGAGTGGAGTAATAGTAGTAGATGCAGAATCGTTTCGGCCTACTTGTCACGGACGCGATGCCTATATACATGATCATGCCTAGATATTCTCATAATTATGCTCAATTATGTCAATTGCTCAACAGTAATTTGTTCACCCACCGTAGAATACTTATGCTCTTGAGAGAAGCCACTAGTGAAACCTATGGCCCCGGGGTCTATTCTCATCATATCCATCTCCATCACTTTAAAATTGTTTTGCTATTTACTTTGCCTTACTTTTTACTTTGCATCTTTATACCAAAAATTCCAAAAATATTCTATCTATCAGATCTCACTCTCGTAAGTGACCGTGAAGGGCTTGACAACCCCTAATTGTGTTGGTTGCGAGTAGCTATCGTTTTGTGCAGGTACGAGGGACTTGATTGTGGCCTCCTACTGGATTGATACCTTGGTTCTCAAAAACTGAGGGAAATACTTATGCTACTCTTCTGCATCATCCCTTCCGCTTCGGGGAAAACCAACGCAAGCTCAAGACGTAGCAGCTAGCAGGAGCTCGCTGGTTCTCTACACTGGATTCGCGATCAGGTTACCACCATATTCGTCTAGCCGAGGGCGAATAATTCAAGACGGCTTTCCAAACCCATTTCGGTCATTTTGAGTACATGGTGGTTCCATTTGTCCTCGGAGGAGCACCTGCAATATCCTTGGGGGGGTTGAATGTCACCTTGAAGCCAGTTCATCTCGTATGTGATATGTCGTTCTTCGACGACATCCTCATTTTCAGTCGCACATTCGCACTACACATCCATCACTTGCGTCAAGTCCTGTCACTTCTCTAGAAAGACCAATGGTATGTCAACACGTTGAAATGCGTGTTTGCACAGCAGGAGGTCAATTACCTTGGGCACACTATCTATGGCAAGGGAGTGGCAACCGACCAAAGCAAGATCAAGCAGGTGATCGAGTGGCCAGTTCTAGTTTGTGTCAAGGACGTCCGAAGTACCCTCTGTCTGGCGGGGTACTACATGCGTTTTGTCCGGCAGTTTGGTATGCTCGCGCGACCTCTGACAAATCTCCTGTGCAAACATACACAGTTCCAATGGATAGCAGCAACACAGTCTGCGTTTGAGGCCCTCAAGACTACCCTAACCTCAGCCCCTACACTGGCTTTGCCTGATTTCACCAAGCCCTTCGTGGTCGAGACAAATGCCTGCGAATATGGCATGGGTGTAGTACTCCAGCAAGAAGGCCACCCAATTGCCTACCTCAGTAAGGCATTGGGGCCGCAAACCAAAGGCATGTCTACGTATGAAAAAGAGTACTTGGCAATTGTTTTGGCAGTCGAGCAATGGCAACCATACCTGCAATTCGGGGAGTTTGTGATCAAAACTGACCAGCGTATCCTAGTGCACCTGGAAGAATAGCGCCTGCAAACTCCTGGCAACAAAATGCCTTCACCAAGCTTTTGGGGCTGCAGTACCATATCTGTTATCGCAAGGGATTAGAAAACGGTGCTGCCGATGCGTTCTCTAGGCAGCCGGTGCCCACTATTGAACAAGTTTAAGCCATATCAGTCTGCCGGCCAGTATGGTTGTAGGAGATAGTAAAAGGCTATGCTGCCGGCCCAAAGACCCAGCAGCTGATCACACAGTTGGCAGTACCACCCATGGAAGGCAGCCACTTTACTCTCAATAAGGGCATTGTTCGTTTTAAAGGGCGTGTCTGGCTGGGAAACAACACACACCTACAGCAGCAGATCATGCGCGCTTGCACGACAGTGCTATCGGTGGCCACTCGGGGGTCCCACCTACCTACAGAAGGATCAAACATGTCACAGCCCTAGAATTGATTGTAACTAGTTGCACAAGCATCCATGCATCATGTATAAATTTATTTTAAAGTTGAAATGGGGATTGTTCAAACCCTAGCACCAGATCAAATAAAATAGGCTCAACCTCAAAATATTTTCAATGAACCCAAAATGCCTTTGGAAAAGTTCATCATTTTTGAATTAGTCCAAAACCTCTGCCAAAAATGATGCACATATCTCTAGGCCATTCTGGATTTTTGAATTAAATCTTATTGTATTTGACTTTGGGCATTTAAATACTATAAATAATTTAAATGTTCAAAAAATTGTTGGAACTATTTTTGGGCCACTGAAATAATTCAGCAAGTGTCCATGAATATTTTTAGGATTTTAGGAAATGCCTTGGTATTTTTCCTAAGCTCAAAACTACAGCAGAAAACTAGAAAATAGAGACAAAAGTAGAAAGACAGAGAGGGAAAGAAACACACCTAACTTACCGCAGCCCATTTAGCCGGCTCGCTACTATGCAGCCCACCTGCCAATCATCTTCTCCACCGCGCCAATAGACAGGGCGCGTGTGCTTGACGCACGCGCGCTCACCGCGTGCCACACAGCAGCTGGCTGGCTGCCCCCTGAGACCCGTCGACGATGCAGGCGACTTCGCCGCTGCCGTCCACATCGAGCCATCCCTCTCTGCTCACTTTCCCCTCGTCCCAGCGCTTCTCCCCCCGATGCCGAAGCCGCCACGAGCAGGCCACCGCAGTTCTCGCAGCCACCGCCGTCGCCTCGCTGAACCACCATATCCAGGAGTTTCCCCGCGTCTCCCTCGACCTCTATGCTGAAGCACGCGACCGCGGGCGCCCCGAAACGTCGCCCTCGAGCTCGTCACCGCCGCATCTGCTCATCGGACTTCATCGACGATTCACCACCTACCGGTCCTCCCCGAGCCCGCTGAGCCTCCCCGTCAAAGCACCATGAGCCGTGCTACCTTTCCCCTCTATTTCCCTCGTCGGATACGTGCCGTAGCTACCGCTCCCATTAGCTCCCGAGCACACCATCACCGGCAATGTCGCAGCCTTTGTTCTAACTTATATTCGCCATGTCTGAGCACGTGTTCGACCTTCTTCTGGCTCGTAGCTTCCGCCTATGCTCTCCTCTCGCTCGGAAGCGAGCTGTAGCCCCGCGCCGCACTTAGCCGAACTCCGGCCGCCGCGGAAGCGGACACCGCCGACGATTTAGGTCACCCCCGGCGACACCACTAGCCCAGCCGACGCGGACGAGGTCCAGCTTTCCAACGGTGCCGTCCGTGCGTCGAATGGCGCCCGGAGCCGTGTTTCCGAGCACCTCCACCATCGCGGGGCCTCGCCGGCATGTTAACTCCGGCTAAACGCCGATTAGGACTAACCCAATGACCCCCTGGGTCACAGGCAGGTGGGCCCAGGGCCCTGTTAACTTTAGTTAAGTTTTTTTATTAAACCTAATCAACCCCGCTGATACTGACATGTGGGGCCAGCCCCTACTAATTACCTAGTATAGGTTTAACTAAAATAGGATTAGCCCTGAGTCATTAACAGGTGGGTCCCACAGGTCATGTTTGACCTGGACCGGCCCTGTTGACCTGCTGACATCATAATGACGTAGTGCTGATGCAATAAGCTATTTTCTGGGTTTAATTTAATCCAGGAAATTCCAGAAAATGTCTAAAACTTCTAAAAATCATAGCAATTAATCTATAACTCAGAATGAAATAATTTATATATGAAAAATTATCAGAAAAATTCAAGGAATCCATCTGTACCATTTTCGTGCATGTTTGAACAATGTTTGTCCTCTGTTTTGGACAAAACAAATAAAGGGCATTTAAATAATCATATATGGAGTTGGAATTTGAATCATGTATTCAAACCAACTTCATTTAAATCATAGCTAGATGCATTAGCTCAAATCACAGCATATTGCCATGTCATGATCATGCATCATATTGTGGCATTGCATTGATTGTGTTCTTTCTCAGTTGCCGGTGTTTGTCCCCTCTTGATAGACATGTACCGACGACGAGAACGATGACACCGATGAAGTGTGTTCATCTTCGGAGTTGCCAGGCAAGCAAAACCCCCTTGTTCATTCCGATACAATCCCACTCCCTTGCTCCTACTCTCTTTTACTGCATTAGGACAACAACGTTTCAACTGTTACATGCTGCGGTAGTTGAACCCCTTTCCTCTGCATGACCTGTCATTGCCACAGTAAATAGATGAAACCCACTAGCATGATTAGGAGTTGTTTGAGCCCTGATGTGCCTACTCATTCATGTTTGTTTGTCATGCCTACTACTGCTTAGAGTTGAGTCAGGTCCGATTCATCGGGGATGAATTGGAATGTGGTGAACATGTCCTACTATTGAGAGCTAAGTGTGTGAACACGATTTGGTAAAGGTAGTGGTGAGAGGCCATGTAGGAGTACATGGTGGGTCGTCTCATTGCAGCCATCCTCAGGAACTGAGTTCTGTGTTTGTGATCCATGAACAGTTACAACCACACATTGGGCTCCGGGCGCTCCAAGCTCTCTCGACTTATTAATCAACCTGATCTCTGTCCAGGAGTCACAACTAGTTTCTGGTGTTTGTAGGTAGTGTTAGTAGTCTACCAGGTGGCACCCGGTATGGGTGGGCTTGGTACAGACTAGGCACAGTGGCCCGGTGTACCAAGTGGCACCCAGATGGTGGGCTTGGGAACCCTGTACACATCGTTTGGGGCCGAGAGGGACACCTCGGCCGGATCTCCTTGCGGATGGAACCCGAATAGGCGATAAACCTGGATGAGAGACTTCTGTGGTTAGTCAGGTCATGGCCGACTCCCTCACCAGGCTTCCGCTTGAAGGTTGCCGAGATACACGATGTGTACATGTTGGTATGTGGCGAGAGCGTGTGTGAAGAAGTACACCCCTGCAGGGTTATCATTATCTATTCGAATAGCCGGATTCCTCGGATATGGAAACTTGGACCCCTTGCATAGTTCATAGACAAGTGAAAGTGGATATTCTATAACTCGCAAGATAAGCGTGAGTGCTATGGATGGCGTTCTCGTAGGGAGACGGGAGCGGATCCATAGTGGTGTATTGTGATGGTGAATATGTGGACTCGTGTGCGCCACCTCAAAAGAGTTGCTTGATGTCATAGTTTAGGATAGCCACTGAGTCAAAGCTGGCTTGCTGTAGTCAAACTCCACTACCCCCTTTGTTGATACTGATGCATATGTAGCTAGTTCTGATGTAAGTCTTGCTGGGTACATTTGTACTCACGTTTGCCTATTCGATGTTTTGCAGAGAGACGTCAGTCTCGCTAGTAGTTCCGTGTGGACTTCGACGTTTAGCTTGATACCCCAGCTACAATCTTGTGCCCTCGGCAGGGTCTTGTATATAGTCAGGCTTCTCAGCCTTCTTCATTTGTAGTTGTCTGTAATCAGACAAGTTAAACTTCCGCATGTGCTTGTTGTTTGTATGCTCTGTATGTTGGGTCATGAGACCCATGTTTGTATTATCTGGCTCTTCGGAGCCTAATGAATAAATAATTGAGTCATAGAGTTATGTTGTGATGCCATGTTGTATTTACACATATCGAGCATATTGTGTGTATGATTGAAATGCTTTGTATGTGTGGGATCCGACAACCTATAGTTGTTCATCCTTGGTAGCCTCTCTTATGGGGAAATTTAGTCTTGTGCTTCCATGAGCCATAGTAGTCTGCTATAGCCCGGTTCACCGGAGTCCTGCTAGCCCAACACTACTGCTCCGGAACACTTGACTGGCCGGCATGTGATTCACTTCGTTCCTGTGTCTGTCCCTTTGGGGAAATGTCACGCAGTGTCATCCGGAGTCCTGCCTAGCCTGCTACAGCCCGGGTTCCTGGAGTCCTGTTAGCCCAGTGCTACAGCCCGGATTCGCACGCTGCTGACCGACATGCTCGATGATGATTCATGTATGCATGTCCCCGTAAGTTAGTGCCACTTTGGGTTCACGACTAGTCATGTCGGCCCGGGTTCTGTGTCATATGGATGCTAGCGACACTATCATATACGTGAGCCAAAAGGCGCAAACGGTCCTGGGCCTTAGTAAGGCGACACCCGTGGGAATACCATGCGTGAGGCCGCAAAGTGATATGAGGTGTTACAGGCTAGATCGGTGTGACATAGAATTGGGGTCCTGACAGCTTTGGTATCAGAGCCTGACTTCCTGTAGTATTACCAAGCCAAAATGGTCGAAGTTGTATCTAGAAATGCTTTAGTTATATAAGGGAATTGATTGTGGAAGGGAACGTAAGGCTCTTTTTACTCCTTATCCTCATGACCTTCTGATCTGAGTCATCTTATCTTTTCTATGGGGTTAAGAACTAGGCTTCTCTTCTATCTCTCAGGATGACGTGTTACTAAACCGTAGTTGCCTAGGATTGTTGAGTTCAAGCCTCAGTTCAGTTCCTACTACTTCCATATGTTCATAGCTGGTCTCAGAACCTTGATATTGTGATGTTGAGTGGTTATGCCACCATTTTTGCAGGATGTCTCAAATCATTTTGAGCATTTACAGCCGTTATGCTGTCCGAGTCATCCCAGGTTTCTAAACAGTCTGATGCATCTGCAAATCCCTTCCTCCCATTCCTGATGCCCTTTTGGGCCAGATTAAGCACACTAATCGGTGCGCTGAGGTACTCTATTGCCTCGGTATATATGTTGGGGCTATTTTTATGACCCTAGGTGTTTTAGGGAGTCACCTAGTAATCTAGCCATGTTTTGTGTTCCCGGTGTGATGATTCTGGCCACCATTCTTGAAAGCATCCCATGATGCCATTTAGTAGTAGGTATTCTACTCCTGTGTTCTTGACCCAAGAATCACTCTATTCACTTCTTGTTGATAGTGTTGCTAGTTCCTTTAGGATATTAGTAAACCTTGCGATAGCCCTCGAGGTCCGTGGTATTTCCTTCTTCCAAATACCATGAACCATTCTTGGCAGAAGTTCTTTTAACCAAAAGATCACATCCAGAGTGCTCTTGATGAGTTCCCCATTCATAATTGTGATTCTGCTAGTTCTACCTTTCTGCATGGGCTTTCCGGAAGAAATATGTTGAACTCGTTTGACATACTAATCTATGCATCCACAACTCAGAAAGTTATATGTTCCTTTGAGTTGTCCCCCTTCAGTTATATTCCGACCTTCATCTATCAATTGATAGTCAAGAGTATGTGAGCATTCGTTCATCGGTGCCTATCGTTCTTGTGGTCCATCAAGCCATTCTAGTTCAGAATGACTAGGAGAAACAAACTCCAGTACCTCATCCCTCATCCATTTCTAGGATTGGGTCAAAGCAGTTGTATTTCACAGATCAAATGCAATCAAGCTATTGGTCTGTTCTACCCTGAAGTATTATCCACTTTATGTCAGGAATGTCATGAGAATTGCACCTTCCCTTATGAATTCTTGACGTAGTGATACTTCTCGCCATCATTATTTATTACTCGGTGTCGTGTTGTCGCAACCGGAATACCGACAAGTGAATTGTGATATGTGAAGTCAATACTCCTAGCAACTGTGTTGCTTGGTAGTTAATGGACAATAACCTCATACTTAGCGTGTTGGTTATGGAATCATGATTCTAAGGTAGATTGTGCTACCTAGACCATTTTCCTGGTGTACCCTTCGATCTTTGAGCTAGGATTGAATCCCTTGTTTTTCTGATCATGTCGTGTTGCCTTGAAAAGCAAGATTGTTCTCGAGCTTAGAGACATATCGGTGGTTCATGATTTTCCGGATATCTTCTCGGAAGTACTACGAGGGTTTCCCCTGACTGTTATGTTGAGCTCGTGATCATGTTGGTTTTCCTCTAAACCACCCATTCTCCAGGATTCTGTGTTGGATACCCGTGAACTAGTTCAATAAGCTAAACAATAACTTGGAGAGCTGGAAGATGAAAGCTTGTCCCACTTAGTTCATTTTCAAAGGGATATCCTTGTGTTTGTGTGGTTGTTGAAGAAAGATGATATCTTCATCGATTGCTCCTCGTGATCAGTTGTTGAACCTATCATCTTGCCCAAACCTTGATTTGAGTGTGGGCCATCGTCAAATCAAGTTAGAACCAACGATATTCGTAATGTTTTCTTACTCGTGGTTGACTCCTCGAGCATACACCATTACATCTTTGGTCTGACCAATACTATCACATTGTTCACATGATGGTGGAAGTCCAGTGATATGGAAATTCCGATGAGTTGCTGTTGAGCCCATCAGCATCATTTTGTCTTCCCCATGATTCATGTTGAACATCAACCTAGTGTTGGAAATTTTGTAAGCGTTATCTTCGTGTTCTGTTCATGAAGCCTATGTTTGGATGGAAGGAGTGACTTCCTTTGATTCACGTGCATTAGATGTAAGTTGCCGTCGTGAATTCAAGAAAGCTTGTTTTTGTTCCATCTGGAATCATCCCAAGTCAGTCATGCATGTGCGAAGTATACTATGGTCTGATAGACTGATCATCTTCATTCCATACGTATTCCCTAGCACACAAAGCCACTGATTGATTTGTTCAAGGAAAAGGAGTTTGTTGTGCTAACACTAGTTCATGCCTAACATTCCGTTATCCTCAATGATGGTTTCCCACCTGAACTCGGTAGTGTTTTATTATAAGACTACTACGTGGTCATGCTTGTCTGGGACAGTGTGTTCACATGTATGTAGCAGAACCAACTCATGTTTTGGAGCATGCTACCATAGTTCATTTCCCGAGAATCTCACAATGTCATCTTGTCGATTTGTGTTGCAAACTTTCATTTTCTTTCTAGACCTGATGAGTCTGGAATATCCTGTTACCAACCAGATCTGAATCTCGGTCAGATATGATGGTTGGAACTTTTCCAAGATCTATGATGTAGGTCCCGACAAGGCTGATGTTCTGGCCGACACACCTAGCCGGAAGGTCTATCATTGTAGTAACTTGATTGAGCTATTTGACCATCTTCTCCATGAGGATTTAGTGCAACTTATTCTAGGAGTTGTTCCTTAGGGGTCCTTATGCTCTCGGTTTCCTATGCTAGAACCATTCAAACAGTGGAATCACTCTCTACTGTTGAGCTTATCCCCTATTACTGGAATCATTCCCAACATTTGCATTTTTTTCCCAGCTTGCCCCGCCATTGTGCCATCCTACCACGGATCCCATTCATTTCCGATGATAAGCAAAATCATCCATTGTGTTGTCTTCAACAAGGTAGTCCACATCATCCATTCTAGTTCGAGTATGCCATCCCTTGAACTCCGCCAGACAATTGTTGTGATTTGCCTTAGGCTGGCATAAAGAGTTTCAATGATCTCTGAATCAAAAGTAATTCTTTTTGCCACTTAAGGGAATATTTCTGCGAGTCACCTCCACCAAGGTGCCCCGTTATGAGATCATGGTAGTTTCTCCTCGCTACTTTGAAACCCTCGTCAATTGTTTCTTCCATCCTTTTTAAGGTGTGTTTTGCCTCTCAGCTCAAGAGATGTTTCTACGTCTCATTCCATGAGTTGATCATCAGTTGCTCGATATTCGAAAAGATCAATTCTTCTAGAGTTTTTCCTTTCTTCTCATTGTCATGTTGGATGGAGTTCTTAGAGCAAGATGTCGAGACAAAGAGGATGATTGAATGAATATTCTTATGAAGTGCTGAAGGAAATATGCCCTAGAGGCAATAATAAAGTTATTATTTATTTCCTTATTTCATGATAAATGTTTATTATTCATGCTAGAATTGTATTAACCAGAAACATAATACATGTGTGAATACATAGACAAACAGAGTGTCACTAGTATGCCTCTACTTGACTAGCTCGTTAATCAAAGATGGTTATTTTTCCTAACCATGGACAAAGAGTTGTTATTTTATTAACGGGATCACATCATTAGTTGAATGATCTGATTGACATGACCCATTACATTAGCTTAGCACCCGATCGTTTAGTATGTTGCTATTGCTTTCTTCATAACTTATACATGTTCCTATGACTATGAGATTATGTAACTCCCGTGTGCCGGAGGAACACTTTGTGTGCTACCAAATGTCACAACGTAACTGGGTGATTATAAAGGTGCTCTACAGGTGTCTCCAAAGGTACATGTTGGGTTGACGTATTTCGAGATTAGGATTTGTCACTCCGATCGTCCGAGAGGTATCTCTGGGCCCTCTCGGTAATGCACATCACTTAAGCCTTGAAAGGAATGCAACTAATGAGTTAGTTGCGAGATGATGTATTACGAAACGAGTAAAGAGACTTGCCAGTAACGAGATTGAATTAGGTATTGGATACTGACGATCGAATCTCGGGCAAGTAACATACCAATGACGAAGGGAACAACGTATATTGTTATGCGGTCTGACCGATAAAGATCTTCGTAGAATATGTAGGAGCCAATATGAGCATCCAGGTCCCGCTATTGGTTATTGACCGCAGACGTGTCTCGGTCATGTCTATATTGTTCTCGAACCCGTAGGGTCCGCACGCTTAAGGTTTCGATGACAGTTATATTATGAGTTTATGAGTTTTGATGTACCGAAGGTGTTCGGAGTCCCGGATGTGATCACGGACATGACGAGGACTCTCGAAATGGTCGAGACATAAAAATTGATATATTGGAAGCCTATGTTTGGATATCGGAAGTGTTCCGGGTGAAATCGGGATTTTACCGGAGTACCGGGAGGTTACCGGAACCCCCCGGGAGCTATATGGGCCTTAGTGGGCCTTAGTGGAAAAGAGAAGGGGCAGCCCAAGATGGGCCACGCGCCCCTCCTCTCCCTTGGTCCGAATAGGACAAGGATAGGGGGCCGGCCCCCTCTCTCTTTTCCCCCCTCCGCGAATCCTATTCCAACTAGGATTGGGGGGGATCCTACTCCCACAGGGAGTAGGACTCCTCCTGGCGCGCCTCTCCTAGGCCGGCCGCACCCCCCCCCCTTGATCCTTTATATACGGAGGCAGGGGAACCCCAGAGACACACAAGTTGATCCACATGATCTTATTCTTAGCCGTGTGCGGCGCCCCCTGCTACCATAGTCCTCGATAATATTGCAGCGGTGCTTAGGCGAAGCCCTGCGACAGTAGTACATCAAGATCGTCACCACGCCGTCGTGCTGACGGAACTCTTCCCCGACACTTTGCTGGATCGGAGTCCGGGGATCGTCATCGAGCTGAACGTGTGCTAAAACTCGAAGGTGCCGTAGTTTCGGTGCTTGATCGGTCGGGCCGTGAAGACGTACGACTACATCAACCAAACGCTTCCATTGTCGATCTACAAGGGTACGTAGACCACACTCTCCCCTCGTTGCTATGCATCACCATGATCTTGCGTGTGCATAGGAAAATTTTGAAATTACTACGTTCCCCAATAGTGGCATCCGAGCCTAGGTTTTATGGTTTGATGCTATGAGCACGAGTAGAACACAAGTGAGTTGTGGGCGATATAAGTCATACTGCCTACCAGCATGTCATACTTTGGTTCGGCGGTATTGTTGGATGAAGCGGCCCGGACCGACATTATGTGTACGCTTACGCGAGACTGGTTCTCCCGACGTGCTTTGCACATAGCTGGCTTGCGGGTGACTGTTTCTCCAACTTTAGTTGAACCGAGTGTGGCTACGCCCGGTCCTTGCGAAGGTTAAAACGTCATCAACTTGACAAACTATCGTTGTGGTTTTGATGCGTAGGTAAGATTGGTTCTTGCTTAAGCCCGTAGCAGCCACGTAAAACTTGCAACAAACAAAGTAGAGGACGTCTAACTTGTTTTTGCAGGGCATGTTGTGATGTGATATGGTCAAGACATGATGCTAAATTTTATTGTATGAGATGATCATGTTTTGTAACCGAGTTATCGGCAACTGGCAGGAGCCATATAGTTGTCGCTTTATTGTATGCAATGCAATTGCGCTGTAATGCTTTACTTTATCACTAAGCGGTAGCGATAGTCATGGAAGCATAAAATTGGCGAGACGACAACGATGCTGCGATGGAGATCAAGGTGTCGCGCCGGTGACGATGGTGATCATGACGGTGCTTCAGAGATGGAGATCACAGGCAAAAGATGATGATGGCCATATCATATCACTTATATTGATTGCATGTGATGTTTATCTTTTATGCATCTTATCTTGCTTTGATTGACGGTAGCATTATAAGATGATCTCTCACTAAATTATCAAGAAGTGTTCTCCCTAAGTATGCACCATTGCGAAAGTTCTTCGTGCTGAGACACCACGTGATGATCGGGTGTGATAGGCTCTACGTTCAAATACAACGGGTGAAAAACAGTTGCACACGCGGAATACTCAGGTTATACTTGACGAGCCAAGCATATACAGATATGGCCTCGGAACACGGAGACCGAAAGGTCGAGCGTGAATCATATAGTAGATATGATCAACACAGTGATGTTCGCCAATGAAACTACTCCATCACTAGTAGAAAAAGGGTCAAACGTGAAGCACATTAGTGCCGGTTTGTATTTGAGCCGGCACTAATGTATACATTAGTGTCGGTTCCAACGGCTAGCCGGGCCGCTTTCATTAGTACCGGTTCGTGGCGAACCTTTAGCACTGGTTCATGCCACGAACCGGTACTAATGAGAGTGGTGGCAGGATGTTGTTAGAATGGGGCCCCTCCAGCCCCTTTAGTACCGGTTCTTGGCACAAACCGGTACTAAAGGTCGTCCTACATAAAACCTTCGTCCACCCGAGCTCGCTTTGTTCTTCCCCTTTCCCCTCTCCTATCTGTTCTTCCCCTCTTCCTCTCGAGCTCATCACACATTTTGCCCAAAATTTTTCAAGATTTGAAGGCCCCCATCCATTCAAAAGTTCACAAAGGTTAGAAACTTTGTCCTTTCATCTCTCATTGCTAGATTAGCTCTTGCAATGCTTTATATAGTGATTAATCTGTGAGTTTAGTAATTTGGGAGGATATATATATATATATATATATATGTGCTAGTATTTGATTTATATGCAATTTGAGGTCAAAAATAACACTTAGTTTGCATATGTAGGTGTGGTTTACTTAGTGCCTTCTAAATCTCCATCGTAGCCACCGTCGATCGCCTGCACCGTCCCGTCGCCAGCACCACCTTGTGGTGAGCCTCTTGTTCATGAAATTTTATATAAAAATTGATGTTTGTGTGATTTGGATATACAGTTACTCATATAATTATCTTACCCGTAAGTTGTTTGTTATACATATAGTGCCATGGTTTTGATATCCATCCCCGTCGTCCCTAGTCCTTGTTATGATTCGGATGTGGTATGTATATTCTCTTTTAAAACTAGTTGCATTTCGTGTTTATGACAAATTATGCCCATCAAGTTGACATAGAAATTTTTTCTAGGAGGTATGTGAACCGGAAATTCCAACCGACCCTATTGCCGAGAGGTTAGATTTAGTTGAAAGAGAAAATGAGTACTTGAAAGAAAAGTTGAAAAGAATTGAGGGGGAGAAGATGGAATTGGAGTTGCATGTTGCCGATGTCGTCGATGATCACAAGATCAAGATGGAGAAAATGCACTTGAAGATTAGAAAGATTAGAAAATATGGCATCGATAGTGAGGCTTGGTATCATTATGCTGTTGGATCCATTGTTACCTCAGTTGCGATCTTGATCGTATTTGTTGTTGCATTTAAATGCTTTAGCTAGAGAGTTATTTGTTTATTGCATTTAAGTGTTGTATGAACTTTATGTATGAACTTGTATTAATTTGGTCTATTCGGTGTTGTGTAATGAAGATGAGCCGGCAATGGATGTACGATGACCGATGCTCTCCCCAGTTCATTGAGGACGTGCATACTTTTCTGCTTGCGGCTGAGGCAAACAAGTGGGCGGATGGTTTTATGCCTTGTCCATGTGCTCGCTGTAAGAATGGTCACAATTACTCTACGTCAAGAACCATTCACGTCCACCTGTTTAAGTCCGGTTTCATGACCCATTATAATGTTTGGACCAAGCACGGAGAAAGAGGGGTTATGATGGAAGAGGTTATGATGGAAGAAAATGAAGAAGAAGAGGACGACGACAGCTATCCTGGCCATGGGTTCCCTGAATACAATGATACAACAAAGGGGGAAGAAGCTGAGCCGGTAATGCGGGAAGAAGCTAAGCTGGCAATGCGGGAAGAAGCTGAAGAAGAGGCATCAGATGAGCCCGTTGATGATGTAGGTCGGGCCATTGCCGATGCAAAGAGAAACTGCGCAAGTGATTTGGAGAAGAAGAAGTTGCAGCGCACTGGAATTGTTGTACCTGAATTGCGTAGGTGACAAGAAAAAGCTGGGCACCACACTGGAATTGCTGCAATGGAAGGCAGAGAATGGTGTATCTGACAAGGGATTTGAAAAGTTGCTGGTAATGATAAAGGATATGCTTCCAAAGGACAACGAATTGCCTGAGAGTACGTATGAAGCAAAGATGGCTGTCTGCTCTCTAGGGTTAGAGGTGCAGAAGATACATGCATGCCCTAATGATTGCATCCTCTACCGCGGTGAGTACGAGGATTTGAATGCTTGCTCGGTATGTGGTGCATTGCGCTATAAGATCAGCCGCGATGACCCTGGTGATGTCGAGGGCCGGCGCGCCAGGAAGAAGATTCCTGCCAAGGTGATGTGGTATGCTCCTATAATACCACGGTTGAAACGTTTGTTCCAAAACAAAGAGCATGCCAAGGCGATGCGATGGCACAGAGAAGACCGTAAGAAAGACGGAAAGTCGAGAGTACCTGCTGACGGGTCGTAGTGGAGAAAAATCGAAAGAAAGTACGGGAAGGAGTTTGCAGATGACGCAAGGAGCGTATGGTTTGGTCTAAGCGCAGATGGCATTAATCCTTTTGGGGAGCAGAGCAGCAACCATAGCACCTGGCCTGTGACTCTATGTTTGTATAACCTTCCTCCTTGGTTGTGCATGAAGCGGAAGTTCATTATGATGCCAGTGCTCATCCAAGGCCCTAAGCAACCCGGCAACGACATTGATGTGTACCTAAGGCCATTAGTTGAAGAAATCTTACAACTGTGGAATGGAACATGTGTACGTGCATGGGATGAGCACATGGGGGAAGAATTTTACCTAAAGGCGTTGCTGTTCGTGACCATCAATGATTGGCCTGCTCTCAGTAACCTTTCAGGACAAACAAACAAGGGATACCGCGCATGCACGCACTGTTTGGACGATACCGACAGTATATATTTGGCTAATTGTAAGAAGAATGTGTACCTAGGACATCGTCAATTTCTTCCGAGCAGGCATCCCGTAAGAAAGAAAGGCAAGCATTTCAAAGGTGAGGCGGATCACTGGACGAAGCCTGGCCACCGTACTGGTGCTGATGTACATGATATGGTCAAGGATTTGAAGGTGGCCTTTGGAAAGGGTCCTGGTGGACAACCTGTTCCGAATGACGCTGACGGATGCGCACCCATGTGGAAGAAGAAATCTATATTTTGGGACCTGCCCTATTGGAAACACCTAGAGGTCGGCTCCGCAATCGATGTGATGCACGTGACGAAGAATCTTTGTGTGACCCTGCTTGGCTTCTTGGGCGTGTATGGGAAGAAAAAAGATACACCTGAGGCACAGGAGGACCAGCAACGTATGCACGGAAAAGACGGCATACATCAGGGTCATGCAAGCTATGCTCTTACCAAAGAAGAGAAGGAAATCTTCTTTGAATGCCTGCTCAGTATTAATGTACCGTCTGGCTTCTCGTCGAATATAAAGGGAATAATAAACATGGCAGAGAAAAAGTTCCAGAACCTAAAGTCTCATGACTGCCACGTGATTATGACGCAACTGCTTCCGGTTGCATTGAGGGGGCTTCTACCGGAAAATGTTCGATTAGCCATTGTGAAGCTATGTGCATTTCTCAATGCAATCTCTCAGAAGGTAATTGATCCAGAAATCATACCAAGGTTACAGAATGATTTGGTGCAATGTCTTGTCAGTTTCGAGTTGGTGTTCCCACCATCCTTCTTCAACATCATGACACATGTCCTAGTTCACCTATGCGAAGAGATTAACGTTTTGGGTCCTGTATTTCTACACAATATGTTCCCCTTTGAGAGGTTCATGGGAGTCTTAAAGAAATATGTTCATAACCGTGCTAGGCCAGAAGGAAGCATCTCCATGGGCCGTCAAAATGAGGAGGTCATTGAGTTTTGTATTGACTTTATTCCTGACCTTAAGCCGATTGGTGTTCCTGAATCGCGGCATAAGGGCAGACTGTATGGAAAAGGCACGCTAGGAGGGGAACAAATAATATGTATGGACGGACATTCTCTCACTGAAGCACACTACACAGTTCTATAGAATTCCGCCTTGGTGGCTCCGTATATGGATGAACACATGAATTTGCTACGCTCCAAACACCCGGAGCGGTCTGATGACTGGATTACACGTGAACAAACCAGGAGTTTCGCCAGCTGGTTGCAAGCACGTACCATGCATGACACCTCTATTGAAGATGACATGTACTTGCTGTCCCAGTTACCATCTTCGAATATAATGACTTTCAAAGGGTACCAGATAAATGGTAATACATTTTACACAATCGCCCAAGATAAGAAGAGCACCAACCAAAACAGTGGTGTCCGCTTTGATGTAGAAACCAAGACGGGAAAGGAAACATATTATGGTTATATACAGGACATATGGGAACTTGACTATCGACGTGGTTTGAAGGTCCCTTTGTTTCGGTGCAAATGGGTCAATATGACACGAGGCGGGGTAACGGAAGACCCGCAGTACGGAATGACAACAGTGGATCTGAACAATCTTGCGTATGCAGACGGACCATTCGTCCTAGCCAATGATGTGACACAGGTTTTCTATGTGAAGGACATGTCTACCAAGCCAAGAAAAAGAAAAGATAAGGAAGAGAATGCATCGTACGATGAGCCAAAGCGGCACATAGTTCTTTCTGGGAAGAGAAACATCGTGGGAGTGGATGCCAAGACAGACAAGTCAGAAGATTATGAAAAGTTTGATGAAATTGCTCCATTCACAGTGAATATTGACCCGAGCATCCCGTTAAATGATGAAGATTTTCCATGGTTACGGTGCAAAGGAACACACGCGAAGAAAAAGTTTCACACCCAAAGATCTGGGATGTGATCGGCCTCACTAGCTATCATCACTTTCTTCTGTGTTTCACAGCTAGAAGGGAATCTCTGTAATAATTAGGGTAGTTAATCATGTGTTTTGGCATTTGAAACGCGATGAAATTTTATGTGCAAACAAATTCTTTCATGCCTTTACAGATTTTTAAAGTTAAGTTATTCACAAACTAGTGATTCACACTAATTTCAAATAATTCAAAATTTAAACTATTCAAATTTGAAAACTACGGGCACTAACAGAAAATTGGTAATTTTTTGTACCTAAAGCAAAAATATTCACAAAGAAACTCTAAATACACAAAAAAAACAACTCAAAAATAAATAAAGCAAAAAAAATAAAAAAGCCCGCCTACTAGGCTAGAGCGGCCTACATACGACTAGAAACCCAACCCATTGTTCGGCCAGGATGCAGGCCCGCAAAGGCCCGGTAGGCCCATGGGGCAGCACAGCACAAGTAGGCCTAGAAGGCCTGCATTTGAGAGGAGCTCGAAGGAGCATCCGCGGCTAGGTTTATAAACCAGTGCGGCTGCCCTTCGCTAGGCGAGGTGGGACTAAACTTTGCGCCCCTCGCCTGGCAGCGCACCCCCCTTTAGTACCGGTTCGTGGCACCAACCGTTACTAAAGGGGGGGCCTTTAGTACCGGTTGGAGCCACCAACCGGTACTAAAGGGGGTCACTTCCCGCCGCTTGGCCTGGCCAAAACAGGCCTGTAGTACCGGTTGGTGGCTCCAACAGGTACTAAAGGTGTCCCCTATATAAGAAACACTTCGAAAATTTCCAGTTTCTCAACTCCCACTTCTCTCTGCCGCCGCCCCGTCCGGCACCGTCGCCGCCCCCGTCGTGCTGTCCCCGTCGACTCCGCGACGCCCCCGTCCTCATCGCGTCGTCCCCGTCGACTCCGCGGCACCCCCATTGTCGTCCCAGTCGCCGATCCCCTCGCTTCTCCGTTGCCGTCGCCGTCGCCTCGACCTCGCCTCGCCGTCGCCTCGACCTCGCCTTGCAGTCGCCGTCGCCTCGACCTTGCCCGCGCGCGCTGTGAGCCCCTCCCCCGGCCCCTCTCCTCCCTCCAATCGATCGTAGCGCACACCGGCGCCGGCGCCGGCGCCGATCGTAGCGCACACACACGTGCGCGCACACACACACACACTACATGCACACACACACACACTAGACGCGCGCACACACACAATTTTTCTGTTTTTAGCTTTTAGTTTTTTCTATTTTTCTGTTTTTCATACAAAGTTTTAGATGAATTAATTAATTAGACCGTGTCCGATCATCACGTGAGACGGACTAGTCAACGTCGGTGAACATCTTCATGTTGATCGTATCTTCTATACGACTCATGCTCGACCTTTCGGTCTTCTGTGTTCCGAGGCCATGTCTGTACACATGCTAGGCTCGTCAAGTCAACCTAAGTGTTTTGCGTGGGTAATCTGTCTTACACCCGTTGTATGTGAACGTTAGAATCTATCACACCCGATCATCACGTGGTGCTTCGGAACAACGGACTGTCGCAACGGTGCACAGTTAGGGGGGACACTTTCTTGAAATTTTAATGAGGGATTACCTTATTTACTATCGTCGTTCTAAGTAAACAAGATGCAAAAATACGATAAACATCACATGCAATCAAATAGTGACATGATATGGCCATCATCACTTTGTTCCTTTTGATCTCCATCTTCGAGGCTCCATGATCATCATCGTCACCGGCATGACACCATGATCTCCATCATCGTGTCTTCATGAAGTTGTCTCGCCAACGATTACTTCTACTACTACAGCTAACAGTTAGCAAGAAAGTAAAGTAATTACATGATGTTTATGTTGACACGCAGGTCATAAATAAATTAAGACAACCCCTATGGCTCCTATCGGTTGTCATACTCATCGACATGCAAGTCATGATTCCTATTACAAGAACATGATCAATCTCATACATCACATATATCATTCATGGCCATATCACATCACAAGGCATACCCTGCAAAAACAAGTTAGACGTCCTCTAATTGTCGTTTGCATGTTTTACGTGGCTGCTATGGGTTTCTAGCAAGAACGTTTCTTACCTAAGCAAAAACCACAACGTGATATGCCAATTGCTATTTACCCTTCATAAGGATCCTTTTCATCGAATCCGTTCCGACTAAAGTGGGAGAGACAGACACCCGCCAGCCACCTTATGCAACTAGTGCATGTCAGTCGGTGGAACCGGTGTCACGTAAGCGTACGTGTAAGGTTGGTCTGGGCCGCTTCATCCCACAATGCCGCCGAATCAATATTGGACTAGTAACGGTAAGCATATTGAACAAAATCAATGCCCACAACTACTTTGTGTTCTACTCGTGCATAGAATCTACGCAATAGACCTAGCTCATGATGCCACTGTTGGGGAACGTAGCAGAAATTCAAAATTTTCCTACGTGTCACCAAGATCTATCTATGGAGAGACCAGCAACGAGGGGAAGGAGAGTGCATCTACATACCCTTGTAGATCGCTAAGAGGAAGCGTTGCAAGAACGCGGATGAAGGAGTCGTACTCGTAGCGATTCAGATCGCGGTTGATTCCGATCTAAGTGTCGAACGGATGGCACCTCCGCGTTCAACACACGTACAGCCAGGGGACGTCTCCTCCTTCTTGATCCAGCAAGGGGAGAGGAGAAGTTGAGGGAGAGCTCCGTCAGCACGACGGCGTGGTGGTGATGGAGCTCGTGGTTCTCCGGCAGGGCTTCACCAAGCACCATGGAGGAGGAGGAGAAGGTAGGAGGAGGGAGGGCTGCGCCAGGGAAGAGGTCGCGGCTGCCCTCCCACCCCTCCACTATATATAGGGGCAAGGGGAGAGGGGGAGGCGCCCTAGGGTTTCCCCTAGGGGGTGGCGGCTAGGCAGATTGCATCTCCCTAGGGTAAATCCTAGGGAGACTTGCCCCCCCAAGCCAAGCAGGTGGAGGCTTGCCTCCCAAGCCAGGTGGAGGCGCCCCACCTCCCCAAGTAACGTGGGAAAGGGTGTGGGGGGCGCGCCAACCCTTAGTGGGCTGGTTTGCCCCTTCCCCTTTGGCCCATGAGGCCCTCCAACACTTGCCGGGGCTCCCGAAACACCTTTCGGTCATGTTGGCCATAGCCTGGTACCTCCGGAACACTTCCGGACTCCAATACCCTTCGTCCAATATATCGATCTTCACCGCCGGACCATTCCAGAACTCCTCGTGACGTCCAGGATCTCATCCGGGACTCTGAACTACCTTCGGTAAGCCCATACTATTTCCCATAACAACTCTAGCATCACCGAACCTTAAGTGTGTAGACCCTACGGGTTGGGGAACCATGCAGACATGACCGAGACACCTCTCCAACCAATAACCAATAGCGGGATCTGGATACCCATATTGGCTCCCACATGTTCCACGATGATCTCATCGGATGAACCATGATGTCAAGGATTTAATCAATCCCGTATTCAATTCCCTTTGTCTAGCGGTATTGTACTTGCCCGAGATTCGATCGTCGGTATCCCGATACCTTGTTCAATCTCGTTACCAGCAAGTCTATTTACTCGTTCCGTAACACATCATCCCGTGATCAACTCCTTGATCACATTGCGCACATTATGATGATGTCCTACCGAGTGGGCCCAGAGATACCTCTCCGTCACACGGAGTGACAAATCCCAGTCTCGATTCGTGCCAACCCAACAGACACTTTCAGAGATACCCGTAGTGTACCTTTATAGCCACCCAGTTACATTGTGACGTTTGGCACACCCAAAGCACTCCTACGGTATCCGGGAGTTGCACAATCTCATGGTCTAAGGAAATGATACTTGACATTAGAAAAGCTTTAGCATACGAACTACACGATCTTGTGTTATGCTTAGGATTAGGTCTTGTCCATCACATCATTCTTCTAATGATGTGATCCCGTTATCAATGACATCCAATGTCCATGGTCAGGAAACCGTAACCATCTATTGATCAACGAGCTAGTCAACTAGAGGCTTACTAGGGACATGGTGTTGTCTATGTATCCACACATGTATCTGAGTTTCCTATCAATACAATTCTAGCATGGATAATAAATGATTATCATGAACAAGGAAATGTAATAATAATCAATTTATTATTGCCTCTAGGGCATATTTCCAACAGTCTCCCACTTGCACTAGAGTCAATAATCTAGTTCACATCGATATGTGATTAACACTCAAGGGTCACATCCCCATGTGACTAACACCCAAAGAGTTTAATAGAGTCAATAATCTAGTTCACATTTACCATGTGATTAACACTCGATGCGTTTTGGGTTTGATCATGTTATGCTTGTGAGAGAGGTTATAGTTAACGGGTCTGAACCTTTCAGATCCGTGTGTGCTTTACAAATCTCTATGTATCTCCTAGATGCAGCTACCACGCTCTATTTGGAGCTATTCCAAATAACTGTTCTACTATACGAATCCAGTTTACTACTCAGAATAATCTGGATTAGTGTCAAAGTTTGCATCGGCGTAACCCTTTACGACAAACTCTTTTACCACCTCCATAATCGAGAAAATTCCTTATTCCTCTAAGGATAATTTAGACCGCTATCTGGTGATCTACTCCTAGATCACATTTGTACCCTCTTGCCAAATATGTGGCAAGGCACACATCAGGTGTGGTACTCAGCATGGCATACCGTATGGAGCCTATGGCAAAAGCATAGGGGACGACCTCCGTCCTTCCTCTTTCTTCTGCCGTGGTCGAGCTTTAAGTCTTAACTTCATACCTTACAACTCAGGCAAGAACTCCTTCTTTGACTGATCCATCTTGAACACCTTCAGGATCATGTCAAGGTATGTGCTCATTTGAAAGTACCATTAAGCGTTTTATTCTATCCATATAGATCTTGATGCTCAATGTTCAAGTAGCTTAATCCAGGCTTTCCATTGAAAAACACTTTCCAAATAACCCTATATGCTTTCCAGAAATTCTACATCATTTCTGATCAACAATATGTCAACAACATATACTCATCAGAAATTCTATAGTGCTCCAACTTACTTCTTTGGAAATACAAGTTTCTCATAAACTTTGTATACACCCAAAATCTTTGATCATCTCATCAAAGCATACATTCCAACTCTGAGATGCTTACTCCAGTCCTTAGAAGGATTGCTGAAGCTTTGCATACTTATTAGCATCTTTCAGGATTGACAAAACCTTCCGGTTGTATCACATACAACCTTTCCTCAAGAAAATCGTCAAGGAAACAATGTTTTGACATCCTATCTGCAAGATTTCATAAATAACGCAGTAATCGCTAATATAATTCCAACAGACTCTTAGCATCGCTACGAGTGAGAAAGTCTCATCGTAGTCAACTCCTTGAACTTATCGGAAAACATCTTAATGACAAGTCGAGCTTTCTTAATTGTGACATTTACCATCATTGTCCGTCTTCCTTTTAAAACCATCTGTACTCAACAGCCTTACGACCATCAAGTAGTTCTTCCAAAGTCTACACTTTGTTTTCATACATGGATCCTCTCTCGGATTTTATGGCCTCGAGCCATTCATCGGAATCCGGGCCCACCATCGCTTCTCCATAGCTCGTAGGTTCATTGTTATCTAGCAACATGACTTCCAAGACAGGATTATGTACCACTCTGAAGTAGTACGCATCCTTGTCATCCCACGAGGTTTGGTAGTGACTTGATCTGAAGTTTCATGATCACTAATATAAGCTTCCACTTCAATTGGTGTAGGTGCCACAGGAACAACTTCCTGTGCCCTGCCACGCACTAGTTGAAGAGACGTTTAAATAACCTCATCAAGTCTCCACCATCCTCCCACTCAATTCTTTTGAGAGAAACTTTTCCTCGAGAAAGGACCCGATTCTAGAAACAATCCCTTATTGCTTTCGGATCTGAGACAGGAGGTATACCCAACTGTTTTGGGTGTCTTATGAAGATGCATTTATCCGCTTTAGGTTCGAGCTTATCAGCCTGGAACTTTTCCACATGAGCGTCGCAGCCCCAAACTTTTAAGAAATGACAGCTTAGGTTTCTCTAAACCATAGTTCATACGGTGTCATCTCATCGGAATTACGTGGTGCCCTATTTAAAGTGAATGTGGTTGTCTCTAATGCCTAACCCATAAACTATCGTGGTAATTCGATAAGAGACATCATGGTATGCATCATATCCAATAGGGTGCATTTATGATGTTCGGACACACCATCACACTATGGTGTTCCAGGCTGTATTAGTTGTGAAACAATTTCCACAATGTCTTAATTCTGTGCCAAACTCGTAATTCAGATATTCATCTCTATGATCATATCATAGATATTTTATCCTCTTGTCACGACGATCTTTCAACTTCACCCTGAAATTACTTGAACCTTTCAATAATTCAGACTCGTGATTCATCAAGTAAATATACTCAACATCTACTCAAATCATCTATGAAGTAAGAACATAACGATATCCACTACATCCCTCAGCACTCATTGGACTGTACACATCGAAATGTATTACTTCCAACAAGTTTCTTTCTAGTTCCATTTTACTGAAAACGAGGCTTTTAGTCATCTTGCCCATGTGGTATGATTTGCATGTCTCAAGTGATTCAAAATCAAGTGAGTCCAAACGGTCCATTTGCATGGAGTTTCTTCATGCATATATACCAATAGACATGGTTCGCATGTCTCAAACTTTTCAAAAACGAGTGAGCCCAAAGATCCATCAACATGGAGCTTCTTCATGCGTTTTATACCGATATGACTTACGTGGTAGTGCCACAAGTAGGTGGTACTATCATAACTATCTTATATCTTTTAGCATGAACATGTGTATCACTACGATCGAGATTCAATAAACCATTCTTTTTAGGTGAAAGACCATTGAAGGTACTATTCAAATAAACAGAGTAACCATTATTCTCCTTAAATGAATAACCGTATTGCGATAGACATAATCCAATCACGTCTATGCTCAACGCAAACACCAAATAACAATTATTTAGGTTTAACACCAATCTCGATGGTAGAGGGAGTGTGCGATGCTTGATCATATCAACATTGGAAACACTTCCAACACATATCGTCAGCTCACCTTTAGCTAGTCTCCGTTTATTCCGTAGCTTTTATTTCGAGTTACTAACACTTAGCAACCGAACCGGTATCTAATACCCTGGTGCTACTAGGAGTACTAGTAAAGTACACATCAACATAATGTATATCCAATATACTTCTATCGACCTTGCCAGCCTTCTTATCTACCAACTATCTAGGGTAATTCTGCTCCAGTGGCTGTTCCCCTTATTACAGAAGAACTTAGTCTCGGGTTTGGGTTCAACCTTGGGTTTCTTCACTAGAGCAGCAGCTGAATTGCCGTTTCATGAAGTATCCCTTCTTGCCCTTGCCCTTCTTGAAACTAGTGGTTTCACCAACCATCAACAATTGATGCTCCTTCTTGATTTCTACTTTCGCGGTGTCAAACATCGCGAATATTTCAAGGAACATCATATCTATCCCTGATATGTTATAGTTCATCACAAAGCTCTAGCAGCTTGGTGGCAATGACTTTGGAGAAACATCACTATCTCATCTGGAAGATCAACTCCCACTTGATTCAAATGATTGTTTGCACTCAGACAATCTGAGCACAAGCTCAACAACTGAGCTTTTCTCCTTAGTTTGCATGTTAAGAAAATCGTCGGAGGTCTTATACCTCTTGACGTGGGCACAAGCCTGAAATCCCAATTCCAGCCCTTGAAACATCTCATATGTTTCGCGACGTTTCAAAACGTCTTCGGTGCCTCAACTCTAAACCGTTTAACTGAACTATCATGTAGTTATCAAAACGTGTGTGTCAGATGTTCGCAACATCCACAAACGACGTTCGAGGTTCAGCACACTGAGCGATGCATTAAGGACATAAGCCTTCTATGAAGTAATGAGGACAATCCTCAGTTTATGGACCTAGTCCGCATAATTGCTACTATCAACTTTCAACTAAATTTTCTCTAGGAACATATCTAAACAGTAGAACTGAAGCGTGAGCTACGACATAATTTGCGAAGACCTTTTGACTATGTTCAGGATAATTAAGTTCATCTTATGAACTCCCACTCAGATAGACATCCCTCCAGTCATCTAAGTGATTACATGATCCGAGTCAACTAAGCCGTGTCCGATCATCACGTGAGACAAACTAGTCAATGTCGGTGAACATCTTCATGTTGATCGTATCTTCTATACGACTCATGCTCGACCTTTCGGTCTTCTGTGTTCCGAGGCCATGTCTGTACACATGCTAGGCTCGTCAAGTCAACCTAAGTGTTTTGCGTGTGTAAATCTGTCTTACACCCATTGTATGTGAAGGTTAGAATCTATCACACCCGATCATCACGTGGTGCTTCGAAACAACGGACTGTCGCAACGGTGCACAGTTAGGGGGAACACTTTCTTGAAATTTTAATGAGGGATTACCTTATTTACTACCGTCGTTCTAAGTAGACAAGATGCAAAAACATGATAAACATCACATGCAATCAAATAGTGACATGATATGGCCATCATCACTTTGCTCCTTTTGATCTCCATCTTCGGGGCTCCATGATCATCATCGTCACCGGCATGACACCATGATCTCCATCATCGTGTCTTCATGAAGTTGTCTCGCCAACTATTACTTCTACTACTACAGCTAACGGTTAGCAATAAAGTAAAGTAATTACATGACGTTTATGTTGACACGCAGGTCATAAATAAATTAAGACAACTCCTATGGCTCCTGCCGGTTGTCATACTCATCGACATGCAAGTCATGATTCCTATTACAAGAACATGATCAATCTCATACATCACATATATCATTCATCACATCCTTTTGGCCATATCACATCACAAGGCATACCCTGCAAAAACAAGTTAGACGTCCTCTAATTGTTGTTTGCATGTTTTACGTGGCTGCTATGGGTTTCTACCAAGAACGTTTCTTACCTACGCAAAAACCACAACGTGATATGCCAATTGCTATTTACCCTTCATAAGGACCCTTTTCATCGAATCCGTTCCGACTAAAGTGGGAGAGACAGACACCCGCCAGCCACCTTATGCAACTAGTGCATGTCAGTCGATGGAACCGGTGTCACGTAAGCGTACGTGTAAGGTTGGTCCGGGCCGCTTCATCCCACAATGCCGCCGAATCAAGATTGGACTAATAACGGTAAGCATATTGAACAAAATCAACGCCCACAACTACTTTGTGTTCTACTCGTGCATAGAATCTACGCAATAGACCTAGCTCATGATGCCACTGTTGGAGAACATAGCAGAAATTCAAAATTTTCCTACGTGTCACCAAGATCTATCTATGGAGAGACCAGCAACGAGGGGAAGGAGAGTGCATCTACATACCCTTGTAGATCGCTAAGCGGAAGCGTTGCAAGAACGCGGATGAAGGAGTCATACTCGTAGCGATTCAGATCGCGGTTGATTCCGATCTAAGTGCCGAACGGACGGCACCTCCGCGTTCAACACACGTACAGCCCGGGGACGTCTCCTCCTTCTTGATCCAGCAAGGGGAGAGGAGAAGTTGAGGGAGAGCTCCGTCAGCATGACGGCGTGGTGGTGGTGGAGCTCGTGGTTCTCCGGCAGGGCTTCGCCAAGCACCATGGAGGAGGAGGAGAAGGTAGGAGGAGGGAGGGCTGCGCCAGGGAAGAGGTTGCGGCTGCCCTCCCACCCCTTCACTATATATAGGGGCAAGGGGAGAGGGGGAGGCGCCCTAGGTTTTCCCCTAGGGGGCGGCGGCTAGGCAGATTGGATCTCCCTAGGGAAAATCCTAGGGAGACTTGCCCCCCAAGCCAAGCAGGTGGAGGCTTGCCTCCCAAGCCAGGTGGAGGCGCCCCACCTCCCCAAGTAACGTGGGAAAGGGTGTGGGGGGCGCACCAACCCTTAGTGGGCTGGTTTGCCCCTTCCCCTTTGGCCCATGAGGCCCTCCAACACTTGCCGGGGCTCCCGAAACACCTTTCGGTCATGCTGGTCGTAGCCTGGTACCTCCGGAACACTTCCGGACTCCAATACCCTTCGTCCAATATATCGATCTTCACCGCCGGACCATTACGAAACTCCTCGTGACGTCCAGGATATCCTCCGGGACTCTAAACTACCTTCGGTAACCACATACTATTTCCCATAACAACTCTAGCGTCACCGAACCTTAAGTGTGTAGACCCTACGGGTTCGGAAACCATGCAGACATGACCGAGACACCTCTCCGGCCAATAACCAATAGCGGGATCTGGATACCCATATTGGCTCCCACATGTTCCACGATGATCTCATCGGCTGAACCACGATGTCAAGGATTTAATCAATCCCGTATTCAATTCCCTTTGTCTAGCGGTATTGTACTTGCCCGAGATTCGATCGTCGGTATCCCGATACCTTGTTCAATCTCGTTACCGGCAAGTCTCTTTACTCGTTCCGTAACACATCATCCCGTGATCAACTCCTTGATCACATTGTGCACATTATGATGATGTCCTACCGAGTGGGCCCAGAGATACCTCTCCGTCACACGGAGTGACAAATCCCAGTCTCGATTCGTGCCAACCCAACATACACTTTCAGAGATACCCGTAGTGTACCTTTATAGCCACCCAGTTACGTTGTGACGTTTGGCACACCCAAAGCACTCCTACGGTATCCGGGAGTTGCACAATCTCATGGTCTAAGGAAATGATACTTGACATTAGAAAAGCTTTAGCATACGAACTACATGATCTTGTGCTATGCTTAGGATTGGGTCTTGTCCATCACATAATTCTTCTAATGATGTGATCCTGTTATCAATGACATCCAATGTCCATGGTCAGGAAATCGTAACCATCTATTGATCAACGAGCTAGTCAACTAGAGGCTTACTAGGGACATGGTGTTGTCTATGTATCCACACATGTATCTGAGTTTCCTATCAATACAATTCTAGCAAGGATAATAAACGATTATCATGAACAAGGAAATATAATAATAATCAATTTATTATTGCCTCTAGGGCATATTTCCAACAGGTACGTCGCCGTGTCAGGGAGGAGGACGAGCACGTCCATCGCTACATGGCTGCTATGGACGTCAGGTTCTCCAATACCTGGCAGGTTCTTTGGGGAGATCACCCGAGCTATGATCCAGTGATGGTTCCTTCACTTTGGTTGTCCACCGCCTAGATTACTCTCTAGTATTCGATCTTTATTAGCTAGCTAGCTAGCTAGTGATGTATTCGATATATAATATTCGAGATGATTTATTCGAGATTATATATATTTTTTGAGACGATGTATTCGACGAGATTATATCTATTATTCGAGACGACGTATTCAAGATTAAATCTATTATTCGAGACGATGTATTCGAGATTATATCTATTATTCGAGACGATGTATTCGAGATTATATATATTATTCGAGATTATACTAAATTGTTTTATATTTCTTTTGGCATAGTTAAATAAAAGCTATGGCGGACAATACCGACAGAAAGAGAGAGAACAGACCATGTTCGATATCATACGCGGGCCAGATGATGATCAGAATGAAGAAGATTTTGACGGCTCCGAATTTCTAAACAACACCGGAGAGGGTGATATGATATTCGATCGCGACGACCGAGAAGATGAAGTCATGAACTACGACGAAGAACATGTTGATCCTGAAACAACAAACACTGGCGAGGTATATATATTTATATAAGCAGGAATCTGGTGATCATCGCATGTTTTAAATGAGTTGAAGATATATTAGCGAATCGATCTTTCTTCTTTCAGCCATCCGGATCGAGCAAATCTTCAGGCAAAAGGACGAAACGAGGCCCGAACAAAAAGTTGAAGGAGGGCGTAAAGTACAATATCGAGGCATTCAAACCTAATGGCGAACCATTAGCGCCTAAGAAGATTGCGGACAAGTTCGTTCGTCAGTGCGGAGTTCTTGTGAAGGACCAACTCCCGATCTCCCTTCAAGAATGGAGAAAGCCAGCAAAGCCATGTCCAAATGTTACTTTTGTCGACGAGAATCAAAAAAAACTGCTCTGGGATACTCTCATGGAACATTTCACCCTACCAGATCATTTCACAGAAGCAGATGTGCGGAAAGTCAAGGACGCTACTTTTAGGAAGATGGCGGTTGCATTCAAGAACCACAAGAGAACGACGTGGGAGAAGTACGTCAAGGGAGGAAGGAAGACTCCAGTATTCGAGGGGATACTAGAGAATCAAAGTGCTCATTGGGACGATTTCGTGAAATTCAAGGATTCAGAATTAGCTAAGGAACGGTCGAGAATAAACAAGAAGAATGCCGAAAAAAAGGATAAGTTCCATAAGCTGGGGCCAGGTGGCTACGCGGTGGAAATGCCTAAGTGGGATAAGTCTGAGAAAGAGATGGAGGATGCAAGTGTCACTCCGGTTACTAAGAGCTGCCCCCCCCCCCCCAGGTGCAGGACTTGGTTCTATGCGCATGGGGGGGAGTTGAACCCGAAGACAGGCAATGTTTCGACAAAGGCATGTCTGAACGGAGCCGACGATGCGCTATTTGTTGCAATAGAAGAGGCTCGATCGGGGGTGTTCCAGCCCAACAGAGAGAACGACGAGCTTACGCGTGCCCTGGGAAATCCTGAACACCCGGGAAGAACACGAGGCAAGGGCGCTATTCCGTGGTATGAGGGGTTTTCGGACTGGAACACCGACTACAGAACCCGTGCGAGAAAGAAGATTGCGGAGGAGAAGAAGAGGAAGATGGAGGAGGAGCAGAGGAAGCGGGACTATGAACGCCTTCAAGGCCTAGAAGCAAGTCAAGCGGAATTGGCAGCTAAATTCCAGCGGCAGCAGGAGCAGATCGACTCACTTAGCCAGCAAAGGGGGTCTCGGCAGCTGCAGCAGCTAGCGGATGATCCAGCATTGGATACCACCGCCCCATCCATGCCGAGAAGCAGCGTGGGTTCCGCCCCGGGCGACGCACTGCTGGATAGATACCCCGTGGATGATATCGCGGAGAACACTAACTGCGAGCTACACTTCAAAATTCAGAACATATCCTTGAGGGTGGCGGACGGTGTTGCTTATACAAATTCCCCTGATGCAACCTTCCATTGCATCCCGATTCCAGCAGGCTATGCTCGTGTCGTGGTTGATGAGGTGGTGGACCAATATTCAGGGCTAGAGCTTGACATTCCTAGAGGTGACGAGGAGCACACACTCAGAGATGCCAAACATCGTATCATCCTATGGAGAAAGGATTGCATCATCTTTCGAAGGCCACCGACACCGCGTCACCCGACTCCTCGTCGAAGTCCGCCACGGAGTCAGCAGACTCCCGCTCCTCCAAGTCCACCAACGCGTGAGGCCACTCCTCCTCCTCCAAGTCCGGCAAAGTGTCAGTCCACTCCTCCTCCAAGTCCGACACAGCGTGAGACGTCCACTCCTCCTCCAAGTCCGGCACAACCTCAGGCCACTCCTCCTCCAAGTCCAGCACAGCTTCAGGCCACTCCTCCTCGTCCAACTCAGCCCCGTCAGCCATCTCCGCCGCCTCAGCAATCGCAGAAGAGACACCCCGCAGCTATGGTGCGTAGCGGTACGAGTCGAGGTGATGGTATAGGAAGTACAGGCAGAGGCAAGCGATATAAATATGGTCCAAACCTCAGTACTCCTCTTCCTATGAGGGCTTACGACAGGACCGAGGAGCAAACCAATGCCATAGTGCGGGCAGAAGTTGACGCCCATTTTGCACCGAAACCGCCACCGCCGCCAAGGGAGGAAGTGCCTGTGGAAGTAGTTGACCACTTCATTCGTATGGCTCAACCACCAGCTCCTAAGCCTGTTGACACAGACTATGAGCGCCACATCAGGAAGTTACATCGACAACGTCTACAGAAGGAGGCGAGCTCGAGCTCAAGCAAACAACAAGCAGCTGTCAAAAAATGCAGGAAAACCGTTGCCCAGCTGGGAAAACAGGCGGCGCAATCGATCCCCCCGCTTGTTGTGCCGCCAACAACACATGACAGTACGCGCGCCCAATATTATTGTGGCCAAATAGTTTACGTTCCCGAGCTGGGCAATGTGGTAATAACCTAGGAGCATATAATGCAGGCTGAAGAACTCAAGAGCACTGTTGGACAACTCCTCGAGATCGAGGACATGCCTCTGATTACAGAGGAGGAAATAAAACGGAAATTTGTCCGGGGCCAACCTTTGGTCAAGCCAGAAGATGTCAACAAGCTCCCAACGAGAATGTATGAACTGCATCAATGGTACATGGACATTATCAAGAGATCCAATCGAGAGACCCTCACGGTGTATGTCAAGAAGGATGATTACTACCATGAGAAAGCTGTGGCCATTGAGTATTCTGAACTGTTTTAGTTATACAATCAAGCCGCACTCGACAAATCTATCGTCAGTTGCTATTGTCTGTAAGTGATTTCTTTCTGTAATTTAAGTCTCAAGCTAGCTGTAGTGATCCTTTTGATCAATCATTACGTGTAATTATCCTCACTATATTCTTTTCTGTTATATTATGCAGGATGAAGATGTATGAAATGAGAAAAGGTGGACGCTATGGCATTGGGTTCATTGACCCAAACACCGTTAATGAATACACATGGAAAATAAACAAGCATCATGAAAAAGAGGTAGAGGACAGCATGTTCGAGTTCTTGAAGCGCCTCAAATACAATGAAGATATACTACTTCCTTACAACTTCCAGTGAGTCACACTTTCTTGTACTACAAATTCTCTATTTTTGCCTACTAGCTAGCTACATGTTTTTGCTTACATATGCCTGCTTAATTAAGACTTGCAAACGTGTGTGCATGCAGATATCACTGGATCTTGTGTATCATTAAAGTTGACGCCGGAACAGTTAATTTCAATCATTATTAACTATATATCTCGGCCTATTTAGTTCGTCATTTCATGATATGAACTATTTAATAACCCCTTTATTCATTTTCTTTGTCGACGGGCAGGGCTTGGGCAAGGTTCATCAGCGTCACGGAAGGCGAATGGAAACCAAAGCTGAAATGGTTTCGAGCCAAGGTAAGTAATTAAGTAGTACTAGCTAGCTAGCTAGCTGCCATCTCTTTAATTATCATGCTTGATTAATTATTATCTGATCAAATTAATTTCCATTCTCGTAATAAAGGCCCTGAAGCAGGCACAGGGGACTGATCTGTGTGCATTCTGCGTTTGCGAGAACATTCGCATGATGGCGTCCGAAAGGAGCAGATCTCAAATATAGGAATGGGTACGCTTGTCAGAACACTATTCACAATTTTTACACCATTATCGATATCTAGTCACACAACTAATACACATGCATATTGATCTCCTTCTTAACAGTTCAAAGAGGTGCGGGACAAGCTCCTAGAAACGGAGCGCGTAGAAGCACTTCAAGAGGAAATAGCGGGATTTTTGCTCGACCAGGTCATAAATCCGAAGGGAGAATACTATTACCCGCTACCGCCCCCATCGACCAAGTCATGAACCACTTCCAATTGTCATCGTGCTCCGAAGGCACCAATCAGGCTAATGCCACTGGCTCCAAAGGCAACATGCATATGTAGGAGAAATTGTATATAGCTATACATGTGTGTATGTGTGCTTTAATATGGTGGTTTGTGAGACATGATTGATGATATATATATGATTGGTTCTACTAGAAATTCTATTTATATATATATATATATATATATATATGCATAACGTGTACAATGTGCAGTACTGTAAAATACCAGCAAACGAAAAAGAATTAAAATGGAAAACACAAAAATAAATGAAAAAGAAATCATAAAACCAAAAACCCCCCAAACATTTTAGTACCGGTTGGTGTTACCAACCGGTACTAAAGGGCTCCCGGCCCCCGGAGCTGGCTCGTGCCACGTGGTTGCCCTTTAGCACCGGTTCATGCTGAACCGGTACTAAAGGGGGGGGGCTTTAGTGCCGAACCTTTAGTGCCGGTTCCTAAACCGGCACTAAAGGGCCTTATGAACCGGTGCTATTGCCCGGTTCTGCACTAGTGCATCTCACGTGATGATCGGACATGGTTTAGTTGATTTGGATCACGTAATCACTTAGAGGATTAGAGGGATGTCTATCTAAGTGGGAGTTCTTAAGTAATATGATTAATTGAACTTTAATTTATCATGAACTTAGTACTGGTAGTATTAGCATATCTATGTTGTAGATCAATAGCTCGCGTTGTTGCTTTCATATGTTTATTTTGATATGTTCCTAGAGAAAATTGTGTTGAAAGATGTTAGTAGCAATGATGCGGATTGGATCCGTGATCTGAGGTTTATCCTCATTACTGCACAAAAGAATTATGTCCTTGATGCACCGCTAGGTGACAGACCTATTGCAGGAGCAGATGCAGACGTTATGAACGTTTGGCTAGCTCAATATGATGACTACTTGATAGTTTAGTGCACCATGCTTAACGGCTTAGAATCGGGACTTCAAAGACGTTTTGAACGTCATGGACCATATGAGATGTTCCAGGAGTTGAAGTTAATATTTCAAGAAAATACCCGAGTTGAGAGATATGAAGTCTCCAACAAGTTCTATAGCTAAAAGATGGAGGAGAATCCCTCAACTAGTGAGCATGTGCCCAGATTGTCTGAGTACTACAATCGCTTGAATCAAGTGGGAGTTAATCTTCCAGATAAGATAGTGATTGACAGAATTCTCTAGTCACCATCACCAAGTTAGTAGAACTTCGTGATGAACTATGATACGCAAGGGATAACGGAAACGATTCCCAAGCTCTTCGTAATGCGGAAATTGATGAAGGTAGAAATCGAGAAAAACATCAAGTGTTGATGGTAGACAAGACCACTAGTTTCAAGAAAAGGGCAGAGGAAAGAAGGGGAACTTCGAAAAGAACAGCAAGCAAGTTGCTGCTCAAGTGAAAAGCCCAAGTTTGATCCTAAGCCTGAGACTAAGTGCTTCTACTGCAAAGGGACTGGTCACTGGAAGCGGAACTACCCCAAGTGATTGGCAGATAAGAAGGATGGCAAAGTGAACATAAGTATATTTGATATACATGTTATTGGTGTGTACTTTACTAGTGTTTATAGCAACCCCTCAGTATTTTATACTAGTTCAGTTGCTAAGATTAGTAACTCGAAACGGGAGTTGTAGAATAAACAGAGACTAGTTAAGGGTGAAGTGACGATGTGTGTTGGAAGTGGTTCCAAGATTGATATGATCATCATCGCACACTCCCTATAAATTTGGGATTAGTGTTGAACCTAAATAAGTGTTATTTGGTGTTTACGTTGAGCATGAATATGATTTGATCATGTTTATTGTAATACGGTTATTCAGTAAGAGAATAAATTGTTGTTCTGTTTACATGAATAAAACCTTATATGGTTACACACCCAATGAAAATAGTTCGTTGGATCTCGATCGTAGTGATACACATAATCATAATATTGAAACCAAAAGATGCAAAGTTAATAATGATAGTGCAACTTATTTGTAACACTGCCGTTTAGGTCATATTGGTGTAAAGCGCATGAAGAAACTCCATGCTGATGGGCTTTTGGAATCACTTGATTATGAATCAGTTGATGCTTGCGAACCATGCCTCATGGGCAAGATGACTAAGACTCTGTTCTTCGGAACAATGGAGCGAGCAACAGATTTGTTGGAAATCATACATACTGATGTATGTGGTCCGATGAATACTGAGGCTCGCGATAGGTATCATTATTTTCTGATCTTCACAGATGATTTGAGCAGATATGAGTATATCTACTTGATGAAACATAAGTCTGAAACATTTCAAAAGTTCAAAGAATTTCAGAGTGAAGTGGAGAATCATCGTAACAAGAAAATAAGGATTCTACGATCTAATCGCGGAGACAAATATTTGAGTTACGAGTTTGGTCTTCAATTAAAACAATGTGTAATAGTTTCACAAATTCATGCCACCCGGAACACCATAGCATAATGGTGTGTCTGAACGTCATAGCCGTACTTTATTAGATATAGTGCAAATCTATGATGTTTCTTACCGATTTACCACTATCGTTTTTGAGGTTATGCATTAAAGACAGCTGCATTCACATTAAAAAGGGGCACCATCTAAGTCCGTTGAGACGACACAATCTGAACTGTGGTTTAGCAAGAAACCAAAGTTGTCGTTTCTTAAAGTTTGGGGTTGTGATGCTTATGTGAAAAAGTTTCATCCTGATAAGCTCAAAACCAAATCGGAGAAATATGTCTTCATAGGATACCCAAAAGGAGACTGTTGGGTACACCTTCTATCACAGATCCTAAGGCAAGACATTCGTTGCTTATAATGGATCCTTTCTAGAGAAGGAGTTTCTCTCGAAAGAAGTGAGTGGGAGGAAAGTAGAACTTGATAAGGTAATTGTACCTTCTCCCTTATTGGAAAGTAGTTCATCACAGAAATCTATTCCTGTGACTACTGCACCAATTAGTGAGGAAGCTAATGATGATGATCATAAAACTTCAGATCAAGTTACTACTGAATCTCGTAGGTAAACCAGAGTGAGATCTGCACCAGAGTGGTACAGTAATCATATTCTGGAAGTCATGTTACTAGACCATGACGAACTTGCGAACTATGAGGAAGCGATGATGAGCCCAGATTCCGCAAAATGGCTTGAGGCCATGAAATCTGAGATGGGATTCATGTATGAGAACAAAGTATGGACTTTGGTTGACTTGCCCGATGATCGGCAAGCAATTGAGAATAAATGGATCTTCAAGAAAAAGACTGACGCTGACGGTAATATTACTGTCTATAAAGCTCGACTTATCGCAAAAGGTTTTCGACAAGTTCAAGGGGTTGACTACGATGAGACCTTCTCACCCGTAGCGATGCTTAAGTCTGTCCGATCATGTTAGTAATTGCCGCATTTTATGAAATCTGGCAAATGGATAAACAAAACTGCATTCCTTAATGGATTTATTAAAGAAGAGTTGTATATGTTGCAACAGAAGGTTTTGTCAATCCGAAAGGTGCTAACAAAATGTGCAAGCTCCAGCGATCCATCTGTGGACTGGTTCAAGCATCTCGGAGTTGGAATATACGCTTTGATGAGTTGATCAAAGCATATAGTTTTATACAGACTTGCGGTGAAGCCTGTATTTACAAGAAAGTGAGTGGGAGCAGTACAACATTTCTGATAAGTATATGTGAATGACATATTGTTGATCGGAAATAATGTAGAATTATTCTGTAAAGCATAAAGGAGTGTTTGAAAGTAGTTTTTCAAAGAAAGACTTCGGTGAAGCTGCTTACATATTGAGCATCAAGATCTACAGAGATAGATCAAGACGCTTGATAAGTTTTTTCAATAAATACATACCTTGACAAGATTTTGAAGTAGTTCAAAATGGAACAGTCAAAGAAAGAGTTTCTTGCCTATGTTACAAGGTGTGAAATTGAGTAAGACTCAAAGCCCGACCACGGCAGAAGATAGAAAGAGAATGAATGTCATTCCCTATGCCTTGGTCATAGGTTCTATAAAGTATGCCATGCTGTGTACCGGATCTATTGTATACCCTACCACTGAGTTTGGCAAGGGAGTACAATAGAGATCTAGGAGTAGATCACTGGACAGCGGTCAAAACTATCCTTAGTGAAATAACGATATGTTTCTTGATTATGGAAGTGAAAAAAGGTTCGTCGTAAAGGGTTACGCCGATGCAAGTTTTGACACTAATCTAGATGACTCTAAGTCTCGGTCTAGATACATATTGAAAGTGGGAGCAATTAGCTAGAGTAGCTACATGCAGAACATTGTTGACATAGAAATTTGCAAAATACATGCGGATCTGAATGTGGCAGACCCGTTGACTAAGATTCTCTCACAAGCAAAACATGATCACACCTTAGTACTCTTTGGGTGTTAATCACATAGCGATGTGAACTAGATTACTGAATCTAGTAAACCCTTTGGGTGTTGGTCACATGGCGATGTGAACTATGGGTGTTAATCACATGATGATGTGAACTATCGATGTTAATCACATGGTGATGTGATCTAGATTATTGACTCTAGTGCAAGTGGGAGACTGAAGGAAATATGCCCTAGAGGCAATAATAAAGTTATTATTTATTTCCTTATTTCATGATAAATTTTTATTATTCATGCTAGAATTGTATTAACCAGAAACATAATACATGTGTGAATACATAGACAAACAGAGTGTCACTAGTATGCCTCTACTTGACTAGCTCGTTAATCAAAGATGGTTATGTTTCCTAACCATGGACAAAGAGTTGTTATTTGATTAACGGGATCACATCATTAGTTGAATGATCTGATTGACATGGCCCTTTCCATTAGCTTAGCACCCGATCGTTTAGTATGTTGCTATTGCTTTCTTCATAACTTATACATGTTCCTATGACTATGGGATTATGTAACTCCCGTGTGCCGGAGGAACACTTTGTGTGCTACCAAACGTCACAACGTAACTGGGTGATTATAAAGGTGCTCTGCAGGTGTCTCCAAAGGTACATGTTGGGTTGACGTATTTCGAGATTAGGATTTGTCACTCCGATCGTCGGAGAGGTATCTCTGGGCCCTCTCGGTAATGCACATCACTTAAGCCTTGCAAGCAATGCAACTAATGAGTTAGTTGCAAGATGATGTATTACGGAACGAGTAAAGAGACTTGCCGGTAATGAGATTGAACTAGGTATTGGATACCGACGATCGAATCTCGGGCAAGTAACATACCGATGACAAAGGGAACAACGTACATTGTTATGCGGTCTGACTGATAAAGATCTTCGTAGAATATGTAGGAGCCAATATGAGCATCCAGGTCCCTCTATTGGTTATTGACCGGAGACGTGTCTCGGTCATGTCTACATTATTCTCGAACCCGTAGGGTCCGCACGCTTAAGGTTTCGATGACAGTTATATTATGAGTTTATGAGTTTTGATGTACCGAAGGTGTTCGGAGTCCCGGATGTGATCACGGACATGACGAGGAGTCTCGAAATGGTCGAGACATAAAGATTGATATATTGGAAGCCTATGTTTGGATATCGGAAGTGTTCCGGGTGAAATCGGGATTTTACCGGAGTACCGGGAGGTTACCGGAACCCCCCGGGAGCTATATGGGCCTTAGTGGGCCTTAGTAGAAAAGAGAAGGGGCAGCCCAAGATGGGCCGCGCGCCCCTCCCCTCCCTTGGTCCGAATAGGACAAGGAGTGGGGGCCGGCCCCCCTCTCTCTTTTCCCCCCTCCGCGAATCCTATTCCAACTAGGATTGGGGGGGATCCTACTCCCAGAGGGAGTAGGACTCCTCCTGGCGCGCCTATCCTAGGCCGGCCGCACCGCCCCCTTGATCCTTTATATACGGAGGCAGGGGAACCCCAGAGACACACAAGTTGATCGACGTGATCTTATTCTTAGCCGTGTGCGGCGCCCCCTGCCACCATAGTCCTCGATAATATTGCAGCGGTGCTTAGGCGAAGCCCTGCGACAGTAGTACATCAAGATCGTCACCACGCCGTCGTGCTGACGGAACTCTTCCCCGACACTTTGCTGGATCGGAGTCCAGGGATCGTCATCGAGCTGAACGTGTGCTAAAACTCGGAGGTGCCGTAGTTTCGGTGCTTGATCGGTTGGGCCTTGAAGACGTACGACTACATCAACCAAACGCTTCCGTTGTCGATCTACAAGGGTACGTAGATCACACTCTCCCCTCGTTGCTATGCATCACCATGATCTTGCGTGTGCGTAGGAAAATTTTGAAATTACTACGTTCCCCAACAAGTGCAACCTGGATCGTGAAGATCATGTTAGCTTTGTGTCCCTAGTGTCTTCTTACCTCACGTCTTGAATCTCGGGACGAGATTCTTGTTTAGTGGGGGTGAGTTGTCATAGCCCTAGAATTGATTGTAACTAGTTGCACAAGCATCCATGCATCCTATCTAAATTTATTTTAAAGTTGAAATGGGGATTGTTCGAACCCTAGCACCAGATCAAATCAAATAGGCTCAACCTCAAAATATTTTCAATGAACCCAAAATGCCTTTGGAAAAGTTCATCATTTTTGAATTGGTCCAAAACCTCTGGCAAAAATGATGCACATATCTCTAGGCCATTCTGGATTTTTGAATTAAATCTTATTATATTTGACTTTGGGCATTTAAATACTATAAATAATTTATATGTTCAAAAAAATGTTGGAACTATTTTTGGGCCACTGAAATAATTCAGCAAGTGTCCATGAATATTTTCAGGATTTTAGGAAATGCCTTGGTATTTTTCCTAAGCTCAAAACTACAGCAGAAAACTAGAAAACAGAAACAAAAGTAGAAAGACAGAGAGGGAAAGAAACACACCTAACTTACCGCAGCCCATTTAGCCGGCCCACTAGTGTGCAGCCCACCTGCCAATCATCTTCTCCACCGCGCCAGTAGACAGGGCGCGTGTGCTCTACGCACGCGCGCTCACCCCGCGCCACGCAGCAGCTGCCTGGCTGCCCCTGAGACACGTCGACGATGCGGGCGACTTCGCCGCTGCCGTCCGCATCGAGCCATCCCTCTCTGCTCACTTTCCCCTCGTCCCAGCGTTTCTCCCCCTATGCCGAAGCCGCCACGAGCAGGCCACCGCAGTTCTAGCAGCCACCGCCGCCGCCTCACTAAACCAGCATATCCAGGAGGTTCCCCGCGTCTCCCTCGACCTCTCTACTGAAGCACGCGACCGCGAGTGCCCTGAAATGTCGCCCTCGAGCTCGTCACCGCCGCATCTGCTCACCGGACTTCATCGACGATTCACCACCTACCGGTCCTCCCCGAGCCCGCTGAGCCTCCCTGTCGAACCACCGTGAGCCGTGCTACCTTTCCCCTCTGTTTCCCTCGTCGGATACCTGCCGTAGCTACCGCTCCCGTCAGCTCCCGAGCACACCGTCGCCGACAATGTCGTAGCCTTCCTTCTAACTTATATTCGCCACGTCTGAGCACGTGGTCGATCTTCTTCTGGCTTGTAGCTTCCGCCTATGCTCTCCTTTCGCTCGGAAGCGAGCTGTAGCCCCGTGCCACACCTAGGCGAACTCCAGCCGCCGCGGAAGCGTCCACCGCCGATGATTTAGGTCGACCCGGCGACACCACTAGCCCAGCCGACGCGGACGAGGTCCAGCTCTCGAACGGTGCCGTCCGCGCGTCGAATGGCGCCCGGAGCCGTGTTTCCGAGTACCTCCACCGTCGCGGGACCTTGCCGGCGTGTTAACTCCGGCTAAACGCCGATTAGGACTAACCCAATGACCCCCTGGGTCACAGGCAGGTGGGCCCAGGGCCCTGTTAACTTTAGTTAAGTTTTTTTATTAAACATAATCAACCCCGCTCATACTGACATGTGGGGCCAGCCCCTGCTAATTACCTAGTATAGGTTTAACTAAAATAGGATTGGCCTTGAGTCACTAACAGGCGGGTCCCCCAGGTCAGGTTTGACCTGGACCGGCCCTGTTGACCTGCTGACGTCATAATGACGCAGTGCTGATGCAATAAGCTATTTTCTGGGTTTAATTTAATCCAGGAAATTCTAGAAAATGTCTCAAACTTCTAAAAATCATAGCAATTAATCTATAACTCAGAATGAAATAATTTATATATGAAAAATTATCAGAAAAATTCAAGGAATCCATATGTACCATTTTCATGCATGTTTGAACAATGTTTGTCCTCTGTTTTGGACAAAACAAATAAAAGGCATTTAAATAATCATATATGGAGTTGGAATTTGAATCATGTATTCAAACCAACTTCATTTAAATCATAGCTAGATGCATTAGCTCAAATAACAGCATATTGCCATGTCATGATCATGCATCATATTGTGGCATTGCATTGATTGTGTTCTTTCTCAGTTGCCGGTGTTTGTCCCCTCTCGATAGACATGTACCGACGACGAGAACGATGACACCGATGAAGTGTGTTCATCTTCGGAATTGCCAGGCAAGCAAAACCCCCTTCTTCATTCCGATACAATCCCACTCCCTCGCTCCTGCTCTCTTTTACTGCATTAGGACAACAACGTTTCAACTGTTACATGCTGCGGTAGTTGAACCCCTTTCCTCTGCATGACCTGTCATTGCCACAGTAAATAGATGAAACCCACTAGCATGATTAGGAGTTGTTTGAGCCCTGATGTGCCTACTCATTCATGTTTGTTTGTCATGCCTACTACTGCTTAGAGTTGAGTCAGGTCCGATTCATTGGGGATGAATTGGAATGTGGTGAACATGTCCTACTGTTGAGAGCTAGGTGTGTGAACACGATTTGGTAATGGTAGTGGTGAGAGGCCATGTAGGAGTACATGGTGGGTTGTCTCATTGCAGCCATCCTCAGGAACTGAGCTCTGTGTTTGTGATCCATGAACAGTTACTACCACACATTGGGCTCCGGGCGCTCCAAGCTCTCTCGACTTATTAATCAACCTGATCTCTGTCCAGGAGTCGCAACTAGTTTCTGGTGTTTGTAGGTAGTGTTAGTAGTCTACCAGGTGGCACCCAGTACGGGTGGGCTTGGGACACACTAGGCACAGTGGCCCGGTGTACCAAGTGGCACCCGGATGGTGGGCTTGGGAACCCTGTACACATCGTTTGGGGCCGAGAGCGACACCTCGGCCCGATCTCCTTGCGGATGGAACCCGAATAGGCGATAAACCTGGATGAGAGACTTCTGTGATTAGTCGGGTCGTGGCCGACTCCCTCACCAGGCTTCCGCTTGAAGGTTGCCGAGATTCACGACGTGTACATGGTGGTAAGTGGCAAGAGCGTGTGTGAAGAAGTACACCCCTGCAGGGTTATCATTACCTATTCGAATAGCCGGATTCCTCGGATATGGAAACTTGGACCCCTTGCATAGTTCATAGACAAGTGAAAGTGGATACTCTAAAACTCGTAAGATAAGCGTGAGTGCTATGGATGGCGTTCTCGTAGGGAGACGGGAGCGGATCCATAGTGGTGTATTGTGATGGTGAATATGTGGACTCGTGTGCGCCACCTCAAAAGAGTTACTTGCAGTCATAGTTTAGGATAGCCACTGAGTCAAAGATGGCTTGCTGCAGTCAAACTCCACCACCCCCTTTGTTGATACTGATGCATATGTAGCTAGTTCTGATGTAAGTCTTGCTGGGTACATTTGTACTCACGCTTCCTATTCTATGTTTTGCAGAGAGACGTCAGTCTCGCTAGTAGTTCAGTGTCGACTTCGACGTTTAGCTTGATACCTTAGCTACGATCTTGTGCCCTCGGCAGTGTCTTGTAGATAGTCAGGCTTCTCAGCCTTCTTCATTTGTAGTTGTCTGTACTCAGACAAGTTAAGCTTCCGCATGTGCTTGTTGTTTGTATGCTTTGTATGTTGGGTCATGGGACCAACGTTTGTATTATCTGGCTCTTCAGAGCCTAATGAATAAATACTTGAGTCGTAGAGTTATGTTGTGATGCCATGTTGTATTTACACATACCGAGCATATTGTGTGTATGATTGAAATGCTTGATATGTGTGGGATCCGACAACCTAGTTGTTCATCCTTCGTAGCCTCTCTTATGGGGAAATGTAGTCTTGTGCTTCCATGAGCCATAGTAGTCCGCTACAGCCCGGTTCACCGGAGTCCTGCTAGCCCAGCACTACTGCTCCGGAACACTTGACTGGCCGGCATGTGATTCACTTCATTCCTGTGTCTATCCCTTCGGGGAAATGTCATGCGGTGACATCCGGAGTCCTGCCTAGCCTGCTAAATCCCGGGTTCCCGGAGTCCTGTTAGCCCAGTGCTACAGTCCGGATTCGCACGCTACTGACCGACATGCTCGATGATGATTCATGTATGCCTGTCCCTATTAGTTAGTGCCACTTTGGGTTCACGACTAGTCATGTCGGCCCAGGTTCTGTGTCATATGGATGCTAGCAACACTATCATATATGTGACCCAAAAGGCGCAAACGGTCCCGGGCCATGGTAAGGCGACACCTGTGAGAATACCGTGCGTGAGGCCGCAAAGTGATATGAGGTGTTACAGGCTAGATCGGTGTGACTTAGAATCGGGGTCCTGACAAAACACCTCTTCGCGTGGCCATGTATGAAGCAACACATTAAGGATCACATCCAGGCTTGTCAAGTTTGCCGGCAAGCCAAACCGGACCGAGCACAGTACCCGGGGCTGCTCCACCCATTGCCAGTCGCCAAGCATTTGTTGGGACTTGGTCTCCATGGATTTCATTGGTGGATTGCCTCCCTCTCGACAATACAACTGCATATTGGTGGCAGTGGATACCTTCTCCAAGTTTTCTCACTTCTTTCCAGTCAAGCACCCCTATACGGCGCAGACAATTGCTCAGCTCTACATCGACCAGGTGTACAGATTACGCGGCATGCCGGAAGCCATTATCTCTGACAGAGATGCCGTCTTCACGAGGAAAGTGTGGCAGGAGATCTTCAAACTACAAGGGGTGGAACTGAAAATGAGTTCATCTCATCATCCTTAGACGGACGGGCAGACCGAAAGTGTCAATCAGTGTCTCAAAACCTACTTGCGTTGCTTCGTCCACAGCTCTCCCAACAACTGGAGCAGATGGTTTGCATTGGCTGAGTTCTGGTACAACTCAACGTACCACTCCATGCTCAACAAGACACCATTCGAAGTTGTTTATGGTCAAGAGCCGTTGCACCTTGTGCTGATACCTGAGCAAGTAACACCAATTCCCCAACTTAATGAGTGGTTGAAAGAACGACAACAAATGCAAGATGTCTTGAGGCAACACTTACTGTGAGCCAAGCAAGTCATGAAGCAGCAAGAAGATAAGAATCGAACTCCTAGAGAGTTTCACGTTGGCGACCAAGTATTTCTCAAGTTGCACCCATACATTCACGGATACCTCTAGCGAGCAGCCGTGCGCTCGCTAGCGATCCTCGGCAGCCAGCCATATTAAGAATATTTATGTCCCATGTCCTAATTAAGAAACCTAGTCCCCACGTGAGACAAAATTAAAAAAGCATCGGCCACCGACGCGTCTTCTATTTCCTCTTCACGCTGGCGCCACTTCTTCCTATCTACATTAGTAAAACAAAAAAGGCAATTAATTGCATTTCAAAAAATTCAAAAGCTATAACTTTCAAACCACATATTGAAATTAAAATCTGTTTTCACCGTTGTAATCCTCACGATGAGATCTTTAAAACTAGATCTAATTTATATAGGTTTCGATGAACTTTTTTCACAGCCAACTGTTGGTACTACATGGTGCAACTTTTATACTATGGGATGCAACTTTTTCTAAAACTAAATTTGGTGCTACCACAACCAAACTATAGTACTGCATGGTGTAACTTTAGTGTTAGATGAATCAACTTCATGTGATGAGCAACTTCACCTGCTGCCCCGTCCACCTGTCTAGCAGATGATATGCAATTTCATTTACCGCTCGGACAACTACCTAGCAGTAGATCTGAACCTTATCTCTACCACGTGGACATGCATTTTTCACCACCCTAATTACCCCTGCCCAGTGATATGTGCAACTTCATTTGCTGTCGGTGCCAACTGGCTAACAAATGATGTGCAATAACATCTGTTGTTCGTGCCAACTGACTAACAAATGATGTGCAACTTCATCCGATGCCCGTTCCACCTGCCTAGCAGACGATGTGCAACTTCAACTACTGCCTGGCCAACTACCTAGTAGTTGATGTGCAACTTCGGCTGCTGCCCGGCCAACTGCCTAGTAGTCGATGTGCAACTTTTTCCCTACCCCATGGATGTACATTTTTCACCTCCCTAATTATCCATGTTAGTGAGATGTGCAACTTCATCCGCTATCTGCGCCAACTGACTACCAGACGATATGCAACTTCATCTACTGCCGCAACCAACGTCCTAGTAGGTCAATGTACAACGTTCCCCCGACTCCGTGGATGTGCAGTTTTCACCACCTCAACTGCCTCTGCCTGACTGCCTGTGCAATGTGCAACTTCGTCTGCTGTCCTGGCCAACTGTTTAGTAGTTGCTGTACAACTTCATCAGTTGTCCTGGTCGCCTATCTAGCAGATGATGTGCAACTTCGTCTGCTGCACCTGCAAATTGCCTAATAGTCGGATGTGGAATTTTCACTACTCTAAGTACCACCGCGAGTGAGATATCCAACTTTTTATATCCCGACCAACTGTCTAGCAGTCGACGAACAACTGTCTAGTGGTCGATGTGCTCCATGACATGGATAATTAGGGATTGAGGTAGGGGTTGAGCGAGAAAGTTCACCGAAGATGGGGAAAGAAGACCGCGGTTGCGCAGACTTCTATGTGGTGGTTCTCTCACGCAATGCCTGCCCACACCAAATCTATATGAAAACGCCTTTTTTGAAAACTATAATGAAAACCTAAACACACATATCATGAAGAAAAAAACGCAAAATTTACCTCTCCTCCGTTGCCATCATTATCTCCCTTCTACAACTATTTTCACTTCACCATATTCACTGCAAGAAACCCAAAAACACACATATGAGCAGGAGAAAGCATAAGGAGGCGAGAGATGCACATAAAAGTCCACTAGAAAACACCACGTGATCTACTAAAAAACTGGACGAACACTTGGCGGAGAAAACCACATCGGAAAAAACCTGTTGTAACTGTGTGATGCAGACACAGTGTCCCGTTTAGATATCATGGCAAATAAATGGCCTGCCAACTAAATGATCTAGAGCGTGCAACTATTCTACAAATGCAGCCAACTAACGTATGAGCGTGTGCAACTGAAGAATGAAATTTTAAAAATAGACTAATGTTCATCCTTTGTGTCTAAATCCAACTATGTTTGCATTCCTGTGCAATGTTTACTAGCCAACTATGTAGTGTAGAGTGTACCAGTTAGATATCATATAAAAAAATGTCCCCCCAACTATAATTTCAGGAGCATGCAACTACCATCTAGATGCAGCCAACTGACATGAGAGGTTGTGCAACTGAGAAATGAAAAATGAAAAATGAAAAAAAAGTCCTGATTGGTTCTTGTGCAACTAAATACTTGAGACTGCCAACTCCTGATTGGTTCTTGTGCAACTAAAATAGTTGAGAATGCCAACTCATATGATATTGTTGTGGGACTATTTAAAAAGTTGAGACTGCCAACTCTGAAATGGTTCTGGTGCAAGTATGGAAGTTGAGGATGCCAACTCGTATGATACTGTTGTGCAACTATTTAAAAAGTTGAAGATACCAACTCTTAATTGATTGTTGTGCAACTATAAAAGTTCAGGATGCATCTATAAAGGTTGAGGATACCTCTCCTTCACTAGGAGCCGCATCTCCTTCTACAACCATTTTTCTATACCTGAAGCATACACAGGCAACAAGTATAGCACAAAAGTAGCAGAATGTAGGACACCAAATTTCATCCAAATCAACGGCCTTCTAGCGAGTGTGCTATAGAGATAAGATTAAGCTGTATCAGAAATGCGTACTGATACAAGTGCCTGTGCAACTTGAGCGGTAGTAGAAAAAACAACTTACGTTCTCCTGCAAGCAAGCCAGGGATGAATCTGGATGTGTGTTTTGATTCAATAAAAAACGAGAGATGGATCCAGCCCGGTGGCGGCAACCTCCTACACTCCAACCCGGTGGAGATAAGAGTGAGCAGCAGCAGCGAGCTCCGTCAAAGGTTGCTGCGGCACTGCCGGATGCGTTGACGAGGTTTGACTTGAGTGCGGCCTGGCCCTCGGGGGAGAGGAGGGGCCAGAGTTGGAAGAGGCCGTCGGGGGAGAGGAGCTTGCGGAGGAGGACAGCGGCCATGACGCAGAGCTCGGAGGTGGACGAGTCAGAGGAGGCCGTGGAGAGAGGATCTTGCGGAGGAGGACAGCGGCCATGGCGCGGAGCTCGCGGGGGAGGAGGGGGTAGTTGGCGTCGCGGGTGATGAGGCGAGGCGCAGCACGCGGGGCTCCGGGTGGGAGCCGCGGAGGTGGTGGAAGGCGGCCTCGGCGGCGGCGTGGTCGGCGTTGGGGGCCTGTGGAGAGTAGCAGAGCCAGGCGAGGGAGATGGAAGACAGCGAAGGGGAATTTTCTAGCGCGGTGTTCTTCTTGTCGCTTAGCGCGGCCGCTCGGGACGATCAAAAAGTGCGCGGCCACTTTTTAGATTTTAGGTACATTCAGACGTCCGTAGCACGCCGGGCCAATCACAAGCTGAGTTTCAAGTTCTTCGGACCCTATAACGGTGACCTGCCGGGTGAATGAGGTTACATACGAGCTGCAGCTGCCTGAGGGATCATTGATTTTCCCAGTCTTCCACATCTCACAACTGGGCAAGGCGCTGACCCCAGGTGCGAGCGCCTCATCTTCCCTTCCATCACTTACTGATGTAGTTAATGTCCCAATGAAGATTTTGGACACGAGATGGCGTCGTGGCTCGAACAAAATGCGAGAGCAAGGGCTCGTCCGCTGGCAAGACTCTAAGGCTACACCGGACACCTGGGAAGACATGGAAGATCTTCGGAGGCGATTTTCTTGTCCTACGACTTAGGGACAAGTCGTGTCTGAATAAAGGGGGGTGTTAGCGTCCCTACTACACCTGGGCAGAGGAAGGCCGGGGTGGCACCAGGACGGCCCAAGAGAGAAAGGAGGCCGTGCCACAAGTTTACTGGGCCTCAGTGGGTCTCTTACATGTTCGGCCCAGAGGAACCCACCAGTAGCTGATATAAGCGAGTGTAGCAAGTGGAATAGGTATCCTGGCTTGGATCAGAACGAATCGGCGGCGGCTGTAGCGTGTATCCCTTCCCTTGTACTTCTTCCCCTTCCTCGAGCTCTCTTGTAATCACCACCATACTTGATTCCTCCATTGATCTATGAAAGAGTAGTAGTGGGAACCTAACAATGTAAACCTGGGAGCGTTGTGCTCCACGCTCGGGACGGATCAGACCGCTAAAAGGTCAATCCCTACAGAAACGTAAAGTGAGGGAAGGGACCACAATACGCGTGGCGAGCCAGGGACGCGGCTGATTTCCGGAAAGAAATCATCTGACTGACGTTAAGTGTTTTCCATTATTAATTTAGAACAGGATTATAATCTGCAGCTAGCTAATAGAACTGCTACATCACTTGGGACATCCTGAAACCAAACATTGATTAGATGTTCCTTCCTTGCAAATTTAGCCAAGCAATCTGCAATCCCATTTGAAGTACAAATAATTTTAGCTAGCTTAAGTTCCCGATCTCCCATTACTACGTCGTTTACTTCCTCCACAAAGTGGCCGAGATACGACTGATCAATCATCTTATTTGTCAGCGTGAATACACCTTTGGCACTATCAGTTCAAACAATCATTGGCAGGGGCGTGTGCTGATTAGCTATCTGTATGCCTTCCTTGATTGCCATTACCTCAGCTTCAGAAACATCACCACAACCGATGATATGATGTTCACATTCTCTTTTCTCTCATTTAATTGTGTGCCACATCATTCAAAAAATCTAGTTGATATGCATGATACCTCTTATGATATTATCATTACGACCATCCTTAGACTAGAATTGGAATCCCTTTCGCCTAGGTGATTTTTTTGACCACATTATGGATCCCGTCAGTGCTTCAAAGGCAATGCAATTTGCATGTTAAATTAGTACTTTGTCTTGGGCACATTAATTTCTGCATCTACAACATGGTTGTTGCATTGAAGTAGATCCAATTAAAGATGATGCCCTTGCCCTTTCTTAAAAGAAGTAGCTAGCGGCTGGAGCCAAAGATAGTTGCTTCACTAGCCAAGAGAAACGACGGAACTTTGGCAAAGAAGAGATAGATACATATCCATGTACCATGTATACACACCATACCTGCAAAGATAGTTCAGAATTTCTTTGGGAATGCATGTGGAACATCGCAACCATTGTGTAGTAGTGGTACACATTTCAGTTCTATGTTTGGGAGGCATTGAGGAATGCGGAAACATAGGATAGATCCCTCCCTCTCCTTGATGCTCTGATTATCCAGTGTTGTGAAACTTCTGTTGCTTGCTCTCTCTCTTCTGTCGTGCTTCAGGACACTTGTGGTGACTCTCTACTTTCACCACTGTATTTGCTATCTACTAGTATTAGATAAGAGCACAATTTTAATTGAAACCATCATTAGTTTTATCTGATCGTTTTTTCAGAAACCAACGTTAGTGTTTTAAGGTATTGTAAATAATTTCTTTAACAAAACGAAGGTTTCTTTCGTTTAAATAATTCTCGCACAAAGGAGATAGGCCAATTTCAGGCCCATTTCCTTTCACCCTGAGCTCACGCTATCATGTCTTTCCAGCGACCGTCCTCATCAAAAGAGAGAGACAAAAAAGTTCTGCCAGCTGCCGTGCTAGACGCCCTCACTCTCTCTCGGCTCTCTCTGGCCGTGCGGCTTGTGTCAAAATGCTAGGAGTCTGCCAGAGCGTTGCATCTGTTTGAATTAACACGCACGAGCTAGGTTTCGGTGCAACTGGGTGTATATTATCTGGTCAACTGTAATGTAAGCCCATAGCCGTGGAAGCATATTTTGTTTCAAGAACGACGACGTGACTGGGTACCCCATCGGTTGTTGTATTACTTGAAGGATCTGGCGGTCACATAGTGTTTTCATCAAAAAGATAAAAATAACAAGACGAGAAGGGAGAAACAAAATAGGGAGGAAGCTAGGTGGCCGAAAGAAAGAAAGCGCGGATTGACAGAAGCCGATCCCGGGAAGGAGCATTGAAGCATCGGCTCCACAACAGGAGGTCGTCTGCCGCCTAGGAGATGATGTCGCAAGCACGGCAGCTAACATTGTTGAAAGTGCCGTCGTTTCTGCCCTTCCAAATCTATACCAGAGAAGCACAAAGAGCCTGTCTTTCCAAGAAGCGGTTGTGGCTGAGGCCTGCCGGCGGCGAAGAGAGGATCTTGTAACTGAATGGAAAGGTCCCATCCCATGACAAGTCCATGCGGAGGCAACACGACTGCAGACGTAGAACGTATGGGCAATAGACTTGTCAGTGGTGCAGGAGGCGCAAGTCTTGTTTTTTAATCAAAATGAAACAATTAAACACATCTTTCTTGAATGTCCACTTGCAAAATTATTATGGCGATCAATTCATGTAGCTTTTAACGCTAATCCCCCAAGTAACATAAACACGTTATTTGGGACGTGGCTTAATGGAGTGGACATACACATAGATAAACATATTTGGATAAGAATATGTGCATTATTTTGGGCTATATGAAACACTAGGAATGATATGATTTTTAATGGGACAAAATTCACTAATTTTTTTCAGGTTATCTACAGAGATACAACTTGGATCCGTATGTGGTCCTTACTCACTCATGCAGATTTCAGGGAGCTTATGGTTATTGGATGCAACCGCTGGAAATGGTAGCACGGGTTATCTCCAGCCGATTTGGATGACGAGCTAATAATATGCTAGGTGTGTAGTCATCGTAGCTTGTTTTCTTATCGCCGGATGTGACACTTTTTCATATCTATATCGCCGGATGTGGCGCTTTTCAGATTTATTTTCTTTCGACTACTGCTCAGTTTATGGCCTTTTTAGATCTTAAGACTTTGTTACATTTTTCTAATATTATGGTTGCATGTATCAACTGATGCAAAGACAGAGGTCATCCTTCTTTTAAAAACAAGGAGGCGCAAGTGCTGGACGAGGCGCCATTTTTTCCATGCAATGTTTATCCGGGTGCTGAGGCGACCACGGAGCAGCATGCAAGCAAAAATCTTTATCTTCCTGGGGAGAAGGGAGCTCCAAATATCAATCGAGGACAAGAAGAGCACACCGTTGGGGGACAGCACACGAGTGAATTGCATAAAATCACCATATTTGAAGCATCATTTGCAGAAAACTACGAGATTACTATTTTTTTTACAAAAACCACCGCGCATTCAATAATCTTTTTGCAAAAAGCACTGATCAAATGATTTAAGTTGTTTAATCAATTTCTGACAAGTGGGGCTGAATTGTCGAAAGCTGATTTGGCAAAATATTTATATATACACCCTTAGATCTTAAAAGAAAAAGCAATCAACCCCCTCCCCCTTCCCCCCACGGACATCAGCTTTTCTAGGGCGTCGCCGGCGTCCCGCAACCCCGGCTGGACGAGCAATGCATCGCGCCCCTCCTCTGTGCGCCTCTTCTCCCCTCCGGCTCCCTCCTTCCCTTCTCTCTAATCTCTTGCGCCGCCGCCGTGGCTCTGTTCCAGCGCCACCCGCATGCCCCTCGCCCTAGCTGGCGTCCCTGCCGATGGATGGACTAGATTCGGTCGCTGTTGCCCGTCATGGTTGCCCCTTGGCTAGCTGCAGCCCTGTCGCCTTCCTCCCTCTTCTCCCGTCTCTTGCAGAAACCGGCTGCACGTCGACCTCGTGCTCGAGTTCCGCCGCCACCTCGAGAGCGCCATCCGCCTTCGACCTCCAGGTCAAGGAGGAGCAGGAGCGCTCAGCTGCCATGGCTCATGCTTTGATCTCCAGGTGACGGACGAGCATGACTTCGACCTCCAGATGACCGGAGGGAAGGAGCTCTAGATCGAGAAAAATGGAGCAAGGAGGAGGAGAGGGAGACGGCGCGGCGGCTCGCCGGAGAACTGTCGGCGGCGAGGCGAAGAAATCCCAACGACGCCGCCCCTTGCCATGAGGCCCGCTGCAGCTCTGTACCTAGCGGGGGATGATTGCTTTTTGTGTTTTAATCTAAGGGGGTGTATGTAAATGTTTTGTCAAGTCAGCTCCTCATAATCCGACCCCACTTGTTACAAATTGATTAAACGACCTAAATCACCCGATCAGTGCCTTTTGCAAAAGAATTATTGAATGTGCGGTGGTTTTTGGAAAAAATTAGTGATCTCGTGGTTTTCTGCAAACGATGCCCCAAATGTAGTGGTTTTATATAATTCACTTGACAACACACGGAACACCACCCGCAAGGTGAACTCAAGATCCTCGCCCCAAGCCATGAACCGGCGGCCTGGAGCGTCCGCCAGCCGAGGCCGCGAATGAGAGCCTTCACCGCACCAAGCTGAGCAGCCGCTATGATGTAGAGGCGCCTCTGCAGCGGCAGAGCGGTGTGCGCGACCGCCACAACCAAGGCGTTGGTCAGCGTAGTGTGTGGGAGTAGAAACCCGCGTACTCGAAGCAAATGGTGACGCCGGGGCACCAGCGGTCATGCCACAAGGAGGTGGCGTGCCTGTCCTGGAGGTCCACGCTCGTGATAGCCATGTACATGGGGAGGCCCTAGCGAACGGTGACCTTGAGGAAAGAAGGAGCCGAGAAGTGGTCGCCGACGTCCCGCTTGATGTTGCCGAGAAACCAACCCTTCCACGGCGGTAGTTGGGCTGGTGAAACTTGTGGATAAAGTCAAGGAGTAGGCACATGTTCCTTCGGTGGAGATCACGAATGCCAAAGCCACCTTCTTGCACATCTGCACACATTTTATCTCAAGCAATTAGACAATAAGCACGGGAGCAGGTATCCTTGCAAGTCCATAAAAGGCACGGCAACTACGACCAATCATCTCAATCAAACAAGGGGGTAACATGTAAGAGCACATGTAGTAAGTGGAGAGGTTATTAAGAACTGCATTACACAGGACCATCCTATCGCCGAAAAAAGAAGCAAAGCACACCATCCTGAAAGGTAACATTCGAACGATTGGATGAGGGGGTCACAAGAGGAAATAGGGAGTTTTAATGGCGAAAAGGGTAACAAGTACGGTTGGGGGAAGGAAGAGATTGGGCTGCCTAAAATCCCAGCCATTGCAGACAAAAAAACAACAGTACAGTGCATGGGGACAAACCCAGACTTATGGAAGTTGACCATGGAAGCATGTTAAGCAAGCACTACACTATTTTGGTAAGTTTAAACAAAGAAAATTAATTCAACTGCACATGAAACATCAGTATAACCATAGTTACTAAGGCACATTAATTTAGGCATCCTTTACATGGCTGTTGCATAGACCCAATTAAAGACAACACCGTTTCTCTTTCTTAAAAGGAGCAACAGCTAGAAGAAAAGATATTTGCTTCAATAACCGAGAGAAACATCACTGTGAACTTTGGCAAAAAAACATAGATAGATACATATCCATATACCATGCATATCAACAATATATGCAAGAGATAATCTAGACTTACTTTGGTAAATGGTAATGGATGTGAAACTTGGCAACCACTATGTAGTAGAAGTACACATTCCAGGTCTAAGCTTGAGAGACATCGAGGAATGCAGCAACACTTCCAACTACTTTCAGACTGATTATATCTCTATCGACCGATGGTATTGTGCTGCTTGCTTCAATGTAATCTAGTAAGCCCATTAGCCACCGCCGCCTGCTACTAACCAGATGGTGGTTGACGAGGTCGTTGAGGAGCCGGTTCTGTCTGGGCATGCTATGGAGGTGGTTTCGGCGCTCGCCTCGGCTGAAATTCCTGGAAAGGAGTCCGGGTCGATAGAGATAGTGGAGGGGTCTGACAAGACTGAGTCTGAGAGGGCAGCCAAGTGGGCGCGTAAGAAAGAGCATATGTTGTGCTATAGATTTGGTGGCAAGGGACATTTTATAGCGGAGTGTGTGGCTGAGCTGCGTGGCACTTGTGGTAAACCGGCGCACGAATTGGAGGACTGCCCGATGTTGAGGGATCAGGCACCATCACTCATGATGTATGGAGTGTACTGTGCGGAGCTTACTTTTTTGAGTCTCCAACGGAGATGGACGCTCCTGATGAGTCTTTGAGTTTGACGACTGGGTTGGTCAAAATTGCCAGAGGTGAGGTGTCGGAGGCATAGATTGTTCAAAGGCTCAAAGAGTTAGCTCTTGGGGACTTCCAGTGGGAGTTGGTTACCATGGAGGATAAACTATTTCGGGTTGAGTTCCCATCCATTGACGATCTTCAGAGGCTTCTGAGCTTCGGGATGTGCAAGGTGCCGGGTACTGAGGGGGTGCTTGAGTTTCACGAGTGGAAGAGGATTGAGCCTACAGGCATACCTCTGACTCAGGTGTGGTTGCGGTTTTCTGGGGCTCCCTCCAAGCCGTTGCAGGATGCCCGGGTCGTGGCTAGCTTGGCTATTATGGTGGGCAGACCGGAGAGAGTGGATATGGACTTCACCAGGGCCCACGGGGTTGCCCGTATTCTGGTTAGTGTGCTGAACATCGAGTATGTGCCTGAGGTGGTAAAGTGGGCATATCAAGGTCACATCTATAACCTTGTCATTGAGTTCGAGGATGAGAGTCTATTTGCTGAGGTGGCCACCGGCACGGACACTGATATGCACGAGGGGGATGATCGTTCTGCTCTAAAGGAGGCACCAGCAGCTGACAGTGGGCGAGAGTTGTCCAAAGCGTCGGGTGTTGACTCTCAGACATCTGCGGATGGTGTTGCACCAACTTCCGCGGTACCCATGACTGCTCTTAGATTTGGGTCTTTCGAGCCGGCATCTGCACCTCTGAGACTTTGGAGTGAGCGGGTGGAGTTTGATGATGTGTTCGAGCACATGTTACCGACTCTGGAGTACGAGGAGTCTGTGGTTCCTTTTCTGGGTGCGTCGCCGATCTCGGCCAGGGCTGGGGCGGAGGAGGTTGCTCTCGCTGGCGGGGGTCCGGAGATGGTGATTTCGGAGTCCTACACTGTGGTCGTCGTACCTCCGGTTCAGCAGGCGGTGCGTTCTGTCGATGGGGTGTGGGGCAGGCGGCCTCGGCCCTCTCACCGGGCCTTGCGGATGACGAGTTTCTGGCGGTGCAGCTTGATACTTCGGGAGGGAGGCTGAGGTTGCTTTCGGTGGCGCACTACTCCCTGGTTTCGGTGGCGCCGGCGTCGCTTTCCAGAGAGGGCTCGGGGTAGGTGGTCCCGGGGCCTTCTTCTCAAGGAGCACGTACGGAGGCCTGCTTGCCTTCGGCACCGGCCACGTTGCCTGGCCGGTGGGCCGGGGTGGATGGAGAGCTAGGGCAGGAGGCCCTGGTTCAACCTTCCTCCAGCTTGGTGGTCTCGAGCGCTGCTACTTGGGGGGGAGGTGATTGCGTTCGGGGGCATTCCGGATCCGGTCTCCGAGGGGCGGCGGTTGAGTAGCCGCCTCCAGGACCATCCGGAAGTGGACGACATTCAGCAGCGGTGCGCTATGAGGGCGGCCAAGCTTCGTGACGTGGAGGTCACTACTGGTATGTTTGTCAATACCTCTAATTCTATTTTGCATTTTAGCAATGATGAGATTATTAATAATGCAAATCAACTAGGTATTTCACTAGGTAGTAAGGATAGTGATATCTCAACCTCGGTTAATGATATGCTGGATTTAGAGGCTGAACGGGCGCTTCAGATGATTCGTAACTTAGCGGCGGTAAAACCTATGAATGATTCTGAGATCGACGCTCTAGGGGTCAGGGCGCTCGATAATCTTTGTGCGGATCTGACTCAACCGTCTCCTGAGCCTGAGGAGGAGGTTGAGCGGGTAGATAATGTGGAAATGCGCACCTCTGTGGCTGGTTGTGAGGACCAACTGCAGAGTTTTAATGCTCCTAAACGCAAATGGAAGCGGAAGATTTACCCAGATTCCGCAGTGCGTAGGAGCGCTCGGATCCGAACAGCTAAAAAATTCCATGACGAGATATGAAAGGAATCTTTTGGAATAGCAGAGGTCTGAAAGACTTGGCTAAAAGAAGGTTTCTTGCCGAGGCTTCTTGAGGGAGTCCTCGATTAGGGGGTGTTCGGATAGCCGGACTATACCTTCAGCCGGACTCCTGGACTATGAAGATACAAGATTGAAGACTTCGTCTCGTGTCCGAGAGGGACTTTCCTTGGCGTGGAAGGCAAGCTTGGTAATACGGATATGCAGATCTCCTACCATTGTAACCGACTCTATGTAACCCTAACCCTATCCGGTGTCTATATAAACCGGAGGGTTTTAGTCCGTAGGACAACATATTCACAAAACAATCATACCATAGGCTAGCTTCTAGGGTTTAGCCTCTCTGATCTCGTGGTAGATCTACTCTTGTACTACCCATATCATCAATATTAATCAAGCAGGACGTAGAGTTTTACCTCCATCGAGAGGGCCCGAACCTGGGTAAAACTTCGTGTCCCTTGCCTCCTGTTACCATCCGGCCTAGACGCACAGTTCGGGACCCCCTACCCGAGATCCGCCGGTTTTGACACCGACACTTCTATTGAGCATAAGTTGGACTTTATCGCTTTGTCGGAAACAGGTAGAGCCAACTTCTCGCCACAATTTCTTAATACTCTTTCGGGGGGTATTGATTTTGACTGGCATTGTCTACCTCCGCGAGGAAGATCGGGTGGGATTTTACTCGGGGTTAGATGTGACTCGTTAGAAGTCCGAAGCATGGTCATGGGAGATTTCGCTGTTAAGTTTAGGGTGCGGTCGAAGTCAGATGGGTTTAACTGGGCTTTGGTAGCGGTTTATGGTGCCGCACAGCCTGAGCATAAACCGGATTTCTTGGCTGATCTGGTTAGGATTTGCGGTTCTGAACAACTTCCTATCCTGGTGGGGGTGATTTTAATATCATCAGAAGGAGTGATGAGAAGAATAATGACAATTTTGACGGCCGATGGTCCTTCATGTTTAACACAATCATTGAAAGCCTAGATCTGCGTGAGATAGAGCTTTCGGGCAAAAAGTTTACCTGGGCTAACGCCTTGCCAAATCCGACGTTTGAAAAGCTAGATCGAGTCCTGTCTAGCGTCGAATTGGAGCAGAAATTTCCATATGTTACAGTCCAGGCGCTTACTCGTGGTATTTCTGATCACACACCTTTATTCCTTGATTCTGGAGAGGCTACCCATTTGGGAAATAAAAATGTTTTCTCCTTCGAGCTTGCTTGGTTTGAGAGAGAAGGCTTCTTGGATCTCGTAGCCAGAGAATGGGCTAAGGATGCAGGAGGTCGGTCTGCGCTTGAGCGCTGGCAGAATAAAATTAGGCATTTCAGAAGTTTGCTACGTGGGTGGGCTAAGCATCTCAGTGGGATTTATAAGGCCGAAAAGGAACAGCTCCTTTTGCTTATTCAGTCTGTTGATGTAAAGGCCGAGACCACGATTCTGCCAGCCTCGGAGCTTCATGCAAAGCTAGAGGCGGAAATGAGGCTGAAAGAGCTCCTTCGTGAGGAAGAACTAAAGTGGGCGCTTCGGGCGAAGGTCACTAGAGTTGTTCAGGGGGATGCGAACACACAATTTTTTCACCTGATCACCAATGGTAAGCATAGAAAAAAGAGGATCTTTCTGCTTGAATAAGACGAGGGAACGATTCTTGGTCAGGAAAACTTAAAGCAATATATCACTGAGTTCTACAAGCAGCTGTTTGGGCCTCTAGAGGACAACTATGTGTCGCTGGATGAGTCTAGGATTGAGGATGTGCCTCAACTTACGGCTGTTGAGAATGATATTTTAGTCGCTCCTTTTTCTGAGAAAGAGGTATTTGAGGCCATTTCCCAGATGAAGAATAATAAGGCTCCTGGCCCGGATGGTTTCCCGGCAGAGTTCTATAAGAAGTGTTGGCATATTATTATAGGAGATCTCTTGCCTTTGTTCAACGTTTTATTCTTGGGCCAGCTTCATCTTTTCAAGCTGAATTTTGGAACTATAACCTTACTTCCAAAGAAGACAGAGGCTGTGCGGATTGAGCAATTTCGGCCTATCTGTCTGCTTAATGTTAGTTTCAAAATTTTTACCAAGGTCGGGATGAATAGGCTCACACAGATTGCGCATACTGTGGTGCAGCCTACTCAGTCTGCTTTCATGCCGGATAGGAACATCCTCGAAGGAGTTGTGGTCCTGCATGAAACGCTCCATGAGATCCACACAAAAAAATTTGATGGTGTTGTTTTCAAAGTGGATTTCGAGAAAGCGTACGACAAAGTCAAATGGCCTTTCCTACAACAGGCACTCCGAATGAAGGGTTTTGATGAAGCTTGGAGAAGACAAGTGGAATCCTTCACGCAAAAAGGGAGTGTTGGAATTAAAGTGAATGACGATATAGGCCATTATTTCCAGACACACAAGGGCCTGAGACAAGGTGATCCAACGTCTCCCATTCTCTTCAATATTGTCGCAGACATGTTAGCAATCCTGATAGGTAGGGCAAAGGAGGCCGGTCAAGTAGGTGGCTTGGTGCCGCATCTTGTTGATGGTGGCGTGTCCATCCTGCAGTACGCTGATGATACAATTATCTTTATGGAGCATGATTTGGCAAAAGCAAGAAATATGAAGCTGGTGTTGTGCCTTTTTGAGCAATTAACTGGCCTGAAGATTAACTTCCATAAGAGTGAGTTGTTCTGTTTTAGGAGAGCCAAAGAGGAACAAGATGCTTATAAGCAATTGTTTGGTTGCGAAGTGGGAGCACTTCCGTTCACTTACCTGGGTATCCCCATTCATCATCGTAAGCTGACAAACAGCGAATGGAAATGTATTGAGGATCGGTTTGAGAAGAAACTGAGCTGCTGGAAGGGCAAACTCATGTCGTATGGAGGCCGACTGATTCTCATTAATTCGGTGCTCACGAGTCTGCCTATGTTCCTTTTGGCCTTTTTTGAAGTTCCAGTTGGAGTCAGGAAAAGACTGGACTTCTATCGGTCTCGTTTCTTCTGGCAGAGTGATGAACTTAAGAGGAAGTACCGTTTAGCCAAATGGGACGTCATCTGCCGACCAAAAGACCAAGGGGGTCTGGGTGTTGAGAATCTAGAGGTTAAGAACAGATGCCTCCTCAGTAAGTGGCTTTATAAGTTAGCAGCTGAGACGGATGCAACTTGGGCGCAGATTCTGCGTAATAAGTATTTGCACTCAAAGACTTTGTCGCAGGTGACAGTCAGGCCGACTGACTCACCGTTCTGGAAAGGGCTAATGATAGTCAAAGCTACTTTCTTTAATAGAACAAGGTTTATTGTTGGTGATGGTAATAGTACTCACTTCTGGGAGGATACTTGGCTGGGGGAAGCGCCGCTGGCGCTTCAATATCCCTCGTTATATCGTATTGTGCAGCGACGCGATGCTTTGGTTGCAACGAGTTTGCAGTCCACCCCCCTTAATATTCAGTTTAGGAGGGTGCTTGTTGGAGTACGATGGGAAGCTTGGCTTCATCTGGTGAGTAGACTGATGGAGGTTCAGCTTACTCACCAGCCCGATCAGTTGTGCTGGAAGCTTACTACTTCTGGGGAATTCACAGTCAAGTCGATGTACCTTGACGTCATCAATTCTAGTGTTATTCCTAGTTTCATACATGTTTGGAAAGTTAAGGTTCCGCTAAAAATCAAAGTGTTTATGTGGTTTGTACATAAACAAGTTATCTTAACCAATGATAATTTGGTTAAGCGCAACTGGACAGGCTCTACTAGGTGTAGTTTCTGTGATTGGGATGAAAATATCAAGCACCTCTTCTTTGATTGCCCGTTGGCGAGGGTTCTGTGGCGCTCGGTGCAAATTGTCTTTAACATTACTCCTCCGAGTTCGGTCGGGTCATTATTTGGAACGTGGCTTGTTGGGATAGAGTCCGAAACAGCTAGACAAATTCGCGTAGGAGTATGTGCGTTGTTATGGGCAATTTGGAACTGCAGAAATGATTTGGCTTTTAACAGAACATCAACTATCCATTTTTTGCAGGTTTTATTCCGGGCTACTGCGCTAATCCGTATGTGGTCCTTACTCACTCCGATGGAGGACAGGGAGCGTTTGGTTACTGGATCTCTCCGGTGGGAGATGGTAGCGCGGGATATCTTCAACCGGTTTGGATGGCGGTCATGTAATAGGATAGGCGATTAGTTTACCTATCTATATTTTGCCAGCCGGTTGTGGCTTTTGGGCCTTTTCTGTCTTTGTTTCTGTTGCTCTCTGTGAGCCAGCTTATCATCTTCTTGCAGACTGCAAGACATTGTTGAACTACTTTTTTTTAATAATAATTGTGGCTGTATGCATCATTCTGATGCAGAGGCCGGGGAGTCCCCCTTTTCGAAAAAGAAAAAAAAGTAAGCCCATTAGCCTGGAGGTGTTCTCATTGTCTTTACCCTAAAAATTCATGTGCAATACAGAGAAGAATAAATTTGTAACCCTCCTGGCCTACTAATTCTTCACTAGTCTTTAAGTTTTAATTGTAACTCGGATCTTTGTTGTTCTTTTATTTTGAGAGAAAACTTCCAATCTATTCCTCAACTACCAAGCTAGTACAAAGAACGTCAGAAGTATAAATTACATTTAGATACATAGACCATCCAGCGATGGCTACAAGAACGAGAACGAATCAAAGGTGCATCGCCGTCATTGCCTTTACCTCGTCGAAGTAAGGCAAACCTTGTTGTAATAAACAGTTTGGAAGTCGTCGTGCTAGGGCCCCATAGGATCAGCACACCAGAAGGACAACTGTCGACGATAAAGAGAAGTATATATTGAAAGCATCGACCCTGAAGACACACAAACACAGACGAGTGTAGAACTAATCCAAGTGAACCCACCAAAGACAACGCCGACCGGATCCTAGGTATCGGCCGGAGACACACCTCCACACGCCCTCCGACGACACTAGAAGCACCATTAGGATGGGGCTAGGATGGGAGAACCTTATTCCATCTTCAGAAAGCCAACATCACCTCGTCTTCCTGAGCACGGCACAAGCCCTAACAAAACTTAAAAACAGAGCTCTGCAGCCGGTAAGGGCCGAGATCCACCGCGCTCCGTCGTCCTAGGACCAATGGAGACATGGCGGATTGACGGCGGCACCAGCGAGAGGCAGAGAAAACTAACTCAATGTCCTTGGCTCAGCTGAGCAAACAGGTACAGAGCATTGTGTACAAAAGTTCATAGGTTGTTTGTTGTTCTGCTTATGTTTGTATTAGCAGTGTTATTCTTCTGTAGTCATACATACTTCTGTAATTATGGCTGTGATTCAGTACAAAGTTCCCAGTTTTCTAGAAATCAACACTTAAGTGTGTTATACATTTGTAAATATATACCACAATTCAAAACATACTATCATTAACAATTAAGTGCCACAAAAGGAAGTCCAGAACCTGTCCAGATGGACTTCCCATGTTGATGTGGCCTGCTTAACTCACTAGGCTAGGATGATTTTGTGGCTCAAATGGTCGGTCCCGAATTGCTTTTAACACAATGCGGTTTCATGGTACTCCCTCCGTTTTTATTTACTTCGCATATTAGAGTTGACTGAAGTCAAACTTCCTAAAGTTTGACCAAGTTTATAGAAGAAAATATAAATATTGACCATAACAAATTTATACTATGTGGAAGTACATTTGATAATGAATCTAATGGTGTTGATTTCTTATTGTATATGTTAATGTTTTTGTCTACAAACTTTGTCAAAGTTTATAAAGTTTGACTTTGATCAAAGCTAATATGCGGAGTAAATAAAAACGGAAGGAGTGCTAAATTATTACGCTGGTCTTGAGGCACATTAATTTCTGCATCTACTACATGGTTATTGCATTGAAGTAGATCCAAATAAACATGATGCCCTCTCTCTTTCTTAAAAGAAAGTAGCAGCTGGAGCCAAAGACAATTGCTTCAGTAACCAATCGAATCTCTGGAACTTTGGCAAAGAAGAAATAGATACATATCCATGTACCATGCATACAAACCATGTTGCGAGCAATCAAGATCATCAATTTGACTTGTCGTGTGCGAGTGGATGAGTTGACAGGAGGTGAGTCATCGACAAGCCAGAATCGGAAGAGCACAGAAGATAAAGAGTCAAGATTAGGAAGAAATTGTTAGCATAATCTTGAATTATGGTCAATATATTTGTTAGTAAAGTCGGGCAAGTTTAGTTAATCAGGCTACAAGTGATTGGCGGCAGCCTGAGAGTCAATACGTGATAGGACTAGCTACGAGTACTAGTCCCTGTCCAAGTCATAGGAGAGTCCGTTCAGGATTTTGTATCTGGTGCGAGACTATGTGTCCGTATAGGTTTAGGTTATGTCAAAGGTCAGTGGCTGTTAATGCATATATATATATGCAGCAGGTTCGATCAAGTTGTAACACCGAGGAAAAAAGAGAAAAAGAAATAAAGAGGAGAGGCACGACACGTGCCTTTGGCAATAGTTTTTGCGTGTGCGTGTTCATTGTGATTTGATGTGATCGATCCTGATGGCAAATTTTCAACAATTGATATCTAGAGCAAGGTCGATTTGAAGCCAAGCTTGCCCCGGGAAGGCGACCCCTACTAGCGCCTCGGGGCGGGCAATATGGTCGCTGGGTGGTGCAGCGACGAGGAAGAGCAGGCCATGAAGTCGCTGGATGATGCGGCGAAGAGGAGAACAAGTGATTGTCGTTCAGCGAAGCGACATGGAGTAAGACGGTGGGCTGTCGTCGGCAAGGCGGTGGAAGGGGATCGTTGACGGGAGCAGTGGTGCCGAGGTGCGGTGCCGGAAAGTCGTCAAGATCGTTGTCCTCGGGAGATAGATGAATCAAGGAGTCGTGCGGGTTAGCACGGTCGGTCGGTCGGTCGTCGTCGTGTCAGTCGTCATTATGTCCAAGTGCTCGTCTCTGTGAGGAGGCGTTGAAGATGAAGCCCAGGTCACGTGTGTGTCTCGACGAGAGGATCAAGTACAAGTATGTGGGGGCGGTAAACCAGTAAAGGTGAGTCTTTTCAATGAGGCCATGTCTCTACATGAGGCTGGGGTGCATGGTGTAGTGCATAGGGTGGTGTGATCCACAAGGAGTCGGCATGTATCTTGCTAGGGTGGATGGTGAAGTCCACCAGGTGGTGTATTCCACGGGTTACTAGTAAGGCTGGGTAGTCCAAGACATATTTAAGGTGGTCCGCAAATTCGCCAAGTCGAAATTGGAGGAGAGATTGTTGCGAGGAATCAAGATCATTAATTTGACTTGTCGCAGTGCGAGCGGATGAGTTGACAGGAGGTGAGTCATCGACAAGCCAGAATCGGAAGAGCACAGAAGATAAAAAGTCAAGATTAGGAAGAAATTGTTAGTATAATCTTGAATTATGGTCAATATATTTGTTAGTAAAGTCGGGCAAGTTTAGTTAATCAGGCTACAAGTGATTGGCGGCTACGAGTGCTAGTCCCAGAGTCCGTTCAGGATTTTGTATCTGGTGCGAGACTATGTGTCCGTATAGGTTTAGGTTATGTCAAAGATCGGTGGCTGTTAATGGATATATATATGCAGCAGGTCCGATCAAGTTGTAACACCGGGAAAAAAGAGAAAAAGAAATAAAGAGAAGAGGCATGAGATGTGCCTTTGGTAATAGTTTTTGCGTGTGCGTGTTTATTGTGATTTGATGTGATCGATTTTGAGGGCAAATTTCCAACAAACCATACATGCAAAGTTAATTTGGAATTTCTTTGGGAATGGATGTCGAACATGGCAACCATTGTGAGTACTGGTACACATTTCAGGTCTAAGTTTGGGATGCATTGGGGAATGTGGAAACACTGGAAAGATCCTAACATCTCCAGTTAGTCAATGTTGTGCAGGGGTGGAGACATCCCCCCACCCCACACACACATATGGATCGTCCACCACCATGGATTTCTAAGGGGGGCTGGTACAAATCTACGGTGTAATTTTTACTCAGAGCAAAGACATAGACCTTTATGACTGGCCCAAACCCAAGAAAATTAGCCCAAATGACATTTTCTTCCCAATGAGTAATGGACGCAATCCAAACACTGATCGATCGTTCATCATGCGCAATAGAAGAGTCTACATATATATAGTCATTATGTTTCTTTCCACATTCTTCGACCTAATTAACCTACAATCGATTTGCTATTGCCGCCGCCGCTCACGCCCAGGAGAGGGCTAATCAAGCGTTTCCCATCAGTTGTTGTCGCCACGCTAGGGCGTTCTAATAGATCTATCTGCCTACACTGACCAGCCGTTATGGCGAGCAAAGGGGACGTAGAGGGGCTGAATTTTATATGGAGGGTAGCTATTTCGGCGACCTTAATCATTTTTTCTAATACAACACATATTGATTTTATATGTGTAAGTATGTCTCGACGTAACTAGCTATCAAGTGAATTTGAGTGTTGTTTCAAGATTTGGTGATCTGCTATTAAAAACTCTATGAGTGGAAGCTAAATGAAGCTATTTAGTTATACAATGATAGGTCATATTCGTATGGGCATCGTGTTGCCTTGTAATAGGCTAGCTGATACTTTTGATGTTGATATGCCTTCGTGCATAATTTGTTCTTTCTGTGGTGATGAATTTTTCAAAGCACTTTCTGCAAGAAAAAACTCTTCAAGTGCCACCGCGGTTGTACCGTCCGGCGGAATATGATGTCTGCATATATAAAATCAAAACATCCAAAAAATTCTTAAGTATATGACCAAATTTTTGCGATACATAATACCTGCCATCGTTGAGCATGAAGTTGGCTTGGCCAATCTTGAAATGGAGTTTTGCAAACCCACACTGTTGGAGGAGATAACAGCTCCTGTATATATATGACGCTGGTTTACCATGTAAACCGTGCCAGGTTATAATAAACACCATGTTACTCCGTAAGAGGATGTTAACAACAAGGATCAAACCGGGCAAATAGTCTCCGGATTGACGTGAACTATGTTCCGTCAATTGATTGGTTAAAAAACTTTGTCGGTTTAAAAAACGCAATAAAAAAAACCCCTTCAAAGAAAAGTGTAAAGCAAATGTAATGACAAAACCGTTGCAAAAAGGTTTATTTGAGCTGATCAGATGGCGTTACCATGGCCGAACACGGCCAAGCTCCCGTTAGGTGTAACTATGGTTCTAGTCAGCCAGGTCCCCAAATGAAACCGTGGCATTTATGCCGACCAAGTGGCATGGTCATGGTTCGGGTTCGACCAAGCCCCCAAGTGATTCTGTGGCCTTAGGCCGATCAAGAGGCATGACTAGTTCAGACATGACCAAGTCCCCAAGTGATCTGGTGGCTCTCGCCTATCAAGAGGTATGGTATTGGTTCGGACACGACCAAACCTCCAAGTGATATAACATGATGCTTTTAAAGAGCGAACTCAAGGGGTAAACCGGAGGCCGCTTTAGAACAACTCCATGTAACCACACATGATGTAAAAGAACAGATACCCCGCTTTAGCTGAGGTTCCAATTTATTATATTTAATCATAATATATACATCGTTGTAATATGTATATAAGTAGAACCAATGGCTCAGGTATAATAAGGCCGAAGATGAGCTATGTTCCACGACCTATTGGTCTCCTCCTCCGATGTACGTGAGTCCTTATGCTCTCGAATATCGATCAGATAGTATGACCCGTTGTGCAAATTCTTGCTGACCACGAAAGGCCCCTCCCAAGGTGGGGATAGCTTATGCATATCAGTCTGATCTTGGATGAGCCTAAGCACCAAATCTCCTTCCTGAAAGGTTCTGATTCTGACTCGGCGACTGTGATAACGACGAAGATCCTGTTGGTAAATCGCCGATCGGGCGGCTGCTATGTCACGCTCTTCATCCAATCGGTCCAAAGCATCTTGCCATGCTGTCTCATTGTCCGCTTCAATATAAGCCGTCACACGAGGTGAATCATGTCGGATATCACTGGGGAGAACCGCCTCCGCTCCATAAACCATGAAGAACGGTGTGTATCTTGTTGATCTGTTGGGTGTTGTATTGATGCTCCATAACACAGATGGTAATTCTTCTACCCAACAACCCGGCGTTCTCTGTAAAGGAACCATGAGCCGGGGTTTGATGCCTCTCAAGATCTCTTGATTAGCCCTTTCTGCTTGACCATTGGACTGTGGGTGTGCCACTGATGAAACGTCGAGCCGGATGTGCTCCCGTTCGCAGAACTCCTTCATGGCACCTTTGGACAAATTGGTACCATTATCTGTGATGATACTGTGCGGAAAGCCAAACCGGAAAATCACTTTTTTGATGAATTGAACCGCCGTGGCCGCATCACACTTGCTAACAGGTTCTGCCTCCACCCATTTTGTAAACTTGTCAACCGCCACCAGGAGGTGGGTCTTCTTATCTTTGAACCTTTTGAAAGGCCCAACCATATCCAGCCCCCAAGTCGCAAACGGCCGAGTAATTGGAATCATTCTCAATTCTCGAGCTGGCACATGAGCACGTCTTGAAAACCTTTGGCAACCATCACATCGTCTGACCAGATCCTCCGCATCAGCATGAGCAGTTAACCAATAGAAGCCATGGCGAAACGCTTTAGCCACCAGAGACTTTGAACTGGCGTGGTGACCACAATCTCCTTCGTGGATCTCACGCAAAATTTCACGGCCTTCTTCAGGAGACACACATCGTTGAAATGCTCCTGATACACTGCAATGATGCAAGTTGCCATTGATAATAGCCATGGACTTGGATCGCCGGATTATCTGCCGGGCCAGAATCTCATCCTCTGGTAACTCGCCCCGGTTCTTGTACGCCAGGTAAGGAAGCGTCCAATCCAGAATAACATGAAGAGCTGCCACCAATTGAGCCTCCGGATCAGGAACAGCCAAATCCGCTTCACCAGGGATCTTGACCGACGGGTTGTGCAGCACATCCAGAAAAACATTGGGCGGGACCGGTTTGCGCTGAGTGCCCAACCGGCTTAAGGCGTCCGCCGCTTCATTTTTCCGCCGGTCCATGTAGTCCACCTGATAGCCTTTGAAATGACCTGCAACAATATCCACCTCACGACGATATGCCGCCATGAGTGGGTCCTTGGAGTCCCAAGTGCCAGACACTTGCTGAGCCACAAGGTCCGAGTCACCGAAGCACTTAACTCGACTTAGATTCATCTCCTTAGCCATCCGGAGACCATGGAGCAAGGCTTCATACTCAGCTGCATTGTTAGTACCAGGGAACATTAAGAGGAGAAATAACAAAACTTATCACCTCGTGGGGAAGTTAATACGACTCCAGCCCCCGAGCCTTCCAATTGCCTGGATCGATCAAAATGGATGGTCCAATATGTGTGATCCGGCTTTTCTTTAGGTTCTTGCATTTCCATCCAATCATTGATGAAATCAACAAGTGCTTGAGACTTAACCGCCGTCCGAGGCACGTATTTCAGACCGTGCGGCCCAAGCTCTATAGCCCACTTGGCAATTCGGCCAGTTGCTTCCCGGTTCTGTATGATATCTCCGAAAGGAGCAGAACTAACCATCGTAATTGGGTGCCCTTGGAAGTATTGTTTAAGCTTCCGGCTTGCCATAAAAACTCCATACACCAGCTTCTGCCAATGCGGATACCTTTGCTTGGACTCAATGAGTACCTCGCTGATATAATAAACCGGACGTTGAACCGGATGCTCCTTACCTGGTTCCTTTCGCTCCACTACAATAGCTACGCTGACCGCCCGAGCATTAGCAGCAACATATAGCAGCAACGGCTCTTTGTCAATGGGAGCGGCGAGCATAGGCGGATTGGCCAATTGCCGCTTTAAGTCCTCAAATGCTTCATCAGCAGCGGAACTCCAGACAAACTGATCCGTTTTTTCAACATCTGATACAAAGGGATTGCCTTCTCACCAAGACGACTGATAAACCGGCTTAACGCCGCAATCCGGCCTGCTAGGCGTTGAACATATTGATACACTTCGGTTTAGCCAGGGAGGTGATGGCTGTGATCTTCTCCAGATTAGCCTCAATTCCCTTGTTGGACACCAGAAAACCCAATAACTTGCCCGCCGGTACACCAAAGACACACTTGTCCGGATTAAGCATCATCTTATATGTCCTCAGGTTATCAAAGGTTTCCCTCAAATCATCAATCAGAGTCTCCTTCTCCCTGTACTTAACCATGATATCATCCACGTAAGCATGAACATTACGGCCAATCTGCTTGTGAAGACAGTTTTGTACACACCGTTGATAAGTTGCCTGGGCACTCTTGAGCCCAAAGGGCATAGACACATAGCAGAAGGCTCCAAAGGGAGTTATGATTGCCGTTTTCTCCTGGTCCTTTACCGCCATTTTGATATGATGATAGCCAGAATATGCATCCAAAAAACTTAAACGCTTACAACCCGCCGTAGCATCAATAATTTGATCAATACGGGGGAGGGCAAAAGGATCTGCTGGACAAGCTTTATTAAGATCTGTGTAATCCACACACATGCGCCAGGTGGCGTTTTTCTTAAGGACCAGCACCGGATTGGCAAGCCACTCAGGGTGAAAAACTTCAACAATAAAACCAGCTGCTAAGAGCCTCGCTACCTCTTCTCCAATTGCCTTGCGTCTTTCTTCGTTAAATCGGCGGAGGAACTGTTTCACCGGTTTGTCCTTAGGATCCACATTAAGGGTGTGCTCAGCGAGTTGCCTCGGTACACCTGGCATGTCAGAGGGCTTCCATGCAAAAATGTCCCGATTCTCACGGATGAACTCGATGAGCGCGCTTTCCTATTTCGGATCCAAGTTGGCACTGATGCTGAACTGCTTGGACGAATCGCCAGGTACGAAGTCAACAAGCTTAGTTTCAGCTGCTGATTTGAACTTCAGGGCCGAATCATGTTCCGTAGTTGGCTTCTTTAACGGAGTCATGTCCGTCGGATCAACATTGTCTTTATAATACTTCAACTCCTCGGTGGCACAGACCGACTCTGCATAGGCCGCATCTCCTTCCTCACACTCCAAAGCGGTTTTGCGGCTTCCGTGAACCGTTATTGTCCCCTTGTGACCCGGCATCTTGAGCTGCAAATACACATAACAGGGTCGTGCCATAAACTTGGCGTAGGCCGGTCGCCCAAACAGGGCGTGATATGGACTCTGGATTTTCACCACTTCAAACGTCAATGTCTCCGACCTGGAATCATGATCATCTTCAAAGGCCACTTCCAGAGCTATCTTACCGACAGGATATGCTGATCTGCCAGGCACTACACCATGGAACACTATATTAGACGGTTTGAGATTTTTATCTGTTAGTCCCATACGACGGAAGGTCTCATAGTACAGGATGTTAATGCTGCTCCCTCCATCCATGAGCACCTTGGTGAACTTGTAACCTCCCACCTGAGGCACCACCACCAGAGCCAACTGACCTGGATTATCGACCTGGGGAGGGTGATCCTCTCTGCTCCATATGATTGGCTGTTCAGACCAACGTAGATAACGGGGTATGGCCGGTTCAACAGAGTTGACCGCCCGCCTCTGAACTTTCCGGTCTCGCTTGTCCAAGCTAGTGGTGAAGACATGGTACTGCCCACTACTCAACTGCTTTGGGTTGCTCTGGTAACCTGACTGTTGCTGATGTTGGTTGTAACCACCCTGGTTGTTCTGACTATTTTGACCATTACGTCCGCCCGGATTACCATTAAATCCTGAACTGGAATTTCCTCCACCGTATCCCGGCCCGGATCCTGAGCCACCGCCAGTTTCTTGATCATACCGGAAATTATTAGAATTCTTGAACTCCTGCATAATAAAGCAATCCTTCCAAAGGTGGTTTGCTCGCGCCTCCTTCGTCCCATGTCTTGGACAGGGCTGGCTTAGCAGATAGTTTAGGCGGTCTGGGTTAGGGTTGGGCGCCCCATTATGGTTTTTCGGTCTACCCTTGCATCGCTGGCCATTGTCCTGTGCATTGGTATTAGCCACAAAGTCCATGTTACCATCCGCTTTACGCTTGCCTCCACCACCATTGCCTGCCCAGTGATGCTGCTGACCTTTGGAGTTGTTGTTCCTCTTTCCCTTCCCTGTCTTGTCATCATCAGACTTGGGGTCCTTGGTACTATCAGAATCAGCATATTTCACCAAAGCAGCCATGAGGGTCCCCATGTCTGTGCAATGACGCTTCATCCATCCCAACTTCAGCTTCAGGGGCCCAAACCGGCAGTTGCCTTCTAGGGTTAATACTGCGGTGTCAGCGTTGATGCGGTCTGAGGAGTGCAACACTTGTGAAACCTGGTGCACCCAATGAGTCATTGATTCTCCTTCCTCCTGGACGCATGCAGCTAAGTCCACTATCGACATAGGTTGTTTACAGGTATCCTTGAAATTGCTGATAAACCGGGCTCGTAATTGGGCCCATGAACTGATAGAATTAGCCGGCAAGCTTTCTAACCAAGTACGGGCCGTTCCTTCAAGCATCATGGTGAAGTATTTCGCACACGCCGCGTCATCCACATCAAGCATCTCCATGGCCATCTCATAGCTCTCCACCCATGTGTCTGGAGGTTGATCCGCCGTGTAATTTGGTACCTTGCGCGGGCCTTTGAAATCCTTGGGCAGGCGCACGTTGCGTAAAGCGGGGATAAGGCAAGGCACCCCCACAGAACTAGAAGTAACACCAGATTCGGTCAAGGTGGTTGGACGAACCGGCGTGAACTGCCAAGCCTGATGCTGTGTGGCTAACTCGGCCTCCCTGCGCGCGCGGGCCCGGTCCACCACTCCCTGAGCAATATCAGCACCACCCGCTGGGTTGTTGCCATGGGGTGCTCCATGTCGTTCATTACTCAACACTGCTGGTTCATCCATATGTCTGCTATAGCTCCGGCTTGGACGGGGGGTCGAGTGGATCCGGTCGCGGCTGTACGAGTACGCTTCCTGTTGGACCAAAGCTGTCCTGAGAAGTTCCTTGACCCGTCGCGTCTCTACTGCCTGTGGCGAGTCACCTTCAATTGGAATGGCCTCCAGCCGTGCAGCAGCGGCAACAAGATTGTCCATTGGGTTGGAGCAGTGACCCAGAGGTGTTAAAGCAGCCTGAGGTATAACGGTGTTTTGACAAGGCGGGTCCATCTGACGAGGCTAAACCGGTGCACCGGTCCCAGGGGCTTCTGCCCGGTTTCCCTCCAGCGGATTGCCGGTTCTTGGTCCGGGAGTGTTGAAGAGGTCTCTGGCCTCGAAAACCGGAGGTAAACGGGATCGGTGCTTCCTCCTCATGACTTCATGCGACGCGCTCTGGTCCAACATAAGCCTGTAGGATTGTGAGTCTAAAGTGGCCCGCTCTGCGGCCATCCTGGTGTGTCCTCAGCAGCCAGATCCACCTTGGCCTGGGTGATCTGTTCCTTTACCTTTGCAATCCCCGCGTTGTGAACGTCCTGATCCGGCGGATTAGCTTCCGCCATAAGCACAGCCAACGCATCAAATAGCTCTATTAGAACCTGAGCCGGCGGGCGCACAGGGCCTCCTGCCCCGGCAGCCGTCGCCGCTACTGAACCGGAGATCGTTGCCGCAGCTGTCGAAGAATGAAGCGCTGCTTGTGTTCCGGCCATGAATATTCCAACCCGGTTGGGCAGATCAGAGGGGTCCGGAATACTGTCGCCATCGGAACAGCTCCCAATCCGGCCATCTTGTAGCTGATAAAGAGATTCGGTTTCTCCGGTCGAAGACTTGTCATCGGAACAAACGACGGTCGCGCCGCGAAATTCCGATCTGTCCTCATAATTTCCTCCATGGGTGACTCCCACGAAGGCACGCTTCATGGCCAGTTTAACCCGGGCGGATTGTGCACGCTGAGCCGTCTCGACGAGGTCGGTGCAGGTGTCTGGCTCAGGGCCCGGTTCACCGATCTTGCCAATAAAAACGTGAATGCCACCAAAGGGGACCCGGTACCCATACTCAATTGAGCCGGCCTCGGGGCCCCAGCCTGCGTCGTCGATGTAGAGCTTGCCACGACGACTCTTAGTCATCCGGCCTACAGCGTAGCCCTCGAGTCCTTCAAAGCGGCCCTCCAAGAACCGGAAACCATCGTGCGATAGCCGCATGGTGGGCGCCAACTGTCGAGGTTTTGTCACGGCAGATGTCCTAGAGAAAGGACTTAGTCCTGGAGCCATCGCAACGGGTTAGCTTGAAGGGGTTAAAGAGGACACAGGGACGCAAGAGAGTTTATACTAGTTCGGCCCCTTTGATGAAGGTAAAAGCCTACGTCTAGTTGTGATGGAATTGATGGGGTTTCGATGACTAGGGAGCAAACAAACTGCACCTATGTCTCGAGTTGTTGTCTGTTGTCCTTGAACCGCCGCCGGGTTGTTCCCTTATATACACGGGTGACACCCGTCGGTTCACAGAGTCCCAACACCGGTCAATCCGGGTTGGTATCTCCTTATTCCTAACTTACAATACAAGCTTATATACAATTTCCGGTTTACAGCTACAAGTCTTGAACCGGCTACGGGCCTTAGGCCCTTATCTGCCTTCTTGGGCTTTATCACTCTGGAACTACTGATGAAGTTGACCCGGCCCAGACAGGCCGGTTTACGCCCGGCAGTAATATCCCCAACAGAGTTGTTCTGTCTTAAAGCGGCCTCCGGTTTACCCCTTGAAAATTTTATAAACATCAATTGGGGGCTTGGTCGTGTCCGAACCAATGCAACACCTTTTGATAGGTGAAAGCCACCAGATCACTTGGGGACATGGTCAAGTCTGAACCTGTCACGCCTCTTGATCAGCCTAAGGCCATAAAATCACTTGGGGGCTTGGTCGAACCCGAACCATTGCCACGCCTCTTGATCGGCATAATGCCACAGTTTCATTTGGGGACCTAGCTGACTTGAACCATAGCTACACCATTGGGGAGCTTGGTCGTGTCCGACCATGGTAACACCATCTGATCAGCTCAATAAGCCTCTTTTTGCAAATGGTTTTATCATTGCCTTTGCTTGAAATTTTGTTTTGATAATATTTCTTTTGTGGCATTTTTAAACCGACAATTCTTAAACCGGTTCGACCATCAAATTACAAATTGACGGAACACGGTCAAATCTTAATCCGGAGGCTATCTGCCCGGTTTGATTTTCTGTTACCATCCTATTATGGAGTAAACCGGTGTTTTCAACCCGGCTCGGCTTTCAACTACAAGTTGTCAGTACACGATCAAGTTATAATCCGGAGACTATCAGCCCGGTCTGGTTTGACTACGAGTTGCCAGTATTATATGTGGTTAAATCGGTGTTTATCACAACCTAGTACGGTTTTATCATAAACCGACACAATATGGAAGGAGTTATCAGTACTCAAAATCTGGGTTATTACGCCTATTCTAAAAAGTTGGTAAACCAACGATGTGATTCAATGTCACAGGTATGATATATTTCATATTCGATTATTCTTAAGTGCAGCCTTGGTTATAAACCTGGGTTATATGTTGGGCATTATAACCCGTCCGACGGTAAACCGCCCGGACACTTTAAACTTGTTGTATGCAGAAAAAGGTTGAATAAAGCATGATTATAAATCACCGGCGTTTACTAACCCGACCTGGCTTTCGACTATAAGTCGCCAGTATGATGATAAATTATCCGGGGTTTATTAAACCGGCCTGGCTTTAAGACGATAAATCGCCAGTATATGATGAGAAATTATCCGGTGTTTATTAAACCGGCCTGGCTTTGAACTATAACTCGCCAGTATATATTTGGATTGCGCCATTGGAATTATGCGCTTATAAATCATTGGGTATATTATTCAAATAGCCAACATGGCTGGATTTTTATTATGGTTATCAATAGCCAGTATTATGATTAAGGTTTTCAAAGTCGCTTTAAGCGCAATGGCTATCATTTTATCAATAGATATGATTTATTCTACAATTGAAGGAATAATCCCGAGTCGCTGCAGGCTTACAACCCGGCACTTGGGGGCTACATTATTCAAATTGAGATTACATGCAAGTCTCATGTCGCTGCAAGCATGCACCATGACACTTGGGAGCTAATGCAAAGTCAATTTTTGCTCAACTTATTGAAGACCCGACTCATCACATCATAATGAGCCGGACCTTGGGGGCTACCAATTGCTCCTATCAACAATTCAAGGTACACAAGTTTTATTCATTATATTGAAAGGGTCCACTACTCAGTTGGTAAAGCACAAGGCTCTTAATCTTGTGGACGTGAATTTAAGCCCCATGATGGGGGTTACATCATATGATGTTATTCTCAATGAAATTTATATAAAGTCCCAGCTCAATATTATCTTACTGAGCCGGCCCTTGGGGGCTACACGTTGCTGATAAAATCTACATGATCATATTTTTGAAGTCCCTGCTCCTTATTTACATAATGACCCAGCCCTTGGGGGCTACACTGATTGAAGTTTTTATAAGCAATTACAAGTCCCATGTTGCTGCAAGCATGACAAGCCGGTACTTGGGGGCTACATATATGGAGTATTCAGTTTATATGATTGAGATGAACAAACCGGATTTCTTCAAGGTTGAAACACTTATTGGAGCAAGTCTTAAGTTATCACTATGTTCTCCTCTTAAGACTTGGGGGCTATAGGTATTATGCATATAAAGGAGGAACATCTTCATTTTATCAGTTTTGAGCAAATCAGGAAGATCAATTACATGACCTGGTGTCGACAACAATTATGACCCGGTGCCATCAATATTTATAAACCGGCCATTTTGGTAATATTAAACCGACAAGTTTTACATCTTCAAACCGGCTGAATATCAGATAAGTATTTCAAGACCCATATTTCTTAAACCGGCGCTTTGGGAGCTGAGTCAAAGGAGTTATTCTTCACAATATTTCTCTGTGACAAACCAATGTCGGCAAATTGATTATGAAGCTGGTCTGTTGACCCGGATTTCCCAGAAGGAGGAAATAACAAGGACTTAAGGATGATCAGGTACCGGTTTACAAAAATTCTTAACCCGGAGCATAACCTGTCAAATTTGTTCTTGTGTTTATTTTGCAGCATAAGTTTACCATGAATAAATCCAAGCTAAACTTGGGGGCTAATGTCAGGGATATACTCCGCGGCATAAACCGGCTGGAAGTATAACCCGGACGGACTAGGCATTTCATTGGTAAACCGCCAGAGGATTGGCGGTTTACGTGATTGGTGGTTTACATGTCGGGCGGTTTACGTGTCTGGCGATTCACTGGTATGACGATTCACGAGCCTGAAGACTCATTGGTGACCCGACGCGTGTTCCAGATGGATGACAAGGCCCAAGGCCCAGCATGCCGATTTATGTTAATGGTGGGCCGGTTTAAGAGGAAAGGCATGAGGAATATTTATCTTACAAGGAGTTAAGACCTGAACTTGTATCCGGTTTGTATTAGAGATAGACTGGTCTAATCCTAATAGGACTCTACATGTAACCCGCCCCTCCAACATATATAAGGAGGGGCAGGGCTCCCCAAAAAGGAGAAGATTGACAAGTTCCACAAGTTGGACAAGTTATGTTTAGACAATAGCTCTCGAGATAGAGCACTCTTGTAACCGTGATCATCATCATCAATATCAATGAAGCAGGATGTAGGCTTTTACCTCCACCGTGAGGGGCCGAACCTGGGTAAAACATCGCGTCTCTCGTCCCGCTCAACCCCTCTCAAGCTACCACATAGATGCGTTGGCCTCACGACTAAGTCCTGACACTAAGGACATCTGCCGTGACAATTCCACGACACTATGGTAGGTTTACCTTAATACTTCTGTTGTAGTTGCGGATGCTTGCAATAGGGGTTAATCATAAGTGGGATGCTTGTCCAAGTAGCGACAGTACCCAAGCACCGGTCCACCCAAATGTCAGATTATCAAAGTACCGAACGCGAATCACATGATCTTGATGAAAACTAGCTTCACGATAATTCCCATGTGTCCTCGGGAGCGCTTTACATCATATAAGAATTTGTCCAGGTTTGTCCTTTGCTAGAAAAAGGATTGGGCCATCTTGTTGCAACTTATTTACTTTTACTACTTGCTACTCGTAACCAATTACCTTATCACAAAACTATCTGTTACCGATAATTTCAGTGCTTGCAGAGAATACCTTGCTGAAAACCGCTCATCATTTCCTTTTGCTCCTTGTTGGGTTCGACACTCTTACTTATCGAAAAGCTAAGACAGATCCCCTACACTTGTGGGTCATCAAGACTCTTTTCTGGCGCCGTTGCCGGGGAGTGAAGTGCCTTTGGTAGGTGGAATTTGGTAAGGAAAATTTTATATAGTGTGCTCAAATTTACTGTCACTTGTTACTATGGAAAGTAATCCTTTGAGGGGCTTGTTCGGGGTATCTTCACCCCGACCGGTAGAGCAAATAGTTGCTCCTAAACCTACTCAACCTACTAAAAATGAAAATGTTAACTTTGAAATTCCTTCGGGTATGATAGAGAAACTACTAGCTAATCCTTTTGCAGGAGATGGAACATTGCATCTCGACTTACACTTAATCTATGTGGATGAAGTATGTGGATTATTTAAGCTTGCAGGTATGCCCGATGATGTTATCAAGAAGAAAGTCTTCCCTTTATCTTTGAAGGGAGATGCATTGACATGGTATAGGCTATGTGATGATATGGGATCATGGGACAACAAACGGTTGAAATTGGAATTCCATCAGAAGTTTTATCCTATGCATCTTGTTCATCGTGATCGTAATTATATATATAATTTTTGGCCTCGCGAAGGAGAAAGCATCGCTCAAGCTTGGGGGAGGCTTAAGTCAATGTTATATTCATGCCCCAATCATGAGCTCTCAAGAGAAATGATTATTCAAAAATTTTATGCTCGGCTTTCCGACAACAATCGCTCCATGCTCGATACTTCTTGTACTGGTTCCTTTATAATGAAGACTATTGAATACAAATGGAATTTATTGGAGAGAATTAAACGCAACTCTGAAGATTGGGATCTCGACGACGGTAAGGAGTCAGGTATAACACCTAAGTTTGATTGTGTTAAATCTTTTATGGATACCGATGTTTTCCGTAAATTTAGCACTAAATATGGACTTGACTCTGAGATATTAGCTTCTATCTGTGAATCCTTTGCTACTCATGTTGATCTCCCCAAGGAGAAGTGGTTTAAATATAATCCTCCCATTGAGGTAAAAGTAGTTGCACCTATTAAAGTTGAAGAAAAGATTATCACTTATAATGATCCTATTGTTCCTACTACTTATGTTGAGAAACCACCTTTCCCTGTTAGAATAAAGAATCATGCTAAAGCTTCAACTGTGGTCAACAAAAGTAATATTAAGACACCTAAACCCCCTCAGCAAGTTAAAGTTGAACCTAATGTTTCTATGGTTAAAGATCTCTTGGCCGATAATATTGATGGGCAGGTTATTTACTTCTATGATGAGACTGCTAGAACTGCTAAACCTGGTGCTAAAGATAAACATAGACCTGTCATAGGCATGCATGTTATTTTTGTTAAAATAGGAGATCATTGTTATCATGGCTTGTGTGATATGGGTGCTAGTGCTAGTGCAATACCTATTTCCTTGTACAAAGAAATTATGCATGATATTGCACCAGCTGAAATAGAAGGTATTTATGTTACCATTAAGCTTGCTAATACAGATACTATTTAACCAATTGGGATTCTTAGAGACATTGAAGTCTTGTGTGGGAAGGTTAAATATCCTGCTGATTTTCTTGTTCTTGGTTCCCCTCAAGATAGCTTTTGTCCCATTATATTTGTAGACCCTTCTTGAATACTGTCAATGCTAAGATAGACTGCAATAAAGATATTGTTTCTGTTGGTTTAGGGGATATGTCTCACGAGTTTAATTTTTCTAAATTTCGTAGACAACCCCATGATAAAGAATTGCCTAGTAAAGATGAAATTATTGGTCTTGCTTCTATCGCCGTGCCTCCTACTGATCCGTTAGAACAATATTTGCTAGACCATGAGAATGATATGTTTATGAATGAAAGAAGGGAAATAGATGAGGTATTCTTTAAACAGGGACCTATTCTGAAACACAACTTGCCTGTTGAAATCCTAGGGGATCCTCCTCCACCCAAGGGTGATCCCGTGTTTGAGCTTAAACCATTACCTGATACTCTTAAATATGCTTATCTTGATGAAAAGAAAATATATCCTGTTATTATTAGTGCTAACCTTTCAGAGAAGGAGGAAGACAAATTATTGAAAACTCTGAAGAAGCACCATGCTACTATTGGATATACTCTTGATGATCTTAAGGGCATTAGTCCCACTCTATGTCAACACAAAATAAATTTGGAGGAAGACGCCAAACCAGTCATTGATCATCAACGACGGCTGAATCCTAAGATGTAAGAAGTGGTAAGAAAGGAAATATTAAAGCTCCTTGAGGCAAGTATAATTTATCTCGTTGCTGATAGTAAGTGGGTAAGTCCTGTTCATTGTGTCCCTAAGAAGGGAGGTATTATTATTGTTCCTAATGATAAAGATGAATTGATTCCGCAAAGAATTATTACAGGTTATAGGATGGTAATTGATTTCCGCAAATTAAATAAGGCCACTAAAAAGATCATTACCCCTTGCCTTTTATTGATCAAATGCTAGAAAGATTATCCAAACATACACATTTTTGCTTTCTAGATGGTTACTCTGGCTTCTCTCAAATACCTGTGTCAGCTGATGATCAATCAAAGACCACTTTTACTTGCCCTTTCGGTACTTTTGCTTATAGAAGTATGCCTTTTGGTTTATGTAATGCACCTGCTACCTTTCAAAGATGCATGATGGCTATATTCTCTGACTTTTGTGAAAAGATATGTGAGGTTTTCATGGATGATTTCTCTGTTTATGGATCCTCTTTTGATGATTGCTTAAGCAACCTCGATCGAGTTTTGCAGAGATGTGAAGAAACTAATCTTGTCTTGAATTGGGAGAAATGCCACTTTATGGTTAATGAAGGTATTGTCTTGGGGCATAAAATTTCTGAAAGAGGTATTGAAGTTGATAAGGCTAAAGTTGAGGCTATTGAAAAGATGCCATGTCCCAAGGACATTAAAGGTATAAGAAGCTTCCTCGGTCACGCTGGTTTTTATAGGAGGTTCATTAAGGACTTCTCAAAAATTCCTCGGCCTCTGACTAATCTATTACAAAAAGATATTCCGTTTGTCTTTGATGATGATTGCATAGAAGCATTTGAAATACTTAAGAAAGCATTGATTTCTGCACCTATTGTTCAGCCACCTGATTGGAATTTACCCTTTGAAATTATGTGTGATGCTAGTGATTATGATGTAGGTGATGTTCTAGGACAAAGAGTTGATAAGAAATTAAATGTTATTCAATATGATGGTAAAACTCTAGACAATGCCCAGAGAAATTATGCTACCACTGAAAAGGAATTCTTAGCGGTTGTATTTTCTTGTGATAAGTTCAGACCTTATATTGTTGATTCTAAAGTGACTATTCACACTGATCATCTTGCTATTCAATACCTTATGGAAAAGAAAGATGCTAAACCTAGACTTATTAGATGGGTTCTCTTACTACAAGAATTTGATTTGCATATTATTGATAGAAAAGGAGCTGAGAACCCCATTGCAGACAACTTGTCTAGGTTAGAAAATGTTCTTGATGACCCACTACCTATTGATGATAGCTTTCCTAATGAACAATTAAATGTCATAAATGCTTCTCGAACTGCCCCATGGTATCCTGATTATTCTAATTATATTGTTGCTAAATTCATACCACCTAGTTTCACATACCAGCAAAAGAAAAAGTTCTTCTATGATTTGAGACATTACTTTTGGGATGACCCACATCTTTATAAAGAAGGAGTAGATGGTGTTATTAGATGTTGTGTACCTGAGCATGAACAGGAACATATCCTACGCAAGTGTCACTCCGAAGCCTATGAAGGACACCATGCTGGAGATAGAACTGCACACAAGGTATTGCAATCCGGTTTTTATTGGCCTACTCTCTTCAAGGATGGCCGTAAGTTTGTCTTGTCTTGTGATGAATGTCAAAGAATTGGTAATATTAGTAGACGTCAAGAAATGCCTATGAATTATTCACTTGTTATTGAACCATTTGATGTTTGGGGCTTTGATTATATGGGACCTTTTCCTTCATCTAATGGGTATACACATATTTTAGTTGTTGTTGATTACGTTACTAAGTGGATAGAAGTTATTCCAACTAGTAGTGCTGATCATAACACCTCTATTAAGATACTTAAAGAAGTTATTGTCCCGAGGTTTGGAGTCCCTAGATACTTAATGACTGATGGTGGTTCACACTTTATTCATGGTGCCTTTCATAAAATGCTTGCTAAGTATGACGTTAATCATAGAATTGCATCTCCTTATCACCCACAGTCTAGCGGTCAAGTAGAATTGAGTAACAAAGAGCTCAAATTAATTTTGCAAAAGACTGTTAATAGGTCCAGAAAGAATTGGTCCAAGAAACTTGATGATGCATTATGGGCCTATAGAACTGCATATAAAAATCCTATGGGTTTGTCTCCGTATAAAATGGTTTATGGTAAAGCATGCCAGTTACCTCTTGAACTAGAACATAAGGCATATTGGGCCATTAAGGAGCAGAACTATGGCTTCAAACTTGCCGGTGAGAAGAGGTTATTTTACATTAGCTCACTTGATGAATGGAGAACCGAGGCTTATGAAAATGCCAAGCTGTTTAAAGAAAAAGTTAAAAGATGGAATGATAAAAGGATACAAAAGCGTGAGTTCAATGTAGCTGATTATGTATTGCTATACAACTCTCGTTTAAGATTTTTTGTAGGCAAACTTCCCTCTAAATGGAAGGTCCTTACGTTATCAAGGAGGTCTATCGTTCTAGTGCCATAAAAATCAACAACTTCGAAGGCACAAATCCGAGGGTGGTGAACGGTCAAAGAATTCAACATTATATCTCAGGTAATCCTATAAATGTTGAAACTAATATTATTGAAACCGTAACCCCAGAGGAATACATAAGGGACACTTTCCGGAATGTTTCAGACTCCGAAAAGGAATAGGTACGTGGTACGGTAAGTAAACCGACTCCAAAACAGTTCTAATGGCAATATTTCTTCGTTTTGGAATATTTAAGAAAATAGGAAAATAAGAAGCAGACTGGAAAGGACACGGGGCTTCCACGAGGGTGGGAGGCGCGCCTTACCCCCTGCCTCGTGGGCACCTTGTGTGCTCTCCGAACTCCGTTTTCTTGCATGATACTTATTTTGGTCAGAAAAAATTCATTATATAATCTCCCGAAGGTTTTGACCACCGTATCACGCAAATATCTCTTGTCTTTGTTTCGAGCTATTTTCCGCCAGGGTTGTCAAGGTCGGGCATCATGTCGTCTCCCTCCTCCAATAATGGTGACAACGATGCTTGGCTAATGAAGATTGAGATGAAGAGGGAAGAACCTATGGAGATCAACAAGGATGAAGGGATTAAGAAGACCACGGAGGACCAAGTTCCGGCAGTAGAAGATATCCTTCAACTTGATCACAATTTTCTTAGCCCAACTAAGATCGAGGCTTTCAAGATGATTGAGTTAGCCTGTATACAAAACAAGTATCTCACATGTGAAAATATTTTGTTGAAGGAATATATCATCGCACTCAAGGGCATTATCCGCAAGTTGGAGGACCTCCTACGCTCGATGTGCAACTATCCATCATCAACAACTCCGCCTTCTTCACGAACAAAGAAGAACTGAGTATCTGGTATGGGCACTCCCCTTGGCAACTGCCAAGCTTGGGGGAGTGCCCCGGTATCGTATCACCATCACAACTTTTATCTTTACCATTATTCTTAGTTCGATCCTTTGGTAATATCTTGATCTAGTAGAATAAAGGTTAAGTATGATCTAGTTGTGAGTTTTTTCTTTATGATCCCTCTATGTAATTGAGTCAGTGAGATATATAATAAAGATTAGTGTTGAGTTAAGGGCTTGATTATTTTTCTATGATCTTGAAGGAATAAAATAAAAAGAGAAAGAATAAAAATAAACAAAGAGATCATATGGATCTTATGGAAGGTAATGAGCTCACATATAAAGAGTATGATGAATAAAAGTTGTTGAGAGTTGACAAACATAGTTTTGGTCATCGTTGCAATTAATAGGAAGTAATAAAGAAAGAGAGGTTCTCATATAAATATACTATCTTGGACATCTTTTATGATTGTGAGCATTCATTAAAGTATGACATGCTAAGAGTTGATGTTGGAAAAGGAAGGCAACGTAATGGGTTATGTTTTCTTACATCTGAGATAAATTACATTGTCATGGATCATCCAACATGTTGAGCTTGACTTTCCCTCTCATTCTAGCCAATTTCCTTGCACCAAGTAGAGATACTACTTGTGCTTCCAAATATCCCTAAACCTAGTTTTGCCATGAGAGTCCACCACATCTACCTATGGATTGAGTAAGATCCTTCAAGTAAGTTGTCATTGGTGCAAGCAATAAAAATTGCTCTCTAAATATGTATGACTTATTAGTGTGGGAGAAAATAAGCTTTATATGATCTTGTGATATGGAAGAAATAAAAGAGACGGACTGCATAATAAAGGTCCATATCACAAGTGGCAATATAAAGTGACGTTCTTTCGCATTAAGATTTTGTGCATCCAACCATAAAAACGCATGACAACCTCTGCTTCCCTCTGCGAAGGGCCTATCTTTTACTTTTATCTTCTACCTTACATAAGAGTCATGGTGATCTTCGCCTTTCCCTTTTGCATTTAATCTTTTGGCAAGCACAATATGTGGGAAAGATCCTGATATATATATATATATATATATATATATATATATATATATATAATTGGATGTGAGTCTTCATGAACTATTATTGTTGACATTACCCTTGATGTAAAACGTTGGAAGGCAAAACTATAAGCCCATATCTTTCTCTGTGTTCGATTAAAACTTCATACCCATAAATACTGCGTGAGTGTTAGAAACTGTGAAAGGCTAAAAGATGGTTGAGTATGTGGACTTGAGGAAAAACTCTTATATTGACTCTTCCCTATGTTATGATAAATTGCAATTGCCTCAATGACTGAGATTGGAGTTTGTTGGTTCTCAATGAAGTTTATGATTCATACTTGAAATTGTGATTGAATTGTTACTTTAGCATCAGAGATCATATGACAATATATATATATATATGTTGTTGTTGTTGTTGTTGTTCTAAGAATGATCATGATGCCCTCGTGTCCGTATTTTATTTTTATCGACACCTCTATCTCTAAACATGTGGACATATTTTTCGATTTCGGCTTTCGCTTGAGGACAAACGAGGTCTACGCTTGGGGGAGTTGATATGCCCATTTTGCATCATGCTTTTATATCGATATTTATTGCATTATAGGATGTTATTACACATTATGTCACAATACTTATGCCTATTCTCTCTTATTTTACAAGGTTTACATAAAGAGGGAGAATGCCGACAGCTGGAATTCTGGAATGGAAAAGGAGCAAATATTAGAGACCTATTCCGCACAGCTCCAAAAGTCATGAAACTTCACAGAAGTTATTTCCAGAATATATAAAAAATTCTGAGCGCAAGAAGTACCAGAGGGGGGCCACCCACCAGTCACTAGGGTGGGTGGCGCCCTACCCCCTGGGCGCGCCCCCTGCCTCATGGGCCCCCTGGTGGCCCTCCGATGCTCATCTTTTGCTATATGGATTCTTTCGTCGAGGAAAAAATCACAAGCAAGCTTTTGGGACGAGACTCCGCCGCCACGAGGCGGAACCTTGGCGGAACCAATCTAGGGCTCTTGTGAAGCTGTTCTGCCGGGGAAACTTCTCTCCGGGAGGGGGAAATCTCCATCAACATCTTCACCAACACCATCTCATCTCAAACCCTAGTTCATCTATTGTATCCAATCTTTGTATCCAAACATCAAATTGGTACCTGTGGGTTGCTAGTAGTGTTGATTACTCCTTGTAGTTGATGCTAGTTGGTTTAGTTGGTGGAAGATCATATGTTCAGATCCATTATGCATATTAATACCCCTCTGATTATGAACATGAATATGCTTTGTGAGTAGTTACGTTTGTTCCTGAGGACATGGGAGAAGTCTTGCTATCAGTAGTCATGTGAATTTGGTATTCATTCGATATTTTGATGAGATGTATGTTGTCATCCCTCTAGTGGTGTCATGTGAACGTCAACTACATGACACTTCACCATTGTTTGGGACTAGAGGGAGGCATTGGGAAGTAATAAGTAGATGATGGGTTGCTAGAGTGACAGAAGCTTAAACCCTAGTTTATGCGTTGCTTCGTAAGGGGCTGATTTGGATCCATATGTTTCATGCTATGGTTAGGTTTACCTTAATATTTCTGTTGTAGTTGCGGATGCTGGCAATAGGGGTTAATCATAAGTGGGATGCTTGTCCATGTAAGGACAGTACCCAAGCACCGGTCCACCCACATATCAGATTATCAAAGTACCGAACACGAATCATATGATCGTGATGAAAACTAGCTTGACAATAATTCCCATGTGTCCTCGGGAGCGCTTTACATCATATAAGAATTTGTCCAGGCTTGTCCTTTGCTACAAAACGGATTGGGCCATCTTGCTGCACCTTATTTACTTTTACTACTTGCTACTCGTTACCAATTACCTTATCACAAAACTATCTGTTACCAATAATTTCAGTGCTTGCAGAGAATACCTTGCTGAAAACCGTTCATCATTTCCTTCTGCTCCTCGTTAGGCTAGACACTCTTACTTATCGAAAAGTTATGATAGATCCCCTACACTTGTGGGTCATCAAGACCCTCCACCACTCCGGCTGCTCCGGCGCGTCATAGTCCTCCTCCCCCACCTCGTAAGCAAGGAAAGAAGACAGCCGCAGCCACTCCGTCTGCTCCGACGTCTAGCAGTATAGCCAGAGGTGGGAGGCAATACAGATCCGGTCTTTCTCTGAAGACTCCAGAGAAGTTACCATACGAGAGGACCCCAGAGGAAAACGAGAAGACCGTGCGAGACGAAGTGAGGAACTTCTTTGAAGGGGTGAAAGCAAAGAAACATCCACCTCCGGAGGAGAAGATAGATCCGGTGAAAGTGAAGCGCACTATGGAAGCCTGAAGAAACCACCAAAGTCTTTGCCGAAAGGGAACTATGAGCGCATTATTCAAAGGTCATTTATCGAAGCGGAGCGGTCGGGAAGTATTGTCAGTGATCAAAGGTTAGCGGAACGACGAGCTGGGAGAAAAATTGCCTAGCTCGGTGAACAAGCGAACCAGTCGTTCCCCCTCCTCAAGGTGTCTAGCTATATCATCTCTAATTATTCGAGGATGGTGCCCAGTTATAACAATCTTGAAGATCACTTGCCCGGCGATGTACATTATGAATTCTTGGAGGTGGACGAACACAGATACGAGTACGGGAAGCCTCTCGTCAAAGATGAAAGATCTCTAACAATGATGATGCGAAGATTCCATGATTGGCACATGAAAACCTGCAAGGAGTCTGGGGGACGAATACTTTGGTGCTGAGAGTTAAAGAAGAGCATGATCTCGTTGGAACTGATCTGTTGAATGTTCCATTTGAGGAGTTCTTCTAGTTTTTCAATTAGAAGGCCCTCGATAAATTAACGGTCACTTGCTACTGTCTGTAAGTACTACGTCTGTCATTAAGTCTCTATATATAGGTCAGCTCTTTCAATGCATGTATTTATAATTATCCTCACTATATTATGCAGATTGAAGATCACAAAATTGAAGAGAAGACAAATCGGTGATATTGGGTACATTAACCCAATTATCATAGATGCATTTTCGGTTGAATTTCAGGAAAAAAATACCAAGGCCAACTTGCTACTATCGCTGGTATTAAATCAAAACAAAGCTATAATACTCTTTCCTTACAACTTCAAGTGAGTATTACTTTCTTGTGCATATTCGGTTTCCCTTATTAGTCGAGGTTATAGTAATGTAATTGATGAGTTATGCATGCATGTGCAGGTTCCACTATATTCTCCTAGAGATTAAGCTTGAGCAGGGACTAGTAACCATCTTAGACTCGAGACGAAAAGATCCCTAGGAGTATGTGGAGATGACTCAAATTCTCGAGAAGTAAGTTAAATCGATCATTATCGCACCATATCGGCAACTTTGTTCACTTTCTGATATCAAGTAATTGTTTTCTTTGTCTGGCAGGGTTTGGAAAAATTCACCTCAAAAGCTCCAGGACTGCTGAAGAAACTGGAATTTAAAACACCCGAAAGTAAGTACTACTAGCATGTTCCGCGCATGTACTAGTGATTCAAGTGCTAGTTTCATCAATACCATTTAGCATGCTTGCTTATCAGTTTGATTGACCTCTATTTCTTGTAAAGTGGTTGTGGCAGGAAGACGGGAATACTTACTGTGGATACTACGTTTGTGAGTCCATCCGCCACACGACCTGTGAGTGGGGCTACACTAAAAAACAATATGAAGTGCATAAGCAATAATATTCAGAGTTTTACTTTGTTACCATCTTTTGTGTTGAGTTTCATTCATTCATATATATGTATTGACCCCCTTCTTCAAATTAGATGTTTCGAATGCCGGATGAACTCCTAGCACCAGATCGCACGCGAGGAATTCAAGAGGAATTGGCGGCATTCTTTCTTGACCACGTGATCGATAAAGACGGAGAATACCATGCGGACCTTGTGTTCATATATAATTAGGGGATTATATTGTAAGAGATCTTATATTGTATATATGTAGCCAGTAGCGTCGGATAGATATACGAAAACTTGTTGTTCGACCAATCTCTTGGAGAAGGAGAGGTCGATATCACTTCTCTCTGTATGCATATATTCGTGACGATATTCTGTTTCCTTCATTTTTGCTTACTAGCTAGCGTGTCGAGTGCTCTCTATACGTATAGTACATAGCGTCGACCAAGCACGGAGATAAGAGATGACACTTCTCTCTATTAATTGATTTGCTACCTAACACAATATATGAAACACCTTAATTAACCATACAAAACCCCCAAATCCCCCCCCCCTTCAGAAAAAAACAAAAAACCTAGTCCCTGAACAACTGACGCGTGGATGCCTATTGGTCCCGGTTGGTGCCACCAACCGGGACCAAAGGGCCTCCTGCCTGGGCTTGCAGCACCGGCCACGTGGAGGCCCATCTCTCCCGGTTCGTGTAAGAACCGGGACTAAAGGCCTAGGGCATTAGTAACGACCCTTTAGTCCCGGTTGAGGAACCGGGACAAATGGCCCTTTTTCTACTAGTGTGTGGATCAATGTTAAAACTAGAATTTATGTGTCCCATGCAATCTAATGATCTGATCCAGGTACAATATGCTGCTATAGCATCAAATCGGCATGGATTAATAGCCGTGACAGGCACAAAACTATGTGGCGGGCTATATAAAGGGCGCGCCATTGCTACCTGAAATTCCTGTGGCGGACAGGGACAACCGCCCGCCACTGCTTATGCGCTACCACTGGCGGCCAGACGCCCACTACTGATGGCATATTAGAAGTGGAGGAAGGTCTCTAGTGGGCGTCCCTCAGAGCCTTGTCAGCCACTACTAGGATTTTTCCGACACCACTACTAGCTAGGCATTCCTCAGTAGTGAATAGTCTACACCACATGAAGACGCGTGTAGCTATTGGTGATACAAGCCATCTCCTAGGACACCGTCTCCTAACCCTAGTCGTCGCCGCCACAACCACAACAACTGGCTTGGTCCCCCTCATCTTCCCCGTCCGAATTCTTAGATTTTTGCTTCTCCGACGACATCGATGAGGTGGTGGCGACAATGGCTTGTTGGATCCGGCACCGGCAAAGGGCCAATGAGAGTTTATGTCCCCAAATCGGTTGGTTCCTTTCAGATCTTGGCAGTTCGTGTGTTTTTTAGAGAGAGCTTTTGGTTGGTGTTTGGTGTGGCGACTTCGACGTCATCTTCTGTGTTGTTCTGTGACTTGGCCCGGATTTTTCAACCATCTGAACCGGTGGTGATCAATTCCAAGCCTGTTCTCCTTGGGGTGATGCCCTACCCGATGTTGCTTCAGCGATTTTTAGATCTCGTCTCAAGGTGCAAGTGTCTATTGTGGTCTTCAAAGCTTTGTATGGCGAGGGCGTTCACCGGTGTTGCTTCTCTATGTTGTTGGTTTATGCATTTTTTTCAATCTTCGGTTGGCGATGTATAATCGAGTAAGAAGACTAGTAGCTTTTTAATGTAATTTTATTTTTTTACTGATCATTCTACGTCCAGTTGTCTATCCATTGTACTAGCCTTTGTTTTTTCGATGTCAATCATATCTAAAATGCCCATTGGGTGTCTTTATTAAAAAAATTAAATATTTTTGAGATACAAAAAAATATTGACATCACTGTGACAGTGGGCCAAATCGAAAGCCCAACTAATGTTAAGTACTATTCAGTGTTAAATTTGTCATTTTTTGTTTCAAATCTATGTTTTGAATTTTGATTTGAAATTTTGTGACAGCTTACATTAATGTTGTGTGAATATGACAACCTACGTTGATGCAACATTAGTTCGGTGCACCAGTAGCATCACAAGCACCGGTGCACTAGTAGCACCACAAGCACCGGTGCACCTGATATTCAAATATTCTCCCTGGGTGTACTGCACCCTCCATTGTTTTATATATTTCTACTGATGTACAGAAGAATGCAAAAAGCAATTCTAAACAATGAATTGCTAGATCGAGTAACACTTGACCTGTACAGTTTGACGACGATTTGTTGTGCCATTTAGGATAAAACATAGGAACCCTCACCTTGGACATTGACAGAGAATGTATCCATATCTGCTATATACCTAAATAGGAGCTCCCATCATCTCAAAAAAGAAAAAAAAGAAGGACCACCCCATATGGTTTCGCCGTTTCTTTCGGTTTTCTTTTGTTTTCCTATGTCCTATTTCCTTTTTTCTTTTTTGCTTTCTATTTCTTTTTCAAAAACAATTGAAGTTTAATTTTGTTTTTATAAAATATGTTTTCCACAAATGTTGAGAATTCATAAAAGTTTGGCGTTATTTTCAAATTCAACAATATTCGGGGGTTTTAAAAAATTGTTCATGATATAGATAAAGATTCAGAAATTTGAAAAAATGTTTTTGTTTTTATTTTATTAAAAACAACCTTTGTGTTTTCATATTTTGTTCATGATTTCGAAAAATATTTGGAAATTTCTAAAAAATGTTGTGTTTTTAAAAACTGTTCATAATGTTAAAATATGTTATTGTTTTCATTTTTCACAAACTCAAAAATTGTTCACGGATTTCAAAAATTGTTAGTGCTTTCAAAAATTTGTTCCAAATTTCATAGAAAATCGCGTTACCAAATTTTGTTATCAAAATTCAAAGACGTTCATGTTTTTCAGAAAATGTTTGGGATTTTCAAAAATTGTTTCTGTCGAAAAATGTTCAATTGTTTTTCAAATTTCAAAATGTGTTCGAGTTTTTTTAGAAAATTGTCAGATTTTCAAACATGACTCCCTTTTTAAAAATTTGTTCACAATTTCAAAGAAATGTTAAAAAGAAAAAAAACTGTCCGGATTTTGTGTTGTAGTAGTTCTTAACCTTGCCCTCTCCTAATTGTTCACCAATTCTTGTTCGCTCTATTGTGGGTCAGTGTGGTTCCATCGTTGCCGACAACCTCCATGGGTCAGGTTGTTCCACCTGGATCACTCCTTGATGATTCATTTCACTTTCCTTTTATTTATTTTTGATTCACGGCGCCTAGTGTTCAGTTTCTCCCCCCTCCATTATTTATGTATGCCCTGGATTGTTGCCGGGCATAGTACGTGGTTGTTTGACATGGTTGTAATATTCTACAGTCGTGTGTCATGTGTGTGATGTTGATCTACCCATGCTCCATTACAAGAGCTCTTTTACGCAATAGGTTTTTTCCCCGCTTTATATTATAAAGCACGAACATCGATCACAAGGTAACTGCCTAGGCGAACGGCACACCAAGCCTAAAGGAAAAAGAAGAAGACCAAACTGCCAACAACGACTGCTCGACAAACATGAATGGTCCGTCAGCGCTGCGCCCTCCATCTACGTCCCACCACTTGCCATGGCACCGGACCTCCGCGTACCAAACATCACCTCCAAAAAGGAATGCGATGCCAACGACACTGCTATCCAGACAAGTCGTAAGGTTTCCTCCGGCACACAGAAGAGGAGAGGGGGATGGGTAGCACCGGCGCCCTTCAGGAAGGAATGGCGGCACCCACCGGCGTCACCATGTCGGAGTCGGAAGAACCGGCAGGGATTTCTCCCGCACCCCATGCCCCGGCACCCACTAGAACGGAGCCAAACCACCGTCTTGCCACCCGCCAGCATGCGCCACCATGGTCTTGGACCCATCACGCCGTCTTGCTGCGAACACCACCACGAGGACAAGAGAACAAAGGCGAGATGCGCCTAGATGGTACAAACAGAAGCATCGGAGCCGAACGGGAGGGAACCGCCTCTACTGCCATCGCGCCGGAGGCCTCCTCCTCCCGCACCGACGCGGATTACCGACTGGACGCCGCAGCCAACACAAACCAGGCGACCCGGGTCCGGCCGGGCCCATAGCGGGACCGCAAAGCCTTAGCCACGGCGTTATTGCACGCCGGTAGCCGAAGCCGCCGCCCGCCACCAGCCGGACACATCGCCACCGTCTCCCAAGAGCCCCGCAGACACCACGCCGGTCGCCGGCTCGCCCCAGCCCAGATGGGGCCCGAAGGGCCCGGATCTGGGCTGGGCGGGCGCCGCCGCGCTACCCCGTCGTCAACGACGCCACCGCCTAGAGCTCGCCCCAGCACACGCCAGGAGATCCACCGCCGCGCAGGACCGCCGCCGCCTGAGTGCACCACCCGGAATCGCCCCGTCCTGCGCCGGAGGACCCCTGGGAGGGGAATGGCCGAGGGGCCGCCGCCGCGCAGGACCGCCGCCGCCTGAGTGCACCGCCCGGAATCGCCCCGTCCTGCGTCGGAGGACCCCTGGGAGGGGAATGGTCGAGGGGCCGCCGCCGCCAGCGTCGGCCGGGCCAGGCCTGCGACGTGCACCGACGACGGCGGCAGGGAGGAGGAGGAGAGGGGAGAGCTCGCTGGGAGGGGTGGGGGAGGCGCGACTGGTCGCCCACGGGGACGACGCGGTCGCGGGCGTTTCCTCTCGTGACTTGGTCCTTCGGTACTGGGCCTTACAAGAGCTTTTTTACAATACCCTTTACTCCACAGGGAGAGGAAGGAGTACCGGTTAAATCTGACCCTTCGTTCAAAAGGGTACTTTAAACTTTTTGTCTTGCTGATGTAAGTGTAATTATTATTTTTCTTAATCTATATTCTGATTCCTCCCGAAGTCTCGCTCAAGCACTCGTTGCGGCCTCCATGATCTAGCAACCATGCACGGCCGGCCATGGCTGCCTCCTTCCGCAGGCCGCGCTGCATGCATCTACCGCCACGAACACGCCTAGATGAAACCTTAATTGCAACCTTGGTCACCGGCGAGGCCTGTCGGATGTCCGTATACTTATTTTTTTACTCTCCACCAAATCATACAGTACTTATCTTAGATCTAGTTGAGCAAGTAGTTGCATGTTTAAAAGCAATTACTTCATTTATTAATGTTCACCGCATTGCTTTTCTTTAGGGTTGTGCATATCTCATTCATAACTGTAGAGGATGCCAACGACTACTGATGCATCGTGTGAGGGTAGTCAGCGTAAATGGATATCTATCCTATCACGTAATTAGTGGCAAATTACATATCATCCTCTCACGTACCCAGAATTTGCGGGGAAGTAAATAACAACCTCCTATGTAGTACAATATTTTGTCAGTCTCGATTACCAATTTACCCCTGAAATCAGGTACTCCCGAACTTTTGGTTGTGGTACCCACGGGTATCTATATTGGAGTACCAAACACTCGTATCCGTATGATTTAAGTAAATGGATGGCTCATATTTATTTGTGGGTACTGTAACATAGATGAATCATTTCAGGGCACATTGCAGAAATGCAACTCTATAATCATTACAAATTGCATAAACGGCCACATCTTAAAGTCAAACCCTTGGTAACTGGTAATAATTGTAGTTCCACCACCTTATTGATCTTTGTATGCTGTGTCATCCAGAAATTACTTGAATCAGAAAGTCAAACTGTTTTTCTGTCGTTAACACAAGTACACCATGGTAATGAGTTTTTGGAGCTATCTTCAATCGAAAGTAATCGCTAGACATAGATGTTGGGTATGTTCATATATGGTTATGGATCACAAAATTTACCCCCTCATATCGGAATATAATGTTGGGGCATCTTAGAAAGGGGAAGTCCTGTCCGTTTACTTAGCTGGAATACACTTATGATTATAACCCATGTGGATCATTGAATAATGAAGGTTTTCAAGGAGCATGAAACCGAGAATCTTTTGGAGGTGCTGGATGCTCGTTAACACTAGGTCAGGGTATTCTACTAGCTTAATAAACAGCTGTGAACTATCAATTCAATGAAGGCATTTCCTGCAGCATCGTTCCATGCAATGGCGACTGTCAGGCAACAGTCTACAGATTCCATTTAGTAGAACAGATGGATTGGCAATTTGTGCGTTGCCTTTTTTTTTCCGACTTGCTTCTGTCAAAATGGCAGGAGGCTGCGAGAGCGTTGTATCTGTGTGGATTAACACACACAGATCGGGTTTTGGCGCACCGGGTGTATATTATCCGCTGCACTGTATTGTAAGCCCATAGGCCGGGAGATCGTTGTTGTCGTTTTTACCCCCTGAAAATCATGTACATCTCAGGGAAGAACAGATTTGTAATCACAGGTGTCTCTGATGGTCTTAACATTAACCTTGAACCCGGCTATTTGCTGTCCTGCTCATGTCGTATTAGCAATGTACTTCTGACTCGTTCTTACTCATACTTGCTATCATCACAAAATTCCCAGTTTCCAAGAAATTGCCATTTAATTTTGTGTGCTGATCCTTTCAATTGCCATTCAGCCCCCCCCCCCCCCCCCCCCCCCCCCCCCCAAAATTTGCTAGCGATAGACAGGGCATGAAATTTTTGTGCTTTTGAAAAGTCTTCTTCCATGTGGTAAAATGGGCTAGTGTGGAGATGACCTTAAAATTGGAAACTTGAAGCTAGCCCTTGTTCTGGGACTTTTTTTTTTTTCCAATTTTAGGAGCATAGTTCACGTAAATAAAGCAAATCATAACATGTGCTACCATGCAATTCCAAGAAACCAAAATTACTTGAACCATCCAAGAATACCAAGGAAGCATTACATTAATTTTGGTGAATCAAAATACAGCATATTAATTAAACACCACATGAGATGCAAAACATCAGTACTACAACATACTGTAGAAAACATTAATCAACCATAGCAAATCAAAGCAGTGCAACGGTAGTGAAGCACATTAGATCAAGGCAGTACACCGGCCGTGAAAGTCATAAATTTCTGCATTCATTGAATGGTTGTTGTGGTGAACTATATCTAGTTAAAGGTGGTGCCCTTTTCACTTTCTTAAAAGGAGGAGCAGCTAGAAGGAAATATAGCTGATTCAGTAACCAAGAGAAACCTCACCAGGAATTTAAGTATTCGATGCGAAATGGGGCAACCACTGCAAAGTAGTAGTAGGCTAGTAGCACACATCTCTAGTCTAAGTTTGGGATGCATCATGGAAGACAACAGCACACTCAGCTCATCTGCCACTGCTTTGATCTATGTTGAGTCAAGGTAGTGTGCCTCGCATGTAGCTGCTTTATTGTTGTGCTCAGGACACTTGTCAAGCTCGTGTAACGGCAAACATTGTGTAACATAGACCATATGTTATCGTGCTGCTTTATTGTCGTGCTTAGGACACTTGTCAAGCTTGTGTAATGGCAAACAGTGTGTCACATAGACCATATGTTACACGATGCAGGAAATACAAGGTAGTACCACCACGCAGGAAGAAGTATTGAAAATAAAGTTTCAGGCCCTGCCCCCCAAACAAGCCCAATTGGAGTTCACTGTAATTGGTTGCCCCATAGCAAATCAGTACGTCGGTCTTGAGGTACATTAATATCTGCAACCATTGCATGGTTGTTTGCATTGAACTAGATAGACTAAAGACCATGCCATTTATCTTTCTTAAAAGAAGCATAGTTTGAGGAAAAGATAGTTGCTTCAATAATCCATAGAAAACTCTACATGAACTTTCGCAAAGACGAAGAGACTAATAATAACCGAAACTACTCTATGGCCGATTTTGAGATGACACCTGATCTAACGGCTGTGTGGCACTTGCTCCTACTCATGCACGGTTGGATCCATAGCATCGTCCAAATATCGGCCCAACATTGTCGTCGGTATAGCATCTCTCCAATTTATGCAATGCATGTACCATGCATGCCAACAATTCATACAATTCTTTGGTAATGGATGTGAAACTGGGCAACCGTGTATAGTGGTACGTCATATTTCAGGTGTAAGTTAGGGAGACATCGAGGAATACAGTAGTATTAAAATGTGTTTTGTCATTGACTGTATCTCTCTATAGACTTAATTTAGTGCCAAGGCAATGCTATATGGCCGACAGCCGTACTTCAACTCGGCCACAATTCCCGCCGCCACCCACGTCGATGCTACGGTCACCTGGCTGATGTTTATCACCACGTTCCAATATATTCGTCGAGGTAAAAATGTCATGCGACTCACAAAACATTGTATATGTGAATTAGCCCACACATATCCAGTTTTAGCTCAAACGGGTCTATAGTATCCTCTCCACTCTAATGTAAGCCCATGTCTGCGAGATCATTGTTGTCGTTTCTACTGCTGAAAATTCGTGTGCATCTTAGGGAAGAATAAATTTGTAATCATCTTGTCCTACAGTTGTCTTTGCTGGTCTTTAACTATTAACCTAGAACTCGGCTATCTGATGTTCTGCTCATGTTCGTGCTAGCAGTGTAATTTTAGTTGTGGTTATATTCATACTTGCTAACATCATCACACAAAGTTCCCTTAGAAGTCACCATTTAGGTGGTTGAGTAGGTTAGGTGGACAGTGGTATCCCCAACCCATTAGGATTCAAATCCTGGTGCTCGCATTATTTCTGGATTTATTTCAGGATTTCCGGCGATACGCTTTCAGTGGGAGGAGACGTTCCCGTCGACGACGAGGCGCCTACGGTGACTTCGTAAATCTCAAGATGATATGCGGCTCAGTCTCTCGGAGGTGTTCATAGGGGTAGGGTGTGCGTGTGTGCGTTCATAGGGATCAGTGTATGCGCGTGTATATAAGCGCTTGTGTCTATACTGATGCTCAAAAGAAGTCACCATTTAGTTGTGTTATTACTCGTCCTTACGAAATTTATGCAACCAAGTTCTTAGGAACACTTACATACGAATTATGTGCTGATCCTTTCAATTTCCGTTCAATTTATTAGCGACAGGCGGGGCACCAAGTGCCAGGTTCACTTTTTTTATAGGGCGCTACTCTGCGCCGGTCGACCGGCCGAGTCACTCCGCCGGTCCACCCGCGTCCGTTGGATGCGTCCAGCCGTATACATTGTATCTGGTCCATAGAGTCAATGCAAAACTGAGCCCGCCGAATGCATGTAAAACTGAACCCGTTGAATGCATGCAAAAACTGAACCTGTGTCTTTCGCCTGCATGGAATGGACTGTCAATGACATGCGTCATAGCTTTGCTCGTTGACTCACGACACCCAGCTTCCATGAATGCCCTGTCCATTGTCGCAGTTCGTCGTGGCTGCCTTGCATCGCCGTGGAAACTTGCCGCCGTCGCTTCTCGAGCACTCCGTCATCCGGCAAATGCTTTGCCGGCGACATGCGCCGATGCTTTGCTCGTCGACTCGCGATGCCCCAGCTCCCGTGAATGCCTTGTCCACCGTCGCAGCTCGCCGTCGCCGCCATGCATCATGTCGTAACTCGCCGTCGTTGCCTCATGCAAAAAACTCGTAACATGGCCTATGCTGGTCCAAGCAAATCGTCTTGCTGTACGCAGCTTGCCGTGTCGCCAGTCCCAACAGATCATCTCTCCGATCCTAGCAAATAATCACCAGAAATTCTCAGCGGCAAAAAATCACGCTGGTCACAGCAAAAATATCGCCAGTCGTCCCAGCAAAAATGACCGTCCACCAACAAAATCGATTACCGTCATCCGGACGCAGCAAAAATTCTCACCGGTCACTGGTCACAATAAAAATTTTCTGACGGTTCTAACAAAAATGATCGGCCGTTCCAGCGGTGAAGCAAAAATTCTCGCCGGTCCAAGAGAGACAACTCGTCATTTGTAGTAAAATAAATTCGCCAGCGTCGGTCGTAGCAAAAAATCATGCTGGACCCAGCAAACGATTTGCCGGTTGTAGCAAAAAAAAGTTTGTTGTCACCGGCAGTATCAAAAGTGCACACGGGTCCCAGCATAAACAACTCGCTGGTTGTAGCAAAAATGCACCGCCCTTACAGGTTGCAGCAAAAATTCACACCGGTCCCAATAAAATGACTCGCCTGTTGTAGCAAAAATGTCCCGGTCTCATAGATCGTAGCAAAAATTCACACTAGTCCCAGCGAAATGACTCACCAATTGTAGCTCGATGTCGTGCCAGATGCAACACGAAACACCGGTAGTAGCAAAAAGAACGTCGCCTCCGCCGCCATTGTTGGTGTCCTTGTGAACGGTTGTAGCAAATGTCAACACCGGTAGTAGCAAAACACAAGACCGCTTGCATCAAAAATGGCTGCCGCCGTCCTTGTGAACGGTTGTAGCAATCATCAACATGATAATAGCAAAAAACGACAGCGGTTGAAGCAAAAAGCCGCTGCCACCGTCATGGGTCTCAGTTCATCATCAATGGTTGTCGCAATCGTCAATGCCGGTCGTAGCAAAAACACCGACGGTTGCAGCAAAGAACTCGGTCGGTTCCAGCAAAAAGTTATGTTTGTTGGTTGCATCATTTTTTTTGACTGCATGGTTCATCTATGCAACAACACGGCCATGGTTCTTCCAGCAAATACCAATCAGCCGGTTCCAGCAAATTCTCGTCGTCGGTCAGGGAGGTGGTCGGACGTTCACTGCTGGCGATGCGGTGCGAGGTAGCAGATGAACAAGAGGAGAGAGAGGAGAGATGAAGGAGGAAGGAAAATCTACAATGAATCGATGGTTATCAAGGAAAGAAAGCAAGCAATGCGGTACGTGGGTGGGTCCTAGACGTGGCCTGATAGATTCTCAGGGGAAAAAGACGTGGCTTGATTGATCTGATTGATTCTCAGCAAAAAAAAAAGTGACCTGACAAGCGTGTGCATAGTGAGGGGTTAGTTGGGCGCCGCACGATTTGGATCGATCCCGTGGATAGCATGAGTCCGGTGCAGCGTTCGGCCGGCACACCGGCTGTAAACACTTTCCTTTTTTATATGCCAGGTGCACTTTTGGTGACGAAGCAGGATGCAACTCCTGATCCGAAAAGAGAGGGGCCCCATGTCGCTCACTCCCCAGGGAGACACGGGCAGCGGCGGCGCATCTCGAGCCTAACCCCTCCTTCCTGCCCTCTCCCTTGCCGCCGGTGGCGGACCCTGTTCCTCCTCTCGGTGGAGGCTCGTTCATGGAGGGCTGCACGGGAAGGCGGCGGCTCACAGCGGCGGGCTGTGCAGCGCTACTCGAGGTGAGGCAAGGGAGGCGTCAATGCTCGGTGTGTGGCTGCGCACGCAATGGCTCTCGGGCCCAGATCGGGCAGTTAGAGGGCAAGGAGGAGCAGATCGGGTCCAGATGCATACGACTTTGTGAAGGAAATATGCCCTAGAGGCAATAATAAAGTTATTATTTATATTTCCTTATATCATGATAAATGTTTATTATTCATGCTGGAATTGTATTAACCGGAAACTTAGTACATGTGTGAATACATAGACAAACAGAATGTCCCTAGTATGCCTCTACTTGACTAGCTCGGTAATCAAAGATGGTTAAGTTTCCTAGCCATGGACATGTGTTGTCATTTGATGAACGGGATCACATCATTAAAGAATGATGTAATGGACTTATACATGTTCCAATGACTATGAAATTATGTAACTCCCAAATACCGGAGGAACACTACTTAGTGTGCTATCAAATGTCACAACGTAACTGGATGATTATAAAGATGCTCTACAGGTGTCTCCTATGGTGTTTGTTGAGTTGGCATAGATCAAGATTAGGATTTGTCACTCCGTGTATCAGAGAGGTATCTCTGGGCCCTCTCGGTAATGCACATCACTATAAGCCTTGCAAGCAATGTGACTAATGAGTTAGTTACGAGATGATGCATTATGGAATGAATAAAGAGACTTGCTGGTAACGAGATTGAACTAGGTATTGAGATACCGATGATCGAATCTCGGGCAAGTAACATACCGATGACAAAGGGAACAAAGTATGTTGTTATGCGGTTTGACCGATAAAGATCTACGTAAAATATGTAGGAACCACTATGAGCATCTAGGTTCCGCTATTGGTTATTGACCGGAGATGAGTCTCGGTCATGTCTACTTAGTTCTCGAACCCGTAGGGTCTGCACGCTTAACGTTCGATGACGATCAATATTATGAGTTTATGTGTTTTGATGTACCGAAGGTGGTTCGGAGTCCCGGATGTGATCACGGACATGACGAGGAGTCTCGAAATGGTCGAGACATAAATATTGATAGATTGGACGGCTATATTCGGACACCGGAAATTTTCCGGGTGGTTTCAGATAAAACCGGAGTGCCGGAGGGTTATCAGACCCCCCCCCCTCCCCTCCCCCCCGGGAACTAATGGGCCTTAGTGGAGAGAGAGGGGCGGCCAAGGCAGGCCGCGCGCCCCCTCCCCCTTGAGTCCGAATTGGACTAGGAGGGGGGAGGCACCCCCCTTTTCCTTCCCCTCTCCCACTCCTTCCTCCCCCTCCTAGTAGGACTAGGAAAGGATGAATCCTACTCCTACTAGGAGGAGGATTCCTCCCCTCCTTGGGCGCCCCAAGGGCTGGCCGGCCTCCCCCTTGCTCCTTTATATACGGGGGCATGGGGCACCCTAAAAAACACAAGTTGATTGTTTAGCCGTGTGCGGTGCCCCCCTCCATATATTTCCACCTCGGTCATATCATTGCAGTGCTTAGGCGAAGCCCTGCGCCGGTAGCTTCATCATCACCGTCATCACACCGTCGTGCTGATGAAACTCTCCCTTGACACTCAGCTGGATCTAGAGTTCGCGGGACGTCACCGAGTTGAACGCGTGCAGATCGCGGAGATTCTGTACCTTCGGTGCTAGGATCAGTCGGATCGTGAAGACGTACGACTACATCAACCGCATTGTCATAACGCTTCCGCTTACGGTCTACGAGGGTACGTGGACAACACTCTTCCCCTCTCGTTGCTATGCATCACCTAGATGGATCTTGCATGTGCGTAGGGATTTTTTTGAAATTACTGTGTTACCCAACAGTGGCATCCAAGCCAGCTTTATGCGTAGATGTTATATGCATGAGCAGAACATAAAGGAGTTGTGGGCGTGGGTATATACATATTGCTTGCCGTCACTAGTTGATTCTTGATTCAGCGTTATTGTTGGATGAAGCAGCTCACACCGACATTATGCATACGCTTACGCGAGACTGGTTCTACCGACGTGCTTCACACACAGGTGGACAGTGGGTGTCTGTTTCTCCACCTTTAGTTGAATCGGATTCAATGAACAGGGTTCCTTCTGAAAATCAAAAAGCAATCACTATACCACGTTGTGGTTTTTGATGTGTAGGTAAGAGCGGTTCTTGCTCAGCTCGTAGCAGTCATGTAAAACTTGCAACAACAAAGTTGAGGACGTCTAACTTGTTTTTGCTGGGCATGTTGTGATGTGATATGGTCAAGACGTGATGAGATATATAAATTGTTGTATGAGATGATCATGTTTTGTTAAAGTTATCGGGAACTGATAGTAGCCTGATGGTTGTCTCTTTATTGCATAGTATGCAAGTACCATATAATTGATTTACTTTATTGCTATGCGATAGCAATAGCTGCAAAAGCAATAGTTGGCGAGACGACCATGTGGCGACATGTTGATAGAGATCAAGATGATGGAGATCATGGTGTCATGCCGGTGACGATGCAGATCATGATGGTACTTTGGAGATGGAGATCAAAGGCACAAGACGATGATGGCCATATCATGTCACATATTTTGATTGCACGCGATGTTTATCTTTTATGCATCTTATTTTGCTCAGTATGATGGTAGCTTTATAAGATGACCCCTTACTAAAATTTCAAGATATAAGTGTTCTCCCTGAGTATGCACCGTTGCGATAGTTCTTCATGCCGAGAGACCACCTGCTGATCGGGTGTGATAAGCTCTACGTTCGCATACAATGGGTGCAAGCCAGTTTTGCACATGCAGAATACTCGGGTTAAACTTGACGAGCCTAGCATATGCAGATATGGCCTCGGAACACTGAGACTGAAAGGTCGAGCGTGAATCATATAGTAGATATGATCAACATAGTGATGTTCACCATTGAAAACTACTCCATCTCACGTGGTGATCGGACATGGTTTAGCTGATATGGATTACGTGATCACTTAGATGATTAGTGGGACGTCTATCTAAGTGGGAGTTCTTAAGTAATATGATTAATTGAACTTAAATTTATCATGAACTTAGTCCTGATAGTATTTTCATATCTATGTTGTAAATCAATTGCTCGCGTATAGCTTCCCCATTTTATTTATGATATGTTCCTAGAGAAAACTATGTTGAAAGATGATAGTAGCAATAATGCGGATTGGATCTGTGATCCGAGGATTATTCTCGTTGTTGCACACAAGAATTATGTTCTTGATGGACCGCTAGGTGACATAACTATTGAGGAGCAAATGCAGATGTTATGAACGTTTGACAAAGCTCGGTATGATGACTACTTAATAGTTTAGTGCACCATGCTTTACGGCTTAGAACCGGGACTTCAAAAATGTTTTTGAATGCCACAGAGCATATAAGATGTTCTAAGAGTTGAAATTTTTATTTCATACTCATGCCCGTGTCGAGATGTAGGAGACCTCTGACACTACTTTGCCTACAAGATGGAGGAGAATAGCTCAACCTGTGAGCATGTGCTCAGATTGTCTGGGTACTACAATTTCTTGAATCAAGTCGGAGTTAATCTTCCAGATAAGATATTAATTGACAAAGTTCTCTCGTAACTATCACCAAGTTACTAGAACTTAGTGACGAACTATAATATGCAAGGGATGACGAAAGTAATTCCCAAGCTCTTCGCGATGCTGAAATCGGTGAAGGTAGAAATCAAGAAATAGCATCAAGTGTTGATGGTTAACAAGACCACTAATTTCAAGAGAAGGGAAAAGGGAAAGAAAGAGTAACTTCAAAGAAGAATAGCAAGCAAGTTGCTGCTCCCATGAAGAAGCCCAATGCTAGACCCAAGCCTGGAACTGAGTGCTTCTACTACAAAGGAAATGGTCATTGGAAGTGGAACTACCCTAGATACTTGGCGGATAAGAAGGATGTCAAAGTGAACAAAAGTATATTTGATATACATGTTATTGATGTGTACTTTACTAGTGTTTATAGCAACCCCATAGTATTTCATACTGGTTCAGTTGCTAAGAGTAGTAACTCGAAACGGGAGTTGCAAAATAAACAGAGACTAGTTAAGGGTGATGATGTGAGTTGTAAGTGATTCCAAGGTTGATAAGATCACCATCGCACACTCCCTTTACCTTCGGGATTAGTGTTGAACCTAAAATAAATGTTATTATTTGGTATTTGTGTTGAGCATAAATATGATAGGATCATTTTTATTGCAATACGTTATTCATTTAAGTCAAAGAATAATTGTTGTTCTATTTACATGAATAAAACCTTCTATGATCATACACTCAATATAAATGGTTTATTGAATCTCGATCGTAGTGATACACATATTCATAATATTGAAGCCAAAAGATGCAAAGTTAATAATGATAGTGCAACTTATATGTGGCATTGACGCCGTTTAGGTCATATTGGTGTAAAGCGCATGAAGAAACTCCATAATAATGGACTTTTGGAATCACTTGATTATGAATCACTTGATGCTTGCGAACCATGCCTCATGGGCAAGATGACCAAGACTCCATTCTGCGGAACAATGGAGCGAGCAACAGACTCGTTCAAAATAATACATACTGATGTGTGCGGTCCAATGAGTGTTGAGGCTCGCGGCGGGTATCGTTATTTTCTAACCTTCACAGATGATTTGAGCAAATATGGGTATATCTACTTGATGAAACATAAGTCTGAAACATTTGAAAAGTTCAAAGAATTTTAGAGTGAAGTGAAAAATCATTGTAACAAGAAAATAAAGTTTATATGATCTGATCGCGGAAACAAATATTTGAGTTACGAGTTTGGTCTTCATTTGAAACAATGCGAAATAGTTTCGCAACTCACGCCACGTGGAACACCATAGCGTAATGGTGTGTCTGAACGTCATAGCCCTATTTTATTAGATATGGTGCAATCTATGATGTCTCTTACTGAATTACCACTATCGTTTTGGGGTTATGCATTAGAGATAGTTGTATTCACGTTAAATAGGGCACCGTCTAAAAATCCGTTGAGACGAGACCGTATGAACTGTGGTTTAGCAGGAAACCTAAGTTGTCGTTTCTTAAAGTTTGGGGTTGCGATGCTTATGTGAAAAAGTTTCAACCTGATAAGCTCAAACCCAAATCGGAGAAGTGCGTCTTCATAGGATACCCAAAAAAACTGTTGGGTACACCTTCTATCACAGATTTGAAGGTAAGATCTTTGTTGCTAAGAGTGGATCCTTTCTAGAGGAGTTTCTCTTGAAAAAAGTGAGTGCGAGGAAAGTAGAACATGATGAGGTAATTGTACCTTCTCCCGAATTGGAATGTAGTTTATCACAAATATCAATGCTAGTGATTCCTAGGCCAGTTAGTGAGGAAGCTAATGATAATGATCATGAAACTTCAGATCAAGTTACTACCTGATACGTCTCCAACGTATCTATAATTTTTTATTGTTCCATGCTATTATATTATCAACCTTGGATGTTTTATATGCATTGATATGCTATTTTATATGATTTTTGGGACTAACCTATTAACCCAGAGCCCAGTGCCAGTTTCTGTTTTTTCCTTGTTTTAGAGTATCGCAGAAAAGGAAAATCAAACGGAGTCCAATTGACCTGAAACTTCATGGAACTTATTTTTGGAATGAAAGCAACCCGGGAGACTTCGAGTCCACGTAAGGGAAGCTTCGAGGAGGCCACGAGGTAGGGGGCGCGCCCACCCTCCTGGGTGCGTCCTCCACCCTCGTGGGCCCCTCGTGGCCCCCCTGACGTACTTCTTCCTCCTATATATCTCCATATACCATAAAACGATCGGGGAGCACAATAGATCGGGAGTTCCGCCGCCAGAAGCCTCCGTAGCCACCGAAAGCCAATCTAGACCCGTTTCGGCACCCTGCCGGAGGGGGCAATCCCTCTCCGGTGGCCATATTCATCATCCCGGCGCTCTCCATGATGAGGAGGGAGTAGTTCTCCCTCGGGGCTGAGGGTATGTACCAGTAGCTATGTGTTTGATCTCTCTCTCTCTCTCTCTCTCTCTCTCTCGTGTTCTTGAGGTGATATGATCTTGATGTATCGCGAGCTTTGCTATTATATTTGGATCCTATGATGTGTTCTCCCCCCTCTACTCTCTTGTAATGGATTGAGTTTCCCCTTTGAAGTTATCTTATCGGATTGAGTCTTTAAAGATTTGAGAACACTTGGTGTATGTCTTGCCGTGTGTATCTGTGGTGACAATGGGATACCACGTGATTCACTTGATGTATGTTTTGGTGATCAACTTGCGGGTTCCGCCCATGAACCTATGCATAGGGGTTGGCACATGTTTTCATCGTGATTCTCCGGTAGAAACTTTGGGGCACTCTTTGAGGTCCTATGTGTTGGTCCAATAGATGAATCTGAGATTGTGTGATGCATATAGTATAATCATGCCCACGGATACTTGAGGTGACATTGGAGTATTTAGATGACATTAGGGTTTTGGTTGATTTGTGTCTTAAGGTGTTATTCTAGTACGAACTCTAGGGCTGTTTGTGACACTTATAGGAATAGCCCAACGGATTGATTGGAAAGAATAACTTTGAGGTGGTTTCATACCCTACTATAATATCTTCGTTTGCTCTCCGCTATTAGTGACTTTGGAGTGACTCTTTGTTGCATGTTGAGGGATAGATATGTGATCCAATTATGTTATTATTGTTGAGAGGATTTGCACTAGTAAAAGTATGAACCCTAGGCCTTGTTTCAACACATTGCAATACCGTTTACGCTCACTTTTATCATTAGTTACCTTGTTGTTTTTATAATTTCATATTACAAAAACCTTTATCTACCATCCATATACCACTTGTATCACCATCTCTTCGCCGAACTAGTGCACCTATACAATTTACCATTGTATTGGGTGTGTTGGGGACACAAGAGACTCTTCGTTATTTGGTTGCAGGATTGCTTGAGAGAGACCATCTTCATCCTACGCCTCCTATGGATTGATAAACCTTAGGCCATCCACTTGAGGGAAATTTTCTACTGTCCTACAAACCTCTGCACTTGGAGGCCCAACAACGTCTACAAGAAGAAGGTTGTGTAGTAGACATCAAGCTCTTTTCTGGTGTCTTTGCCGAGGAGGTGAGTGCTTGAAGGTATATCTTTAGATCTTGCAATCGAGTCTTTTAGTTTCTTGTTTTATCACTAGTTTAGTTTATAAAAGAAAACTATAAAAAATGGAATTAAGTTTACCTCATACGCTTCATCTTTTTAATATCTTTCGTGAGTATGATGGAAAGGAAAATTGTGCCAAAGTATTAGAAGAAGAATGCATTAAAATGTTTGGCACTAAATCTTTTAATGATGAGCATGATTGCAATGTTGTTAGTATGAACTCCTTGAATATCCATAGTACTAATGATGATTGCACTAGTTATGATGAAAATGTCTCCTATAAACATGTCAATTTTTGTGGAGTGCATTGGGTTTGTAAGTACACACAAAATAGGGAAGATAGATATTGCAAGAGGCATAAGTACTTAGAAACTAAATTGTTGCAAGAAAGGCTAGATGATTGTGCTGAAAATTTAATTTTTCTTTACCATACTTGTGGACTTTGCAATGAAAGTGGTCATTTAGCTATCCGATGCAAATTGTTTCATGATCTAATCATGGCCAAAAAATGTGATGAGTTGATTTCCCTTGCACATTATAATGAACTTAGCTTGCTTATGGGTTGAGAAGAAATGAAACGTATAACTAAGCATCTTCCAGAATTTTCCCGTTATAAACTTCTTGGTTTTGATCTAGAGGAAATTTATATGTATTGTGCGGTGAATTGCATTGAAAATCCTTATATTGCCAATTACATTAAGAAAATATAGCAAATAGAAGATGAAGAGAACAAAAATGAAATGGAAGAGACTTCCCAATACCCTCCTATTATTTCTTATGATGAATCAGGTAACGAGGAGGAGCCTCCTATTCAACCAATCTCATTAATAAGGAGCTCCAAAAAGAGGATTGAACCCACACATGGTGTGGTGAAGAAGAAGAAAAGAAAAAGTAAGAGAGATAAAAAGATATATCTCCCAAATAATGCTGCTCCTATTACTATTGTGCCTCATGAAAATATAATTGTGGAAGATAATGATGCTTCTTATGATCTTGAAAATTGTTTTGGCACTTGCTTGGAAGAATATGATAACTGCTATAATATTGGTGCTATCCATACTATTAATTATGAGAGTGATTATGCTTATGATATGAAAAGGCCCAAGCTTGGGGATGCTACGTTTGATGAAGATGATGTTTTTGAGAATATATTTGCTGCAATTAATGTTTGTCCCAAGCTTGGGGATGCTACGCTTAGTGAAGATGATATTTTTAGTCTCCCAAGTTTTAATATGCAAATTTATAATGATGATAGCATGCCTCCTACTTATGATAATTATTGTGATGATGCATATGCTATAAAAAGTAGTGATGATTATATTTATAAAACTTGTCATGATTATGATTACCCTTTTTCTGAACATTACTCTTTTAATGTGGAAACAATTTATAGTATTCAAGTCTCTTATGATACTCCCACTATTCCGAATGAGAAGAATTTTGCTTATGTGCAGAGTAATAAAAATTCTATGCTTGTATATCATGAAAAGAATGCTTTAGGTGATGGTTATATTGTTGAATTCATTCATGATGCTACTGAAAATTATTATGAGGGAGGAACATATGCTTGTAGGAATTGCAATAATATCAAGTTTCTTCTCTATGTGCTTAAAGTTTTGAACTTATGCTTGTTTTGCCCTCCTATGCTAGTTGATTATTGTTCCCACAAGTTGTTTGCTCACAAAATCCCTATGCATAGGAAGTGGGTTAGACTTAAATGTGCTAGTCATATTCTTCAAGATGCTCTCTTTATGTTACAATTCTTATCTTTTATGTGAGCACAGTTGAAATCATCATGCCTAGCTAGGGGCGTTAAACGATAGCGCTTGTTGGGAGGCAACCCAATTTTATTTTTGTTCCTTGATTTTAGCTCCTGTTTAGTAATAAATAATTTATCTAGCCTGTGTTTAGATGTGGTTTTATTTGTTTAATTAGTGTTTGTGCCAAGTAGAACCGTTGGGAAAACTTGGGGAAAGTCTTTGCGATCATGTCGTAAAAAACAGAAACTTTAGCGCTCACAAAATTTGCTGCCATTTTTATTTGGAGAGTGATATTTAGTTAAATCTTTTTGAAGATGATTAATGGATAAATTCCTCACGTCCAGAAATTGATTTGAGAATTTTATGAGTTACAGAAGTATACATTTGATCCAGATTACTACAGACTGGTCTGTTTTTGACAGATTCTGTTTTCTATGTGTTCTTTGCTTAGTTTGACGAATCTATGAGTAGTATCAGAGGGTATGAACCATAGCTAAGTTGGAATACAGTAGATATTACACCAATATGAATTTAGAATGATTTCACAACAGTACCTCAGTGGTGATTTATTTTCTTATACTAACAGAGCTTACGAGATTTTCTACTTTAAGTTTTGTGTTGTGAAGTTTTCAAGTTTTGGGTAAAGATTCGATGGACTATGGAATAAGGAGTGGCAGGAGGCTAAGCTTGGGGATTCCCATGGCACCCCAAGGTAATATTTAAGGACAACCAAGAGCCTAAGCTTGGGGATGCCCCGGAGGGCATCCCCTGTTTCGTCTTTGTTCATTGGTAACTTTACTTGGAGCTATATTTTTATTCGCCACATGATATGTGTTTTGCTTGGAGCGTCAATTTATTTTATTTAGTTTTGCTTGCTGTTTGAATAAAGTACCAAGATCTTAAATTCTTAAATGTTAGAGAGTCTTCACATAGTTGCATAATTATTCGACTATTCATTGATCTTCACTTATATCATTCGGAGTAGTTTGACGCTTGCTCTAGTGCTTTACTTATATCTTTTAGAACATGGTGGTAGTTCTATTTTGAAGAAATAGATGAACTCTCATGCTTCACTTGTATTATTTTGAGAGTCCTAAACAGCATAGTAATTTGCTTTGGTTATGAATTTAGTCCTAATATGATGGGCATCCAAGAGGGATATAATAAAAACTTTCATATAGAGTGCATTGAATACTATGAGAAGTTTGATACTTGATGATTGTTTTGAGATATGACGATGGTAATGTTAGATTCATGCTAGTGAGTAGTTGTGAATTTGAGAAATACTTGTGTTAAAGTTTGTGGTTCCCGTAGCATGCACGTATGGTGAACCGTTATGTCATGAAGTCGGAGCATGATTTATTTATGATTGTCCTCCTTATGAATGGCGGTCGGGGACGAGCGATGGTCTTTTCCTACCAATCTATCCCCCTAGGAGCATGCGCGTAGTACTTTGTTTTGATAGCTGAGGGACTCCTGGATTAGGGGGTGTCCGGATAGCCGGACTATAACCTTTGGCCGGACTCTTGGACTATGAAGATACAAGATTGAAGACTTCGTCCCGTGTATGGATGGGACTTTCCTTGGCGTGGAAGGCAAGCTTGGCAATACGGATATGTAGATCTCCTCCCATTGTAACTGACTCAGTGTAACCCTAGCCCTCTCCGGTGTCTATATAAACCGGAGGGTTTTAGTCCATAGGACAAACATACAATCATACCATAGGCTAGCTTCTAGGGTTTAGCCTCTCTGATCTCGTGGTAGATCTACTCTTTTACTACCCATATCATCAATAGTAATCAAGCAGGAGTAGGGTTTTACCTCCATCGAGAGGGCCCGAACCTAGGTAAAAACATTGTGACCCTTGTCTCCTGTTACCATCCGCCTAGACGCACAGTTCGGGACCCCCTACCCAAGATCCGCCGGTTTTGACACCGACATTGGTGCTTTCATTGAGAGTTCCTCTGTGTCATCACCTTTAGGCCCAATGGCTCCACCGATCATCAACAACGATGCGGTCCAGGGTGAGACCTTTCTCCTCGGATAGATCTTCGTGTTCGGCGGCTTTACACTGTGGGCTAATTCGCTTGGCCATATGGAGCAGATTGAAAGCTACGCCGCTGGCCATCAGGCCAGATTTGGAAGTTTGAACTAGATGGCCGACATCCGCGGAGACTTGATCTTCGACTGATTCGAGCCACAGCCGGGCGCGCCGCACTGTCACGATGGGTATACCTAGCTCTGCCGCCGAACACTACCCTAGAGGCCGCGCCCGCATCAGCTCCGGCCCTTAGCTCGGAGCCAACTGCGCCGATCAAGGACGGGTAGCTAGACACCGCCTCGGGGGCTGCAGTCTCAATGGCAATCGAGCCGAACACCAGCCTCATCCTCCGTGGAGCCCGTGACTCCAAGGTGCCGGACTCTTTTCCGGACTCCGAACCTTCCGCGCCCCTGCCAATCGAATCCGATTGGGCGACGGTCATGGAATTCACCGCCGCGGATATCTTTCAGCACTCGCCCTTCGGCGACATTCTGAATTCACTAAGGTCTCTCTCTCTTTGTTAGGAGAGCCCTGGCCGGACTATGGCCAACAGGATTGGGATGCGGACGACAAAGAAATTCGACGCCCACCCACCACCCACTTCGTAGCCACTGTTGATGATTTAACCGACATGCTTGACTTCAACTCCGAAGACATCGATGGTATGGACGATGATGTAGGAGACGAACATGAACCAGCGCCTATAGGGCACTGGAAACCCACCTCATCATATGACATATATATGGTGGATACACCCATAGAAGGCAATGGCAACGGAACAACGGGGGATGACCCCTCCAAGAAGCAACCCAAGCACCAGCGTCAGTGGCGCCGCTCTAAGTCCCGCCAAAGCAAAAACGGTGATGCCGGCACGGGAGATATTAACACCCCGGACAGTACCGAAAACAATTCCCTCCAGCAAGATTCAGCGCAGGAGGATGGAGAAGCCAGCCCCCCTGAGAGAGCGGCAGAGAGAGAAGAAGAGGATGATAATTACATGCCTCCCTCCGAAGACGAGGCAAGCCTCGGCAACGATGAATTTGTCGTGCCTCAGGATCCCATCGAACAAGAGCACTTTAAGCGCAGGCTTATGGCCATGGCGAGTAGCCTTAAGAAAAAATAGCAACATCTTAGAGTTGATCAAGACTTGCTAGCCGACAGATGGACGGAAGTCCTTGCGGCCGAGGAATACGAACTCGAATGCCCCTCCAAGAGCTACCCAAAGCGCAAGTTGCTACCCCGTTTAGAGGAGGCAGCACTTAAGCCTACATCACCAGCGCATGATGCGGCTGACCGGCCACCTCACGGCCGCGACAGAGAGTCCTCCCGGCCCTCCACTCAAGCCGCACCCCGGCGTCGCTCAAAAAATACCAAGGCACGGGGAAATGCGCTAGACCTGCGAGATATGTTGGAAGACAGGGCAAGGCAAACAAGATCGATCTACGGATCGCGCGGGCGCCCCACGACACGAGACGATAACCGTCGCGCCGGATACAGTAAATCCGGCCGGGCCGAACACAGCAGACAAAGCTCATTTGAGCTATGTCGTGATATAGCCCAGTACAGAGGCGCCACACACCCTGTATGCTTCACAGATGAAGTAATGGATCATCAAATCCCAGAGGGTTTCAAACCCGTAAACATTGAATCATATGATGGCACAACAGACCCTGCGGTATGGATCGAGGACTATCTCCTTCATATCCACATGGGCCGTGGCGATGATCTACACGCCATCAAATACCTCCCACTCAAGCTTAAAGGACAAGCTCGGCATTGGATTAACAGCCTGCCAGCAGAATCAATTGGTTGTTGGGAGGACCTGGAAACTGCATTCCTCGACAATTTCCAGGGCACTTATGTGCGACCACCAGACGCCAATGACCTGAGCCACATAATTCAGCAGCCAGAAGAATCTGCCAGACAATTCTGGACACGGTTCCTAACCAAGAAAAATCAAATCGTCGACTGTCCGGACGCAGAGGCCCTAGCAGCCTTCAAGCATAACATCCGTGATGAGTGGCTTGCCCGGCACCTTGGACAGGAAAAGCCAAAATCTATGGCAGCCCTCACGACACTCATGACCCGCTTTTGCACGGGAGAAGACAGCTGGGTGGCTCGTAGCAATAACATGACCAAGAGCCCTGGTAATTCGGATACAAAGGACAGCAATGGCAGGTCGCGTCGCAACAAGCACAAGCGCCGCATTAACAGCGACAGCGCTGAAGATACGGCAGTTAATACCGGATTCAGAGGCTCTAAGCCCGGTCAGTGGAAAAGGCCATTTAAGAGGAACACTCTGGGCCCATCCAGTTTGGACCGTATACTCGATCGCTCGTGCCAGATACATGGCACCCCCAATAAACTAGCCAATCACACCAACAGGGATTGTTGGGTGTTCAAGTAGGCCGGCAAGTTAAATGCCGAAAACAGAGACAAGGGGCTGCACAGCGACGAGGACGAAGAGCCCCGTCCACCAAACAATAGTGGACAGAAGGGCTTCCCCCCACAAGTGCGGACGGTGAACATGATATACGCAACCCACATCCCCAAAAGGGAGCGGAAGCGTGCACTCAGGGACGTATACGCGTTGGAGCCAGTCGCTCCAAAGTTCAACCCATGGTCCTCCTACCCGATCACTTTTGATCGAAGGGACCACCCCACTAGCATCCGCCATGGCGGATTCGCTGCATTAGTTTTAGACCCAATCATTGACGGATTTCACCTCACTAGAGTCCTTATGGAAGGCGGCAGCAGTCTGAACCTGCTTTATCAGGATAAAGTGCGGAAAATGGGCATAGATCCCTCAACGATTAAACCCACAAAAACAACCTTTAAAGGCGTCATACCAGGTGTAGAGGCCAACTGTACAGGCTCAATTACACTTGAAGTGGTCTTCGGATCCCCGGATAATTTCCGAAGTGAGGAGTTAATCTTCGACATAGTCCCGTTCCACAGTGGCTATCACACACTGCTCGGACGAACCGCATTTGCAAAGTTCAATGCGGTGCCGCACTACGCATATCTCAAGCTCAAGATGCCAGGCCCTCGAGGATTCATTACGGTTAATGGAAACGCCGAACGCTCTCTCGGAACAAAGGAGCACACGGCGACCCTCGCAGCGGAAGTACAAAGCAGCCTCTCAAGGCAATTTTCCAGTCCGGCTATTAAACGTCCGGACACCGTCAAGCGCGCTCGGAGTAACCTACAACAAGACCACCTAGCACATTCCGAGCAAGTGTAGCAATACGGCCCCAACCCCAGCCCTCGCGAAACTGCGAAATCAGTACTACGCGTACATAACTATGCTCTGAAAATACCATGGGCACGGGGGGAGGGGCACGACCACGTCACGCCCAAAAATGCGGCTCAACCACACTAGGGGCTCTCGATTTTGTCGTTATTTCCTACTTTTAGGACTCCACTCTTCGGAAGGCCTGTCCGGCAGTACAACCGCCGAACACACGATGCAACAACCAAGGAGGCAGAAAGCTACGTCGAATTCCAGGTGGTCTCTATAACGAGAAAAATACCTGTCTTACATACCGTCTCACAGCTCGCCCCTGGAGGGGAACATGTCAAATAGTCCCATCTCTTTCTTATCGCACTATTTGTATCGTTCTGCTTTCACAGCAGCCTTTTAAAATAAACAATGCTTAGCTTCAGCTTATTACTGCATTCTCTATTCATTTCTTTTTCAATACATATGTTCAATTATGACATTTAGCACCCGTACACTTTGGTACGGTCCATACGCCAGGGGCTCAAGCACCCCATAATATGGCGTGAGAAGTTCGAACACTTTCACAAAGTGCGGCCCTGCGAACTTATAGCATTATATGCATCAGCTCCGAATCATGTCTTTGGTCAATAGTTGGGTTTGCCCGGCTCCCATGTTTTGGTACCTTACGTTCCGCTATATTGGCTAAGGTAGCGCTGGGAGAACTACTGCGATTGTGCCCCGGTTGAGCTGGGCTAAGCACCTTAGTAGAGAAAGCTAAAACTCACTGTCATGATAGGGCGAGAGCTGGTCACTGTTTGGGAGGTTTCGAGTCCCTAAAGACTTATGCTGCTTAGAGCGAGGAGTCGGCTTTGTCCGGCCTAGGCGTGTATAGCGCCCCGAACTCGGTCTTCCGAACACTAGGGGCTTCCCTGAAATTTAAAATTATAGAATTCTCTGGCTAAGTGAGAGTGATAACGCATTATAGTCCGATTGCCTTGTTCGTTGTGCTGAGCACCTCCCTCGAAGGACACAAGAATGGGAAAAAGAGTGCTCAGGTTTATCCCGAACACCCCAGCACTCGTGGCATGGGGGCAAAAGCCGACGAGTCACCATCTCTCAGACTCGATAAACGGCCGCATAGAAGGTAATATTTTAAATTAAAACAAGCGTTGCATAGCGCATATGAACAAGTTTTCAGTGCACAGGATAAAACGAACAAGTTCACTCAAATATTACATCTTTGGAACATTCGTCTGCCACAAGGCGGGCACCCTTCAGGACGCCCTCATAATACATCTCGGGGTGGCGATGCCCCTTGCCCTGCGGTGGCCTGTCCTTCACAAGCTTCTCCGCATCCATCTTGCCCTAGTGCACTTTAGCACGGGCAAGCGCCCTACGGGCACCTTCGATGCAGACGGAGCGCTTGACGACTTCAAGCCACGGACAGGCATCCACCAACCGCCTCACTAGCCCAAAGTAGCTCCCAGGCAGGGCCTCTCCAGGTCACAGCCGAACTATAAGGCCCTTCATGGCCTGTTCGGCCACCTTATGGAGCTCGACCAGTTGCTTCAGCTGGTCGCTCAAGGGCACCGAGTGTCCGGCCTCAGCATACTGAGACCAGAACACCTTCTCCGTCGAGCTGCCCTCCTCGGCCCGGTAGAAAGCGGCGGCATCTGACACGCTACGGGGCAAATCTGCGAATGCTCCTGGAGAGCTCCGGATTCGGGTAAGTAACAAGTAATTCACTTTCGCGTGCTTGCTTTGCATAAAGAATGCCTTACCGCCGCTATCTTCTTCATCGCCTCAACTTCCTGGAGGGCTTTCTGGGCTTCGGCCTTGGCAGACTTGGCGCTTTCAAGGGCCGCCGCGAGCTCGGACTCTCGCCTCTTTGAGTTAATCTCCAAACTCTCATGTTTTTTCATGAGAGCCTAGAGCTCTTGCTGCACCTCGCCAACCCGCGCCTCATGTTTCTCCCGCTCGGTGCGCTCCGTGGCCGCCTTCTTTTCGTCCTCGGAAAGCGCTTGCTTAAGGGTCGCCACCTCAGTCGTGGCCCCTAGGACACCAATAGCGATCCTGTCATTTTTTGCAACTGCATCTTTTTAAATATACTCCACAAGGTATTACTTACCTTCTTTTTCCTCGAGCTCCTTTTTAGCAAGGCCGAGCTCTTGCTCGGACCGCTCGAGGCTCTGCTTCAGCGGATCCACCTCTGCAGTCAGTGCGGCGGAGGCCAGAAGTGAAGCCTGCATACGCATATTGACTTAATTATGTTAGACTCCTGCGAATGTTGTTAGATCCTCTATTCGGCTTTTCTTTCTGAACGCCAAACAGAGCATCAGGGGCTACTGTCTATGCGGTAATATTTTCACATATTTTTCACATACCTCAAAGCCTGTTAGCAGGCTGGCATAGGCTTCAGTCAGCCCGCTTTTGGCGGACTGAACCTTCTGGATCACCGCACTCATAATAGTGCGGTGCTCCTCGTCGATGGAGGCGCCATTAAGCACCTCCAGCAAATTATCCGGTGCCTCCGGTTGGACGGAGGTCACCGGCGTCGTAGGCTTGCCCTTCTTACTAGGGGGCTGCCTGCCGGACTCTGGAACCATTGAAGATTCCGGCGCGGTGTCCGGCCCAGGGCCGGACTTGGAGCCCTTGGCGGTTCTTTCCCCTTTGCGCCTGGAGTCCGGGAGGTCGCCTTGGGGCGCCTCCAGGACCACCTCCTCCTGGCTTGGAACCATTTGGGACAACACCTCGGCGTCGTCCGTAGGGCGGGGGGAGGTAGCGGTCGGAAGTGAAAAACTATTCACATCCGACGAATCCAGGGAGCCGCTCGACGACACGTCGAGCCGGGCTTTGGGCGAACTGGATAATTATATTCGGCGTCAGGAGAAGCTGTGCAATAAAGGAACGCCATGAGTCACTCAGGTATCCGGATACTTACGATTTTGCCAGGGGCTTGGCACTGAGCGGCCACTCCTCTTCGCCGTCGTCGGCGTTGGTGGAGTAGTCCATAGGGAGGGTCCTCCCTTTCTTGGACCCTCCGGCCTCCCTAGTTGGGGCGGCCTTCCTTTTCTTTTCTCCCCCTGCTGGGGAAGAAACCTCTGTTTCCTCCTCCTCGTCTTCGTGGGAGGAGTGCACCTCGGAGTCATCGGACGATGAGTTTCCGACTCCACTGGGCGCCAGGAACTCTTCCGGGTTCCCGTGGCCTTCTTCTTGGCCTTCTTCTCCGGCACCACGTAAGGTGCTGGAACCAGCAGCTCCGCCACGCGGGCGTCCGCTAGGTCTTCGGGCAAAGGAGTCGGACAGTTGATCTGTTCGGCCGTCCTTCTCCAGTCCGGTCAAAGGCATGGGGGCTTAGATCCCGCATAGAGTCAAACTATGAAAGACAAATATCCTATAAGAGGTAAAAACAGCTTACCGCGTTGGCTTGATGCTACGCGCTGAATCCGCGATCCTCGGTAGTGGATGCGGGAGCCTCGGCGCCCTTGAATAGCACCTTCCAGGCATCTTCGTACGTTGTGTCGAAGAGCCTGCTCAGAGTTCGGTGTTGGGCCGGGTTGAACTCCCACAAGCCGAACTCCCGTTGTTGGCACGGGAGGATCCGGCGGATGAGCATGACCTGGACTACGTTAACAAGTTTGAGCTTCTTGCTCACCAGGTTTTGGACGCCTGTTTGGAGTTCGGTCAGCTCTCCTTTTTTACCCCACGGTAGGGCCTTCTCTTTCCAGGAGGTGTGCCGCGTAGGGATTCCGGATCGGAACTCGGGAGCTGCAACCCATTCAGGGTCACGCGGCTCGGTGATGTAGAACCACCCCGATTGCCACCCCTTTATGGTCTCCATGAAGGAGCCCTCGAGCCATAGGACGTTGGGCATCTTGCCCACCATGGCGCCTCTGCACTCCGCCTGGCGGCCGCCCACAACCTTCGTCTTGACATTGAAGGTCTTCAACCGCAGGCCGAAGTGGGGCTGGATGCAGAGGAAGGCCTCGCACACGACGATGAACGCCGAGATGTTGAGGATAAAGTTCGGGGCCAGATCGTGGAAGTCCAGGCCGTAGTAGAACATGAGTCCCTGGACAAATGGTTGGAGAGGGAAGCCTAGTCCGCGGAGGAAATGGGTGAGGAACACCACCCTCTCATGGGGCCTGGGGGTGGGGATGAGCTGCCCCTTGTCTGGGAGCCGGCGCGCGATGTCGTCAGACAAGTATCCGGCTTTCCTCAGCTTCTTGATGTGTCCCTCCGTACCGGAGGAGACCATCCACTTGCCTCCCGCTCCGGACATGGCTAGAGAAGGTTGAGGTGAGGAATGCGGACTTGGGCGTTGGAGCTTGAGTGCGCGAAAATGGATGAGAAAGGAGGAAGAAGGCGTGGATGGAAAGGCGGATCCTTATCCCCTTATATGGGCGGACGAAACTATGCGTCCCCACTAGCCTGGTAAAACTCGCTTATCTCCCAAGCGTCGTAATCAATGGCGCGGTTGGGTTACCCACGCCCGTATTGATGAGAATCCCGGGATAAGGGGACACGATCTCTGCTTCGACAAGACGTGCCAAGGAAACTGCCTCACAAAACGCGCTGAGGTGGGATAGTAAAAATAGTTCAAATGAAGGCTTGGCTGTGGCGTGATCACATGCTACAGAATATGTCAGGAGATTAGATTTGTGTAAATATTATTCTCTCTACGACAGTATATGGAACTTATTTTGCAGAGCCGGACACTATCCTTGTGTTCAAAACCTTGTATGAAGTATTCGGAGGAGGAACCCGCCTTGCAATGCCAAAGACAATCTGCGCGCCGGACTCGTCGTCATTGAAGCCTGGTTCAGGGGCTACTGAGGAAGTCCTGGATTAGGGGGTGTCCGGATAGCCGTACTATAACCTTTGGCCGGACTGTTGGACTAGGAAGATACAAGATTGAAGACTTCGTCCCGTGTCCGGGCGGGACTTTCCTCGGCGTGGAAGGCAAGCATGGCAATACGGATACATAGATCTCCTCCCATTGTAACCGACTCTGTGTAACCCTAGCCCTCTCCGCTGTCTATATAAACCGGAGGGTTTTAGTCCATAGGACGAACATACAATCATACCATAGGCTAGCTTCTAGGGTTTAGCCTCTCCGATCTGGTGGTAGATCTACTCTTGTACTATCCATATCATCAATATTAATCAAGCAGGAGTAGGGTTTTACCTCCATCGCGAGGGCCCGAACCTGGGTAAAAACATTGTGTCCCTTGTCTCCTGTTACCATCCGCCTAGACGCACAGTTCGAGACCCCCTATCCGAGATCCGCCGGTTTTGACACCGACAATAACTAATAGATTTTTTCAATAAGTATGTGAGTTCTTTATGACTAATGTTGAGTCCATGGATTATACACACTCTCACCCTTCCACCATTGCTAGCCTCTCTAATACCGCGCAACTTTCGTCGATACCATAAACCCACCATATACCTTCCTCAAAACAGCCACCATACCTACCTATCATGGCATTTCCATAGCCATTCCGAGATATATTGCCATGCAACTTTCCACTAATCCATTTATTTTAGTGCCTCCTTAGTCCTTTCTCTCCTCGATCCCATATGAAAAAAGACATCAGCATCCATATGTACGGCACACATACACACACAAGCTATGATCTAGATTGCGTGACCAAGAACGAACACACGACTTCGTGATGGTGAATCCATGATGAAGTACATTCACCATCATGAAGTCGTGTGTTCCAAATATTTGTGAATAATCCTATAGTATCTCCTTTGCCTCTATATTATGTACCACACATATATAAACATAAGTACATGCATTTATATAATCGGTGAACACTTCCTTTTAAAGTGTGAATGTCTATGTCAACTATGGGTAGAAGGCCAACAATTTTTTTATCCAGTTGGTTTCAATTTGTCCAATCATTGCGTCAATACCAATTCTGGACTGCTATATATTTCAGGATTAAAATGACATGGCACTAAGAAATCCGCGCCTCTAACCAACTAATTATATCATTACAAACACGTTGAAAAATCTTATCAACTCATTTTCCACTACAATGAAAATATTACCATGTACTATGTATGTAAAGATTGACGAAAAATAACATCTAGGAGCATCAACATTGTCCTACAATGGAAAAAAATGTACACATATTCATATTTTTAAAATGTACTCCAATAAGTCCACTCTTCTTTATTACGGGTCTTTTGTCTTGATGTTTGACATAAGTTCACAATAAGTTGTGGTGTTCTCTTATTTCCAATTTCTTAAGTTGCTCTTTCGTCAAATTCCAGTTTATTGGGTGTATCTTCAACTAATAGGTATTTCTTACTCACTTGCATATATTGCATTCTTTAGCAATTTCTTTTCGTCTCATTTCATTGCAAGGATACCAAATGTCAAGCATGATAATTTACGTTTGTTCTTGATGACTTTTATACAATAGTATTATTTACTAAAGTATCTTCATGATTAAGGAAACAAAGAAGGAATATCATTGTATTTAAAGAATACACTACTAGGGAAAACCCTAGCAGTAGCGCGGGTATTTTGCCTATCAGTAGCGCGGGAGGACGCGCTACTGATAAGGCGCTACAGCTATTCCTTAGCAGTAGTGCGTGCTACGCGCGCTGCTCCTAAGACATATAGCAGCAGCGTTTGTTCACTCCAGCACTACAACTAATATAGCTAGTTGTAGCGTGTTTACTCTCCATCACTACTAGTATTCTTTTTCTCATTATTTTAATTTTTAGTGTATTTATACGCCGTTATACAAATTTTGGTACAATACCAATTATGAGGTTGTTATATCAATATGTCCATAATAGTGTGTCAAGTGAAGGTGGATTAGGTTTAAGTGGAGGGAACATGTGGTGCATGTCAAAAATATACTACTAATCCAAACTTGATCTAGTTTGGATTAGTAATACTTTCGTTGTGCACCACATGTTGCCTCCACTTGAATCTAATCTGCCAACACAAGCTATTTAATCATCATCATAGTGATTACCACCAACAGTAGCTATTTAATCATCATAGTCATAGTCTAGCACACATCATCATCTTTAAACTCATTCTAGCAAGCTAATCACCACCAACACTAGCTGCGGTAGCTATCTAATCACCACCAACACTAACTAATAATAATCATCATAGTCATTACCACCAGCACTAGCTATTTAATCATCATAACTCATTTCTAGCTAGCTAATCACTCCTACTGCTCTCTCTCAGCTAAAATAACATAAAACATGTGTAACACTCCTGCTTCATCAAGTTGGAGCATGGAGATGAACCTGTCTCTTAATCGTGGGCTGCGCTTCTGATTGCTACCCCCTAGTACTTCTCTGTGATCATTCACAATTTTGCTCCAGTCCTTCACTATTAAGCATTCCTCGCTATTAGAAATCCTGAATGCACTAAAGTGCATTGTAGGAAATCTTGGCCGTAAGCTAACAATTCTCATGCGACCTTTAGTCTCGATCCAATGAGGCACTGGTAGAAAAAGGGCCTGTTGTCCCGGTTCGTAAGGGCCTTTTGTCCCGGTTCCTGAACCGGGGCTAAAAGGGTCGGTACTAATGCCCTGTCCCTTTAGTCCCGGTTTAATCCAGAACCGGGACTGATGGGCCTTCACGTGGCCTGTGCGCGGAGCCCAGGCAGGAGACCCTTTGGTCCCGGTTGGTGGCACCAACCGGGACCAATAGGCATCCACGCGTCAGCATTTCTGTGGATGGGGTTTTTGTTTTTTTTGAAGGGGGGGGGGGGGTTTGGGGGTTTTGGGGGGTTAATTTAGGTGTTTCATATATTGTGTTAGCTAGCTATAATTAATAGAGAGAAGTGTCCTCTCTTATGTCCGTGCTTGGTCGACGCTACGTACTATACATACGTATAGAGAGGACTAGACACGCTAGCTAGCTAGTAAGCAAACGAAGGAAACAGAAAATCGTCATGAACATATATGCATACAGAGAGAAGTGATATCGACCACCTCTCCTTCTCCGAGAGATTGGTCGAACAACAAGTTCTCGTATATCTATCCGACACTACCGGCTACATATATACAATAATTATCTCTTACAAATATAATCATACGGACTCATGGTCCACATAGTATTCAACGTCTTCAGCGATCATGTGGTCAAGAAAGAATGCCGCCAATTCCTCTTGAATTGCTCGCATGCGAGCTGGTGCTAGGAGTTCATCCCGCTTCCGAAACATCTAATTTGAAGAAGGGGTTCAATATATATATATATATATATATATATATATATATATATATATATATATATATATATATATGAATGAATGAAATTCAACACAAATGATGGTAATAAAATAAAATTGTGAATATTGTTATTTACGTACTTCATATTGTTCGTCAGTGTAGCCCCGCTCACAGGTCGTGTGGCGGATTCGCAAACGTAGTATCCACAGGAATCATTCCCTTTTTCCTGCCACAACCACTTTACAAGAAATAGAGGTCAATCAAACTGATAAGCAAGAATGCCAAATTAATAGGAGATGCGTGGAACATGCTACTATAGTACTTACTTTTGGGTGTCTAAATTACAGCATCTTCGGGAGTCCTGGAGCTTTTTTGGAGAATTTTTTCCAAACCTTGGCAGACAAAGAAAACAATTACTTGATATATCAAGAAATGAACAAAGTTGCTGATATGGTGGATAATGATCGATTTAACTTACTTCTCGAGCATTGGAGTCATGTCCGCATAGTTCTGGGGATCTTTTCGTTTTGAGTCTAAGACAATTAATAGTCCCTTCTCAAGCTTAATCTCTAGGAGAATATATTGGTAACTGCACACATGCATAACTCATCAATTACATTACTATAACCTTGACTAATATAGATATAAGGGAAACCGAATACACACAAGACAGTAACACTCACTTGAAGTTGTAAGGAAAGCGTATTATATCTTTGTTTTCATTTATTACCAATGATCATAGCAAGTTGGCCTCGGTATCTGTGGCATGAAATTTAACCTGAGTTGCATCTATGAGATATGTGTTAATGAACCCAATATCACCGACTTGTCTTTTCTTCAATTCGGCGATCTTCAATCTGCATAATATAGTGAGGATGATTATAAATACATGCAATGAAAGAGCTGAGCTATATAGAGAGACTTAATGACAGAAGTAGTACTACTTATAGACAGTAGCAGGTGACCGTTGTTTTATCGAGGGCCAATTGATTGAAAAACTGAAAGAACTCCTCAAATGGAACAGGCAACAGTTCAATTCCAACGAGGTCATGCTCCTTTTTAACTTCCACATGCAAAGTACTCCTCCCCCCAGACTCTCTGCAGATTTTCAAGTACCAATCATGCAATCTTCGCATCATCGTTGATAGAGATCTTTCATATTTGACGAGAGCCTTCCCGTACTCGTATCTTTGTATCTGCACCTCCATGGGTTCATAATGTACAGGCAGGTAATCAGCAAGATTGCTATAACCGGGCACCATCCTCGGATCATTAGCGACGTTGTCGCTAGGCACCTTGAGCGGGGGGCATGATTGCTTCGCTTGTTCGCCGAGCTGGGCAATTTGTTTCCCAGCTCGTCATTCTTTCAGCCTTTGATCACTGACAGTACTTCCCGACCGCTCCACTTCGGTAAATTCCTTTCCAATAATGCGCTCATAGTTTTCTTTCGGCGAAGACTTGGTGGTTTTGTCAGGGCAGCCAGAGTGCGCTTCGCTTTCACCGAATCTACCTTCTCATCCGGTCGAGTACCCTGATCGTCACTCGCCGGAGGAGGAGGCGGTGGAGGAGGCGGAGTTCCCTGACTCGCCGGAGGAGGAGGCGGTTGAGGAGGCGGAGTGCCCTGACTTGCCTGAGGAGGAGGAGGAGGCGGAGGCGTCCAGTTCGGAAGGTTGATGAGCTCCTTCCGCCATAGGCATGGAGTCTTCAGAGGAGACCCTAGCCTAGTCTCCCCTTCACCGGTAGGGTGGTCAAGCTGGAGGTCCTCAAATCCCTCCGTATTTCATCCACCATCACCCTAGCATATCCTTCTGGAATCGGCCGGTAGTGAAAAGTTGCGCCGGGTTCAGTAGGATAAACAGAGCCAACAGCCGCCTTGACCTTCAAATTCATACATTGCGTCATAAGGTGGCAATTTTGAGACTCCGTGATAGCATCCACGGGATAGCTGGCAGGAGCCGTCAAGGCATGCTCCGGCTGAAGCAGCTCGGTGGAAGCCATGCTGCTTCTCCGCTGAGATGGCGGGGTAGCTTCGGGGGAAGCTTCGGAAGTACGTTTGCTGCGATTTGCTTCTCGTTCCTCTATCACTTGTACCCTTGCTTGCAGCGCCTGCATTTGGGTCTGCTGCAATTTTTTCCTCCTCTCCTGGGATTTGTAACCGCCTGCGTCCGGAAACCCAACCTTCCACGGAATGGAGCCTGGCGTGCCTCGTATCCGTCCACGGTGCTCAGGATTCCCGAGGGACATTGTGAGCTCGTCGTTCTCTCTATCTAGAAAGAACGTCCCTTGCTGCGCTGCTTCGATATACTACTGAAGCTTCCTGACTGGTATGTCCATTTGATCGTTCGTCCAAATGCACTTCCCTGTTACAGGGTCCAAGGTTCCGCCAGCCCCGAAGAACTAAGTCCGCCAACGGTCTGACCAGTTAATTGTCTCTGGTTCGATCCCTTTATCAACCAGATCATTCTCAGTCTTGGCCCACTTAGGCCGGGCTACAAGGTAGCCACCTGACCCCGTGCGATGGTGATGCTTCTTCTTCGCAGAATTTTTCTTGTTTGTCGCCGACATCTTCTTACTCTTTTCCAATGTCTTGTGGGCCACAAATGCGGGCCAGTGATCTCTGATCTTCTCATATCTGCCCTTGAATTCCGGTGTCTCTTTATTTTCGACAAACTTATTCAGCTCTTTCTTCCACCTCCCGAATAGTTCTGCCATCCTCTTAAGAGCAAGAGACTTGATTAATTGCTCTTTAACTGGCTTCTCTGGATCATCCTCTGGCGGTAGGGTGAAATTTGACTTCAGCTCAGTCCAAAGATCATTTTTCTGCATATCATTGACATAAGACACCTCAGGGTCTTCTATAGCCGGCTTTAACCATTGCTGGATGCTGATCGGGATCTTGTCCCTAACAAAAACCCCTCACTGAGCAACAAATGCGCTCTTTGTCCGGAGGGGTTCAATCGGTTGGCTGTCGGGCGCGATTGCTATGATCTCAAACTTTTCATCCGAGCTCAACTTTTTCTTCGGGCCTCGTCTCTATACCGAAGTTGTGCTCGATCCGGAGGGCTAGAAAAAAGAACAAAGACTTAATTAATATGTGTACATACCAAAACAATGAATGCATCAATGAGCTAGTCAGCAGAAGCTTAACTAATATATATACCTGGCCGGACTCGGTTCGGTCACCGGAGACGTCATCACGGTCTCCTTCTCGCACCGGCATTGGGTCACCGGAGCCGTCCTCACGGTCTCCTTCTTGCACCGGCATAAGGTCACCGGAGCCATCATAATCGTGGCCAGCTTCTTCCAGACCATCGGTGTCGTTGAGAAACAACGAGACGACGGCATCACTTCCTCGTGCGATTATGTCCCCCAACAACTCTTCTTGTACTTCGTCTCGGGCAGTGTCCATAGTTTCTACAAATAATGACAACATGGCAATTATTATTCAAACATGATAGATGGATATATTAGTGGCAAACGTAGAACTAATATTAATTAGTGGCCTCGACGCTGCTTCTCTAGGGTTTGGGCTGGCCTCGACAACGCTTCAAGGATAAAAAAGAAGAGGAAGAAGAAAAAAAGAGGAGAAGAAAGAATAGAAGAGTAAGAACTCCTCTATTCTTTCTTCTCCTCTTTTTTTCTTCGTCTTCCTCTTTTTTTTATCGGGAACGAGGGTCGTCGAGGGTCACCGAGCGGTAGAGGAAACCCTAAATAGCAAGTATCGTGGGTGTAAGATACATGTGGCCGTCGGTGTCGGACACTACATCCACGTCCCACAAGTGACGTGGGCGTCGAAGCCCGCGCCACTTGTGGGACGTGGATGTAGTGTCCGACACCGACGGTACATGTATCTCACACCGACGATACTTTCTATTTAGGGTTTCTCCTCTACCGCTCGGCGACCCTCCACGACCCTCGTTCCCGATAAAATAAAGAGGAAGAAGAAGAAAAAAAAAGAGGAGAAGAAAGAATAGAGGAGTTCTACTCCTCTATTCTTTCTTCTCCTCTTTTTTTCTTCTTCCTCTTCTTTTTTTATCCTCTTCTTCCTCTCATGTTCGACGACCCTCGACCCCTCGGTGACCCTAGACCCCCTCTCGACCCCCTCATGTCGAAGTTATCGGGTAGGGGGTATATCGACAATGACATACCCGATACATACATACATATCACATGCATCCATACATATTTGAACAAAATTAATATCTACTAATTAACAACCTAAATAAAAAAACTAATACATATAGGAAGAAGAAGAAAAAAGAAGAGAAGAAAGAATGGAGGAGAAGATCTCCTCTATTCTTTCTTCTCCTCTTTTTTTCTTCTTCCTCTTCTTTTTTTATTCTTTTCTTCCTCTCATGTTCGACGACCCCCTCTCGACCGTCGACCCCCTCTCGACCCTCATATATAAAACATTTTCTTCCTTCTATTCCTTCTTCCTAAATATATAAAACTTTTTTTAAAATGAAACTAACCTAAAATGTACTAAATCAGAGAACATATATAGATAAAAAATTTCTAATTAAAAATCTAACTTTTGCATATATGTATTTTTAAAACATCATTACAATTGAAAAAATACATACATGCATACAAAAAACATGTAAAAATACATACATACATATATGAACATACATCAAAAAATACGTATATCTAAAAAATACATACATACACATATATATGAAAATCTAAAAACATGTAAAAAATAACATGTATAATAAAAAAATGCACGGCGGCGACGGGGGCGGCAGACGTGCGGTGCTCACAGAGGCAGCACGACGACGGCGTAAGGGCAGGGGCGGCGCGCGTCGGGGCAGGGGACGGCGGCGCGCGGCGACGGTGTCGGCCGAGGGCGCGGGCGACGGCGTCGGGCGAGGGCGCGGGCGACGGCCGGCAAGGGCACGGGCGACGGCGACTCGGGGCGCGGGCGACGGCGACGGCTAGGGCGGCGGGCGGCGTTGGGGCAGCCTGGCGGCGTCGATGTGCTCGGCGTCGTCCGGGGGCACCTGCGAGGGAAATGTGAAATTTTCCTAAGTGTTGATTTATATAGCAAAGGCATTGGTCACGGTTCGTGGCACAAACCGTGACCAATGCCCCCCTTTAGTCCCGGTTGGTGCCACCAACCGAGACCAATGGCCTCTTTTCAGCAGCCAAAAGGGCGGGAAGCGGCGGCCTTTGGTCTCGGTTGGTGGCACCAACCAGAACTAAAGGGGGGCATTGGTCACAGTTTGTGCCACGAACCGTGACCAATGCCCCCCTTTAGTCCCGGTTGGTGCCACCAACCGAGACCAAAGGCCTTGTGCGGCTGCTGCGTCGAAAGTTTAGTCCCACCTCGCTAGTTGAGAGGGGTGCGCAGTGGTTTATAAGGCCCACTGCCGCACCACTCTCGAGCTCCTCTCCATTGCAGGCTTACGGGCCTAATTGTCACTGCTATGCCTGTGGGCCTACTGGGCCTCCTACGGGCCTGAATCCTGGCCCTTGGATGGGTTTCTAGTCGTATTCAGGTCATGGGGCCCAGTAGGTGGCATTTTTTTGTTTTTGTGTTGCTTTATTTATTTTCTTTTGTTTTTTGCTTTATTTGTTAATTCTTTATGCTTTTAGTTTTAGGAAAATTATAAACTTTTTGTTAATGCTATTAGTTTTCAAATTTGAAAACACATTTTTTGTTTTCTTTGTTGCTTTATTTATTTTATTTTGTTTCTACTTACAACAAAATACTTATTGTTGCTATTTTTTCCAGTTTTTTTGTTTTATTTTCTGCATTATTTATTTTCTTTTGTTTTTTGCTTTATTTTTTATTCTTTTTGCTTTTAGTTTTAGAAAAATTATAAACTTTCTGTTAGCGCCATTAGTTTTCAAATTTGAAAACACTTTTTTAGTTTTTTTTGTTTTCTTTGTTTCTTTATTTATTTTATTTTGTGATTAACTTTACTATAAAAATAGTTTTTTCCTGTTTTTTTATTTGTTTTTGCATTATTTATTTTCTTTTGTTTTTTGCTTTAATTTTTAATTCTGTTTGCTTTTAGGTTAGCAAAATTATAAACTTTCTGTTAGTGCCATTAGTTTTAGAAAAATTATAAACTTTTTGTTAGTGCCATTAGTTTTCAAATTTGAATAGTTAAAATTTGAATAGTTAAAATTTGAATTCTTTGATATTTGTGTGAATCACAAGTTTGTGATTAACTTACTAAAAAAATGAGAATAGAAGCGCTTATAGAGAAAATTCAACCTAAATTCATAGTAAATTTCTATGAATTTCAGAGAAATTCACTATGAATTTAGGTTAAACTTTTCTCTATTAGGGCATCTATTTTCACTTTGAGAGGAGCTCAACAAGGTGGAGAGGGAAGGGCTTATAAACCGGTGTGAGCCCCCTTCGGTTGGCGAGGTGGGACTAAACTCTGCCCGCAACGAGGACCAACCCTTTAGTCCCGGTTTATGGCACAAACCGGGACTAATGGTCATGGGCCAGGGGCGAGGAGCAAAATTATAAACTTTCTGTTAGTGCCATTAGTTTTAGAAAGTTGAAAGTTAAAAGTTGGCATGGGCCAGGGACTAATGGTCATGGTATTATGAGGGCCGAACCATAAGACATTAAAACATTTCAAATGAACTCTGAAAAAGTTGAAAGTTGGCATGGTATCATAATTTCACCCACATAGCATGTGCATGTAAAAAATGGACAATGGTAGCATGTTCGTGTGTTACAAAGTTGGCATGGTATCATCATAATAGTTGCGGGAGAAAGTCTTCACTTTTTCTTCGCTTGTGTCATTTGCTTATTGCCCCGTAACCATGGATAATCTTCATTGTTTATCAGGATGCTTGGGTCAGCCTTGACATTGAAGGGAGGAATTTCATGAAACTTTTCATAATCTTCAGACATGTCTGTCTTGCCGTCCACTCCCAGGATGTCCCTTTTTCCTGAAAAAACTATGTGGCGCTTTGGCTCATCGTATGATGTATTCGCTTCCTTATCTTTTCTTTTTCTCGGTTTGGTAGACATGTCCTTCACATAGATAACCTGTGCCACATCATTGGCTAGGACGAACGGTTCGTCAGTGTACCCAAGATTTTTCAGATCCACTGTTGTCATTCCGTACTGTGGGTCTACTTGTACCCCGCCGCCTGACAGATTGACCCATTTGCACTTATCTCTTATCCTTTGTAAGTCAATACAGTCAAAGATGGTCCCTTGGACAACAAGTCCAACTCATCACAAACAGTGTTGTCACCTCTGAGACGTGTTTCCAACCAACTGCTGGAAGTCCTGATGTGTTCACATGTAATCCAGTCGTCGCACTGCTCCGGGTGTTTGGAGCGCAGACTGTTCTTGTGTTCATCGACATACGGGGTCACCAAGGTAGAGTTCTATAGAACTGTGTAGTGTGCTTGAGACCAAGAATATTCGTCCCTGCATATTATTGAGTCTCTTCCAAGAGTGCCTTTTCCAGTCAATCTCCCCTCATACCGCAATTTAGGGAGACCTATCTTCTTAAGGCCAGGAATGAAGTCAACACAAAACCCGATAACATCCTCTGTTTGATGGCCCATGGAGATGCTTCCTTCTGGCCTAGCGCGGTTACGGACATATTTCTTCAGGACTCCCATGAACCTCTCAAAGGGGAACATATTGTGTAGAAATACGGGCCCCAGGATGACAATCTCGTCGACTAGATGAACTAGGACGTGCGTCATGATATTGAAGAAGGATGGTGGGAACACGAGCTCGAAACTGACAATACATTGCACCACATCACTCCTTAGCCTTGGTATGATTTCTGGATCGATCACCTTCTGAGAGATTGCATTGAGGAATGCACATAGCTTCACAATGGCTAATCGGACATTTTCCGGTAGAAGCCCCCTCAATGCAACCGGAAGCAGTTGCGTCATAATCACGTGGCAGTCATGAGACTTTAGGTTCTGAAACTTTTTCTCTGGCATATTTATTATTCCCTTTATATTCGACGAGAAGCCAGTCGTTACCTTCATACTGAGCAGGCATTCAAAGAAGATTTTTTTCTCTTCTTTCGTAAGAGCGTAGCTGGCAGGACCTTTATACTGCTTCGGAGGCATGCCGTCTTTTTCGTGCAAACGTTGTAGGTCCTCCCGTGCCTCAGGTGTATCTTTTGTCTTCCCATACATGCCCAAGAAGCCTAGCAGGTTCATGCAAAGGTTCTTCGTCACGTGCATCACGTTGATTGAAGAGCGGACCTCTTGGTCTTTCCAGTAGGGTAGGTCCCAAAATATAGATTTCTTCTTCCACATGGGTCCGTGTCCCTCAGCGTCATTTGGAACAGCTAGTCCACCGGGACCCTTTCCAAAGATTATGTAGTGTAAATCATTGACCATAGCAAGTACGTGATCACCGGTACGCATGGCGGGCTTCTTCCGGTGATCTGCCTCGCCTTTGAAATGCTTGCCTTTCTTTCGACATTGATGGTTGGTCGGAAGAACTCGACGATGGCCCAGGTACACATTCTTCCTGCCTTTGTCCAGGTACATACTTTCAGTTTCATCTAAACAGTGCGTGCATGCGTGGTATCCTTTGTTTGTCTGTCCTGAAAGGTTACTGAGAGCGGGCCAATCGTTGATGGTCACAAACAGCAACGCCTTAAGGTTAAATTCCTCCTATCTGTGCTCATCCCACGTACATACACCGTTTCCATTCCACAGCTGTAAAAGTTCTTCAACTAATGGCCTTAGGTACACATCAAATTCATTACCGGGTTGCTTAGGGCCTTGGATGAGAACTGACATCATAATGAACTTCCGCTTCATGCACATCCAAGGAGGAAGGTTATACATACATAGAGTCACGGGCCAGGTGCTGTGATTTCTGCTCTGCTCCCCGAAAGGATTAATGCCATCCGCGCGTAAAGCAAACCATACATTCCTTGGGTCCTTTGCAAACTCATCCCAGTACTTTCTCTCGATTTTTCTCCACTGCGACCCGTCAGCGGGTGCTCTCAACTTCCCATCTTTCTTTCGGTTCTCACTGTGCCATTGCATCAACTTGGCATGCTCTTCGTTTCTGAACAGATGTTTCAACCGTGGTATTATAGGAGCCTACCACATCACCTTCGCAGGAACGCTCTTCCTGGGGGCTCGCCGTCAACATCACCAGGGTCATCTTGTCTGATCTTATACCGCAATGCACCGCATACCGGGCATGCATTCAGATCCTTGTATGCACCGCGGTAGAGGATGCAGTCATTAGGGCATGCATGTATCTTCTCCACCTCCAATCCTAGAGGGCATACGACCTTCTTTGCTGCGTATGTACTGTCGGGCAATTTGTTATCCTTTGGAAGCTTCTTCTTCAATATTTTCAGTAGCTTCTCAAATCCTTTGTCAGCCACAGCATTCTCTGCCTTCCACTGCAGCAATTTCAGTACGGTACCGAGCTTTGTGTTGCCTTCTTCGCAATTGGGGTATAACCCTTTTTTGTGATCCTCTAACATGCGATCGAACTTCAGCTTCTCCTTTTCACTTTCGCATTGCGTCCTTGCATCGACAATGAACCGGCGGAGATCATCATCATTGGGCACATCGTCAAGTTCCTCTTGATCTTCAGCAGCTTCACCCGTTCCAGCATCATTGGACACATCGTCTGGTTCCTCTTGATCTTCACCAGCTCCCCCTGTTGCAGCATCACCATATTCAGGGGGCACATAGTTGTCATCATACTCTTCTTCTTCGCCGTCTTCCATCATAACCCCTATTTCTCCGTGCCTCGTCCAAACATTATAGTGTGGCATGAAACCCTTGTAAAGCAGGTGGGAGTGAAGGATTTTCCGGTTAGAGTAAGACCTCGATCCCACATTCAGTGCATGGACAACACATAAAACCATTCTGCTTGTTTGCCTCAGCCGCATCGAGAAACTCATGCATGCCCTTAATGTACTCGCAGGTGTGTCTGTCACCATACATCCATTGCCGGTTCATCTGCGTGCATTATATATAATTAAGTGTCCAAATTAATAGAAGTTCATCATCACATTAAAACCAAAGTGCATACATAGTTCTCATCTAACAACATATAGCTCTCCAGAGCATCTAATTAATTAAACCATACATTGAAACTATGTAAACCATTTCAATGCGAAAACAAATGCGATCATAATCACAACCAAGGTAACAATTGATCCAATGGCATAATGATACCAAGCCTCGGTATGAATGGCATATTTTCTAATCTTTCTAATCTTCAAGCGCATTGCATCCATCTTGATCTTGTGATCATCGACGACATCCGCAACATGCAACTCCAATATCATCTTCTCCTCCTCAATTTTTTTTATTTTTTCCTTCAACAAATTGTTTTCTTCTTCAACTAAATTTAACCTCTCGACAATAGGGTCGGTTGGCATTTCCGGTTCACATACATCCTACGTAAATAAAATCTATGTCATGTTGGTCGGCATAATTTTCATAAACAGTAAATGAACCAATAGTTATAAAGATAATATAGATACCACATCCAAATCATGGATAGGATGAGGGCCGACGGGGGAGGATACCAAAACCATCGCACTATATAAGATGCAATAATAAAAGTAAGAAAATAATACAAGTATCTATGTAAACATACAAGTAAGAATACTTTTCCTTTCAGAAAGAAGATAAGAACAAGAGGCTCACCACGGTGGTGCCGGCGATGAGCTCGGCGCGGGTGATCGACGGCGGTGAAGACGGGGACGGGGCGTGATGGACCGCTAAACCTAGACAAATATTATGGAAAATGGAGCTTGGAGGTCGAGCTTGGAGAGGAGAAAGCTTAAGTAGTGTGGCTCGCGCATTCCATCGAACACCTTGTGTGCATAGGAGCTGAGCTAGAGCACCACCAAGCCCTCTCCCCTCGGCCAGAGAAAAACAGAGCACCGGGGTGCTCTGCTCGCGAGCGAGGGGTATATATAGGCACCTCATTGGTCCCGGTTGGTGACATGAGCCGGGACTAAAGGGGAGCCTTTGGTCCCGGTTCAAGCCACCAACCGGGACCAATGGTGGTGGGCCAGGAGCGAGGCCCATTGGTCCCGGTTCATCCCACCAACCGGGACCAAAAGGTCCAGATGAACCGGGACCAATGGCCCACGTGGCCCGGCCGGCCCCCTTTAGTCCAGACATAAATATGGTTGAGAAACTCACATAATGGTATAACTGAAGGCGTCTGCACATCAGCCCATTTAGTTCAACAGGGGCAATTAGCATATTTATGTCTGGACTGAACCGGGACTAATGGGCTCACCCGGCCTGGACCAAAGACCTGTTTTCTACTAGTGAGGCACAACATTCATCGGGAGTCCCTGTTGAAGAACATCGTATAGTAACATACTTAGCAATGAAGTTTAGCTTAAAAAATAATGTATGCAAAAGATGCACTGAGGACAATTAGTGAAAATCTTACCATCTTTCCTAAATAGATGTTACCGTAGTTCAGTACGAACACTATTGGTCACACGTTCTGAGTACTAAGATTTTGAAGTCCAGGAAAATAATTTGTATTGACAGTATAAACATCCTCAAGCCATGAAACATAATGATCTATCTCCTTGCAGTTTAGTTCAGCCCCGGAATAGTGGACGGTCATGTCTACCAAGCGTCGAACATGTTTGCTTGAATGGAAATAAGCTGTCAATAGAAATTAGTTGTCAACTATTTTTGAATAAACAATATCGAAGACATAAATATGGTTGAGAAACTCACATAACGGTATAACTGAAGGCGTCTGCACATCGACCCAGATGTCGATATTACCTTCAATATCATCTCCGGGACGAATATCAAAGGTGATAATCATATCAGGCTCAAATGCATAAGCCTTGCATAGTGCTTGCCAAGTTTTGCATTCAAAATAGGTGTAGGTGTCTGCGTTGTATAATTTTGCATGGAAAGTATAACCATGCTCGGTCTTCAAGTTAACTCTCTTTACCTCCATAGTAGTTTCAATAGGACTGAAACATATCTTATCCAAGACAAAAACTCTTGCATGGCAGGGGATATGCTAGTAGAATAGTAAAAAAAATATAAGTTGAAGCAGATGTCATGCTTAATTACGAAAAAAGACTTGTCGTTGTGACTTACTGTATCCACTTCGAAGTTCTCGTCCAGCTTGATGCTGAAGCGCCTATCATCATCTAGTAAGATTCTGTCGCACAGGCCGCGCTCGTCTTTGCAGTATTCGCAAATACCGAAATCATTTTTGTCGTCGGATATTTCCTATGTTCATAGTTGAAACATTAATTGAAAATCGATCGAAGGCAACTACCAGGATACTCAACACACAAATCCCGGGACTCGATATTTCCTACATATTCTAGTACAAGTCATGCCAAATTTCACGAAAAAATCCGGCATGACCTTTTCTAAAATAGGACATATCGAGCGCCTGAAATTTGCCGGAACGGAAATGAATCAACACTCTGGCAAAACATTGGCCACTCGGAGGTGTAACCTACAAACATGACCGCCCACTTGGGAAAGCACATATCCTATTTGAGCAACACAAGATATACATTTCAAAATATATTATAGGACTCATATTGACATGAGCATTCAATAAGAAAAACCAAATCGTAAAATAAATAAGTATTCAAATTAGAATGCATTCAATAAGCAAAAGTAAATCATCTCATGCGTCCGTACATCATCGAATATTATCACTAATACATCTCGAATAGCATTTTACATATAACATCACTAATACAACTAAAACCCTAGCGCATGACGGGTATCGGCGCGGGCGGTGGACACCCAGAGAGAAGGAACCATCATAGGATCATAGCTCCTGTGAGATCCTTGGAGAACCTGCCGGGTATTGGAGAACCTGTGCTCCAACACAAACAAGTAGCGACGGGCGTGCACGTCCTCCTCACTGACATGGTGACGCACCACCTCCGCGGGGTCCTCGAGCCTCTGGACCGTCACTGGCCCACGCGACCGCCACCAAAGAAGGTTCGGGTCAACGACGGGCTGACTCCTCACCAACCTACGCCCCCGGTAGGTAGCACCTCCCAATACCACCCCGGCGGAGCCCAGTCCCGGAGATGGCCCATCTGGTGACGCAGGTGTCCTCCGCCGACTCGACGACGAGGATGCGGGATAGGCATCGTCGACGTCGATCCGGGCATAATTGCTTTAACTAAAAAAGTATACTAGTTCTATTAATTTTCTTACTAAAAATAAAATAGTTGTATTAACTCAACTAGTTCAATTAAGCACTTACTATAAATAAAAATAAACTAGTTTTTACTAAAAATAAACTAGTTCAATTAGTTATATTAATTTTCTTAGTAATTCTATTAAACACTTACTAAAAACAGTAAAAACAATTGGTTAGATGAAGTCTAAAATTTAACCCTAACTAATTTGATGAACTTTAAAATTTAATGAACCCTAACTAATTTGATGAACTCTAGAATTTAACCCTAACTAATTTGATGAACTCTAAAACTAATTCTATTTAACAACTACTGCCATAATTAGCATCTAATTTGATGAACTCTAACTAATTAGATGAACTCTGAAATTTAACCCTAAGAACCCTAGCTAGGCAGAGGTAGGGGAGGAGGAGGAGGAGAGCGTGCTCACCTCGGGCGCCTGCGGAGTTAGGGAGAGGGGCACGCGGCGTTGATGTCGGGGACGGGGTTGGGGTCGGGGCGGCGATGTAGGGGGGCGTCGAGGTCGGGGTTGGGGGTGGCATCAACGGCGTGCGGAGGGCAACGCGAGAGCGCGCGGCGGCCAGGCGATAACGGCGGCGAGAGCAGACGCACGTGTGTTGGATTTGGGGGAAGTGGGCGTTGTGGTTAAGTGGAAAGTAGCAGCAGCGCGTTCCACGGAAAGCACTACTGCTACATTAGCTATAGTGCATGTCCATAAAGCCCGTTGTTGCTACGCATTTCTCCTTTCTTTTTATTTTTCATTTATTTTCATTCACATTTTCTTTTTTTCCTTCCCCCTTTCTATTTCTTTCATTTTCATTTACTTTTCTATATGTTTTCATTTTATTTTCCTTTCCTTAGCAGTAGCGCTTCCTGCGCGAAACACGCTGCTACAACAATCTTAGCAGTAGCGTGCTTTCCTTAGGCACACTACTACTAAAGGTACCCTGGTGAGAATAGTAAGGAGAATTGTAGTAGTAGTGCCGCTACAGTTAGACGCGCTACTGCTATGATCTTAGCTGCAGCACGTTTGGATAACATGCGATAGTGGTAAATTGTAGTAGCGCTTCTTTTTGTCCTGCGCTACTAGTAAGTTTCTATGTATAAGGTTTTCCTTAGTAGTGATAATTGATCATAGTAATGTTGTTCATAAATTAGCGGTTATCTAAGTTTGTTCCAAATAATTAATGATATTGCACTAACTATGAGTAAGATAAATCCTACATTAAACTTAATTTCATTAGAGTAGTAAGGTGGTTATGTAGCAAGTGATGATTTTCTAATAAATGGTAGATGAAAAAAAGGAATACAAATAACCTTTGGAAATATTAAATATGGCACGCTAACCTCTTCGTGGGTGGCAGAATGTGGCATTCGAATGAGGTTCACATTATGTTTTTCTATGTGTGACCTTTCTAAAAGTAAAAGTAAAGTCATTTTAAATTTGCACCTTAAGCCAAAGAAAATTTAACCAAGACTTTCAAATTCTAGCCCGTGCAGTTGCACAGGTTGATGACTAGTAGTATTGGTGGTTATTTGGTGGAGTTACTGTCGCGAGGCATGCGGCCTCGGGTTTGCTTTTCGTTTTATTTTCAGGTCCATGTTGTTCGGCTGCCGGATTTTACATTCTTAATAATGTGTGGATGCATGCATTGTCCTAATGCATAGGCCGGGTTTATCCTCCTTTTCAAAAAAGAAACTTTTGGTGCACACCGAATTTGCTTTTCGAAGGTCCTTTTTTAACGTGGTAAAACCGGACAATACACAGATAGGGCATTTCTGAAAGCCCACTTACCTTGCAAACACTCCTAAAAAGCTAATCCAAAACTTACCTTGCACACACCCTAACCCTAAACACTAACCCCTAAACCCTAGATTGACGTCGGGGTCCCATACGAAATCGTCCGGGAAACCGGCGGTCTAAAACTCGTCTCCTCCACCGGACAGATGTTGTCGTGTGGTGCCACTCCAGCGGGCCACGTAGTGCCTAGTCCGGCTATTTAAGCCGACCGTCGGCACCGGAACCCTACCCCTCCACATTTCTCTCCGCCCGTCCGCCGCCGCCGCCACTTTCCACTCCTCGTCTGCCACTAGTAGTAGCCATGCCCCCACGTCGCCAGATAAGGGGCCCCCCATTTCTATCGCCGGAGCATCGGCTACAGCTCCTTGAGCACATCCAAGCAAGGTGCGAAGCCCGGATTGCCACGGGGCTACCTCCGGACGCAGAGGATCCGGAGGAGGAGTTGAAGGAGGAAGAAGAGGTTGAGGAGCAGGAGGAGTTGGAGGAGGAAGAAGAGGCTGAGGAGCAGGAGGAGCAGGAGGAGGATGAGGAAGGGGAGGAGGTGCCGAAGGAGGATGTGGGGGACGCTGGGGACGTGCATTTGCAAGCCGAGCAGCATGCCATCCTCGATTCCTTCTGCTCATAATCGGATGTGGAGGCGAGACCGCGTCGCTCTGATGTTAGCATAGTATAGATGGTCTTCTTTTGTCGAGCCATGGCGGAGGCGGAAGACGATAGGGAGAGAATGCATGATGGGATCATGCTAGCGGTTTGAGACGTCCGGTTGTAGATTCGCTTACCCCCACAGAAAAAGCGGGATCGCATATATCTCATATTTAATAAGAATAATGGGCATTGTGCACAACAGGGGTGTCATAAGCATCTTGAACATGTATAATGTGCCAATTACACGATCAGGGCCGGCCCTGAGGGGGTGGCAGGGGGGCGGCCGCCCAGGGCCCCCGAAATCTAGGGGGCCCCCTCCAGGGTTCGCAAGGAGCCCATGGCCCAGACCATAAGGAGGCATCGGCCTAGACGCACGGAGAAATCCCTGTTTTCCTTCTTCCCATTGCAAGTTCGCCGCTTCGCGACGATCCTATTCCCCCGAGGGCCCCGATCGCGAGTCACGACGCGTGATGTAGATCACTCTCCGCCATGCGGCCGGCTGGTCTTCCTCCAGGTCCCCGGTCCCGTTGTGTTATCCCACGTTCGTGAGATGCCTCTTATGTGCAAGACGAAGCCACCCCACTTATAAGGTTATCCCTAACCTCCTCTTTCTAGTTGGTCACGTTCATATAGTGCAGCAGCAGTCAAATCTTAGAAAGTCTCGCATATGATGCAGTACAAAATTTTAATTTCGTGGCCCCGTTGCTCTGTTTCTTTTTTCAATCTGGACTTTGTCGACACAACACCAATCGCCTTATCTATTGAAAAAGTTGCCTGCTATGTGTTTGATTGTCGTTCTTTGCATTCTCTCTCCAAATCATCATGACTGCAAATTTAACTTAAAAATTGGAAGAAGGTTTCAGCTATAAACACAAAACTTCAATCCAAACATGGTTATATAATAAAGCCACTCAGACTCCCATAGCCGTCGGTAGGTAAATGATCTTTTATTGTTGCAAATGAAGCTTTTAAACTTGAAACCTTTCGTCTTGATGTTTGCCGTCTATCAGGTATTCGATTTGTCTAATTAAGTAAAGGAATATACACTATTTATAATTTTCGTTTTATTTTGGAACAATAGACAATAATAAGTTAAGTAAAGGAATGAATCTAAAAAGAAATAAGATTATTATTTTGATCTTTATAGTAGGGGCCCCAGTTTGTAATTTCGCCCTGGGCCCCTGAAATATCAGGACCGGCCCTGAACACGATCACTTCATCATGTACCTTACCCATGAACGTTTGAAAATGGATCCCGTCCTGTACCAAGTACTAACGTACATGATAAACCTCCGACTTGTACCTCAGACAAGTAATCTATTTCTGGCATGTGCGAGCATCGTGTACCTTTCCCATGAGCGTTGAATCTACATGATCATTATGTGCCAAGCACATGATCGGTGTTTTGCATTTCTTTCTTATGAAAATTATTATTTGAAAGTAGTCAGTTTGTGAAATAATCACTTTCACTCTTCTGTTCTTATTTCAAGTATTTTAAAATATGTAGAAATATTTCAGTTTATAATAATCAGTTTCACTCTTTTCTCCTTATTTCACATAGTGAAGAACAAAAATGAAAAATGTACTGAACATCAGTAAGTAGGACCATTATATGTAGCCATCTCCCTTGTCCGATTCGCGTTCTTCAGGTATTGTGGGCAGTTTTTTTACAAGGTCGTGGGCAGTTTGTTGATTTTGCTGTAATTCTGGGCAAAAACGAAACAGAGATAAGCCAACAATCTGCCGTGAATAGCATAAACGGAGCCGCTGGCAGATACAATGAAACATGCATTTTTGTGGTACTTCAAGTACGATACTGCTGACAGGTTAAGCCCCTCCTCAATCCCAATTATAGCCAACAACCTTCAAATCAGTATAATTTCCATAAACATTAAAATAGATGGACATGGAGGTACTGTCGCAATCGTGCTACACACATCATCAATCGTGTCGCACTCTCCACTGAACAAAAACAACCAATGTCGTATCTTGCATCCAAGGAGTACATGGTTGTACTACGCACATCAGAGATGCAATCTGCAAAATCTAGTCATCTGCGCCAAGAACTACCCACTTCCTGTACACCTTTCACAACCAAGCCCATGTACACTGCGACTGATACTGGGGCAAGAATACAGTACCTGCATGATTATCCAGGTTGGGCTGACTCTGGTATGCTCTCTGCCTCCCGTCAGAAGAACCCTGGATATATAAATCGGAAGATGTACAGGATTTGTATCCAGAGTCGAATATAGCAACGGCGCGGTAAGTCAGATCACCTTCTTCGCAAAGTTCACTCGCATCTGCTCACCGCCGGCGCTGGTCAAACTGCGATATCACTGAATGAACCTTTTGTACTGAACATCGGAAGGGACGGTATTCTAGCACCCATCGCCCTTGTCTGACTCATCTTCTTCCGGTATTGTAGGCAGCTTGTTAAGCTTGCTGCAAGACTACATATTTGGGGGGGGGGGGGGGGGGGGGGGGGGGGGGGGAAAGAAATCCCATCAGGAGTCATTCATGAGTCATGACCCAGCTGGTTTATGAAATCCAAATGAATATCACACAGCAGATTATTCGGAAAGATAAAACAAAAAAAACTAGAGGCAAAACACACCATTTATTGTGCTCCATCTGGCACTACATCCATTCAGCCTAAACTCAACGCATTTTGGGCAGTGCGCATGTATAGCAAAAAAAATCTGTCCAAATTCAGGCTAAAGCAATGATACATTTAGGCACACCTTAGTCTGTTAATAGCCCTTATGTATTGGTCAGCTTTGTTAAACGGTCACTTGTGTATGTAACGTTAAGTCTGTAAACTGAGTCCTCTCCTAGATATTAGGATCTAGCAACGCTCGTGACCTGCGTGCCACTTTTCTAGGAGCGCTCGATCTCTCCCTGCGGGGTATATATATGTACACACGTTGTAACCTCATTGATTCAGTGAATACAGAAACAATCTCTCCAACTTGGTATCAGTTATCAGGCGCCCCATGGCCGCGACTCATTCCTCCACCGCCGCCGCCACGAGCTCTGCCACCTCCCCCGGCGATCTCTCGTCCTTGTCGACGGCGCCCGCCGCGGCCTCCTCCACTGCCTCCTCCCCGCCGTTCGTTTTCGGCACCTCCCCCTCTCTCCTCAACGGCACCGCCCCCGCAGTTGGCACCCAGTTTGCCCCTCTGTTCAACGCCGGCGTTCCTCCTGCTCCTCCGGCGCCCGCTCCCCGCCTTCCCATATTGCAGGATCATATCACCAATCACATCAAGTTTCTCCTCAACCCCGCCGATCACAACTATCACAAATGGAAGACCTTCTTCCTCATGGTCCTCGTCCGCTACGGCGTCTCCTACCTCATCGACCATCCGCCACCACCAAATGCTTCCGCCACCTACCTCGAGCTCGATGCTCATGTCGCTCTCTGGATCTACGCCACCCTTTCGAACACCATGTGTGACCACGTCGTCGGCGCCACGACCACCTTCGCCCTCTGGACCAAGATCCGCGACTACTTCCTCGCCAATCGCGCCGCTCGCTTCATGATCCTCAATCGCAAGTACCGCAACCTCAAGCAGGGCGACCTGTCCGTCTCCGAGTACGCTCGCCAGATGAAGCTCCTCACCGACGCCCTCGCCGACATCGATCGCGCCGTCACCGAGGTGGATCTCACCACCCAATTCCTCCACGGCCTCGACAAGCGGCTCGACACGATCCGGGTCGTCCTTAGTGACCAGGACCTGCCCTTCGACACCGTCCTCTCTCGGGTCGTCCTGGCCGAGGAATCCCAGGAGCATCGCGCGGCAGACGAGAGCGCCTCCGCGTTCGCGCTGACGGGTGGCAGCGCCTCTGGTGCCGGCTCCAGCATGGGCGGCCGTGCCCCGCCGGATCGCTCCTCCACTGGTGCTCCGGCCGCCCCTCCCCAGCCGCTCCCGCACCCTGGCCGTGGACGCGGTGACCGCGACGGTGGTGACCATGGTGGCCGTGGCCGCGGTCGAGGCCGCGGTCGTGGACGCGGCGACAACACTGGACGCGGCCACGTCGCTCCTCCCCTGGCGTCGCCCTTCACCGGCTACTTCGCGCCCTACGGGATGTCGATCCCCTACCCGCGCTCCGGCTGGATCCCGCCGAATGCCGCCGGCGTCCTCGGCCCGCGCCCGGGATCTCATGCGCAGGCTTATCCCCTCCTTCCCGCCCCGCCGGCGCCCACCGCTCCGCTCCACCAGCACCATCCCTCGTCCTGGGAACACGCGGCCATGCTCTGAAGGAAATATGACCTAGAGGCAATAATAAAGTTATTATTTATTTCCTTATTTCAAGATAAATGTTTATTATTCATGCTATAATTGTATTAACCGGAAACATAATACATGTGTGAATACATAGACAAACAGAGTGTCACTAGTATGCGTCTACTTGACTAGTCGTTAATCAAAGATGAATATGTTTCCTAACCATAGACAAAGAGTTGTTATTTGATTAACGGGATCACATCATTAGGTGAATGATCTGATTGACATGACCCATTCCATTAGCTTAGCACCCGATCGTTTAGTATGTTGCTATTGCTTTCTTCATGACTTATACATGTTCCTATGACTATGAGATTATGCAACTCCCGTTTGCCGGAGGAACACTTTGTGTGCTACCAAACGTCACAACATAACTGGGTGATTATAAAGGTGCTCTACAGGTGTCTCCAAAGATACATGTTGGGTTGCGTATTTCGAGATTAGGATTTGTCACTCCGATTGTCGGAGAGGTATCTCTGGGCCCTCTCGGTAATGCACATCACATAAGCCTTGCAAGCATTGCAACTAATGAGTTAGTTGCGAGATGATGTATTACGAAACGAGTAAAGAGACTTGTCGGTAACGAGATTGAACTAGGTATTGAGATACCGACGATCGAATCTCGGGCAAGTAACATACCGATGACAAAGGGAACAACGTATGTTGCTATGCGGTCTGACCGATAAAGATCTTCGTAGAATATGTAGGAGCCAATATGAGCATCCAGGTCCCGCTATTGGTTATTGACCGGAGACGTGTCTCGGTCATGTCTACAGTGTTCTCGAACCCGTAGGGTCCGCACGCTTAAGGTTTCGATGACAGTTATATTATGAGTTTATGAGTTTTGATGTACCGAAGGAGTTCGGAGTCCCGTATGAGATCGGGGACATGACGAGGAGTCTCGAAATGGTCGAGACGTAAAGATCGATATATTGGACGACTATATTCGGACATCGGAAAGGTTCTGAGTGATTCGGGTATTTTTCAGAGTACCGGAGAGTTACGGTAATTCGCCGGGAGAAGTATTGGGACTTATTGGGCCATACGGGAAAGAGAGAGGGGCTGCCTAGGGCAGGCCGCGCGCCCCCCAAGGCCTAGTCCGAATTGGACTAGGAGGAGGGGCTGCGCCCTTTCCTTGTTTCCTACTGCTACTACATGGAAGGACTCCTAGTTGGACTAGGAAAAGGGGAATCCTACTCCCGGTGGGAGTAGGACTCCCCTAGGGCGCGCCATATAGAGGGCCGGCCCTCCCCTCCTCCACTCCTTGATATACGGGGCAGGGGGCACCCCATAGACACACAAGTTGATCCACGTGATCTTATTCTTAGCCGTGTGCGGCGCCCCCTGCCACCATTGTCCTCGATAATATTGTAGCGGTGCTTAGGCGAAGCCCTGCGACAGTAGTACATCAAGATCGTCACCACGCCGTCGTGCTGACGGAACTCTTCCCCGACACATTGCTGGATCAGAGTCCGGGGATCGTCATCGAGCTGAACGTGTGCTAAAACTCGGAGATGCCGTAGTTTCGGTGCTTGATCGGTCGGGCCGTGAAGACGTACGACTACATCAACCAAACGCTTCCGTTGTCGATCTACAAGGGTACGTAGATCACACTCTCCCCTCGTTGCTATGCATCACCATGATCTTGCGTGTGCGTAGAAATTTTTTTGAAATTACTACGTTCCCCAACAGTGGCATCCGAGCCTAGGTTTTATTGTTTGATGTTATGTGCACGAGTAGAACACAAGTGAGTTGTGGGCGATATAAGTCATACGGCCTACCAGCAAGTCATACTTTGGTTCGGCGGTATTGTTGGATGAAGCGGCCCGGACCGACATTACGCGTACGCTTACGCAAGACCGGTTCTCCCGACGTGCTTTGCTCATAGGTGGCTTGCGGGTGACTGTTTCTCCAACTTTAGTTGAACCAAGTGTGGCTACGCCCGGTCCTTGCGAAGGTTAAAACGGCATCAACTTGACAAACTATCGTTATGGTTTTGATGCGTAGATAAGATTGGTTCTTGCTTAAGCCCATAGCAGCCACGTAAAACTTGCAACAAACAAAGTAGAGGACGTCTAACTTGTTTTTGCAGGGCATGTTGTGATGTGATATGGTCAAGACATGATGCTAAATTTTATTGTATGAGATGATCATGTTTTGTAACCGAGTTATCGGCAACTGGCAGGAGCCATATAGTTGTCGCTTTATTGTATGCAATGCAATCGCGCTGTAATGCTTTACTTTATCACTAAGCGGTAGCGATAGTCGTGGAAGCATAAAAGTGGCGAGATGACAACAATGCTGCGATAGAGATCAAGGTGTTGCGCCGGTGACGATGGTGATCATGACGGTGCTTCGGAGATGGAGGTCACAGGCACAAGATAATGATGGCCATATCATATCACTTATATTGATTGCATGTGATGTTTATCTTTTATGCATCTTATCTTGCTTTGATTGACGGTAGCATTATAAGATGATCTCTCACTAAATTACCAAGAAGTGTTCTCCCTGAGTATGCACCGTTGCGAAAGTTCTTCGTGCGGAGACACCACGTGATGATCGGGTGTGATAGGCTCTACGTTCAAATACAACGGGTGCAAAATAGTTGCACACGTGGAATACTCAGGTTATACTTGATGAGCCAAGCATATACAGATATGGCCTCGGAACACGGAGACCGAAAGGTCGAGCGTGAATCATATAGTAGATATGATCAACATAGTGATGTTCACCATTGAAACTACTCCATCTCACGTGATGATCGGACATGGTTTAGTTGATTTTGATCACGTGATCACTTAGAGGATTAGAGGGATGTCTATCTAAGTGGGAGTTCTTAAGTAATATGATTAATTGAACTTAAATTTATCATGAACTTAGTCCTGGTAGTATTTTGTAAATCATGTTGTAGATCAATAGCTCGCGTTGTTGCTTCCCTGTGTTTATTTTGATATGTTCCTAGAGAAAATTGTATTGAAAGATGTTAGTAGCAATGATGCGGATTGGATCCGTGATCTGAGGTTTATCCTCATTGCTGCACAGAAGAATTATGTCCTTGATGCACCGCTAGGTGACAGACCTATTGCAGGAGCAGATGCAGACGTTATGAATGTTTGGCTAGCTCAATATGATGACTAATTGATAGTTTAGTGCACCATGCTTAATGGCTTAGAATCGGGACTTCAAAGACGTTTTGAATGTCATGGACCATATGAGATGTTCCAGGAGTTGAAGATAATATTTCAAGCAAATACCCGAGTTGAGAGATATGAAGTCTCCAACAAGTTCTATAGCTAAAAGATGGAGGAGAATTGCTCAACTAGTGAGCATGTGCTCAGATTGTCTGGGTACTACAATCGCTTGATTCAAGTGGGAGTTAATCTTCCAGATAAGATAGTGATTGACAGAATTCTCTAGTCACCATGACCAAGTTAGTAGAACTTCGTGATGAACTATAGTATGCAAGGGATGACGAAAACGACTCCCGAGCTTTTCATGATGATGAAATCGATAAAGGTAGAAATCAAGAAAAACATCAAGTGTTGATGGTAGACAAGACCACTAGTTTCAAGAAAAGGGCGGAGGGAAGAAGGGGAACTTCAAAAAGAACAGAAAGCAAGTTGCTGCTCAAGTGAAGAAGCCCAAGTCTGGACCTAAGCCTGAGACTGAGTGCTTCTACTGCAAAGGGACTGGTCACTGGAAGCGAAACTACCCGAAGTGATTGGCAGATAAGAAGGATGGCAAAGTGAAGATAAGTATATTTGATATACATGTTATTGATGTGTACTTTACTAGTGTTTATAGCAACCCCTCAGTATTTGATACTAGTTCAGTTGCTAAGATTGGTAACTCGAAACGGGAGTTGCAGAATAAACAAAGACTAGTTAAGGGTGAAGTGACGATGTGTGTTGGAAGTGGTTCCAAGATTGATATGATCATCATCGCACACTCCCTATAAATTCGGGATTAGTGTTGAACCTAAATAAGTGTTATTTGATATTTACGTTGAGCATGATATGATTTGATCATGTTTATTGTAATACGGTTATTCATTTAAGTAAGAGAATAAATTGTTATTCTGTTTACATGAATAAAACCTTATATGGTTACACACCCAATGAAAATAGTTCGTCGGATCTCGATCGTAGTGATACACATAATCATAATATTGAAACCAAAAGATGCAAAGTTAATAATGATAGTGCAACTTATTTGTAGCACTGCCGTTTAGGTCATATTGGTGTAAAGCGCATGAAGAAACTCCATGCTGATGGGCTTTTGGAATCACTTGATTATGAATCAGTTGATGCTTGCGAACCATGCCTCATGGGCAAGATGACTAAGACTCTGTTCTTCGGAACAATGGAGCGAGCAACAAATTTGTTGGAAATCATACATACTGATGTATGTGGTCCGATGAATATTGAGGCTCGCGATAGGTATCATTATTTTCTGATCTTCACAGATGATTTGAGCAGATATGAGTATATCTACTTGATGAAACATAAGTCTGAAACATTTGAAAAGTTCAAAGAATTTCAGAGTGAAGTGGAGAATCATCGTAACAAGAAAATAAGGTTTCTACGATCTAATCGTGGAGACAAATATTTGAGTTACGAGTTTGGTCTTCAATTAAAACAATGTGGAATAGTTTCACAAATTCGTGCCACCCGGAACACCACAGCATAATGGTGTGTCCGAACATCATAGCCGTACTTTATTAGATATAGTGCAAATCTATGATGTTTCTTACCGATTTACCACTATCGTTTTTGAGGTTATGCATTAAAGACAGCTGCATTCACATTGAAAAGGGGCACCATCTAAGTCCGTTGAGACGACACAATCTGAACTGTGGTTTAGCAAGAAACCAAAGTTGTCGTTTCTTAAAGTTTGGGGTTGTGATGCTTATGTGAAAAAGTTTCATCCTGATAAACTCAAAACCAAATCGGAGAAATATGTCTTCATAGGATACCCAAAAGGAGACTGTTGGGCACACCTTCTATCACAGATCCTAAGGCAAGACATTCGTTGCTTATAATGGATCCTTTCTAGAGAAGGAGTTTCTCTTGAAAGAAGTGAGTGGGAGGAAAGTAGAACTTGATAAGGTAATTGTACCTTCTCCCTTATTGGAAAGTAGTTCATCACAGAAATCTGTTCCTGTGACTACTACACCAATTAGTGAGGAAGCTAATGATGATGATCATAAAACTTCAGATCAAGTTACTACCGAATCTCGTAGGTAAACTAGAGTGAGATCCGCACCAGAGTGGTACAGTAATCATGTTCTGGAAGTCATGTTACTAGACCATGACGAACTTGCGAAGTATGAGGAAGCGATGATGAGCCCAGATTCCGCAAAAAGGCCATGAAATCTGAGATGGGATTCATGTATGAGAACAAAGTATGGACTTTGGTTGACTTGCCCGATGATCGGCAAGCCATAGAAAATAAATGGATCTTCAAGAGGAAGACGGACGTTGATAGTAGTGTTACTATCAACAAAGCTAGAATTGTCGCAAAAAGTTTTTCGACAAGTTCAAAGTGTTGACTACGATGAGAGTTTCTCACTCGTATCTATACTTAAGTCTATCCGAATCATGTTAGCAATTGCCGCATTTTATGAAATCTGGAAAATGGATAAACAAAACTGCATTCCTTAATGGATTTCTTAAAGAAGAGTTGTATATGATGCAACCAGTAGGTTTTGTCAATCCTAAATCTGCTAACAAAATATGCAAGCTCCAGCGATTTCATCTATGGACTGGTACAAGCATCTCGGAGTTGGAATACATGCTTTGATAAGTTGATAAAAGCATATAGTTTTATACAGACTTGCGATGAAGCCTGTATTTACAAGAAAGTGAGTAGGAGCACTACAACATTTCTGATAAGTATATGTGAATGACATATTGTTGATCGGAAATAATGTAGAATTATTCTGTAAAGCATAAAGGAGTGTTTGAAAGGAGTTTTTCAAAGAAAGACTTCGGTGAAGCTGCTTACATATTGAGCATCAAGATCTATAGAGATAGATCAAGATGCTTGATAAGTTTTTTCAATAAATACATACCTTGACAAGATTTTGAAGTAGTTCAAAATGGAACAGTCAAAGAAAGAGTTTTTTGCCTATGTTACAAGGTGTGAAATTGAGTAAGACTCAAAGCCCGACCACGGCAGAAGATAGAAAGAGAATAAATGTCATTCCCTATGCCTTGGTCATAGGTTCTATAAAGTATGCCATGCTGTGTACCAGATCTATTGTATACCCTACCACTGACTTTGGCAAGGGAGTACGATAGTGATCTAGGAGTAGATCACTGGACAACGGTCAAAATTATCCTTAGTGGAATAAGGATATGTTTCTCGATTATGGAAGTGAAAAAAGGTTCGTCGTAAAGGGTTACGCCGATGCAAGTTTTGACACTAATCTAGATGACTCTAAGTCTCGGTCTAGATACATATTGAAAGTGGGAGCAATTAGCTAGAGTAGCCCCATGCAGAGCATTGTTGACATAGAAATTTGCAAAATACATGCGGATCTGAATGTGGCAGACCCGTTGACTAAGATTCTCTCACAAGCAAAACATGATCACACCTTAGTACTCTTTGGGTGTTAATCACATAGCGATGTGAACTAGATTACTGAATCTAGTAAACCCTTTGGGTATTGGTCACATGGCGATGTGAACTATGGGTGTTAATCACATGATGATGTGAACTATCGATGTTAATCACCTGGTGATGTGATCTAGATTATTGACTCTAGTGCAAGTGGGAGACTGAAGGAAATATGCCCTAGAGGCAATAATAAAGTTATTATTTATTTCCTTATTTCATGATAAATGTTTATTATTCATGCTATAATTGCATTAACCGGAAACATAATACATGTGTGAATACATAGACAAACAGAGTGTCACTAGTATGCCTCTACTTGACTAGCTCGTTAATCAAAGATGATTATGTTTCCTAACCATAGACAAAGAGTTGTTATTTGATTAACGGGGTCACATCATTAGGTGAATGATCTGATTGACATGACCCATTCCATTAGCTTAGCACCCGATCGTTTAGTATGTTGCTATTGCTTTCTTCATGACTTATACGTGTTCCTATGACTATGAGATTATGCAACTCCCGTTTGCCGGAGGAACACTTTGTGTGCTACCAAACGTCACAACGTAACTGGGTGATTATAAAGGTGCTCTACAGGTGTCTCCAAAGGTACATGTTGGGTTGGCGTATTTCGAGATTAGGATTTGTCACTCCGATTGTCGGAGAGGTATCTCTGGGCCCTCTCGGTAATGCACATCACATAAGCCTTGCAAGCATTGCAACTAATGAGTTAGTTGCGAGATGATGTATTACGGAACGAGTAAAGAAACTTGCCGGTAACGAGATTGAACTAGGTATTGAGATACCGACGATCGAATCTCGGGCAAGTAACAAACCGATGACAAAGGGAACAACGTATGTTGTTATGCGGTCTGACCGATAAAGATCTTCGTAGAATATGTAGGAGCCAATATGAGCATCCAGGTCCCACTATTGGTTATTGACCGGAGACGTGTCTCGGTCATGTCTACATTGTTCTCGAACCCGTAGGGTCCGCGCGCTTAAGGTTTTGATGACAGTTATATTATGAGTTTATGAGTTTTGATGTACCGAAGGAGTTCGGAGTCCCGGATGAGATCGGGGACATGACGAGGAGTCTCGAAATGGTCGAGACGTAAAGATCGATATATTGGACGACTATATTCGGACATCGAAAAGGTTCCGAGTGATTCGGGTATTTTTCGGAGTACCGGAGAGTTACGGGAATTCGCCGGGAGAAGTATTGGGCCTTATTGGGCCATACGGGAAAGAGAGAGGGGCTGCCTAGGGCAGGCCGCCCCCCCCCCCCCCCCCCCCCAAGGCCTAGTCCGAATTGGACTAGGGGGAGGGGCTGCGCCCTTTCCTTGTTTCCTACTCCTACTACATGGAAGGACTCCTAGTTGGACTAGGAAAAGGGGAATCCTACTCCCGGTGGGAGTAGCACTCCCCTAGGGCGCGCCATAGAGAGGGCCGACCCTCCCCTCCTCCACTCCTTGATATACGGGGGTAGGGGGCACCCCATAGACACACAAGTTGATCCACGTGATCTTATTCTTAGCCGTGTGCAGCGCCCCCTGCCACGATAGTCCTCGATAATATTGTAGCGGTGCTTAGGCGAAGCCCTGCGACAGTAGTACATCAAGATCGTCACCACGCCGTCGTGCTGACGGAAATCTTCCCCGACACTTTGTTGGATCAGAGTCCGGGGATCGTCATCGAGCTGAACGTGTGCTAAAACTCGAAGGTGCCGTAGTTTCGGTGCTTGATCGGTCGGGCCGTGAAGACGTACGACTACATCAACCAAACGCTTCCGTTGTCGATCTACAAGGGTACGTAGATCACACTCTCCCCTCGTTGCTATGCATCACCATGATCTTGCGTGTGCGTAGGAAAATTTTTGAAATTACTACGTTCCCCAACATGCTCAACGCCGCCTACAGCAATGGTGGTTTCCCCTCTGCTCCCGTGCCCGAGTGGTATTTCGACAGCGGCGCGTCCTCTCACGTCACCGGCAACCAAGGTAACCTAACCTGGTCTAGTTGTTCTTTAAAGCACGTTCCTTCTAGCATCTTGGTTGGCAATGGGCACCACTTACCTGTCACGGCTACTGGCTCCACCTCTCTTCCTCCCAATAACTTTCGCCTTACCGACGTTCTCGTTTCTCCTCATGTTGTCACTAGCTTAATTTATGTCCATCATTTTACTAAAGACAATTCTTGCTCAATTGAATTTTACCCTTGCGGTTTTCTTGTGAAGGATCTTCGAACTCGAAGGGTTCTCATGATCTCCGTTAGCAACGGTGACCTATACCCATTCTACGGCAATAACCCTACTCCACCATCGGCGTTCACCGTCTCCACGTCGGATCTGTGGCACCGTCGACTTGGGCACCCTGGCGCGCACTCCCTGTCTACCATCGCCAACGACTTCCTTAGCTCATGTAATAAGAGTGCACACTCTCCATGTAATGCCTGTCAACTAGGCCGTCAAGCGCGTCTTCCTTTCACCTCTTCTTTTAGCCAAACTTATGCACCGTTTGATTTAATACATTGTGATTTGTGGACCTCTCCCGTTGTAAGCTTCTCTGGCTTTCAATATTATCTTGTTGTGCTTGACGATTTTACACATTACTCTTGGACATTTCCCTTGCGCAACAAATCGGACACATCCACCACGCTCCAACGATTTTTCACCTTCATTCACACCCAATACAATGTCAATATCAAAGCCATGCAATGTGACAATGGAGGGGAGTTCATCAACTCCTCCCTTTGTTCCTTCTTCTCTGCTAATGGAATTGTGTACCGTTTTTCTTGTCCACATACCTCTCCCCAAAATGGCAAGGCTGAGCGTCTCATCCGCACTACCAACGACGTCGTTCGCTCCCTCCTCATCCAGGCCAACCTCACTCCCCCCTTCTAGGTCGAAGCCCTCCACACAGCCACCTACCTTCTCAACCGTCGCCCTTCTCGCGCCATTCACGATCATACGCCATATTATCTTCTCCACGGTGCTCATCCCTCCTATGATCATCTACGCGTCTTTGGGTGCCTATGTTTTCCCAACACTTCTGCTACAATGGCCCACAAACTTTCCCCCCGCTCGACTCGGTGCATCTTCTTAGGGTATCCTCTCGAACACAAGGGCTACAGGTGCTACGACTTATCCACCCGGCGTGTTATTGTGTCACGGCACGCCATTTTTGATGAACACTACTTTCCTTATACCCCGCCCACACCACCGGCTCTAGCGTCACCGTCCGCACCCGATCCGCTCGCCTCCACCAGATCCTCAGCAAATCTCTCGGATCCGCCGCCCCCAACAACCTTGTACGGGCCCCACACCCCACCATTCCCGCCACCCCAACAACCGCGCGCCCCTGCTTCCACCTGCAGCCAACCCACTGCCGACCCCACCTCCACTCCCAATTCCATGGCGCGCACCTCCTCGTCCGGATCTGCCTCGCCTGCTGCGCCCCCTTCCCCACCACCCGCCCACGCCGCATCCACCTCGCCCTCCGTGCCTGTCGGCTCTGCCTCACCTGCCGCCTCGTCGCCCACGCCTGCCGGCTGCCCCACCGCATCTTCCTCGGGATCTGCGGCATGCACATCCACTCCCTCTCCGCCACGTCTACCACACCATGCACAACCAGCCCAGCCCCCACGTAATTCCCATCTGATGACAACCCGGGCCAAACGCGGCTACTGTATGCCTCGCCGCCTCTTTCTTGCTGATGCATCTACCACACCACTCTCTCCTATACCTCCAACGTACAAATCAGCCCTCAAGGATCCCAATTGGCGCCAAGCTATATGCAAGAAGAGTATCATGCTTTGATTAATAACTTCACTTGGTCTTTGGTGCCTAAGCCTGCAGGTGTCAACATTGTGATGGGGAAGTGGATTTTTCGCCATAAGTTTCACACGGATGGATCTTTGGCTCGTTACAAAGCCCGGTGGGTCGTCCGGGGGTTCACTCAACAAGAGGGCATGGACTATGATGAGACCTTCAGTCCGGTCGTCAAACCAGCCACTATCCGTGTGGTGCACAACATTGCCACCTCTCACTCATGGCCAATTCACCAACTGGACGTCAAAAATACATTTCTACATGGTGATCTCAAGGAGACTGTCTACTGCTCTCAACCAGCTGGTTTTGTTGACTCATCTCACCCGGATCATGTGTGCCTTCTCAACAAGTCTCTCTATGGCTTGAAACAAGCCCCTCGGACGTGGTTTCTTCGGTTCAAGGCATTCTTGTTGTCTATTGGATTTTGTGCTTCCAAGAGTGACTCGTCCTTATTCATCCGTCACCATGGCCACACCATTGCATATCTTCTGGTTTATGTGGATGATATCATCCTCACTGCCAACACTGCCGCCACACTTCACTCCATCATCGCCTCTCTCAAGAAGGAATTTTCCATGTCGGACCTTGGTGAGTTACATAATTTCCTTGGCATTAATGTTACTCCCAATTCCTCCGGTTTGTTCCTCTGTCAACAACAGTATACACTTGAGATCCTTCACCGTGCCAACATGCTACATTGCAAACCTGTGTCCACACCTGTCGACACCTCCTCCAAATTATCCATCCACGCTGGTACACCGCTTTCCAACCCCACATACTACCGCAGCTTGGCCGGTGCATTGCAATACCTCACCCTCACTCGCCCCGATATATCCTATGCAGTTCAACAGGTTTGCTTGTTCATGCATGAGCCACGCGATACTCATATGCAGCTAGTGAAACGCATCCTGCGGTATCTTCAAGGCACCTCTCATTACGGTATTCAGCTCTACAAGTCACCCGCACATGATCTCATTGCCTATACAGACGGTGATTGGGCCGGGTGCCCTGATACTCGCAAGTCCACTTCTGGTTTCTGCGTTTTTCTCGGCAACAACATCATTTCTTGGTCTTCAAAGCGCCAACCCACTGTCTCCAGATCCAGTGCCGAAGCGGAGTACAAGGGTGTTGCAAATTGTGTTGCTGAGTCCTGCTGGCTACGACAACTCTTGCATGATCTCAAGTGTCCCCCCACACGAGCAACAGTGGTCTATTGTGATAATGTCAGCGCTACCTACCTCGCCTCCAACCCAGTTCAACATCAATGAACGAAGCACATTGAGATTGATCTTCATTTCGTCCGGGATCGTGTGGCTCTGGGTGAAGCTCGTGTTCTTCATGTTCCATCAAGTTCACAGTTCGCTGACTTGTTCACCAAAGGGCTGCCTTCTCAAGTGTTTCACGAGTTCCGTGCCAGCCTGAACGTCCTACCACACGGAGTTCCGGCTGAGAGGGGGTGTTAAACGGTCACTTGTGTATGTAACGTTAAGTCTGTAAACTGAGTCCTCTCCTAGATATTAGGATCTAGCAACGCTCGTGGCCTGCGTGCCACTTTTCCAGGAGCGCTCGATCTCTCCCTGCGGGGTATATATATGTACACACGTTGTAACCTCATTGATTCAGTAAATACAGAAACAATCTCTCCAACTAGCTTTACATATTGTCGAAATTCAGACTGTTAGTATTTCGACAGGAAATGCCATGGTGTGCCTGAATCATGTAACAAGGCAGGCAGAATGGATCACTACGGAAAATGAGCAATTGCGATACCCCATGTGATTTGCACCCCACAAACCAAACCTATATCATCTGCTTCCCCATTACAGATGATGTTCTCTGGATTCCGTACCTGCATGATGCCGTTGCAAGATGCACCTGAACTCGGGCTTCATAGAAGATACATAAGGGCTAGTCAACTCCAGGATCTGCGCCAGACGATAGAAATCTAGCCTGCGGTGGCACCTGCAACTTAAAAATCCCCAAACTGCAATATAGGGTTCGCCCCCCTAGTCAATGAACACAGATTTACCTGATGGCTCCAGAGAACACCCACCGGCTGCTGATCTCCTCGTTGGCGGTGCACTTCTATGTCCGCCTGCCGCTCCGCTGGAATCTGATGTTTCCCCTCACCTTCCCAATCCAGCAACCGACGCAGCTACTCAGCTCCCTTCCTTCTCCATATGCTTGTTATGACCTGCAAAACAGAGACATCCGGGCTAATCATCCTTCTGTTATGGCCCCAAATCCAAACAACGAACTGGTTTAGAACTCCCCAAAAAACTACATCCCAACATAAAAAAAAAGGCACTATGCACATTCCAATCAACAGCTATATTTTTTTTTAGAAAAGGAGGATGACCCCGGCCTGCATCATACGGCCACTATCAACAGCTATATTTACATTGGTGGATCGGCACAACACCGATGCGCGCCCGGGTACCCCGCGCGGGATAGCACCGCCGGCAGTGCTCGTGCCGCCGTGCCGGTGCCGTAGGCCCAGACCTGCCGGGGATTCTCCCCCTCCTCTAGACAGCAAGTCACTCCTCCGCTCAGATCCGTGTCATCTCCATGATCAACCTCCAATGAATGTGCCTCCCCTGCCGCCTAGCATGCTCCTCCGGATAACCAAACGAGGGGGAACGTAGGTGGAAGTGGAACAGAGACACGGGCCGCCTGCGGGAGTGACCATGTATCTGTCCTTATCTGTGGGCGCAGACCCAGCTGGTACAGTACCCTAGAGTAGATAGTAGGCGCCGATCACCATCGCCACCACTGCTAACCCTGCGAGATAACCGTGCCATGTGATTCTTACGGAAACAGCTGGCGCAAATCCCTATGTATATGGACGTCCAGGATAAGGGGACCGGGGTGCAGGTGCTCTATTGAATATTTTCGTAGGTGAGTTTCCTTTTATCTCCAACAGCGGGACGAAAGCGCTTCAGACACAATGCACCTCCATAGTGGATAAGTGCATTAATTTTTGGATAGGTCTTGAGGCACATTAATTTTTGAACTACAGCCAATATGATGGTGCCCTTTCTTTTCCTTATAAGGAGCAGCAGCCCAGAGGTAAAGATTACTGCTTCAATAAAGGAGAGAAACCTCAACATGAACTTTGGCAAAGAGGAGACAGTTAACCTGGACTGTCTTTGCTAATGGATGTGAAACTAGGCAGCCATTCTATAGTGGCAGTGCACATTTCGGGTCAGAGTTTGAGAGGCATCGTGGAAGGCAGCACCACCAGGTTGTCCTTTTTGACCGCTGATGTCCATATTGACCCAGGGTAGTGCCTAGCTAGCCTGTTGCTAACTTCTTGTCTCATGTCGCACAGCGGAGAGTCTTTCAGATTCCATTTAGTAGAATGTCGGTAGCCTATTGTCTCATGTCACACACCGGAGTGTTCTTCAGATTCAATTTAGTACAATGTTGCTAGCTTTCTTTCTCATGTCGCGCACCGGAGAGTTCTTCAGATTCCATTTAGTAGAACAGACAGATTGACAATTTGTGACTTGCCTTTTTTTATTTTTGACTTGCTTGTGTCGAAATGGCAGGAGGCTGCCACAACTTTGTATCTGTGTCAATTGGGTCAATTAACACACACAGATCGGGTTTTGGCGCAACTGGGTGTATATCATCCGCTCCACCTAGCTATAATGTAAACCCATAGGCTGGTAGACCTCTGCTGTTGTTTTTACCCCCTTAAAATTAGTGCACATCTCAGGGAAGAACATATCTATAATCCTCTTGGCCTAGAGGTGTCTCTGCTGGTTTAAAATTTTAACCTGAATCTCATATTTGTTGTCCTGCTCATGTTCGTATTAGTAGTGTACTTCTGGCAGTGTTCATATTCATACTTGCTATCATTGTACAAAGTTCCAAGTTTCCAAGAAATCGTCATTTAGTTTTGATATTGTTTGTCCTCGTGAAATTCATGCAGCCAAGATTCCAAGGAGCTAATCTTTTCAAATGCCACTCACTAAAAAAATCCAAGAAAAGCAAGCGCTGCGTTCTTGAACATTATACTTTTTATTTTAGAACCATAGTTCACGTAAATTAAAGCAATTCCAAACATGCGGTACCATGCAATTCCATGAAACCAAAATTATTTGAACTATCGAAGAATACTGAGGAATCGATAAATCAAAACAAAGCATTTTTTTTCAAAAAAAAAGGGTTACCCCGGCCTCTGCATCAAAATGATGCATGCAGTCATATTATTAACCAAAGTACGGTATCCACCAAGTACGTAGTTCGATACAAGCTCGCAAATCAAGTTGAAAAAAATACAAATTTCCACAACCGGTAAAAATAGGACAAAATGACTATACACCTATCCTAGTGTTGGACCGCTATCCAAACCGGTTGTACGTATCATGTGCTACCGTCTCCCAACGATTGCACCCATAAGACATATGCTCCTTTAACTTCCACACGGGTGAGTAACGACCACGTACGGGTCCAACCAATTGCCTTAGAAGACCTGCAAAAAATTTGAAATTTTTTCGTGATAAATGGCCTGCAAAAATTTGGGACGATCTGCAAATTTTTTGCCCCATACAATGGGATCAATGGCTACATCTTGTGCGTAGACTGATGATTGTTAACCTATTTGATGAGTCAGATACATTACACTAGAAACTTTTGGTGTGAGGAGTATTTTCGCTGAAATCTATGTATATGGATTTGATAAACATTGATCTAATCCCAGAGTCGCTTCACATTTGGAAAATTAAGGTAACCTTTAAAATAAATGTCTTAATGTGGTTTGGTCACAAGGAAGTGATCTTGACTAAGGACAACTTGGCAAACCCTTGGTGGGTAATGCCTTAGTAAATCAACGGTGTTGTTTCTATAATCAAGATAAATCCATCCAACATCTCTGTGTCGAATGTCCACTAGCCAAGATACTGTGGCGTACAGTTCATGTGGGCTTCAATATCAGTCATCCTAATAGCATTGCCACTTTGTTTCGGACATGGCTAAATGGGGAAGAGCCCAAAACAGCGGTGCATATTCGAGTCGGAGTGTGTGTATTACTTTGGGTGATATGAAACTGTCGGAATGATGTGATTTTTAACAGACAAAGCATATTAATTGAACTGCACATGAAACACAAAATATTAGCACAGGAACATACTGTAGAAAAAAATCAACGGTTGTAGATCAAATTAGTGCAACGACCATGAAGCACATTAGATCAAGACAGTACACCGGTCATGAAGGACATACATTTCTGCATCCATTGCAAGGTTGTTGTGTTGACCTATATCAAGTTAAAGATGGTGCCCTTTCTCTTTCTTAAAAGGAGGAGCAGCCAGAAGGAAATATGGTTTCTTCAATAACCAAGTGAAACCCCATCAGGAACTTTGGCAACAGATGCGAAATGGGGCAACCTCTGCGTAGTAGTAGGCCAGTAATAGCACACATCTCTAGTCTAGATTTGGGAGGCATCATGGAACACAACAACACATTTGACGTGTTTTGCACTGCCTTGACCTCTGTTGACTCTACTGTGCCTCGCCTGTTTCTTTGAACCACTCTGTAGGATCTCTCTCTGTATTACTAAGTTTTGGGTTGGAACAATGTAGTAGTAGTTCGGATTACACTTGATACAAGCACAACTATCCCAAAGGGTGGACAACAAGGAGTTTAGGATTCTAGAGCCAAGGTGGGAGAGAGAGAGAGAGCCGTCGCCGTCCTTCCTGATCGCTTTTCGATGATCTCCTCGTTGGATCCCATTTCTTCTTATCTCACCGCTGTCACCCACTCGTTGCCTTGGCGGCTAACTCAGTGGGCTGCTTCTGGCTTGGGCTGGGTTGTGTCATAGGCCTTCCAGCCCATTCGTGCTAGATGTGCCTTATCACGCTCATGGCACTTGTCAAGCTCGTATAACTTCAAACATTTGTGTAACATAGACCATATGTTACACGATGCAGGAATTACAAGGTAGTACCACCATGCAAGAAGAATTAATTATTGAAAATAAAGTTCAGGTCCCCCCCAACCAATTCCAAGTGGACTTCACTGTAATTGGTTACCCTGTGCGTTAGGTGAAAGCGTCTTACCTCAACGAGAGGGGACACACTGCATGTTTATAGACAAGGGCGCACCTCCCTAGATAGTGCATACAGTTGGAGATTACAACTTGAGGGAGAAGAAAAGATAGAGATAAGAATATATGGTTACATAGTTGAGTTATCTCATCTAACTACCTAACTATGCCGCACAAGTCTATATCCTCTCCAAGGCTGTCAAGCTATGTTTAACACTCCCCCTTAATCACAACTTCATCAAGTTGAGATTATGCTTGAAATCTTCAAAGCCCTTGGTGGGTAATGCCTTAGTAAATCCATCTGCAACCTGATCCCTGGAATGCACAAACCAAATCTGAAGTTGCTTTTGAGCCACTCGCTCTCTCACAAAGTGGAAATCAATTTCAATGTGTTTTGTTCTAGCATGAAAAACTGGATTAGCAGATAAATAAGTGGCACCCAAGTTATCACGCCAAAGGCAAGGAGCTTGATCGCTTTTAATACCCAACTCCTTCATAATAGATTGCACCCATATGATTTCGGCAGTAGCATTTGCCAATGCCTTGTACTCAGCCTCTGTACTGGATCGAGAAACAGTAGCCTGCTTCCTTGCACACCATGAAATCAGATTAGGACCCAAGAACACTGCAAAACCACCAGTAGACCTCCTGTCATCTAGGCAACCTGCCCAATCCGAATCTGAGAAGGCACTGACCAGTGTGGATGATGACTTGCTGAAGTTAAGACCAATGCTAAGGCTGTTCTTGATGTATCTGACTATGCTTTTAGCAGTTGTCGAGTGAACAGTGGTGGGTGCATGAAGGAACTGACAGACTTTGTTAACAGCAAAAGAAATGTCAGGTCTTGTAAGTGTAAGATATTGAAGTGCACCTACGAGACTCCTGTATTTAGTGTTGTCTTCTTGACTCAAGGCTTGCCCTTCTGTGAGAGACAGTTTTTCTGAGCTGGATAATGTAGTAGGTGAAGGTTTACACCCTTGTAAGCTAGCCTTTTTTACCAAATCCATGGCATACTTTTCCTGGGAGAGGTGAAGGCCATCCTCATGCTTCCTCACTTCTATCCCTAGGAAATAGTGCAACTCTCCAAGATCCTTAAGAGCAAACTCTGTACTGAGATCCTTCAAAAGTCCTATGATAGCTTCATCAGAGGAACTTGTAACAATGATATCATCAACCTAGAGGAGAACAAATATACATGTGTTGCACTTGTTGTAAATAAACAATGAAGTGTCAAACTTAGAAGGAACAAAGCCAAGTGTTTGCATTTTATGATTGAGTCGTGAGTACCATGCTCGTGGAGCTTGCTTCAATAGTGCCTTGTCAAGCTTGCACACATACGAGGGTGCATGTTGGTTTTCAAACCCAGGAGGTTGTTTCATGTACACTTCGTCTTCCAGAACGCCATGAAGGAACTCATTCTGTACGTCTAGCTATCTGAGACTCCAGCCCCTGGACACAGCAATGGACAAAACAAGACGGATGTTAGCAGCTTTCACAACAGGACTAAATGTGTCCTCATAATCTATACCATACCGTTGCTTGAAGCCCTTGGCCACAAGCCTTGCCTTGTTGTAACACCCCGGTAGTTAAGCTACAGTGACCTCACCCTAATGATGCCATGTCATCACCGTTTTACTAAGCTAATTGTCACCTGATTAAGATTCAAGACAAATTCAAATTCAATAACAAATCAAGTTATTAATTCTTCAAACAATAAAATAAAAATGTTTGTTAGGTTGCAAATATTCACTAATTAATTGTCATGAATAAACCAACATTTTTGGATATGTTTAGAATGCCCCTGGCAAATAAAACAGTGCCCAAAACAGCCCCATTAATTCGTTTTCATTTATATAAAATTTAAATGAAATCTTATTGCCTCCAAACTTTTTGTAGCAGTACTAAATAATTCCTAGTATTTGTTTTGACAAGTGGGACTTTAAAAAAAATTCATTTGGTGGCTCAACTTAACACAATACAGTAGATAATAAAAGAAAGGTATAAAGTAAATGAAAGAGAGGAAATGGGCACTATGCTCTTACGAGGCCCGGCACACACTGTGCTCATAAAGCCTATTGCTACAGTGCATAAGGCCCAGCCCACGTTGACCTTTTCCCCAACCTCTCACCAGAGGCAGAGAGGTCATGGCGCGTACACCGTCCACCCGCCGATTGCCTCGCTGTCGAGCATCCCGCGGCCCTCTGGTGGATAAGGAGACCGTCCCCGACGCCGCTGTCGAACCCTACCCTATCCACTTCTTCCCTCTCACTCTCCTCCTTGATCTGGAGAGGCACCCGTACGCAGCCGTCGACGCCGCCTCGTCGTTGACATGCTCCGGCACCACCCCGTCCCGCTCGAAGGCGCCCAGGAGCTGCGCCTCGATGTCCTCTACCTCCACGACAACACTCACGAGCAGGGACGTACTGTACGGTCGCCATCGAGCTCATCTCCGCGTACATCGTCGTCGTCTGCCGCTACTCCGGTCCGTTCCCGGCCACCCCGACCACGTCCCTGAGTCCACTGTGAGCTCCTCTGCCCACACCCCTTCTCACCCCCTCGATCTGTCGACGTTTAGTCGCCCCGCACTTTGGCCGCCATGGCCGGAGTTCGAGCTCCCGTGCGTGCCCGCGCTGCTGCTGCTCTGGAACCGCTGCCGACTGTCGCCCCCTGCGCGCGCCCAGCCGCCCGTGGCCGCGCCCCTGCGCCTGCAGCCGGCTGCCGCGCTGCCCGCGGCTCCTCTTGCCGCTGCTCCACACTCTCGCGCTCGCCCACGCCTTGGTCGCGCTCGCGTGCTCGCTGCGCACGTCCACGCCTGCCGCCGCCGCCCCCGTGCGATGCTGCTGCACTGCGGCCGCTCCCGCCCGAGCACGCCGCCACTCGCCCCGCCTCCCGCCTCTGCTCCGCCGCGCTAGGCTGCACCGGCGCCGCCCCTCTCTGATACGTCTCCAACGTATATATAATTTTTAATTGCGCCATGCTATATTATCTACTGTTTTGAATGTTAATGGACTTTATTATACATTTTTATATCATTTTTAGGATTAACCTATTAACCCAGAGCCCAGTGTCAGTTTCTGTTTTTACCTTTTCTTAGGGTTTCGAAGAAAACGAAAATTAAACGGAGTCCAATTGACCGAAAACTTCACAGAACTCATTTTTGAAAGGAGTGCACGTAAGGGAAGCTTCGAGGAGGCATCGAGGTACGGGGGCACGCTCACCCCCCTAGGGCGCGCCCTCCACCCTCGTGGGCCCCTCGTGCCCCCCTGACGTACTTCTTCCGCCTATAAATCTTCATATATCCTAAAACTTCCACAAAGCACAATAGATCGGGAGTTCCACCGCCAGAAGGCTCTGTAGGCACCGAAAGCCAATCTAGACCCATTCCGGCACCCTGCCGGAGGGGGAATCCCTCTCTGGTGGCCATCTTCATCATCCCAGTGCTCTCCATGACGAGGAGGGAGTAGTTCTCCCTCAGGGCTGACGGTATGTACCAGTAGCTATGTGTTTGATCTCTCTCTCTCTCGTGTTCTTAAGGTGGTACGATCTTGATGTATCGCGAGCTTTGCTATTATAGTTGGATCTTATGTTTCTCCTCCCCTTCTTCTCTCTTATAATGAATTGAGTTTCCCCTTTAAAGTTATCTTATCGGATTGAGTCTTTAAAGATTTGAGAACACTCGATGTATGTCTTGCCGTGCGTATCTGTGGTGACAATGGGATAGAACATGATTCACTTGATGTATGTTTTGGTGATCAACTTGCGGGTTTCACCCATGAACCTATGCATAGGGGTTGGCACACGTTTTCGTCGTGATTCTCCGGTAGAACTTTGGGGCACTCTTTGAGGTCCTTTGTGTTGGTTGAATAGATGAATCTGAGATTGTGTGATGCATATCATATAATCATACCAACGGATACTTGAGGTGACATTGGAGTATCTAGGTGACATTAGGGTTTTGGTTGATTTGTGTCTTAAGGTGTTATTCTAGTACGAACTCTAGGGCTGTTTGTGACACTTATAGGAATAGCCCAACGGATTGATTGGAAAGAATAACTTTGAGGTGGTTTCGTACCCTACCATAATCTCTTCGTTCGTTCTCCGCTATTAGTGACTTGGGAGTGACTCTTTGTTGCATGTTGAGGGATAGTTATGTGATCCAATTATGATATTATTATTGAGGGAACTTACACTAGTGAAAGTATGAACCCTAGGCCTTGTTTCCTAGCATTGCAATACCGTTTACGCTCACTTTTATCATTAGTTACCTTGCTGTTTTTATATTTTCAGATTACAAAAACTATTATCTACTATCCATATACCACTTGTATCACCATCTCTTCGCTGAACTAGTGCACCTATACCATTTACCATTGTATTGGGTGTGTTGGGGACACAAGAGACTCTTTGTTATTTGGTTGCAGGGTTGCTTGAGAGAGACCATCTTCATCCTAAACCTCCTACGGATTGATAAACCTTAGGTCATCCACTTGAGGAAATTTGCTACTGTCCTACAAACCTCTGCACTTGGAGGCTCAACAACGTCTACAAGAAGAAGGTTGTGTAGTAGACATCAAGCTCTTTTTTGGCGCCATTGCCGGGGAGGTTAGCACTTGAAGGTATATCTTTAGATGTTGCAGTCGAGTCTTTTAGTTTCCTGTTTTATCACTAGTTTAGTTTATAAAAGAAAACTACAAAATATGGAATTGAGTTTATCTCAAACGCTTCATCTTTTTAATATCTATCGTGAGTATGATGGAAAGGAAAATTGTGCTCAAGTGCTAGAGGAAGAAGTGTATAAAATGTTTGGCACTAAATCTTTGAATGATGAGCATGATTGCAATGTTGTTAGTACGAATACTTTGAATATCCATGATACTAATGATGATTGCGCTAGTTATGATGAAAATGTCTCCTATAAACATGTCAATTTTTGTAGAGTGCATTGGGTTTGTAAGTACACACAAAAAAGGGAAGATAGATATTGCAAGAAGCATAAGTACTTAGAAACTAAATTGTTGCAAGAAATGCTAGATGATTGTGCTGAAAATTTATTTTTTTCTTGGCCGTACTTTTGGACTTCGCAATGAACAGGGTCATTTAGCTATCCGATGCAAATTGTTCCATGATCTAATCGTGTCCAAAAATTGTGATGACTTGATTTCCCTTGCACATTATAATGAACTTAGCTTGCTTATGGGTTGCAAAGAAATGAAACATATAATTGGGGATCTTCCAGAATTTGCCCGTTATAAACTACTTGGCTTTGATCTAGAGGAAATTTATATATATTGTGCGGTGAATTGTATTGAAAACCCTTATATTGCCAATTGCATAAAGAAAAAAAATAGAGGATGAAGAGAATACTAATGAAAGGGAAGAGACTTCCCCATATCCTCATATTATTTCTTATGATGAATCAGGTAATGAGGAGGAGCCTCCTATTCAACCAATCTCATTAATAAGGAGCTCCAAAAATAGGATTGAACCCACACCTGATGTGGTGAAGAAGAAGAAAAGAAAAAGGAAGAGAGGTAAAAAGATATCTCTCCCAAATAATGCTGCTCCCATTACTATTGTGCCTCATGAAAATATAATTGTGGAAGATAATGATACTTCTTATTATCTTGAAAAAAAAATTGGCACTTGCTTGGAAGAATATGATAATTGCTATACTATTGGTGCTATCCATACTATTAATTATGAGAGTGATTATGCCTATGATATGAAAAGGCCCAAGCTTGGGGATGCTACGTTTAATGAAGATGATATTTTTAGTCTACCAAGTTTCGATATGCAAATTTATTATGATGAGAACAAAGTTGCTACTTATGATGATTATTATGATGAAACATATGCTATAAAAAGTAGTGATGATTATATTTATAAAACTTGTCATGATTATGGTTACCCCTTTTATGAACATTAATCTTTTAATGTGGAAACAATTTATAGTATTCGAGTTTCTTATGATACTCCCACTATTCCGAATGAGAAGAATTTTACTTATGTGGAGAGTAATAAAATTTCTATGCTTATAGATCATGAAAAGAATGCTTTAGGTGTTGGTTATATTGTTGAATTCATTCATGATGATACTGAAATTATTATGAGGGAGAAACTTATCCTTGTAGGAATGGCAATAATATCAAGTTTCCTCTCTGTGTGCTTAAAGTTTTGAAGTTTGCTTGTTTTACCTTCATATGCAAGTTGATTCTTATTCCCACAAGTTGTTTGCTCACAAAATCCCTATGCATAGGAAGTATGTTAGACTTAAATGTGCTAGTCATATTCTTCATGATGCTCTCTTTATTTTTCAATTCTTATCATTTATGTGAGCATCATTGAAATCATCATGCCTAGCTAGGGGCATTAAACGATAGCGCTTGTTGGGAGGCAACCCAACTTTATTTTTATTCCTTACTTTTTTCTCCTGTTTATTAATAAATATTCATCTAGACTCTGTTTAGATGTGGTTTTATGCTTTTAATTAGTGTTTGTGCCAAGTAGAACCTTTGGGAAGACTTGGGGAAAGTCTTGTTGATCATGCTGTAAAAAAACAGAAACTTTAGCGCTCACGAGAATTGCTGCCATTTTTATTTGGAGAGCGATATTTAGTTAATTATTTTTGCAGATGATTAATAGACAAATTAATTAGGTCCAGCAATTTATTTGAGAATTGTATGAGTTCCAGAAGTATACGTTTGATCCAGATTACTACAGACTGTTCTGTTTTTGACAGATTCTGTTTTCGATGTGTTATTCACTTATTTTGATGAATCTATGGCTAGTAAAGTAGTTTATAAACCATAGACAAGTTGGAATACAGTAAGTTTAACACCAATATAAATAAATAATGAGCTCATTACAGTATCTTGAAGTGGTGATTTATTTTCTTATACTAACGGAGCTTACGAGTTTTCTGTTAAGTTTTGTGGTGTGAAGTTTTCAAGTTTTGGGTAAGGATTCAATGGACTATGGAATAAGGAGTGGCAAGAGCCTAAGCTTGGGGTTGCCCAAGGCACCCCAAGATAATATTGAAGGATAGCCAAGAGCCTAATCTTGGGGATGCCCCGGAAGGCATCCCCTCTTTCTTCTTCATTCATCGGTAACTTTACTTGGAGCTATATTTTTATTTGCCACATGATATGTGTTTTGCTTGGAGCGTCATTTTATTTTATTTAGTTTTGCTTGCTGCTTGAATAAAATACCAAGATCTGAAATTCTTAAATGTTAGAGAGTCTTCATATAGTTGCATAATTATTTGACTACTCATGGATCTTCACTTATATCTTTCGGAGTAGTTTGTTATTGCTCTAGTGCTTCAGGTATATCTTTTTAGAGCACGGTGGTGGTTTTATTTTATAGAAATAGATGAACTCTCATGATTAATTATATTATTTTGAGAGTCCTAAACACCATGGTAATTTGCTTTGGTTATGAATTTAGTCCTAATATGATGGGCATCCAAGAGGGATATAATAAAAACTTTCATATAGCGTGCATTGAATACTAAGAGAAGTTTGATACTTGATAATTGTTTTGAGATATGGAGATGGTGATATTAGAGTCATGCTAGTTGAGTAGTTGTGAATTTGAGAAATACTTGTGTTGAAGTTTGTGATTTCCGTAGCATGCACGTATGGTGAACCGTTCTGTGATGAAGTCGAAGCATGATTTATTTATTAATTGCCTTCCTTATGAGTGGCGGTCGGGGACGAGCGATGGTCTTTTCCTACCAATCTATCCCCCCTAGAAGCACGCGCGTAGTACTTTGCTTCGATAACTAATAGATTTTTTGCAATAAGTATGTGAGTTTTTTTATGACTAATGTTGAGTCCATGGATTATACGCACTCTCACCCTTCCACCATTGCTAGCCTCTCTAATACCGCACACCTTTCGCCGGTATCATACACCCACCATATACCTTCCTCAAAACAGCCACCATACCTACCTATCATGGCATTTCCATAGCCATTCTGAGATATATTTCCATGCAACTTTCCACCATTCCGTTTATTATGACACGCCCCATCATTGTCATATTGCTTGCATGATCATGTAGTTGACATCGTATTTGTGGCAATGCCACCATTCATAATTATTTCATATATGTCACTCATGCATCATTGCACATCCTGGTACACCGCCGGAGGCATTCATATAGAGTCATATTTTGTTCTAAGTATCGAGTTGTAATTCCTCAGTTGTAAGTAAATAAAAGTGTGATGATCATCATTATTAGAGCATTGTCCCAGTGAGGAAAGGATGATGGAGACTATGATTCCCCCATAAGTCGGGATGAGACTCCAGACGAAAATAAATAAATAAAACAGGCCAAAGAAGCCCAAATAAAAAAAGAGAAAAAAAGAGGCCATAAAAAGGGGAGAAAGGCCCAAATAAAAAATAAAAAATGAGAGAAAAAAAAGAGAGGGGGCAATGCTACTATCCTTTTACCACACTTGTGCTTCAAAGTAGCACCATGATCTTCATGATAGAGAGTCTCCTATGTTGTCACCTTCATTTACTAGTGGGAATCTTTCATTATAGAACTTGGCTTGTATATTCAAATGATGGGCTTCCTCAAAATGCCCTAGGTCTTCGTGAGCAAGCAAGTTGGATGCACACCCACTTAGTTTCTTTTGAGCTTTCATAAATTTATAGCTCTAGTGCATCCATTGCATGGCAATCCCTACTCACTCACATTGATATCTATTGATGGGCATCTCCATAGCCTGTTGATACGCCTAGTTGATGTGAGACTATATTCTCCTTTTTGTCTTCTCCACAACCACCATTCTATTCCACCTATAGTGCTATGTCCATGGCTCACGCTCATGTATTGCGTGAAGATTGAAAAGTTTGAGAACATCAAAAGTATGAAACAATTGCTTGGCTTGTCATCGGGGTTGTGCATGATTTAAATATGTTGTGTGGTGAAGATGGAGCATAGCCAGACTATATGATTTTGTAGGGATAACTTTCTTTGGCCATGTTATTTTGAGAAGACCTAATTGCTTAGTTAGTATGCTTGAAGCATTATCATTTTTATGTCAATATGAACTTTTGTCTTGAATCTTATGGATCTGAATATTCATACCACAATTAAGAAGAATTACATTGAAATTATGCCAAGTAGCACTCCGCATCAAAAATTCTGTTTTTATCATTTACCTACTCGAGGACGAGCAGGAATTAAGCTTGGGGATGCTGATACGTCTCCAACGTATCTATAATTTTTGATTGCTCCATGCTATATTATCTACTGTTTTGGATGTTTATGGGCTTTATTATACGCTTTTATATCATTTTTGGGACTAACCTATTAACCCAGAGCCCAGTGCCAGTTTCTGTTTTTACCTTGTTTTAGGGTTTCAAAGAAAAGGAAAATCAAACAGAGTCCAATTGAGCTGAAACTTCACGGAACTCATTTTTGGAAGGAAAGAAGCCCAGAAGACTTGATGTGCACGTAAGGGAAGCTTCGAGGAGGCCACGAGGTAGGGGGCGCGCCCACCCCCCTAGGGTGCGCCCTCCACCCTCGTGGGCCCCTTGTGGCCCCCTTGACGTACTTGTTCCGCCTATATATCTCCATATACCCTAAAACTTCCACAGAGCACAATAGATCGGGAGTTCCGCCGGCAGAAGCCTCCGTAGCCACCGAAAGCCAATCTAGACCCGTTCCGGCACCCTGCCGAAGGGGGAATCCCTCTCCGGTGGCCATCTTCATCATCCCGGTGCTCTCCATGACGAGGAGGGATTAGTTCTCCCTCAGGGATGAGGGTATGTACCAGTAGCTATGTGTTTGATCTCTCTCTCTTTCTCTCTCTCGTGTTCTTGAGGTGATACGATCTTGATGTATCGCGAGCTTTGCTATTATAGTTGGATCTTATGTTTCTCCTCCCCCTCTTCTCTCTTGTAATGAATTGAGTTTCCCCTTCGAAGTTATCTTATCGGATGGAGTCTTTAAAGATTTGAGAACACTCGTTGTATGTCTTGCCGTGCGTATCTGTGGTGACAATGGGATACCACGTGATTCACTTGATGTATGTTTTGGTGATCAACTTGCGGGTTACGCCCATGAACCTATGCATAGGGGTTGGCACACGTTTTCGTCATGATTCTCCGGTAGAACTTTGGGGCACTCTTTGAGGTCCTTTTGTGTTGGTTGAATAGATGAATCTGAGATTGTGTGATGCATATCGTATAATCATACCCACGGATACTTGATGTGACATTGGAGTATCTAGGTGACATTAGGGTTTTGGTTGATTTGTGTCTTCAGGTGTTATTCTAGTACGAACTCTAGGGCTGTTTGTGACACTTATAGGAATAGCCCAACGGATTGATTGGAAAGAATAACTTTGAGGTGGTTTCGTACCCTACCATAATCTCTTCGTTCGTTCTCCGCTATTAGTGACTTGGGAGTGACTCTTTGTTGCATGTTGAGGGATAGTTATGTGATCCAATTATGATATTATTGTTGAGGGAACTTACATTAGTGAAAGTATGAACACTAGGCCTTGTTTCCTAGCATTGCAATACCGTTTACGCTCACTTTTATCATTAGTTATTTTGCTGTTTTTATATTTTCATATTACAAAAACTATTATCTACTATCCATATACCACTTGTATCACCATCTCTTCGCCGAACTAGTGCACCTATACAATTTACCATTGTATTGGGTGTGTTGGGGACACAAGAGACTCTTTGTTATTTGGTTGCAGGGTTGCTTGAGAGAGACCATCTTCATCCTACACCTCCTACGGATTGATAAACCTTAGGTCATCCACTTGAGGGAAATTTGCTACTGTCCTACAAACATCTGCACTTGGAGGCCCAACAACGTCTACAAGAAGAAGGTTGTGTAGTAGACATCACTCTCTTGCCACCGGCAGCCTCTCCCGCCTCTGCAGACCCAGTCCCGCGTGCCCGGCGTCGCCTCTGGACGTGGTCTGGCTGCGCCCGCGCCACGCCCCTGCTTCGCCTTCGCACCTCCCCCCCCCCCCGCTTCGCCTGCGCACGCCCTCACCCTCCCGCTCACTGCCGGCGGCCTTCCCGGCCGTCCCCCGACGAGCCACCACCACCGCCCGATGCGGCACCTCACCCAGGATCGGTTCCCCCCAGTGGCATCCGTCGTGCCCCCGTCGTCGCCAGCCTCAAACACCAGCCGGCCGACGTGGCCCCGCCACGTAGACCCTCCCTGGGTCGCTGGCAATGGGCCCCACAGGCCCTGTTGACCCAGTCAACGACTGACTGGGCAACACCCAGTCATTGCCAGTGGGTCCCTGGGGCCCTGTTGACTGGTCAACCAGTCAGCTGACCGCTGACATAGTGCTGACGTCATGCTGACATCACAAGTCACTGTTTTGGATAATTCGAATTTAAATACTAAAATTAATTCCAAAAAAATAGATAAAACTTTGAAAATTAATATCAAATAAACCGTAGCTCGGATGAAAATGTTTTCTACATGAAAGTTGCTCAGAACGACAAGATGAATCCGGATACGAAGCCCGTTCGTCCATCACACATCCCTAGCATAGCAAACACGCAACTTTCCCCCTCCGGTTCATCTGTCCGGAAACGCGAAACACCGGGGATATTTTCCCGGATGTTCCCCCCCCTTCACCGGTACCACCCCATACCGCGTTAGGGCACCTCTAGCACCGATACTTGTCATGTCATGCATCTCTATGCATCTGTTTGCTTAATATTTATTGTTTTTCCCCCTCTTCTCTTGCTAGACATCAAGACCGACGCCGCTGCTACCCAGTACGACTACGGTATTGACGACCCCTCTCTCTTGCCAGAGCAACCAGGCAAGCCCCCCTTTTGATCACAAGATATCGCCTATTTCTTCTCTCTGCTGCTTGCATTAGAGTGGTGTAGCATGTTACTGCTTTCGATTAATCCTATTCTGCTGCATAGCCTATCATTGTTGCTACAATTGTTGATACCTTTACCTGCTATCCTGATACTTAGTATAGGATGCTAGTGTTCCATCAGTGGCCCTACACTCTTGTTCGTATGCCATGCTATACAACTGGGCCGTGATCACTTCGGGAGGTGATCACGGGCATATGCTATAAACTTTATACTGTTACATTACTTATGATATTGTTTCGAGATGGGGGCTGAAGTGGTAGGTGGCTCCATCTCGGTAGACGTGGGCCTGGGTTCCCGACGGCCCCGACTGTTACTTTGAGGCGGAGCGACAGGGCAGGCGGAGACCACCTAGGTGAGAGGTGGGTCTGGCCCTTGTCGGCGTTCGCGGTTACTTCAAAATAACACGCTTAACGAGATCTGGGTATTTGACCTGAGTCTGGATACTGGCCAATACGCACTAACCAACTATGCGGGGACAGTTATGGGCACTCGACGTCGTGGTATCAGCCGAGGCCTTCGTGACGTCAGCGACTGAGCGGCGCACGCCGGGTTGGACTGGAACGCCTGCTCTTGTATAAGGGAGGCTAGGTCTGCTCACCGTCCGCATTCGCAACATGCAGGTGTGCAATGGGTGATGGGCCCAGACCCCTGTGCCATAGGATTTAGACCGACGTGCTGACCTCTCTGTTGTGCCTAGGTAGGGCTACGACGTGTTGATCTTCCGAGGACGGGTATGACCCAGGAAAGTGTGCTCGGCCAAAGGGGATCGAGCATGTTGGGAAATGTGGTGCACCCCTGCAGGGAAGTTTATCTATTCGAATAGTTGTGTCCCTCGGTAAAAGGACGACCCGGAGTTGTACCTTGACATTATGACAACTAGAATCGGATACTTAATAAAACACACTCTTCCAAGTGCCAGATACAACCCGGTGATCACTCTCTCACAGGGCAACGAGGAGAGGATCACCGGGTAGGATTATGCTATGCGATGATACTTGGTTAACTTACCATCTACTCTCATCTACTGCTTCAAGATGGAGGCTGCCAGAAGCGTAGTCTTCGATAGGACTAGCTATCCCCCTCTTATTCTGGCATTCTGCAGTTCAGTCCACAGATACTACCCATTTCATTGATACCAATGCATATGTAGTGTAGATCCTTGCTTGCGAGTACTTTGGATGAGTACTCAAGGTTGCTTTGCTCCCTCTTTTCCCCCTTTCCTTTCTTCTCGGATGTCGCAACCAGATGATGGAGTCCAAGAGTCAGAGGATCCCGAGGATGTTTCTACGTGGAGTTCGGCTTCGAGGAGTAGTTAGGAGGTCCCAGGCAGGAGGCCTCGCCTTTTCGATCGTTGCTACTTTTGTGCTAGCCTTCTTAAGGCAAACTTGTTTAACTTATGTTTGTACTCAGATATTGTTGCTTCCGCTGACTCGTCTATGATCAAGCTCTTGTATTCGAGCCCTCGAGACCCCTGGCTTGTAATATGAAGCTTGTATTATTTAATTTGTGTCTAGAGTTGTGTTGTGATATCTTCCCGTGAGTCTTTGATCTTGATCGTACATATTTGCATATATGACTAGTGTACGGTCAAATCGGGGGTGTCACACTTGTAGCGATCAATAGTGCCATCAGACTTTCTCTTAATCCTAAACACCCACTTGCAATCTATGAGATTTTTACCTTGCTGTGGAGGGACTAAATGCCATGTTTTGTTTCTCTTCAAAGCCATATACTCCTCATGCATGGCCTTCTTCCAATTCTCATCCGCAAGTGCTTCATCAAGTGTGTATGGTTCACCTATGGAACAAACAAGTCCATATTTCATAATATTTTTATAATTCACTGGTTGTATTACCCCTTGTTGCAACCTTTTACGGCGTGTTGTGGAAGGAGCCTGGACGCGCGCCACAGACGATCCTAAGCCGGCTACAAGAGTTCCAGGTGCTACAGAATCTGATCCCGAGGCAAATCCCGAGCCACCAACTTCCATGTCAGGGGCTGGATCCGCAGCCGGATCTTCTGTGATTGTGGGTGAAGGCGTGCAACGCGGCACTGGCGCAGAAGATCCCACGCGACTGGCCTCATCATGAGACCCCGCATCCACCGCACCAGAGGTGGGTCCAGCGCCTGTCGACCGGTGCTGCCCGTGCCGCGTGTAGCACAGCGGCTGGTCCGGGAACCGGACGCCCGCAGGTCCATGGAGAGGCGGACGGGTGGCGTGCGCTGACTTGCTGGCAGAGGCGCGGTCGGCCGTGTCGGGCGCAGCGGAGGGCGCAGAGCCCCGAGCCGATCCTGCAGCGGATCCTGAAGCAGATCCGGCGGGCAGGTCTGCCGCTGCTGATCCCGGGGCAGGACACATGAAATATGGCCTGTTTAGGCTGTTTTCTTCACCAATTTCTGCTCCATTTTCTCCTACATCATCACACAACTCATGCACAGTGGTTTGAGAGTCAGTCAGCATATGATCATCACAGTTATACTCCCCTTCATCAAGATTAGTGAGGATGGTGGAAGGAGGAGAATTTCTTTGCAGAGTAGGGCAGCGGCATTGGGGTGGAGATCGGCAAAGGGAAATTTGGTCTCACCAAAGACAACATCTCGCGAGATATAAACACGTCCAGTCGAGACATCTAGACACTTCACCCCCTTGTGTTGAGCACTATATCCTAGAAAAACACACTGTTTGGAGCGAAACATGAGTTTGCGGGAGTTGTATGGATGGAGATTAGGCCAACACGCACAACCAAAAACATGTAGAGAGTTGTAGTTGCGTTTGATGTGAAGGAGCCTCTCGATGGGTGTTTCATTGTTTATGACTCGACTTGGGAGCATATTGATGATGTGAGCAGCGGTGAGAAACGCTTCATCCCAGAATTTTAAGGGCATGGAGGCTCCTGCAAGGAGTGCAAGGCCAACTTCAACGATATGCCTATGCTTACATTCGGCAGAGCCATTCTGTTGGTGGGCATGAGGGCAAGACACAAGATGTGATATGCCAAGTGTTTGGAAAAAGGAGTTTAATTTCTCATATTCCCCTCCCCAATCTGATTGGACCGCAATGATCTTGCGGCCGAACTTGCGTTCAACGAGTGCTTGGAATTTCTTAAAAACTTGGAAAACATCGGACCTCTTCTTGAGAAGGTATATCCAAGAAAATGTGCTAAAGTCATCAATGAAACTGACGTAATACGTGTGTCTACCAACAGAACTAGGGGCAGGCCCCCAGACATCAGAAAATATTGATTGCAATGGAACAGTAGAAACACTTGTGGAAATAGGATAGGGTAACTGATGACTTTTTCCTTTTTGGCAAGAGTCACAAATGGTCTCAATATTACGCTCACCAACAAATGGGAGCTTATTTTTCCTAAGCAAACGTTCAACAAGGGAAAAGGAAGGATGCCCTAAACGATCGTTTCATCGTGTTGAAGAGAGTTTGACAGCACCACAGGCTTATTTATTGAATATTCTAAGCTCCTGAATCAACGGATAAAGACCTCGCACGCATCTACCTCGATATGGTACCTTCCTCGTGGCCTGATCCTTAATCAAAAAGAAAAAAAGGATGGAATTCAATGAACACATGATTGTCAATGGTGATGCGATGAACGGAGAGAAGATTTTTGTTGGCACTAGGGACATGCAGAATTTTGCGAAGATGAATGTTACGAGAAGGAGTACGTATAACCGAACGACCAACGTGACGTATACTCATACCTGCACCACTGGCGGTGTGAATCTAGTCCTTCCCATGATATTTCTCACGGAGGGTTACCTTCTCGAGCTCCCCTGTGAGGTTATTAGTCGCGCCGCTATCGAGGTACCAGTTGGTGTCAATGCCGTATGACCCATCGGCGGCGGCGGCGACTTTGTCATCATCTTCAGAGGAGGGTTCGTCCTCGTCGAACCTGTCCAGCAGTCCCTGGCCGTGTGACCAGGTTTTCCGTAGATTTGGCAGCGGACCGCATCGGGACGGGACTTGCCCGAGCCGCCGCAGCCGCGGCCCCTGTTGTTGGTGGAGGAGGGGCGGCCGCCGCGAGAACCGGAGCTGCTGCCGCCTTGCTTGCCCTTGGAACGAGGAGGACCCTGATAACGAGAGGAGGATCCGCCGCGCCCGTGGGTCGCCGCGTTTGCCGACGACTTGAAGCCGCCGCCGGTGCTGTGGAACTGAGCGACACGCTGATCAAAATTGCTCAGCATGGCGTAGAGATCGAAGAGGGAGACCAGCATGACGCGGGCATCGAGGGCAGAGACGAGGGGCTGGTAATCCATGTCCAGCCCGTGCAGTAGGTAGGAGATCAGCTCGTCGTCTTGTATGGGCTTCCCGGCCACGGCGAGCTCGTCAGCAAGGCCCCGCATGGAGGCGAAGTAGGCGGCCACGGACTGGGTGCCCTTCTGCGCATTGATCAAGGCAGTGCGGATGTTGTTGACGCGGCTCAAGTACTGCGAGGAGAACATACCTGCCAGCGTCGTCCAGAGAGCATGGGCGGTGGTGACCGCAGTCACCGTGATCAGCACCTCTTTGGTGAGGTTGTTGAGCAGGTAGCCCAGCACCTGCTGGTCCTCCTTGACCCAGATGGGGTGGAGGGGGTTGGGCTCGGAAGATTCCTTCCCATCCTTGTCCTTGGAGACGAGGAGGCGCGCCGGTTCTGGCATGGTGCCATCGACGTAGCCGAAGAGCCCGGCTCCCCTTAGCTGCAGCGTGATCTGGGTTCGCCACAGGACGTAGTTCGTCCGAGAGAGCTTCTCTGTGACCTGACCACTTAGGTTCGATTGGACGGCACTGGAGGAAGACATGGCTAGCACTAATGGAGATCAAAAAAAGCTAGGGTTTAGAAAGAGGAGCCTCTGATTACCATGTGTGTTAGGCGAAAGCGTCTTACCTCAACGAGAGGGGACGCGCTGCGTGTTTATAGACAGGGGCGCACCTCCCTGGATAGCGCATACAGTTGGAGATTACAACTTGAGGGAAAAGAAAAGATAGATATAAGAATATATGGTTACATAGTTGAGTTATCTCATATAGTAACTACCTAACTATGCTGCACAAGTCTATATCCTCTCCAAGGCTGTCACGCTATGTTTAACATACCCCATAGCAAATTAGTACATCGATCTTGAGGTACATTAATATCTGCAACCATGGCATGGTTGTTTGCATTGAACTAGATCCGATTAAAGACCTCACCCTTTATCTTTCTAAAAAGAAGCATCAGTTTAAGGCAAAGGTAGTTGCTTCAATAATCCACAGAAAACTCAACATGAACTTTGGCAAAGAAGGGATTGATGCATAACCATGTACCATGCATGCCAACCATTTATGTAATTCTTTTGTAGTGGATGTGAAACTGGGCAACCAGTGTATATTGGCACATCATATATTCATATTTCAGATGCAAGTTAGAGAGAAATTGAAGAATGCATCAGTATTAAAGCATGTTTCCCGTTGATTATATCTCTATTGATATAATTTAGTGCGATGCATGTTGCTTTTGCTTCTCGTCCTCTTTGGGCTCTAGGGACACTTGTTGAATGGCATCCCCTCTCAAGGCATGCCCTATGAGCCCACGACCGTATTTCAGCGCGGCCGTACAAATTCGTTCGCCACCCACGTGGACGCTATGGTCAGCTGGTTAATGTTTATCACTGCAGTCCCAAATGCTCGGCGAGGTAAAAATGGTATGCGACTGCCAAATCTTTGTATATGTCACTTAGCACGCACGGACCGCGGGTCTATAGCATCCGCTCCACTATAATGTAATCCCATATCTCGGAGATCATTGTTGCTATTTTTAACTTTGAAATTTGTGTACATCTCATGAAGGATACATTTGTAATCCTCTTGGCCTACAGTTGTCTCTGCTGGTCTTTAACTTTTAGCCTGAAACTCTGGCTATTTGCTGTCGCGCTCTTGTTCGTATTAGTAGTGGACTTCTGGATGTGGTCATATTTATAGTTGTTTCATCATACGAAGTTCCCAGTTTGTGAGAAATCACCATTTAGTTGTGTTATTGCTTGCCCTTGTGAAATTCATGCAACCAAGATTCCAATGAACACTTGCACAACAATTGTGTGCTGATCCTTGCAGTTGCCATTCAGTTTTTATTTTTATTTTCGATTTATTCGTGACAAACGGCCTTAATTTGTTCGTGCTTTTCAAAAGTCTTGCTCCACATGGTAAAATGGGATAGTCTGGAGATGGCATTAAAGTCAGAAAAGAAAAGCAAGCCCTGGTTCTGGATCATTTTTTTGTTTTTATTTTAGGAACATAGTTCACGTCAACTAAAGCAATTCAAAACATGTCGTACCATGCAATTCCAAGAAACCAAAATTATTTGAACCGTCAAAGAATAATACAAAGGAAACATTACATTAATTTCAGTAAATCTAAACAAAGCATATTAATTGAAGTCCACATGAAAGCAAAACATTAGTACTAGACCATCAACAGCTGGTTTTTATTTAGTCCACATATTAACTTCCACAGTCAAACTCTATAAAGTTTGACGAAATTTTTAGAAAATAATATGAACATTCACATAGTCATATACATACTTTTGTAATTGTGATTCACTATGAAGATCCAAGTTTTTAGAAATCAGCACTTAATTGTACGCCCACCGTCCCGACTTACTTGTTGTGGTCTTGTGGATGTATTTAGAAATAAAATATGTTTAGATACATCCATTTTTATGACAAGTAATTCCGGAGTGAGGGAGTATTATACTTTTGTAATAATAATGCACCGTGAATCACAGCATAGTCTCATTGACCATTAAGTGCAATAAAAAGGAAGTCCAATCTATCCAGATGGACTTCCCATCTTGATGAGGCTTGCCTAGCTACTAGGCTAGAATTTCGATCCCATTCGGCTACGTGATTTTTTGGCCCAAATGATGGGTCCAAAAGTGCTCCAAACATAATGCAGTTGCCTAGTAAATTAGTCCACCGGTCTTGGGCACATTAATTTCTGCATCCATACATGGTTGTTGCATTGAAGTAGATCCAATTAGAGATGATGCCCTCGCTCTTTCTTAAAAGGAGTAGCTAGCGGCTGGAGCCAAAGAGAGTTGCTTCAGTAACCAAGCGAAACGTGAAGGAATTGGCAAAGAGTATCCTTGTACCATGCATACAGACCATACATGCAAAGATAATTCAGAATTTCTTTGGGAATGGATGTCGAACATCGCAAACATTGTGTAGTAGTGGTACACATTTCAGGTCTAAGTTTGGGAGGTATTAAGGAATGCGGAAACACAGGAGAGACCCATCCGACTCCTTGAACCTTCCGTTATTCAGTGTTGTGAAACGTCCCTTGCTTGCTCCCTCTCTTCTGTCATGCTTCAGGACACTTGTTTGGTGACTCTCTACTTTTGCCACTGCATTTGCTATCTACTATTACCTCTGTCCCAGATTACTTGTCTTAAATTGATACGGATGTATCTAACACTAAAACATCTCTAAATACAGATAACTTTAAGATAAGTAATTTGGGATGGAGGGATCACAATTTTTAATTGAAATCATCGAAAGTTTTATCTTATAGGCAATCTCTGGCCCACTTTCTTCCATCCTGAGCTCACGCTATAATGTCTTGCCAGCGGCCGTCCTCGTCAAAAGAAAGAAAAAAAAAACGTCCTGCCAGCTGCCGTGCTAACCGCCCTCTCTCTCGGCTCTCTCTGCCTCCCTTCATCTGCTAGCTATTGCTGCATGCAGTACGTGTGGATGCGTCCTGGCCTTGATGATTCACTGCATCCATGAACCAATTCGATCACATTACTGCGTACGGACCCACGATTCATGACGTGTACTACCAATGATCAAAGATTGTAAATATGCTTTAAAAAAAATAAAAAAAATGGTAAGCTAATAATTATCTCAGATGTTACACAATAGATCGAGTTGCATGTGCTAATCTGGCGCGTGTGTAGTTGGAACGGAATCATGAAATTATCTTCCACAGGTACTGGATGCTCTTTAATTGTACTCATGAAATTATCTTTAACAGATAGTACAAAATTGAGACACTTATTTTGGGACGGAGGAAGAACTAGCTTAACAAACGCAGCAGTGAACTATCTGTTAATTGTTCAGTGAAGGCATTTCCTCCAGCATTGCTCCATGCACTGAAGACTGACATGCGAGGTATAACCCACAGCTGACAGTTCCCTCATGACCATATAGAGATATATGCTACAGATTCCATTTAGTAAAACAAATGGATTGGAATTTGATTCTTGCCTTTTTTTTTTCCGACTTGCTTGTGTCAAAATGGCAGGAGTCCGGCTGAGCGGTAGTGTTGCATCTGTGTGAATGAAGTAATTAATGAACACACACGGATCAGGTTTTGGTGCAACCAGGTGTATATTATCTGGTCAACTGTGATGTATGGCGAGAATAGGCTGGGAGATCGTTGTGCTCATTTTCACCACAAAGCCCCCCCTCCCCCCCCCCCCCCCCCCCCCGCGGGGAAATTTAGGGAAGCCCACGTGCCTCTGCTGGTCTTAAATTTTAATCTGAAACTCACCATTGGCTGTCCTGCCAATGTTCGTATTAACAGTGTACTTTTGGCTGTGGTCATCTTCTCTTTTATTTTTGAGATGGGCGGTCGTATTCATACTTGCTATCATCATACAAAGTTTCCCATTTTTTGAGATATCACCATTAACCATTAATTTATTGATTTTCCTTGTGTACATAATATGCGTATTCCGAAGAACACTTCCCACAGCAGAAGTTATCATTTTCATTTGCCATTCAATTTGTTTGGGACAAATGGGACTTAAAATGGCAGGGTCACTTCTGATGACAATGCTGTTCAAAAGTTCATTGTGGTAACAATACAAATAGTGGGTAGACGGGCATTAATTTTGGAAAAGCAAAGCAAGACCCTTATTCAGGAACATAGGTGTGAACTAAACCGATTCATAAGATTTCATAGGATGTAATTCCAGGATATAATAATGAACCTTGGAAGCATATTAAGGAAGCACTACACTAAAATTTTTTTTTTGGGGGGGGGGGGGGGGGGGCTCTTATCTATTCATCCACTACACTATTTTTAGTAAGTCTAAACAAAGCAAATTAATTGAACTGCACATGAAAAATCAGTATAACCATAGTGACCAAAGCAGTACATCAGTCTTGAGGCACATTTATTTTTGCATCCATTGCATGCTAGTTGCATATAGATCCAACTAAAGACGGCGCCGTTTCCCTTTATTAAAAGGAGCAACAGCTAGAAGAAAAGATAGTTGCTTCAATAACTGAGAGAAACCTCACCATGAACTTGGGCAAAGAAGAGATAGATACATATGCAGATACCATGCATACCAACAATATATGCAGAGATAATCTAGACTTTCTCCGGTAATGGATGTGAAACTTGGCAACCACTGTGTAGTAGAAGCACACATTTTCAGGTCTTTTTTTAACTAGATCATTTTCAGGTCTAAGCTTGGGAGGCATCGAGGAATGCAGCAACACGTACATCTGCTGTCTGACTGTATATCTCTATCGACCAATGGTATTGTGTTGTTTGCTTCTCATATCCTGGCGCTTTGGGCACTCATCTGAGAAAAATTGCGCAACAAAGTAGCCGTTGCAGCTAGATCCCCAATTTCCGCTCTTGTGTTCATCTTCGGCAGCTTGGGTCAGCATGCTACCGAGGTCGAAACAAAGGCCATGCTAGTAAGGATTGTGTGGCACGCTCGCTCTCCATCTTTCTACTCCCGTGTTCTGACAGGCTGGGGTCCTCGGGATAGAAAGAGACAATACAACCAGCTACCGGCAAAAGTTCTAATTGCGTGTAGTTGTTCAAGCACAAAGTAATTCAACAACCAATACATCTCGGGCAACGTTGTTCCACACTTAATTGTATGTGTGTTCCGTTAACTCGCCAGGTTAACATTTGAGTCCTATGATCCTTTCTGCTCGGCAATATTTTCTTCCTCCACTTAGGTCCGAATTACTAGGTCCATTGATCACAATCACGTTCATAAATCAGTACATGCTGATCTCTGGGCATATTGGCTGCAGGGTTGATACATTGGACCAGATTTAGCGAAAGACGCTGCTATTACTTGAGGAAAGTGGATATTTTGAGCTCGAGTGTACTATACCCTCCATTGATTTATATATTTCACTGTATGAAAATATATATGCAAAAATTAATTCTAAGCAATGTATTAGTAGATTGAGTTACGCTTGCCCTGTAAAGTTTCACGACGATTTGTTGTGACATTTAGGATAAAACATAGGAAAACATCACCTTGGACGTTGACGGCGGAGATACATATATCATATCTATTATATATCTAAATAAAAGCTCTAGCATCTAAAAAAAGGACCACCCCACTATCTGATTTTTCCTGGCTTCTGTGAGGCCACGTCATGCTAATTTCTGTCGTTGTTGTACGTAAAATGTTGTTGTTGTTGTGTTTTCTCTTCAGTTTCTATTGGGCGCTGCAGGCACAGTTACAAGCTATTCTGTTAAACTCAAACCCACACCCAATTCCCCTTCGCTATCAAATGGGCTGGCCCATATAGTTTATCTTGGGTCTTGTTTGGTTTTTTGGGTTTTTTCATTTTCATTTTTATCTTATCATTTATTTTTTTATTTTTTCTATTCGCAGCCTTTTTTGAAATTTGGATCCTTTTCCATTTTAGGAACCTTTTAGTAATTTTGTAAACTTTGTTTTTTCAATTTTGCGTTTTTTTTTATTTTGTGTTTTTTAATAATTTCGCAAACCTATTCTCATTTGATGAACTTTTTTCAAATTCAATAACTTTTTTGGTGATTGGTGGTAACCCATGTATTGGCATATTTGGTCATGTATTAGCCCACCTAATTATCGTGGTTGGTCATGGAGGGACTTTCGCTCACCAAATCCTACTCCGCGCTAGTTAAGGCGTTAACTGTACAAATCCCTCACACATCCCTTATGCTAGTTCCTATGTCAGCCGACCCATGTAGGTTTTATTTTTCGCATCTGCTTTGAGAACCTTCTAGAGTGTTTCCCTGGTTTTTTTGGCAGTTTTCTTTTGGGTTTTCTAGGACGGGGTTTGTTCTTTTATTCTTTTTCTTTCATTTTTTTCATTTTCCTTTTTATTTTTTTGTTCGTTCTTTTTATTTTTTGTCTCTTTTTTGATTCTTTAAAAAAAATTACAAGCATTTTCGAATTTTCAAACCTTTTCAAATGTGTGAACTTTTTCAAAATGCTTGAGCTTTTTCAAATTGACAAAGAAAATTAAGTTGTTCTTATCTTGAGACAAAGACAGCAGAAACATAAACAACATAGGGAGCGAGCAGAGGCAGGCAACGAGCAAGCGCGGGGTGAATATGTTTAATGGGTTGTGTCCTATGCATGGCATTCTATGCTCTGAAGCGTCCTATTGCCGCTGTCGCTGCCTCTGCCTCCACGTGGCCTATTCTTGCCGCCCATGGGTCAGCGTTGTTCCATTGCTACCGGCACTGCCTTCATGGGCCAGCTTGTTCCACCAGGATCACTCCTTCATGAATTCCTCTCAATTTCCTTATATTTTTCTTTGATTCACCGCCTGGTGTTCAGTTTCTTCCTACTCCATTATTCATATTTCCGTTGGGTTGCTTGACATGGCTGAATATTGTACAGTCATGTGCGATGTATGTGATGTCAATCTACTGAAGTTCCATTACAATGTTCTAACCCTATCTGATTTTTAGATTCTTGAAACAACTTTTTAGAGAAAAGGCCTTGGCCCGACTTTATAAATAAAGCCACACGGCAGCATCACAGACCCGAATAACCCAAACAGTTAGTGAAACACCGTGAATCCAGCGAACGAAAGCCTGGAGCAGGCGAAAGAAGTTTCAGAGCGATACATGGCACCCAGCCATACTCGGCGCGCAGGCCGGAGGGGGAAAGGGTGGTTCTGTCTCCTTGAAACAACTTTTCAGGATAAATAGTTTGTCTCTGGACAAAGAGGGACCATAAGGAGAGTAGGAGCTGAGGAAGATCTCAGGTGACTACTGATAATATTCATCTTTGTTACTTTCATGTGTTAATTTTCTAACATTTCTATAATATTTGTTGCAGCCTTAGAATGGAATGGAGATGGGGAAAATATAATTAGTTCGCTCAAGAGCTATCTTTTGCATGAGGACTTGAGTTGTTGTGTACTTGTGTATTTATGCCATTCAATTTGCAAACTTTTCATTGCACTTCATAGGAGTAGGATGTGCATATGTGCATTCATAGGAGTAAGTGTATATGCGTATGTATGAGTGTCTATGTATATATTATGTTAAGAAAAACTTCAGATTTTGCAGGCAACCTTCAGGTGGGTAGTCCCCCGGGAACCTTCAGGGTTGTAGGCTTGATTTTTGTTTATATAACCTCCATTTAGAATCAAATAAAGAAAAATAAAATGTTTTAATAGTTTAATCTGAAGCTCCAAGAACTGATTTCTTTATTTGGAAACAATTTGTAGTCACTCCAAGGCATACGTAGGTTAGGTATGTCTGCCTTGCTGTTTGAGTTGTTCAAATATTAGTTTATCACCTATGCTTCGGTACACCCCCTCCAATCTACCATTCTTAAGAAGTTGCTCCCAATTCTTCCCTATTCTTTCATCATGCACACTGTCCACATCAGCTATGTGCCACATCAGTAATTTTTCACCCACTAACTATTTTTGTTGTGATTTCCCTAAGCCATATCACTCTTTCAGATGTGGAGGGTCGCATCAGTTTCTAAGCAAGGGGGGCACGACCATCTTGAACCCGTCGCTTCCTTTCCCCACTAGGCGTCCACCCAACTCATTAACCACGCGCGTCTACTTCAACCGGCGATAACAAGGTGCTCCCTCCGTCGCTAGGGATTCTCGTTGTTTTATCTTCCTCGACTGTGATGACAGATAGACGAGGCGCGGCGGTCTTCTCATATCTGCAGGTTCTCTCTCTCGATCTTGATATCAATCTCAGTCTCTATCCTCAGTCCTACTTTGATCCCGTACAGGACGCGCGTCTACTTCAACCAGCTATAAGGTTCTTCCTCCATCGCTAGGGATTCTCGCTGTTTATCTTCCTCGACTATGATGACAGATATACGAGGCGCGGAGGTCTTCGATCTCCTATGCAGGTTCTCTCTCGATCTCAATCTCTATCATCAACTGTCCTATTTTGATCCCGTACAGGAGAAGATTATCACACCGCATCAACGTCGCCAGGACCATCGGTTGCCCTCCGCCTGCGCGCTCCACCGAAATCGGATCTGCCGATGGTGAGATTGGGCTCTAAAGCTGGCTTTATTTGCAACCTCGCGGGTGCGACGCCGGGGCCGGGCCGGGACTCAGATTCGTCGTTAAGAGCAGCAGCCCACACATCGTGAGGGTGTTTTTCTCAAAAGCCTAGATGCTACCAACCTCGGCCACCTCTACGACTCCCGTGTCCCTACCCTGTGATATCTGGAAGAGCAACACCTGAGAGGAGAGGAGAATCAGAAGAAATTGACGGTGAATTACAAACAGAGAACTTGATGGTGAGAGTTCAGATTTAGTTCAGTTTGTTTTCTTTGGTGATAATAATACAGAGTTCAGTTTCCCCCTTTCACAGTACTAGACACTCACACATGAATCCCATCCAGCGACCCGGAAGAGCACACGATGTCTATGTTGTGCCCACCAACGACTCAATGGTCTGTGTAGGAGTGGCATGACACAGCCAACATTACGGCATCCGGCGCATAGAAATCCGCCTACCCGTGCCACACTAGAACCAGTCATTTGCTAAACCAGTATAATTGGTGCTAGACATGAGCTGCTCATTCCTATCTTCCCAAGTCCTCCATCAATTCCGCCATTGGCATGTGACGGCAGGATGGCCACATCAACACCGTGATGTTTGGTACGTTTAGTCTGACTATCTCCTCAAGGAGGAGCAACTCATCTGAGGTGAGGACAAGGCTTAGTAGTTCTAATGTTGCTGATTGCATCATATAATACAAAATGTAGAAACATAATGTCTCCCCTTGAGGTTTCAAGCAAACACATTTTGATGATTGGTCAATTGATTTCATTTCAAAACTAATTATTTGTTCCTGGCCTCCAATGTGTTTCTAATCTTTAAATTTATTTTTGTTCCCTACTCATGACACACAGGTGGTGCTTGGAGAGGGCTATCAGCATGACATGGATGCTGTCACATTCTATGCTCTGTTGAATTTAATATAACTGATGGCTTTATTGTCTACATTCTTATTTGAAATTGTTGGTTCAAGCTTGCTTGATTGTTAGATGATATATTATATTATAACAGATATAAGGAGCAACAATAAACAAAAGTAAGAAGACACACGTATCCAAATTCTACAAGTTTTGGTTTCAAGTCTGACCCCCTTTATCCAAATAGTTACTAATAACATTTTGTTTTATGTTTCATATGACACCCATCTAATATTTCAGGTATCATTCAGACTGAAATGCACGGGAGAACAAACTAGGACCACTGTATTTTCCGTCATTTGAGTGCTTCAGGTCACGTATCTATCGTTCCAGTTTGGAGGTTTCTGATTGACTTCATGAAGAGCATTTAGTGACTGCTAAATTTCACCCTCGCATGTACAGAAAATCAACAAATGTAACAATACTCATTTTATTGCTATGTAATGCAGCAATTCTGTAAATTGTAACAATTTGTGAAAACATGTAAATGGTCGAGAAGATGACACAAAATTAAACCATTTCAGCCTTACATCAAGTGTGGACAGGAAATGTCAATTGTTGTCAGTGGAAAAATAGGTGACTTATTTTTTCTTCTCAATGGTCGTAACATCATTTGATGCACTGATCTGACAATACATACATGGAGCTTCCACTTTACTACATTATTTGCTATTACATGTATGTAATAGAGTTGGTGCTTTAGTTTACCTAAAAAATTATTCCTCAAAATTCCGCCGCAACGCGCGGGGTATCTTCTAGTTAAATCAACGGTGAAGACTAAAAATACCCCTTCGACTAACATGACATGATGGTGAAGGTTTAAGCTAGTCATATGTACACATTGTAACATCCCAGACACACCCGTCGGTATTGGCCATTACTCCTAATGAGATCTAGACTGCCCCCACATATCACCACTAGTCTTTCCTACGCACTTTTTCTCACTACGCATTTTAACGCTTAGAACACACCCGGTAGGTACTTGTCGTTACTCCTAACAGGATCTAGACTGACCCACAGATTATCACTAGTCTTTTCTGCTCACTTTGTCCTTACTCGTGTGCACCTAAGACAAACTTTCCAGTCGGTCACCAACCTAAGATCGCTTCAAGCTGAGCACGCTTAACTTTAAAGTTCAGATCAAACTTCTCAGTTGGTCACCCATCCTAAAATTGTTTCAAGCTGAACATGCTTAACTTTGGAGTTCTTTCCGAAAGGGCTTCTGAGAAAGAAGGAATTCCTGGGTGATATGAGTAGTCTATCATCTCTATTAAACCAGGCTCTCACACGCATGACATCGAAATTACTTGGTGTGACAATGTCCCGATCTCGCTCGTCTGGACAAACATTGCAGGGGAAAAAGCTATAGACGGCATTGCCAAACGCCCTTACCATGGTGACGAAGTCTTCATCCTCCCTTCGAGATGAGATCTCTAAAGGAGTCGCTGCCTGGGCGACCAAGGGGTCACTTGACAAGAACACATCATGACCTCCTTTTCTTTCTTTGGTAGCGCGCGTACATACACGGATGATGCTTCGATCCTTATCCACCTTGAAAACCCTGCGCTCCATTAATCGACCAAGAAAGCTAGCTAGCCCAGCCGCCATTGCGGCCTTGCGTGTATTCTCCCTTTTTCTCGGAAGGATGCGGTCCATTGATGTATGATTACACCTTAATTGTGATTAGCAATTAATTAGTAGTAAAAGACAAGTTTACCCCTTTATACATTTTGATGATGGGTGTACCGAAGCCGGCAAGCCTTTTAGATTACGTTCCACCCACTAGAATATGCCAAATGTTTATTTAACTCCACTTTGCATGAAACTACCTTGCATTCTGTTACTTCTTAGTTTTGTTCATCGGTAACATAACTAGCTGTTTTTCAATGCTTCTTAAAATGAAATTTTATGTTTACAGGTAACCATGATGGATATTTGGTCACCCGTGTACCAGGACAATATGATCCTTTCCACGTTCTTCCACAGAGCGGATATTTCCATTTATTAGGATTTAAAGTTTGGTCATTTTTATAGGCATTACATTTTGTGAATGCATATAATGGTTTTCCTCCTTATCACTGTTTTTCCTCACATGTATAATGTATTAGTTTTTTCCTACTATTTCACGAAATTTTTATCTTGAAAATTCCGTAGGGCAACGCGCGGGGTATCTTCTAGCAAATTTCATTTGTTTCGATTTAGCAGAAGTTTCTACTCTAGCTAGATTGGCATTAGATTCATTTAATAAATGCTGCTCATGACATTCATTATTCATTTGCACAACAAAGATATGCTACTTGTTGAGAGAGTCTCTTGGAGGTGCTTATAGGGGTAAGATGTGTGCGCGTGTATGTGAGTTGTTGTGTTTCCCAAATATGAAAAACTCAGAACATGTTATAGAAATCCTTAATTCAGATAAAACAAGAAATCACTAACTATACAATAGCAAAAACAAAGGTCCAACATCCCAGTTCAGATGGACTTCCCACGTTGATGTGACCTGCCTAGCTCACTAGGCTAACATTTGGAGCCCTTTTGGCCATGAGAGATATTTATATGGGTCTCAAAACAGTTGGTCCGTAGGTGCTTCAAGCATAATGAAGGTCCATGTTAAATCAGTCGTGAGATACTTTAATTTCTGCACCTATTGCGTGGTTGTTGCATTCAACTATATCCAATTAAAGGCGATGCCCTTTCTCTTTCTTAAAAGGAGCAGCAGTTGGAGGCAAAGATAGTTGCTTCAGTAGTCAAGAAAAATTTCACTAGGACCTTTGGCAAAGAAGAGATATATTACATATCCCTATACCATGCATACCAATCGTATATGCAAAGTTAATATATAATTTCTTTGGTAATGGATGTGAAATTAGGCAACCATTGTGTAGCGGTGCAAATAATTCTATGTTTGGGAGGCATCAAGGAATGTAGCAACACGAGAAGCTTTGTTTTCCCTTCTCCAGTGATTTAATGTAGTTCAGAGTGTGTTGCTCGCTTCTTGTGGCCATTCGTGCTTGGGACATGTCTCCATAGGGAGCCGAGGAACACTGCACATGATAGTTTGATAGTTGTTGTTTTTTTTTTTGCGGAAAAAACTTTCGATCTGTTCATCAGACATCATGGCAATACAAAGAATAGTTGTTGTGGTTGCTATGCAGTACAAAGAATAGTCACTATTTTCTATTATTATGTCCATAATCCTCAGTTTCCAGGCAGACTCTACAATGTCCTTTTACTTCTTTCTCTGCGGTCATCATGTTTGGTAGATCTAGGGTTTCATTTGACAACCTTCCATGACTGGGTCGGAGCATGATTATTGGTTGAATTCGTTAGTTTGCCGAATTTTTTTGTCTAGTGGGCTGGACCTCTCTTAGAGCATCTTCAATAGACGGTTCAAATGTAAAAATACCTAACTTTTGGACCGTCTGGGGCAAAAAACGCTGCTCCAACAGACGGTCCATATGCAAAAAAATTGGACCGCGCTCTTCTCCTGATGTAAAATCCAATATCTCGCGATGCAAATATACATCACGAGATGCATCTAGTCCAAAACCAGCCGCCGCCCGCGAACGCCCAACCGCCACTTCATTTCCGTTCCCGCCCGCGTCTGTCCGCCCGCCCGCGACCCGCCGCCCGGAATCCGCCGCCGCGACCGCCCAAAACCTCGCCGTCGCCCGCGTCACCACCCCACATCCCCGCTGCCGCCCTCCGCCGCCGTCGCCCCCCTCGCCTCCCCGCCGCCACCCAGACACCGCCGAATCGGGAGGCAGCCGGCACGGGATTCGGCCCCTCCGGCGGTCCGGCTGCCGCGGTAGGCCTCCGCGGGGTCTCGGGCTGCCGCCGACCTGCTCCCTTCGGCCGTGAGCCTATCCACGGACGTTGCACTGGCTGCACGACGACCGCCGCACCAATCCCTCCGCCCGGCTGCCGAATTTGTCTTCGCCGCCCGCCGAGCTCCTCTTGGCCGGCCTCCAACCTCTTTTGTTATCACCGCCGCCGTCCGGAGCCGTCCGCGGCCGTAAAGCAGCAGCCAATCCAACCGGCGGCCATCTTCCTCCACCGTGCGCACGAGGTTGGAGTTGCTCTTTTGGACCATGAATTTGGACCATCTGTTGGAGTTGGCCTTTTTTCGGAGCTTCAAAACGCACTTTTTGGCGGTCCAAATTTTACATCTCCGATTTTGGACCGTCAAAATTTGGACCATCTATTGGAGATGCTCTTAGCTAGCAAGATGCAGCAGCCAGTACAAGCTTTATCTCACCATTAATCTGGGTTATGTAGAGTAATGTTCTTACGTCCGTAAGCACATGGGTGGAGCTATGATCATCCAGGGTGATGCGCACAGGCATCAGGTTCCAAACAAATTTTCATAGTAGTTAGCGTAAAAACAAGCTTTCGCACCATCCTAACACAAGTAATGTGCACCATGATGACTTCGGTGCACCACCACCTATCTTCGTCTAGCTTGGCCCGTATAGGTAAGGGCATTCTCGTACAAAATAGATGTGCCAATCTGTACTCTCTATCTGTGACCTGGGAACATAGCCATATATCGAGGAGTATGCTAGTCTAACGATGTGCTTCTCCACATCACACTAGAAACCTTTAGAATAACCATCACGCATATAATTACCAATGTGTATCAAGATTTTCCTAAAGGCATATACTTAATAACTCGCGGATACATGGAAATATAATCGTGAGCACTACTACGGACGACAATCACCAACCGAAATTTGCACGACATGCCATATCACAGCATGCAACGACAAGTCTAAACATTAGTACGCGGTTGGATTAGCTATCATGCATATGTCATTCAGCAAAACATCATCCGTGAAGTTCTTCCGTATAATTATATATGCGATTTCCTCTGCATTACCAAAAAATTACCCTTTTTGGTAAATTTGGACGACATGCCATATTATACCATCCATGGACAAGTCTAAACATCAGTAGGCGGTTGGATTAGCTATCATGCATGTATCATTCAGCAAAATATCATCCGTGAAGTTCTTGCATATAATCACATCTGCGATTTTCTCTAAGGAATATTTCCACTAGGCGCCGGTCCGCAACATCGACATGCCACATATTACTCCGGGACCAGCCTCACGTGAGCCTCATGTCCTTGCATGACAACACCTCGGCACCATGGACAGAATGGGCAATCAAGACACTGTAGATCGGTTAGAGTTGCCCTTATACCCCTTTTACCTCCCTGCGAGTGGTAATATGGCTACCCCATTCGGCCCATCACAACGGTGGGGGAAGCCATGCTAGTGGCGGGCAATTAGGATGGCCCGTCACTGATCAAATATGTAGGTATTTTGATTTTCTTTTTCTCAAAAAAAGGTATTTTGATTTTCTGCAATTTTTTTAGATTTTATTGTGTCTATTTTATGATCATGGTATTATATGAAAAATGTTATTTACAGGCTTCATTATTTGCTATATTATAGAATTTTTATTAATAAAATTTTATTTAAGTCAATATAATCTAAATTTGAACTGCAAGTACATTTATTTATGTTCAAATTTGTATTTAAAAATTGCAAGTAAATTTGAACTAAGATGTATCAAAATGAGATAATCTTTTGCGGGGTTCAAAATGAGATAATTAACCAGGCACGCTCCATAAAAATGCTTGGAGAGGTGCTTAGCAAAATAACACAATATTTAAATTATGACTTATTTTCACGTTAGCGTGACTGCTCAAGATATAAGTAATGCAAATTTACATATATGAAACTGTCTAAGCATATCACGAATTATTATAAAACACCAAAATGGGGACTTGCTCACGTACGTGTACCAAGGAGTCGTTTCGCGTGTAAGCATATATCATATCGTTCCCTACATGGTTACATGTGGCTCAATCAAGATTTAAAAGGAACCGTTACTCTGTATCTTGTTGGCAAGATTGCCGGATTTGTGAACAGAACTTGTGAAACAAGCATCATAGACACGGACATGGACATGTCTCTTCAAGGGTGGCTGCTGTGCCGCTGCGTGTCTTCCACTCCGCCGTCTCCGAGGCCAAGCAGATGCCGCGCGGCGGTTAGCCCAGCGGCGGCCTCCTTCAAGGCACGCCCTGTGAGCCGGCGGCCATGCTCCGCCGCCGTGGCGATACCCACGGACACCAACGCCGACGCCGTGGACTTGAGGTCCATCGTCGTCGTTCCGGCCTGCTCGATGATGTCGTCATCCCCGGCGGCAGCATCGTAGAACTCGTCGTCGCAGAACTCGTCTTCTTCCACGCCGGCGCCGTCGCCACTAGGAGGAGCGTCCACAACGACGTCCCCAACATCCTTTGCCGTCAGCGTAGTCACCACAAGCGCCTCTTTTTGCTGCTCGTCCCCGCCATCCTTTGCCGTCGGCGTAGCCACCACATGGGCCTCTTTTTGCTGCTCGGCGGCCACGGCGGCCGCAATAGTGTCGAACAGATCGGGCGGCGCACCGTAGTCGGCGACCTCGTCTTCTTCCACGCCAGCGCCGTCGCCGTCGCCACCAGGAGGAGCGTCCACGACAACATTCCCGCCATCCTTTGCCGTCGGCGTAGCGTCCACAGGCGCCTCTTTTTGCTGCTCGGCGGCCATGGCGGCCGCAATAGTGTCGAACAGGTCAGGCAGCGCATCGTCGTCGCCACCAGGAGGAGCGTCCACGACGACGTCCCCGCCATCCTTAGCCGTCAGCGTGGCCACCGCAGGCGCCTCCTCTTGCTGCTCGGCGACCATGGCGGCCGCAATAGTGTCGAACAGGTCGGGTGGCGCATCGTCGTCGTCGTCAACCGTGGTCAGCATCGGTATGATCGTGTAGCCATGGCCGGTGGGCTCGATCACGGTCTCCGGGCCTGGCCGAGGAAACATCTTGTAGTCCTCGCCGTAATCGTCGTAGACTTTCAGATCGTGCGTCGCAGTCGTGTCGCTCACCGGCGGAGGGGGTGTGTAATCCTTGCTGCCGTCGTGCCAATCGTACATGTACTGATCAAGCCTCGCTGCCAGGCCGGTCACCGTCGGAGGGGGTGCGTTATCCTTGCCGTACTCGTACCCATCGTACTCGTACGGATCACGCCTCGACACCATGCCGCTCACCGGCGGAGAGGGCGCGTACTCCTTGTCATTGCCGTCGTCGTCATCGTACGCCACCGGGCGGTCGTACCAGTCAACCAGCGGAGAGGGTTCGTAATCCTTGCCGTCGTCATACTCATCGTCATACCCGTACGCCACCGTGCCGCCGTAGCAGCGCACCGCCTGCGGGCGGGCGGCACCATTGCCTGCCCCCGTCGGGGCCATCATGTCACTGGCCGATCTGCTTCGAAGATGGACGCTACCAACAAAGCGCAGGGCGGAGCTACCTAGCTGATCTGGTCCTTGCTCCTGACCTACGGTCGTGGGCGAGAGGTCAATGCCTGAGCGGCGGCGGCTACGATCGACGGCCTTTATATCCAGAGTCCCACGCGATGCTGCAACCAGAGTCCCGAATCCCGATTCGTACACGCCTACGTACGGCCGAGGTGGTTAAAAAAAGGACGCCGGGTATAATTCGTTTATACGAGATTATAACCGTAACTTATCTTAAAACGATTCCGTTGTGTTAGTTTGAGCTTTGCTCGTCTACAAAAAAAGTTTTGAGTTTTGCTGGCTGATGTGGCATCTTTTGGTTGGTTATTTGCGGTGCTGACAGCCAAAATCAAGGGATTAGTTAGTGATTAGGAGGAATTTTCTCCGTAACCTGGAACCAGTACGTGAGGGGCTGCACGTATATATATATATATAGATACGAATCAACCTGTGGTTGAGATGGTTAGGTGGACAGTGGTATCCCCAACCCACCAGGGTTCAAATCCTGGTGCTCGCATTATTCCTGGATTTATTTCAGGATTTCCGGCGATGCGCTTTCAGTGGGAGGAGACGTTCTCGTCGACGAAGAGGCGCCTACGGCGACTTCGTAAATCTCAAGATGATGTGCCGGTTCAGTCTTTCGGAGGTACTCATAGGGGTAGGGTGTGCGTGTGTGCGTTCATAGGGGTGAGTGTATGCGCGTGTATATGAGCGCTTGTGTCTGTACTGATACTAAAAAAAATAGATACTGAAATGTATTTTTTTTGGACGGACGGATTTTAGCGTGCACGTCCACCTGGTCAACCGAACGCCAGCGTGTCCCATCTCGCGTCTCCGTGTGCCTACCGCTGATGTAACATCGTGACATTTATCTTTCATAGTAAAATATTTCTTCAATATCGATTTATGTTGCAAAAGTCTTTCTATAACATCATCTACTTTGCATAACATCATCTATCCTGCAAAAGTGAACACGAAAAGAAAACCTGTACACAGTCTTTGCTGCAAATGTTTCAGCAATAAGATCACGTGCGGCCAGGGTTTCTCTTTCCCTCCTCCATCCGTTGGCGGCTAGTGCAACCACCGGATTTCGCCGGCAAGCCCATGGATTCGCCTCCCTTTTGCCAGCCGCTCCGGCAGACAATGACAGGGAGGGGAATCCTGGTCCCACCACTTTGATTACTAGTTTAGGTTAGGATTTTTAGTCCTTGCAGGTAAGGCGCTTGGGCGGATGACAGCGCTTCTTCTTAGAGTTTGTCTTTCGGACTCGGATCCTCCTCGAGTTCATCCACCTGGACGTAGTCGACGGAGCTTCAATGTAGATTCCTGTCATCCACGTCCAATTCTCCTGATCGATCAACTTGTTCACAAATTGGAGTGTTGTATTCTCCGGTTTAAGCATCGGAATCATAGATATGGTATCGGGAATCCACTTACCTTGCCAAATAGAAATCGTGGAGCCGTCCCCAACCCTCTTGATCAAACTTTAGACTCAGTGCGTCACAACCCACCACAATGGCTCTTGAGATGGGTGATGCTGTTTTGGAAACGGTTGTGGCCATGAATTCAGAGTCAGGATAGTATCTGCTCTTCATAACCCAAGAGCATAATGTTTCGGGGTGCAGCATAAATCTCCAACCGTGCTTCCCCAAAAGAGCAATGTTGAAAGCCTCGAGGTAAAGGAATCCCATTCCTCGTGTTTCTTTTAGAGACGCCACCTTCTTCTTCCATGAGACCCAGTGCATTGATTTGTGGTCAATGTTGCTGCTCCAGAAATACCTGGCCACGTACAACGACCTTTAGGCCTTGTACAATGGTAGGTGCTTAGAAAAATAAATCAAATTTTTCTGAAGCACCGGTGCCTATTTCTACAGGCAAGACGCCTAACTAAGCGTCTATCCTGTAAAAATAAGCACCGGTGCTTAAGAAACGATTGGTTTGTTTCTTTAAGCTCCTTGCCCTGTGCAAGGCCTTAGGGTGTGTCTAGGGCACATCTAGATGTGCTCTAATTATTGCATATCTAAGTGAGTGAATCAAGCATAAAGAAAAAAAAAGAAAAAAAAATATTCACACGAATCTCAATATAAGATCAATGACATATGACTTAAATGTGCAATACTTATGGCACATCTAGATATGCTTTAGCAAAACTGATGAAATTATAATCATAACGAAGGATTCCGTTGTGTTAATTTGAGTTTTGCTCGTTTCAGAAAAGAGAAAGAAAAAGAAAGTTTGAGTTTTGCTGGGTGACGTGGCATCTTTTGGTTGGTTATTTGCCGTGCTGACAGCGAAAATCAGAGGATTAGTGAGCGATTTGGAGGAAGTTTGCCCGTAACCTGGAACCCGTGAGGGGCTGCACGTATAGATCCTGAAACGTTTTTTATTTTGACGGATGGATTTTAGCGCGCGCGTCCACCTGGGGTTGATTGAATGCGCGCGTGTCTCATCTCGCATCTCCGTCTGTCCATCTAGTCTACTCTCTGCCTGCCACTCTGACGACCAATGGTCGGAAGGAGAATTTTGGTGTCTCCGCCATGGTTAGTAGTTTAGATTAGGGTTTTTTTAATCCTCACAGGTGCGGCACTTCTTCTTCGTGTTTGTTCTCCGGGTTTCGATTCTTCTTGAATTCGTTTATTTGGACGTAGTTGACGGAGCTCCGGCGTAGGTTTCTACTGTCTCATTGGGACAGTGAGGTTATGTATTCTCGTCATGTGGCGAGATTTGATATCTGATGCTTCACATTTGTGGAAGGGTTCAACAGTGACGATAGCTGCTCAGGGGCGCTGGTTCAACAGTGATGCACGTAGGGTTGGCGTAGGAGCCTGACTGGGACACACATACGTACAGTAGAGGTGACTTGAAAAAGGAAGCCGGGTATACTTCGTTCTCCAAATTAACCGTACAATAGAGGTGACGTGCAAGCTGTTCGAGAACCTGCATGTAGACAGAAAGTGAAGCCACGACTAGTTCGGCGCGTGTGTGTATCTAGATTTTTTTATAGAAAAGGGGTATTATCCCGATTTCTGCATTAGAAAGATGCATACGGCTCATAACTAAAAAACAAAAGCAGTCATAAAAATCTCCAACATCTGAAGGTACGAAAAGAAAACAAGCTTCTCAAGCGAGCCTAATCAAGAAGCCAAAACCGGCCGGCAAATAAAATAGGAGCACTACATGCCTATCCTATTACATAACCGCCATCCAAACCGGTTGAAAATACCCCGAGCTACCATCTCTCATCGGGTAGACGCAGTAGCCAAACGCCCCCTGGCCTCCGTCGGAGTGAGTAACGACCACATACGGATCAATGCTGTGGCCCTGAAGATAACCTGCAAAAAGTGAAAGTTCATTTTTCTGTTAAAAACCAAATCATTTCTGCAGTTCCATACTGCCCATAACAAGGCACACACTCCGACACGAATGTGTCTTGCTACATCCAAGTTAACCCCATCAAGCCATGTTCCAAATAACATATTAATAGAGGTAGGTGGAGTAATATTAAAAGCAATATGAATCGAACGCCAAAAAATCTTAGCCAGCGGACAATCTAGAAAGAGGTGCCTTATAGTTTTGTTACAATCACAAAAGCTACACCTAGCAGAACCCATCCAATTGCGTTTTGCCAGGTTGTCTTTTGTCAAAATGACTTGTTTATGCACAAACCACAAAAACACTTTGATTCGCAAAGGTACCTTAACTTTCCTGACAAGCTTCGAGCAAGGAATGACACTAGTGTTTATGACATCCAGATACATGGATTTGACCGAGAACCTGCCGTCCTTAGTCAGTTTCCAAAACAATCTATCTGGCTGCTGAGACAGCTGGACATCCATCAACCTTCGTACAAGATGAAGCCATGCCTCCCAACGATGGCCTACTAGCGTCCTCTGGAAGCTAATATTGAGAGGCGTGGACTGTAAGACAGTTGCAACATAGGCTTCTCGACGTTGAACAATGTTATACAGAGTAGGGTATTGAAGTGCCAGAGGCGTCTCCCCAAGCCACGTATCCTCCCAGAACCTCGTGTTAGCCCCATCACCGACTAAGATTTTTGCCCTGTTAAAGAAGAGGGGCTTGACTCTCATCAACGCTTTCCAAAACGGAGAATCAATCAGGCGCACAGTCACCTGAGCCAAAGTTTTAGCCTGAAGATACTTATTTCGCAGAATCTGAGCCCATGTGGCCTCTGTCTCGGACGAGAGTTTAAATAGCCACTTGCTAAGGAGACATCTATTCTTGATCTCTAGATTTTCAATGCCTAGACCGCCTTGGTCCTTCGGCCTACAGATGATATCCCATTTTGCAAGTCTATACTTTCGTTTCAACTCATCATTCTGCCAAAAGAAACGAGATCGATAAAAGTCTAACCTCTTCCTGACACCCACCGGGACCTCAAAAAAGGATAAAAGAAACATGGGCATACTGGTTAAGACCGAATTAATCAGAATTAATTGACCTCCATATTACATGAGCTTCCCTTTCCAACAGCTCAGTTTCTTTTCAAAACGATCCTCGATGCACTTCCACTCCTTGTTCGTCAGCTTATGATGGTGAATGGGTATACCTAGGTATGTAAACGGTAGCGAACCCAACTCACATCCGAACAATTGCTTATACGCCTCCTGGTCCTCATTAGCTCTTCCAAAGCAAAACAGTTCGCTCTTATGGAAGTTAATCTTGAGTCCAGACAATTGTTCAAATAAGCACAACACAAGCTTCATGTTCCTTGCTTTCGCCAAGTCATGCTCCATAAAGATGATAGTATCATCGGCATACTGCAGAATGGATATACCACCATCAACTAGGTGCGGAACCAAGCCCGAAACCTGCCCCGCATCCTTAGCCCGACCTATTAAAATGGATAACATATCAACCACTACGTTAAATAGAATCGGTGACATGGGATCTCCTTGCCTTAGTCCTTTGTGTGACTGGAAATAGTGACCTATATCATCATTCACTTTAATCCCTACACTCCCTTTTTGCGTAAAGGACTCAATCTGGTCTCGCCAGGCCTTGTCAAATCCTTTCATACGCAACGCCTGTTGAAGGAAAGGCCATTTAACTTTATCGTATGCTTTTTCAAAATCCACTTTAAAAACCACACCATCTAGTTTTTTTGAGTGAATCTCATGGAGCGTTTCATGCAAGACGACCACCCCTTCCAGGATATTTCTGTCTGGCATGAAAGCGGTCTGGGACGGTTGCACAACTGAATGCGCAATCTGCGTGAGTCTGTTCGTCCCAACCTTGGTGAAAATTTTGAAACTGACATTAAGCAAACAGATAGGCCTGAACTGCTCAATGCGAATAGCCTCTGTCTTCTTAGGAAGAAGAGTTATCGTTCCAAAATTGAGCTTGAACAAATGAAGCTGACCATTGAACAAATCATGAAACATCGGCAACAGGTCACCCTTAATAAAATGCCAGCACTTTTTGTAGAACTCCGCCGGAAACCTATCTGGTCCTGGCTCTTTATTGTTCTTCATTTGTGAAATGGCCTCAAACACCTCTTTCTCCGTAAAAGGAGCAGTCAAAATCTCATTCTCTTCCGTCTCAAGTTGGGGAACATCCTCAACTCTTGACTCATCCAGGGACACAAAACTCTCTTCCGGAGATCCAAACAACTGCTTATAATAGTTGGTAATGTAAACTTTCAGGTTTTCCTGACCAACTATCGTCCCTTCATCTTGTTCTAATTGAAAAATCCTCTTCTTACGATGCTTTCCATTAGCAATCATATGAAAGAATTGTGTGCTGTCCTCTCCTTGGACAACCTTACGAACCTTAGCTCTCAAAGCCCATTTCAATTCCTCCTCGCGGAGAAGCTCTTTCAACCTTAACTCGGCCTCCACTTTAGACTCCAGCTCGGAAGTATCTAAAATAGAGGTTTCAGCTTTTAACTCAAGGGAACGAATAATCATAAGGAGTCTTTCCTTCTCAGCCTTATATATCCCATTCGTGTGCTTAGCCCATCCATGAAGGTGTTGGGGAACATAGTAATTTCAAAAAAATTCCTACACACACGAAAGATCATGGTGATGCACAGCAACGAGGGGGAGAGTGTTGTCTACGTACCAACGCAGACCGACTGCGGAAGCGATCACACAACGTAGAGGAAGTAGTCATACGTCTTCTTCCCGATCCGACCGATCCAAGCACCGTTACTCCGGCACCTCCGAGTTCTTAGCACACGTATAGCTCGATGACGATCCTCGGGCTCCGATCCAGCAAAGCGTCGAGGAAGAGTTTCGTCAGCACGACGGCGTGGTGACGATCTTGATGTACTACTGATGCAGGGCTTCGCCTAAGCACTGCAACAATATGATCGAGGTGGAATTTGGTGGCAGGGGGCACCGCACACGGCTAAGGAACGATCACCAAGGATCAACTTGTGTGTCTAGAGGTGCCCCCTGCCCGATGGGAGTAGGACTCCCCCCCCCCAATCCTAGTTGGACTAGGTTTCCCAAAGGGGGAAAGAGAGAGAGGGGGGCCGGCCCCTTCTCCTAGTCCTAATAGGACTAAGGAAAGGGGGGCGCAAGGCCACCTATGGGCTGCCCCTTTTCTCCTTTCCACTAAGGCCCATGAAGGCCCATATGGCTCCCGGGGGTTCCGGTAACCTCCCGGTAATCCGGTAAAATCCCGATTTCACCCGGAACACTTCCGATATCCAAATATAGGCTTCCAATATATCAATCTTTATGTCTCGACCATTTCGAGACTCCTCGTCATGTCCGTGATCACATCCGGGACTCCGAACAACCTTCGGTACATCAAAATGCATAAACTCATAATAACTGTCATCGTAACGTTAAGCGTGCGGACCCTACGGTTCGAGAACAATGTAGACATGACCGAGACACGTCTCCGGTCAATAACCAATAGCGGGACCTGGATGCCCATATTGGCTCCTACATATTCTACGAAGATCTTTATCGGTCAGATCACATAACAACATGCGTTGTTCCCTTTGTCATCGGTATGTTACTTGCCCGAGATTCGATCGTCGGTATCCAATACCTAGTTCAATCTCGTTACTGGCAAGTCTCTTTACTTGTTCCGTAATACATCATCTCACAACTAACATCTTAGTTATAATGCTTGCAAGGCTTATGTGATGTGTATTACCGAGAGGGCCCAGAGATACCTCTCCGACAATCGGAGTGACAAATCCTATTCTCGAAATACGCCAACCCAACATCTACCATTGGAAACACCTGTAGTACTCCTTTATAATCACCCAGTTACGTTGTGACGTTTGGTAGCACCCAAAGTATTCCTCCGGCAAACGGGAGTTGCATAATCTCATAGTCATAGGAACATGTATAAGTCATGAAGAAAGCAATAGCAACATACTAAACGATCGGGTGCTAAGCTAATGGAATGGGTCATGTCAATCAGATCATTCAACTAATGATGTGACCTCGTTAATCAAATAACAACTCTTTGTTCATGGTTAGGAAACATAACCATCTTTGATTAACGAGCTAGTCAAGTAGAGGCATACTAGTGACACTCTGTTTGTCTATGTATTCACACATGTATTATGTTTCCGGTTAATACAATTCTAGCATGAATAATAAACATTTATCATGATATAAGGAAATAAATAATAACTTTATTATTGCCTCTAGGGCATATTTCATCCAGTCTCCCTCTTGCACTAGAGTCAATAATCTAGATTACACAGTAATGATTCTAACACCCATGGAGCCTTGGTGCTGGTCATGTTTTGCTCGTGGAAGAGGCTTAGTCAACGGGTCTGCAACATTCAGATCCGTATGTATCTTGCAAATCTCTATGTCTCCCACCTGGACTAGATCCCGGATGGAGTTGAAGCGTCTCTTGATGTGTTTGGTCCTTTTGTGAAATCTGGATTCCTTTGCTAAGGCAATCACACCAGTATTGTCAGAAAAGATTTTCATTGGACCCGATGCACTAGGTATGACACCTAGATCGGATATGAACTCCTTCATCCAGACTCGTTCGTTCGCTGATTCCGAAGCAGCTATGTACTCCGCTTCACATGTAGATCCCGCTACGACGCTTTGTTTAGAACTGCACCAACTGACAGCTCCACCGTTTAAAGTAAACACGTATCCGGTTCGCGATTTAGAATCGTCCGGATCAGTGTCAAAGCTTGCATCAACGTAACCTCTTACGGTGAGCTCTTTGTCACCTCCATATACGAGAAACATATCCTTAGTCCTTTTCAGGTATTTCAGGATGTTCTTGACCGCTGTCCAGTGATCCACTCCTGGATTACTTTGGTACCTCCCTGCTAAACTTATAGCAAGGCACACATCAGGTCTGGTACACAACATTGCATACATGATAGAGCCTATGGCTGAAGCATAGGGAACATCTTTCATTTTTTCTCTATCTTCTGCAGTGGTCGGGCATTGAGTCTGACTCAACTTCACACCTTGTAACACAGGCAAGAACCCTTTCTTTGCTTGATCCATTTTGAACTTCTTCAAAATCTTGTCAAGGTATGTGCTTTGTGAAAGTCCAATCAAGCGTCTTGATCTATCTCTATAGATCTTTATGCCTAATATGTAAGTAGCTTCCCCGAGGTCTTTCATCGAAAAACTTTTATTCAAGTATCCCTTTATGCTATCCAGAAATTCTATATCATTTCCAATCAGCAATATGTCATCCACATATAATATCAGAAATGCTACAGAGCTCCCACTCACTTTCTTGTAAATACAGGCTTCTCCAAAAGTCTGTATAAAACCAAATGCTTTGATCATACTATCAAAGCGTTTATTCCAACTCCGAGAGGCTTGCACCAGTCCATAAATGGATCGCTGGAGCTTGCACACTTTGTTAGCTCCCTTTGGATCGACAAACCTTCTGGTTGCATCATATACAACTCTTCTTCCAGAAATCCATTCAGGAATGCAGTTTTGACATCCATTTGCCAAATTTCATAATCATAAAATGTGGCAATTGCTAACATGATTTTGACAGACTTAAGCATCGCTACGGGTGAGAAGGTCTCATCGTAGTCAACCCGTTGAACTTGTCGAAAACCTTTTGCGACAAGTCGAGCTTTATAGACAGTAATATTACCATCAGCGTCAGTCTTTTTCTTGAAGATCCATTTATTCTCAATTGCTTGCCGATCATCGGGCAAGTCAACCAAAGTCCATACTTTGTTCTCATACATGGATCCCATCTCGGATTTCATGGCTTCAAGCCACTTTGCGGAATCTGGGCTCACCATCGCTTCTTCATCGTTCGTAGGTTCATCATGATCTAGTAGCATGACTTCCAGAATTGGATTACCGTACCACTCTGGTGCGGATCTCACTCTGGTTGATCTACGAGGTTCAGTAGTATCTTGTCCTGAAGTTTCATGATCATCATCATTAGCTTCCTCACTAATTGGTATAGGTGTCGCAGAAACAATTTTCTGTGATGTACTATTTTCCAATAAGGGAGCAGGTACAGTTACCTCGTCAAGTTCTACTTTCCTCCCACTCACTTCTTTCGAGAGAAACTCCTTCTCTACAAATGATCCATTCTTAGCAACAAATGTCTTGCCTTCGGATCTGTGATAGAAGGTGTACCCAACAGTCTCTTTTGGGTATCCTATGAAGACACATTTTTCCGCTTTGGGTTCGAGCTTATCAGGTTGAAGCTTTTTCACATAAGCATCGCAGCCCCATACTTTAAGAAACGACAACTTTGGTTTCTTTCCAAACCATAGTTCATAAGGCGTCGTCTCAACGGATTTTGATGGTGTCCTATTTAACGTGAATGCGGCCGTCTCTAAAGTATAACCCCAAAACGATAGCGGTAAATCAGTAAGAGACATCATAGATCGCACCATATCTAGTAAAGTACGATTACGATGTTCGGACACACCATTACACTATGGTGTTCCGGGTGGCGTGAGTTGCGAAACTATTCCACAATTTTTCAAATGTACACCAAACTCGTAACTCAAATATTCTCCTCCACGATCAGATCGTAGAAACTTTATTTTCTTGTTACGATGATTTTCAACTTCACTCTGAAATTCTTTAAACTTTTCAAATGTTTCAGACTTGTGTTTCATTAAGTAGATATATCCATATCTGCTTAAATCATCTGTGAATGTGAGAAAATAACGATATCCGCCACGAGTCTCAATATTCATCGGACCACATACATCGGTATGTATGATTTCCAACAGATCTGTTGCTCTCTCCATAGTACCGGAGAACGGTGTTTTAGTCATCTTGCCTATGAGGCACGATTCGCAAGTACCAAGTGATTCATAATCAAGTGGTTCCAAAAGCCCATCAGTATGGAGTTTCTTCATGCGCTTTACACCGATATGACCTAAACGGCAGTGCCACAAATAAGTTGCACTATCATTATCAACTCTGCATCTTTTGGTTTCAACATTATGAATATGTGTATCACTACTATCGAGATTCATCAAAAATAAACCACTCTTCAAAGGTGCATGACCATAAAAGATATTACTCATAAAAATAGAACAACCATTATTCTCTGATTTAAATGAATAACCGTCTCGCATTAAACAAGATCCAGATATAATGTTCATGCTCAACGCTGGCACCAAATAACAATTATTTAGGTCTAATATTAATCCCGAAGGTAGATGTAGAGGTAGCGTGCCGACCGCGATCACATCGACTTTGGAACCGTTTCCCACGCGCATCGTCACCTCGTCCTTTGCTAGTGTCCGCTTATTCCGTAGTCCCTGTTTCGAGTTGCAAATATTAGCAACAGAACCAGTATCAAATACCCAGGTCCTACTGCGAGCTCTAGTAAGGTACACATCAATAACATGTATATCACATATACCTTTGTTCACCTTGCCATCCTTCTTATCCGCCAAATACTTGGGGCAGTTCCGCTTCCAGTGACCAGTCTGCTTGCAGTAGAAGCACTCAGTTTCAGGCTTAGGTCCAGACTTGGGTTTCTTCTCCTGAGCAGCAACTTGCTTGCTGTTCTTCTTGAAGTTCCCCCTCTTCCTCCCTTTGCCCTTTTTCTTGAAACTAGTGGTCTTGTTGACCATCAACACTTGATGCTCCTTCTTGATTTCTACCTCCGCAGCTTTCAGCATTGCGAAGAGCTCGGGAATAGTCTTGTTCATCCCTTGCATATTATAGTTCATCACGACGCTCTTGTAGCTTGGTGGAAGTGATTGGAGAATTCTGTCAATGACGCAATCATCCGGAAGATTAACTCCCAATTGAATCAAGTGATTATTATACCCAGACATCTTGAGTATATGCTCACTGACAGAACTGTTCTCCTCCATCTTGCAGCTATAGAACTTATTGGAGACTTCATATCTCTCAATCCGGGCATTTGCTTGAAATATTAACTTCAACTCCTGGAACATCTCATATGCTCCATGATGTTCAAAACGTCGTTGAAGTCCCGATTCTAAGCCGTAAAGCATGGCATACTGAACTATCGAGTAGTCATCAGCTTTGCTCTGCCAGACGTTCATAACATCTGGTGTTGCTCCAGCAGCAGGCCTGGCACCCAGCGGTGCTTCCAGGACGTAATTCTTCTGTGCAGCAATGAGGATAATCCTCAAGTTACGGACCCAGTCCGTGTAATTGCTACCATCATCTTTCAACTTTGCTTTCTCAAGGAACGCATTAAAATTCAACGGAACAATAGTACGAGCCATCTATCTACAATCAACATAAACAAGCAAGATACTATCAGGTACTAAGTTCATGATAAGTTTAAGTTCAGTTAATCAAATTACTTAAGAACTCCCACTTAGATAGACATCCCTCTAATCCTCTAAGTGATCACGTGATCCAAATCAACTAAACCATAACCGATCATCACGTGAGATGGAGTAGTTTTCAATGGTGAACATCGTTATGTTGATCATATCTACTATATGATTCACGCTCAACCTTTCGGTCTCTGTGTTCCGAGGCCATATCTGCATATGCTAGGCTCATCAAGTTTAACCTGAGTATTCTGCGTGTGCAAAACTGGCTTGCACCCGTTGTAGATGGACGTAGAGCTTATCACACCCGATCATCATGTGGTGTCTGGGCACGACGAACTTTGGCAACGGTGCATACTCAGGGAGAACACTTCTTGATAATTTAGTGAGAGATCATCTTATAATGCTACCGTCAATCAAAGCAAGATAAGATGCATAAAAGGATAAACATCACATGGAATCAATATAAGTGATATGATATGGCCATCATCATCTTGTGCTTGTGATCTCCATCTCCGAAGCACCGCCATGATCACCATCGTTACCGGCACGACACCTTGATCTCCATCGTAGCATCGTTGTCGTCTCGCCGATCTTATGCTTCCATGACTATCACTGCCGCTTAGTAATAAAGTAAAGCATTACATCACGATTGCATTGCATACAATAAAGCGACAACCATATGGCTCCTGCCAGTTGCCGATAACTTGGTTACAAAACATGATCATCTCATACAATAAAATTTAGCATCATGCCTTGACCATATCACATCACAACATGCCCTGCAAAAACAAGTTAGACGTCCTCTACTTTGTTGTTGCAAGTTTTACGTGGCTGCTACGGGCTTAAGCAAGAACTCATCTCACCTACGCATCAAAACCACAACGATAGCTTGTCAAATAGACTCCGTTTTAACCTTCTCAAGGACCGGGCGTAGCCACACTCAGTTCAACTAAAGTTGGAGAGACAGTCGCCCGCAAGCCATCTATGTGCAAAGCACGTCGAGGGAACCGGTCTCGCGTAAGCGTACGCGTAATGTTGGTCCGGGTCGTCTCGTCCAACAATACCGCTGAACCAAAGTATGACATGCTGGTAGGCAGTATGACTTGTATCGCCCACAACTCACTTGTGTTCTACTCGTGCAAATAACATCAAACCATAAAACCTAGGCTCGGATGCCACTGTTGGGGAACGTAGTAATTTTAAAAAAATTCCTACGCACACGCAAGGTCATGGTGATGCATAGCAACGAGGGGGAGAGTGTTGTCTACGTACCAACGCAGACCGACTGCGGAAGCGATCACACAACGTAGAGGAAGTAGTCATACGTCTTCTTCCCGATCCGACCGATCCAAGCACCGTTACTCCGGCACCTCCGAGTTCTTAGCACACGTACAGCTCGATGACGATCCTCGGGCTCCGATCCAGCAAAGCGTCGAGGAAGAGTTCCGTCAGCACGACGGCGTGGTGACGATCTTGATGTACTACTGATGCAGGGCTTCGCCTAAGCACTGCAACAATATGATCGAGGTGGAATTTGGTGGCAGGGGGCACCGCACACGGCTAAGGAACGATCGCCAAGGATCAACTTGTGTGTCTAGAGGTGCCCCCTGCCCCTGTATATAAAGGAGCCAAAGGGGAGGGGTGCGCCGGCCAGGGAGAGGGCGCAGGAGGAGTCCTACTCCCACCGGGAGTAGGACTCCCCCCAATCCTAGTTGGACTAGGTTTCCCAAAGGGGGAAAGAGAGAGAGGGGGGCCGGCCCCTTCTCCTAGTCCTAATAGGACTAAGGGAAGGGGGGCGCGCGGCCACCTATGGGCTTCCCCTTTTCTCCTTTCCACTAAGGACCATGAAGGCCCATATGGCTCCCGGGGGGTTCCGGTAACCTCCCGGTAATCCGGTAAAATCCCGATTTCACCCGGAACACTTCCGATATCCAAATATAGGCTTCCAATATATCAATCTTTATGTCTCGACCATTTCGAGACTCCTCGTCATGTCCGTGATCACATCCGGGACTCCGAACAACCTTCGGTACATCAAAATGCATAAACTCATAATAACTGTCATCGTAACGTTAAGCGTGCGGACCCTACGGTTCGAGAACAATGTAGACATGACCGAGACACGTCTCCGGTCAATAACCAATAGCGGGACCTGGATGCCCATATTGGCTCCTACATATTCTACGAAGATCTTTATCGGTCAGACCGCATAACAACATACGTTGTTCCCTTTGTCATCGGTATGTTACTTGCCCGAGATTCGATCGTCGGTATCCAATACCTAGTTCAATCTCGTTACTGGCAAGTCTCTTTACTCGTTCCGTAATACATCATCTCAAAACTAACATCTTAGTTATAATGCTTGCAAGGCTTATGTGATGTGTATTACCGAGAGGGCCCAGAGATACCTCTCCGACAATCGGAGTGACAAATCCTATTCTCGAAATACGCCAACCCAACATCTATCATTGGAAACACCTGTAGTACTCCTTTATAATCACCCAGTTATGTTGTGACGTTTGGTAGCACCCAAAGTGTTCCTCCGGCAAACGGGAGTTGCATAATCTCATAGTCATAGGAACATGTATAAGTCATGAAGAAAGCAATAGCAACATACTAAACGATCGGGTGCTAAGCTAATGGAATGGGTCATGTCAATCAGATCATTCAACTAATGATGTGACCTCGTTAATCAAATAACAACTCTTTGTTCATGGTTAGGAAACATAACCATCTTTGATTAACGAGCTAGTCAAGTAGAGGCATACTAGTGACACTCTATTTGTCTATGTATTCACACATGTATTATGTTTCCGGTTAATACAATTCTAGCATGAATAATAAACATTTATCATGATATAAGGAAATAAATAATAACTTTATTATTGCCTCTAGGGCATATTTCCTTCAGAAGGAACCTTCGAAGATGACGAATCTTGCACTGCCACCGCTCAATGGGTGACCTTCCCCCCGAGTCTTTAGCCCACTCTCTAGCTAACAACTCAATAAACCCTTCTCTTTCAAACCAGGCAAGTTCGAAGGAGAAAATATTCTTATTACCCATATGAGTTTGAGCTCCAGAGTCGACTAGTAACGGTGTGTGATCCGAGATACCTCGTGTCAATGCTTGCACCGTTACCAGAGGAACTTCTGTTCCCAATCGACGCTCGTCAAAACACGATCGAGCTTCTCAAAAGTCGGAACCGGTAGCGAGTTTGCCCAAGTGAATTTCCTACCCGAAAGCTCTATCTCTCTGAGATCCAAGCTTTCTATGATAGTATTGAACATAAACGACCATCTGCCGTCAAAGTTGTCATTATTCTTTTCGTCCTTTCTTCGAATAATGTTAAAATCCCCACCCACTAAGACGGGTAGTTGCTCGTTACCGCAAACACGGACCAAATCAGCCAGGAAATCTGGCTTGTGTTCTGGTTGCGCAGCCCCATAGATTGACACCAAAGCCCAATCAAAACCATCCGCTTTAGTTCTGACCCGAAACTTTACCGCAAACTCACCCAACACTACACTCCGAACCTCCAACGTTTCACACATAACCCCAAGTAAAACCCCACCGGATCTTCCTCGAGGTGGGAGGCAGTGCCAGTCAAAATCAACCCCCCCAGATAAGGTACTAAGAAATAGCGGAGAAAAATTACCTCGTCCAGTCTCGGAGAAAGCAATAAAGTCTAAATGATGTTCAAGAGAAGCCTCTGCTAGAAACCGTCTTTTAGCCAAGTCTTTAAGACCTCTGCTGTTCCAAAAGATGCCTCTCATATTTCATCATGAAATTTTTTAGAGGTACGAATCCTAGCACTTCTACGCATAGCCGACGCCGGATGAACCTTCCGTTTCCATGTCCGTTTAGGCTTAACGCGAACATCAGAAGGTTCAGCACGTTCGGATTGAGCCTCTACCACCAAAGACTCATCCTTAAGGTTAGATGTTTCAGGGAGGCCATACTCATCCTCCTCCTCCGCCTCCTGTACCACGGGGTCAAGATCAACACACAAACCATCTAGAACTCTAACCCCAAGCGCATCAATCTTCGATTCATTCATCGGTCTAACCGCCGCCATGTTACGAATCAAATCTAACGCTCGTTCAGCTTCCAAATCTAGCATATCATAAACAGACTTAGAAATCTCTAGATCATTATTGCCAAGAGATACTCCTAATTGGTTAGCATTTTGCACAATCTCATCATTGGTAAAATGCATAATAGAATTAGACTTGTTAACAGACATACCAGTAGAAAGCTCGACGTCACACAACTTGGCCGCCCTCAACGCGCACCTGAACTGCATGTCATCAACATCCGACTGCTCCTGCAGTCTCCCGCTGACCCGTCTCCCTGCAGAGACAGGATCCGGGATCCCACCGAAAGCGATGACCTCCTCGCGAGAAGCTGCGCTGGGGAAAGAGCCTCCTGCCCGTCCCCCAACAGCGGCGACCAGCGCCGGGGCCGCCGGAGCAACATCCAACGGCGACGAGAGCTCCCAGGGCCCATCGACGGCCACCCCGCCGACACCCACAACCGGTGAACTCGGCCTAGCGCGGTCCAGGGAATCTGGTGCCTCAGCAACCAAACCACCCAGCCCGCCCTCTAGAGCAACAGAAAAGGAAAAGACGGCCTCCTGCGCGCCCGCTCCCCCGCAAACCGGCGACCTCACCAAGGGGGCCGCGCCGACCCTTGGGACCGCCAGCGTCAAAGGCCCAGAGGGCCGAGCCTCATGCTCGCCATCTCCTCCCATGACCACCGGCTCGGCCGCCTCAGCCTGTGCCGAAGGAGAGGAAACAACCGAGGGCGGGCCATCCTGCCCCGAAGCACCTCCGCCCTCAGCAGACCTCGACACCCGCAAACTGAGCACCGGGGTCGCAGAACGGACCCTGTCACACGACACCCTCGGCGGAGCCGAGAACGCTCCAAAAGAGCCAAGCTGAAGAGTGGTAGTCGGAACTGTGCTGGAAGTCCCAACAGGGGCAGAGTCACCATTATCAGACTGCCCCGAAGGCCCCTTAGCCTTGTCATCATCACTCTTAGCTATATCATCCTGGTTCCCCGAACCCCCTCCTCCCTCAGAAGTGTCCATGGGGTTATCATCCTCAAACTCATTGAAAAGATCAGGATCCTCATACTCAACATCAACTGATATAGAACACCCGCGTAAGTCCAAGGCACCACGTCTGGCAAGAACTGAATATTGGCTACACTGACAAGCAGCCGTGCCACCGCATGAGCCCGAGTGAACTGCATATCCACCTGCTCAGTCCTGCCAATCAAAGAACCCAGGCTCCAAGTGACCAAGAAGCTGTCCAGAGGGTAAGAGGGAGCACTAGAGAAACGAACCCAAATCTGAGTTAAAGGCGTGCCTTGTGGCTCTTTCTTGTTCCACTTATCAAACTCAAGGACATAACTAGTCCCTGTGACCCTGCTCATACCGAACTTGAGAATCCTCACCTGATCCTCCTTAGACGGAAAATCCACTTTGTAAGAGTTATCGGTGAGCTTAAGTAGGGACCACCGAAAATTACCCGGAGTGAGCTCTCTTAACTGCTGAATGATCTGAGCTTCGGTCAACGGCCCGTGAACCACCTTCACCACACCGGGGAAGGACGTTTCCACTATGGGCGCAGAAGGCTCCGCAGAAGGAGACTCAAAAAACATCAACTCCGAACAACACACTCCGTAGATCTGAACGGATGGTTTAGGCCCCAACATAAGAGGACAGTCGGCTGCTGTGTGTTTAGGTTTCCGGCATAGGTCACATAACTCCGCAGTACAGTGAACCAAAAAGTGACCCGGTTCGCCACAACGGAAACAATTGAGCTTCTTCTTCTTAGCCGCCCACTTAGACAACTTGTCACACTCGGCCTTGTCCGAACCTTGCTCAGAAGTAGAATCGCCAGTCTGCATAGGCTCTGGCACAGAAACTGCAGCCAAGGCCTGCACCGTCTCCACCGCCACCTGCGGTAAATCCACTGCACCCTCCGCCACCTCTGTCACTGTAGCGGTCTGAGTACGCCGAGGCTGATAGTGCCTCCGGTTCCCGCCCCGACCTCCACGAAAGCGTCCTCGGAAAGCACGGTTGTTAGGACCGACCGCGCCCTCGACGAAATTTCTGGTTGGTCCTTGGAAACCCCGGTTATCATTGCCATTTTCCACCCAAGCATAACCACGGCCCCTCCAGTGGAGGAAGAACCCCGGTGCAAACCAGCGCCATAAGCATCATACCCGTCATCGCCCCACTAATCGCGCGGGGGGTTACGGTCATCTCCCGCCGACGCACCCGTCGCAAGGCCGGTCGGACCCTGACCACCACTGCCTCAGCCTCCCGCCATCTGCCTCGGCCATGGACGTTGTGCCGGCGGCGTTTCGGGCCTAGCAGCCGGCGCATGTGCAGCCCGCGACCCGGGGACAGGCGCCATTGGCGGGGGCAACGGCCCCCGAGACGGAGCCGGTGCCCTAGCCGCGAGCGGGGCCAGCGCCCCAGCTGGGGTCGGAGCTGGCGGCCTCGAAACCGGCGCCCGAGGTGGAGGCGGAGCTGTTGTCCTGGGCGACGCTGCCTTCTTCGCCGGCGGCGGAGGCTTGGGCGGCATCACGTCCTCTCCAGCCGACGTCGCAATATCGACAGAGACACCCGAGGCCCGCCTCGCACGGCCACGCACAGCAGACGGAAAACCCACCCGTCCGCGGCGGCGAACCCTAGCGAGAACAACCCCTTGACAGGGCGAAACTGATCGTGCATGCGATGGCACACGATCCGACGCAATCACATGCACGAACGCCTCGACAGGCCTCTCGCCAGTAGCCGGTCTTGCCTGGGCCTTTAGCCCCGCTAATCCCGGTCCACACATAGGCAAACCACCCGAGCCCGACGTCCCGGTCTCGGAAGTGCCCGTACAGCGGCCCACTACACCCAGCCCGTCAGAACCCAAAAACGCATTCAAACGCACGATCCGATCCACCCTAATCACGGACGAACGATCACTCGCCGGCTCCGGCCTCTGCGCCGCCGGCGGCCGCTGATCCTTCTTCTTCTTCCGCGTCATAAGAGTCCAGTTATCCGGCAAGAAATCAGACAACGTTACCGGTTTTCTCAGAACCTTTGGAATTGGTCCGCTCCACGGCTTCATCACTGGCTTCGAGATTTGAACAGTAGGGCTACGCCGATCGTTCTTGATCTCAAGCTCCGGCGAAGAACCAGCGCTCGGCGAGGCCATGGACACTCCGCCGGCGATCTTCATAGATATATGGCTCTCGACCTGCTCCTCTCTGTCGCTGTCCGAAAGCACCCAAAATCTCCCTCCTGGTCTGGCATGAACCATCGGCTCCGAAAGATCGATCAACTCCGGTGACCTCTGTTGAACATCCAGCTGCACACATTCACCAACCACTACGTCATATAAATCGAGAATGAATCTAGAACCCACCTCAATCTTGCCGCCGTCCGGAAGATATTCGCCAGTGAGGACGTCGTTGTCCAAATCTAGGAGAACCATCCATCTCGAACGTGGAGAGAAACGAAGTCGTCCTTCGATCCAAACGACGGAATCATTCCCTTCGGAGAAGCTTGCCCGCCATTGCATCCAAAGCGGCTCATCCCGTCCGATCTCACCAGGCTGCAGATCGCCGCAAGCACCATCCGATCCCGCCGGCTCCTCCGTTCCACCCGACAGCGCCGCCGCTAGGGTACTAGGAGAGGCCGGTTGGATCTCATGCGCCGGAGCGCGCCCACCAGACGAGGGTTGAAGGAGCAACAGCGGTGATCCGGCCTCCTTTGGTAGCCTCGTCTCCGCCTCACCCTCCGCCTCGCCATCCGCTGGTGCATCCATGTACCACGGATAAAATGTCTGATGGATCGTTTCATGCAACAGCTGGTGGCGAGCAGTGAACTGAAGGGCTCAGCATGTGTGCATCCAGATGAGTTTGTTGACATGGTAAACCAGTAACATCGAGAATAACTGTTGATCAGGCAGTATACTGTACTGCTGAAAGGGCCAACTGGATTATAGATCCGGTGATAAGATGAACAAGTGAGCATGTAGAAATAACAATAAAATCTCAATGGTGTACTACAATTGAGCATCAAAATAATAACCTGAATGATGCCGAACGTAGTATATACCATCACACTGCTGATTGCGACGGGGACGAAGAATTTCATTGGATTTGACCTCAGCTGCGCCAAAAATGTAAAGAAGACCAGACTAACCGAAGCAGCAGTCGAGGCCGTCGAGCTGCAGAAATCCTGCTAAATCTCAAGCACATGATTACCATCCACGCCACTAAGAAATTCCCACTTGGCCGTCCGAACAAAATTTCTTCAAAAGTTGGCTCAGAGCATGGGGGTTAGGGAGGGGGGCGTGCGCCCCCCACCCCCCTTCTTGAAACTATATATTGTGCTATGATTACACATAAAGATTATATATTGTATGTATATGTGCTGCGATTTAGTCTATTTTAGGCAGCCCAATAATTATTTTAAAAATTCCTAATAAATCCTAGAGGTTCACTTAGCCCATTTGTGCAAGGCAAGGGATACTACTAAAGTTTAGTCTCATATTTCTAGTTTAGTGAGAGTTGGACCACCTTATAAGGGAGGTTCTTTCCTCACTTGTACGAGCATGAGAACAAGAGGGATATCCACGCGCGCTCCTCCTCCGCCGCCCACCGCGCAATGCCACGCCACGCCACGCCTTGCCACGACGCGCCGCGCCGCGGGTTGCGGGAATGAGCCGAGCCGTCACGTGGGAGTTGAAACGTTTTTTGTAGTGGACACTGAATTCAAACGGCGCGCCTCTTCGGCCGCTGCCTGTTCGCTTCGTCTCCCTTCGTTGCTTCACCTCCTACCGCAGCCTCTTCGTGTCGTCGCTCCTCTCCAGAGAGACACAACAGAAGCTCCTCTTCCTTTCGCCACAAAGTTTCGACCAATGCGCTGCTGCTACGTTCTTCCCCATCCCGTCTTGCGGCATGCACCGCAGGTCGGGACAGTAGGCCTTCGAAACCGCACCTTTTGAGTCTTGTACGGGAGAAGGGTGATAAGGTTTTTGGGGAGCGCTCAACGCGACTACTGGCTGTTTCATCACGGACGATCCGGTCGCCGACGACTACTTCCCCGATGACGACTTCTTCCCCGACATCCACGACCTCCTCGACGACGTGGCAGGCGAGGACACTGACCCCAAGTCCAGCGCTTCTGCTGCTGGTGTCCCATACGTGTTCTTGTCTTTCCTGTTAAAGGTTCTGCCGCAGTTCCTTGTTCTAGTCCTTGTCCTACACATGATAGGTTCTACTTCATATATGCTACCTGATATACTGTCTGCTTTAGATATGATAGGCTACGGTTCATATATGCAGAAGCTATTTACCTTCTCTCTGTCAGAACGGATGACTTGTTTTATCTCTACTATATTAGTCATGCTTTATCTAGTATTTCTGTTAATAAAATCATTTGGTAAATGGCTCATATTTCCAACAATCCAAAAACCTTATTATAGGCAATTTACCTCAAGTGCTTTTGCTGCTTCCATGAGACCTCCTATGTTTGAGGGTATCCACTATAAGAGGTGGCGCGTGAGAGCAGTCTTATGGTTTCAAACCATGAGTTGCTATGACGCCACTCTCGGCAAACCTGAAGGAGAGCTTGATGCTCAACAGGCACAAGCTTTTCAAAAAATGGATACTCTGTTCAAGGCTGCTCTCTTGAGTGTTCTTGGTGAGAACATAGTTGATGCTTATGCGTCAATTGATAATGGAAAAGATATGTGGGATGCACTCGAGGCCAAGTTTGGGGTCTCGGATGCTGGCACTGAGCTGTACATCATGGAGCAATTCTATGATTACAGGATGACTGAAGAGCACTCCGTGGTTGAGCAAGCTCATGAGATACAGTCATTTGCTAGAGAACTTGAGCACTTCAGTTGTATGCTACCGGACAAGTTTGTTGCCGGAGGTATCATCACTAAGCTTCCCCCTTCATGGAGGAACTTTGCTACCTTGCTGAAGTATAAGAGGCAGGAATTTTCCGTCCCGGATCTCATTGGCACTCTTGATGTGGAAGAAAAGGCGAGAGCAAAGGACACACGTGCTCAAGGTATTGAGGGAGGATCTAGTGCCAATATGGTACAGAAGCAGAACTTCCAGCCCCACAAGTTTAAGAACAAGGACAAGTTTGATGGAAAAGCAAAGTTTGATGGGAAGAACAAGGCTGTGCAACACACGAACTTCAAGAAGAAGAATGGCAAGAAGAAAGGTGCTTGTCATGTGTGTGGGGATCCTAATCATTGGGCACCTAGTTGCCCTAATCGCTATGACAAGCGTCATCCTGGGAAAGGCGGCAAGACCGCTAATGTTGTCATTGGAGACACTGACATGAAGGATGCTGGGTATGGTATATTTCCCACTATTCTTTCAGTATGTCATTCTCCTGACTGGTTGATTGACACGGGTGCTAATGTGCATCTATGCGGTGATATTTCCATGTTTTCGTCTTATCAGACCGCAGGGACTTCAACCGTGCTGATGGGCAACGTTTCAAGTGCTTCTGTTCGTGGTGTTGGCACGGTCGATCTGAAGTTTACTTCGGGGAAGATCATGCGGCTGAAGAACGTGCATTATGTCCCCTCCGTCAATAAAAATCTTGTTAGCGGATCTCTTCTGTGTAGAGATGGCTACAAGCTTGTCTTTGAGTCGAATAAATTTGTAATATCCAAGTATGGAACCTTTGTTGGTAAAGGCTATGAGTCAGGAGGCTTGTTTCATTTATCCTTATCAGACGTTTGCAATAAAGTTGTTAATCATATTTGCAAGAATAGTGAATTCAATGTGTGGCATTCACGTCTTTGTCATGTTAACTTTGGTTGCATGTCGCGACTAGCGAAGTTGAACTTAATCCCTAGTTTCACCACCGTCAAGGGATCTAAGTGTCAAGTGTGTGTGCAAGCTAAGCAACCTCGTAAGTCTCGCACGACTGCGGAAATAAGAAATCTTGCACCACTAGAGCTCATACATTCAGATCTATGTGAAATGAATGGTGTGTTGACAAAAGGTGGAAAGAAATATTTCAAGACGTTAATTGATGACTCCACTAGATACTGCCGTGTGTATCTTCTGAAATCTAAGGATGAGGCTTTGAACTTTTTCAAGATCTATAAAGCTGAAATGGAAAACCAACTTGATCGGAAAATCAAGAGGCTTAGGTCCGACCATGGTGAAGAGTATTTTTCCAATGAGTTTGATGTTTTTTGTGCGGAACATGTTATAATCCATGAGAGGACGCCTCCCTACTCACCTCAGTCAAATGGGGTGGCCGAAAGAAAGAATCATACTCTAACTGATTTGGTTAACGCCATGTTAGACACATCGGGTCTCTCCAAGGCATGGTGGGGGGAGGCGATATTGACAGCATGTCATGTCCTGAACTGAGTCCCCACAAAGAACAAAGAGATAACTCCATTCAAGGAATGAGAGAAGAAAAGGTTAAAACTCTCTTATCTGCGAACATGGGGTTGTTTGGCAAAAGTCAATGCTCCAATTTCAAAGAAGCGGAAGCTTGGACCAAAGACTGTGGATTGTGTTTTCCTGGGATATGCTTTTCATAGCATTGGCTATAGATTCTTGGTTGTAAAATCTGAGGTACCTAACATGCATGTCGGTGCGATCATGGAGTCGAATGATGCGACTTTCTTTGAAGATATCTTTCCCATGAAGGATATGGCTACCTCATCTAATCAGGAGATGCCTAGTTCATCGAATCAGGAACCAGTTACAATTACCGAACCTACAATTTCGATGGAACACTTTGAAAGTCTTGTGAAGGAGAACAATGAAGTTCCTATTAGGAGCAAGAGATAGAGGACTGCAAAGTCCTTTGATGATGATTTTCTTGTGTACCTCATAGATGACACTCCCAGTTCTATTTCAGAGGCCTATGCATCTGAAGATGCTGACTACTGGAAGGAAGCGGTTCGTAGCGAGATGGATTCCATCTTGGCGAATGAAACTTGGGAGATAACTGATCATCCTTATGGGTGCAAACCTATAGGATGCAAATGGGTATTCAAGAAGAAGCTTAGGCCTGATGGTACTATTGAAAAGTACAAGGCTCGGCTCGTGGCTAAGGGTTATACCCAAAAGGAAGGTGAAGACTTCTTTGATACTTACTCACCTGTGGCTCGACTGACCACTATTCGAGTTCTACTTTCACTAGCTGCCTCGCATGGTCTTCTCGTTCATCAAATGGATGTTAAGACTGCTTTCCTAAATGGAGAGTTGGACGAGGAAATTTATATGGAACAACCAGATGGGTTTGTACTAGATGGTCAGAAAGGGAAAATGTGCAAGTTGCCGAAGTCTTTGTACGGACTTAAGCAAGCACCCAAATAGTGGCATGAGAAGTTTGAAAGAACTTTAACAGCTGCAGGCTTTGTAGTGAACGAAGCTGACAAATGTGTGTACTATCGCCATGGTGGGGGCGAGGAAGTTATCCTGTGCTTGTATGTTGATGACATACTGATATTCGGAACCAATCTGAATGTTATTAAGGAGGTCAAGGATTTCCTATCTCGTTGTTTTGAGATGAAGGATTTAGGAGTGGTTGATGTCATTCTAAACATCAAGTTGTTGAGAGACGATGATGGTGGGATTACATTGCTTCAATCTCACTATGTGAAAAAGATCTTGAGTCGCTTTGGCTATAGTGACTGCAAGCCCTCTCCAACACCATATGATGCTAGTGTGTTGCTTCAAAAGAATCGAAGAATTGCTAGAGACCAATTGAAGTATTCTCAGATTATTGGCTCGCTTATGTACTTAGCCAGTGCTACAAGACCTGACATCTCTTTTGCTGTTAGCAAACTGAGTCGGTTTGTTTCAAAACCAGGAGATGTGCATTGAAAAGCTCTAGAAAGAGTTTTGCGTTATTTGAAAGGCACTACAAATTATGGAATTCACTACACCGGGCATCCAAAGGTTCTTGAAGGGTATAGTGACTCAAACTGGATCTCAGATGCTGATGAGATAAAGGCCACGAGCGGTTATGTATTCACTCATGGAGGTGGCACTGTTTCTTGGAAGTCTTGCAAGTAGACCATCTTAACGAGGTCAACAATGGAAGTAGAACTCATAGCACTAGATACAGCTGCGGTTCAAGCAGATTGGCTTCGCCGGCTCTTGAATGACTTGCCGGTTGTTGAGAAACCTGTACCGGGTGTCCTTATGAACTGCGATAATCAAACTATGATCACGAAAGTGAGAAGCTCAAAGGATAACATGAAGTCATCAAGACACGTTCAGAGAAGGTTAAAGTATGTCAAGAAAATGAAAAACTCCGGAGTTATTGCGTTGGATTATATTCAAATGTCTAAAAATCTAGCAGATCTTTTTACCAAGGTTCTATCACATAATGTGATAGATAATGCATCGAGGGAGATGGATATGAGACCCACAATATGAGTTGTTCATAGTGGTAACCTATTCTTTGTGATCGGAGATCCCGTGAATTAGATGTGGAAGACAAGCTGTTGGTCAACTGAGAGGAGAGTATCCTTACTATTCACAATACCACTCCATGAAGATACAATACTCTCCTAATCTGCATGGCAGGTTGATGTATATCTTAATGTGTTCTAAGTGGCTTATTTAAGTAGAGATGTTATCCTGCAGAACATCTTTTGAAGAACACACCTATATGAGTCTGATTGTCAAACATCGTAATCTATGAGAGTAGGGTTCTCTCTAGTAAACTCATGAAAGGTCACGGAGTATGACGCATAAGCTCCACCCGCGGGGAAGATCCACGGTAGCCACGTATCGGTCAAGGTTTTATGTGAAGCTAGATTCGCAGAAAACCTGCAGTTCAAGGCCCAGTCCACTGTTCAAGTTGCTTACTAGTGTAGCATAGAGTTCTAGGTGGAAGTTCAACTTAACAGTCTCCACTGCAGTACCGGTATATAAAACAGTGTTTTGGAACCAAAGGCAAATTTATGTGTGCCTCTGGGATCTGGTGGGGGATTGCTGGAATTTAGTCTATTTTGGGCAGTCCAATAACTATTTCAGAAATTCCTAATAAATTCTAGAGGCCCACTTAGCCCATTTGTGCAAGGCAAGCGATAGTACTAAAGTTTACTCCCACATTGCTAGTTTAGTGGGAGTTGAACCTTCTTATAAGGGAGGTTTGTTTCCTCACTTGTACGAGCATGAGAACAAGAGGGATATCCACGCGCGCTCCTTCTCCGCCGCCCGCCTCGCCTCTTCACGATGCGCGCGGGTTGCGGGAATGAGCCGAGCCGATATCTAAATTTTTGCCACGCACGACGGGTATACGAAAGGTCACGTGGGAGTTGAAACGTTTTCTGTAGTGGACACTGAATTCGAACGGCGCGCCTCTTCGGCCGCTGCCTGTTCGCTTCGTCTCCCTTCGTTGCTTCACCTCCTGCCGCAGCCTCTTCGCGTCCTTCTCCTATGCCTATATAAGAGAGGTCGCTCCTCTCCAGAGAGACACAACAGAAGCTCCTCTTCCTCTCGCCACAAAGTTCCGACCACTGCGCTGCTGCTACGTTCTTTCCCATCCCGTCTTGCGGCGTGCACCGCAGGTCGGGACAGTAGGCCTCCGAAACCGCACCTTTTGAGTCATGTACGGGAGAAGGGTGATAAGGTTTTTGGGGAGCGCTCAGCGCGACTACTGGCTGTTTCATCACGGACGATCCGGTCGCCGACGACTACTTCCCCGACGACGACTTCTTCCCCGACGTCCACGACCTCCTCGACGACATGGCAGGCGAGGACACCGACCCCAAGTCCAGCGCTTCTGCTGGTGGTGTCCCGTACGTGTTCTTGTCGTTCCTGTTAAAGGTTCTGCCGCAGTTCCTTGTTATAGTCCTTGTCCTACACATGATAGGTTCTACTTCATATATGCTACTTGCTATATTGTCTGCTTTAGATATGATAGGCTACGGTTCATATATGCAGAAGCTATTTACTTTCTCTCTGTCAGAATGCATGACTTGTTTTATCTCTACTATATTAGTCATGCTTTATCTAGTATTTCTGTTAATAAAATCATTTGATAAATTGCTCATATTTCCAACAATATGTGCAGACACTAGAGATTGGTGATGGGCAGCAAGGAGAACATGATGGGGATCACGGTGTTGTACCGGAACCGAGACATCAAGAAGTGGGTTAAGGCGCACCACTCGTTGCACGCGGCCCGGGCTCACAGGGATATGTGGGTGCCCCGATTTCTACCCCTGGCGGTGGCCGAAGGCAGCCGTTGCCCCAGAGCGGCGTGGACATCTTGCATGACCGTGTTGTGGCCGAGGAGGCCAAGTACGTGGGTCGGTGGTGTATTCACAACAGGCTTGTGTAGGCTAAATAGAAGATCAATAAGTGACCGCGTAATCGCTGTAGGCTGGCATAGTGGTCGAGATGCGTCTAATAGCCTTGACAAGCTTGTGGTTGATTTGTCGATTTAAGTACACAGAGAGAAAGACCCATACTCTCATGCCATGTGAATGTAGGCACCGGTCACTGAACATCGCTAAGAAATATGGTCTCTGCATGTACTTTCCATAATAATCACACAATTTCTAATAATAATACATGATTGTTAGTGAATGCACATATACTGTAACCACTAGAACAACTCAATCAATTGTTCAATAAGGACCAAGGGTGTAGGGGAAATATAGAATTAATAGTACTAGGTTGAGCTTTCGCGAGCATTTTTCTTACTGTAAGTACGGTGGGCCTGAGACCAGGCTGAAGTGCTGAACATTAATGACAAACGGTTACAAGGCGCAAAAATATAGAAGTGATAAGATGAGAGAAAAAGAGGTGAAAAAGAGTTCAAGTTTAATCAAAGGTATCACACCAGGCTGCTACCAAGGTAGCCTTAATTATAGCAGATGAGCAACGAAAGCACCATTAGTCGTTTGAGAACAACATCAATTTTTTCCACATGTTTTTCGGGCGTCCTCGGCGCAGCTTTGAGAACAACATCGAGTTTCTCGTTCGTGGAGTTGAAGACGAGGGAGTTCATTGTTTTCCAGATGTTACAGCATAATATTTAACTCACCAGTATTAGAAACTCATATATACATCTGTCTGAAAAATAAAGGATAATTCAGTCTTTTTTTTTGGCGAACAAGGATGGATAATTCAGTCTTCAACAAAAATATGACACGTTGATTGGAACTAGCCTTTTTTTACACAAGTACACTGCTGACGAACACTACAATAAACGTGATTGCATCCATACTCTTCTTTTGAGAACACAAACCATCCATATTTATTTTTTCGATTTTACTGTTCACAAGGATCTAGAAAATGAAACGCCACGTCCGATCTACCCCATTGGCAAAGTTAAAACGACAGTCGAAGGGGTCAGCAATTGGTAAGTCACTTGTATCCACGTAGGTCCCCAAGTGAGAATAACCAGTGCTGAATTTCAACTGAACGTCTTGAGAAGCTCTATTTTCGACCTCTAGCAGCGTGACTTGATTACTCATCCATTTCCTATCGTTGCCAATCTCATTAGACACTCCAAATTTGATTTCTTTTACGACTTTCGCATTCGAAACAAAGAACTTGGCAAAGCCAATATCTTCCTCGTCGCCTATGTAATTATTCAACACCAGTACTTTGAGATGGCTCTCAAGGCATTTGATTAGATTCAGGGGTCCATACTGATGCATGTCGATCATCTCTATCTTTAAGGTGTCGTCCCGCTACAAAAGGGCACAACAGATATATGTTAAAGTAGTTGCTAACCAGTTGACTAGAATACATGAGAATTAAGTATTCGTTTATCATTTAAAGCGAACAAAATGGTCACTTACAATGACATGGAGCTTTTCCAAGCAGGGGAAGCACTGGAGGATATTGAGAACCGCATTAAAATCTGGGCCAGCAAACTTGAGAGCCAAAATATTCACAGTGCATATAGAATGGCTCAAGCTGGGTGGGATCGTTCCCTAAAGAAAACAATGCATGGACATTAGAAACAATTCTGCATCGTCTAGGGTTTGCTCAATGCAAGAGATAATAAGGGAGGTGCTGCTACCTGCAAGATTAGGTTTGCAATCTCGATTTTGGAAACTTGGGGTGACAAAGGCCCCAATATCTTCAGTTTAGGCGCCTTATGTACTCGAATAGTCTCACCATCTAAGGCCGGACAAAGTAGCCTTTCAAGGTGAGGGACGTCCTCGATAACCAATCCTTGTCTCCCCAAATGAGTAGGGATGAACCAGATGATCCTCAGAGTTGGAGAGCTAACACGGAGGCAGTCGACGTCACGAATATCCTGCAGAAATAGGGTCTCCAAAACATGGCAGGCAGAGAGCAGCACATGCAAGGCTTCCTCCGACATGCTAAGACTCCACAGAGTGAGGTCCCGGAGGAGGGGAAAATTCAGACAAGGTGCAATCTCACTTGGGAATCTGCACATGCCGATTCCGGCCACAACGAGAGTTGGTCTGTTGGTGCCAAGTGGAGCACCGACGATGGCAGCGGGTACCGGTTCCTGGACACATCTGCTTTACCCAACAGCCGGAAGCTGATATCAAGCTCCTCGATGTTGTCGAGGCACCGGGAGTGGAACCAGCTCTCGATCCGGGCGTCGTCCTTGGCGTGCCCTTTTCTTGATTTGCGGAGGCAGATGTTTTCGAACGTGAATCGGCGGGCCGGGCCAAGGTGGTCGCGGAGGATGCCGGAGACGACGGATATGCGCTTATATTTGTTGGAGCAGATGTCGGTGCCGTCGAGGTCGAGAGGCATGGAGCGCCAGAGCGGACGCCATCCCCGGGCGACGGCCTGCGTGCGAACCCCGTCTTTGATGGGGAGGAGGGAGATGATGGCCTCAAGGATGACATCGGGAAGGCTGCTGATGAGATCGCCCTGGGTGGGCTTCGCTAGATCGCGTCCGGCGGTCCCATCAGACCTACGCCTCTTGTCTGCCCTCATCTTCTTGGCCGGCCGAGGGAGCTGCCTCGGCTTCCTTCTTATTGGTTGCCTAATTCTTCACGTCCGGCGGCTGGACAGATGAGGAATACGGGAGGGCCGGGGTGTCAAATTTGTGATGAAATATTTCACTTCCAACGCTACCATGGCTAACGTGAGTGTACGCCTCCGAAACGTACTCTGTCGCCGAATCCTACTAGTATTCGATCATAGCATACGGTCACGGACCGTGGATTTACGGATTCACTATTTTGTTTTAATTATACAGTATACTATATTTAGTACCAGATCAGCCAAGCTTTTTTTTGGGTTAGGATCAGCCTACCTAGGATCATGGATTCACGGTACACATGTGCTATACGTGACGTATAAAAGTCCAATGTCTACAAGATATGATTTCCTGTCTCCTACGTACTCACTACTGAAATTTCCATTTTTGCCAAGCGCCAAAGATGTTCGAGAAAGCGCACTAGTCAGACACCGACTCGGCTTGATGTCTCCTAGCAAAATTAATTTGCCGAGGTTCTTTTCCACAGGCACTCGGCAAACATATATGAACAGCTTTGTCGAGTGCCGTGTAGAGTGAACTCGGCAAACACGACACGTTATTGGTGGTGCCAAGCGAAGAAACATCTGCTGAGTTGCTCGGCGCTGGAACAGGGCAACACCACGATGAATGAGGACATGCCATGTGGAAAAACATTTGTTGTGCGCCCTCAAAGCAAGCACTTGGCAAACACAACATGTTAATGGCGGTGGCAAGCGCAGCAACATTTGCTGAGTTCCTCGGCGTTGGAACAGGGCAACACCATGATGGATGGGGATATGCCATGTGGCAAAACATTTGTCGCGCGCCCCCGAAGCAAGTACTCGGCAATGCCACGACGAATGGAACACAACGGGTATCATGGCGTTTGCCAACATCATCGTGGCATGCTAGTAAACCTTTCCCGATTATGGGGGGCAGGGCGCGCCCGGGGGGTAGGGCACGCCCCCTACCTTGTGATCCCACTGTTGATCTTCTTTGGTACTTTTTCCTTTTAGTATTTTTTACATATTGCAAAATAATTCTCCATAAAATTTCAGGTCATTTGGATCTCCGGAGAATAGCTATCTCTGTTATGGCTCTTTTATGTCCAGAATTCTAGCTGCTAGCAATTTCCCTCTTCATGTATATCTTGTATATTAAGAGAGAAAATGCATTAGAATTGCACCATAAAGTAAAATATTGACCCAAAACATTATAAATAATAGTAGGAAAACATGATGCAAAATTGACGTATCAGAAGGTACCTGGTCTGTCTGGTGCAGCCCTCCGAGCAACGGCGCCAGGAATTTTTCTGATACTTGTAATAGTATTGGGACTCCCCGATAAAACTGCGCTTGTTCTTGCCTGTTGCAAGTATCAAATCCAGTAGCGATAACTATAATAAAAAAACATATAAGTAAAAGAGAACGTCGAGGAATTATAAGATCTGTTATTTCTCATATTTGTAACTTATTATTTCAGTGAGATGTGTATTGAAATATATGAAATTACTTCCTTGAAATATTTTTCAATGTGGTGTTGCAAGTTGTTAAACTAATTTATGTGAAATTTATATTTCAATGTGGTGAAACTAGATTATTTTAGCCTATGGAAGTGTTATATAATTCTCAAAATAATTGCAATGTTTTTTGAAATTGCTTATGCCACTCTTTTTTAATACCAATTTTCACTCTTTAGTGAAATATGTTTTTGAAAGTATTAAAATATGTTTTTTAAGAAAACAAACCAGTTCTATGAAAATTAATAAATAAATAATTTTTTAATTCAAATATGTGTTTTAAAAGATTTTAAATCCATTTAAAGTGAGAGAGGGTGATTCTTAAAAAAATGATGACATTGATATGTCTGTACTGTTTGTGTGTGAAATGAGACATGCCTTAGGCGTACGTGTAAAGTGGGAGGTGTCGTGGAAATCACGTGGGTAGGCCCTGCTAGTCAAATCATGTTGGTGGACCCAATATGATGAAATACACTGACTTAAATAAAGAAAACAGTAAAATACATAAATACAACTTGAACAACTTTTGAGGTCGCAAGATTTCATTGATTGGGGAACCACCGGTACCTACCGGCTCCCGTAAAAAGGACATTGCGCAGTAAGCACATAGGTTTCCATGCGGCCCACCAACCGCCAATCTTATCTTCATTCCCTTCCGCGTGATCGTAAAGCTCCTTTCTTCCCAAACCACGTCCCCCTTTCTTCATCTCTAAGAGCAACTCCAATGAGGCGACCCAAACGAACGTCATTTTTGTTCCCCTTTTGTCCGTTTGGGTCGCCCGTCCGCCTGTCCGCGTCCACTTTTTCGTTTGGGTCGGCAGGCACGCCCAACGGGGAGCCAAACACATATTGTGCATGTCCGCGTTGGCATTTAGTCGAACACCTTGTGGGCGAGCTCCCACGCCACCTCACCCCGCCACTGCGCCGACGAGTTCGCCTCTGCGCCGCCGCCTCACCCCGCAGCTCGGCCGCGCGCCGCCGAGCTCGCCTCCGCCGCCACACGTCCCACATGCTAAGTTAGTTACCACGTATGTGATACATAAATTACCATCATGTTTATATAGAAACAGTTTTGCTAAAGCACATCTAGATGTGTCATAAGTATTGCACATCTAAATGCTATGCCATTGATCTTACATGGAGATTCGTGTGGGTATTTTCTCTTTCCTTTTTTATTTCCTTTCTATACTTGATTGAGCCACTTAGATGTGCAATAACTGAGGCACATCTAGATGTGCCCTAGATATTTCCATATAGAAATTACCGGGGCATAAAATGGTCAACCAACCTTTCCATCACGTGTAAATAAACTAGAGGACAGAATAGCTGATGTCATCCTAGATTTTCCCCTATTTGAAAACTTCAAATGTTTTGTAGCTCAAATCGTCGGTATGATCAAAAACCTTTTTCACATAGAAAATCTGTCACGACGAGCTTCAAAACTAAATCAGATGTTGATCTGTTCCGACGAAGTTTTTCTGATCAAAAGTTATCTCTTTTGCGCCAAAATCGCTCGCCCAGGGGGTAGGGCACGCCCCCTACCTTGTGGTCCCACTGTTGATCTTCTTTTTTACTTTTTCCTTTTAGTATTTTTTATATATTGCAAAATAATTCTTCGTAAAATTTCAGGTCATTTGGAGCTCCGGAGAATTGCTATCTCTGTTATGGCTCTTTTATGTCCAGAATTCCAACTGCTAGCAATTTCCCTATTCATGTATATCTTGCTATTCATGTATATCGTGTATATTAAGAGAGAAAATGCATTAGAATTGTATCATAAAATAAAAATATTGATCCAAAACATTGTAAATAATAGTAGGATAACATGATGCAAAATTGACGTATCAGAAGGTACCTGGTCTGTCTGGTGCAGCTGTAACACCCTTGATGCGACTATAGCTCCCACGTGTCGAGGCACGACTTAGAGGCATAATCGCATTGAAGGCATATGTCGCAAGTGAGGTAATCTTTACACAACCCATGTAATACATAAGGGAAAGAGATCCATAGTTGGCTTACAGTCGCCACTTCACAGAATTACATAAATAAAGCATTACATCATCCAAATACACTCAAGGTCCGACTACGGAACCAAAATAAAAGAAGAACCCCAAATGCGACAAAGGTCCCCGATCGACCCCAACTGGGCTCCACTACTGATCAACTAGAACGAAACAACACAAAGGACAAGATCTTCATCGAGCTCCTCCTGAGCTTGGTTGCGTCATCTGCACGGTCTCATCGGCACCTGCAAGCTGGTTTTGGAAGTATCTGTGAGCCACGGGGACTCAGCAATCTCGCACCCTCGCGATCAAGACTATTCAAGCTTATGGGCAAGGTAAAAGGTATGAGGTGGGGCTGCAGCAAGCGACTAGCATATATGGTGGCTAACATACGCAAATGAGAGCGAGAAGAGAAGGCAAAGCACGGTCGATTAAAGTATGATCAAGAAGTGATCCTATAGCAACCTACGCCAAGCATAACTCCAACAACCGTGTTCACTTCCCGGACCCCGCCGGAAAGAGACCATCACGGTTACACACACGGTTGATTCATTTTCATTAAGGTCGACTTCAGGTTTTCTACAACCGGACGTTAACAAATTCTCATCTGCCCATAACCGCGGGCACGGCTTTCGAAAGTTCAAATCCCTGCAGGGGTGTCCCAACTTAGCCCATCACAAGCTCTCACGGTCAACGAAGGAATAGACCTCCACCCGAGACGTTCCGATCAGACTCGGTATCCCGGTACAACAAGACATTTCGACAGGGTAAAACTAAACCAGCAACACCGCCCAAATGTGCCGACAAATCCCGATAGGAGCTGCACATATCTCTTTCTCAGGGCACACTCAGATGAGCCAGACGTCGGGTAAGCCAGCCCAGAGTTGCCCCTGGTAGCCTCGGACATCGCTTAGTTGGACCAACACTCAGAGGAGCACTGGCCTGGGGGGAGGGGGTTAAAATAATGATGACCCTTGGGCGCGCGACCCCCAAGGGAAAAGAAAAGACTAGGTGGCGAATGGTAAAACCAATGTTGGGCATTGCTGGAAGAGCTTTACTTAAGGCGAACTGTCAAGGGGTTCCCATTATAGCCCAACCGCGTAAGGGACGCAAAATCCGGGAACATAACACCGATATGACGGAAACTAGGGCGGCAAGAGTGGAACAAAACACCAGGCATAAGGCCGAGCCTTCCACCCTCTACCAAGTATATAGATGCATTAATTAAATAAGATATATTGTGATATCCCAACAAGTAAACATGTTCCAACAAGGAACGATCTCCATGTTCCAATAAGGAACAAACTTCAATCTTCACCTACAACTAACAACGCTATAAGAGGGGCTGAGCAGAGCGGTAACATAGCCAAACAACGGTTTGCTAGGACAAGGTGGGTTAGAGGCATGGTTCAACAATATGGGAGGCATGATAAGCAAATGGTAGGTATCGCAGCATAGGCATAGCAAAAGAGCGAGCAACTAGCAAAGCAAAGATAGTAGTGATTTCGAGTGTATGATCATCTTGTCTGAAATCCCGCAAGGAAGAAGAACGAGTCCATGAAGAAGACAAACGGACGTAGACGAACGGGTCCTCACAAACGCGACGTTAACGGAACCAACCCGAAGAAAGCACACCGGAAAGAAGCAAACAACACGGTGAACAACTATCACATAACCATGGCATGATGCACAACAAGTATGATGCATGTCCGGGTTAATGAGGCATGGCATGGCAAAATGCACAAACAATCCTACAAATTAAGTGGAGCTCAATATGCAACGAGTTGCATATTGACGAAACACCACGTCGATTATTTGGTTCTCTCCCGTTTAAGTACTCAACAATATTAAATGTTGGTTAACATGGCAAGAGGTGGGGCATAACAAAACTACAGCATCTAAACAATTTAAATGTGGCCGGATATAACAAACAACAAATCCGGTAAATCCCCATATGCCTTAGTAATTTATTGCAACAACAATTTAAACATTTCAATAGTTGTTATCATGATGCGGATGACATGGACAAGTTTATGCAATTTTTATTGAAGTTGGCAAGAGTAATAAGAAGCATTTGTCACTGTGGCGGAAACAAAAGGGGTGCCACGACAACGAATCCGAAAATGATGCCACGGCAACATATCGGTTCCGGTAGCTCATGGAGATACCGGTGCAAAAGGAAGCGTGAGGATGTGCGAAACATGCTAGAGATGGTGGGGTGCTCCCGACTACCGGGTTCCCACGGGTTAGTGGCATGGAAACGAGTGACAATTCGGACACGGTGCAAACACAAGCATCTCATACGTCACACAACATTCGATTCATGGGCGTCGCCTCGATGGTTATACCTTCCAAGGGAGCATTCTCGAGCGGTTCGAGTTCGTAGAGGAAGTAGTTGTTCTCGCAACGGCGGTAGTGGAAGTAGACGTTCTCGCACGCTCTAGGGTCGACGGTAGAGGTTCTCGCGATCTCGGCGACGGTAGTGGAACATGACGATCCAGATAGGGTACTTGGCAACATGCACGTTGTCGGTAGCTGTGCACAATCGTTGTCAGACTTGACGGTTTCGAGGTCTTCGGACGTAGTGGTACATGTTCGTTTTTCGGAGAGGTACATGGCGTTCTTCGGTCACAGGTACTTGACGTTTTGCTATCCGGGTCTTCGACGACGGTCGTTGTACACATGACGTTGGGGTACTTGTCGGTCCACGAAGTCGATCTCAGAGGTCTTGCCGGATCCAAGGCGACGGTTGTTGTTCACTCGACGGCCCTCGGCGGCGGTAGTCGTACACGGTTCGTAGAGGTACTTGACGTCCACGGGGTCGACGGTAGGCGTTCTACGCGTCGGGCGCCCAGGTACTTGCCAGGCTTGAAGAACCGAAGAGGTACTTGTCAACAGGAAACCATAGAGGCGGTCTTGTGTCCCTGTGTTCACTAGTCTTGGCAACGACAGGAAAGGCAGCGGGGCCACGTCCTTGTCGGACGGACTGGTACATGCGAACCATGGCGAGGCCGAAGGTGGGTCTTGGGCAGGAGGTGAAGAAGACGACATGGACGCAATCTCCGGTGAGAAGGCAAAGCAGAGAAGGCTGGGGTCGAGCATGGGGAGGCTGGATACCGGCAGCGAGGAAGGACGGCGCGGCGCGGAGAGCTGGTGGTGGCGCTCCTGGACGCAGCGGGAGGAAGAGCATCCAGGCACTACTCGGGAGGCGCGAAGCAGAGGCGCGGGGAGGGAGCCGCACGGAAAGGGAGGAGGGCGCGGGGACCGGGACCGGGTCCGGCGAGGAGCTGTGGGCGCCGGCGACTGCAGGCGACGGCGGTGCTCCCTGGGTCCGGTGAGGCGCTGTGGTCGCGCGAGGAGGCGGGCGAACGGGCCAAGCGGTGGCGGACGACGGGCACGACGCAGCTGGAGGGCGCCATGGCGCGCGCGGGAACGGAGTAGCCGAGGACGGCGATTCAACGCTGCGGCGGGCGAACGCACAGGAGAGGGAGGCACGCGAGAGAATAGAGGAGCGCGAGGGGATCGAGCGAGTGGTCTCTGGCGGCGTGAGGGGACGAGAGAGAGGGTGCGCGAGGGAGATGAGGATCGGGGCCTAGGGTGTGGTCGGGCTAGGTTTAGGATGGGAGATGGGCTTAGAGGTCGGCCAGGTTTAGGTGCAGCTAGGCCTATGGTGGGCCGAGGGGAGCAGGGTGGCCTGGCTGGCCGGCCCAGAGGAGAGGGAGGCTGCTGGGCTCTCCACTCCCTCGCTCATCTATTATTCTTTAACAGAAAATAAGAGAAGAAAAAGAAATGAAGAGGGGGGTTTAGGGAGCAAAGTTGGACTCGCGAATAAATTTCCCGGACTCACAAAAATATGTTAGGTCCGAGAAAATTAGGAAAGACCAAGATTGAAAGAATAAATTCAAATTTCTTTGAATTTAATTCAAAAGGTTTGAACTAGGGTAGGTTCTAGGAGTTTCCAAAAATGTTGAGAATTTTGGTAGAGCTCCGGAAAATGATGAAAGAATAAATGGCAAGGTTCGAGGTCAAGCAGCGAGATAACAAAGGCATGGGGAAATTTGCAAGTGTGTTTTAGGTGATTCCAAAAGAATGGATAATTTTTATAATAGCTCCACTAATATCGGGAGGATATGTTATAAAGAGAACTTACCCTGTGAATTCCCTCAATTTAAATGGACCGAACATCCATACGATTTATTTAGCTGAGTTGCAACAATTAATGATATGATGGCATGATGACATGATGCAATGCACATGATGACATGACATGATGCAACACGCAAGCACATGACAACGCAACAACATCGAATAACTGCACGACACCTGGCACATGGGTCTCGGGGCGTCACAGCAGCCCTCCCGGCAACGGCGCCAGAAATTTTTCTGATGCTTGTAATAGTATTGGGACTCCCCAATAAAACTCCCCTTGTTCTTTCCTGTTGCAAGTATCAAATCTAGTAGCGATAGCTATAATAAAAAAACATATAAGTAAAAGAAAACACCAAGGAATTATAATATCTGTTATTTCTCATATTTGTAACTTGTTATTTCAGTGAGATGTGTATTGAAATATATGAAATTACTTCCCTGAAATATTTTTCAATGTGGTGTTGCAAGTTGTTAAACTAATTTATGTGAAATTTATATTTCGATGGGGTGAAACTAGATTATTTTAGCCTATGGAAGTGTTATATAATTCTCAAAATAATTGCAATGTTTTTTTGAAATTTCTTATGCCACTCTTTTGTAATACCAATTTTCACTCTTTAGTGAAATATGTTTTTGAAAGGATTAAAATATGTTTTTTAAGAAAACAAATCAGTTCTATGAAAGTTAATAAATAAATAATTTTTTTAATTCAAATATGTGTTTTAAAAGATTTTAAATCCATTTAAAGTGAGAGAGGGTGATCGTTGAAAAAAAATTATGGCATTGCTATGTATGTACTGTTTGTGTGTGAAATGAGACATGCCTCAGACGTACGTGTAAAGTGAGGGGTATGGTTGAAATCACGTGGATAGGCCCTGCTAGTCCAATCATGTGGGTTTACCCAATATGATGAAATACACTCACTTAAATAGAGAAAACAGTAAAATACATAAATACAACTTATGACAACTTTTGAGGTCGCAAGATTCCATTGGTTGGGGAACCACCGGTACCTACCGGCTCTGGTAAATAGGACTTTGCGCAGTAAGCACGCAGGTTTCCATGCGGCCCACCAACCGCCAACCTTATCTCCATTCCCTTCCCCGTGATCGTGAAGCTCCTTTCTTCCCAAACGACGTTTCCCTTTCTTCATTTCTAACCTATCGCTGAGCTCCCTCCGACATGAGCCCTACAGCCAAACACTGGTGCTCGTGTGCAGCACTCATTGACCTTCTGGGTGATGCGATGCAGCAGCCGCTGGTGCTGCAACGGCCGCCGGTTGCATCGCTGTCGCTGTGAGAAGTGAGGCGTCCTCATCGGCGTCGGATGATGCAAAGAAACAGAGCACATGCGAGCTGCTGCAAGGTGGCCGGTGCTGCGAGGGACCAGCGACCGCCCGTGTTGTGGACCGGTGCTCGATGCGCCATCAACTACTACAAGATATGTTGCGACGGCGGTCCGGTGATGGCCTGAGGGCGGTGCTGTAATGGAGCATCGCCGGGGAGCCGTTGGCTGCGTGCGAGCTTTGTCGCGTCACATGGTCTGCCACTGAGTTGCAATGGAGTATAGTCGGGATTTGTCAGTGCTGCGTTGGAGCTTTTGCGGCGTCCCGTGGTGCTGCCATGGCGCTCCGATGGAGCTCGCCGGGAGTCGTCATGCTACATGCGGTGGCTGGCGTGGCGCTTCCTGCAAACATTGAGGTTGCTGCATATTGTGACCGGTATCGCCCTCCATCTTTTCCAGCAAACGTTTGTTGTGTGGGAGAGGGATGCAACAGATAGTGGCCGGCGGTTCGCTCGTCAGGCGCTTGCAGCATGGCCGCTGTTGTTTGCTCGCTGACACGGGTGCCACGGCTGGTACTCCGGTGCTGCACTCGCCGGTTTTCACATCACCGTCGTTGGTAGTACAGAGGAGGTAGGCGTCACATTGATTGCCTGTGGTGGATGCGAGACAAAGAAGCAAGAAGACGGCTGCGTTTTGCTGTGATGGACGTACCCCTAATTAGAGGTCAACCGGTTTAACTTTGGCTAGTATCAGCCGGTTGACGGGTAGCAGCCGCCTAAATCATGTCTACTTTAGCAACTTCAATTGCTCACACTTGCATCAAAGTGTGACGTGCCGGTTGACGGGTAACATTTTTTTAACCAAAACTAACGAAGTGATTACAAATTGTGGATCTCATCACAAAGTATAGTACTAGTTCTGAATGATCCATCGACAACTCAAAGTAATACCCCGTACGTGCAAAAATGTTAACATAACACGAAATAAATTTCATCACTACATCTTTTCATCTGGCTCTAATTAAGTAGCTTTGGAGATTCTAGACATGACGGCCGCGAGCCTCGCAATACACTTGAACAGATCATCGTAGACCGGCGGCACCGCACCATTGCCGTCGCAGGTAGTCTCCATTGGCACGATCATGTAGCCATGTCCGGTGGACTCGATCACAGCGCCCGGACCGGGCGCAGGAAACACCTTGTAGTCCTCGTCGTATTCACCGTAGACGTACTGATTGGGCCTTACGTACTGATCATCGGCACGATCATCGTAGACCGGCAGCACCACACTATTGCTGTCACAAGTCGCCTTCATCGGCAAGATTCTGTAGCCATGTCCAGTGGACTCGATCACAGTGCCCGGGCCAGGCGCAGGAAACACCTTGTAGTCCTCGTCGTACTCACCGTACACGTACTGATCGGGCCTTGCCGCCACGCTCGCCGGCGGCGGGGGTGCGTAATCCATGCCGTGGTCGTACTCGTCGTCGTACCCGTACGCCACCGCGCCACTGTAGCAGCGCACCACCTGCGGGCGGGCGGCAGCATTGCCTGCCTCCATTGCTGACATGCTACTGACAGGGCGCAGCTAGCTCTGGTTCTTCTTCTTCTTCTTGTTCACGGATCGACGTCGGCGAGCAGTGAAACTGAGCAGCGGCGACCTTGACTTTTTGTGGATCCCAGCAGCCTTCCCGATTCACACATATATATCCAGTCGTGAGCATGTTGCATGCAGGGTCGGTGTAGGAGTCCGATTGGGAGTTGGGGCACGTATGCGAGGTGGCTTGAAAAAGGAAGCCGGGTATACTTCGTTCTCGAGATCAACCGGAACTCAAAACGACGATTAGCACACGGAGATGAAGGCTATGCAGACGAAACCCTCGGCGCCGAGAGAGACGTCATGCACCTGACCCTGACCATCCATCTGGTCGTAGGTACGTAGGTCGGTCGACCCGATCGATCCCAAATTAGTTCAACTTGGCCTCTCCATTTCTTTTTTCATCCGGGTGTACGTGGCTCGATCACAGTAAAAAAAAACTATCGATGTGTTTGGTTGTTTGCATTAGGCCCAGCCAAACCGGTTCGGAAAGAAAAACTATTGTTTGGTTGTCTGGGCTACATCTCATCTTGGGCTGCACGGAACAGCCATGCTCTGCCATGCATCGGAGAGCGCAGGAGACAGACGGGATGTCTCAATAACTTCCCTCTCTCTTATGTCACCGCCCATGCTATCGTGTATGTTGTAACTATCGTGCATGTGCGATACGCCTCTTCAGAAAGTATATCTATATATGTGTACAATATCATTGTTAATAAAAAGCGATTATTACTGTTCATCACGTTGTTTCTTTACATGTTATCACACGCGTATCTCCCACGAGAGTGACTATGCCACACAGGCATTCGTCGGACAAGGATTTGGATCGGTGAGGATGCCATCCCTCGCCTCCCTTCTCCTTGGTCTTCTCTGGGAAGAAGGTCGCCATCACTTTGTTGCCCAACAACACCGTCGGTTCGTTCGCTATTGATGGGGGGCACCACCACGACTTTCTGGCCTCGGCATTAACCGCCACCAGAACTTCGCTAGTAGACATGCCATCACGCGGCCGCTGGACTACGCTGTCATGCCATGCCGGTGAACCGGCGCCTGGCCATGCCGTTGGACAACCGCCAGGATTTGGATGTCGCCGGACCGAGTGCACTGCCGCCACTGAACGCCGAGATGGGCTTGCCAGAGCCTGCACCCGTCGCTCCATCCACACCACGGAGGTGCCGTGTGCGCGGATATGGCCCATGCCCCGCTCACACCACCGGCACACACCTGTCGTCACCCACGCCGGCAGAGGAAGAACGAGAGATCTTCGTAGACATACTTGCACGTGGCTACAGCCTGGCTCCAACGCGCATCACCAGCACCGGGGGCGACGACCTCATCTTCATCCCGACTCTAGGACAAGCCATGACCACCGCGAGCACGGTCACCACTACCGGAGCAAGTGGCAGCGTCGGGCCGGGACTTGGAGTGGACGCTGCAGGGACAAGCAGCGTCCCTCGGGTGTTCGGCCGCTCCCCTGCTCCTCCAGGCCAATAGAGACTCTTCCTCTTCGGGACAGGAGGACTCCCATGGGGCAGGGGAGCGGACGTCCGGATGAAAAAACAATATAGTCATTTACACAAATTACTAAATAACTACACACAACTTAATTCATTTTTTCATCAGGATGTAAGTGACTCCATCACAGAAAAAAGTGTTAGGATTAATTAATTAGTTTTTTTTTGCGGGGTAAAAAGATTGTATTACTCAAGAGCCAAGAAGGTCCTCCCTACACAAGCTAGGGATATTGTCCGGACCGGAGCGGAGCCAAACCACAGTACGGTCTTCCGTCCTTCCAAAGTTCGCCAACGCATGGCTTACATTATTCTGCTCTCGAGAAATATGAATAACATGACACTCTCTTTCACTCATAAGATGCTTCACTTCCGAGACCACCATGGCGTACTGTGAGCGGTCTTGTCCTGAGGCATTGATCAGTTGCACTGCCTGTAGACTATCGCACTCGACGATAAACGGCAGCTCCGTCCATTGGAGGGCCAAATCTATGCCCTCCATGCACCCAGCCAGCTCGGCATGTAGAGGGTCCGGGCATGACCATAGAGAGCGACACGCGGAGAAAATAATGGCCCCTTCCTGGTCACGGAGCACCATTCCCGTCCCGGCCCTCCCGTCATCATGGGAAAAGGAGCCGTCAACATTCAGCTTCGTCCAGTTGGCGGGTGGGGGACTCTATTTGTGTGCTCTTCGTGGCACACCTCCCACTTGTGATATAGGTTGCTCTGCACCTTCTTGTTGGATGGTCATCTTCCCTTTGTCCCAATCTCCCTGCGGATACTGCTGGATCCCTAGCAGTTTAATTAAATGGGATCTTTGCCTCTGGAACCGACATGCGGTTTCTTTCCCGAACGATCACATCCTAATGCAACGGACGCGTTGTTCTCATCGTGCCTATTGTAACCATCCCGCATGCGTGATGCGCCTGTTCAGGAGAGTGGAGAGATATATATGTACAATATCATAGTCAATAAACAGCGAGCATTACTGTTCATCGCACTGTTTCTTTACAAAAAAAGGCTAAGTAGCTGTGCTAGTGCACGTACACATCTAGCAGCTTGAACAACACAAAACCTGGATTCACATAGCAAACAAAAAACCAATAATAATCATAAAAAAAAACCATGGAGGGAGGGGGCACATAAATTCACGCGAGCGCCCGTGCTATACATGCAATGCTCTCTATGTCATTGTGTGTTCCTATTATTTTAAAATAATGCAAATCTCCCGTTTTATGTTGATCTCTTCTTCTATCACAACAGCGTCGGACTAAACGTTTCATCATTTCTAAACCAGCTTGCTTGTTCCGTGCAAGCCCAAAACAAGTCATAGTTAGTGGGCTGCATGCAAGAGAGGATATGTGGTGCGGGGGCACGAGTCCCTCACGCCTGTTTTTCTTTGGGCATTACAAACGTTCATATCTTTTGAATTAGAAAAAAGAATCAAATTAAGTGCTGTCATCATATTCGTGTTTCTCGTAATGAGGGCTTTCAAATAACATACATTTTAAATATGTTTGGAAGATCTTTTTTTAAGTTAAGTTTCAACTCCTGAAACTTAGTACGAAATGGTAAGTTTCGACGGTTAAAACTTAAATCTTGCCATGACCTCGAGGGGGATCCAACTACTTTGTGAATCACAAGGCAATCGAGCAGCCGGGCACGGCTGAGTAGATGTGTGCCCGTGAGTTTTGGGGTTGCATGCCACATATACAACATCGGAGGGTCGACTGGGCGGGCGACCATGCACCCGACCACGACGGCGCCGTCCGCCGCCGGTGATCGCCGGCGCGTCGGTGGGCGGTTCTGGGCTCTCGCCGAGTCCAACAAAGAAGACGCGGACGACGATGGGGATGCATCTTCGGCGGAGGCGCCGCCTCACCGACACCTTCAGATCTCGTTTGTGATTTATTCCATGCAGGTTATTGCGAAGATGAAGTGGCCATGACGATCGATCAGGTTCTACCACCGGACGATCCGGCGCGTATCGGTCTTCACGTGGGCGAGAAGATCGAGATGATCTGGCGCGTTGTTCATCGGAAGACGGCGGCGTCAGCGATCCGGCCCTGGAAAGGACCCATTCCTAAGGTGAGTCTTCCAAATCTTACATTATTTGATATGATTAGGCCGGAATCTTGGATTACGGTGAAGAAGCGGAAGAATGCGAGGCAGCACGCCGGTCGGCAGGCGTCGGCGGCGCCCGTCATGGCTGCGGCGGCGACCGAGATCTCGACCGCAAGGTCGATTCGTTTGAATCAGCTGCTGGGTGCGGCTGGGCCGGTTCGGACGGATTTGGGCCTGCGTGAAGTTGGGCCGGAGTCAGATGGGTATGAGGCCCATGCTGCTCCAGGCTCTTCTGCCCGTATCGTTATCGATGCCTCATGCACGTACGAGGGCGGGCGTGATTTCTGTCATGCGCCGTCGCCCCTTCCTTCTAGGGTTCGCAAGCTTGGATCGCAAGGTTTCCCGGCTTGCGGGGCTAGTCAGGCAAGGAGGATCCCTCCACTCCGTACGATGGCCAGTCGTGGGGCAGCTCTACCACCTGCTGGGAAGACCACCGGTGCGGTGGGAAGGGGCGGGGCAGCTCCGCCGCCGGCGGCGGGGCCTGGGCGAGGTTCCCTGGCGCCGCCCGGACAGAGACCACCAGCGGGCGGTGGAGGGGCGCTAGGTCTTTCGGGCCGAAGCGCTACTCTCCAGGGCGCCCGGCCACCGGGGCAGCAGCTCCCTGCTGCAGGGCGGGGCGGGCCGAGGCCGCCTACGTCGGGTGCGGCGCCCAGAGCTATACCGGCAGCGGGTGGTGCTGGCATGCGGCCGACGGCGCCGGGCGTGGTCGGAGTGGCTCCGGCTGGTCGTGGTGCTACTACCCTTGGGGTGGTGCAGACTCCCTCTAGTGCTCCGCCTCGCGCCGCACCTCCGCCCCACTACGTCGCAAGGCCGACTCAAAACCGCGCGGGTCCAACACAGACGAGGCCGAATTCTAGCAACAGAGACCCCAAGGATCCGCCCCGAGGCCAGTGGGGGGATGATGGGTATGATGCGTATGGTGACGGACAGCACCTAGGATCCTCTTCCACGGGAGGAGGTCGTGGATTTTCCTGGCAAAGCGACGGGTCTGCTGAGAGACCATTTCTTGGCCCGGCAGGTGGTTTTGTCGAGGGGGCCTCCGGCCCGGATCACCGTCAGAGAGGAGGCTTTCGTGGCCATCGTGGTGGTCGGGGTGGGGGCCGTGGGAGATTTCGCCGACCGCCCCCGCCCAGGGCAGTTGATCCTGCGGCGTCTACAGTGGAGTCCGGCCATACTTCCACTGAGCTTCCTCCCCAGGCGATGGAGGTGGTGAATGCCTTGGCCAGTGTTGAGGTTCCTGAGGCTGGGACGGTGGATGAGGCTACCGATAGGTCTGATGCCGAGAAGGCGTCCAAATATGCACGTAAGAAGGAGATGATGATTTGTTACTGGTGTGATGAGAAGGGCCACTTCATTGCTGAGTGTGAGGCCCAACTGTGTGAGTCGTGTGGCAAGCCCACACATGACTCGGGGGAGTGCCCATTGTTGCATGACCTGCCTCCGACGCTTAATATTTATGGAGTCTATTGTGCTGAGCTCATGTTTTTTGAGTCCCGGCGGAGAGAGAGGTCCCGGAGGATACCCTGAGCTTGACTACCGCGATTGTGAAAGCGACCCAGGGCGAGGTGACTGAGGCACAGATTGTGAGGAGGCTTCAGGAGCTGGCTCCCGGGGATTTTAGATGGGAATTGGTGCTCATCGAGGACAGGGTTTTTAAGGTTGATTTCCCAACTGTGGATGATTTGCAGAGATTGTTGAGCTTTGGCTTGCGCAGAGTCCCCGGTACTAAGTGTATCCTAGAGTTCCACGAGTGGAAGCAGGTTGAGCCGCTTACGCAGGTCTGGTTGCGGTTTAGAGGGGCTCCATCTAAGCCATTGCAGGATGCTCTAGTGGTGGCTAGTATGGGCATCTTGGTTGGGAAGACAGAAAAAGTGGACATGGCTTTCACACGTGCCCATGGGGTGGCCCGGCTTTTAGTGAGTGTTCTGGATATTGAGTTCATGCCTGATAAGGTCAACTGGACCTATAGGGGAGGGGTGTTCCCTCTAGAGATCGAGTTTGAGGACACTGATTTATTTGCTAATGCGGTTAATGGTAACGATGTTGACATGCACGACAGTGATGGAAATGCGGGGACCAAGGGGGCACCGTCAGATGAGCCCACCCGAGAGGGGTCTCACGGTTCTCACCCAGCTACTCAGTTGCCTGGGGATGGGACCGGGGTTGAGCCCACAGCATCACCAGCGGTGCCCATGACTACTCTGCGTTTTGGGTCCTTTGAGCCAGCCTCGGCACCTCTCAGACTATGGAGTGACCGGGTAGATTCTGATGATTATCTTGAGCACACGCTCCCTCCGTTGGAGTTCGAGGGGGATGCTGGATTGTGTGTTGGACGGTCGGCAAGGACTTTGGTTGGAGCTACGGAGAGGAGGCCGGAGGGTGCTTCTCTTGTCCTGGCGCCTCACGTGGACGCGACTCCGGTGTCGGTGACTGCGGGCGAGATGGGTCGTGGGGGAGGGGGTTCGGGGCAGGTGGCCTCGCCTTCTCCCATCCCCATCCCAATCTCGGTGGCGTCGGTGACGCCGGCCCCGAGGGGGTCGGACGGTGCTGGGAGAGGGAGCCCGAGGCAGGCGTCCTCGGCTCCTGCTACTCCGGTGGTGGTGGTAACCACTGCGGCAGCAGCTGCGTTGGGGGGTTGCTGGGGCAGGAGGCCCTGGCTCCTCCTTCTTCCTCGACGGTCAGGAGGACCGCTTCTCCTTCGCCGATGGCTCATCGGTCTAAGCCGGCGGGTGGGGTGGGAGGAGGGCGCGGGCAGGCGGTCCCCGTCATCCTCTCTCCGCTCATACCCATGGCCGGGGTCCCTGGTGTGGGGCACCCATCTGAGGGGCTTGGGAGCCCGCAGACGCCTTCTCTGGTAACCTCGATAGACCCTTTGAGGGACTCTGTGCCAGGTTTTACTAGGGAGCAGGTTGTCGCGTTTGGCGGGATCCCGGACCCTATCTCCAAGGGGAGACGGATGAGTGCTCGCATCCTCGACATCCCGGAGGTGGATGATATGCAGCAGCGGTGCGCTATGAGGGCGGCCAAGCTTCAGGAGGCTGCATTATCTTCTGGTATGTCTGTCAACTTATCTAATTCCTTATTGCATTTTTTAATGAGGAGATTATAAATAATGCAAACCAATTAGGAGTTTCACTAGGTGCTACGGATAGTGAGATTACCAATTCGGTAAATGATCTATTAGATTTGGAGGCGGAACGTGCCTTAGAGACTATTTGTATTCTTGCAGCAGTTAAACCAATGAATGATGATGAGATTGATGCGTTAGGGGTTAGAGTGCTCGATAATTTGTGTGCGGATCTAGCACCCCCCAATCATGACTCTGAGGAAGATGATGTACCCCTAGAGAATGATGCTAGTAATATATGTGAACCTGGTTATGAGGACCGGGCGACAGAGCCTAGTAAACCTAAGCGTAAGTGGAAAAGGAAGATCTATCCCGATTCCGCAGTTCGTAGGAGTGCTAGGATTCGAACCACTAAAAAATTCCATGATGAAATATGAGAGGAATCTTTTGTAATAGCAAAGGTCTGAAGGACTTGGCTAAAAGAAGATTCCTAGCTGAGGCAGCTTTAGAGCAGAGGTTAGATTTTGTTGCTCTATCGGAGACGGGTAGAGATAACTTTGCGCCCCAGTTTCTTTCTTCTCTTGTGGGTGGTATTGATTTCGATTGGCATTGCCTCCCTCCGCGAGGAAGATCGGGTGGTATCTTACTAGGTATGAGATGCGATTCGCTTGAAGTCCGAAGTGTAGTGATGGGCGACTTCGCGATGAAGTTTCGAGTCAGGTCTAGGATAGATGGTTTTAACTGGGCTTTGGTGGCGGTTTATGGTGCCGCACAGCCCGAGCTTAAAGCGGAGTTTCTGGCGGACCTTGTTCGAATCTGTGGGTCAGAACAGCTTCCAATTTTAGTTGGAGGTGATTTCAATATCATCAGGAGGAGAGAGGAGAAGAACAATGATAACTTTGATGGCAGATGGTCGTTTATGTTCAATACCATTATTGAAAGCTTGGATCTGAGAGAGATAGAGCTTTCTGGTAGAAAGTTTACCTGGGCTAATGCTTTGCCAAACCCTACCTATGAAAAACTTGATCGAGTTCTTGCGAGCGTGGAGTGGGAACAAAAGTTCCCTCTGGTTACGGTGCAAGCTCTTTCGAGGGGAATATCTGATCACACCCCATTGTTCGTGGACTCAGGGGAGCCGAACCACGTGGGTAACAAGAACACCTTCTCTTTCGAGATGTCATTGTTTGAACGTGAGGGGTTCGTGGACTTGATCGCCAGGGAATGGGATAGAGGTGTAGGAGGCAAGACTGCGATAGAGCGTTGGCAGAATAAGATTAGGCATTTGAGAAGTTTCTTACGGGGTTGGGCTAAGCACCTCAGTGGTGTGTATAAGATTGAAAAGGATAGACTCCTTACTCTTATACAGGCCCTAGACATACAGGCCGAATCCACTATTTTATCGCCAGCTGAGCTTCAGGTTAAAAATGAGGCGGAGAAGAGGTTGAAAGAACTGCTCCGCGAAGAAGAATTGAAGTGGGTTTTGCGTTCTAAAGTCCGCAAAGTGGTCCAAGGGGACGCGAATACTCAATTCTTCCATTTGATAGCTATTGGCAAGCACAGAAAGAAGCGTATCTTTCAGATTGAGCAAGACGAGGGCACTATTTTAGGTCAGGATAACCTAAAAACATATATTACCGACTATTATAAGCAGTTATTTGGACCTCCGGAAGATAATTGTGTGTCCCTCGATGAGTCCAGGACTGAGGATGTGCCCCAGCTATCGGCTGACGATAATGATATTCCGGTTGCCCCGTTCTCGGAGAAGGAGGTGTTTGATGCTATTGCACAGATGAAAAACAATAAGGCTCCCGGACCGGATGGATTCCCGGCAGAGTTCTATAAAAAGTGCTGGCACATTATTAAGGGGGATTTACTACCTATGTTCCATGATCTGTTCTCTGGACAGCTTCAATTATTTCACTTGAATTTTGGGACTATCACACTGCTTCCCAAGAAAACGGATGCGGTGAGAATTGAGCAATTCAGGCCGATCTGTCTCCTCAATGTTAGTTTCAAAATTTTCACCAAGGTCGGGACTAACAGGCTCACGCCGATTGTGCATTCTGTGGTGCAACAGTCCCAAACTGCTTTCATGCAGGACATAAATATCTTTGAAGAGGTGGTCGTCCTGCATGAAACACTCCATGAAATCCATTCCAAAAAAATTAGATGGAGTAATTTTTAAGGTGGATTTCGAGAAAGCGTACGATAAGGTCAAATGGCCATTCCTCCAACAGTCATTGCATATGAAAGGTTTTGATGAAGCCTGGCGCCGACAGGTTGAATCATTTACGCAAAAAGGTAGTGTGGGAATTAAAGTTAATGATGACATAGGTCATTACTTCCAGACACATAAAGGCCTAAGACAAGGAGATCTGATGTCCCCTATACTGTTTAACATTGTGGTGGATATGTTAGCAATTTTGATAGGAAGGGCTAAGGAAAATGGTCAAGTAGGTGGATTGGTACCTCATCTTATTGATGGAGGTGTATCCATCCTTCAATACGCTGATGATACAATCATCTTTATGGAGCATGACTTGGCCAAGGCGAGAAATATGAAGCTTGTGTTATGCCTATTTGAACAATTGACCGGGTTAAAGATTAACTTTCATAAGAGCGAGCTGTTCTGTTTTGGTAGGGCCAAAGACGAACAGGATGCTTATAGGCAATTGTTTGGGTGTGAGTTGGGAGAGTTACCCTTCTCTTACATGGGGATTCCAATCCACCATCGTAGGCTGACAAACAGAGAGTGGAAGTGCATCGAGGACCGATTTGAGAAGAAAATGAGTTGCTGGAAGGGTAAGCTCATGTCATACGGAGGCCGATTAATCCTGATTAATTCGGTGCTCACGAGTATGCCAATGTTTCTCCTATCGTTCTTTGAGGTCCCAGTTGGTGTTAGGAAGAGACTGGAATTCTATCGATCGCGTTTCCTTTGGCAGGGTGATGAGCTTAAAAGAAAATATCGGCTTGCCAAATGGGATATCATCTGTAGACCGAAAGACCAAGGGGGTCTAGGTATTGAGAATCTAGAAGTTAAGAATAAATGCCTTCTTAGCAAGTGGCTGTGGAAGCTCTCATCGGAGAATGATGCTATGTGGGCTCAAATCCTTCGCAGCAAGTACCTCCAGACAAAAACTTTGTCCCAGGTTACAGTCAGGCCGACCGATTCACCTTTCTGGAAAGGCCTGATGAAAGTCAAACAGTCCTTGTTTAATAGGACGAAGTTTGTTATTGGAAACGGCATGAGTACACGTTTCTAGGAGGATACTTGGCTCGGCGAGACACCCTTGGCCATCCAATATCCGTCTTTATACCGCATTGTTCAACGACGTGAGGTGTTCGTCGCATCGGTCTTTCAATCTACCCCCCTTAATATTCAGTTCCGACGAACGCTAGCGGGCAATCGTTGGGAAGAATGGCTCCGTCTAGTTAGGAGACTGATGTAGGTCCAGCTTTCACAACAACCCGATGAATTACGCTGGAAATTGACTAAGTCTAGAGTATTCACGGTTAAATCAATGTATATTGATGTTATTAATTCGAACTCCATTCCTACATCCAAACATGTTTGGGATGTCAAAGTTCCTTTGAAAATAAAAGTGTTTATGTGGTTTGTCCATAAACAAGTTATTTTAACTAAGAACAACTTGATAAAGCGTAATTAGACAGGACCTACTAGGTGTAGTTTCCTCGATCGGGATGAGACTATCAAACACCTCTTTTTTGATTGCCCGTTGGCCAAGGTACTTTGGCAGACGGTCCACATTGCTTTTAATATCAATCCACCGAATTCTGTTAATGCGTTATTTGGGACATGGCTTAATGGGATTGAGCCTGACTTAGCGAGACATATTCGGGTTGAAGTTTGTGCTTTGCTGTGGACTATCTGAACTTGCAGAAATGATTTGGTTTTTAACAGAATATCATGTATACATTTTTTGCAGGTCATATTCCGAACTACGGCTCTGATCCGTTCGTGGTCGCTACTCACCCAGACGGAGGCCAGTGAGCATTTGGTTACTGGGTCTTTCCGCTGGGAGATGGTAGCTCGGGATATCTTCAACCGGTTTGGATGGAGGTTATGTAATAGGATAGGCAATTAGTTTCCCTATCTAATTTTAGCCAGCCGGTTGTGGCGTCTTTTCTTGACTAGTTGGTGTTTCTAGCCCTTATTGACTCTGTGTGAGCTTTCTGTGCTTTTTTATTACTTTTAGAGACCTTTGAAACCATGTTGGCACTACTTTATTTGGTTAATAAGATGGCCGTATGCATCTTTCTGATACAGCGGAGGAATCCCCTTTTCAAAAAAAAACATATATAGACAACACAAAGGGCTGGTTGAGCAAGCGCCCGCCTCCTACTAGATAGGCCTGCAATTAGGGTGCCTTGCAAGTTGGTTCTTTGTTGTACTACTACTTGAATGAAGGTCGCACACTCATATTTGTAATCGTCATAAATATAAACCAATCCACCAAATGTAAGTGACCGGACTTGTAATCGTCAAAAATATAAATCAATTGCATAAGTGTGACTGGTCGGACTTGTACTCGTCAACAATATAAATCAATTGGCGAATCAACGTGTGGTTGAGTTGGTTAGGTGGACAGTGATATCCCCAACCCACCAGGGTTCAAATCCTGGTGCTCGCATTATTCCTGGATTTATTTCAGGATTTCCGGCGATGCGCTTTCAGTGGGAGGAGACGTTCCCGTCGACGACGAGGCGCCTACGGTGACTTCCTTGTGTCTGTACTGATGCTCAAAAAAAATATAAATCAATTGCGCAAATGCGAGAGTGCACGGCTCACGCCACCTGATGGGCTGTCATCCATCATGCCTCATTGTGCCCCTGGCGCCACTTCTTGTTGCTATCACACCCTTCACCTTGCCATTCCAAACATTTCATTTGGTCGACTTGCCTGTCTAGTGATGCTTCTCGTCGCCATCTCACCCTCCGCCTTGCCATTCCAAACATTTCATAACAGAGAGTTGGAAGAAGTTTATGTGAACCAATCACCGAGATTTATCAAAGCGGAAGAAGAACACAAGATATTGAAGCTACACAAAGTCTTGTACGAGCTACGGCAATGCCCTCCGGCGTGGAGCATAACTTGATCGGACATTATTGATTTCTCTTGGATTTGATAAAGACCCACTAGGACATGCAATGTACAAGAGATGTAAAGGAAGCGATCGTCTACTAGTCGGCATTTACATCGACAGCCTATTGATTACTGGAGCAGATGAAGATGTGATTGTAAAGTTCAAGCCGCAAATGAAGGAGTTTCTCAAGATGGATGATCTATGGCTATTGAGTTACTACCTCAGGATCAAGGTACAACAAAAGCCGGAGAGAGTCACGCTATGTCATAATACATATTTAAGGAAGGTACTTGAAAGTTATGGCATGGAAGGTTACAATCGAATTGATGTTTCAATGTACCCTCATGTTGAGCAATAAGAGCAAAGCACCTGTGGTTGATGCCGCGGAATATAGAAGTGTCGTCAGAAGTTTGAGGTGTCTCATGAACACAAGATCGGACTTAGCCTATTATGTTGGTATTGTGAGTCGCTTCATAGAAACATCCATTATGGAACATTGCACAAATATTGAGAATATACTTAGATGTGTCAAAGGGACGACGACTTCGGTTGTGTCTATGTGACAGAGGAGAAGAAGGAGATGGTGAAGCTGCTCGGCTACAATGATAGCAACACGACATGAGTTGTTGACGACCATAAAAGTACCTCGGGCGTGAAATACTTTCTCGATGGAAGCATAGTAAGTTGGCTATCACAAAAACAGAAAGTTATGAAATGAATTGAGATCCCGAACAAGTGGTGCTCAACATTGAGAACGAGTTTACAACTTTTCTACGCGAGGATCCAGTGCGGCGCAAAAGGATCAAGCACATTGATACGATGTATCACTATACAAAGGACTGCGTGGAAGATGGTAAGATGAATGTCAACCACGTTTATACCGATGATCAGCTAGCAGACATCCTAACCAAAGCTTTGGATCGAGAGAAGTTCTTGGAGATGCGAAAAAGGATTTGCGTCCAAGTTGCGACATGATGATGTCATGTTTATGAGAGTAATTGTTGGAATTAAACACAACTTGATTCCCCTATTGGCTGATGTGTACTACATTGCAAAAAAAAAAGTCAGAGTAGAAAAAGAATTGTGTACCGAATAGGTTTGGTGCTTGCCTTGTACACGTGTATATAAGTGCAGCCCTATCCCCCCCTCGTAATCAACCAACGGCGAAGCAATGAAGTACTCCCTCTGATTTCTTTACGGAGGAAGTATTCAACAGGAGCTTCACGTCCCTGTGGCAATCAGCAAGTTTCGTGTGCGTGCGTGCATGCGTTGTGTTCCTTTGGTTGTAATATCCAAGGGTAGATTAATAGGAGCAGACTAGCTAGAGGAAGCTAGCTTTGCACTGCGTGGGTGGATCGATCAGAGTCAGCCTCGCTCGTTCGACGTCGTGTCATCGCCGTCGGTAGTACTCGATCGACATTGGGACTGGGTCAATAATCATGACTTTTATCTATCAATACATATTGTTTGCTGGACAAACCGTGTGATTGAGGCCCACAAGGACCTCAGATAAACCACATGTGCAATGAGGGCCAAATGAGTTAACGATCCTCAGATCAAAATGTACTCAAGCAAACCCAAACCGGTTCCGATTTGCACTTTGCAGACCTAACACGGCGTGCTGGTTCCTTAAAATAAGAAGTACGACCCACTGGTGTTCGTGGATATGAATGCATGTTTATAGAGTTTGGAATCATGTTCTTGTTCCTTTGCTAGCCACAAGTACTGTCATATTTTGAGAACAAAAAATTAAAATACCTGGAGCAAGTTGCAAATCTCACAATCAAATTTCATATGTACAATTCATGGGTAGACGTACGGGTAACAACAACTAGCATTTGATTGAGAACAGAATTGGGACATCAATCCTCCGGTCGATCATCTGAAAGATCTTTTAGTTGAAACTTCTGGCCCCCTATTTATGCATCATTCTGCTGGCAGTCAAAGACTGTTGCATGCATTGAACAGGAGAGGTTGCTCTCTATGTTAGCTTCTGTGTTTACTTTGTCTTAGAAAGTTAATATGCAAAGACAAATTAAAGAACATAAATTTCACCATACCACAATGTTGGTGATTCTGGTTCCTCATACCTTTCTGCATGATGAGGTTGGCTGCGTTCCAAATGAACTAGATTTGCACCATCTCGAGCAGCAATGCTGCGCCGACTAGAAGAACTTGTAATCACCTCATTTCCTTCTGGCTTCCCATTTAGCTGAAAAATTGAATTGAACATGCATGACAGCTAACAGACATGCAAGATATGTTCGTGGAGTACTCTTATATACTCCCTTTATTTATTTTATTTTTGCGTGGGTGGTACTCTTATACCTACGCACCTTACTTTGCAAATATATATTCTCTTGATGAATGATATTTAGTTTCTTGTGCAGCTCCACATTTTCTTGGTGTACGAGGTGTCCCTGCATTAAAAAAAGGTTATGCTAATTAGAAATAAAACGGGCCACCCTCTGTGATATGGTGGTAGTAGTGTTGCAATGGTTGAATCAAAAATTAACCTTCTTATTGAACTCTTCAATTTCATCAATCATAAGTTGATCCTGGAAAGAACAATAGGGTCAGTGGCACTACAAAGATGCACGATCATTTTCATCATCATAAGTTTATCCTGGAAAGAACAATATGGTTAGTGCCACCACAAAGATGCACGATCATGGGAACGTTAAGCATTACCTTTGCTAGTCGAATGTTATGCAGGCTCGTTTCCAGTTGCTTCTCTAAACCACTCAAGTCTTCCAAACCTAAGCCACATAGATGTTGTCCCAACAACTGCCTGAAGTGGTTTAGCAATTTAGTGCAAATGTGTTAAAATTGTTTTCTGAGTATGAATATTACATCTATTAATGATTCCAGTTTATGCTATTTCAAAGTATTGCACATGCCAAATCAGTAGCCATTTCGTTCTTAATTAATTTTAGTACATCACTCACATAAATTTACTTGGCATACCTATGATTTTCTTGCAAGTTATGTAGTTGCTGCCTCAGACGTTCTCCCTCTGCTTGCCAAAACTATAAATGGACAGTCACATACATATAGCAATACTTAATGTCCTAGAATAATGTATTTATGCTCTAGAACTTAAAATAAGACAACCGAACGGAGACAAACTATATTGTTGTGGTTTTGTACAATTATAGGTGAAATAATGAAATAGCTACTCAGTAGAATTACAAGAGCAACATGAACCAATCCTTAAAATATGCATATATGTATCACTAACCGATCAAGTGGGTGCGTTAGATATCATTACCATATTGTTTTCCTTTGTGAAAGATGTTGGTAATGTGATCTCCTTAAATTTTGGGATAGAGAATATTTATCCATTTTCTATGTCATCCAAGCTTCTGTTCACTACAATGAAAATCTAAGGCACCGAGAATTAAACACCACTAAGCTAACATATATAACAGTCAGTACGTATACAAACAACGTTGGTTTCTAGAGCAACACATGAGATGTTATTTGCTTTATTTATAATTGGTTTTACATCCCACTTTCATCACAAAGCCTATAGCGTTGCTTTGTTCAATATTTGGCCAATATAGATAACTTCCTACACCACCCCCGCCCCACCCGTGCATGGCTTATAAGACAATCTTTTAACAACAAGAGTGTTGCCTCCTTTAACTCTGATGTGCCATAACATCATAATGTTCTAGTAATCAAATCAAAATTTGTTTTTTCCCTGTTAATTCATATTTGCAATCCATGAAGTTTGATTTCTACCGGTATTGTAAATTCATTAGCTAATAGTGCACTTTGAGGTAAAAAATAATACTACACATTATATGGGTGCATCAAAACAATACAAAAATCTTAATTATTGGTTATTGTGGAACAAAGTTATAACATAGTAGATTGAAATTAGTCTAGCAACCTTGGGCAGCAGCGTGCCCAGGACAATGTGTTGGCAATGGATAATCAAATTAAGGCAAGACATCAAGGATAAGGTGGTTGACGGCCCATTCCGTCATGATTCTTGGTATTAATTTCCATCTTTGTTGCCATATGAGAAGGTACATCTCTAAAGTTATGATGGCATAATTGGATAGCTATGCCATGCATGGTATCCGCATGGCATGAAGGTGGGATAGTAGAAGATATGAAGGATAGACTCAGTGATCATTGAAGTAAACATAAACAACATGAGTCATACCTTAGCTTCTGTGCTTGCACTCATGAGCTGTTGACCCTCCTTAACATGTTGGTATCTTTCCAATAGCGATTTCATCCTGTAAACAAGAGATAATTTATTATAATATTAAATAAAAACTAAATCTCTTATCTTACAAATGAGGAAGATATAATTATGCACACTTTGTGAAGTTTTTTGTCGAAGAGAGGTACACGTGTGCCAGTGCATGCTGGCATGATTCTACGGCCATAGTTTCCATGGTTATACAATGTGTATGGGACACGGTTTTGAATGAATGTGTTGGCATAGTATGTGCATATATTATTTTTCTAAAATCAAAGGGTAACATTTTGATATATATTTCCACACAATTCGTTGTTTTCATATTATCAACCTAAATATTTATTAAACATATTTATATATTCGTATCTTACATTTCAACACTGACTACCAGAGTATATACAAAAGGGTGTTTTTGTTTTGACGGAACCATACAAGAGGGTGTTAAATGTTGGAAACATCCAATAGAAAGGAAAGATGTATGCATTAGTGTCTTGAGTTTATTTGTCTAATGATCCCTACATAAAAAGGTAGTCAAAAGTACTTGTCAATCTCTCGTAAAAATGCACTTGTCAATATTATTTGGGGATAAAATGGAGGAAAGGTTGGAGGTCAAGAATTTGAGAGAGCATAAAAATAAGCACAGAGGTATTTCACAAAGTTAGTAGTGGAAAATAAGTTGGACAGAGAAAATAATGTGACTCGTGTGAATAGTATGTAGATTAATATAGTTGGAGCGGGAAACTGGAAATATCATCATGTGTTGTTTACTTTTTTATGTCCAGTTTAAAATATACTTCAAAGGAAGATAACATGGTGTCATTAATTATTTTTGTAGGGGCGCATGCACACTGTGAAGTTGAAGTGTGTAAAATGCAATGTTTTCTTCAATATGTGATGCTTTGGTTCCTAGATGAATGAGAACTTCAGAATGCATCACCAAATAACACTGTTAAACCACAAGCTTAACTAAGGTTACACATATCAAGAAATAACCACCAGACCTGCTCATATCTCATACAAGTGAGGCAAGCAAAATTCCAGCTCATCCTTTTACTATGGTGACATCTCTCGATCGTCAATATAGAGAAAGGAGACGAGTGGACTTCGCTATGCTCTGCGAAGTAGGAAAGTAAAATATCGCCAATAAACTAATTAGGAGCAGTAAGGTGTAACAAAGTTGAGATTGAGAAAAATACTGATCGAGAATTCAAGATTCAGAAAAAGCATCAAGTCTTTTAATTTCATATTCTCTCCTTGAAAACCAACGTTCTTGGGTGGAATGAAGAAATGGATTAATTTGGCTCGAAGCATTGGCTGGTGGAGACCTAAATTAATATGGATTACTATTTAACTGTCGCTAGAGATGAGTTTGCAAAATCAGTCTATCTGGCATGTTTGTGCTCTTTAGCGAACTTTATTACCAAGCATCCTCCGAAAAAGGAGATAAATACAGTGGGTATTTGGATCTTGTATTTTAGGAAGACACATCCAGCCCCATATAGGTCACACAATCGTGAGTAGCAAAGGTTCGAAATTAACTAAGAGGCAATATATAGATCAATAGAACATATCAACTAAAACATCCATACATCTAGCTGAATAGCCCGCAAAGTACTGAAAGTATAGATAGATAGATCTATAAACAGCGCCGTACCCGGAGTTGGAGTTGGAGTAGTCGTAGAGGCGTCCTGTGTTGGAGAAGAGGAGCACCCCTACCTGCGCATCACAGAGGACGCCCAGCTCCCTGGCTTTCTTGAACAGCCCGCTCTTCCTCTTGGAGAAGGTCACCTGCCGGCTTGTGGTGTTTTCGATCCTCTCTATCACTGTCTTTCCCCGGACCATGACGTACCACCGAAGATTCAGAAGGTTAGCTGAGCAGAGAGCAACCACGCCGGCCGGCTAGCCGGAGATTTCTTACTAGCTGAGAGAAGAAGAGAGCAATGTGTGTGTCTGTGTGGGGAGTTGGTCACCTGAGGTTCGTTTGGAAAGAAGCATTGCAATATATGCTGTAAATGGACCCCATTATGCCTCATATCTCGTCATCTCAGCGAATCGTGAAATGACACGTCGTCTCATGCACGGACCAAGGGCCATAGATGGTGCATGTGATCCTGGAATATTGTAGAAAGCCTAGCCTTTCTTGGTTCAATTTCCTGAGAAAGGCTAGACAAAGTTTAGTTATGGAGCGGACAACCTATCTGGTGCAGTTCATATCTGCTACCGATTAAGCTATTGCATACTCCCTTCGGTCCTTTTTACTTCACGTATTAGATTTGTGTTAAGTCAAGTTTTGTAAATTTTGTTTAAATTTCTATTAAAAAATATTAACATCTACAATGCCAAATATTTATACTATGAAACTAAATTTCATAATGAATCTAACAATACTGATTCAGCATTGTGAATATTGATACCTTTTTCTACAACTTTGATCAAAGTAGAGATTTTAATTTCAGACAAAATTCATATGTAGACTAAAAAGGACCGGAGAAAGTACTAGATGTACCAGGGTCATTGATACAGGAGAAAATGTCCACTGTTAGTCTGTTAGATGTACGGCAGCTTATCTTCCACTCATGTGTTTTATTTCATTTTCCTCCGTACATAGATAAGTGCCGGCCGGCGATGTTCCGTACCGAGACAGACTTGTAAAATTAACAACTAGCTGGTCCATTCCACCAACCGCTTGCCTTTGGTTCCGTGTTCTTTGCACGGAAAAATACGTGCTGCTCTGCCAAAGCATCTAAGCATGTGCACCGTTTACTCAGCTGCTAAAATCATGTGCATGGGAGGATGGATCGCGTTTTCCTGTTTACAGCTTACTGCGGCAAAATACCCAAAAAGAGCAAATGCAGGACGGGCTCCACGGTGGACTTTAAAAGAATAAACATTTTATAAGTTTCCTTTGATGTGGAAATATGTTTTTTAAACTTAATCCACGGTGGACGGGCTCCACGCGAATATGTATAAGTTTCCTTTGAATTTTTTAACCTGGAAATATCATTTCTGAATCATTTGAAATAAAGTCCACCAATGTACCCGTCCACCAAGACTTCGCACTCCAAAGGGAGTGAGTGGGCCAGCCCGTTTAGCTATTCCAGCTTTTCTGATTTTTGGATCCTTCAAGCAGGTTCCGGTTTTGATATATCCGTTTATTTAATATTATTTTTCTGGTGTTTCCTTTTCCTTTTATATTTTTTTCCTTTTTATCAAATTTCCCTTTTAAAAATGTCTTAAATTTTCAAAAAATGTTCCCGATTTTCAAATATTGTACCGAACTTAAAACAAAATCCTGGTTTAAAAGTTTGTTTACAAATTTAAAACAACTCGTGTTGTCAGTATACTTTTGGGATTTTCAAAAAATATTCATGTTTTTAAATATTGTTAGGAACTTCAGAAAAATATTTATATTTACAATTTTGTTCATAATTTCCCAAAAATGTTCTGATTTAAAAAATGTTCACATTTTCTAAAAATATTCATGGTCTACAAAAATGTTACCAATTTTTTTTAAAAAAATGGAATTTCAATAAAAGTTCATAAAATATGAAAACTGTTTGCATTGCAAAATGGGTTCTCAAATTTATTTAAACGGTAGTTACAATAACGACGCCCTACAGCGGCGAGCCACTACAGTACTGGCTCGCTTCAGTTGGTCCCCTATAGTGTCGGTTCACTATATTACTTCGACCTACTATAGTGTTATGTTCTCCGCCGCTCACTACGCCCTCAAGCTCCCTTCGCTGGAATTGCTAATGGGCCGGCCCGGTCCCGTGCGCCCTATTACCATGGAGCAGCATCTTGACACAAAATTGTCGTATAGGAGGTCTCAGGATAGATATGCTCTCAGTTTGCATGTGTGTGAGTATGGGCATGTTTGGATGCTTGCATCGAGCCTAACCAGGCCTGGGATGCAATTTCTGTGAGTTTATTTGTCAACGATGCATTCGTTTCCTGGCCTGCACGAACTTGGAACACTCATGGGCTTGGCTGAGAGGGAACGGTTGAATCGGACGTTTTTCCAGAGTCATGCTTTGCTGTCGAGAGAGACGGATGGGACGTCTCGAATATGGCTTAACTCACACCCCCTCTCTCCCTTCACCAGCAAATGCATTCACACCTCACTCTCTCACCACTCCTTTGGTGTATCTGATAGCCTCTCCACATCCACGCTGCCTCAATCCCATTTCCATCGACCCACAAAACCACAACCACCAGGTCGAAGTCTTAATGGAGGGCAACATCGACCATGATCGGTTGTTTAGTGCAATGAGATCCCCGTTAGCATGCAACAGACGAGCCGGGCCAACATTGACCATGATGGACTAGCCTCGTATTTCTTCTTCGAATCTTTGGTTTAGTTAGGGCAACTAGATCGATTTTTCTTGCAATGAGAAGAGGTGCTTTGTGATGGGTTCGATCTTGCAGTGTTCTTTTTCAGTGACAGAAGGGGCAGCAAGACACGCATGTATCATTGCTATATTAAGGATAACAAGATGGGGGTTATTCCTACATGAATAGATCTCGTCTACATCATGTCATCGTTCTTATTGCACTACTATATTTCTTCATGAACTTAATACACTAGATGCGTGCTGGATAGCGGTCGATGTGTGGAGTAATAGTAGTAGATGCAGGCAGGAGTTGGTCTACTAATCATGGACGTGATGCCTATATAATGATCATTGCCTTGGATATCGTCATAACTATTAGATTTTCTACAATTTTCCAATAGTAATTTGTTTACGCATCGTTTGCTATTTCTCGAGAGAAGCCACTAGTGAAATCTACGGCCCCCGGGTATATTCTTTATCATATTTGCTTCGATATCTATTTTATTTGCCTTTATTTCCATATCTATATTTTCAAAAAACCTAAAAATACCTTGCTGCACTTTTTATTTGCTTATTTTATTTTGCGTTTTATCAAGATCTATTTATCCAATCTATCACAAATATTTCTACCGTCAACTTGACGATTTCTGGCGCCGTTAACGAGTAGGGATTGACAACCCCTCATACGTGTCGGGTTGCAAATATTTGTTCTTTGTATGCAAGTATCATTTACATAGTGTTGCTTGGTTTTCCTACTGGATTGATACCTTGATTTCATAACTGTGGGAAATACCTACCGAGTTGTACTGCATCATCCCTTCCTCTTGGCAGAAATACCGACGCAGTTTCAAGTGACATCAGCTGGCGGCCACCCTTGGGGAGCACCTTGGCTGCCTCCCCTCCCCCACCTATATATACATGAGAGGGAGGGGCACCACACACCCCACGACAATCCCTAAGCTGTGTGCGGCGCCCCTCTCCCCGGTTTCATCCTCCGTCAAGTTTTCCGCAGTGCATGGCGAAGCCCTGCAGGAACAAGTTCACCACCACCGTCATCACGCCATCGTGTTACCGGAACTCATCCACTACTTCGCTTCTCTTGCTAGATCGAGTAGGCAAGGACGTCATCGAGCTGAACGTGTGTTGAACGCAGAGGTGTCGTACGTTTGGTACTTGATCGAAACGGATCGCGAAGCTGTACGACTACATCAATCGCGTTGATAAACGCTTCCGCTTAATGGCCTACAAGGGTACGTAGACATACTCTTCCCTCTCGTAGCTATGCATCTCCATGGATAGATCTTGCGTGTGCGTACAATTTTTTTTGTTTTCCGTGCAACGTTCCCCAAAATATTGAACAATGACTAGTTATGTTAAGTTAATATGTGGCCTTGGAACAATAGAACTGGCATTGGGAATGTATATTTTGGGAATCCTTGCTTATGTGATGTAATGAGTATCTGCAAAACTATCCCCAGTTATGTTATGTAAGGACCAGCTGCAAAATTATCCCCCAGTTATGTAATGACAAGTTGCTGATCAAAGAAGAAATAATCATGCATATAAGTGATCAAAGAAGACTCAAATAATATTCATAGATATGGACCTGATCATAAACTCAAAGTTCATCGGATCCCAACAAACACACCGCAAAAGAGTTACATCAAATAGATCTTCAAGAGACCATTGTATTGAGAATTAAAAGAGAGAGATGAAGCCATCACTACTGCCTAGGGGCCCGTAGGTCTATGATGGACTACTCATGCATCATTAGAGAGGCACCAACGAGGATGATGAACCCCTCTGTGATGGTGTTAGATTGGATCTCGTGGTTCTAGAACTTGCGGCGGCTGGAGTTGTGTTTCATCGACTCTCCTAAGATTCTGAAATATTTGGGAATTTATAGAGCGAAGAGGCGGTGCGGGGGGGGGGGGGGGGGGGGGGCTCCGTGGGGGGCACAACCCCCTTGGGCGCGCCCTAGTGTGTTGTGCTCCCCACGGGCCTCCCCTCTGGCACTTCTTTGGCCCACTGGGTGTCTTCTGGTCCAGAAAAAATCTCCAAAAAGTTTCGCTGCGTTTGAACTCTGTTTGGTACTGATATTCTGCGAAGTAAAAAAGAAGCAAAAAACAACAACTGGCACTGGGCACTATGTCAATAGGTTGGTCCCAAAAAATGATATAAAGTTGCTATAAAATGATTGTAAAACATCCAAGAATGATAATATAATAGCATGGAACAATAAAAAATAATAGATACATTGGAGATATATCACCGGCCCCCTTGGGCGCCTGCCCTATGCCCACCTTCCTTATTTGCTCTCGTGTAGAAGGAAAGGGGAGAGAGGGAAGGCAAGGGGAGGACGACTCCCCTCCTTCCCTTTCTCCCCAAGGCCTGCGGCCAGAGGAGGGGCGCGCCAGCCCCTTGTGGGCTGGTGTGCTCCCCTTGGTTGGCCCATATGGCCCAATAACCTCACGGGGCCTCCTGGAACACCTCCCGGTGATCCGATGATTACCCGGTACATTCTGAAACCTTTCCGGTGACCAAATAGCATCGTCCTATATATCAATCTTTACCTTCAGACCATTCCAGTGCTCCTCTTCATGTATGTGATCTCATCCAGGACTTCAAACAACATTCAGTCACCAACTCACATAACTCATATAATACTATATCGTCAACGAACGTTAAGCGTGTGGACCCTACGGGTTCGAGAATGATGCAGACATGACCGAGACGCCTCTCCGGTCAATAACCAATAGCGGGACCTGGATGCACATATTGGTTCCTACATATTCTACGAAGATCTTTATCGGTCGAACCTTTATGACAACATACATAATTCCCTTTGTTTGCCGGTATGTTACTTGCCCGAGATTTGATCGTTGGTATCTCCATACCTAGTTCAATCTTGTTACTGGCAAGTCTCTTTACTTGTTCCGTAATACATCATCTCGTAACTAACTCCTTAGTCACTTTGCTTGCAAGCTTCCTGTGATGCTGTATTACCGAGAGGGCCCAGAGATACCTCTCCGGTACATGGAGTGACAAATCCCAATCTCGATCCATGCCAACTCAACAGACACCTTTGGAGATACCTATAGAGCATCTTTATGATCACCCAATTACGTTGTGATGTTGGATATCACACAAGGTATTCCTCCGGTATCCGGGAGTTGTATGATCTCATGGTCGAAGGAATATGTATTTGACATTAAGAAAGTAGTAGCAATAAACTTGAAGGGTCTTGTCCATCACATCATTCTTCTAATGATGTGATCCCATTATCAAGTGACAATACATGTCTATGGTTAGGAAATCTTAACCATCTTTGATCAACGAGCTAGTCTAGTAGAGGCTCACTAGGGACATGGTATTTGTTTATGTATCCACACATGTATTTATGTTTCTGGTTAATACAATTCTAGCATGAATAATAAACCTTTATCATGATTAAGAAAATATAATAATAACCATTTTATTATTGCCTCTAGGGATCATTTCCATCACAATCATTGTTCACTCCTCAAGGATTAACTTCATCTTGATAAGCTTATCCTTGTCGGGATGACCAGCTTTATCATAAGATCTCCAACCAGAAACTCTAACTTCTTCTCGTGTAGCAGCCAGTCCCTCTCTTTCCGCATCTCATCCCTCTCCTTCCCGGTGTTCCTAATGATCTCTCCTTGCGATCTAACAATGCACTTAAGCTCCTTGTGTTCCTCAGCCAGCTTCTCCATCTCCTTTAGCTTGTCAGTGGCAGCCTTCTCCTTTTCATTGCTAATAGTTAGCTCCTCCATGTCCTTGTCCACATCCATCTGCTTCTGCTTCAGCTCTTCATCACTCATCAACTTGTTGTTCTGGTTTGCCCAATCAAATATCTTGGTGACATCCTCAACCAGCTGGCTGTACTGATCCCCAAGTTTATCCAACTGCTTGTTCACCTTGTCCAACTCTTTCTTATGCTTCTCATGGTCCATAACTCTGCCACAGTTCTCCTCATGAAACATCTTCCATATCTTCACCAAGCATCTTTGAAGAATAGAAAGCCATGGGGCATCAACCCACTCAGCAACTCCACAATCAATACCATCCTGCATCAAGTATTACTAAATAAATAAGCTACTGAGACAATAACTAAATCAAACATGCAAATAGTTGCACTTATAGTAAAGATTCAGTCACACTTGCAATTACAGTGAAGATTCAGTGGACTTGCAGTTAAAGGAAAGGTTCAGTCACATTAGCAGTTACATGTCCATTTCCCTAAACTAGATCTATAATTCATACAAATAAACACTTAACTGTCATGTCTAATCCACTGTAAGTACAAGGTACAATCATTACAAATACACTATAAATAGCAAGTCTAATACACTGAAACTACAGCATACAAGCATTGCAAATTCACTGTTACAAGCATGTCTAATCCATTGAAACTATAATACACTACAACAATTGAATCAATACCACACTCCAACATACTTGAATAGTTCAATCCAATGAGATAAACTGAATTTTCTGATAGAAATAGGAACCACTGGCTGGCAGTAACAAAAAACCTAGTTGGAGAACACAAACTTGAACCCCATAGCCATAGAATCTCCTCCAAGTGTTAATTCCTTCAAATGCAACATATTTCATGCATGAGGCCAAAGTGCAGCCTACATTTGATGCTTGGATCTGCTGCTCTACCACAAAATGATGCATCTACAGTGGTGTCAGGGTTCTCCTGCACTGTAGCACAAGTATTAACCACAGAACAAAGAACTACTGCTCAAAGATGGTCTCAAATCCAAGACCAAGAACACATGAACCCTAACCCTAGGTGCAAAGCAGAGCACTTACCCTGTGCTGCTCCATGTCCATGTCGGCTAGATCCTCCTCCTTGCTGATCTCCTGTCCATCCTTCCACGACAGCACCACTGAAAGGTGGCGAGGCAATAGTCCTCCTTAGCAATGGCAGAGACCTCGACGGCGACAGAGAGGGGAGAGAGTAGAGCAGGGAGAGTGAGCGAGTGGAGGGGATCAGGCGAGTGCGCTCGTTTATGTACGAGTGCCGACCCTAACGGCCGTCAACCAACTCGCCGTCTCTATTGTCCGACATGGCACCTAACCGGTGGGCTAGGCATTTAAGAAATCGGGGTTAGTGGCTTCAAAACGGTCATTGTCTTTATTGAGAAAAATTACAAGCAAAGCGCTAGATTTTTGCGACCGTAGAAATGTGGTGGCAAATCCGGATGCAAACTTCAAATGTGGTGTGTGTGTGTGTTTTTTTGCTATTCACTCTATATAAGATGCCATTGGATGTCATTTTTGAAAAATAATGTGACTCCTATCAAATTTACCTTTCGCCTCGTATGCACATGGCATCACGCTTTGCCATCACAATTTGTCCAATCCCTGTGTTGTGCATAGAAAATGATAAGATAAAGTAGTACATACTTTCTGAGATCCTGTCGCAGACATAAACTGTAGGTTATATCTGCATATCTCTCAGCAAAAAAAAGGGGTATATCTACAGATCAAGATTGAGTAAAGTAGAAAGTATTTCTTCAGTCCAGGTTAATTGACCTCCCTCGCGTTTTTGGTCGAACTTTGATCGTCTATATGACTAAAATATATTTAAAAATATGCTATGAAAAATAGATAAGAAGATGTTCATAGTATAATCTTTGTGACATTTAGTTTATATTTTATTAGTTAAATTTATGACCAAATTTTAATTCAAAATACGAACGGGCCTAATAAACCGAAAGGAAGGGAGTAAGAGCAACGGCGGAGCTTAGTTGGGGCCAGCAGGTGCCATGGCCCCCCAGCCTCACTAGTAAACCTGAAGGAAATTTTTTGGGGGCTGTTTAGATTAGATTTTTTTAGCTTTTGGCCCCCCCAAACAACCATATTTACTACCTCGCCCCCCCTGGACATCTTGTCTAGCTCCGCCACTGAGTAAGAGCATCTACAACCAGGATCAGTTAATACCGATCCCCAAATGTCTGAGGTCGTGCCCGGACAATGACCGGGCGCGTCTGTTTGGAACCTTCATTTATACATGCATGCAGCCATGCCCTACATACTTCGGAAATTGTCCGGTCAAACGCATGTGGTAGGTGAAGATGAAGAGAGAAAGTGAAAAAGAAAGAATAAATAAGGAGAAAAGGTGGTCCAGAGTGGGCCGCATCCTACGTGGAGGGCTGCTCGAACATCCTCATATAGTCCTATCCTCCCCATATTTGGTGTGGATATAGGTATTTGTACACAGACCGGTCATACGAAGACAAAATGGAGGATCCGATTGAGTGGCTTTTTTTCTTCTCTCTTCTATTCGAACAACGCTCAGGCAGTCTAATTGGACATTCGAGGGGTCCGGTTATAGATGCTCTAGGAGACTACATGATGAAGCTTACTACTCATTTTTTTCCTGTTTAGACGGCTTATCTCAATTTTTTTGTTTTTCTGATTTAAAGGCTCATATCCATCTCCTATTGAGATTCCGAGGCGCATTAAATCTTTCCATGCAAGAATTTGAAAAGGAAGCCACCAATGCATGTTCCTAATCATCTACTTCCTCTGTTCCTAAATATAAGTTTTTTTAGACATTTCAAATGAACTATAACATACGGATGTATGTAGACATATTTTAGAATATAGATTCATTCATTTTGCTCCGTATGTAGTCTCTTGTTGGAATGTCTAAAAAGACTTATATTTGGGAACGGAGGGAGTAGTGACCAAGCATGCATGCACTGCAATTAATTCAAATTAATGCATCGGTTTGATTTGGCTAGTTTTGTAAAGTACGAGATATATCCCTCCACTTATCATCTGTCTTGGTTGATGAGATTTCCGATTTGAGCTAAGCCGGAAAGAACGGAGTACTACGTTGCTCAAGTCGTATAACAGGACAAGTGAGTTCATATTGTATACGGAAAGTTGGTCTGCCCCAGAATTTTAAATATATGACAAGTTGGATATCTTAAGGCTTAAGCAATCCACAGCTAAGTAATCGGAAGTCTTCGCTACGGTCCTAACGAGAAATAACAAGAATATAATATGTATACGTACGGTGGTTGATTGTGATAAGCTAGCTAAGCTGTTTGCGGAAAAAAAAAAGTCATATACACTGTCCATTTCCACTTAGGTAAGCGCAGACAGACTGTATTTCTGACCTCGATGTTCAAAATGACCGACTTTTAGGATAGGAGGAAGTAATCTACTTCCTATAGTATCCCACTTCTAGTTTTCTAGTTATATTCTTTTATGATGTTTCCTAAAAAAGAGCATTGGTTAACGTTTGTTTGTACTGCTGTTGTTTATCTATACTTTGTTAATTACAAATTTACCCTAGAATTCTATGGTCTTTGCCTCAAAACAAGAAGTCTACTTCCTCGTGAGGCACTGGTTGTATGTTGCTCTTTCATTGCATATTTATCATAAAGTTTCATATTGACCTCCATATTGACTGCAAAGGCATCACTAAGGTCAGTAATGTGCTATGGCGATAGATTCCTCTCTTTGATTTGTTATCCTCTCTCGGCATATGAAAACAACCGCTTGAGCTGTTCTTATATTCGTAGCACGGAAGCAAATGTACATCACATGTGACCTCCTAACTGCCTATGGTGATAGATTCCTCTCTTTGATTTGTTATCCTCTCTCGGCATCTGAAAACAACCGCTCGAGCTCTTCTTATATTCGTAGCACGGAAGCAAATGTACATCGCATGTGACCTCCTAACTGCCTATGGCGATAGATTCCTCTCTTTGATTTGTTATCCTCTCTCGGCAGTTGTTCTTATATTCATAGCACGGAAGCAAATGTACATCGCATGTGACCTCCTAACTGCCAAAGCATCTAGCCGATCACGGAACCTCAACAGGGTGCATTGTCATGTGCTAGAACCATGCATGTAAGAGGGCCAATCGTCTTCTTTCACTTTGCATGCGCGTACATTATGTAAGCGTTCCGTTCAACTACCAGCTCTTCATGACACACACAAAAATGGCAACATTTGCTGACTTCCTCCCCCTTGTTGGTGCAAAGGTTTTCCTTTGAAATAAAATGGTAACGTGAAGGTACCTGGTATGGAGAACTTCCTTTGAATAAATATGGTACTCCAAATCTCGCAGAATGTTTTTGCCTGCAACTGAAAACTCTAACCACCGTATTTTTTTATGACACTTTATTTTATTTGAATGCAAGTTTATGCATCCGGGATTCAACAAAGCAAATTCCTGTTGCTTTGTTAGTAACAGTAATAATTTATTTAAAGAACAAGAAAAGTAAAATACATGGAGCAAGTTGCAAATCTCCCAATTGTGGTATATTTTTACAGCACTGGAAACATGCATGAACTTGCACTTGATTTAGAACGGAGTTGGCACATCAATCCTCGATCATCTGGCAGTCCTAGCAGTAGAAACTTTTAGCCTGTCATTTTTTGAATCTTTCAGCTGGTACTCATAGACTGTTGCATGCATTGCAGGGAGAGGTTGCTCATAATGTCAGCTTATGTGTGCTTGCTTTGGCTTAGGGCAAAGAAAATTAGAAAAAATATAAACTTTACCATACCCCAGCGTTGGTGATTCTGGTTGCTCATCCCTTTCTGCATGGTCTGGATAGCTGAGTTCCAGACGAACTGGATCCTCTCGAGCAGCAATGTAGTACTCGCTAGATGAACTTGTAATTGTCCCGTTTACTTCGGCCTGGCCATTTAACTGAAAATGGAATCAACATGACAACTTACACATGCACATGTATGCAAGATAAGTTTGTGGAGTATGGATTGAGTGCTCCTTTAAATTCCCTTTGTTTTATTTTATTTATTTTTCCATGGATCGATGGACTCTTATACTCATGCACCTTGTTTTCCAAATCTATGTTCTCTTGACGAATGATGTTTAGTTTCTTGTGTAGCTCAATATTTTCCTGGTGCACGAGGCTTGCCTGTAGTTCAAAAACATTAGGCTATTTAGACATAAAACGTGCCGCCCTGCAATATGGTGGTAATAGCTTCGTAATGATAAAAGCACTTACCTTCTTCTTTAGCTCTTCAGTTTCATCAATCATAAGTTGGTCCTGGAAAGAACAACGTGGTTAGTGGCACTACAGATGCATGATGTCTATATACATATTTTGCATGATATCTACATTGCGGTTAAGAACACTAAGCATTACCTTTGTTAGCCGAATGTTATGTATGCTTGTTTCCAGCTGGTTCTCTAAACCCCTCAAGTCTTCCAAACCTAAGCCAGATAGATGTTGTCCCAGCAACTGTCTGCAGTGGTTTAGTGAATGCACACATGTATTAGTGCTCTTCTCTCTAAATATACTTAGGTATATAATTTGTTGATTTTTTATTACTGTTCATTAGGGGTGTTAACAGTGCAACTTCTGTTATAAGAAATTATGTATCAGAAGAACCTCTCTTTTATCACTGTTTCATTGTTGCTCAAATAAAAGTTATTTTTTGTTTTTGAAAATATATACAGGCATGTGATATTATACATTGCCTTTCATTGTAAAATTCATATTATTTTTCATGCATGCGGATACAAGGAGTCATCAACCTACGGCAGTGGTAGAGGGAAATGCATGACCAGTTTTCGTCAGTATTAATATTATCTTGAAAATATGAGAAATTGATAACTTTAAGCCTTATTTTTAATATTCGAGGGAATACAGCCAGAGGGAACACACATATATCAATATATGCTGGGACGCTGCATGGAATAACTGTTAGCAATATAGTGCGAATGTGTACTCAGCGTAATCTGAGTATGGATAATATGCCTATTAGGGCTTTGAATGGACGTAATTTAATACTTTTGCAGATGCAAAATCAGTAGCTATTTCTTTCATAATTAATATTGATATATCAATCATATAAGTTTACGTGTAATTGTTTTTGTAGGGATAATTTATTTGGCATACCTATGATTCTCTTGCAAGTTATGTAGTTGTTGCCTCAGACGCGCTCCCTCTGCTTGCCAGAACTGTTAATGGATTGCCACGTATATAGCAATAGTTTGTGCTCTCGAATTTGAAATAGAACAAATGAACAAAGAGAAACTATATTGTAGTGGGTGTATTCTAATTTGGTGGAATAGTGAATTACCTATTCACTGGAACTGCTAAAGCAAAGAGAGAATACTTCCATATTATGTACATAACTATTGCTAACAACCAGATCTAGTTCCTTAGACGTCACTAACATATTGTAATCCCATGTGCAAGATGTTGGGAATGATATCTCGTTCACATTTAGACAAGGAAGGTCTATCCACTTTGGGTCGTGATCCTAGATCCCCGGTGAAAAATGGCAATGGAGAGCTAGGGGTTCCCACATTAGATATGGCTATATGGAAATGGCCGTCCTAATGGTTGTTTGCAAATTAGTGATCTTAATACACTATTCCTTCATGATTCTTACTGTTAACTTTCACCGCTGTTATCCTATGAGAAGGTATATTGCTAAAGACTCGATGAACTTGGAAGAAAACATAAACCACATGACTAGCTAGCTTATTGATAAACATTGATTGAAAGGCATACCTTAGCCTCAGCGCTTGCACTCATGAATTGTTGGCCCTCCTTAACATGTTGGTATCTTTCAATTATGGATTTCATCCTAGTAAAGGCATAACATATTATAAGCTCACAGACAAGACATAATTATAGCATGAGTGAGTGCATGAGGAAAAGATTCTACGTCAATAGTTTCTTTGTGTTACTTTCATACATGGGATGCATATTGAAATGAATGTTTAGTCATAGTATATGCACGTATTACTTGTGTATGATCGAAGGGCAACATAATTTATTTATATACATTTTTTATTAAACCCATCGGTACCGGTTCATATTGTTTAAATAGTACCGACCTGAATATTTAATTAAAATGGTTTGTGTAGTATTATCCTAATTTTAAGAACTAAGTACATATGAATAGGTGTAAAAATGGAAACATCAAAAATAAAAAGAAATATGTATGAACTAATGTCCTAGACTTGGCTAGTATCTTTGATGATACCGAAGAAACAAATTGGCTAATGATATCTATATATAATAATTGATACATGAAAAAAAGTATTCATAAGTACTTGCTAATGTGATTTAGAGATAATATAGAGGAAAAGTGGGAGCTTGAGAATTTGAGACAGCATGAAATGGCCATAAAGATACTTCACAATGTTAGTAATGAAAATAAGCTGGAGAGAGAAAATAATGTGACTCATATGATCAGTAGGTAAACTAATATAATTGGAGGGGGAGATAGCAAGGAGGAAACCATTTGCAAATTAACTGTTACTAGGTATGCATGCACACTATGTGGAAACATGTTCAATACAGTGTTTTCTTCAAATATGTGATGCTTTTGAGTCCTAATCAGTGAGAACTTGTGAATGCATCAACAAATAACACTAGTTTGCCGCAAATAATAAGTGAATAACACTATTTGAAATTACATGCTTAAGTGAGATTACACATATCAACAAACACCACCAGACCTACTCATATCTTATACAGGCGAGACTAGCAAAATACCAGCTCATCCTTTTACTATGGTGACATCTCTCGATCGTCAATATAGAGAAAGGAGATGCGTGGACTTCGCATGCTCTGCGAAGTAGGAAAGTAAAATATCGCCAAAAAAACAATTAGGAGCAACAAGGCAGTAATCAATTTGAGATAGCAAGGAGGAAACCATTTGCAAATTAACTGTTACTAGGAAACCATTTGCAAATTAACGTTCTTGGGTGGAATGAAGAAATTATTTAAATTTAGCTCGGAACATTGCCTGATGGCATGGGCATGAATTAATACTGAATCACTTGTTAACCGAGGTTCTAGGTGTGCTTGCAAGATTCATCTACCGGGGTTTGCACGTGTTGAGAGATAGAGGGTATGTTTGGTTGATGGATAAATTCAACCCTCCAATTCTACATGAATGTTTTGTGCTTTCCTTGGATAGTAGCCAAAATATTGACATTTCGGTGCTCTCTAGCCAAAATATTGGCTAGCCAAATTTGTTGCTGCAGTTGGTAGATTTTGTACTAAAACCAAACATGCTCTAAGAAAGATGGTGGTTGGATCTTGTTATTCAGGAAGGCACGTCGAACTCCATATAGATGCACTCGCAAGCAAGATGGGGGTCTAAATTAGTTTGAAGAAGGCAATATGTTATATATGGATCTATAGAACATGAACTTGGAGGGCCAGAGATATAAACAGCGCCGTACCCGGAGTTGGAGTTGGAGTAGTCGTAGAGGCGTCCGGTGTTGGAGAAGAGGAGTACGGCTACCTGCGCATCGCAGAGGACGCCCAACTCCCTGGCTTTCTTGAACAGCCCGCTCTTCCTCTTGGAAAAGGTCACCTGCCGGCTCGTCGTGTTTTCGATCCTCTCGATGACCGCCTTTCCCCGGACCATCACGTAGAGCAAATAGCAAACACGCCGGTCGGCTAACCGGAGATTTTATCGACTCAGAGAGAGAGAGAGAGAGAGAGAGAGAGAGAGAGAGAGATTGTGTGTGGGGAGAAGTTGGTCACCTGAGGTTTGTTTGGAAAGAGGTACAGTACTTGTTACCAACTTTGCCTCACAGTCTCGTCATTCCAACGTATCGGGAACTGACACGTCGGCCCATGCACTGACAGAGTGGCATAGACGATAATGCATGTGCTCATAGAGTATTATACGAAGCCTATAACCCTTCTTTGGGGCAAGGCAAAGACCAACTTGAATGCTAACCCTAGTTAATTCTCCCCCTCTTTGGAGCTTTGTGCAACGACTTTGGGTCATGGTGGCATGGTGCAGACAACATAATCGCCTGCATGTGCCCACATCTGTACGGCAGCGTATCATCTTCCACTGTCATACAATGTTTTAGTAACAATTTCCCTCCGTACATAGATAAATGCCGGCGGTGCTCCGTACAGATCGAGACCTGTATAGTTAACAACTTGCTAGTCCATTCAAAACCGTACATATATTCCATAACCGGCACTAAAGGTCCTTACAAACCGGTACTAATGATCCGTTTTCTACTAATGTATGTATGTCGTCTCTTGCTCGATCTAGTTCAGCATAAGACCATCGATGTAGAAAAAATGTACTACCACATAAAAATTGGTAAAGGTTATTTTCATAGTCGATACCTTTTTAAGAAACATATTTTCGTATGATTACATTGGTGGCTAAAGCGGCAAAGATCAACTGGCCTAGCTTCTGTGACAAAAGTTTAAAATTTCACATGGCATGCACGTTGCCTCACGATTGCTCACAAGTTGTCCAGTCTGTTCTACTTCCTCCATAAACTAATATAAAAGCATTTAAAACACTAAAATAGTGATCTAAACATTGTATGAAATCAAAGTATATGTAGGCTATGTCTCAAGGCATATGCTAGGCTATGTCTTCATGTCGAGGTAAAACGTAAACTAAGAGGCTACAACATTGAGAATGTCAGGCAGTTCAAATGTATGGCATGCTGGAAACCTGAGCATTCCACAGCTCGATCGAAAGCTTTCGCTATGGTCCTAATGGAAAACGACAATTTGTGATCATCTCTACATCTAAAAAATTGAGAATCAAACTTTGCTTGAGTTACTAATGAGGTGGCATATATCTAGTCATACCAAGATTGAAACGATACCGTGGCATTGTGACATCAAAACCATGTGAGGATGTCAATCGATCAATCTGCTTAACTTCACTTTGCATGTGCGCAAGATATGCTTCTCCTTGAAGCGCTCTATATGGCTACCGCCTATTCATGCATGTATATAGTCACAACAAAACAAAACAAAACAAAACGCAAAATTATGTCACAAACGTGACAAGTACAGTCCTATGGCGCGATTTGGCAGTGTGGAGATGAGGCGTGCCGGTCACGCCCTAAGGTAATTTGCTGTACGCACAAAAAATCCAGCCTTTCCTCCCTCTTGTGGGTGGAAAGACTTCTTCTATCTATGGAGTAAATCGTCAAGTTTACAGTTTACATCACAACATTATGTTACTGTAGCTAACAGCGAACGGCCTCAGAGAAAAATTTCGGCAGCCCCGATCACTCTTGCGCATCAACAAACTAATGGGCCTTCAGCTAAGCCTTTCAGAGCTCCCCAGGTTGATGATTCGGAGCCAAGGCATGACTCTACAATCTGTTCTCTCTCAGTCAATTTGTTAGGATGCCTGTCATTCGCTTCGGACATGAAATTTTTCATCCGGTACAGCGAAGTGACAAGTAGATCAAACCTACGGTGTTCCGATTTGTTATTTCTTCCGGTCAACTGTTAGCAGCATTTGGCACAGAACCCTGCGGCGATGAGCTCGCCACCGCGGCCTTCTGCGGTTTGTTTCTTGAGAAGGTTTTGGCGTACAGGGCTCCGAATACAATGGCCTGGTATAGCACGAAGTGTCGTTTTTAATTGGAACAAAGACACAAAATGTTATGAATCGAGTGATGAGACAATGGTAGATAACTTACAGCTCCAACCCACTGCATCCAGCTAAGGGGATGCACGAACCAGACGCAGGACAGTAGTATGCTCACCAACTGCGGAAACACGTGTTGAATTGCGGTAAGGGAACTGTCAAATGATTTAAATGCAAATATTTGATACTGGTGAGAACTATATCCACCTGTCTGGTTGTCATGATGGTAGCGAATGTGAGAGCTCCGAATGTTCGGATAGTGTAGGATATGAAGAACTGGCTAGCTGTTGCAACCTGGGGAGAACAAGTTGTTTAATCCCATGGCCAAAAGATATATTGGAACTATCATTCAAACAGTTATGATGCAGCTTCAATTTGTGGTCATGGGAGGGTGTAATTTGAGATAGCTACAACTGCAACTTGTCCAAGATTTCACATTGTGCTAGACAGGAAGTCACACAATATTTATGTCGGTCTATTTACATTTCGTAAAATTCGATTTTCTCTCCCTCCACCGATATCCATCAGACTTGTGGTGATGTGCTTTGGGTAGAAAAAGGAACAAGCACATTGCATTTTGATTAAAGAGTCAAAAGGTAAGTCTTTTAAAGAGTCAAAAGGTAAGTCTTACAGTGGATAGGATTAGGACGTCATAGAAGCAATCTGGATGACGAACCATAAAGTCCACAGCTGGAAGAAGATGATTCTGGAGAATAAGCCCTGTGAAAGGAAAAAATAACAAAGAAATAAATTATTCATTGGAACTGTTAATAGTGTATTGTACAGCGTAGGTCTAACAGACTAGGTGCAACAGATTAACATGCAGAACTTTGACAGATTCTCCAGTAATAGAAACTTTGATAGAAACAGCTTTGGTCCCAATATAAACTAGAAGTTTAACTTCGAGGAAATGCAAAACATAATCAAAAGATGAGACAAGTAACCATTGAGTAAGCAATTACCACTCAAGCTAATAACACAAGAGCACATTGTCGTGTAGAATATTTGGTTGTGAATTTCCATCTCATACCCTTTGAAGAGTTTGTCTTGGAAGGTGCTTGTGAAACCATCAAATCTAGAAATCCAAGAGAAGGAGGATCATGTTAGATAACAACCAGGGTGCGAAAACCGGTCCAAAAAAAGAAAGCTATAAACCTTGTAAGCGAATAGTGCGCCACTGCACCCACACTCACACCCTACAGTAGTGACTAGTGGGAAATTGTAAATGTAAGTTGATCTTGTCTACTTTCATGTTTTAGAAATTTACTAGATAACATCCAATCTACAGCTGCAACAACCTCCAAAATTATAATGCCACCATCTCCTCAGCAGTTTAGATACTCAATGAGTTATAGCAATACATGCATTTCATATGCATAGTTCTAGCTAACGATACTTAATACAATAAAAAAATAACATGGTAGAAACTAAAAGCAGACTTGCATGTCAAATAGAGCTGTGAAATCGACAAAATTCACAAAACTGAGCTACCACTACATTATATCATGAATTAAAATATTATTGCTTATTTCCTCAGCAGAAAATTAAGTAGAAGAAGAGAAAAAGTTGTACCCAAGATAACCAAGCATGAGTAAAACACCCCAAACAGTACTTTCTCTGCCTTTATTAAGTGGACTAACATCCATTGATGCCTGCATCCATGAGACCAGAAAGAAAAATATATCAATTCAGCCACCCCATATGATTCAGGCACCATCCCAAAATACAAAGGTTATGACAGGTGCATTGGCTAATTACCAAATGAAATAAATTGGTTTCTTAGGGTATGTTCGGATTGTGGCCAAAAGTTACCTTGCCAATATTTTGGTCATGACCAAAAACTTGGTCTTTGTATGGAATCATGGCCAATTTTTTGGCATGTCAATGCTTCTTTACCCACCCTAGTTCAGTTTTCTTGCCAAAGTTGGCCAAATCATTGGCTAGCAAAACCTTGACCAGAATTTGGCTAGCCAAAGATTTGGCAAGACAAGCTTAGGCAAAAACCGAACACGCCGTTATTATCAGCTTCCAAAACCCCGTAACCGAATATGTTGCCTAACATAGTGTCGTGAACTGTATGGGCCACTGGATCTGGCTGTATGAGCTACAACGACAAGGGGCTCGAAACCCATGCCGCTGAAGTAGGTGAAGGCGCACAATTCTACTTACACTAGTGAAGAGAAAGCGACAGACACATCAGTCAAGACATAGGTGAACCAGAAGAACCTATTGAAGTGGGATTGCATCATATGCAATAAGAGCCATCTCAACACCCTTCCACACCTCTAACATGACCAGCATTAGCACCACACCACCATCACCAAGGGAGTTCTTGCACCTGGCTGGGCATGCGACAATGTTGTTTGAGGAGGTGCTCACCTTTTGAGGGCCGACTTCCACGCTCGACTCATCCGCAAAACTCACACCTGGTAATTCCCCAATGTCTCCACCGAGCTGGCTGCCTTACGGTGTTCATCAATGTGGCATCGTTGTCCATGGCCACCAGCAATTACCTCATCAAACCATGTCGTGGTCAACATCAGTGTCTTCTGCCTCAATCAAATCAACACCCACCTACTCGACATGGGGCCCCGACCATGACACCCCTCCAGAAGACCTCGCTGATGTGTCCTTGACTCCATAGAGTGCACATGCATCCTTCACCATGCCCCCAGAGGACTCGCCAACCCGCCCTCAGCACAATGGTGCCCACCAAATGTTCGACCAAATGCTCTGACCTCAAGGCCAAAGTTATGATGCTTGCTTCCTTGCATGGTGCTAAGAGTGCTACCTCAACAACTGTGTTCTTTGACGACACCCAGCCCAGCTCAATATTGCCTGACATGTCATATTTTGTGTGCCCAAATGCTCAGCAGGACGCAGCACAAAAGCTGTTCGAGGAGAAGCCTCGTGATGCTGATGCCGAAGTTCAGGCTGGGCTGCAACTGCAAGTTGGGAAAACTGTAATCTTCCCAGCTACTAGTCCTGTCTGGTATGCACACAACCTCTGTTAAGCGGCCTGCTCGGCAATGGTGCCATCAGTGTCGTCAACATCATCAAGCTGGATACAGCTGTGCCATTAGGCTATTCCCAGTAAGGGTTCTCACCACCGTCACCGCCAAATCTAATGACTGGAGAAGCAACATGTCCTGTGGATCAAGGATGATCATTCACTTCAAACTTGGTCATGTAGTCACTCTTGGAGATGATAGAAGTTGTGATGAGTACAAGGCGGAATTCATGTCAGTTGTTAATTACATGGCTGTGAGCTACCACTGGTTTCCATTCAGAGAGGCAATGGGATCCTAGAGGTTTGTATCCCTCTGCTTGGATTCGCCAACAGTACTTGTAAACAGCAAGGGTGGTCTCACAAGAGTGCATTAAGGAGCCATGATCGCCACTTCAGGGTATGTAAGGGATGCAATCTTTGAGGAAACAACATGAAGGTGTTTGCTGCTAATGCTATCAATTTTGACCTGCATAAAACTAGCTCTGGTGCTGGAATTAATTCACAAGCTCTTGCAGAGATGATGTGTTTTTCTCATGAACTGCTTGCAAGTGGGAAGCCAGGGAAGTGTTAGCCTTACGTACAAACATGGCATGGACATGCTATGGATTTCTTTATTACAAAGTCTAGGAAGTATTTTCCATTGTTGCAGCCAAAGCCCCCATGGCCTCATATACTAGACAACTCTAGTGTTGAGATCACAGTAACTGAAGGATTATCAACTCATGTTGTTCGGTTTTATTGCAAGGAAATAAGGTCATTGTTTGGGGGCTCATCAATCAGTCTTTTTATGAGAATGAATCAGTACTGATATTACACTTGGGCTGGATTTGCTCTTCAGTATTCAATAGCTTAAAAAATGCAGCAACAATTACAGTGCACCAATATGAGACATGGTGCAACCAGCAAGCATTGTAGCTAGCAATGGACATTACTTGGATGGTTCAATGGGAGTGGCCTTGTGTTGATTAGTCTCATGCCGACAGTAATGAGAAGAATACAAGCTTCACCTTTGTGTGTGCTCCTTACCAGGAGTGCAACTCTGCAAGTGCCTTGGGATCCAGTTGTCCAGTCCGGGTTCATCCACTTGAGGACAAGCCGGGTGTTACGGAGGGGAGAATGCATAGACAGATAGACCGTTTGGGCCACTATACCTGGCTGTATGGGCTGCAGTGACAAGGGGGCTAGAAGCCCATGGTGCTGACGCAGATGAAAGTAGGCAACTCTACTTAAGCTGGTGGGGGGCAAGAGATAAGGGCATCAATCAAGAGATAGTGAACCAGAAGAACCCTAGCAAGGGCCTGAGTCCTTCCTCCCTGGACCTCTTCTTCATTGTATCCCCTTCTCTTTCTAGAACCTTTTACCGCTTGTACCCCCTTGTTGCCTGAAACTCCATTCAGTATTGGTTGTATTGAAGTGGGGTCGTAAAAGATAGTTTATAGGGGTATATTTCAAGCCAATCTCCATCCTGCTTTGAATTCAATCCTATAGTATATAGTATATCATTACTACCTAATTGGTAACGTGGTGTGCAGATGGCAGATGCAGTATTGGTTGTTAATGAAATTTCTATATTCTCCAGTCTCAATAACATTTTCTAGACGTGGACAACTAGAGAATCATGCAACATGCAACCATGTCGTGCTCAAAAATACAGAGAAATGAGTTGAGATATTTGAATTACCGGGTATAGAATGAACAATGAGCAGCCCATGGTCACAATGACTGCAAAGAAGTAATCTTTTCCACCGTACTTCTTTTTCATAATTATCGTTCCCCAAATCTACAAATCAATCAAATTGAAGAATGGTCATAACAAGGCTTAATATCCAGGAAATGAAATCAAAATACATAAATTGTGGAACAAAAAAAGAAAGCACGATCAGATATATAAACTCAAGGCGATTGATATACAATCCTGATTTTCTGTCCATACAAATACAATCCTGATTTTCTATGCTTTAACATCTACCTGAGAGATGAATGAAAGTGGCCAAATAGTAGTATCCGATGAACTGAGAGTCTCAGAATCATCTTGCACAGTAATCTTCACACGCAACTTTAACTTATAAACTATTTTTCCATCTTTGATAGCCACTTTATTCACATAGGTTCAGTTTACCAATAGCACCAAATTCGCCTATGTACAAGTTCCTTACATCGATCACAGTTTATTAACTTTGAAGAAAAGGAAACATCTATACTCTTCTAGCAGACACCGACAGTGAAGATTATGAAAATCAGGTTAGATCACAGGTCACAGTACAAAAGATATTACCATAACAGGAATCATCTTTGCACATTTGGCAAGTGTCTGGACAGGGAAACTCACATACTTGAGGGCCTGAAACAATCACATCATGTATTATGTACAGAAGCAATAGGAGCCAACAACAGCAGACATACAAAACTAATGCATAACCTCGTACTGGCAAGTTGTGGTTAGTATGTTTGAGAAGGAGACAACACAGTATTTCTGGATTGGGGCCACTGGGTCCGTGGACTTCTTACTCGACTGCATAAATATACACAATTTAGGAGACCAGCAGGTTCCGAAAATTTAAGTATTAGAACAAACGATATAGGCAGATCCATACCAGTAGCACGAGTGCAGACACCATGGATGTGGTGATACGGTTACAGAAAACAAGAAATAGTGAGTATCTGAAGAACTCCTTCTCTGCTCCATAGGGAACTCTCATAAGTTTTTCCTGCATAACATTGACCAGAACCCTCCATTTAGTGTTTTATGCCCATTCAACACCATGTAAAGCAGAACTGAGTTTGTTTCAAGCAAGCTAAAGAACAGGTAACGGACAGCCACAAACAGATGCGGTACTTGCACATCAAAGGGTTCAGGCGTGTGAATACACCATTCACCAAAGTAACAAGAGGTGATTTAGTTCATGAACAACCACACTATACAGTTTGGCAGCACTGAACGGTTCATATGCAGCATCCGGTCTGAACAGCGAACGGAGCCATAAATACATGTGTCCAAACTAAATTACTAAAAAGAACTATCATGGAACAACCTGATCGTGGAGAATATGTTTTATCTGTATTCTCTGTGTTTTAACAACTACATGATCATGGAGAATATTCTTTTGTCTGGATCTGAGAAATGAATCAAAAGGTGCTCAAAGGAGTGCAAGGAAGAATGCTCCACACTCTCCTTTTACTGACAAAACTGAACTTTTTAGGTCATGTACATAGCACCATCCCTATCTGAACAGAGCACTGATATTTTTCATGGAATACAAGCTAGGCATACTTCACAGAATGAACTGACAGTACCAGCCATTCACCAACACCAGTACCACCCAATGATTCAGTACAATTTGTGCAGTTCCATTCTCAATCTGAAGCCTTTGAATGAAACGCGCCGTACACGCTACTGGCCAGCTAACTCCCGAGGCAAGCGCAATCTCACCATTTCGAACCGTGAATTTCGCCGGAGGGAGGAGCAGACAAACACGAACAGATCGCTAGTAATCCCCCGCTATCACCGCACCCGGCGGCACACTCCTCGGTGCGAAAAACCTGGACACGAGTGATTCGAACGGAGTAGAGGGGGGGGGGGGGGGGGGGGGGGGGGGGGGGGGGGGGAGGGGCGGACCTGGAGGACGCCGTAGACGAGGAGGGTGCTCATGATGCCGACGACGGCGAGCGCGCACCTGCCCATCAAGCGGCGGCGCTCGTCCTTGTCCCTCCCCGCCGCCACCGGCAGCGCCGGCTCGTCCGCCATGGCCAACGAGTAGATCGGGGAGGGACCCTGGCTAGTAGCTCGGGCGATCGATTGACGGCGACGGCGCCTGGACGGAGAAGTGGGGGGGAGCTGGGCTCGGCGGTGGGGCCGGCGCGGGGGCGAGGTGAGGGGGCGGAGGTGGCTCGCCTACCCTTTTCCGGCGTGCGGCGTGTGGGGCAACAGCCTCCCACTGGCCCCCGTGCAGCGTGCAGTGGTTTTTACTTTTTGTTTTCGGCGAATTTTGCTGGCCGTTGGATCTTCTGCTTTGCCCATCGTGCGCCCATGATTGAACCATATCGATCCATTCTTATTTTTGGGTCTTCAAAACAAAACAATTGGCTACCACCGGCTGATTGATATTTACGGTAGATACTAGCACTGTTATGGTCATGGAAGACTTCATCACAAGCTCCAACGTACTTGAGGACAAGAACGATAATCTATACACGATAATTTTGGAACAATTTTCCGACGACGCAGAACATCAAGCCGTCCATTCGTACTACAAACCTGGACATCACCGTCAAATCGTGCATAGTTCGTTCGGCAACTGTCGACAAGCACACCAACACCTTCCTTTTGTCCTCTTATTCATTCTCAGGTATGTGGTATACTTGGTATGCATCCATATATTACACATGTACAGTACATTCTAGGTGGTTGATAAAAATCTAGCCTTCCACTCATCCTACGATCCGTGACACGCAAAACTCGGGAGCATATTGCAGCAATTGTAATTGTAAAGAGTGTCGAAGACATCACCTCACGGTGTAAATTGTCGGGATGGGTTACTCCCATCTATGATGTGAGTTTTTTTAATCGGGCTGCCCCCCCCCCCTTCCCAAATTCCATTACTTTCATAACGGAAATACAAAGTTTTTCATTAACCAGAGAGACAAGAGGCGGGAAAGATTTTATATCAATAGGATGGCGCTTGTGTTGACATGAGCATCTTGTTCCTTGAATGCAAGACATCGGAAAAATAAACATAAACATAAAAGCAACAACATTGACAATATTGGTTGTGACCTCCATTCACATACATGTTTGGAAGTAAACCATTTTCACATTGTTTGCCTTCCTTCCGAGTCACCATGATGGTAATTACTGGCTATGGTAGACTCATGGGTGTTGACAAACCTTATATGCAAGCTTCTTGAGACATTCTCACGCCATCAGACTTTACGCTACAATAGCTCTTATCTTTATTAGCTTTGGCCCTCTTCTCAAGTCATGAGTGTCTATTGTTGTCCATGCCGATTTGACCACCCTCGATGTTGCCTCTTGGTTGTCGTTCTACGACCAAGTAAGAACCATTGTTGCATCCCCTCCTCTCATTAAAGTTTCACATCATATGAGCTTTGAATGTATGCAACCTCTCCGATGCGATTGATGTCGTTGTCCTTATATCTGTGACTCTTTTGCTCACTCACAACGCAATCAGTTCCTCTAGTTGTGCTACCAATCTTGCAGCTTGTGCCTCTATCTCCATCGTCGGCACATCCCGTTCTCTACCCCCTACATCATCTGCTCCACTGATGCGCCCATCGTGTGCCTCTTTTTCGGTTGTGCATGCGCCCATGCGATGTGGGACATCGTCCTCCCCAACATTGGGTGCATGCAGTCTCTTGCATGGACGGCTTGTGGTATGCCAATGTCCCTCCCACCCACCCATCTCCCTACCCCGGAGAGGAAGCCTAAGCAGATGGTGATTGCGACCATCCTCTATGGAATCTGGAAGAGCCGAATGCTAAGGTCTTCCACCTAGAGGTGATTCCTATGTGATATGCCAGCCACAATATTACGATAGGAGCAACGCCACCGCTCTTGAAGAACATTTTTTGTATGTGGTACATAAAAAGGACAAATATGTGAATACACAATCGTAAACCTGTCTTTTCTTGTAGAAAAAAGGAACCACTACCCTAGGCCCATTTCCATCAAAATGAAATAAATTCACAAGTGGCATCACACATTATAGAGGGGAGTACCTATCAAGTGGAGACACAAGTTTTCAGTAACATGAAAAAATAGAGAATAACAAGTATCGATAACCTCTAATGTAGTCAGTTTGGTGTCTAAGTGTTGGGGAACGCAGTAATTTCAAAAAAGATTCCTACGCACACGCAAGATCATGGTGATGCACAGCAACGAGAGGGGAGAGTGTTGTCTACGTACCAACGCAGACCGACTGCGGAAGCGATCACACAACGTAGAGGAAGTAGTCGTACGTCTTCTTCCCGATCCGACCGATCCAAGCACCGTTACTCCGGCACCTCCGAGTTCTTAGCACACGTTCAGCTCGATGACGATCCTCGGGCTCCGATCCAGCAAAGCGTCGAGGAAGAGTTCCGTCAGCACGACGGCGTGGTGACGATCTTGATGTACTACCGACGCAGGGCTTCGCCTAAGCTCTACAACGATATGACCGAGGTGGAATTTGGTGGCAGGGGGCACCGCACACGGCTAAGGAACGATCTCAAGGATCAAGTTGTGTGTCCTGGGGTGCCCCCTGCCCCCGTATATAAAGGTTGGAGGAGGGGAGCCGGCCGGCCAAGGGAGAGGAGGCGCAGGGGAGTCCTACTCCCACCGGGAGTAGGACTCCTCCCCCCAATCCTAATCCTATTAGGACTCCCGGGGGGAAAAGGAGAGAGAAGGGGGGCCGGCCCCTATCCTAGTCCTACTAGGACTTTGGGAAGGGGGGCGCTGGCCAGCTTGTGGGCTTTCCCTTTTTCTCCTTTTCCACTAAGGCCCAATAGGCCCATTAGTCTCCCGGGGGGTTCCGGTAACCCTCCCGGTATTCCGGTAAAATCCCGATTTCACCCGGAACACTTCCGATGTCCAAACATAGGCTTCCAATATATCAATCTTTACGTCTCGACCATTTCGAGACTCCTCGTCATGTCCGTGATCTCATCCGGGACTCCGAACAACCTTCGGTACATCAAAATGCATAAACTCATAATAACTGTCATCGTAACGTTAAGCGTGCGGACCCTACGGTTCGAGAACAATGTAGACATGACCGAGACACGTCTCCGGTCAACAACCAATAGCGGGACCTGGATGCCCATATTGGCTCCTACATATTCTACGAAGATCTTTATCGGTCAGACCGCATAACAACATACGTTGTTCCCTTTGTCATCGGTATGTTACTTGCCCGAGATTCGATCGTCGGTATCCAATACCTAGTTCAATCTCGTTACCGGCAAGTCTCTTTACTCGTTCCGTAATACATCATCTCACAACTAACACATTAGTTGCAGTGCTTGCAAGGCTTATGTGATGTGCATTACCGAGAGGGCCCAGAGATACCTCTCCGACAATCGGAGTGACAAACCCTAATCTTGAAATACGCCAACCCAACATCTACCATTGGAGACACCTGTAGTACTCCTTTATGATCACCCAGTTACGTTGTGACGTTTGGTAGTACCCAAAGTGTTCCTCCGGTAAACGGGAGTTGCATAATCTCATAGTTATAGGAACATGTATAAGTCATGAAGAAAGCAATAGCAACATACTAAACGATCGGGTGCTAAGCTAATGGAATGGGTCATGTCAATCAGATCATTCTACTAATGATGTGACCTCGTTAATCAAATAACAACTCCTTGTTCATGGTTAGGAAACATAACCATCTTTGATTAACAAGCTAGTCAAGTAGAGGCATACTAGTGACACTCTGTTGGTCTATGTATTCACACATGTATTATGTTTCCGGTTAATACAATTCTAGCATGAATAATAAACATTTATCATGATATAAGGAAATAAATAATAACTTTATTATTGCCTCTAGGGCATATTTCCTTCAGTCTCCCACTTGCACTAGAGTCAATAATCTAGATTACACAGTAATGATTCTAACACCCATGGAGCCTTGGTGCTGATCATGTTTTGCTCGTGGAAGAGGCTTAGTCAACGGGTCTGCAACATTCAGATCCGTATGTATCTTGCAAATCTCTATGTCTCCCACCTGGACTAAATCCCGGATGGAGTTGAAGCGTCTCTTGATGTGTTTGGTTCTTTTGTGAAATCTGGATTCCTTTGCCAAGGCAATTGCACCAGTATTGTCACAGAAGATTTTCATTGGACCCGATGCACTAGGTATGACACCTAGATCGGATATGAACTCCTTCATCCAGACTCCTTCGTTTGCTGCTTCCGAAGCAGCTATGTACTCCGCTTCACATGTAGATCCCGCTACGACGCTTTGTTTAGAACTGCACCAACTGACAGCTCCACCGTTTAAAGTAAACACGTATCCGGTTTGCGATTTAGAATCGTCCGGATCAGTGTCAAAGCTTGCATCAACGTAACCTCTTACGGTGAGCTCTTTGTCACCTCCATATACGAGAAACATATCCTTAGTCCTTTTCAGGTATTTCAGGATGTTCTTGACCGATGTCCAGTGATCCACTCCTGGATTACTTTGGTACCTCCCTGCTAAACTTATAGCAAGGCACACATCAGGTCTGGTACACAGCATTGCATACATGATAGAGCCTATGGCCGAAGCATAGGGAACATCTTTCATTTTCTCTCTATCTTCTGCAGTGGTCGGGCATTGAGTCTTACTCAACTTCACACCTTGTAACACAGGCAAGAACCCTTTCTTTGCTTGATCCATTTTGAACTTCTTCAAAATCTTGTCAAGGTATGTTCTCTGTGAAAGTCCAATTAAGCGTTTTGATCTATCTCTATAGATCTTTATGCCTAATATGAAAGCAGCTTCCCCGAGGTCTTTCATCGAAAAACTTTTATTCAAGTATCCCTTTATGCTATCCAGAAATTCTATATCATTTCCAATCAGCAATATGTCATCCACATATAATATCAGAAATGCTACAGAGCTCCCACTCACTTTCTTGTAAATACAGGCTTCTCCAAAAGTCTGTATAAAGCCAAATGCTTTGATCACACTATCAAAGCGTTTATTCCAACTCCGAGATGCTTGCACCAGTCCATAAATGGATCACTGGAGTTTGCATACTTTGTTAGCTCCTTTTGGATCGATAAAACCTTCTGGTTGTATCATATACAACTCTTCTTCCAGAAATCCATTCAGGAATGCAGTTTTGACATCCATCTGCCATATTTCATAATCATAAAATGCGGCAATTGCTAACATAATTCTGACGGACTTAAGCATCGCTACGGGTGAGAAAGTCTCATCGTAGTCAACCCCTTGAACTTGTCGAAAACCTTTTGCGACAAATCGAGCTTTATAGACAGTAACATTACCGTCAGCGTCAGTCTTTTTCTTGAAGATCCATTTATTCTCAATTGCTTGCCGATCATCGGGCAAGTCAACCAAAGTCCATACTTTGTTCTCATACATGGATCCCATCTCAGATTTCATGGCCTCAAGCCACTTTGCGGAATCTGGGCTCACCATCGCTTCTTCATAGTTCGTAGGTTCATCATGATCTAGTAGCATGACTTCCAGAACTGGATTACCGTACCACTCTGGTGCGGATCTCACTCTGGTTGATCTACGTGGTTCAGTAGCATCTTGCCCTGAAGTTTCATGATCATCATCATTAGCTTCCTCACTGATTGGTATAGGTGTTGCAGAAACAGTTTTCTGTGATGTACTATTTTCCAATAAGGGAGCAGGTACAGTTACCTCGTCAAGTTCTACTTTCCTCCCACTCACTTCTTTCGAGAGAAACTCCTTCTCTAGAAATGATCCATTCTTAGCAACGAATGTCTTGCCTTCGGATCTGTGATAGAAGGTATACCCAACAGTTTCTTTTGGGTATCCTATGAAGACACATTTCTCCGCTTTGGGTTCGAGCTTATCAGGTTGAAGCTTTTTCACATAAGCATCGCAGCCCCAAACTTTAAGAAACGACAACTTTGGTTTCTTGCCAAACCATAGTTCATAAGGCGTCGTCTCAACGGATTTTGATGGTGCCCTATTTAACGTGAATGCGGCCGTCTCTAAAGCATAACCCCAAAACGATAGCGGTAAATCAGTAAGAGACATCATAGATCGCACCATATCTAGTAAAGTACGATTACGACATTCGGACACACCATTACGTTGTGGTGTTCCGGGTGGCGTGAGTTGTGAAACTATTCCACAGTTTTTCAAATGTATACCAAACTCGTAACTCAAATATTCTCCTCCACGATCAGATCGTAGAAATTTTATTTTCTTGTTACGATGATTTTCAACCTCACTCTGAAATTCTTTGAACTTTTCAAATGTTTCAGACTTATGTTTCATCAAGTAGATATACCCATATCTGCTTAAATCATCTGTGAAGGTGAGAAAATAACGATATCCGCCACGAGCCTCAATATTCATCGGACCACATACATCGGTATGTATGATTTCCAACAAATCTGTTGCTCTCTCCATATTACCGGAGAACGGTGTTTTAGTCATCTTGCCTATGAGGCACGGTTCGCAAGTACCAAGTGATTCATAATCAAGTGGTTCCAAAAGCCCATCAGTATGGAGTTTCTTCATGCGCTTTACACCGATATGACCTAAACGGCAGTGCCACCAACAAGTTGCACTATCATTATTAACTTTGCATCTTTTGGCTTCTACATTATGAATATGTGTATTACTATCTTCGAGATTCAATAAGAATAGACCACTCTTCAAAGGTGCATGACCATAAAAGATATTATTCATATAAATAGAACAACCATTATTCTCTGATTTAAATGAATAACCGTCTCGCATTAAACAAGATCCAGATATAATGTTCATGCTCAACGCTGGCAACAAATAACAATTATTTAGGTCTAATATTAATCCCGAAGGTAGATGTAGAGGTAGCGTGCCGACCACGATCACATCGACTTTGGAACCGTTTCCCACGCGCATCGTCACCTCGTCCTTTGCTAGTGTCCGCTTATTCCGTAGTCCCTGTTTCGAGTTGCAAATATTAGCAACAGAACCAGTATCAAATATCCAGGTGCTACTGCGAGCTCTAGTAAGGTACACATCAATAACATGTATATCACATATACCTTTGCTCACTTTGCCATCCTTCTTATCCGCCAAATACTTGGGGCAGTTCCACTTCCAGTGTCCAGTCTGCTTGCAGTAGAAGCACTCAGTTTCAGGCTTAGGTCCAGACTTGGGTTTCTTCTCTTGAGCAGCAACTTGCTTGCTGTTCTTCTTGAAGTTTCCCTTCTTCTTCCCTTTGCCCTTTTTCTTGAAACTAGTGGTTTTGCTAACCATCAACACTTGATGCTCCTTCTTGATTTCTACCTCCGCAGCTTTCAGCATTGCGAAGAGCTCGGGAATAGTCTTGTTCATCCCTTGCATATTATAGTTCATCACGAAGCTCTTGTAGCTTGGTGGCAGTGATTGGAGAATTCTGTCAATGACGCAGTCATCTGGAAGATTAACTCCCATCTGAATCAAGTGATTATTATACCCAGACATCTTGAGTATATGCTCACTGACAGAACTGTTCTCCTCGATCTTACAGCTATAGAACTTATTGGAGACTTCATATCTCTCAATTCGGGCATTTTCTTGAAATATTAACTTCAACTCCTGGAACATCTCATATGCTCCATGACGTTCAAAACGTCGTTGAAGTCCCGATTCTAAGCCGTAAAGCATGGCACACTGAACTATCGAGTAGTCATCAGCTTTGCTCTGCCAGACGTTCATAACATCTGGCGTTGCTCCAGCAGCAGGCCTGGCACCCAGCGGTGCTTCCAGGACGTAATTCTTCTGTGCAGCAATGAGGATAATCCTCAGGTTACGGACCCAGTCCGTGTAATTGCTACCATCATCTTTCAACTTTGCTTTCTCAAGGAACGCATTAAAATTCAACGGAACAACAGCACGAGCCATCTATCTACAAGCAACATAAACAAGCAAGATACTATCAGGTACTAAGTTCATGATAAGTTTAAGTTCAGTTAATCAAATTACTTAGGAACTCCCACTTAGATAGACATCCCTCTAATCCTCTAAGTGATCACGTGATCCAAATCAACTAAACCATAACCGATCATCACGTGAGATGGAGTAGTTTTCAATGGTGAACATCGTCATGTTGATCATATCTACTATATGATTCACGCTCGACCTTTCGGTCTCTGTGTTCCGAGGCCATATCTGCATATGCTAGGCTCGTCAAGTATAACCTGAGTATTCTGCGTGTGCAAAACTGGCTTGCACCCGTTGTAGATGGACGTAGAGCTTATCACACCCGATCATCACGTGGTGTCTGGGCACGACGAACTTTGGCAACGGTGCATACTCAGGGAGAACACTTCTTGATAACTTAGTGAGAGATCATCTTATAATGCTACCGTCAATCAAAGCAAGATAAGATGCATAAAAGGATAAGCATCACATGCAATCAATATAAGTGATATGATATGGCCATCATCATCTTGTGCTTGTGATCTCCATCTCCGAAGCACCGTCATGATCACCATCATCACCGGCGCGCCACCTTGATCTCCATCGTAGCAACGTTGTCGTCTCGCCAATCTTATGCTTCCACGACTATCACTACCGCTTAGTAATAAAGTAAAGCATTACATCGCGATTGCATTGCATACAATAAAGCGACAACCATATGGCTCCTGCCAGTTGCCGATAACTCGGTTACAAAACATGATCATCTCATACAATAAAATCAGCATCATGCCTTGACCATATCACATCACAACATACCCTGCAAAAACAAGTTAGACGTCCTCTACTTTGTTGTTGCAAGTTTTACGTGGCTGCTACGGGCTTAAGTAAGAACTCATCTCACCTACGCATCAAAACCACAACGATAGTTCGTCAAATAGACTCCGTTTTAACCTTCTCAAGGACCGGGCGTAGTCACACTTGGTTCAACTAAAGTTGGAGAGACAGTCTTCCGCAAGCCATCTATGTGCAAAGCACGTCGAGGGAACCGGTCTCGCGTAAGAGTACGCGTAAGGTTGGTCCGGATCGTCTCAACCAACAATACCGCCGAACCAAAGTATGACATGCTGGTAGGCAGTATGACTTGTATCGCCCACAACTCACTTGTGTTCTACTCGTGCATATAACATCAAACCATAAAACCTAGGCTCGGATGCCACTGTTGGGGAACGCAGTAATTTCAAAAAAAATTCCTACGCACACGCAAGATCATGGTGATGCACAGCAACGAGAGGGGAGAGTGTTGTCTACGTACCAACGCAGACCGACTGCGGAAGCGATCACACAACGTAGAGGAAGTAGTCGTACGTCTTCTTCCCGATCCGACCGATCCAAGCACCGTTACTCCGGCACCTCCGAGTTCTTAGCACACGTTCAGCTCGATGACGATCCTCGGGCTCCGATCCAGCAAAGCGTCGAGGAAGAGTTCCGTCAGCACGACGGCGTGGTGACGATCTTGATGTACTACCGACGCAGGGCTTCGCCTAAGCTCTACAACGATATGACCGAGGTGGAATTTGGTGGCAGGGGGCACCGCACACGGCTAAGGAACGATCTCAAGGATCAAGTTGTGTGTCCTGGGGTGCCCCCTGCCCCCGTATATAAAGGTTGGAGGAGGGGAGCCGGCCGGCCAAGGGAGAGGAGGCGCAGGGGAGTCCTACTCCCACCGGGAGTAGGACTCCTCCCCCCCAATCCTAATCCTATTAGGACTCCCGGGGGGAAAAGGAGAGAGAAGGGGGTCGGCCCCTATCCTAGTCCTACTAGGACTTTGGGAAGGGGGGCGCCGGCCAGCTTGTGGGCTTTCCCTTTTTCTCCTTTTCCACTAAGGCCCAATAGGCCCATTAGTCTCCCGGGGGGTTCCGGTAACCCTCCCGGTATTCCGGTAAAATCCCGATTTCACCCGGAACACTTCCGATGTCCAAACATAGGCTTCCAATATATCAATATTTACGTCTCGACCATTTCGAGACTCCTCGTCATGTCCGTGATCTCATCCGGGACTCCGAACAACCTTCGGTACATCAAAATGCATAAACTCATAATAACTGTCATCGTAACGTTAAGCGTGCGGACCCTACGGTTCGAGAACAATGTAGACATGACCGAGACACGTCTCCGGTCAACAACCAATAGCGGGACCTGGATGCCCATATTGGCTCCTACATATTCTACGAAGATCTTTATCGGTCAGACCGCATAACAACATACGTTGTTCCCTTTGTCATCGGTATGTTACTTGCCCGAGATTCGATCGTCGGTATCCAATACCTAGTTCAATCTCGTTACCGGCAAGTCTCTTTACTCGTTCCGTAATACATCATCTCACAACTAACACATTAGTTGCAGTGCTTGCAAGGCTTATGTGATGTGCATTACCGAGAGGGCCCAGAGATACCTCTCCGACAATCGGAGTGACAAACCCTAATCTTGAAATACGCCAACCCAACATCTACCATTGGAGACACCTGTAGTACTCCTTTATGATCACCCAGTTACGTTGTGACGTTTGGTAGTACCCAAAGTGTTCCTCCGGTAAACGGGAGTTGCATAATCTCATAGTTATAGGAACATGTATAAGTCATGAAGAAAGCAATAGCAACATACTAAACGATCGGGTGCTAAGCTAATGGAATGGGTCATGTCAATCAGATCATTCTACTAATGATGTGACCTCGTTAATCAAATAACAACTCCTTGTTCATGGTTAGGAAACATAACCATCTTTGATTAACAAGCTAGTCAAGTAGAGGCATACTAGTGACACTCTGTTGGTCTATGTATTCACACATGTATTATGTTTCCGGTTAATACAATTCTAGCATGAATAATAAACATTTATCATGATATAAGGAAATAAATAATAACTTTATTATTGCCTCTAGGGCATATTTCCTTCACTAAGTTGGTTGATTAGGTTGGCCTCATTAGTTATTCTAGTATTTGGGATATGTAAGTTCACATAAATAGAAAGAGACAAAGGTTGCATGATAAGTGACTTTGCCTAAAAGTTTTATCGGCGAGCATTCGAGCGGTTTTTTATTTGATCGATTTTTGGGTGAAACATAGCACCACAAAGCTGATTGGTGTAGTTCAAGAGGATGTAGCGTGGTGATTCATCTAAGCCGTCATGATAAAGTATACAAAGTATATCTATATATCTAGAATTTTATTCAATGATTTTCTTTAGTTTCGAATACAGTTTTCGGATCTTAAAAGGAGATTCTTTTGGCAATGGGGTAGTAATATGAAAAGATACTATTTGGTAAAATATCGTAAGTGTGTAGATCTAAAAAGGAGGGGGCTAGGCTAGGGGTTCAAAATTTGAGAAAACAAAATGTCAACATTCTCACCAAGTGGTAGTGGAAAACCGGAAAAGGGGCGCGGGTTATGGCAAGAAGTAGTGAGAGCTAAATACCTCAAAGTTTGTATTGTCAGCTACTGTTAAAGCTAAATTTTATTTCACTTGTTGGAAAACCTTACTTAAGGTTAAAGAATTTTACATAGCTGGAAGAAGAATCAATGTGAAACATGTTAACTTAGCCACGACATGGAGGGATCCACTACAAAAAAAATACACTTCTGTGATGATACGTGTTTGTTACAGTAGGTCGCTTTTTTGTCATGCATGTACATCCATGATAAATTTATGACAGAATCAAGATAGTCATACCTGTGCTGTCGTAGAAGTGTTCCATGACATTATCAAAATTATCATCATGGAAGTGTCCACTTCCATAACGATAAATCGTGCGTCACAGAAGTGCTTTCGTCAAGGATGACCGACACGTGGCATCTACCGTAACGGAACGTCGTTAAGCTATCGGATCGGGTTTTGGATCCAATAACTCGTTAACAGCCCCGACCAATGGGAATTTTCCACATGTAAAATCATCATTGGCTAGAGGAAACACGTGTCGGCTCATCATCGGGACGGATGTGTCCACTCACTGGATAGAATACGCCTATGATACGTCGACACGTGGCACGGCCCAACAAGTTTAAATGGGCCGACCCAACTAAAGGCCCACAAGATTTTGCGGACCATAATGGGCCGGCCCAGCTAAAGGCCCACGAGATTTTGCGGACCATAATGGGCTGGCCCAGCTAAAGGCCCAAAAGATTTCGCGGGCCATAATGGGCCGGCCAGGTAAAGGCCCACAAGATTTTTGTGTGCCATAATAGGTCGGCCCAGGTAAAGGCCCACAAAATTCTTGCGAATCATAATGGGTCGGCCCAGCTAAAGGCCCACGAGATTTCGCGGACATTAATGGGCCGGCCCAGCTGTGGGCCAATAAGATTTTGAGGACCCTAGTAGGCCGGCCCGTTAACTGGCTGCCATGTTTTGGGCCAAATGCCGGCCCATATTTGATACGGTCTATTAATGGCCTGCCACGCTCCGGGCCTAATAGTGGCCCATATGAGATCCGGCCCGTTAAAAGCCTACCACGTTCTGGGCCAAATTACGGCCCAGATCAGGTCCGGCCCTTTAAGAGGTTTTGGGCCTAATTATGGCCCATATCAGATTCAGCCCGTCAATTGGACATTATGCTTTTGGGCCCACTTGCTAAAGGCCCACTTAGTAATTCGGACTGATATTAGTTTTGGCATATTAAGGGCCCGTTTAACATTTCGGCCTTATATTAATTTCAGCCTGTTAAAAGTCCGTCATATAGTTGGGCCTAACTACGGCCCGGTTTGCATCCGGCCTGCTCGCAGCCGATATCTGATTGGGCCAAATAAGGACTGAGACAATTTTTCGGCCTGTTAAAAGCCCGTGATTTGATTTGCACAATCATGGGCCGGGGTTCATTTCGGGCTGCTGCCGGCCCGTGAGCTGATCGACACGTTTCAGGCCCAACCTACATTGTGATTGCATGACGGCCCGATTATGTACCGTAATTTTACGGGTTGGCTGGTTTACTGCAAAGACATGATATATATACAGTAAAATAACTGCAGCATCATGAATAAGAAAAAAACCTATACTATACAATAAAGAAATTACGGCATATTACATCCATTGGGCATCAAAGTTTGCCACTATGATAATAAAGCACAAGTAGACAGCAGATTACATACACTGGGCATCAAAGATTGCCACCAGTGAAAATAAACACGCCGACAAAAATAATATACAAAACCGACATCACTTCAATAGAGTTCAAGAAAGGTTAGCCCTGCTGGGGAGTTGCAGCGCAAGCAGCTGAGCAAGATGATGAGACTGTGCTTGTTCAACACTTATATCTTCCTCACTCTGAAAGATAAACAAGCAGACAGATGACAGATTTTGCACATAAAAGTATCAGTGCTGACAATTCATCACATTTCTTACTGACGAATAAAGTGACACAGTTTAAATTTGCATTAACACAATATGGTATTGTTCAGGTCAAGACATGGCAGGAAATGACATTGTGAAGGAGTTGGCAGCTTCACGACACCACTGGATTACAGATCAAGAACTCATAAGTATCAATGATTAGTGTGCTGTCAATTTATATCATTCCAGATTGGCAAATAAAGAGACGGTTTAAATAATAGTAGAATGATATGACATTTTTCATAGTTAAGACTGAATGAAATATGCCCTAGAGGCAATAATAAAGTTATTATTTATTTCCTTATATCATGATAAATGTTTATTATTCATGCTAGAATTGTATTAACCGGAAACATAATACATGTGTGAATACATAGACCAACAGAGTGTCACTAGTATGCCTCTACTTGACTAGCTCGTTAATCAAAGATGGTTATGTTTCCTAACCATGAACAAAGAGTTGTTATTTGATTAACGAGGTCACATCATTAGTTGAATGATCTGATTGACATGACCCATTCCATTAGCTTAGCACCCGATCGTTTAGTATGTTGCTATTGCTTTCTTCATGACTTATACATGTTCCTATAACTATGAGATTATGCAACTCCCGTTTACCGGAGGAATACTTTGGGTACTACCAAACGTCACAACGTAACTGGGTGATTATAAAGGAGTACTACAGGTGTCTCCAATGGTAGATGTTGGGTTGGCGTATTTCGAGATTAGGGTTTGTCACTCCGATTGTCGGAGAGGTATCTCTGGGCCCTCTCGGTAATACACATCACATAAGCCTTGCAAGCATAATACCTAAGATGTTAGTTATGAGATGATGTATTACGGAACGAGTAAAGAGACTTGCCAGTAACGAGATTGAACTAAGTATTGGATACCGACGATCGAATCTCGGGCAAGTAACATACCGATGACAAAGGGAACAACGTATGTTGTTATGCGGTCTGACCGATAAAGATCTTCGTAGAATATGTAGGAGCCAATATGGGCATCCAGGTCCCGCTATTGGTTATTGACCGGAGACGTGTCTCGGTCATGTCTACATTGTTCTCGAACCGTAGGGTCCGCACGCTTAACGTTACGATGACAGTTATTATGAGTTTATGCATTTTGATGTACCGAAGGTTGTTCGGAGTCCCGGATGTGATCACGGACATGACGAGGAGTCTCGAAATGGTCGAGACGTAAAGATTGATATATTGGAAGCCTATGTTTGGACACCGGAAGTGTTCCGGATGAAATCGGGATTTTACCGGAATACCGGGAGGGTTACCGGAACCCCCCGGGAGGCAAATGGGCCTATTGGGCCTTAGTGGAAAAGTGAAAAGGGGCTGCCCACAAGGGCTGCACGCCTCCCCCCCTTCCCTAGTCCTATTAGGACTAGGAGAAGGGGCCGCCCCCCCTCTCTTCTCTCTTCTCCTTGAAGAGTCCTATTAGGAATAGGATTGGGGGGGGGGGGGGAAGTCCTACTCCCGGTAGGAGTGGGACTCCCCCTGCGCCTCTCTCCCAAGCCGGCCGAACCCCTCCCCCTGCTCCTTTATATACGGGGGCAGGGGGCACCCCATAGACACACAAGTTGATCATTGTTGATCGTTCCTTAGCCGTGTGCGGTGCCCCCTGCCACCAAATTCCACCTCAGTCATATCATTGTAGAGCTTAGGCGAAGCCCTGCGTTGGTAGTACATCAAGATCGTCACCACGCCGTTGTGCTGACGGAACTCTTCCTCGACGCTTTCCTGGATCGGAGCCCGAGGATCGTCATCGAGCTGAACGTGTGCTAAGAACTCGGAGGTGCCGGAGTAACGGTGCTTGGATCGGTCAGATCGGGAAGAAGACGTACGACTACTTCCTCTACGTTGTGAGATCGCTTCCGCAGTTGGTCTGCGTTGGTACGTAGACAATACTCTCCCCCTCGTTGCTATGCATCACCATGATCTTGCGTGTGCGTAGGAAAATTTTCGAAATTACTACGTTCCCCAACAAAGACATTGCAGAATATGACATTGTGCTGTAATGGGTAGGTTCACCACACCACTGGATTACAGATGAAGAACAGAAGCATACATGCAGTGCAAAAGAAGATCACTTGCTCTGTATAGTTTAATTTACATGGTATGAAGAAGGAACTTGGTTGTACAACTGAAAACTTAAATTGAGAAAGGACGAACTTTTGTTTATGAACTACATATAATAAACTTTAAACAAGCAATTTGATGCAAACATAAAAAATAAACAGCTATTGCAGTCATGCCTAACCAAATATATACAACAAAGTTTGAAGGCTTGAGATGGACAAACTTACATTATTGGTGAAGACAGGCTCTATAAAGGCCTTGTCCATACTGATGTGGGGGCAATTCAAGAAGTTTACCACGGAATCTTCTTCAAAAGCATTGCCTTTATTCTACATTTTGTTAAGAGTAAATATAGATGTGATAATATACGAAAAAATGGAGAATATTTAAGATAAGATGAAGAGTGATGCTACATAACCAAGTAGTTATAAATGTAAGTGCAACGATATAGGCAAAAGGTACGGCCAAGAGCAATGTACAGCTAAACTTCTTCAGTACCAACCTTATGGTAAGAGTAAATATAGATTTGATGTGTAGAAAATGGAGGGTAAAGAAAAATAAGCTGGAGAGTGATGGTACATGAACAACTACCTGTCATTATAAGTACAATGATAAAGGACATCATGTACTTACAAGAACAACGCAGAGCTAAAAAACATTGGCATTGGATATATTCTACACTAATGTAACCATTCATACAGATCAGATAATTTGGAGCGAACAATTGATAAGCAAGCTATCATGCATACTGCTGTCACATAATGAACCAGTTATGTATGCAAGTACAGTGATACAAGACAACATGTACTAACAAGAGCAAAGGAGCGGGCAGCATATTTGCGATATCCTGTCGTTCTTGTCAAACCGGAATTCTTCTTCGAGCTGATTTCCTGCAAAAAAGATCCGTAAGGCACATGCGGAAAAGTAGAAGTTCAAATTGTCATGTGATTTCATAGATAGTACCTCATCCTGGGAACGAGACCAGTGCATAACAAGGTTTTTCCATTCAATGTCTTCTAAATTTAGCACAGGAGACTTCACTAGAAATTCGTTTATAGACTTGCCATCAAAGTGTGATTTCCATAGGTAACACCGATACTGCTGCAATGCTTCCTTGAAAAGCACAAGTAAGCTTTGCTCGTCATGACTATCCAGATTGACCCTTGCCTAGTTACAACAATGTAATGTAAATCATTGATGTGTTCAATCAGCAGAAAACAGGAAAATAATAGCCATGAATAATAGCACTTACACGTAAGTTGGACAGGAAGATGTGAAAATGGTGTTTGTCTTCATAATAATCTTCCCATGATGGGAATATATGCACGTAGTCCCTAACAACATTGAAAGCATTGTCTTTTAAACCAGGAATAAATAGAATGGGGTTCCAATCTGCAGGAATTGGCCGTCTCTGCAGTTAGGATAGGTCTTCGGCCAGTGGACTTGCTGTACTTTTTGCTGGAGTGGGATTTTTCTGTGGTACAACTGGTGCTATGGCAAATAAAATCGGTATACCTTTTGCTGGAGTGCAGGTCCTATGTAGTGGGGCTAGTGGTGTGGCCAGTGAAGTATGGTTACAGTCTACTGGAGTCGGTCCTACGTTTTGTGTCACTGGTTGTACAACCAATATAAGTGGGGTGCTGTCTGATTTCTCCGTCACCACCATGTTTTTCAAGGACTTTGCTGGTGCTCCTTCAGGTTCGGCAATCACCCTCTTCCTTTTTGATGTCTGATGCACAAGAACAACATTTGAGTGGAAAAACATGGTATGATGACAGATGGAATATGTATTGATAATGGATGGGCATGGCATCTCGACATATATGATGAGTAAACTAAGTAGATGGCGGTGCAACAAAGTAGAAGAAATGCAAGACAACATATGCAAGATACGCGCAATCAATAAAACCTTGCCAAATTAGAACAGACACCTTGATGGGTGAACAGGACATGCCATCTGCCTTTGACTCCTCAAGGTTAGAATAGTCATTAGGATGATATTCTGAACAAGAATCAACAGGTGGGGATCGTACGAGTTTCATTGCTTCCAGAATGGCACTCAATGCCTTGCTGCCAATTTTGTAAGTCATTGCAGTGTTCCACAATATTCTTCTGATGCGCGGATTATGATATTCACTGTAATTGCGTATAATATATGAGATCCATGAAAACATAAATAGTTGTGAGATTATCCTTGTAATGCAGATGATATTCTAATATAGGGGCGCCCCTGTAAACACTTGTGTGCTATCACTGGATTCTGATGAGAGAGCTCATGTGTGCTGTAATATGGTGCGTGCATTTATATAATCTAGCACAAGTACACAAAAAATAGGCTTCATAAGTAAGGATAGCTGGCAGATGATAGGTTCATAATATACTGTATAGAGAGTTTATTGCCAAACCATGATAACAAGAGCACACAACAACTAGGCAAATCATTAGTGTACATAATAGGGGTACACCATAACCAGGATATATAAATCGGGGAAGTGGAACTGGCTGGAAATTACGGTGTTATATTGCCGCTAGTAATTGAAAGCCTATCAATCACGTACAGGCCAGCTCTATCAGCTGTTGACTGCAGATGTCCCTGCTCCCCTTCCTGACAAGGAACATACTGTGCTTCCCATACAGAACACCGCACAGGCCGCCGGCCGAACCACCGGCCCCACCGCCTGTATTCCTCCGCCACCCCCACCCCCGCCCCCACCCGCGTCGAGTTTTCTTCATTCGACGGGGCCCCACCACCACCCCCACAACCACCGTCCCCACCCGAGCCCCTTCGATCGCACCGGCAAACTCCGGCGAGCTCTGAAAAATCGACTGACCCAATTTTGAAATTTAGTCTATTGTGATTTAACTAGTGTGGAATATAAAAGGGGAAAACCATAAGCATTGCGAGTATGGTTTTGAGCGTGCCATGGCGGATCTGAAGGTGCAAACCGTACAAAGGCAACTTCGCAACCAAGACAAGAAATCAGAGTAAAGCAGTGGCGATCTATTTTCTTGCTGCAATAAATAAGTTGAGCAGATACGAAAGAGTACCGCCCCTGATGCGGCGCCATGTACGCATCTGCTGAGAATTTGACGGTGCTGCGGTAGCGATGGCTGTCGGCGGCGTGGAAGCAGATCTAGGAGGGTAGACGGTGGCGGCGGGGCGCGGTGGACGAGACGGTCGTAGGAGCGGCGCCGACAAGGTGGACGATGGCGGGAATGAAGCGAGAGGACGGGATGCAAGGATCCTGGTCCGAAGCCGTGGATGAGAGAGGCCGATCTCTTGTAATGGACGGCGGTGTCAGGGTATCAGCTCCGGCATGGTGGAGGAGGACAGCGGTGGATGGGGTGGCGAATGGAGGAGGGTGGGATGGAGAGGGTGTTTTAGCGCCCACGGAGTACGGATGGGGAAAAGGGAGGTAGAGAGGAAGGGGGGACCCATGTATTCAGGGCGCGCTTGTCTCAAATGCAAGGAAATTTACAAACTTAGCCCCCGTTTCAAATTTCTGCTACATCACAGCAATACTAGTCGGTTGGGGATAGGACGGTAATCTCGCATACACCGAATATTTGCCGACGAGAGTTTGTTTTTGGTGCCCACCGTGTATGAATATGAATTGGGGAGGGAGTCGATTTCGGCTGAGGACACACTGTGTTTTGGCGCCCACCGTGTATGAATCGGGGTGAGAGGCGGTTACGTCACGTTTGGGTGAAATTACAAACCTACCCCTATCGAAACCTATAGAAATCCAGCATATAGGCTTTGCTTGGCAGGGATAGGCAGTAGTGATTTCCATCTCGCAGATTTTGGTTTCAGACGGTTACTGCGACTTTCCCCGCTTCGTTCAAATTTTGCAGAGTGCACGTTTACTGTGCCAACTCAATTCAAATCCCGTTTGTATTCTATTTTTTTCGGGCGGGATCCATTTTCAATTGGAATTACATTCTATATACATCATTTTTTTATATATACTTTCAAAAGCACAACAAAGAATTCTACTGCTTTATATGTATAATATGATTTACAAATACAACGATCTCGAAATCTTAAGGTTGAATTCGAATTTTTTTAACCAAATTATGTTCTACTAAAATGTATGGATCAGTAATATCTACATATTAAATAACATAGATGTGCGTGAATTCATATGAGTATGCATGTTTGATAGATCAATTTTGGTTTGAGTATGGATTACATGTATCATCATCTCGAATTCAAATATTTGAATCCCTTTTTTGTTCACTCCTTTCATGCCCACTCTCTCGCATGCATGCTCCTTCAGGTAGCTATCACTCTCTTTTCTCTAGCTCACCCGCACGCTCACTTCATGTTGGTCCTATCCTCGCAAACATGGTCTCTCGACGTCTCCCTTGAGAAGTGTCACACTCTCCCTATCATTATAAATTACACGGTTTTCATTATCTCTCACGTCTCTACTGTTCTCTGGTATCACTCGGTACCTAAGCTTTCTTTTTCACCGCCAAACACACAGTCTCCACTCATCTTTCACTTTGTCTTTCCCTCTATGGGATTCTCTCACACACCCTATATATCTCTACATATGACTCATACCACTAAAATTACTCTCTCTATCTTTCCTGTAGACACAACATTTGTTGCGGTCTCCTTTTCTTCTCCATCCCAGACTGACATTATTCATTTGTTTACTGATCAGACAACCCCGACTACCGTCTCCTCTCTCTCACAAACACACACGCACAACTCCTACCACTAAAATGTGACTGGAAAACAAGATTTTGTTATACCCAAACAAAAAAGGACTGGAGGGAGTGATTGCTCTGACACGGACGCGACCTCTCATAGCGCAGGCATTGAACCGGCGCGCCGGCCAAGAGGGCCGCACTCGCTGCAGGCCCGGCTGAGCACGCCTCCTCGTCGCGTGCAACCAGCTTAAGACTGCCCCACCTGCCTTCATTGAATCCGCGCGTGTGCCGGCAACACGTCCTTCCGCGAGCCGGCAGGCATTTTAGAACACAAAAAATGACTAAAATATAATTAATTTACGCATGGTCTTGACTTGTTGTGCTCGCACTGGTAGCAGGAACTAGTAGAGGATTTTCTTTATTTATAACTCTCCTCACATTTTTTTGGCTTTGAAGTGAATCATGGTTGTGGAAGTTGAACTTGGAATGTCGGACTTGCGCGTGAACTATACCATGTCCAATGCTTCTTCTGTTATTGTTTGGAAAGTAATTGCTGTTATTACATGACCCGAAAAAACATTTTGTGCCACATCAGTAGATGCACAGACATCACAACAGGCATGCTGACTGGATAAACATTTGAACCTAGCTATTATGAAGGAAATTTTGTATTGACAACAGTTTTAGATAGCAGGAGACGCCTAGCCTGCTCTGCCTCTTCTAGCTTATTTCTGGCTTCTTCCATCTCTTCTTTGGCTTGGGTGAAGAGAGCATATGATTGCTCTTTTCACTTCTTCAGGAACTCAGCTACATTCTCAAGGGCTGCTACACGCTTTCTTTCAGCCTTTACTAATGCCACAAGGACACGAACAGCTGACGACTCCACCTGGCTTGTGTGTAATCCAACATCATCTGGGAATTTGCACCTTGTGTCTAATCCAATGTCATTAGGGAACTGGCACCTTGTGTGTAATCCAGCCTCATTTTGGAAACATGATCTCGAGGTTGACCATACTTCCCTCCTCGCAGGAACTGCATCCTGACATGAAGTTACTTCTTTTTTAGATCAATACTCAGAGCAACCTAGATCCATTTAGTAGAAGCCAGATAAACAGAACTCGGAGAAGTGATTTCAAAAGGAAAAAATAAATAAAAACAGACTACAAGGTGAGAACAGTCACTTCCTACATCAAGCTAAAAACGAAAGCATTAGGACGATTAAGACTCTTCTTATTACACATCGAAGAACACCACGCTTAAGAGAAACAGAAACTACAACATATACACATCGAAGAACATGAGGCTACACGAAAGTAATTGAAAGGGTGTTACTTACCAAAGCTCGTTTTACAGGTTCGGTGCAGCTCCTCTTTAACTTGCCACGCTCCTTGAAGATGTCCCGAATATCCCGTGTTTGGTCTTCATTGCTCATCTGCATGTTCGCACTCGTGGTTTTAAAATCTCAACATGGCAAGAAAAATATACTACTAGTAATACTCGCGCATCTTGTGGGCAACATTAAAGCACTCGTCTGCCATGTTAGAGCATCTCCAACAAGATAAACTACTCATACAAATGCATCTTGACGCGTGCAACGCATGGGCATTTTTCTAGTTCTAAAAACCTTTCCATCATTTGCCACACTACTGGTTGCAGATGAAAAACCTACCCAAGCACAACGCGATACAGGAGCGACACACAATTACAAGCTGATATTCTGTTGGACAATGGAGGCTATAACCAATTACTTTTACGGGAACAATAGCACCCAGGAAATTTGAAGGGTAGGTATGAACAAAATTGGAACTGCACATGTACTGCTAAGTGATTCAATACACACATTACCAATCGAGGAGGAGAACGATGGTCGCGGCGGCCTCTGTGAGTCATGGTCGGCAACGGGACTCAGTTCATTGTCCACGACGGTGGTACTTCTGCGCTTGGCGTCGGCTTCCGGGAAGCAGATCCAAGACCGTGGAAGACGATGTCGGGGAAGAGGCTCCGTGTATGATGACGACGGTGGACCAGCTCTAGTGCGGCGTAGGAGGTCGTCGATGAGGCAGATGCGCTACGGTGGATGAGTGCGCCGATGTAAAGGGGAGGAGCACGAAGGCTGCGGTGCCGTGGAGAAGTCTATTTTGCGGTGGGGATAGAAATTGGGGAGTATTCAGGTGTACTACTCTGGGTGCCGGGGTGGGGTTGGCTGGGTAGGGTGAACTTGAAGTTACGAAAATAGCCCCCTACCAAGCGTCATCCGTAGGCCTGTTCCGAAGGCTATGATTTTAACTTCCCACTGCTCGAATCAGGGTCGCGCGAGATTTTCCCTCCGACCTCAAAATTTTGTGACACTGGACTCCCCGTGTGGCGTGTTGAGTGATTCGGCTAAGCAACTAGCGAGTAGTAGTAGTAAACTCTGCATATTAGGTTTGACCGAAGTCAAACTTCCTAAAGTTTGACCAAGTTTATAGAAAAATATAAACATTTACCATAACAAATATGTATGATGTGAAAGTACATTCAATAATGAATCTAATGGTATTTATTTGTTATTGTATATGTTAATATTTTTTGTTATAACCTTTCTGAGAGTTTACAAAACTTGAATTTGACCAATGCTAATACGTGCACTTAAATAAAAACGGAGGGAGTACACATTTTTTTTCTTAGTTTGTAGTGAACTAATCATTTGTTGAAATTGTGAAATAAATATATTAGGCCATTGACTTCGAATGTAATGGTCTATACAATTCAATAGTTACAATCATTGTCGAATCCCAAGATGTATACAAGGTCTATAGTACTTCACAACATGCCCAAACACACATAATCCCAGTCAAATGAGAATCTAAATGCATTTCATAGTTATTATTTTGTAGGATGCAACAAGAACAACCATAACTCTACATCAGCCATTATAGAAGCAACATTTTGACATATCCCAATGTGTGAATGAAACGTGCAGAGAGAGCTTTTGAAGATGGAGCAGATAGGGCGGGAAAGATTGTATGTATGTGGACGGGAGAGTAGGAGCCAAACCTAACGAGGCAGAGAGAGGGATAGAGAGAGAAAGAGAGAGAGGAAGAAGTTAGGTCTGTGAGAAAGATGCATACATGTAATATACATGAGATGCGTGTGCATCTGGATTCTGTATACATGGAAGGAGAAGAGACAACATGTTTGATGAGAGAGCAGGAAAAACATGGACGAGAGGGGAAGGATCTCGTGGGTTGAGGGATTGACAATTTTGTGCGGGGGAGAGAGGGATTGGTAATTTTGTGCAAGAGAGAGAGAGAGGGGGTGGGGGAGGAGTCAGTCAGCCGTCGTCACATCACCCTGCTTCCAAATGACCCCGCATTCTCTAGCGCGCTGTGGTCGCCGTCTTCGATCTGCTCGTTGCCCTCTTTGAAGATTGAGGTGTTGTGCATGTTGGGGTACAAAGAAGCACAAGCGAGAGTGGTCGCCGCATAACCTTGGATGGGGATGAATTGTGTGCTCGGGGGAGTGTGTGTGTGTGTGTGTTGTGATGCGTGTGTTTCTCTCTCTCTGTGTGTGTCAGATATTGAGAGAAAACAAACCTAAGGAGAGAAATGAGTATTCACGAAGAGATTGTGCGGGCCTTGAGGTGGGCAGGGGCCGGGTGAGGGTGTCAAAATGTGCGCGTTGATGCATGTGTTGCATGCGACCGTGCGAGGGACGGACGAATCGAGAGAGATGGTTGTTGTGTTACGGATGCTCCTCTCTCTGTCTCTGTCTCTCTCTCCCTCTCTCTCTCTCTCACACACACACAAGTAAACTAGAAGACCATTCTCATGTATACACAACGTATCAGCATCTGTCTATGTCTCACTCATGCACGATCATTTGCACATTCACACCTCTCTATGTCTGTATCACACGCACATCGTCTCCACATTGCCCTTCCGCCACAACACACATATGGACACATACACACGTTCTCTCTTAGTCACACACACAAAATCAGTATTAAAAAAACTAGGGCGCACCTAAAACGTCCAAATACAAATAAACACGAACTGGAGCTAAATTCAAATGTATGGAAATATTGCAGCGTCAAGAACTTTCACAGGAAAAAAAGTTGAGTAATATTCAAGGATTGTTTTCACACACACAAAAAGGTTCGGTGGATGTCCTTCGAGCGTGACACGGTGACGCACCGTTCGATCGGCCGCGCGGCCGCGCGGCCGCGGTTCACGCGCTTGCACATGATTCCTATCATGGCCGTGGTACTAAGGCTGGTCACAATGGGCAAGAACATAAGCTAGTAACTAATAAAAGCGCTGCCTAAGTCTAATGTTTACGTGTACTAGTACGGTTTTCTTTTAAGTTTGACCAACCTTATATATAAAACTAAAGTAAGCTCCCACACGCGCATTCATCAATATGCCGCCGCCGCCGTTGTGCATGCCTGCGCCCGCCTGCTCTGGCCAACAATTTCTCGCCCATCACCGCCGTGTCGCCGCCATCCCTATGCCATGAAGCCGAAGGCTCGCCCGCTCACGTCGTCTGCAGTCCCTCCTCGCAATGCCGCCGCTCTGCCAAGCACGCGAGCAGCTGGTGGAGCCGCGTCTATGCATGCAGCGTACGAAGAGGAGGACGAGCGCATGCTCCAGCACGCCGGCGAGGAGGAACTAGCGTGTCATTGTTGTCTCCGCCTGCGCGGAGGAGGCACGCATGGTGGCTGTCGCGGCGGAAGCCGGTCGCGCGCGCGTCGAGCCCGCAAACCGGGTGCGGATGCGGAATCTATCTTCGAGACCTTGAATGCCATGTGGATCCTGCAATCTGAAGGAGATTTTTGGGCCAGTCGACTCATGTGAGCCGTTTGACGAAACATGGATGGCTAGAAGGGCTTCTTCCACCTCTTCTGCCGTCTTCTTCCTTCGCTCCGTCGAACTTATTTCACAAATCGACTGACCCAAATTATACTACTAGTACGAACGTATAAGTACAGTAGGAACGCGAAGATATGAGCAGTAGTACCAAATGCAAGAAGAACAGTAGTAAGACATAGTACTAGTACTACTGTACGTACTAAAAAGTTCAAATAACGAGAAAGAACATAAACATAGTTCTGTTGGGGCCTCAGCACAACACACCCTTGAAAATAAACTAATAAGCAACTAGTCCGCTTGACACTGCAGTAGAACCAGCATGAGCGATGACACTGCCACCTACTTGGAGTCCGAGTCCACGTTCTCGACTTCGCCCTCGTCCCTCTTCCTCTTCCTCTTCGCCGACGCTTCTTTGCTTGAACCGGACACTGGGCTCTGCTTCTTCATCCAACCCTTGTAGATATTTAAACAAAGGCAAGAAATATGTCAACTTATGACCTTCTGTCAGTGACCCTTGAAGAATTGGTCATAAATTTATGACCATTTTAGACCAATTGGTCAAAAGCTGTCTGGGGTGCTCTAAACCCTAAACCATAACGACCATTTTGGTCAGAAAGGTCATAATTTCATTAGAGGAAATGGTCATAAAGCAAACAGCGCTAGTCCGTTGCCTTATTTCTAGTTGTTAACGACCAATATAGATGGTCATAGCCTTGTAAATTGTGGTGGGTTGCTATGACTAGGCGCCACCTCATCAGTTTTGCCTATGTGTCATGTCCATGTGGCAGTTTTTGCCCTAGGTTGTGAAGCAACCTATATTTCTGTCATTCCCAAAATTCCCAAAAAAATCTCATAAATTCTTTGGGTCATATCTTCATCAAATATGTAAAAGTCCTTCCTTGCCTAGTTCAAAACTAATTCAACAATATTCATTTTCCTATTCTGTTCACAACAACACTTTATGAAGGAAGTGCTATTTATATATTCTTGATTGCCCTAGGAATTTTTGGGCACTCTTTTATATCCAAATCATTAGCGCATGACAAAATTCAACTCCATTTTCCTAGCAAATCTTCCTCGGCAAATTTCCAAAGTTTTTGTCCACCTAGAAGCATTATGAAGGAACTACCTTTTTTATATCTCTAAATGACATGAAACTTATATAGTTCCTTCATATGCCCAAATTATCACCCTCCTCCAAATTGCAGCTCAGTCAAATCATCTATGTGAGCCCAGGTTCAATTTATATTTTATGGCCAAATTGGCACGTTGCAAAGCAAGTGTTATATAGACCCCTCCTATTACCCTTAAACTTTTCGGGCACTCTTCCATACCCAAATCATTGCCACATGATAATATTCAGCTCAATTTTCCTAGTAAATCTTTCTCAGCAAATTTCCAAAGTTTCTACCTCGAGAGAAGCTTTGTGAAGTAAGTACTAGCTAGGCTTACTCAAATGATCTGAAAATTTACCAGCGCATGACCATACCTATGTAACTTACCTACACCAATTTTTAGCTCCTTTAATTCATCCAATCTCTCTCACTAGTTTTCCCAAGTTTTTGTCCATAGAAGAGCATTGTGAAAGAAGTACTACTTTGGCATGTCCAAATGGTATCAATTTTCTACCATGCTTTCCTATGCCCAAATAACCATGCTTCACTAAATTTCAGCTCAATCCATTCATTATTTTGAGCCCAGCTTCAACATTCATATTTTTGTCTAGTGTGATACTTTGCAAAGAAAGTACCACCTAGGATCCTCCTTTTGAGATAAAAATTTGTGAAGACATTCTCCTTAGTAGATGATCATCCTCAGCCAAAACTCACACCCATTGGCCATGTGCATTTCCCGTACCGCTAATCAAACACTTGGCTGCTTATTCATGTTTGAGCATCGATCGGTCTCCTCGTGAGAATCTTATGTTGTGATTTTCTTCCTATCACCTACCTGGGGAGTGCCCAACCCACTAGACATGCGTAGGCTGCCTAGAACACATGGCAACGCCACGGTCACGCGGTGACCACACGGCGGGCATGCGAGTTTACGTGCTCTAGAGTTGGGGGCCTCGGCCACCGCCCAAACCTCGACGTATCGCCACCAAACCATGTATTTATGATTAAATAGGTACTTATGTAACTAGAAATGATTTTTGGACAAAATAAATAGCAAACTATGAGGCAGCTGCAGTTCAAATTTGACCCGCTTCCTCCTGAATCGGCGGGAATTTGTCTTTTTCACCAGAGGTGGATCAAAACTTTTGACACCCAACCATTTTGTCAATTGTGCATTATATATGGCCTAGTATTTTATAAAATTGATTAGGTCCAATTTTGCAACAAATATATGGTAGGTCCTTCAAAAAAAACTCATTTTGGGCACTCAGAAAAATGGAAAATGAATTTTTTGTGTAAAGAAAATGAAAACTTCCTTAGGCAACATTGTTTGGAATTCCAAGATGCATCCTTGTGCACAATATGAGATCATTTGAACAAACTATGCCATGAATGTGGCCATAAGATTGATCATTTGGCTTGAAAGCAATGAATCTTCACGCATGATAGCTCATTTCTGAGAACACTTTTTTAAAAGAATTGCCGTATTACAAGTTTATTATTTTTCCTGGGAACTTGGCCATATATAATGACACAATGCGAAGGTTTCCCAATTTTTTTGATTTTTTTAAAACTTTTTATGCCCGTTTCAAAATGCGGTCAAAACGGCGGGAATGACCGTTCCTAGCTAGTGGTTGAATCTTGAATTTTTTTGGTGTTTCTATGATTAAATAGATACTTATGCACCTAGAAATGATTTTTGGAAAAATAAAGAGCAAACTACGAGGTAGCTACAGTTCAAATTTGACCCGCTTCCTACTGAATCGGCAGGAATTTGTCTTTTTCACGAGAGGTGGATCAAAACTTTTGACACCCAAATATTTGGTCAATTGTGCATTAAATATGTCATAATATTTTATAAAATTTATTTGATGCAATTTTGCAACAATTATTTGGGAGGTCCTTCACAAAAAAACTCATTTTGGGCACTCAGAAAAATGGAAAATGAATTTTTCGTGCAAAGAAAATGAAAACTTCCTTAGGCAACATTGTTTGGAATTCCAAGATGCACCCTTGTGCACAATATGAGATCATTTTAACAAACTGTGCCATGAATGTGGCCATAAGATTGATCATTTGGCTTGAAAGCCATGAATCTTCACGCATGATAGCTCATTTCTGAGAACACTTTTTTAAAAGAATTGTCGTATTACAAGTTTATTATTTTTCCTGAGAACTTGGCCATATATAATGACACAATGCGAAGGTTTCCCAATTTTTTGATTTTTTTTTGAATTTTTTATGCCCGTTTCAAAATGCGGTCAAAACGGCGGGAATGACCGTTCCTAGCTAGTGGTTGAATCTTGAATTGTTTGGTGTTTCTCTGATTAAATAGATACTTATGTACCTAGAAATGATTTTTGGAAAAAATAAAGAGCAAACTACGAGGTAGCTACTGTTCAAATTTGACCCGCTTCCTACTGAATCGGAAGAATTTGTCTTTTTCACGAGAGGTGGATCAAAACTTTTGACACCCAAAAATTTGGTTAATTGTGCATTAAATATGTCCTAATATTTTATAAAATTGATTTGATGCAATTTTGCAACAATTATTTGGGAGGTCCTTCACAAAAAAACCTCCTTTTGGGCACTCGAAAAATGGAAAATGGTTTTTTCGTCCAAAGAAAATGGAAACTTCCTTAGGCAACATTGTTTGCCATTGCAATATGCACCCTTGTGCACAATATGAGATCATTTGAACAAACTATGCCATGAATGTGGCCATAAGATTGATCATTTGGCTTGAAAGCCATTGATCTCCATACGTGATAGCTCGTTTCTGAGAACACTTTTTTAAAATAATTGCCGTATTACAAGTTTGTTATTTTTCCTGGGAACTTAGCCACATATAATGACACAATGCGAAGCTTTCCCAATTTTTTGATTTTTTTTGAATTTTTTATGCCCGTTTCAAAATGCGGTCAAAACGGCGGGAATGACCGTTCCTAGCTAGAGGTTGAATCTTGGAATTTTTTTGGTGTTTCTCTGATTAAATAGATACTTATGTACCTAGAAATGATTTTTGGAAAAAATAAATATCAAACTATGAGGCAGCTGCAGTTCAAATTTGACCCGCTTCCAGCTGAATCGGCGGGAATTTGTCTTTTTAACGAGAGGTGGATCAAAGCTTCTGACACTCAATCATTTGGTCAATTGTGCATTAAATATGTCGTAGTATTTTAGAAAAATAATTCAGTCCGCTTTTGCAACAAATATATGGTAGGTCCTTCACAAAAAAAACTCATTTTGGGCACTCAAAAAATGGAAAATGAATTTTTCGTCCAAAAAATGTATTTTTTTAGGCAACATTGTTTGCCATTCCAAGATGCACCTTTGTGCAAAGTATGATATAATTTGAAAAAATTATGCCATTCCAAAATGCACCCTTGTGCAAAAAATATAATAGAAACACATAGAAAAACACAGTTACGTATGCTTTGTTCTCATTGGTTGAAATGTTTGTGCCATGGATTGATGACATGGAATCCATCCATCCACCCATCCCATTTATCTAAAGAAAAAAAGAGAGAGAAAGAAAAAGAACCCTATCCCCTCCCACCCCCGGGCAGCCCAACCACCCAAACCCTATCGCCTCCCACTCCATCGCCGCCGCCCTCTTCTCCCCAGATCCATCGCCGCCGCCCCCTTCTCCCCCCTCATCGCGCACGCTCAAGCCGCTCCCCGCCACCACGCTCCTCCACCTCCAAGCGACGCCGAGCCCGTGTTCTCCCTCCCCAAGATCGCGCCGGAGCCCGTGGTCCTCTTGCACCTATAGCTCGGCTCTCCTCCTCCCCTTCTAGATTGCGCCGCCACCATCACCCCGCCTTCCAGATCCGACGCCATCCCCACCCACCACCGCCACGCCACCCACCGTCGACCTCGTCTCCTCCATCCCCCTCCCCTCACCTTCCCCATATCCACTAGTCCAGGCAGGGCCATGGCGTTCCCCCTCCTCCTCTCTGCCAGGGTTAGGATTTCCACCTAACCCTCCCCTGATCTGGAAGCCATCGGTGACCTCCCTGCCCGTCTCCGGTCTCTCCCACCGGTGCTTTCCCCACCCTCGATGCCCTCGCCCCGGGCGGCGCAACACCCTCTTCCCCTCCCCCACTCTCTTCCCTTGGCGCGCCCCACCCCAAACCCTACCCACAACCGCCGCCGTGCTCCATCACCAGCGACCTTGCCGCCGCCGCCCCTATCCCCTCGCCCTATCTCCATACCCGCGACGCCGAGCCGGACGGGAGGAGCCACCGCCCCATAGCACGCTCGCGCCGGTACGTACAGGCGGTGCCCCCGCCGGATCTGAACAAGAACACCGAGTGGTTCATGTACCTGGCGTTCCTAGATCCATCCGCCCCACCCTAGTAATTCTGTTACCTAGTTAGTGTTTGGAAGCAGCTGGAGTGAATGTGAGAAAAGTTGAACAGCTTACACATTTTCCTAAAATGGTATAGCTTCATTTGTTTTTTAGCTACTGCAGCATTTCTTGAAATGATTTTTATTCTAAGCATTTTTGTCATACTCAATAAGCTAGTTCCTGAATCAAATTTGATAACGAAATGTTTCTGTAGCAAGCTATAGTTAATTAGTTGGCAAGTGTGATGTCCATTCACGCCTCCTCTATTTTTTGCAGGTCTGGCAGCACCGCCGTGTCGATGATGAAGGTGGTGACCGCGGCAGCGAGCGGCGCGAGTTGGTGGCTGCGGGACTCGACGACACGGCTCATATATGCGTGAGCTGGGCATTACTTTGAGTTCATATATGTGCTTGTCACTCCATAGGCTATAGTGATTCCCTCTGTTTCCTTATATGTTCTTGTAGTTTGGTTGCTTTCCTGTTCATGCATGTTTGTACAGCTATATATAGTTATGCTGTGAATCTGTCATCCATGTATTGAAATGCAGGAAATGTTTAATACATGTTCACTCTCAGTTGGGATATTGAATTGTACATAGTTATGTGATTCATGTCTGCTTCTTATCTTATTAAGTGATTATCTTTATGTCCTTGCTACCAGTAGGATGGTTAATAGCTTGTTTTGTAGTTCTCTACTTTATGCAAATAGCTTCTTATAAGGCAATATAATTGGTTGTTTTGTGCTGCTGGCCTAATTAAACATGATCAGTATGTATACTTGTTTGAGATAGACATTTCATGCATGTTTATGAGGTACGAATTCTACAGATGTCACAAAATATTGGTGGCAAAGTGTCTTCTTATCTTTATATTTACTTAGCTAAAATCTTAGAGTAACAATAACTGTACTTGACAAGTAAACATTAGCATCTTAAATGATTAGCTAAAATGATGTAGGAGTAGCAGAAACTTCATGGTTGATCCTGATTGCTGAACATGGGAGATGCATCTTCTTTTGCATATCAATTACATAGTAGTACTATATAATGCTTGCCGATGTGGTACATTCAATACTGGCAGCACTGGCCATTAATTACACTGGCCATTTTACGCCAGGCTTTAGATTCTGCCGAGCTAGATCCGTTGACCCGCAGTTTGATTCGTGGCGTGCGAGATTTGTTCTTGGGCTGACGTGGTGTGTTTGCCGGTGTGATTTTCGCAGGCCTTGGACAAGATCAGTACGGTGCCGATGGAGGCCCTCGCCGCCGCGCTGATGTGTCCATGATTGGGCAGTTTGGTGTTGGCTTCTACTCCACCTACCTTGTTGCCGAGAGGGTCGTCATCACCATGAAGCACAACAACGACGGGCAGTACGTGTGGGAGTCCCAGGCCGGTAGCTCCTTCACCGTCACTCGTGATACGTTTGGGAGCAGCTCGGCAGGGGTACCAAGATGGTCCTCTACCTCAAGGACGACTAGGTATGCAGTCCAATCCTCCTATACTGCGATGGCTTACTCTTCATGTCTTGATGTGGTTCTCTGCTTAGTGTAGCTGTATTAGACTCACTATGAGATGTCCACTCTTGTTTTGTTAAAAAACATGAACTGTTAAGTCATCTATTCATGGCCGTTGCTTTTCTTCAGTATATATGTGTGCTTTCTGATTTGTATGCGTAGGTGGTTATAGGTTGCTGTGATGAATATAAATATTAACAAGTTCTCATGCATGCCGGTATACTAGAGCTAGTTGTATGTGCTCATTACCTTCCTGTTGTCACTTTGTCAGCATCAATCCAATCCAACCCAGCCCAATGAATCTAACCTGCTCGTTTAGTTCTCGCCATCGGTGGTAGCCAACAACTAACCGATCTTAGCTGCCGCCGGCTGTTTGGCATCCTATGTATTTTTTGCTGCTAGTCTCAGAAATAATGCATAAATGGCATCAAAACTGCTTCATGCTATCTCTCGGGCAAAGTAGATGCTAGTTTGGTTACTATCTGTACATCATCAGGTCTACTTGATGCAAGTCTCTATTTTTTGTTTGTTCTATATTTTGTTTGTCTCTCTTTGACATATTGCTTTTTCTTTTTGAATGTGCAGGTTATTTGCATCTTGATTAGGAGATGATGGTGATCATCTTTTGTTGCGGGGAACCTGTTAGATAAAGTTTATGTGATTTGAACCTGCAAGATACAGTTCTGTATAATGTTGTGTGAGATAAAAGTTATGTACTTGTGAACATAGGAGATAAGTTATTGATATGTGTTGGTCTGTCTAATGTTATGCGAGATAAAGTTGTGTGAGAAAGTTTTCTATACTTGTGGGAAAGAAGTACTGTTACTATACTGATTTGAGAATATTGGCTGTAAATAAAAGAGGGCTTGGCACACTATTGGATTGTAAAAAGGCCCTGTCCAGAATTTATATTGCACTCAATACTTGGGCTCTAAAAAGGCCATGGCCCAAACTATGTTGGACTTGTTTCTAAAAAGAGCAATATAAATTTCAGATTCTAAAAGGGTTGAGGCCCCAAAAAAATGGATTGTAAAAGACTGCATCTCAGAAAAAAGTCCTAATTGTTGGGCCAGGCCTATTTAGCTAATCAAAGCACAGGGAAAAAATAAATTAAATGGGCTGAATTAATGGGCTCGGCCCATGTAAAACGCCGAATTGGACCGGGCTGAATCTTGTGCCACATCAGCTTGCCACGCTGGATGCCTATGTGGCCTGGGGAGGTTGTTAGTGACCAAAACGCCACAGTAGACGTATTTTGGTCATAAATGTCTTCGACCATTCGAGAAGAAAGGTCGCTATAGTCAGTTTATGACGGCCAGCTTTTGACCTTATGTTTTTGGTCACAAAAAGGTCACAAATGGAAATTTGTGACCATTCAGTGACCAATAGTGGTGGTCACAAGTTGACATATTTCTTGTAGTGGTAGGCATCCATTGCTGCGTACAGGATGTGATCTTCATCTAATGTCTTCGACTCCCATGCATGATGAAACTCATGATGAGGTTTCTTTAGTTTAGCGTACGAAGGATCAATCATGGCTGCTGCCAGGGTCAGCATTGAAGGTTGAGAGGAGGACACCAGGCTTGCCTTCTGGTGATCGAAGGGCTGGCCTACAACGAGACCTATCCGATGCAAGACGTCACTGTCGTTCTTAGCCTACAGTAACGAATTTCACTCTTTTGTCCTTGAGGAAGTTCTTAAAATCATGCCACTCAATGTCGGCATGGCATATGTGGTAGACCAAGCAAACGTTATGTACGCAAACCTGGATCACGGCGGGCTTCTTCCTCTCTTCGTCCTTTAGATCCTTCTCTCGTCCCAGGACTGTGGTGTACTCAACATCTAGCCCAGCGACCCACTCATCCGTTGAACTGTTGAACATGCGTAGGAAGCGAGAAAGCCATGCTTTCACCGTCTCGGATCCACGTGTGTAGATGACGATGAACTGATCGCCGATGATGACTCTAACCTGGTACTCAGCGGCGACCATGGAGATTTGGGAGGCCATGGATTTTGGAGGAGGGTTAGGAGAAGTTGAAATGTTGTACCCCGCAAAAAAAACTGGGAGGGAACTAATGTGAAAGGACGGGACGACTGGGAGCGAACTGTTGTAAGGTAGAAGACGGGAACGAGTAGGGCGTGCAAACGGCGTGGGGTTGCCGGCTTGCCCAGTGGATAAACGGCTGCAAGCCCCCAAAGAGTTCTCGAGAACTATGCGGGACCCACTAGATGTCATGTCTACTAGACCCATATCGTAGGCCTGACGGTATAGCTTCTGCCTGTTCGCATGCCATGCCGGCGCGTGGATGTGACTTCACCTAATTCCGTCAAACGTCACGCCTCCCACAACCTTCGCCTCCCTCGCGCCCTTTGAGACTTCGACTGGCTATAAATGAGCAATTTTTTTTGCCTTTTTTAGACAAGCAATTTTTTTGCCTACTCCGCATGCATGATACTCCCTCTGGTCCTTTTTACTCCCGTCAACCGTTTGCAAAGTGTTTGACCAAATTTATACTTTTTCTGAACACCACCTTATATTAATTAACCAGCCACACCAGTACACTCATTCGATACAATATTCACCACACATGGCGGTACGTTATTTACAAGAATACCATCTAATCTATTGTCAAAGCTATACTTAGCAATTAAGTGTGCCACCTTATTGGCCGAACGGCTAATCTTTGACAATTGAAGATTGTTGATCAACTTTGAGATGCTCAACACTTTCATCTTCAGGTCACGCATAGCAGACCTATCAACGCTTTAACAGGCATCAATGAAATTCCACGACCAAATTTATACTAAAAATATCAATATCTACAGTACTCCCAAAACACTTAGGCGCGGCGCATTAACTTCTACCTCGTTTCTTGTTTCTTGACATATCAACCAATAGGAGATGTGGGTGTGCATGCTTTTAATGACTTGAGACTACCAAACACGACATGCAGTGGTTAGTTCATTGCATGCAATGCTATTAATTAGCAAATAAATATTAAGATCTCTCGTTTTCCCCTCCTCCTTGGTCACAGTGCACAATCTAAGATGACTTGCTCACCTAGACGGAGGGAGTACTGATTATAATGAGTACTCCCTCCTTCCATCTATATAGGGCCTAATGCGTTTTTCAAGACCGCCTTTGACTATTGATAAAATTAATACTACATGACATGCATAATGTGAAAATTATATCATTGAAAGCTCCTTTCACATACGAATTTGATGATGTGCTTTGTGTAAGTTGCATGCCATATATTATTGCTCTAACATTTGGTCAAAGTTAGCCTCGAAAAACGCATTAGGCCCTATATAGATGGAAGGAGGGAGTATAAGAACTACATTTTATAATGAGTGTAAAAATATTGATTTGACATTGTGAATGTTGACACATTGTGGAATAGTTTTTGAAGTCTGCAAAAGTACTCAACTAGTGCTGTTGTTCTCCACAAAAAATGTGTTTACCAATGCATGCATGAACTCTAGTTACTCTAACCCCCTCTCTTCTTTAATTCTTTGCCACGTCAGCATGTTTGCTATTCCCGTGTGCATGATACCAGCTAAGATACCACCATTATGGCCAGCCTTAATCATCGCATGCAATAATTTAGTGCACCTTGAAACATGAACATGTCTGGGGCGTGTTTGTTTTTAATGACTACTATACCTAGCCTGGCATGCAAGATGACTTATTATGCACCGTTCCCCATACCTGCAGGAAGCCCGTTCATCTCCAAATTTTTTCCTCTCCATGTGTGGAAACAATATGCCTGCCAAACTCTCCTTCTCCCTCCGGCGGTCCCACCACTCCACCCCATGTGAAAAAATCTGCATGCATGACTCTCCTCCCCGCACGCTCGTCCAATCCGTTGTGACCAGCAATATTTCCACCCCTACGCTCCCCCGTAATTTACTCAAACAAATATGCCCACGTAGCTGTTACTTAACTGTAGGTGCATTCGATCACTGACATATGGTCCCAACAGGGGTCTGGCCCACATGTCAGTGACGCAACTAGACTGGCAGTTAAGTCAGTGCAGCTCAGTCCATATCTTACGTAGGTGTGCCATTGCTCGCTATAAATACTGCGCCTCCCACGGCATCGCCATCTCCTCCCCCTCATGTTCATGTTCATTGCTATCTCCTCCCCCTCCCTCTCACGTTGACCACCATGGCATCGCCCCTCCCAAGCCCTAGGAGCCCCTTGCCGCACCGTGCAGACGGTCACGCGTCGCCGTTTCGTTCCTCGCCGCCACTAGTCGAGGAGGACGCGTCGGTGTTCCGTTCCTCGCCGCTACGCGACGCGTCGCCGTTCCGTTCCTCGCCGCCACTAGTCGAGGAGGACGCATCGGAGTTCCGCTCCTCGCCGCGACGCATCGAGGTGGACGCGTCGGCGTTCCCAATCTTGCCAGCACGCGCGCCGGAGGACGCGTTGGCTCCCCGCTACGAGGAGAACGCCGCGCCGCCCGCCGAGCCCCCCAGCCTTGAGGAGCTTTGGAAAGAAATGGATGTTGCCTTGTGGGAGGCTTTTCCTCCAGCAGAGCGCGCCAAAATAGAGGCGGAGAAGAAGGCCAAGGAAGAGAAGCGCACTACAGAACAAGCTGCCTAGGAGGCCTATGTCGCGTCCGAGAGAATCAGGCAATTGGCTCTTTGGCAGAAGGCTCATGCGAGGACCGTGAGGGTGGCGGAGGACGCCCGTGCCGACGCCCTGAGTGCAGTCAGGCCCAAGCGCCTCATCTACGCTTGGCGGTACGTGGACCGGGTGCACGCTTCCAGCGAGGAGGAGTACCTGTTGGCGCCGGATCACCACACTAGTGAGATCACGCTCGCCCGCCGGCAAGCCGCCAATCAGCACCTCGCGAGTTGCGAGGCTAAGGAAGGGGCGTTGTGTCGGCGCGTTGGGAAACGGCCACACACCAGGGCACTCGTGGCGCGCCACAAGCGCCCCTGCGAGCGCCGTGGCTTTTAGGAGGAGTATAATTTTTGTTTTGTAAGGCGATCTCATTAGTTTTGGGACACAAATGATAAATCCCGAACGTTCAGGAATTTTTAGCGTCCTTAATTAAGTATGTAAAAGGGAAAGTTTGGAAACCTTGTGTATTCGTACGCATTTTGCAAGTACGTGCATATAGCACAAACTTTACTATATACTATCACACTACACATCTCTCTCGATATATGCTTGCAGACTGTGCTACTCCCTCCGTCCAGGTCAATAAGTCATCTTCGGTTGTGCACCGTGACCAAGAAGGAGGGAAGACTTATACACTTAGACGGAGGGAGTACTACTATTACTTATGTACGTGCAAATGCACATTTTAACATTACGATGCGGTTTTTTGTAAAAGTAGAAAAACAACACTAGTCAAGCTTGTGAAACGATTCAATGCAAAACAAATGCAAAAATGCTCGTTTGATTGTTTACTTTTAGCTTCCTTCTCTGTGGTTATTTCTCTGTCGTACTTTGTACGGAGTATCTCAATAGTTGGAAAGGCATGCAAATTCCCAAACCACTTCCTACACCCTGTATCTCACTGGTTGCCGACGTTGACGTTGTCGCCCATGTCGTCGAGGATGAGGTTGCTGAGGTCGGGGAAGAAGTCGTCGTTCACAACTAATCATGTGGACTAGCATAGTAGTAGGATACAGAGTAGAAACATGAATTCTACCACGATTTTGAACAGGAAGGACAGAAACACATATGGTGCAACGGGAGCAGCACCGTTGGTGTTGAGGTTGTCGCCCATGTCCAAACACCACATAGACACGGTCTTTGAGCATGGTTCGTGGTCGTTCCACGCTCAGGCATTGAAGTTTGTAACTATTTTAGATTAGAATATACTACTCCTCCGGTGCTAGTAGTAGAGCAGAGTCCTACTCTACTACTCTACTCAAGCAAGTTAGGGCATAGCATTGTAGGGAGTACTAGTACTGTGATAACTCAAGCAAGTTGTCTGGCATCGACATGACCCTACGCTGCTGGTATGTTTCTCGTAAGTCAAGCGGCGTGCTGTAGTCATCATCACCTGTCCACTTCTCGCAGCACATATTCGCTTCTCCATCTTTGTCCGCACATAATCTCGTCCAATCTTCCATCCCCGCTAAGGCGCCTCCCCCCTTGTCCGAAACCCAAGCACTAACAATGGCAGAACCGAGCAGCGTCCGCCGAAAGAGTGGCTGGAATTCGCTCCCCACAGAGGTAATCAAGCTCATTGTTTCGCGTGTGGACAATCTCAGTACCATGCCGCTCGCCGCGTGCTCGTCGGGGCTGTACCGTTTACTCAAAGCCCTCAGGCCGGAGCTTTTTAAGCCAGCTCCTTGCTTGCTGATGCCGCCTGATCTTTAGAGATGGCCTGTCACGCAGCATAACGATCATAGGGTGGCGAGCATCAACCCCCTTGACTGCGATCCGATCCCCGTCAGCCTCAACTATATTAACGGTATGTACTGGGTCGGCATGAACACGTCTTGGATGGTGCTCGTCTACGGTCGCGGTAGCTGGATGCTCGTGGAGGTCTACACCCAGCGATTGATCCCCCTTCCTTCGATTAACACTGCACTGCTTTGGCACCGCGGCCCAGAATACTCGGAATCTTATAGTAGCCAACATGATACCAAATTTGATTTGCTCAAGGTTGTAATCTGCTAAGTGCCCACAAGATCTGCGAATTATAAAGACTTCAGGCTAATTGCGTTCTTCAACCGCGGTCTCGCCTATCCGACAGGTCACTGCGGTAAGTGGATAAATCTACACGTCCATCATAGGATCATACATCCTCCATGGTTCTCTGATGCCATTGAACACAAGGGCTTCATTTACGCTGTTGACTCCTGAAGGAAATATGCCCTAGAGGCAATAATAAAGTTATTATTTATGTCCTTATTTCATGATAAATGTTTATTATTCATGCTAGAATTGTATTAACCGGAAACATAATACATGTGTGAATACATAGACAAACAGAGTGTCACTAGTATGCCTCTACTTGAATAGCTCGTTGATCAAAGATGGTTAAGTTTTTCCTAACCATAGACATGAGTTGTCATTTGATTAATGGGATCACATCATTAGGAGAATGATGTGATTGACTTGACCCATTCCGTTAGCTTAGCACTTGATCGTTTAGTTTGTTGCTATTGCTTTCTTCATGACTTATACATGTTCCTATGACGATGAGATTATGCAACTCCAGTTTACCGGAGGAACACTTTGTGTGCCACCAAACGTCACAACGTAACTGGGTGATTATAAAGGTGCTCTACAGGTGTCCCCGAAGGTACTTGTTGGGTTGGCGTATTTCGAGATTAGGATTTGTCACTCCTATTGTCAAAGAGGTATCTCTGGGCCCACTCGGTAATGCACATCACTATAAGCCTTGCAAGCATTGCAACTAATGAGTTAGTTGCGGGATGATGTATTACAGAACGAGTAAAGAGACTTGCCGGTAACGAGATTGAACTAGTTATTGAGATACCGACGATCGAATCTCGGGCAAGTAACATACCGATGAGAAAGGGAACAATGTATGTTGTTATGCGGTCTGACCAATAAAGATCTTCGTAGAATATGTAGGAGCCAATATGGGCATCCAGGTCCTGCTATTGGTTATTGACCAGAGAGGTGTCTCGGCCATGTCTACATAGTTCTCGAACCCGTAGGGTCCGCACGCTTAACGTTCATTGACGATATAGTATTATATGAGTTATGTATGTTGGTGACCGAATATTGTTCGGAGTCCCGGATGAGATCACGGACATGACGAGGAGCTCCGGAATGGTCCGGAGGTAAAGATTCATATATTGGATGATATGGTTTGGCTAAGGGGTCAGGCCCATGGGATTATAAGTCGGTGCAAAAGGAGTTTTGCGGAGGCCAGGGGGCAAAACGCCGGAGACCCTGGCGTCTGGCCCTGGGCCAGACGCCGTGGCCCATGGCGTCTGGGCTAGATGCCAAGGATTGCGGCGTTTGGTCCTGGAGTCTGAGTGGGACTCTTGCCTTTCGGGCAAAACCAACTTTGAGGAGGCTTTTGCTCCAAGTTTCGACCCCAGGGCTCAACATATAAATAGAGGGGCAGGGCTAGCACCAAAGACACATCAAGAAACACCAAGCCTTGTGCCGGCAACCCCGTCCCCTCTAGTTTATCCTCCATCATAGTTTTCGTAGTGCTTAGGCGAAGCCCTGCGGAGATTGTTCTTCACCAACACCGTCACCACGACTGTCGTGCTGCCAGAACTCATCTACTACTTCGCTCCTCTTGCTGGATCGAGAAGGCAAGGACGCCACCGAGCCGAACATGTGCAGAACTCGGAGGTGCCGTGCTTTCGGTACTTGGATGGTCGGATTGTGAAGACGTACGACTACATCAACCACGTTGATATAATGCTTCCGTGAACGGTCTACGAGGGTACGTAGACAACACTCTCCCCTCTCGTTGCTATGCATCACCATGATCTTGCGTGTGCGTTAGAATTTTTTTTGAAATTACTACGTTCCCCAACAGTGGCATCCGAGCCAGGTTTTATGCGTAGATGTCATATGCACGAGTAGAACACAAGTGAGTTGTGGGCGATATAAGTCATACTGCTTACCAGCATGTCATACTTTGGTTCGGCGGTATTGTTGAATGAAGCGGCCCGGACCGACATTACGCGTACGCTTACGCGAGACTAGTTCTACCGACGTGCTTTGCACACAGGTGGCTGGCGGGTGTCAGTTTCTCCAACTTTAGTTGAACCGAGTGTGGCTACGCCCGGTCCTCGCGAAGGTTAAAACAACACCAACTTGACGAACTATCATTGTGGTTTTGATGCATAGGTAAGAACGGTTTTTGCTAAGCCCAGTAGCAGCCACGTAAAACTTGCAACAACAAAGTAGAGGACGTCTAACTTGTTTTTGCAGGGCATGTTGTGATGTGATATGGTCTGACATGATGCTAAATTTTATTGTATGAGATGATCATGTTTTGTAACCGAGTTATCGGCAACTGGCAGGAGCCATATGGTTGTCGCTTTATTGTATGCAATGCAATCGCCCTATAATGCTTTCCTTTATCACTAAGCGGTAGCGATAGTCGTAGAAGCATAAGATTGGCGAGAGGACAATGATGCTACGATGGAGATCAAGGTGTCGCGCCGGTGACGATGGTAATCATGACGGGGCTTCGGAGATGGAGATCACAAGCACAAGAAGATGATGGCCATATCATATCACTTATATTGATTGCATGTGATGTTTATCTTTTATGCATCTTATCTTGCTTTGATTGACGGTAGCATTATAAGATGATCTCTCACTAAATTATCAACGTATAAGTGTTCTCCCTAAGTATGCACCATTGCGAAAGTTCTTCGTGCTGAGACACCACGTGATGATCGGGTGTGATAGGCTCTACGTTCAAATACGACGGGTGCAAAACAGTTGCACACGTGGAATACTCAGGTTAAACTTGACGGGCTTAGCATATAACAGATATGGCCTCAGAACACGGAGACTGAAAGGTCGAGCATGAATCATATAGTAGATATGATCAACACAGTGATGTTCACCATTGAAACTACTCCATCTCACGTGATGATCGGACATGGTTTAGTTGATTTGGATCACGTGATCACTTAGAGGATTATAGGGATGTCTATCTAAGTGGGAGTTCTTAAGTAATATGATTAATTGAACTTAAATTTATCATGATGTTAGTCATGGTAGTATTAGCATATCTATGTTGTAGATCAATAGCTCGCGTTTAGCTCCCTTGTTTTATTTTTGATATGTTCCTAGAGTAAACTAAGTTGAAAGATGTTAGTAGAAATGATGCGGATTGGATCCGTGATTTGAGGTTTATCCTCATTGCTGCACAGAAGAATTATATCCTTGATGCACCGCTAGGTGACAAACCTATTGCAGGAGCAGATGCAGACGTTATGAACGTTTGGCTAGCTCAATATGATGACTACTTGATAGTTGAGTGCACCATACTTAACGGCTAAGAATCGGGACTTCAAAGACATTTTGAACGCCCTAGACCATATAAGATGTTCCAAGAGTTGAAATTGGTATTTCATACTCATGCCCGTGTCGAGAGGTATGAGACCTCTGACAGTACTTTGCCTACAAGATGGAGGAGAATAGCTCAACCAGTGAGCATGTGCTCAGATTGTCTGAGTACTACAATTGCTTGAATCAAGTGGGAGTTAATCTTCCCGATAAGATAGTAATTGACAAAATTCTCTAGTCACTATCACCAAGTTACTAGAACTTTGTGATGAACTATAATATGCAAGGGATAATAGAAACGATTCCCAATCTCTTCGTGATGCTGAAATCGACGAAGGTAGAAATCAAGAAAAGCATCAAGCGTTGATGGTTGACAAGACCACTAGTTTCAAGAAAAGGGCAAAGGGAAGAAGGGGAACTCCAAGAAGAACGGCAAGCAAGTTGCTGCTCATGCGAAGAAGCCCAAGTCTAGACCTAAGCCTGAGACTGAGTGCTTGTACTGCAAAGGGACTGGTCACTGGAAGCGGAACTGCCCCAAGTATTTGGCGGATAAGAAGGATGGCAAAGTGAACAAATGCTATATTTGATATACATGTTATTGATGTGTACTTTATAGTGTTTATAGCAACCCCTCGGTATTTGATACTGGTTCAGTTGCTAAGAGTAGTAACTCGAAACGGGAGTTGCGGAATGAACAGAGACTAGTTAAGGGTGAAGTGACAATGTGTGTTGGAAGTGGTTCCAAGATTGATGTGATCATCATCGTACACCCCCTACACTTTCGGGATTAGTGTTGAACCTAAATAAGTGTTATTTGGTGTTTGCATTGAGCATGAATATGATCTGATCATGTTTATTGTAATACGTTATTCATTTAAGTTAGAGAATAATTGTTATTCTGTTTACATGAATAAAACCTTATATGGTTATGCACCCAATGAAAATGGTTTGTTGAATCTCGACCATAGTGATACACATATTCATAATATTGAAGCCAAAAGATGCAAAGTTAATAATGATAGTGCAACTTATTTGTGGCACTGCCGTTTAGGTCATATTGGTGTAAAGCGCATGAAGAAAATCCATGCTGATGGGCTTTTGGAATCACTTGATTATGAATCAGTTGATGCTTGCGAACCATGCCTCATGGGCAAGATGACTAAGACTCCGTTCTTCAGAACAATGGAGCGAGCAACAGATCTATTGGAAATCATACATACTGATGTATGTGGCCCGATGAATATTGAGGCTCGCGGCAGGTATCATTATTTTTTGATCTTCACAGATGATTTGAGCAGATATGAGTATACCTACTTGATGAAACACAAGTCTGAAACATTTGAAAAGTTCAAAGAATTTCAGAGTGAAGTGGAGAATCATCGTAACAAAAATAAAAGTTTCTACGATATGATCGCATAAGTAAAATATTTGAGTTACGAGTTTGGCCTTCAGTTAAAACAAATGTGAAATAGTTTCGCTACTCACGCCACCTGGAACACCACAGTGTAATGGTGTGTCCGAACGTCGTAACCGTACTTTATTAGATATGGTGCGATCCATGATGTCTCTTACCGATTTACCACTATCGTTTTGGGGTTATGCATTAGAGACAACTACATTCACGTTAAATAGGGCATCATCTAAATCCGTTGAGACGACACCGTATGAACTATGGTTTGGCAAGAAACCTAAGCTGTCGTTTCTTAAAGTTTGAGGTTGCAATGCTTATGTGAAAAAGTTTCAACCTGATAAGCTCAAACCCAAATCGGAGAAGTGCGTCTTCATAGGATACCCAAAAGAAAATGTTGGGTACACCTTCTATCACAGATCCGAAGGCAAGTTATTCATTGCTGAGAATGGATCCTTTCTAGAGAAGGAGTTTCTCTCGAAAGAAGTGAGTGGGAGGAAAGTAGAACTTGATGAGGTAACTGTACCTGCTCCCTTATTTTAAAGTAGTTCATCACAGAAATCTGTTTCTATGACTCCTACACCAATTAGTGAGGAAGCTAATGATGATGATCATGTAACTTCAGATCAAGTTACTACCGAACCTTGTAGGTCAACCAGAGTGAGATCCACACTAGAGTGGTACGGTAATCCTATTCTGGAGGTCATGTTAATTAACCATGACGAACCTACGAACTATGAGGAAGCGATGATGTGCCCAGATTCTGTGAAATGGCTTGAGGCCATGAAATCTGAGATGAGATCCATGTATGAGAACAAAGTATGGACTTTGATTGACTTGCCCGATGATCGGCGAGCCATTGAGATTAAATGGATTTTCAAGAGGAAGACGGACGCTGATAGTAGTTTTACTATCTACAAAGCTAGAATTGTCGCAAAAAGGTTTTCGACAAGTTCAAGGTATTGACTACGATGAGAGTTTCTCACTCGTATCTATGCTTAAGTCTGTCCAAATCATGTTAGCTATTGCCGCATTTTATGAAATCTGGCAAATGGATAAACAAAACTGCATTCCTTAATGGATTTATTAAAGAAGAGTTGTATATGATGCAACCAGAAGGTTTTGTCAATCCTAAAGGTGCTAACAAAATATGCAAGCTCCAGCGATCCATCTATGGACTGGTGCAAGCATCTCGGAGTTGGAATATACGCTTTGATAAGTTGATCAAAGCATATAGTTTTATACGGACTTGCGGTGAAGCCTGTATTTACAAGAAAATGAGTGGGAGCACTACATCATTTCTGATAAGTATATGTGAATGACATATCGTTGATCAAAAATAATGTAGAATTATTCTGCAAAGCATAAAGGAGTGTTTGAAAGGAGTTTTTCAAAGAAAAACCTCGGTGAAGCTGCTTACATATTAAGCATCAAGATCTATAGAGATAGATCAAGACGCTTGATAAGTTTTTTCAATGATTACATACCTTGACAAGATTTTGAAGTAGTTCAAAATGGAACAGTCAAAGAAGGAGTTCTTGCCTGTGTTACAAGGTGTGAAGTTGAGTAAAGACTCAAAACCCGACCACGACAGAAGATAGAGAGAGAATGAAAGTCATTCCCTATGCTCAACCATAGGTTCTATAAAGTATGCCATGCTGTGTACCAGACCTATTGTATACCCTGCCCTGAGTTTGGCAAGGGAGTACAATAGTGATCTAGGAGTAGATCACTGGACATTGGTCAAAATTATCCTTAGTGGAGTAAGGATATGTTTCTCGATTATGGAGGTGACAAAAGGTTCGTCGTAAAGGGTTACATCGATGCAAGTTCTGACACTGATCCAGATGACTCTAAGTCTCAATCTGGATACATATTGAAAGTGGGAGCAATTAGCTAGAGTAGCTCCGTGCAGAGCATTATTGACATAGAAATTTGCAAAATACATACGGATCTGAATGTTGCACACCCGTTGACTAAACTTCTCTCACAAGCAAAACATGATCACAACTTAGTACTCTTTGGGTGTTAATCACATAGCGATGTGAACTAGATTATTGACTCTAGTAAACCCTTTGGGTGCTGGTCACATGACGATGTGAACTATGAGTGTTAATCACATGGTGATGTGAACTATTGATGTTAATCACATGGTGATGTGATCTAGATTATTGACTCTAGTGCAAGTGGGAGACTGAAGGAAATATGCCCTAGAGGCAATAATAAAGTTATTATTTATTTCCTTATTTCATGATAAATTTTTATTATTCATGCTAGAATTGTATTAACCGGAAACATAATACATGTGTGAATACATAGACAAACAGAGTGTCACTAGTATGCCTCTACTTGACTAGCTCATTGATCAAAGATGGTTAAGTTTCCTAACCATAGACATGAGTTGTCATTTGATTAATGGGATCACATCATTAGGAGAATAATGTGATTGACTTGACCCATTCCGTTAGCTTGGCACTTGATCGTTTAGTTTGTTGCTATTGCTTTCTTCATGACTTATACATGTTCCTATGACTATGAGATTATGCAACTCCCGTTTACCGGAGGAACAATTTGTGTGTCACCAAATGTCACAACGTAACTGGGTGATTATAAAGGTGCTCTACAGGTGTCTCCGAAGGTACTTGTTGGGTTGGCGTATTTCGACATTAGGATTTGTCACTCCTATTGTCGGAGAGGTATCTCTGGGCCCACTCGGTAATGCACATCACTATAAGCCTTGCAAGCATTGCAACTAATGAGTTAGTTGCGGTATGATGTATTACGGAACGAGTAAAGAGACTTGCCGGTAACGAGATTGAACTAGGTATTGAGATACCAACGATCGAATCTCGGGCAAGTAACATACCGATGACAAAGGGAACAATGTATGTTGTTATGCGGTCTAACCAATAAAGATCTTCGTAGAATATGTAGGAGCCAATATGGGCATCCAGGTCCCGCTATTGGTTATTGACCAGAGAGGTGTCTCGGTCATGTCTACATAGTTCTCGAACCCGTAGGGTCCGCACGCTTAACATTCGTTGATGATATAGTATTATATGAGTTATGTATGTTGGTGGCCGAATGTTGTTCGGAGTCCCGGATGAGATCACGGACATGACGAGAGGAGCTCCGGAATGGTCCGGAGGTAAAGATTCATATATTGGATGATATGGTTTGGCCAAGGGGTCAGGCCCATGGGGCTATAAGTCGGTGCAAAAGGAGTTTTGCGGAGGCCAGGGGGCCAAACGCCGGAGACCCTGGCATCTGGCCCTGGGCCAGACGCCGAGGCCCATGGCGTCTGGGCCAGACGCCAAGGATTGTGGTGTTTGGTCCTGGAGTCCGAGTGGGACTCTTGCCTTTCGGGCAAAACCGACTTTGAGGAGGCTTTTGCTCCAAGTTTCGACCCCAGGGCTCAACATATAAATAGAGGGGCAGGGCTAGCACCAAAGACACATCAAGAAACACCAAGCCGTGTGCCGGCAATCCCGTCCCCTCTAGTTTATCCTTTGTCATAGTTTTTGTTGTGCTTAGGCGAAGCCCTGCGGAGATTGTTCTTCACCAACACCGTCACCACGACCGTCATGCTGCCGGAACTCATCTACTACTTCACTCATCTTGCTGGATCGAGAAGGCGAGGACGTCACCGAGCCGAACATGTGCAGAACTCGGAGGTGCCGTGCTTTCGGTACTTGGATCGGTCGGATCGTGAAGACGTACGACTACATCAACCGCATTGATATAACGCTTCCGCGAATGGTCTAGGAGGATACGTAGACAACACTCTCCCCTCTTGTTGCGATGCACCACCATGATCCTGCGTGTGCGTAGGAAATTTCTTTGAAATTACTACATTCCCCAACAACTCCTTCTATGGCTGGACGTATTGCTGGCCTACTCCAGTCATCGCTACAAACGGCAGTTACAGTAGTATGTTACTTTCCTATGATATCATGATGGCTTGCTTATATTACTGTCAACATTTGCTGAGAAAATATTCATGCTCATAACATGCTATTCTTAAGATTGACTAAACCAAGAGCCCTTTTTTATCTGACTCCAACTTGATATGATGTTGTAGGCCGCCTGGTGTCCCTACCCTTCGTAATCCCAGAACCTTTCAAAGAAAAGCGGCATGGCAGTTGCAGGTGGTTCCTGGCTCGATCAGATGATGACGGAAGATTGATGATCGTCCACACGTACCGGACGTGTTGTTTCGCGGAATACAATCACAGTCACTGCAAGGTCTTTGAACAGGATCCCAGCTTCTCTGGGCCTTCAGGAATTTTTGACTGGAGGCTAGTAAGTAGCCTTGGTACACGATCTCTGTTTGTCAGACTGAATTATCCGATTAACCAGGAGATAACCGACGGCACAGATCATGATGGCAGTGCGGTTTCGTTCATCAGGCAAAACTGTGTGTACACAGCATACCATGCGTCTCTGCATGCACCATACCCTGATATGTTCCGCCACGCTCTGCAGCCCAAAGTAGGAGAGAGGGTCGCAAGTATCAGACTTCGACCTGCTGGCTTGAGTTTCCCCCGTCAGGCACCCATCTGGTTCAAGCCGCCAGCCAATCTCCACAGCTTAATAAATAGTAACGTCTAACTGAGCTAGTTAGTTAGATGCGTACACTTGGTGTAGTAGGATCTTTATTTAGTTTGATGCATACACTTGTTCTTTTTTGGTAGCCCTTTTGTAATGATGGCTGATGTTTGGTTTGGAAGAGAGAGCCGCGTCTTCACTCTTCTGGCCTGCTTACTGCTTCTGTTGCACCCCCAGCCCTGGTTGCTGCTGCTGCTGTTTTCAATGTACAATCAGTAGTACATTTCGTCTATTGGTTGAATAAATGTGTTGTTAGAACGACAAATACAATGTTTTGGAAGTCGTTGCACGGTTTGATCCTTTAGTGCCCCGTACCGTACGTAGCGCATACTATTTATCGTACGGAACACTTTTTTTTGAAACTCGGAACACATTTTCCACTTGTTGATAACATGCAGCCCACTGATGAAGGCCCAATAGAGAAGCCCATAATTAACTAGAAGAGAGGCTCTCACATGAATCCGGCCCAGGTACATGGTCATGGTCCCCTAAACATAAATAAGTAAATAAATAAATAAATAAAGCTAAATGCTCATGCACCAGTTCTTTGGGAAAATAGGTAGCCCAGTATTTCTTTTTGAAGAATACCCAAGCTAGGCCTATTTGTTTTCTCCGAATTACTGGGCTGCAAATCTTTCAAGACGAGGAGGGATGCATTCCGGCCTGACTTAAGAGTATGGTCAATGTTCAACGTCTGTTAAAAGTAATATCAAAAGGGGTTGAAAATTCCAAAAAAATTATAGCAAATGGGATATAAGTTTCTTTTTTTTGTTTTTGTTCTTTACTGATATCTGATACGTATTTCATTGGATTTAACATGACATAGTACTAATTTATTTTAAGTATGTTTTAGTATGGCTATTAATTTTTGGATTAAGAATATTTTGCTCCCCAGCAAAAAATCGAATTTTCAAAATTTCCCACATATTTAGTTAATTTTTTGACCCTGGTACTGACCAGAAAATGGCCAGCAATTCTAAAAATGGAAAACGGGCTGAAATAAATTCCATATGAATTAGAAAATGAGTAAAAATTATAAAAATAATAGCAAATGGGCTGTACACGCCACAGATTTCGAGGCTGACTTGTTTACGCAAGGCTTTGTCAGTGAACACATGATTCTAGCAGCAGTTAGTGTTGGGTGTCCATCCAACGGCCGACGTGCTTCTTCAATCTCTGATCTTCCTGCTCCAGCCGCCTAAACTAGCGCCGGTGGGACTGCCTGCTCTCTCCTCTCGTGGCCCGCTGTGATGCGGCGCAGGCTTCCCCGGCCCACCCTACTCCCTCCGCTGGCCTGGCCGCACGCAATCAACTGCCTCCTTATTACATGAAAAAAATGATTCCACCCACTGACATCTGGGGCGCACCGGTTGGGAGGCTGACCTGTGGGCCTACTAAGTTGGCGTGTACGCAGGGCTCGTCAACTTAGTCAACAAACGATTCTAGCAGCAGTAACCATTGGATTTGAATCGAACGGTCCTGCTGCTTCTTCAATCGCTGCTCTTCTTGCACCAGCCGCCCAAACCAGCGCCGGGGAGCCCGCCTGCTCCTGCCTCTAGTGGCCGGCTGTGCTGCCGATGAGGCCTCATCGCCCCTACTACTCCCACCGCTAGCCAGGCCCTGCGGCGACGGCAGCCTCACACCACAGCCGAACCAATGAACCCTCGTACTCCTCTCCGCGTGGGCATCCACTGCCGCGTCTTCCCCGGCTCCGCGTCGTCTCCTTCCTAGGCCTCACCGTCGTCCACCTCCTTGGTGCTCTTGGCGCGGCGTGGTCAACGACATTCCATCAGAAGAGTACTGTACGTGGAGAGGCTGACAGCTGGGTCCACGGCCACAGCCCAGTTTTTTGTGATTTGCCAAGTAATTCGCTTTGTCAGGCCTGTTGGGCTGCAAATCTTTCAAGACAAGGAGAGCTTTCATTTGGCTGGCCAAGAAAATGGCCCATCAGTAACGAGAAATGGGCTATACATTTTTAAAACACATCAAACCGGCAATTAGTTTCAAATATCTTTTTTCATTTCGAGACTTGAAATTACATTAATTTTTATGCGTGGAGAATTTATTGGATTTTATGTTGATATACATTTATTTTTAAAATCAGTTTGAATGTGAGTCGAAATTTCGGGATTAAAAATAGTTCGGACCGCACCGAAATATGCAAAATTTCGTATAATTTTTTAACCGTGGCCACAATATGGGCTGTAATGCTAACAAAAAGAATATGGGCTCCAAAAAAAACCTTAATAATTAGCAAATGGGCTGTAAATTATTAGAAATAATGGCAGATGGGCTGTATACTGTTTTCCACAGATTTGAGGCTTTCCTTAAAAAAGGTTGACGCACAAGCAGTGACTGTTGGATGGCCATCCAATGACCGTCGTGCTTCTTCAATCTCTGCTCTTCCTGCTCCAGCCGCTCAAACAGGCGCCGGCGGGACTGCCTGCTCCCTCTTCCCCGCGGCCGGCTCTGCTACTGCGCAGGCCTCACCGCCTCACCGTACTCCCATCGCTGGCCTAGCCATCCCTCTACTCACGCACACCTGCTGTTATTCTCCGGTGACGGCAGACGAACCAGTAAACCCTCATACAGTTGTACTCCCCTCCGCATGGGAAACAACTGCCGAGTCTTCCCTGGCTCCGTGTCGTTCCCTTCCTAGGCCTCGCCGTCGTCCACCACCCTGGTGTTCTCGGCGCGGCCTGGTCAACGTGGTCAATGACCGACATGCATCTGAAGTGGACTTTACATGGAGAGCTACGGTCGAAACGGGGGTCCTGTTCATCGGGAGGGGTGTGGCATACCGCAAAACGGGACTCCACGAGACACTGTTCATCTCCACCGTCGACCCCCTCCAGCCTCCACGAGCTACCGTTCATCCACCGTCGACCTCCTCCAGCCTCCACATGCGACTGTTCATCCACGGGCTCCTGTTCATCCAGCCTCCACCGTGCGCTACTCCACCGGCGACTGTTCAACCAGCCCTCTCCACGGGCTCCTGTTCAACCACCCCTCCATGGGCTACTATTCATCCTGCCCTCCACCATCTACTGTTTATCCCGCCCTCCACGGGGTGGTCCTATTCATCCAGCCCTCCACGGGGTCCTGTTCATCCAGCCCCAACCGGCTCGATCGATCGGGGTCATGTTCATCTAGAGGCAACACCACAAGGTCCTGTTCATCCACCCCCATCGGGAACTGTTCATCCACCCCCCCGCAACGGTCACTGTTCATCCAGAGGCAGCATCGCTCGGCTTCAGTTAGCAGCAGTCGCGAAGGAATCGCTCGATCAGGTTCAGTTAACAGCCATCGATCGATCGCTCGGGTTCAGTAACGCGTAGCCTGCAGTGCAATCGCTCGGGTTCAGTTAGAGCCCAACGCCTCGCTCGGGTTCAGTTAGAGCCAATGCCTCGCACACACGCGCGTACGTGTATAAGAGAAACGCGCATCGCTTGGCCCCTGACCTCCCACCGTAACCGGGAACTCCCCGAAATTTTCCTCGCCCTCGCTTCTACCACGGTTTTTTCCGTCATGGACGGCCCAAAGAATGTCATGCAGCTGCGTCTCCGGCCCGCCCAGGACGAAAAGCCCATTTTATGTCATGATTTTTTGTCATAGAAGTAGGAGCCCACCACATCTATGATGATACCGGGGTTTGTCACAATTATCGTCATAGAAGTGTCATATGTATGACAAATTTTTTTTTGTTCGGCCCAAAATGTCACGGATGTGTCTTTTTTTGTAGTGATCCTTTTGAATGATAAGCCACCTATGTGTGAGAAATTCCCTTCTATTCAATATTTGCAACTCCCGTTATTTGTACTGTACTACCATGTTCCTTTGATGTGGACAACACTTTCTTTAGGATGAGATTATCTCATGTACTTGATCAACAATGGAGGGAGGTTGAAGAAACTATTAATGGTGTGATCGAAGATGAGATATACTCGGGCCTGGGAAAAATGTGTTTCATACTAAATCAATTTATGAACCACTAGAGATTGGTTTCTCTAGATAATTACAAATGTATCTAGAAAGCCAAAATTCCTCTTAAATTCCATTTTTTGCTTTGGCAACTGTTCCAGAATGTTGTGCTAACCAGAGAGGTCATGAAACATAAGAATTGGGGTGGTAATCCTAAATGCTCCTTTTTTATGAGTTTGAAATGGCTCAACACACATTTTTTTACCAATTATGTTGCTAGAGTTATTTAGTGTACCATTAGGTGTGTGCTGGCACTGACCTTTGCCCTAACGATAATTGGCCAGGCTCAAGGGATTCATCCATCTGAATTGCTTTTGTTGATGTTGCTTCTTTGCGGGGAGTCATTTTGTCGTGGTGCTTTGCTTAGTTTATGTTGTTTTGAAATGTTATGTTTCCCACTTTCCCTCATATTTATGATTAGGTTAGCAATTTAGCTATATGTAAGTTGCATGAAAATCAAATTTGGGTCAGTCGATTTTTGGTGCATTGATTGCTGCTTCAAGATCCGTGCTCTGTTTTTTTGTTGAGAAATCTCGCTATCTTTATTCATTCAAAGGAAAGGTCATAGGTACAAGGGTTAGGTCATGAGGAGTGCCCAACCAAACATGATGACCTACGCCTAGATTACAAGCAAATTTAGCGACATTGTGAGCCTCGAAATTAAAGTTCCTACGCTCATGGATAAAAGAGCAAGAAATGAAACTCTTATAATGACTCAATATTTCATGCACTATCGACTCATTGGGGCTCCAGTACCCTTGTTGATGTCATTTACCACCTCTTGGCAGTTGCATGCCACACAAATATTCCTGACCGCCAGGTCGTCCGCGAGTGCCAGCGCCTCCCGACAAGCATATGTCTCCAAAAGAAGGGGATCCCTGGTGTGATGAAAAACCACAACAGTGGACCCCAAGTATAAGCCCTCCTGATCACGACACAGTATGGCTACCACTCCTGCAAGGCGTGACCTCGCCACTTCTCCATCTACATTGATCTTGACGCTGCCACTCGGGAGTGGCAGCCATCGCTTCAGCCGAGCTTGTGCAGTAGTGGCCGGGCTTTGACGTTCGCTCCCGGCTATGATGAGACCCAGATCATTGATGAATTTATTGACAAAGCTTGTAGTTTGCTGCGGACTTTGGAAAATAGATTCATATATGGCCTTTCGTCTTGCATACCGAATAGACCATAGAGTAATGACCATTCTCATGAAGCTGTAATGATCCAGAGTCTCATATAGCTCAAACAGCCAAATTCTAGCATTAGTTTCCACATTCTCAGACATCCGAGCAACAAGCATGACTTCTACCAAGGTCCAAACACAGCATGACATGGTGCATGCCACCAGAGCGTGTCTCCATGAGTCCTCGCATCCACATAACGAACATGCATCCTGTATTGCCATGTTTCTTCTTTTCAAAACATCTGCTGTTGGAAGCGAATGATGCGCCAGTCTCCATAGGAAGATCCTTATCTTCGAAGGGACCTTAAGCTTCCACAACGAGCTCCAAGATTTTTCAACTCTGTCAGAGTTGGATGACCCACCTCTCCCTTGCAACCATTCCTCCCTTTGTAGCTTGGTCTTTTGCAAATATTTGTAAGCCGAGCTCACAATGAAATTGCCTTTCTTACACTACTAGGGAAAAGCCTAGCAACAGCGCGGGTTTTGGGCCTATTAGTAGCGCCGGGACCAGCGTTACTAATAAGGCGCTACAGCTAACGTATAGCAGTAGCGCATGTTGTCCCACGCTACTGCTATAAATGAATAGCTCTAGTGCTCTTTATAAAAGGGTGCTGCTGATATTATCTGCAACGCTGTTGATGGTGTCCTGGACTAGGGGGTACTCACCACGTCGTCTCCCGATCTATTAGATTGGGCCGAGGCCCCCCATGGCCGTATACTCATGGGCCAGTTCGGACAGCTGCCGCATACAAGGAACATTCCACAAAGACTTGGCGATCAAGACAAGGACTTCTCTCCACCGGCGTATTCGGCTAGGACTCTTGTTAATCTAGGCCTCTGGTGCATTATATAAACCAGGGCCAGGCTAGTCGGTAGAATACACAACAACAATCATAGCATGGGCTAGCTTCTAGGGTTTAGCCTCTCTGATGTCATGGTTGATCTACTCTTGTACTATCCATATCATCAATATTAATCAAGCAGGACGTAGGGTTTTACTTCCATCAAGAGGGCCCGAACCTGGGTAAAACTTTGTGTCCCTTGCCTACTGTTACCATCCGGCCTAGACGCACAGTTCGGGACCCCCTACCCGAGATCCGCCGGTTTTGACACCGACATTGGTGCTTTCAATGAGAGTTCCGCTGTGTGATCGACAAAAGGATCGCTGGCTCGCCTGCAGATCAACTGCGACTTCGGCGTCTTCGTCACCAGTTCGACTGGTCACCTTGGTTCGACCAAGAATTGTGCCCCGTGTTCGGATCACCATGTTCGGACGAGGGCCTTCATCAAACATCAACTCCGATCTCTATCAAGATCACGGAGGAATCATCAATGGAGCTCTTGGGCTCAACGACAACATTGCCCTCAAGCGACCGTGCTGTTTTTTTGGACAGCGAACTCGTATCTGCCGCCTCCACCTCCTCGAGTATCGCTTTGACGATCTCTTTGGTGGAATTGTGCGGAATTGAGTCTATAACAACCCTGGAAAATTTCGTCGAGTTCCGATGGAGGAATCGCTGGCAATCCATGATATACCGGAGCCCTGTCAAATCTGGATGTGAATTTGGATGAGTTTAGGGCGTGGTGTCCAGCTTCTAGCTCAGACGTCCTTTGGAAGATCCAACCGTTGATCGGCTGCAGAATTCCTATATCTACCACCTCTCAAAATTTCAGCTCGATCCGACCGTCCAAACTCCAGGACCTTCCGATTAGTGCATCACTTTTTGGATCTGTTTTCTGCGCGAAAACGAATCCGACCCGAGTTCATCTTTTTTATGAACGAGATTTCGGACATCCCTTTTGAAGGAAGTTTTGTATGGGGTATTGCGTTTTGTTCCGAACACATCCCACTAACTTTAAAATCTTTTGAACATGATCTTCAACATCATGCTGGTGTCAAACCAGTCCGGCAATATTACTCCACAGCTGCCGACCTGCGCTAGACACGTCATCACTTTAGCCGAGCTCAACTTCTTCGGATCATCATCTCGGCAAGCCAAACAAGAGTCCGGCATCGCGAAGGATAAATCATCATCAACATCGCTGCCCCGCGGATTACACGGAGCGGGCATACCGGCATCGCCGCACGATCGCTTTATCAAGCCGGCATCGACCACGTCACGACCTGCATCGACAGGGCCGCACTATTGCTTCTTCAAGCTGGTGTCCATCACGCCGACCTACTTCGACTCATCGGCTGACGTCGAGGCTTCGACATCTCGGCTGGACAGAGGGCTTCGCCATCTCTTCATCAACCTACTCCGGACACTTCGGCGTCACTAGCCGACCAACTCCGTCACGTTAGCTGGGCTGAGGGCTTTGCCTCGGCGAGTCAACCTTTACCAGCATTGACATGCCGTCGTTTTATCGCCCATCAGGCAATGGTGTGCGGAGCGAGTCCTAATTTTAGGAATCACCTTCCTTCGGATTGCTACAACAAATAAACCAGGTGCTATTAATCCCATTACTTTTTTTGCTTGCTTGGGTTTATTTTTCCCAAGGAATTATTACTCTTGTTTGTCCATGATATGTACACAGGTCTATCAAATGGTGACCGCATTAACGACGGTCGCATGGTGGTTCGATCAGTTTCCGTACATAGTCGAGCGAACGCCGCATCTGGAGCTCGGACCGACCTGTGAATTCAGGCTTTGCCACGCCTTTACTACATCACGCCGATGCCCTGCATCGACATTGACTTCGGCGCCAGGCCATATTTCTTCTATTCCTCATTTTGCATAAATTATTTATTATGCAACATTTTTTTAATTATCATTATTACTATTATCTCCGGTTTGCACTATTTTTTGTGCACAGGAAAATGATCCGGGGACTTCGGCGTCACTCTGCCGGTCTGCATTGACCGTGCTATGTCACCACTTCGGCGTGTCGAGCTCTCCGCTCCGCCACCTCGGGACCAGCTTGGGGGATGGAACATTGCCCCGCATCAAGCTCGGACCGCGTCATCAATACCGAACACATTAACCAGCTAAGTCGCTTTCATGCTCAAAGCTTTAATTTCTAACTTGTGTTCGGTTCGACCAAGCATTATACTTTTTTGAAAAAAAGTTGCGTGTAAAAAATTTTCCTTGTCCAAACTTTGTTTGTGACGCATAAATTCAAATACCCAATTCATTTGGGGGCTTCCTTCATGAAGCTTTTCCACTTGCATATGATTATACTTGTACGGCTTCGTTCCTTGTTCGTGTATTACGCCACAATATGCACCATATTGACTTAAGCGATTTGCAAGCTGGGTTGCCTCGCTCCTGTGCTTACCCCTACGTTCCTGATTGTTCGGCTAGGGAGTAAAGGGAGCACCTCTGCGATTGTCACGATCGGGTCGCCCGAGCCGGACCTCAGACTCGGTGAAGCCGAAAGCTAGCGCTCTTATAGTTTTCAATGATGGTCGGCACACAACGAAACTCATGAGTACAAAAAATTATTGCACAAGTCTCATAATAAAAATGAGCACCGAAGAAAGGTATCGGTGGGGGTACTATTTTCTTCAAAGATGCTTCTTACACTTCACAGTAATATAGCATAAGTTCCCTGAGCGCGCTTTGTCTGTTACAGCCTTATGGCCTGATTGCCTGTTATTGGAAACACCATCGATATTCTCGATCGATGGAGCACATAACACTTTTTGGTCCTTGACCGAAGAGGGGGAAGCTGACGGTCGGTTAAGACGCGTTTAAAGTTCGGTTGAACATAGATATGATATAAGTACTTCGGTACATGCAATCATTCTTCTACCCAAGTCACTTGGGGGCTCTTAAGTTTATTTGAGCCGTTTTATAACAAGTGTTCTTCTTCTTAGCTGTTGCAAAGTTTTATTATTATTATTTATCACTCCTTTTTTCGACACGAGTGTGCGGTCACTAGCCGGGGAGCCTAATTTCTCTCTCAAAGCCGCTAGAGTTTAGTTTGCTAAACTGGCCTGATGAGAAATACTCCGCCCTCGAGATAGGAGGTTGAAGCCGTAGGCTGACCCGCTCGAAGTCTTGAGATAGGATGTATCATGTTAAAGCACGACAGAAGCACTTCTTTTTTCTAAGACCAACTTTCGGATTGGCACCGAACACTTGATATTGTTCGGACATCATGTTTTTACTGACGTTTCTTGGTTTTCCAAGCTTTTTGGCACTTTTAAACTATTTGTGCTTTTCCAGCATTAGTCTCGCAGTGCAACGCCGGACACCTTTAGGGATTCGGCAAAAACATTCTCAGATATTGCTATATATGCATCGGTTTCGAATTGTGTCTTCGGTCAATAGTTGGGTTGCCCGGCTCCTGCACTTGCTTCCTATGTTCCGTTTTGTTTGGCTAGGCGTGCAAAGGGAGAACCACTGCGATTGTGCTTCCAGCTCACATGGTTAAGCACCTCAGTGGAGAAAGCCGAAAACTGACTTTCACAATAAGCATAAACTGGCCAGCAATCCGATGACTATGTTAAATGATGGGCCGTTCATAACATTGGCCGAAGTGTTTACGGCTTGACCCCGACTGTCGCCGAACACTACCGGGGGCTATTAACTGGCCTCCCAAACTAAATCCTCAATATTTTGCTCTTACATTAGAGCTGAGGTTTAATGATCATGCTTAGCATGACAACCCAAAGAAAGGAATCGATAGCGGGACTATTTTCTTTGGAAGACATTTCTTCTGTTAAACAGTAATATAACTCTCCGCGTACCTTTGTTTATAAAACCGTATGGCAAGATTTCCTTGTTTGTTGTAAATCTTTGCCCTCATAAAGGCTTTATAAAGTAGGACAAACACTCCTCTGCTGCTGGCCGAGGAGGTGGAAGCCGATGGTCGGTTGACAAAGTTTTGTACAATGTGGATCCGAGCATTAATGACGTAAAGTACTTGGATACATAGAGTCATTACACATAATTTGTGATTTTACTATGGATATTGATCCTTAATTCGGCCACCCGTGCCCGCATTAAGGCTCGGGGGCTACTGGGCTTCGGGCTTATTATTTACAAATATTAAAGGGGCACATTGATCCCCTGATGTGGTGTTACCACCCGACCAGTGTCTCGGGGGCTACTACATTGCTTGTCCAATGCAGAAAATTTTATGTGCAATATAGTTTTCGAGGAGATTTTGATCCTCAGGTTGGTCGGCCGCACCCAACCAGAGTCTCGAGGATTGAGCACGCCGCTATTAGTGTCCTGAAGTATTCTGCCGAGCTTGGACTTGATCCTCAGGCTAATTTTGCAAATCAACCTGAGTCTCAGCGGCTACTGGGATCAGCGGTCTTACGTCATCCTTCAGGAGCATCTCGGGTTTTAGACCGATACACACCTTGAGGGCTACTGGCTATATATCTCGGTAGAGAATAAATTGCACCAATAAAAAATATTCACAAAAATCGGCCCACATTCGGGGTGGTGCACCACCTCGGAAGCAGCCCGGCATAAAGCTCAGGCGCTAGTGGCTGGCTCCATAGAGGGCATTTCCGGCATTAAGCTCGGCTAAACTCCTTCAAACTTCTTCGAACCAAGGTGATTTACGACACCTTGGACATAGTCCGGCGTTGGAGCTCGGATACAATCCGGCGTTGGAGCTCGGATATATAGTCCGGTGTTGGAGCTCGGATACATAGTCCGATGTTGGAGCTCGGATACATTCCGGCGTTAGAGCTGGGAAGCGGTCCGGCGTTGGTGCTCGGTTGCAAAAGATACCTCGAATATAGTCTGGCGTTGGAGCTCGGACGCAAGAGGACGCTGCCGCCCGGGAACAACTTCAAACCCGAGGTGTGGCATAAAAATAACAAGGCATTGGTAAAGGCCGGAAACTTAAAGGGGCTCCTCGGATACTCGGCATGTAAACTCGTCGAATGCATTTCGGCGATCCTCAAGATCGAAGATAAAGAAGATTTGTTGAACCAGTTTTCAAGACCGACGACCGAAGATGAAGAACAGTTCGAAAGAATCGAGGAGCGTCCCTAACTTGAAGACCGGTTCAGGGGGCTACTGACGGTGTCCTGGACTAGGGGGTACTCACCACGTCATCTCCCGATCTATTAGATTGGGCTGAGGCCCCCCATGGCCGTATACTCATGGACCAGTTCGGACAGCTGCCGCATACAAGGAAGATTCCACAAAGACTTGGCGATCAAGACAAGGACTTCTCCCCACCGGCGTATTCGGCTAGGACTCTTGTTAACCTAGGCCTCTGGTGCATTATATAAACCAGGGCCAGGTTAGTCGGTAGAATACACAACAACAATCATACCATAGGCTAGCTTCTAGGGTTTAGCCTCTCTGATCTCGTGGTAGATCTACTCTTGTACTACCCATATCATCAATATTAATCAAGCAGGACATAGGGTTTTACCTCCATCGAGAGGGCCCGAACCTGGGTAAAACTTCGTGTCCCTTGCCTCCTGTTACCATCCGGCCTAGACGCACAGTTCAGGACCCCGTACCTGAGATCCGCCGGTTTTGACACCGACATATGTTTATTGGGAAGCACTACTGGTAAGGCGGCGCTACTGCTAAATTTCCCCCCTCACTACTACTAGTTTTATTAGTTTTTTTCCTGCATATTTGTTTTGTATTTGAATAGGCTTTATACAATAATATTTAGCATATCATACACATACAAATGTAAGTCTCATCAAATCATGTCATCATCATAATCATCATCCAACACAAAGTGGTCTCTCGTCATCATCTCGAAAATAGTGATACAAGTCTCGATTACTTGCAAATACATCGTCATCCATCTAAACAATGATATACGCGATAAGAGCTATCACTTTGAGTACATGAGTTCGTATCCCTCTCTCGCATTAGCGTGAACCTAAACTAACTACTGCCTGTCGCTCGGAAACCGGAAACCGGTAGACATGGGCCTGACACTCCGACCACTTCTCGTATATATACTCCTGGCGTAGCACTTCTTCGCCATCTATGATCTATGCACCTGCATCGTCACATGAGTCGATGATATGCAACATATATAGTTCAGCAACAGAAAGAGACAGACTTGGCAAAAATAGAAACAACATATCATAAGCATAAATAACAAAGTTCATCGTACCCCAAAATGACCTAACTAGAGTGATTTTTGCTAGTCGAGGAGAAGGACGGTTTAATTACATCAAAAATATAGTTTCACCGTGCATAACTCAAAGTTTTGTCATACAGAAAGTATGGACTAAACGGACACATTGTCATATATCGACAATCACTCCAACATGTCGTTCCATCCATCCAAGTCAGGGAGATAGTCCCCGACCTTAGTGAAAGGCTTCATGTCGAGACGCTGAGAGGCTATCCATGTTCGGACGTCTTCCCGCGACATTTGTCCTTCTCTGTAGAACATCCCTATTTTTCTGACAACCTCCTTCATGATGATTTGGGCAAGTTCGCGCTGGATGTTATAGAACTCAGCTCGAAGTCGATGATCCTTGATATCTCCTATGTCCTTTGCCCATTGCAGAATATGGGCATGGCCGGATCTAGGTGACATGCGAAGGTTCTGGTGATCCCGTCTGTACTCCAACATGTGGTGTAGGACATAGAATCCATCATTAAGAGAATCGTTCGGTTGCTGAATGCAGCAGAAGTCAGTCTTATGGCCGAATGCGACCCTGCCGCCCCTTCTCTTCTTGTCCTTGACCTCTCCACCCCCTGCTTGGTAGTAAAACATAGCACTGTCGAGAACATCCTTGATGTTGGTGTAATCCTTTTTGTGAATGTTCTTCGACGAGTCCAAGTAAAGAGCGTGGGAGAATCGGGGGTAGAGGATGATGAGGACGGCGCGCCCGCCGCTGCGTAAAATAAGTACACCTCAAATTAATTAGCCTCCACCGTGCAAATGAATGATTGAAATCGAAGGAAGGATAGCAGCGCGGATGACTTACATGAGATGATAAGGCACAAGAATCGCCTCCTTGTCCTTATTGGCGAGCATGAAACTGATGAGGTAATCCCTCGCGTATTCACGGTGCTTTGCGTAGACTCCCAAGAAGCCCTCGTGCATGTAGTACGGGTCAGCGACACAGATATGAGATATCTGCTCAACCCCGATGATGTAGTTCATGTGCAAGGCATAAAGGCGGACAAACGTAAAATCCAGCTTCTTCACGTGAAACATGTCGAATATGTAATCGAATCGGAGGAAGAACTTATCTACGGGGAAGCTGTCGACATACGACATTTTCCGCGGAACGTTAACCACGTAGAGTGGGTATCCTGGATCTTTCGAGGCGATGAGGCCTTTCTCTACCCGCATCACATCGTCATGAAGTCTCCTTAGATCGCCGAATCTAGCACGTAGCGCTGTTGCAGGTAGGATTGGTTGACTGGGGATATGCCATTTATCCGCATCGGGGATATCTATACGGTCCTGCAGCCGAGGCTGCTGAGGCGGCTGGATCATAGAATCAGCTTTTTTGCCTTTCCTCGCTCTCTTCCTAGACTTCTTTACTACCGGAAGGTCATCCATAATACGTTGAGACGGCAATTCAGGCACCGACTCATGACGCTCAAACCCCGAGGAGGCGCCAGTATAGACATACTGTTCAGCGCCATTGTCGTCCGCATCCTCATCCATGGCGACGTCATCAGCGACTAATGGAGCCTCCTCCTTACCCCGTCCGCTATCACCCAACCCGACACCCGACGCTAATTGGGTAGGTGGGGTGTTGATGTTCATACCTTGCTGAGGCTGCGTGCTCGTGGGTGTGCTCCCGGCCGCCTCCAAACAAAGCAGACTCTTTGGCCACAACAGGACCCACCCATTGCAACAATCACCAAGCCACCACGGTGTCTTGTCGTCATCCCCCCTAGTATTGGAGGAGGCAAATTCTCGTGGCCTGATTTGATGCTGGCCACGAAAACCTTGAAGACGTTGGGAGGGGGGGATCGGCCAGCTGTGGAATGATGGTTCCTTCGGCTTCATTATCATCGCCTTCCCCACGTCCACCTTCTGGGCGCCGATGGTGTACAATATGGTGCACGGGGTTTCGTCGGCCTACAAAGAAAAGTCTGCGATGTGACACATCCGAAAGGCAACAAAAACGGGAGATTATACATTTATATTGAAGGGGCCCGGTGTGACAGATACCGTGAGGGCGTCGAGCTCAGCCAAAGACGAAGCACCACCGAGCACGTCCGGTGCGGGAGCCGGTGCGGGAGTAGGTGCTGGTGCAACGCTAGTCGAGCTGCTCCCCAAGAAGTCAGCAAGGGGAAAGTCCTCTGCATTTTTTCTGGATTTTGCCTTGTCCAAGTGATAACGCCCGTCACCAAGGAAGTAGACAAATCTGCAACCACCTGTTTTGCGGTAGCTACCGCTGTTGCGACTGTCTGAGATGATTTCTTCTCAACCGCAATTTCAACCTTCTTGTCGATGTTTTCTTCAGTTAACCTCCGTCTTTCCTTTCTCTCCTCCGTGGTCTCACGGCAGTACTTCTTCCACGTGGCGCTATCTCCGACACCGTGCACGCGTCCATACGACGGTCGAGTATCCACCGGTTGTCGTTTTAATATGTTCAAGGCCCGGTTGAATGGAGTGTCCCACTTGGGCCTCGCCAATGCCTCAGACGGCGAGTCGCTTTCGGCCGCAATCCGGTGCTGCTCTCTCTGCAAAAGGCACAAGGATCGTTTACAAATATGACTAACGTGTGCAGTCGAATTGATCAGAAACTAAAATTACCAGCAGTCTCATGAACTCCGTAATGACCGATGTTGTCTCGTAAACCTTGTTCACTGGGTCCCAACGGTGCCGGGCCCTAAGGACGTCATGCTCCCGCGGGACGGTGAAATCCTCCAAGGGGTCTGGGATGCCAAGACTCGCGGCTTCCGCGTCCTCCTTGGCCCATTTGGACCTCTTTCCGCCGTAACCACGGCTTTCGAGGTGGTGGCTCCCAATGTTCCTCTCTTGAAGCCCCTTCATGTACTGAGACTTTTTTTGGCAGCTTCGGCCTCGCAAGCCTCCTTGAATATTTGAAACTGCTCTTCCGTGATTGTCAGATTATCCTTTACAATCTCGGAGTAGGGTTCCTTCTTGTCGATGATCTTTGCTTTCACTCGATTTTTCCAGGCGGCCAACGCGTTGCTAAACTTGGTCATGGCGTGTTTGTTTATCTTCTTCATTGCCGGGTCCTCATCTGGATCTTCATAATCCTTCTCATTCCGGCCCGGGAACAAGAATATCTGGTGAAACTTCTCTAGGAGGGAGCTCCTCATGTTTTCTATCTTCGGTAGTTTCTCATCGTTGATGGTGGCGGTTGTCCGTACGATGCAGCCTATTTGATTGCCGTAGCATCGACGCGCTTCCTCGGGCGCCTTTGGCTCAAAATTGCCGTCGTCCACCTCCGTGACCACCAGTCTAGTAGTCTTGAGTTTGTTAGGAAGCCGTTGCCTCTTTGCTTTCGGTTCTACACTGGCTCCGCTCCCTGATGCAGCGCGGGTCTCGATGCCGGTCTGAGTCTCAGCGCCGGTCTCAATGCAGGTCTGAGTCTCAGCGCCGGTCTCAGTCTCAGCACCGGTCTGCGTGTCGGTCTCAGTTCCCGATGCCACTAGTTGATCGTCGGCAAGGCTAAAAAATTCGTCTGCCGCCCGGTAGACGTCGTCGCAATCACCAGAACGCTGTCCTTCATCGTTGCTAGCCATGTTTCCTACGATGAAATCTAGTAAATTAATTCTAGACCTAATAAAATGAATAATGACATACAAAAGGCCTATGTTTTGCAGGAACGTTGACTCCTTCCTGGTGCGGCAAATCCCAGGCACTCGATATGTCCTAGTTTGTAGCACAAGTCATGCCGAAATTCACGGAAAATTTCGGCATGACCTTTGCTAAAAAGTGGACAAATCGAGAACCTGAAATTTGCCAGAACGGAAATGAATCAACATTTCGGCAAAACATAGGCCACTCAGCTTCATTCCCTGGAAACAACAAAAGGCCACTTGGGCACAATCAAAACATGGGCAGACATAATTGAGGAATTTGCATATATCCTGACCACTTCAAATTTGCATGTCCTATAGCGTTTGACACTTCAAGAAAATCTTCAAAAATCATACATGCTCTCTCAAACTCAATTGAAAAACCAAATATAGATTATATTTAGTTAACTACTGAACTAAACTTTACTCTAAACTAAACCCTACTGCCCTAATTAACATCTAGTTAAACAAACTCAATTCAAAAACTAAACCCTACCGAACTAATTAACATCTACATTATCTACTACTTAACATCGTCTATTATTACCCTAACTAAAAAACATCAACATTATCTACTACTTAACATTAACATCTATTAACTAAAAAGGATGGGTTGGGGCCGGGGGCTTACAGAGAGGGGAGAGACGGTGGCGGGGAGGTGCTTGGCAACGGAGGTAGGGGCGGGGTGGGCGGGCTCAGGATTAGGACGCGACAGTCTTGGCGGGCTCGGGGGCGGTGAGGTCGAGGGCGGCGGCGGTGAGGTCGAGGGAGGCGACAGTGAGGTCGAGGGCGGCCCGAGAGGCGGCGGTGGTGAGGATGGGCGGCCTCGGGCGGCGGCCGTGAGGATGAGTGCGGCGTCGACGCCGGCAGGAGATGGCGGCGAAGTGGGGGCAACGCAAAGTGGGGGAGACGGTGGCGAAGCGAGGGATCGATTTGGGGGAGAAGTGGTGGCCGGGGGGGGGGGAACCGTTTTTGCTTAAGTCAAAAGTAATGGTAGCGTGTTACAGAAAACGCGCTATAGCTAAGTTAGCTATAGCGCGTTTTAGAGAGCGCGCTACTGGTACGTCTTCATCATTTTTTCACTTTTTCATTTATTTTTCTTTACATTTTATATTTTTCCTTTCTGCCTTTTCTATTTCTTTCATTTTCATTTGCTTCTCTATTCGTTTTTCATTTCATTTTCTTTTCGTTAGCAGTAGCGATTTACACATAAACGCGCCGCTATAAGTTTATTAGCGGTAGCGTGGTTTCTGGAAGATCGCTACTACTATGTGTAGCCCATCGGCTAAGTGATTGGAATTTTAGTAGTAGCAAGTTTTCGGTGAGACGCGCTACTGATATATGTCCATCTGCAGCACACTTATTTTGCACGCGCTACTGCTATCTAGCAGTAGCGTGCTCTTTTAACAAGCGCTACTGCTAAAGTTCTGTGTATAACGTTTTCCCTAATAGTGTTATATGGGTACCAAGACCAAAAATCTTCTATATTGAGTGTGCAGATGGGTATTTTAAGTACATCATTGGCATCGATAGGCAGAAAAACTGCTCTAACTAGAGCCTCATTCCACGATGTCGTGGCCGGGACAAGTAACTCTGAGACGTACCTTGGAGGATCTACCACAAGCGAAGTGATCGGTCGTGGAGTCATCTCATTTGGTATCTAGTTATCAACCCATATATCCGTCGTTTGGCCATTATCGATCCGGCGAATGATTCCTTGCCATACCAAGTCCCGGCCATCCAGAATAGCCCACAAAATTTGAGATGGTCTTGTACCAGCTCCACCTCCAGGATTGTAACATCTGGGTAGTAAGCAGCCTTAAGAATCCTTGCACTCAGGCTCGTTGGTTCCTGAAGCAGTCTCCAGGCTTGGCGAGCCAGCAGAACCAAGTTAAACAGCTCGAGGTCTCTAAAGCCAAGGCCTCCTAGATGCTTTGGTCGTGTCATCACATCCCACGAGAGCCAAGCTGGCTTACGTTCTCCTTGTTTGCCTCCCCACCAGAATTTCCGAATGATAGACTTTATATGATCACATAAACCTCTCGGTAACTTGAAGCACAACATAGAGTAAACCGGGATAGCTTGAGAAACAGATTTGATAAGTACATCTTTCCCCCAGCCGAGAGGCACTTGCTCATCCAGCCTTTGACCTTATCCCAAACCCTATCACCCAAATATTTGAAAGTTCCCTTCTTTGAATGGCCCATGTTAGTTGGCATGCCCAGGTACATGTCACTCAAGGATTCATTAGGCACCTACAAGTAACCTTTAATAGCGTTGCACACTATCTCAGGGCAGCCCTTGCTGAAGAAAATTGAGGATTTTTCCTTCTTGATTCCCTGTCCCGAAGCCATACAGTAAGTATCCAATAGGTTTGACACTTCTTCTGCTCCATTAACACTCGCCCTGAAAAACAACAGGCTGTCATCCGCGAATAAAAGATGATTCACCGTCGGTGCCGATGGTGCCACCTTAATGCCATTGAGCTGGGATGACTGGTTCTGGGATTTTAAGAGGCATGAAAGGCCCTCCGCTGCTATCAAGAAAAGGTATGGAGAGATTGGGTCTCCCTGTCGAATACCTCGTGAGGGTTTAAACACGTCCGACTTCACACCATTAAACATAAAAAAAAGATACTGAGCTCGCCATGTTCATCACAATGTCAACCCAAGATGGTGCAAAGCCCAATTTTTCCATCATAGACCTCAAGTAGGACCATTCCACATGGTCATAAGCCTTCATCATATCAAGCTTTAGTGCAGCATAGCTATTGTTTTTTTGATTTATTCCTCTTCATAAAATGCAAGCATTTGTAAGCAGAGATAATGATTTATGTTATCAGTCTCCCCGGTACAAAGGCTGATTGTTCCTCTGAAATAATACCCGGGAGGACAAGCTTCAAGAGGTTTGAGAGCACCTTCTAAGAAATCTTGTAAAAGACGTCACACAAACTTATTGGGCGAAATTGAGATAGTAACATTGGGTTTGATACCTTGGGAATGAGAACCAACAAAGTATCATTTAAGCACGTAGGGCTCTCCTCCCCCTTCACAATAGCTAGAACTGACTTGGTCACCACCTCACCACAAATATCCCAATGCCTCTGAAAGAAGTGTGTTGGGTAGCAATCAGGGCCCAGAGCTTTTGTGGGAAACATTTGAAAAAGCACAGACTTCACCTCCTTTTCACTGTACAAGGCTAGTAGGGTTTCATTCATTGCCTGCATGACTTTCACAGGTACATGCTGAAGCACATCATTGATGACCCACAAGTATAGGGGATCTATCGTAGTCCTTTCGATAAGTAAGAGTGTCGAACCCAACGAGGAGCAAAAGAAATGATAAGCGGTTTCCAGCAAGGTATTCTCTGCAAGTACTGAAACAAGTGGTAACAGATAGTTTTGTGATAGGATAATTTGTAACGAGCAACAAGTAACAAAAGTAAATAAAGTGCAGCGAGGTGGCCCAATCCTTTTTGTAGCAAAGGACAAGCCTGGACAAACTCTTATATAGAGAAAAGAGCTCCCGAGGACACATGGGAATATCGTCATGCTAATTTACATCACGTTCATATGACTCGCGTTCGGTACTTTGATAATTTGGTATGTGGGTGGACCGGTGCTTGGGTACTGTCCTTACTTGGACAAGCATTCCACTTACGATTAAGCTCTATTGCAAGCATCCGCAACTACAACAAAAGTATTAAGGTAAACCTAACCATAGCATGAAACATATGGATCCAAATCATCCCCTTACAAAGCAACGCATAAACTAGGGTTTAAGCTTCTGTCACTCTAGCAACCCATCATCTACTTATTACTTCCCAATGCCTTCCTCTAGGCCCAAATAATGGTGAAGTGTTATGTAGTCGACGTTCACATAACACGACTAGAGGAGAGACAACATACATCTCATCAAAATATCGAACGAATACCAAATTCACATGACTACTAATAGCAAGACTTCTCCCATGTCCTCAGGAACAAACGTAACTACTCACAAAGCATATTCATGTTCATAATCATAGGGGTATTAATATGCATATAGGATCTGAACATATGATCTTCCACCAAATAAACCAACTAGCATCAACTACAAGGAGTAATTAACACTACTAGCAACCCACAGGTACCAATCCCGAACTTGGAGACAAGAATTGGATACAAGAGATGAACTAGGGTTTTGATAGGAAATGATGTTGGTGAAGATGTTGATGGAGATTGTCCTCTCCTGATGAGAGGAGCGTTGGTGATGACGATGGCGATGATTTCCCCGTCCCGGAGGGAAGTTTCCCCGGCAAAATAGCTCCGCCAGAGCCCTAGATTGGTTCCGCCAAGGTTCCGCCTCGTGTCGGCGGAGTTTCGTCTGAGGAGATGGCTTATGATTTTTTCGTCATTGAAAGACTCCATATAGTAGAAGATGGTCATCGGAGGGCGCGCCCCACCCTCGTGGGCAGGGTGTGGCCTCCTGGTGAACTTCTTGTGCTCAGTATTTTTTATATATTCTGAAAACGTCTTCCGTGAAGTTTCAGGACTTTTGGAGCTGTGCAGAATAGGTCTCTAATATTTGCTCCTTTTCCAGCCCAGAATCCCAGCTGCCGGCATTCTCCCCCTTTATGTAAACCTTGTAAAATAAGAGAGAATAGGCATAAGTATTGTGACATAATGTGTAATAACAGCCCATAATGCAATAAATATCAATATAAAAGCATGCTGCAAAATGGACGTATCAACTACCCCAAGCTTAGACCTCGCTTGTCGTCAAGCGAAAGCCGAAATCGAAAAATATGTCCACATGTTTAGAGATAGAGGTGTCGATAAAAAGTAAAATACATACATGACGGCATCATGATCATTATTAGAACAACAACTTACATAATTCTTGTCATATGATTTCTTATGCTGGAGTAATAATTCAATCACAATTTTAAGTATGAATCGTAAACTTCATTGAAAACTAACAAACTATAATCTCAGTCATTGAAGCAATTGCAATTTATCAACATAGGAAAGAGTCAATATATAAGAGCTTTTCAGCAAGTCCACATACTCAACTATCATATAGTCTTTCACAATTGCTGACACTCACACAATACTTATGGGTATGGAGTTTCAATCAGACACAGAGAAAGATAGGGGCTTATAGTTTTGCCTCCCAACATTTTACCTCAAGGGTAATGTCAACAATAATAGTTCATGAAAACTCACATCCAATTAGCCATATATACCAGGATCTTTCCAACATACTGTGCTTGCCAAAGCATAAAATGTAAGAAGGAAGGGTGAAGATCACCATGACTCTTATGCAAGGTAGGAGATAAAAGTAAAATATAGGCCCTTCGCAGAGGGAAGTAGAGGTTGTCATGTGCTTTTATGGTTGGATGCACAAAATCTTAATGCGAAAGAACGTCACTTTATATTGCCACTTGTGATATGGACCTTTATTATGCAGTATGTCGCTTTTATTTCTTCCATATCACACGATCGTATAAAGCTTATTTTCTCCCACACTAATAAGTCATACATATTTAGAGAGCAATTTTTATTGCTTGCACCGATGACAACTTACTTGGAGGATCTTACTCAATCCATAGGTAGGTATGGAGGACTCTCATGGCAAAACTAGTTTAAGGGTATTTGGAAGCACACGTAGTATCTCTACTTGGTGCGATGAATTTGGCTAGCATGAAGGGGAAAGGCAAGCTCAACCATGTTGGATGATCCATGACAATATAATTTATCTCAGATGTAAGAAAACATAACCCATTCATTGTCTTCCTTGTCCAACATCAACTCTTTAGCATGTCATATTTTAATGAGTGCTCACAATCATAAAAGATGTCCAAGATAGTATATTTATATGTGAAGACCTCTCTTTCTTTATTACTTCCTATTAATTGCAACGATGACCAAAACTATGTTTGTCAACTCTCAACAACCTTTATTCATCATACTTTTTCTATGTGAGCTCATTTAATTGTGACATCAATATCTTCTATCTCAGCAGGTGCAATATCATGCATAATTTCTTTGTATAAGTCGTAAGGTATTGCAGTAGCACCCATATCACATAAGCCATGATAACAATGATCTCCTATTTTAACAGAAATAACAGGCATGCCTACCACAGGTCTGTTTTTATCTTTAGCACAAGGTTTAGCAATTTTAGCAGTCTCATCAAGGAAATGAATAACATGCACATCAATATTATCAGACAAGAGGTCTTTAAGAATAGCAATATCAGGTTCAGCTTTAATTTGCTCAGGAGCTGTATAAGTTTTAATATTGCTTTTACGAACCACAGTTGAAGCTTTAGCATGATCCTTTATCCTAACAGGGAAAGGTGGTTTCTCAACATAAGTAGTAGGAACAATAGGATCATTATAAGTGATAGTCTTTTCTTCAACTTTAATAGGTGCAGCTACTTTTACTTCTATGGGAGGATGATATTTAAACCACTTCTCCCTGGGGAGATCAACATAAGTAGCAAAAGATTCACAGAAAGAAGCTACTATATCAGAGTCAAGTCCATATTTAGTGCTAAATTTACGAAAAACATTGGTATCCATAAAAGATTTAACACAATCAAACTTAGGTGTCATACCTGACTCCTTACCTTCGTCGAGGTCCCAATCTTCAGAGTTGCGTTTAATTCTTTCCAATAAATCCCATTTGAATTCAATAGTCTTCGTCATAAAAGAGCCAGCACAAGAAGTATCGAGCATGGCGCGATTGTTATCAGAAAGCCGAGCATATAAAATTTGAATAATCATTTCTCTTGAGAGCTCATGATTGGGGCATGAATATAACATTGATTTAAGCCTCCCCCAAGCTTGAGCGATGCTTTCTCCTTCGCGAGGCCAAAAATTATATATATAATTGCGATCACGATGAACAAGATGCATAGGATAAAACTTCTGATGAAATTCCTATTTCAATCGTTTGTAGTTCCATGACCCCGTATCATCACATAGCCTATACCATGTCAATGCATATTCCTTCAAAGATAAAGGGAAGACCTTCTTCTTAACAACATCTCCGGATACACTTGCAAGCTTAAATAATCCACAAACTTCATCCACATATATTAGGTGCTCATCAGGATGCTTTGTTCCATCTCCTACAAAGGGATTAGCTAGCAGTTTTTCTATCATACCCAAAGGAATTTCAAAGCAGACATTTTCATTTTCAGTATGTTCGGTAGGTTGAGGAGCAACTCTTTGCTCTACTGGTCGGGGTGAAGATACCCCGAACAAGCCCCTCAGAGGATTACTTTCCATAGTAACAAGTGACAGTAAATTTTAGCACACTATATAAATTTTCCCTACCAAATTCCACCTACCAAAGGCGCTTCACTCCCCGGCAACGGGACCCGAAAAGAGTCTTGATGACCCACAAGTATAGGGGATCTATCGTAGTCCTTTCGATAAGTAAGAGTGTCAAACCGAACAAGGAGCAGATGGAAATGATAAGCGGTTTCCAGCAAGGTATTCTCTGCAAGTACTGAAATAAGTGGTAACAGATAGTTTTGTGATAGGATAATTTGTAACGAGCAACAAATAACAAAAGTAAATAAAGTGCAGCGAGGTGGCCCAATCCTTTTTTTAGAAAAGGACAAGCCTGGACAAACTCTTATATAGAGAAAAGCGCTCCCGGGGACACATGGGAATATCGTCAAGCTAGTTTTCATCACGTTCATATGATTTGCGTTCGGTACTTTGATAATTTGGTATGTGGGTGGACCGGTGCTTGGGTACTGTCCTTACTTAGACAAGCATCCCACTTATGATTAACCTCTATTGCAAGCATCGGCAACTACAACAAAAGTATTAAGGTAAACCTAACCATAGCATGCAACATATGGATACAAATCAGCCCCTTACGAAGCAACGCATAAACTAGGGTTTAAGCTTCTATCACTCTAGCAACCCATCATCTACTTATTACTTCCCAATGCCTTCCTCTAGGCCCAAATAATGGTGAAGTGTTATGTAGTCGACGTTCACATAACACCACTAGAAGAGAGACAACATACATCTCATCAAAATATCGAACGAATACCAAGTTCACATGACTACTAATAGCAAGACTTCTCCCATGTCCTCAGGAACAAACATAACTACTCACAAAGCATATTCATGTTCATAATCAAAGGGGTATTGATGTGCATATAGGATCTGAACATATGATCTTCCACCAAATAAACCAACTAGCATCAACTACAAGGAGTAATTAACACTACTAGCAACTTACTAGTACCAATCCCGGAATTGAAGACAAGAATTGGATACAAGAGATGAACTAGGGTTTTGAGAGGAGATGGTGCTGGTGAAGATGTTGATGGAGATTGCCCTCTCCCGATGAGAGGAGCGTTGGCGATGACGATGGTGATGATTTCCCCCTCCCCGAGGGAAGTTTCCTCGGCAGAACAGCTCCGCCGGAGCCCTATATTGGTTCCGCCAAGGTTCCGCCTCGTGGCGGCGGAGTTTCGTCCGAGGAGATGGCTTATGATTTTTTTTCCTCATCGAAAGACTCCATATAGCTGAAGATGGCCATCGGAGGGCCACCAGGGGGCCTACGAGGTAGGGGGGCGCGCCCAGGGGGTAGGGCGCGCCCCCCACCCTCGTGGGCAGGCTGTGGCCCCCCTGGTGAACTTCTTGCGCTCAGAATTTTTTATATATTCTGAAAATGTCCTCCGTGAAGTTTTAGGACTTTTGGAGCTGTGCAAAATAGGTCTCTAATATTTGCTCCTTTTCCAGCCCAGAATCCCAACTGTCGGTATTCTCCCTCTTTATGTAAACCTTGTAAAATAAGAGAGAATATGCATAAGTATTGTGACATAATGTGTAATAACAGCCCATAATGCAATAAATATCGACATAAAAGCATGGTGCAAAATGGACGTATCACACGTGCATTGGACTAAACTGGAATCTGCAAGCATTTAATACAAGGGAGAAGACAAGGTAATATGGGATCTTGGTTAAATCAACAATAATGCATATGAGAGCCAATCAACATTTTCATCATGGTCTTCTCCTCTTGACCCCTAAAGACTAAGAAAAGAAATAAAACTATTTACACGAGAAATATCCCAACAAGCAAAAGAAGAATGAGAAATCTTTTTGGGTTTTCTTTTAGTTACTACTACTAGAGGCATGGCAAGTAAACTAGCTAAAAGCTAAAACTATTTTTTTGGTTTTTCTTAAGGTTTTTTCAAACACACAAGAAGAAGGCTTAGAAAAGAAAATAAACTAGCATGGATAGTACAATGAAAAATTATGAGCACCGACAACTGGCATGAGTGTGTGAACATGAATGTAATGTCGGTGAGAAATACGTACTCCTCCAAGCTTAGGCTTTTGGCCTAAGTTGGTCTATGGCTACTGCTGGCCTAGCGGATATCCAAAGTCGTACCTGGGGTTGTACTGAGATGTAGTAGCTACTGCCCGAAGAGCCGCAGCTTGGAGGCGAGCTATCTCCGTCCTCCTCTCATACTCGTTCGCCTCCTCCCTAGTTATAACATATCTCCTTTTTGCCTGAAAGTTAAAGAATGTAGTAGAAGGGAGGGCAACATGGACAGTGCGTTGTCTGTCAAAGATTAGTCGGTACTGAAGGAACTGTTCATTCCTCTCAAGAAACTAATGGCGAAGCATAACACTATAATCTAGATAAGTAGGAGGTAACTCCATATCATTTCCATGTATGAGTACACCAAGATAATTAGCTACAGGAGTTGAATGAATTCCACCAAACAAATCTCCACTTATACCGTTAAGGTGCAACCTTCGTGCCACAATTGCCCCCAAGTTATATTGTTTATCACCTAGTACCGCACTCTTGAGGACAAAAAGATTTGGAACACACATGTGACAAGCGTCATCTTTACCGTTAATGCATCTACCTATAAAGAGAGCAAAATAATGTATGGAAGGGAAATGAATGCTCCCTGTGGTAGCTTGTGTGATTTTTCTAGATTCCACCACAGTGATACTAGCAAGAAAGTCTTTATATTCAGATTTGCGAGGTTCACTAACATTGCCCCACTGCGGGAGTTTACAAGCAATATTAAAATCTTTTAAGTCCATGGTATATGATTTATCATAAAGATCAAATAAAACAGTGTGAGAATTGCGCGATGATGTAAATTTAAACCTCCTCACAAAGGAATTAGTTATGTAGTGGTATTGTAGGCACTTATCTGACACGAAGTCTGCAAGATCAGCATTACACACATACGCGTCAAATTTATCCTTGATGCCTGCCTGGACCATAAACTCCTCTGACGGCCATTCACAAGGCCACACTTGAGCTTCCCTTGGTGGTTCATCGTCCGGCTCACGTATCGCGAGCCTTTGTCCTTGCTTCCTTGAGGAACCACATTGGTACATTTTCCTATGCATTTTTCTTTCTCTGAAAAATTTCTGATATTTTAGTGACTCAAAATAAAAGTGAACCAAACTCAACAAGATTGATAGCAACTACTCCCACAAGTGCCTAGAGGCTATATCATGCATTAACACTACTTTGGACCATATAAATTTGACATCCAAGCTCAAGAACAGGGTCACCTTAGCAGCAAAAATTTGCAATAAATAAAGCACTAGAACAAAAACTAATTGGACCATTGGAGGAGTCACATACCGAAGAACAATCTCCCCAAACAGTTTTGTGAATGGAGCTTTGAGCAAAGAGATCGAAAATGGCAGCAAGATGAGTTAGAACACGGGTTTGAGCTATGGAAGGATTTTTTCTGGAGGAAGACGAAGTGAGTGGGTGCTGGAATAAGTGGAGGAGGTCCACATGGGGCCCACGAGGCAGGGGGCGCGACCCAGGAGGGTGGGCGCGCCCTGTGCCCTCGTGGCCGAATGGTGCCCCCCTGGTGTGTTCTTAGTGCCAAAAATTCTTAAATATTCTACAAAAAATCATATTTTATTTTCAGGGCGTTTGGAGAACTTTTATTTTCGGAGTATTTTTATTGCAAGGATAATTCAGAAAACAGATAAAAATACTATTTTTGCTTTATTTAATGTAAATAACAGAAAGTAAAAGGAGGGTACTGTCAGGGATATACCCCGCGGTGTAACCCGGCCGGAAGTATAACCCGGCCGGACTTGGCGACTCACTAATGACCTGCCCTGACTGGACGACTCACCAAGTGACCCGCCCGAGCCTGGTGACTCATGGTTGACCCAGCGAGCGGGTCAAAGGAACGACAAGACCCGGTGGCCTAGAAGGCGGTTTATGGAAGGCCGGCTCATGTTATGGTGGGCCGATTTAAGAGGAAAGCATAAGGAATAATTCCTTACAAAGGAAGCAAGACTAGGACTCCACTTGTAATAGAGTAATCCTAATCCTACTAGGACTAGTCATATAACCTGCCCCTTCAACTTATATTAGGTGCTCATCATGATGCTTTGTTCCATCTCCTACAAAGGGATTAGCTAGTAGTTTTTCTATCATACCCGAAGGAATTTCAAAGCAGACATTTTAATTTTCAGTAGGTTCGGTAGGTTGAGGAGCAACTCTTTGCTCTACTGGTCGGGGTGAAGATACCCCGAACAAGCCCCTCAGAGGATTACTTTCCATAGTAACAAGTGACAGTAAATTTCAGCACACTATATAAATTTTCCTTACCAAATTCCACCTACCAAAGGCGCTTCACTCCCCGGCAACGGTGCCAGAAAAGAGTCTTGATGACCCACAAGTATAGGGGATCTATCGTAGTCCTTTCGATAAGTAAGAGTGTCAAACCCAACGAGGAGCAGAAGAAAATGATAAGCGGTTTCCAGCAAGGTATTCTCTCCAAGTACTGAAACAAGTGGTAACAGATAGTTTTGTGATAGGATAATTTGTAATGAGCAACAAGTAACAAAAGTAAATAAAGTGCAGCGAGGTGGCCCAATACTTTTTGTAGCAAAGGACAAGCCTGGAAAAACTCTTATATAGAGAAAAGCGTTCCTGAGGACACATCGGAATATCGTCAAGCTAGTTTTCATCACGTTCATATGATTCGCGTTTGGTACTTTGATAATTTGCTATGTAGGTGGACCGGTGCTTGGGTACTGTCCTTACTTGGACAAGCATGCCACTTATGATTAACTTCTATTGCAAGCATCCACAACTACAACAAAAGTATTAAGGTAAACCTAACCATAGCATGAAACATATGGATCCAAATTAGCCCTTACGAAGCAACGCATAAACTAGGTTTTAAGGTTCTGTCACTCTAGCGACCCATCATCTACTTATTACTTCCCAATGCCTTCCTCTAGGCCCAAATAATGGTGAAGTGTTATGTAGTCGATGTTCACATAACACGACTAGAGGAGAGACAACATACATCTCATCAAAATATGAAACAAATACCAAATTCACATGACTACTAATAGCAAGACTTCTCCCATGTCCTCAGGAACAAACGTAACTACTCACAAAGCATATTCATGTTCATCATCAGAGGGGTATTAATATTCATATAGGATCTGAACATATGATCTTCCACCAACTAAACCAACTAGGATCAACGACAAGGAGTAATTAACACTACTAGGAACCCACAGGTACCAATCCCAGACATGGAGACAAGAGTTGGATACAAGAGATGAACTAGGGTTTTGAGAGGAGATGGTGCTGGTGAAGATGTTGATGGAGATTGTCCTCTCCCGATGAGAGGAGCGTTGGTGATGATGATGGAGATGATTTCCCCCTCCCGGAGGGAAGTTTCCCCGGCTGAACAGCTCCGCCAGAGCCCTAGATTGGTTCCGCCAAGGTTCAGCCTCGTGGCGGTGGAGTTTCGTCCGTGGAGATGGCTTATGATTTTTTCCTCATCGAAAGACTCCATATAGCAGAACATGGCCATCGGAGGGCCACCAGGGGGCCCACGAGGTAGGGGGCGCGCCCTCCACCCTTGTGGCCAGGGTGTGGGCCCCCTCTAGTTGATTCTTTCGCCAGTATTTTTTATATATTCCAAAACGTGCCTCCATTAAGTTTCAGGACTTCTGGAGTTGTGCAGAATAGGTCTCTAATATTTGCTCCTTTTCCAGCCCAGAATTCCAGCTGCAGGCATTCTCCCTTTTCATGCAATCCTTGTAAAATAAGAGAGAATAGGCATAAGTATTGTGACATAATGTGTAATAACAGCCCATAATGCAATAAATATCGATATAAAAGCATGATGCAAAATGGACGTATCAATCATCAACTCCATATACCCCTTTAGAGGTGTATATTTTTTTGTGAAAGTCGAGAGCCATCTGTTGCATCTCTGTCATATCATCTGTCAATTGCCCATTTGGATGCTGCAAGGCCTTGATAAGCTTTTTTCGCGGACGCATGGAAGCTCTCATGTGAAAAATGCGAGTTGCGATCCCCTGCTGAGAGCCACTCCACGCGGGACCGTTGCCTCCACATTAGTTATTCCCGTAAGTACATCTCAATCAGGCGATTATTGATCTTAATCTCTGCATGTGATGACCCCACTCACAGAGCGTCGCTGCGTAGACGTTCTAGTTCCATTTTTAAACACCTGATCTCCCCCTTGCACTCCCAAAAGTGGTTCCTTTTATGTTTGTGCCTATTGTGATGTTTTGGGCCCAAATTTAGACTGACTATTGTTTTGGGCCAGTCTATTTCTTCTTGGGCTAAATCCCATTTCATGTTTGTAACGCCCTCGATGCGGCTATAGCTCCCACGTGTCGAGGCACGACTTAGAGACATAACCGCATTGAAAGCAATGTCGCAAGTTAGGCAATCATCACAACATCCCATGTAATATATAGAATAAAAGGGGAGATACATAGTTGGCTTACACTCGCCACGTCACATCAAAGTACATAAATAACATACATCATCCAAACACTCATGGCCCGACTACGGCGCCAAAATAAAAGACAACGCAACAAGCGACATGGTCCCGATCACCCCAACTGGGCACCACTACTGATCATCAGGAAAAGAAACATAGTAACGGTGAGAATCCTCGTCGTACTCCCACTTGAGCTCAAGCGCGCCATCTGGAGCGGTATCATCTGTCCCTGCATCTAGTGTAATAGTAATCTGTGAGCCACAGGGACTCAGCAATCTCGCACCCTCGCGATCAAGACTATTTAAGCTTAATAGGTAGGATGGGGTAAATATATGTGGAGCTGCAGCAAGCGACTAGCATATATGGTGTCTAACTTATTCGCAAAAGAGAGCGAGAAGAGGAGGCAAAGCGCGAGCGAGAAACTAGAGAGCAACCTGCGCAAACATTACTCCAACACCGTGTCCACTTCCCGGACTCCGCCGAGAAGAGGCCATCACGGTAACACACACGGTTGATTCATTTTAATTAAATTAAGGTTCAAGTTATCTGCAACCGGACATTAACAAATTCCCATCTGCCCATAACCGCGGGCACGGCTTTCGAAAGTTCAATCCCTGCAGGGGAGTCCCAACTTAGCCCATGACAAGCTCTCACGGTCAACGAAGGAATAGACCTCCACCCGAGACATTCCGATCACACTCGGTATCCCGGTACAACAAGACATTTCGACAAGTTAAAACAAGACCAGCAACACCGCCCGAATGTGCCGACAAATCCCGATAGGAGCTGCACATATCTCGTTCTCAGGGCACACTCAGATGAGACATCCTATGAGTAAAACCAACCCTCAAGTTGCCCCGAGGTGGCCCCGTAGTCTACTCGGTCGGACCAACACTCAGAGGCGCACTGGCCCGGCGGGGGGGGGGGGGGTGGGGGGGGGGGTTAAAATAAGATGACCCTCGGGCTCCGGAAATCCAAGGGAAAAAGAGGCTAGGTGGCAAATGGTAAAACAAATGTTGGGCATTGCTGGAAAAGCTTTAATCAAGGCGAACTATCAAGGGGTTCCCATTATAGCCCAACCGCGTAAGGGACGCAAAATCCGGGAACATAACACCAATATGACGGAAACTAGGGCGGCAAGAGTGGAACAAAACACTAGGCGAGAGGCCGAGCCTTCCACCCTTTACCAAGTATATAGATGCATTAAGATAACATGGCAATATAATGATATCCCAATAAGTAAATAAATGTTCCAACAAGGAACGGCTCCAATCTTCACCTGCAACTAACAACGCTATAAGAGGGGCTGAGCAAAGCGGTAACATAGCCAATCAACGGTTTGCGAGGACAATGGTGGGTTAAGGCTGAACATGGCAATTGGGAGGCTGACAAGCAAGTGGTAGGCATCGTAGCATTGGCATAGCAAAAGAGCGAGCAAACTAGCATAGCAAAGATAGTATTGATTTCAAGGGTATGATCATCTTGCCTGCAAAGCTGTCAAAGTTGACTGGATCCTCGAAAGCAAACTCAACGAGCTCCTCGTTAGCGAACTCGTCTCCCGGCTCTACCCAAACAAGACAAACAAACAACAAGGATACAATCAACCACGTGCAAGCTCAAACAATAAGATGCAATGATGGTATGCTATGCGGGATGCGATGCGGGATGCAAAATGCAAGATATGACAGGAAATGCATGAACCTGGCCTCAACTTGGAAAACCAAGTCTGCCACTGGAAAGGTGGGATGAAATCTCTTGAAAACGATATAAAGAACACCGGAATCGGAGTTACGGTTTGGAAATGGCAAGCGATTTAAGAATGACACCGGTCTGCGATTTACAGCAAGTAGGCATCTAAATGCAATGAGATGAACATGCTACAGCACTCAAACATGGTATCAAAATACATGGTAGGGAAGCATTCAAGATGCTTAACAAAATACTAGCACTGAGCCACGGCCAATTCATCCATTAAGAGGTTCAAACAAGCATGGCAAAAACGCAAAGGCAAAACAGATCTCAGACTTAGTGAAATTAACACTTGTCTCGAATTTCAGGTCATGAAGCCCTCTTCGGAGCCGCAAAACAACATGCTACAGGATCTGAACATAACAAAGAAAGACATGGCATGAAGCTACTCAACAAGCTTATCAAGAGTCCCTAAGTGACGTGGGGCCAAAAGGGATCACAAAATATACTAACAAGCACACGAACATAGCTAAAACACAATCAGTTTCCAGACTTAGTGAAAACTGAGACATGCTGAAATATAACTCACGAAGGCATGTAAACGAGCTCGATGCACTCACTACGTTGCAAGTCATGGCAAGGCAAGCATACATCTATTAAGAAGGCACAAAATTCTAGCTAGACATGGCAAGAACAATGGCATAGCATGCACGGATCAACTACAATAACAACGGCAAAATCGCAAACAAGTTGACGATCTGCCCAGATTCACAACGAAGCAAAAGTAGAGCTCGATTGGCTCAAGCTAGGGTACTCTATATATGCAAACAAAGACATGGATGGATAGAGCATAACAAGTTTAACAAAACTCCTTTACTGATCATCCTCAAAAGAGGCACGGATCACTAGGAAACAACATGAACATATGGTATCATGACCTAAATAATCCCAGACTTGGTGAAAACTACTAAGTCACTGAAAACAGATTTACCAAGTGCCTCACTTTGCAAGCTTGCACAAGTCACCACACACATCACAAAAATTCATGGGTTGCGCCTCTGGAAAGATAACAAGATGCTTAACAAAACATATGAAGGACTCACAGGCATATCATGCACACAATAATCAATGCAAAAATGACAAAAGTCTAAGATGAACTAGTAGATCTGCCAACTAACTCACGAAGCCTCCTTCTAACAGCATTTCGGGCATCAAGATGAACTCAAATGAAAATGATGCAATGGAATGAAATGATGTACTCGTCGAGATGAACATTTGGATATACTATATGTCCGAAACGGAGTTACAGATGCGGAGATATGGCAGGTCAAAGATTGCACAAAAATTAGGGTTAGGAGGGAAAAAAGTCAACCGAGATTTTCAGATCCAGATTGGGATCTCGCGGGCACTGTTCATCGGCGCGGTGTTCGAGGATGGACGGCCGGATCTTCTACTCCGGCGAGGTGGTGAGGTTGCGGGGAGACCGGAGAAGGACGGAGAAGGACGGGGGCGGTGCCGGCGTTGTCGGGCGCGGTCGCCGCCGGCGGAGAGGCGCCCACGGCGGCGCGGATGATGGGGGGCTCCGGCGGCGCCCGACAATGGCGTGCGGTGGCCGGCGGCGTCCGGTCGCCGGAGTCAGGGAAGGGCGCGGGGCAGAGGAGGTCGGCGCGGGTGGCGGAGTCTCGGGCGGCGGCGGGTGGTGCCCCGGGCCGGGAGGGCTGGAGATGGGCCCGCGTGCCCTGACGGCGGCGGCGAAGTGGGGCTCGCGGGTGCTGACGTGGCGGCGGCGGGGCGATCTGGACGTTGTCCGGCCTGGCACGGACATGTCCAGCGGCGGCGAGATCTCTTTTTTTGGCTAGGGTTTTGGAGAGGGAGAGATCCGAAAATGGAGGGGGGTATTTATAGGCATAAGTGGAGCTAGGAGAGTCCAAATGAGGTGCGGTTTTCAGCCACGCGATCGTGATCGAACGCTCTAGGAGATGGAGCAGAGTTTGGTGGGTTTTGGGCCAAATTGGAGGGGTGTTGGGCTGCAACACACACGAGGCCTTTTCGGTCCCTCGGTTAACCGTTGGAGTATCAAACGAAGTCCAAATGGTACGAAACTTGGCAGGCGGTCTACCGGTAGTAAACCAAGGCCGCATGACAAGTCTCGGTCCAATCCGGAAATGTTTAATCCCCACACACGAAAGAAAGCGAGAAATGACCATTGGAGGAGAATGAAGCGCCGGAATGCAAAACGGACAACGGGGAAAATGTTCGAATGCATGAGATGAACACGTATGCAAATGCAATGCACATGATGACATGATATGAGATGCATGAAAACGACAACAACACACGAAGACAAAGACCCGAAGCCGAGGAATAAATATAACTTAACGCTGGAAACGGCAAGAGTTGGATTACAAATTGGGAAGTTATATCTAGGGTGTTACAACACTCCACCACTACGAAAGGATCTCGTCCTGAGATCTAGGACTGAAAGAACGCCGGGTACTCAGAATGGAGGTGATCCTCGCGTTCCCAGGTAGCTTCACGGTCGGAATGGTGTGACCACTTTACTTTGAGAAATTTGATAGACTTGTTGCGAGTCCTGCGTTCAGTCTCTTCAAGGATTGCAACTGGGTGCTCACGATAGGAGAGATCTTCTTGGAGCTCAATGTCCTCGAAGTTGACGGTGCGGTCAGGCGTCTTGAAGCACTTTCAGAGCTGAGAGACATGGAACACATCATGAACGTTTGCAAAGTTTGACGGAAGCTCGAGTTGATAGGCGAGGTCGCCTCTCTTGCTGACAATCTTGAAAGGTCCCACGTATCTAGGGGCAAGCTTCCCTTTGATACCGAAGCAACGAGTACCCTTCATAGGAGAGATGCGGAGGTAAACATGATCTCCGATCTCGAAAGCCAAATCACGGTGCTTACTATCATAGTAGCTCTTCTGGCGGGATTGGGCTGCTTTGAGGTTATCACGAATGACTTTGCACATTTCTTCTGCCTCTGTGATTAAGTCATTACCCAGCAGCTGACGTTCACCGGTTTCAGACCAGTTGAGAGGGGTACGACACTTCCTACCATACAGAATTTCAAATGGGGCCTTGCCCGAACTTGCTTGAAAACTGTTGTTGTATGAGAATTCAGCATAAGGAAGACAATCCTCCCACTTCATGCCGAAGGAGATCACACAAGCCCTAAGCATATCTTCAAGAATCTGGTTGACACGCTCGACTTGACCGCTTGTTTGAGGATGGAAAGCTGTGCTGAAGCGGATGTTGGTGCCCATGGCCTTCTGAAAAGAATCCCAAAACTTGGAGGTAAAGATGCTGCCACGGTCTGAAGATATCACTTGAGGAATACCGTGCAGAGAGACAATTCGAGAGGTATAGAGTTCCGCCAATTGAGCTGCAGTGATCGACTCTTTGATAGGCAGAAAATGAGCCACTTTGGTGAGCTTGTCGATGAAGATGAATATAGCATCATTGCCACGCTTGGACTTTGGAAACCCAGTCACGAAGTCCATTTCAATGTGGTCAAACTTCCATTCTGGAATGGCAAGAGGTTGGAGGAGACCTGCTCGCCTTTGGTGTTCTACCTTCACTCTTCTGCAGACATCACATTCATTCACGAAATGAGCGATCTCGCGCTTCATTCGAGTCCACCAATAAGTTTGCTTGAGATCCTGATACATCTTCATACTCCCAGGGTGGATGGAGAGGAGAGAGTTGTGAGCCTCGTTCATGATCACTTTACGAAGTTCACCTTTGGGTACAACAATTCGATCCTCGAAGAAGAGAGTGTCCTTGTCATCAAGGCGGTAGCACTTGTACTTGGACTTACTCTTGGCAATCCCAATCTTCACCTTTTTCACCATAGCATCAAGAAGTTGGGCTTGGCGAATCTGGTCTTCTAAGGTAGGAGAGACTTGAAGGCTGACGAGGAAACCTTGAGGAACAATTTGCAGATTAAGTTTGCGGAAAGCTTCACAAAGCTCGGGTTGATAAGGCTTGAGAATCAGACTATTGCAATAAGCCTTTCTGCTCAAAGCGTCCGCAATCACATTGGCCTTGCCTGGAGTATACTCGATACTCGGATTATACTCTTGAACCATTTTGACCCATCGAGTTTGCCTGAGGTTGAGATTAGGCTGAGTAAAGATGTACTTGAGACTCTTGTGATCAGTGAAAATGTCCACTTTTCTTCCCAATAGAAGATGTCTCCAAGTCAAAAGAGCATGCACAACTGCCGCCAACTCGAGATCATGAGTGGGGTAGTTCTTCTCATTAGGCTTCAACTGGCGAGAGGTATAAGCAACAACTTTCTTCTCTTGCATCAACACTGCGCCAAGACCTTGGAGAGAGGCATCACAAAAGACCTCGTACGGCTTGGACTCATCAGGCGGAGTCAGAACTGGAGCAGTGATCAATTTCTCTTTCAAAGTGTTGAAAGCAATATCACACTCCGGAGACCAAACGTACTTGACGTGCTTCTGGAGAAGATTTGAGAGAGGCTTCGCGATCTTAGACAAGTTTTCAACGAATCTTCGGCAGTAGCTTGCGAGACCGAGGAAGCTACGGAGTTGCTTCACGTTCTGAGGAGGTTCCCAATTCACAATTGCAGACACCTTCTCAGGATTCATGGCAATGCCCTTGGCAGAGATGATATGACCAAGATAAAGAACCTCATCGAGCCAAAATTCACATTTGGAGAACTTGGTGTAGAACTGATGTTCCCTCAGCTTATCAAGAACCAAACGCAAGTGCTTGGCATGATCTTCCTTGTTCTTCGAGAAAATCAGAATGTCGTCGAGATAGACCAAAACGAAGTCAGTGTAGGGGTTGAAGATGAAGTTCATCATGCGAGAGAACGTCGGAGGAGCGTTGACGAGGCCAAAAGACATGACAGTGTATTCATATGACCCATAGCTTGTCCTGAAAGTCGTCTTGGGAATATCTTGCTCACGGATACGAATCTGATGATAACCCATACGGAGATCAAGCTTGGAGAATACTTTGGCACCCTTGAGTTGTTCGAACAGCTCATTGATGTTGGGAAGTGGGTATTTGTTCTTGATGGTCTTCTTGTTCAATGGACGATAATCAACACAAAGTCGGTCCGTTCCATCCTTCTTCTTCACAAAAAGAACACCATAACCCCACGGAGAAGAACTAGGCCGGATGAGACCCATTCTTTGTTGAATATCGAGTTGTTTCTTCAGCTCCTTCAACTCTTCAGGTCCGAGCTTGTAAGGACGCTTGCACACAGGTTCCGTACCGGGCTCAAGATCAATAACGAATTCAAATGGCCGGTGCAGAGGCATTCCTGGGAGCTCTTCTGGGAAGACATCTTGATACTCGCAAATGACTGGAATCTGCGAAAAAGCATCCAATTCACCCTTCTCATTGAGAGAAAACAACCAGATTGTATCATCCTGAGCGGCAAAGACAATGACATCCTCAGACGAATGAGTCAATTGAATCTGCCTGGCTACACAATCGAGCTGAGCCTTGTGTTTAGAGAGCCAGCCCATCCCGAGAATAAGATCGATATCCGAATTACCAAGAACCATCGGAGAAGAGAGAAACTTGTAGTCACCCAACGTGATAGAGATATCGGGAGCAACCAAACTTGAAGTCAAAAGCTTGCCGGGAGAAACAAATTGCATGGCTTTGGGCATAATCTCAGTATCAACATTGTGCTTCGATGCAAACGGGCATGACAAGAAAGAATGTGATGCACCAGTATCAAAAAGTACTTTTGCAGGAACATTGTTAACAGGAAGGTTACCCATGATCACATCTGGCGAGTCCTCTGCCTGAGCTGCATTCAGCAAGTTGACCTTGGCGTGCTTGGGGTTATGCTTGACCACAGCTGTACTTGCCGTTCTGACAGGAGGAGGAGGAAGACGCCTCTGGTTGAAACACTTGTTGGCATAGTGACCCTTCTGTTGGCACTTGTTGCACGTGACCTCTGAAAGTGGACGGTGGTACGGAGCGCTCGATCTTGGAGGTTGAGACGAAGTCTTGTTCTGAAAGCCAGGGTTGGGTGGGTGGGAAGAACCACTGCCACCTTTGCTCTTCTGCTGATACGGCTGATGGAACGGAGGAGGAGGAAGCCAAAACTTCTGCTGCTTGGCCACTTGAGTAGAGGAAGAAGGAGTAGCATCTCTGACTCGCTTCTTGGAAGCATCACACCTCAACTGAGCAGCCTCTTGCTGCAGTGCCATGTTGTAGAACTAATCGTACCTCAACGGCTCAAAGAGGACAAGAGCAAGCTGAATTTCTTCTCTGAGACCACCCCTGAACTGGTATATCATGCTCTTCTCATCAGGTACGTCCTGCTTGGCAAAGCGGGCGAGCTTCTGGAACAACTTGTTGTAGTCATAGACAGACAAAGAGCCTTGCTTCAGATTGCGGAATTCCTCACGTTTGCTTTCAGTCACACTCTGAGGGATGTGATGAGCTCGGAAATCTCGACGGAAATCATCCCAAGTGATCAGACGTCCACCTCTGGAATCCTTGTACTGCTGGAACCACTCTGCAGCCTGATCTTTGAGCTGGAAGGAAGCGAACTTGACGAAATCTTCAGGCCTGACGTTGCTGCATTCAAAATGCTTACGCAGATCCACCAGCCAATCGTCAGCATCGGTTGCCTCAACACAATTGCTGAACGTCTTCGGCCCATTAGCAAGGAACTGGTTTAGTGTAGCAAAATGGTTCTGATTGTTGCCTTGATTCCCTTGACTGCCTTGATTTCGCTCTTGGAGGATTTGCATGATCAGCTGTGTGTTTGCATTGGTTGCAGCCATCACAGCTTTCCATGCCTCCGGAGGAGGTGGAGGTGGTGGCGGATCTTGATTCTGGTTCTGACTGGTGCTCTTAGCGGGAGCCATCCTGAAGAGGTTGACAACCATTAGCACATAGACAGATAAATGAAGCTGAATCCAACGAAATGAAAATTGCAACATAAAGTCTTCACATCCGAACAAAATGAACGAATGCACTTCTCTTGAAGTGGTCACATATCCCTAAATTGCGAAGCCACGTAGAATTAGGTAGATGAAGTAATTCAACAAGGGATGGAATCAACATTTGACTTCGAAGCAATTCGAATACTACAACTCAAAACAAAACAAAGGATTGGCTTGCAGAATAAGCCGGAACAAACATATGATAGAGATTTCGTCCGAAGTTTTCATGGTGGGACCTACACGGGCTCGATCGTACAGCACCATCATGTACAAGGCAGTGCACATGACATACGAAGCTTCCCCGAGTCAGCATAGCCAAGGACTCTTTAAGACACAATGAGACTACTGTAAAATCAACCGTGAATAGGCGAACCACTAGACGTCGAACCCCAATTTTATATCATACATCTGTCAGAAAGATATCCTAAGAGCTACTTGAATTCCCACCTATGAAACTCCCGAAACTTTCCGGTTATGCAATCAGGTGTTGGGGATACAGGGGAAGCATAATATCTCACCCAAACTAGCAAATCCTACATCCAGATGTATCCATCCTTCAACACATAACCAAGAAACCTTCGGAAACCATCTACCTCAACCTTCGAAAAGCATCCGTTATACAAGTTATGGTGATACTCCCGAACTCCCGCCCCAGTACTGGGTGGCGTCGAGGTTATCTCACCAACGAACTGCATAAAAGAGATTTTCGATGTCGGCGAACATATCTCAAGTATTCCAGAATTGCAACGATAAAATTATGATGACAACACCTCAGAGCTCAACTCCCCGGGACACTTCCACTAAACCCCTGACAGGAGGCACCAAGACAATGTTCTCATCATAAGCCATCGGAACGATTCCAAGATACTCGCGTGATCCTAAAAAAAATTTAGTGGAATTTGAGAAGAGAAGAGTCAAAACTCTACGTCAGGATGCCTTACTAGAGCGATGAGGAGACTGGGAAGTAAAAAGAATTCCTAAACTCTCCGATATATAATTCCTAATTGACTCAAAACATTTTTCTAGACAAAACTCGGCTGCTAAAAACGATCAGGCAATGGGGCTCCTAAGGTCGGGGAAGGCTCTGATTACCAACATGTAACGCCCTCGATGCGGCTATAGCTCCCACGTGTCGACGCATGACTTAGAGACATAACCGCATTGAAAGCAATGTTGCAAGTTAGGCAATCATCACAACATCCCATGTAATATATAGAATAAAAGGGGAGATACATAGTTGGCTTACACTCGCCACGTCACATCAAAGTACATAAATAACATACATCATCCAAACACTCATGGCCCGACTACGGCGGCAAAATAAAAGACAACCCAACAAGCGACATGGTCCCGATCACCCCAACTGGGCACCACTACCGATCATCAGGAAAAGAAACATAGTAACGGTGAGAATCCTCCTCGTACTCCCACTTGAGCTCAAGCGCGCCATTTGGAGCTGTATCATCTGTCCCTGCATCTGGTGTAATAGTAATCTGTGAGCCACAGGGACTCAGCAATCTCGCACCCTCGCGATCAAGACTATTTAAGCTTAATAGGTAGGATGGGGTAAATATATGTGGAGCTGCAGCAAGCGACTAGCATATATGGTGTCTAACTTATTCGCAAAAGAGAGCGAGAAGAGGAGGCAAAGCGCGAGCGAGAAACTAGAGAGCAACCTGCGCAAACATTACTCCAACACCGTGTCCACTTCCCGGACTCCGCCGAGAAGAGGCCATCACGGTAACACACACGGTTAATTCATTTTAATTAAATTAAGGTTCAAGTTATCTACAACCGGACATTAACAAATTCCCATCTGCCCATAACTGCGGGCACGGCTTTCGAAAGTTCAATCCCTGCAGGGGAGTCCCAACTTAGCTCATGACAAGGTCTCACGGTCAATGAAGGAATAGACCTCCACCCGAGACATTCCGATCAGACTCGGTATCCCGGTACAACAAGACATTTTGATAGGTTAAAACAAGACCAGCAACACCGCCCGAATGTGCCGACAAATCCCGATAGGAGCTGCACATATCTCGTTCTCAGGGCACACTCAGATGAGACATCCTACGAGTAAAACCAACCCTCAAGTTGCCCCGAGGTGGCCGCGCAGTCTACTCGGTCGGACCAACACTCAGAGGAGCACTGGCCCGGGGGGGGGTTAAAATAAGATGACCCTCGGGCTCCGGAAACCCAAGGGAAAAAGAGGCTAGGTGGCAAATGGTAAAACCAATGGAAAAGCTTTAATCAAGGCGAACTATCAAGGGGTTCCCATTATAGCCCAACCGTGTAAGGGACGCAAAATCCGGGAACATAACACCGATATGACGGAAACTAGGGCGGCAAGAGTGGAACAAAACACTAGGCAAGAGGCCGAGCCTTCCACCCTTTACCAAGTATATAGATGCATTAAGATAACATGGCAATATAATGATATCCCAACAAGTAAATAAATGTTCCAACAAGGGACGGCTCCAATCTTCACCTGCAACTAACAACGCTATAAGAGGGGCTGACCAAAGCGGTAACATAGCCAATCAACGGTTTGCTAGGACAATGGTGGGTTAAGGCTGAACATGGCAATTGGGAGGCTGACAAGCAAGTGGTAGGCATCGTAGCATTGGCATAGCAAAAGAGCGAGCAAACTAGCATAACAAAGATAGTAGTGATTTCGAGGGTATGATCATCTTGCCTGCAAAGCTGTCAGAGTTGACTGGATCATCGAAAGCAAACTCAACGGGCTCCTCGTTAGCGAACTCATCTCCCGGCTCTACCCAAACAAGACAACAAACAACAAGGATACAATCAACCACATGCAAGCTCAAACAATAAGATGGAATGATGGTATGCTATGCGGGATGCGATGCGGGATGCAAAATGCAAGATATGACAGGAAATGCATGAACCTGGCCTCAACTTGGAAAACCAAGTGTGCCACTGGAAAGATGGGATGAAATCGCTTGAAAACAATATAAAGAACGCCGGAATCGGAGTTACGGTTTGGAAATGGCAAGCGATTTAAGAGTGACACCGGTCTGCGATTTACAGCATGTAGGCATCTAAATGCAATGAGATGAACATGCTACAGCACTCAAACATGGCATGAAAATACATGGCAGGGAAGCATTCAAGATGCTTAACAAAAGACTAGCACTGAGCCACGGCCAATTCATCCATTAAGATGTTCAAACAAGCATGTCAAAAACGCAAATGCAAAACAGATCTCAGACTTGGTGAAATTAACACTTGTCTGGAATTTCAGATCATGAAGCCCTCTTCGGAGCAGCAAAACAACATGCTACGGGATCTGAACATGACAAAGAAAGACATGGCATGGAGCTACTCAACAAGCTTATCAAAAGTCCCTAAGTGACCTGGGGCCAAAAGGGATCACAAAATATACTAACAAGCACACGAACATAGCTAAAACACAATCAGTTTCCAGACTTAGTGAAAACTGAGACATGCTGAAATATAACTCACGAAGGCATGTAAACGAGCTCGATGCACTCACTACGGTGCAAGTCATGGCAAGGCAAGCATACATCCATTAAGAAGGCACAAAATTCTAGCTAGACATGGCAAGAACAATGGCATAGCATGCACGGATCAACTACAATAACATTGGCAAAATCGCAAACAAGTTGACGATCTGCCCAGATTCACAACGAAGCAAAAGTAGATCTCGATTGGCTCAAGCTAGGGTACTCCATATATGCAAACAAAGACATGGATGGATAGAGCATAACAAGATTAACAAAACTCCTTTACTGATCATCATCAAAAGAGGCACGGATCACTAGGAAACAACATGAACATATGGCATCATGAACTAAATAATCTCAGACTTGGTGAAAACTACTAAGTCACTGAAAACAGATTTACCAAGTGCCTCACTTTGCAAGCTTGCACAAGTCACCACACACATCACAAAAATGCATGGGTTGCGCCTCTGGAAAGATAACAAGATGCTTAACAAAACATATGAAGGACTCACAGGCATATCATGCACACAATAATCATGGCAAAAATGACAAAAGTCTAAGATGAACTAGCAGATATGCCAACTAACTCACGAAGCCTCCTTCTAACAGCATTTCGGTCATCAAGATGAACTCAAATGAAAATGATGCAATGGAACGAAATGATTTACTCGTCGAGACGAACATTTTGATATACTATATGTCCAAAACGGAGCTACGTATGCGGAGATATGGCAGGTCAAAGATTGCACAAAAATTAGGGTTAGGAGGGAAAATAGTCAACCGAGATTTTCAGATCCAGATCGGGATCTCGCGGGCACTGTTCACCGGCGCGGTGTTCGAGGATGGCCAGCCGGATCTTCTACTCCGGCGAGGTGGTGAGGTCGCGGGGAGACCGGAGAAGGCCGGAGAAGGACGGGGGCGGCGTCGGCGTTGTCGGGCGCGGTCGCCGGTGGCGGAGAGGCGCCCGCGGCGGCGCGGGACGATGGGGGGCTCCGGCAGCGCCCGGCAATGGCGTGCGGCGGCCGGCGGTGCCCGGTCGCCGGAGTCGGGGAAGGGCGCGGGCGGAGGAGCTCGGCGCGGGCGGCTGAGTCTCGGGTGGCGGCGGGTGGTGCCCCGGGCCGGGAGGGTTGGAGATGGGCCCCGCGAGCCCTGACGGCGGCGGCGAAGTGGGGCTCGCGGGTGCTGACATGGCGGCGGCGGCGAGATCTCTTTTTTTTGGCTAGGGTTTTGGAGAGGGAGAGAACCGAAAATGGAGGGGGGTATTTATAGGCATAAGTGGAGCTAGGAGAGTCCAAATGAGGTGCAGTTTTCGGCCACGCGATCGTGATCGAACGCTCTAGGAGATGGAGCGGAGTTTGGTGGGTTTTGGGCCAAATTGGAGGGGTGTTGAGCTGCAACACACACGAGGCCTTTTCGGTCCCTCAGTTAACCGTTGGAGTATCAAACGAAGTACAAATGGTATGAAACTTGGCAGGCGGTCTACCGGTAGTAAACCAAGGTCGCATGACAAGTCTCGGTCAGATCCGGAAATGTTTAATCCCCACACACGAAAGAAAGCGAGAAATGACCATCGGAGGAGAACGAAGCGCCGGAATGCAAAACGGACAACGGGGAAAATGCTCGAATGCATGAGATGAACACGTATGCAAATGCAATGCAGATGATGACATGATATGAGATGCATGACAACGACAACAACACACGAAGACAAGGACCCGAACCCGAGGAATAAATATAACTTAACGCCGGAAACGGCAAGAGTTGGATTACAAATTGGGAAAGTTATATCTGGGGTGTTACAATGTTGCATGTTTATGGCCGACATTTCTTTTCACTTTTTTTGTTTTGATGCATTTTTTGTTGAAAAAAATGCAATTTTCTTTTTTTTATTTTTAGTGGGGTTTTATGGGTATTTTTAGGATGTGTGAGTGTAAAATGTATACATGCAAATACTATACAATATGTATATAAATTATACTATGGTTTCAAAATTGGACACCTATATGTTTATTTCTTACATATTAAAAAATTGTAAAGTTGTGTGCAAGTTTTTTTATTTCTTCTTAAATGATAATGCCAATGCAACTAATTCATTCTACCTCTTCATTTTTTAGTTTTAGTTCTATTTTATTTCTTTATGGGCAATATCATTTCCACTAATTCATACTTTCTTAGGAACTTTTTCTTTTGAAATCCCACTATTATATGCTTATGCTTGCACATTAAAGAAGCGCAATTTCTATATAAATTGTGTGCAAATTTTATCATTATTTTCTCAATATTTTTCATTTTATTTATTATTAAAGGTTAATAACAATGCCACTAATTAATTCCACTTCTACATTTTTAGTTTGATTTCATTTTATTTCTTCTTAAAGGGTAATACCAATGCCACTAGTTCATTCCACTTCTTCATTTTTTTAGTTTGGTTTCATTTTTTTTCTTTAAAAGGTAATACCAATGCCACTAATTAATTTCACTTCTTCATTTTTTAGTTTGATTCATTTTCTTTCTTCTTTATGGGTAATATCAACGGCACTAATCCATTCCTTCTTAGGAAACTTATTTTTGCTACAATCCCACTATCATATGCATATTATAATAAAACACAATTTATGTGTAAATTAGTGCATTTTTGTCATTGTTTGTTTAAAATCCTTTTCATTTTCTTCTTCCTAAAGGGTAATACCCATGCCAATAATTCATTCTTCCTTAAATAACTTCATCATTCTTATTTTATTTTAGTTTTTGTTTCATTTCTTTCTTCTGAAAGGGTAATATCAATGCCACTAATTCATTGTTCCTTAGAAAAACCTTTAGTATTTGATTTTACTTTAGTTTTTGTTTCATCTTCTTTTGTTCTTAAAAGGTAATACCAATGCCACTAGGTCATTCTTCCTTCGAAAACTTCATTATTATGATTTGTTTTAGTTTTTGTATTTATTTTCTTTCTTCTTAAAGGGTAATACCAATGCCACTAGTTCACTCTTTCTCAAAAAGCTTTAGATTTTGTTTTAGTTTTTGTTTCATTTTCTTTCTTCTTAAAAAGGTAATACCAAATCCATTAATTCTTTTTCTAGAAAACTTTATTATTTTGATTTTTTTTCGTTTCATTTTTTCCTTTAATACTAATACCGGTGCCACTAAATCATTCCTTAGGAAACTTCCTTTTTGTGATACTATTGTATGCTTATTTTTGCATATTATAAAAAGGCCCAATTTTTATGTACACTGTGTGCAAATTTTGTCCTTATTTGTTTCAAAGCTTTTCACATTATTTTCTCTTAAAGGCTAATACCAATGTCACTAAATTTATTCTTCATTAGAAAACATTACTATTTTGATTATTTTTTAGTTTTTAATTTATATTTGTGAAATTCCACTATTATGTGCTTATTATTGAACATTATAAATAAGCGCAATTTATGTATAATGTTTGTGCAAATTTTACCATTATTTGTTTTAATAATTTTCATTTTCCTTTTTCTTAAAGGGTAATAGTAATACCACTAATTTATTTTTTGTTTGAAAAATTCATTATTTTGTAATTATGAATTAGTGTGTATGCAAATAATGTAATAATGGTATATATGCAATTATTAAATCGAAGAATAAGTATATATGCACATACTAAATAATATGTGTGTAAATTATACTAGAATGTGAATATTGCACTATTGTATTATAATTCTTTGCATATATCAAAAAGTGCAATTTCAGTGCAAACTTGTTTGCACATTTTGACGTGTTTTTATTTTTATTTTTTGTTTCTTAACAGGTTTCATTATTTGTTATAAAAGTTCATTATTTTGATTTATTTTGGTTTTTTACTTTGTTTCCCCTGAAAGGGTGAAACCAATGCCAGAAATTCATTCCTCCATATAAAACTTCATTTAACTATTATTTTGTTTTAATTTTTACTTTATTTTTATTTTATTTTAGTTTTCATTTTATTTTCTTTTGTAAAGGTAATACCGATGTCACTAATCCATTACATTTTAAGAAACACATATTTTTGCAGAAATCTCACTAGTATATGCTTATTTTTCACAGTAATAATACTTTTTTTCATATACTTATGTGTATATGTATTGTATGCATGTATAAAATAAATTTACACGTGTGAGATTGCAAATATAAAAATAAATAATTCATTCCTTTTCACAAAATTTATTTTTTTGCATAAATTCCACTCCTATATGATTGTTCTTGCTTATTGTAGAAATGTGCAATTTTTGTGTAAGCTGTCTACAAATCTGTTCGTTATTTGTGCATTAACTAATTTATTCTCCATTAGAAAACTCTTTTTTTTTGTTTTTGGTCATCAACGGTCATTGTTTTGCATTGGCCCAAGAAGTCTTGTGAGCTTTCTCTTGGTTCTGTGTGAAAGAGGGCTTAAGTTGTGCTTTGACATTGTCTCAAAAAAATTGACTGACCACATTTTGGTCCAGTCAGTTGGTTAGGAATCAACTGACCCATTCCCTAAAATCAGGCGACTGTCTAGTAGCTAGTCCTTAGGTTAGTGCTTATCAAGGTGCTAGTAAATTTTCGCCCCACAATACTCATTTCGACCGCGGGCGAGTGCAATGGGTTTTGTTAGGATCGAGAGTATATCGACCAGAGAGGGGGGGGGGTGAACGGGAGCTTCAATATTTCTTTCGTGTATTTGAACCAAACCCAAACTCAGCAGTGGAATAACTAGAGTAGATCAAGGGCAGAAGATAAAAGGAGCACAAACAGACCGAACGAAAGGTGAAGGAAGATCTAAGAAATCGTTTGAGGAAAGATGTTATGATCGTTAGAGAATAATAGCTCACTATCTTAATGACCACAATGGTAACACGGTAAGCTAGCAGATAGAACATCATGCGAGAGAACAACAAGAGCGAAGATGCTTACGAACAAAATAGAGATCGAATGATAACTGACACACGAAAGAAAAGTAAACAACGAATGAACGAAAGAGTGATCGAGAGAATGGTATGCAAATATAATATAAGATGAAAGCAAATATGCTACTGCAATGAATTTATGATCATGAAAACTATCGAACCACAGAGCACACAATAAAGATTATTGAAGGGATAGTAGTAGAGAGCAGAAAGGACCAGTGGTGCTCGATGGCGACATATGTATTTGGTAGACCAGTTCACCCTTCTGCCAAAAGACTACGTCTGATTGGAGAGACTTGTGATGAACACATGAGCAAACCTCTCTCCGTACTATTCTCCTTCAACCTGAAGCTGACCAGACTTCGGTTGATTTCACTCATGGTAGATACTTGTCGGCGATCTCCAAACCTTCGACAGACTTCTTCATGAACCATAATTACTCTTGATTGCTGAAGACTTTGCTTGATGAAGACAATTACTCTTCGACCCTGAAGCTGACACCTATCTGTCTAGATAATGCGTAGCTCTCAAGAGTAATAGGTACAAGAAATGTAACTCAGAACTACTATGATGCTCAACCTCTTTCTAAGTGTTGGCTCTTAATTTTCTCTCGGTGCATCTTAAACTCAAATCTCTCGAGAGGGGATGCTCAATCAATCTTCTTAGAATCATAACCGGAGCAGTCAACAGACAAAGTTGGCCGAACAACACGTTTCCAATGATCAAATTTTGAGCACAATGGCAACATTCTTTGCGGAGCAAGAAATGCTAACTGCTCGGTGTGAAAGATATATATCTCCTGCAGCTTCGAAGAACAACGCCTTCTGCTGACAGGTAATCATTCGGAACAAAAAGAGATTTCTCCCAGTCTTTCATAGGTTTCGGCTAAGCATCACAGAAAACCTAATCTTCGAGAACCCATTCCTCTATTAATAGTACGGAGGTCCTATGACTCAAATAATAGAAAGAAGAATGACAACAGTCATTCTACTACGGACACACCGAACGAATATTGCTTTGAGTCAGCAATAATTTTGAGGGGTCAATTCCTATACAATCTTCTCGCTTTCATATCTCCTCGACATGTAGCTCTTCCTTCTATGACACACAGATAATCTTCGATGAAGCTCTTCAAACTTCAACGCCGAACATAGCATTCTCCTTGGGCTTGCATGGACTATTTCTCTCAGTGCACTAGCAAACAAATCAGTGCATGATTATTTCTAACAACAATCTCCAAAACAAAAGGGGGCAAACTATTGCACCAATAGGTTTTCTATTTAGTGCAGAACTCGCTACTCTCCCTTCCCCGTCCCTTGAACACCCGTGAGACTCCTGTATTTTCGTTATGCGAGTAACTGAAAGGGCTTAAGCCCGGATAAAGAATAGCGTTTTCTAGCTTGCCTCCTCTCCCAAGCTTAGATTTTCTCCGCCTCCCACCGGTTCCGCCGCCGGTCCGCCTCATCTCCGGTGGTCTTAGGGCCATGGAGGCGTGGTGGATCCCGCCCTTTGCCGGCGGGAAGGCTCCGTTTTAGATGTTGCTTTGTGCTTTGTTAGGGTTTGTGTCCTGCTTAGAAAGGCGAGACGGCCGCGGTTTCCTGAAAATGGATTAAGGTTCTCCCCGCCTATCCCCGTTCCGGTGGTGCGTCTAGCACCGTCGGTAGATGTCCGGAGATGTGTCTTCGGCGGATCTATCTTTGGTGATCTGCTCGGATATGTTAATAATTCGTCTACGATTGTGTGTCTTCATGTTGGATCCTTTCGATTTACGCTACTCTTTATCGGCGATGGTTGTTGTCTGGTGCGCAGGTCCTACGGGGCCTTGGCATGGCGACTTCCCGACTGTCTACTACGAATAGTTTTTTTCGGCTCCGACGAGGGAGGGGCGATTGCGGGCGGCGCGCCTTCAGCTCGTTTCAACTCTTGTAGTCGTCGCTAGGTGGTCTATGACACTGGACATAATTTTTATTATTTCTGGTGTTCGTCATACTGCCATGATTGGTGATGAGTATATCAAAAGTTTTTCCACACAAAAAAACCGATTAAAGAAAAAAAACATGCACGGTATCATGGTTGCTACCTAGAATAAAGAAACACAAAATGACAACTGTTCTATGCTTTGTTCTTGGATGAATTTTCGTAGGTGAGGACAGCCCACCTTATTCATCATCTCTTTTTTTTTAGCTGCCTTATTCATCATCATTTAATCTGCCGCGAAATGTTTAAACAAGTGGCATGCAGGTGTTGGATAACTCCAGTGAGGTACTCCTACGTGGTATGCCCGCTTCAAACACACTCCCGCTGTGGAGCGCACGCGGCCACCCGTAACCATGCATCTGAACAAACTAATTCTCATGTCTCCCTCCTCGAGGAACCAAGAAACCCAGCCTCGATCCAGTCTCCCCGCATCCATCGCTCTCCGGATCGACCGATCCGGCCGATGGAGGTGTTCGACGAAGTGCACTTCGTGCGGCTCCGGTGCCGGGTGCGGCGGACCAAGTACCTGGCGGCGGACGACGACGGGCACGGCGTGTGCCTGTCCAGCCAGCGCGGCGCGCACAACACGGTGTGGGCGGTGCAGGCCATGGAGGGCGCGGTGGAGGGCGCCGAGGGCGGGCCCTTCGTCCTCCTCCGCGGCGCCTATGGCCGCTACCTCTTCGCCACGGATGTGCAGGCCGCCACGGGGCCCGACCACGGCGTCCAGGCCGCGCAGCAGACCCGGCCGCACCCGAACACGCCGAGGTGCATGCTCTGGCAGGCCATCCGGCGGCAGGGCTCCTTCGTGATCCGCAGCGCCGGGGGCCGGTACCTCCGCGCCAACGGCAAGTACGTCCGGTGGCGCACGGCCGTCACCGTCGCCGGGGACGACGCCAGCGCCATGCTGCAGTGGGACGTCGAGGTCGTGCCCCTTCGCCTGGACCGCCCTACCCTCCTCGATCCACCGCCACAGGTTCTCATTGCCCCGGCGATTCCCGCATTGTATATTTGCATGGCGATTGATCGTGATCGATCGGTTCCATCCGACGTGCAGCCGATGCGGAGGCGGCGCCGCCCGCCGACGGAGGAGGAGGTGGCGCGGCAGGTCCGGTACATCCGCGCCGGCGTGGACGGGGACATAGACGAGACAGGGTGGCGGACGGTGCGGATCAGCACCAACAGCCTCATGCAGCTGCGGCTGACGCTGGCCAACCTGCTGGGCCAGAACCGGTCGGCGCTCCACACCACGCTCTGCGTCCGCGCCGGCGCCTACGCCGACCTCTCCCCTCTCCTCATCGACCTGCCCATCGGCAACGACCGCCTCGACATCGTCGTCATCACCCACGGCACACCAGGTCCGTAAGAATTCTTCACTGTCCTCATCAAGCACTCATAGATAATCTCACCAATTGTCAGGACTTACTACTCGATGTTGATGGAATTTCAGTGGACAACACGTTGGTGTACCCAAACGTCAATGCGCGGAATTGAACATCATGCAGGGGTGAAGCGACATGGTTAGGGGTTCATGCTCGATTCTCTCATTCGTTTCGGCTCAGAGAGTAGCTTATCCTGGAGCAACTGCTAGTGTACATCGGACTGTCAGAGCTGTTGGCGGGGAGAATGCTTGTAGAACAGGGTAGTACGTACCTGGTTTTGACACTCAGTAGTAGTTGCTCAAGACGCTGAATGGACAGACAGTGATCTGCCTTGTGATTTTGCTCTGATCTTTAGCATCTGGCTGGTGGTCTGTAACGATTTTTGGGTACAATGCTACATGGAAATAGTAGTATTTGATATGAATACTGTCCAGAAATACATAGAGATCCGTTTAAATGGTCTTTTATGGGAAACACAGTTGTAGTTCCTTCCTACTGTGTATATTAAATGTTCATGTGTAGGAGGAGCAAGGGGTCTACCCCGGTGAAAATCAGGGGGCTGAGATAATTAATTTGAAAGATTAAGTAAAAGTAATTACATAAGAGCTGAGATAATTAGAGGAGGATATACCCCGCTCTCTCTGCATCTGGGCGATGCATACAACCAGTTTATTAATTATTAATAAGAGCATCTTCAGCAGACCCCGCATCCCACTGACCCGCAAAACGTATTTGCAGTTCGCGGAAAAAGGTTTTGCAGGTCGGCGCAGACGGCTGCAGAGGCAAACCCTGCAAAACGGACTCGTATAAGAGAATATTCGCGGAATATGCTCTTTTACGGGTTGGTTTTAGCTGCGGTAGAATAGACCTCTCAAACTTAAAGCTATAAAACAGAATATTCGCTTATATTCTTTCCCCACGTCTTCTTCTTTCTCTCGTCCATGTCCATGGTTAGTTAGCTTGCTCCCGCAAAATCGATGAATAACACACGAAGCTGTCAAAAATGAAGCCGCAGACAATCAACTACAAAAGGTATAAAGTGTCGAGCCAGCAAGCTTCTCCGTCGGGGCTCGAATCGATCGAGAGCTAGTTAGCTAGCTCAGCTCGAATCCATCCAGGGGCGAGCTAGCTAGCTCCTCCGCCGCTGCAGCGAGAGACACGTCCGGGGCTAGCTAGCTTGCTTGCATCGTTTCACAGCTAGCTAGCGCGGCCGGGAGCGGCGGACGGGCGCGGCGGGCAGGCGGCGGACGGGAGCAGCGGATAGGCACGGCGGCCGGGAGCGGCGTACGGGCGCGGCGGCCGGGAGCGGCGTACGGGCGCGGTGGCTGGGCGGCCGGGCGAGCTTCATGGCGTTGGCGGGAGCAGAGATTTCTCAACCGTCAACGTTGACAGGTATGCAGGGCTTTGATAAAGTTGCCTTCAAAACTATAGATATAAGGGTTTCGGTCTTGCGTTTACAGCGCCCCTTAAAAAAATTTAAGGGTTGGACGATATTAGGCGGTCTGTTCGGGTCTGTTTTGTCGACTGGAACTGTAGAAAGCGGTTATTTTACGGGTTTGACCACTTATGCGCGATCTGCTAGAGATGCTCTAAGGACCTTACAAAATAATAAACAAATAAGCCTGAAGTCTCCATCTTAGCAACACTTGTTGCTACTACTATCCCCTTGATGAAGGGATGCCGAATGTCCGAGCCGAATATCAAACAGATATCACGCCAAAATCTAACATCTAAAGCCGGGTACCCCATCCAAGCCACAATGCCGGTACTGGGTCACACACCAGTCCGGCGCACTCTTAGTGGGAACCACATGCGCATGTTGCAAGGGCCGTCACCACCGTCTTCCACCGATCCATCTTCAGAGTAGATAATGATGCATCGGCCTTGCTAGGCCTCTCTGCCATCGACGCCACCAGGACACCAGACCGCGTAGTCCTCCCGCACGAGTCCATCGTCGCGCCGAGTCTTCATTGCGCCACGCCGCCGAGATCCGCCGCCATCAATATCTAGGATAAAGCACCGCTCCACCATCGTCCACTGGCCCCTCGGGCCCGTGTACACCTCCAAGAATGACGCCCCAAGGAGGAAACGACACAAGAGCGCCCCGTCCGCGTCGGTTGCGACCCACGCCGCCGCACCTCCGTTCACCGCCTCGCCCAGCCGGCTGTGCCGCACCAGCTGCGTCACGCCGCCTATACTACTGTCTCGCGCCGGCTTCGGCCGTTGTCGGTGTCAAAACCGGCGGATCTCAGGTAGGGAGTCCCGAACTATGCGTCTAAGGCAGATGGTAACAGGAGGCGGGGGACACGATGTTTACCCAGGTTCGGGCCCTCTTGATGGAGGTAATACCCTACTTCCTGCTTGATTGATCTTGATGATATGAGTATTACAAGAGTTGATCTACCACGATATCGTAGAGGCTAAACCCTAGAAGCTAGCCTATGGTATGATTGTTGTTGTCCTACAGACTAAACCCTCCGGTTTATATAGACACTGGAAGGGGTTAGGGTTACACAAAGTCGGTTACAAGGGAGGAGATCTACATATCCGTATTTGCCAAGCTTGCCTTCCACGCCAAGGAGAGTCCCATCCGGACACGGGACGAAGTCTTCAATCTTGTATCTTCATAGTCCAACAGTCCGGTTAAAGTATATAGTCCGGCCGTCCGAGGACCCCCTAATCTAGGACTCCCTCAGTAGCCCCTGAACCAGGCTTCAATGCCGATGAGTCCGGCGCGCAGATTGTCTTCGGCATTGCAAGGAGGGTTCTTCCTCCGAATACTCCATAGAAGATTTTGAACACAAGGATGGTGTCCGGCTCTACAAAACAGATTCCACATACTGCCGTAGAGAGAATAATATTTTAACAAATCTAATCTGCTGACAACTTTTCATAGCATGACATCACTGTTGGGGAACGTAGTAATTTCAAAAAATTTCCTACGCACACGCAAGATCATGGTGATGCATAGCAACGAGAGGGGAGAGTGTTGTCTACGTACCAACGCAGACCGACTGCGGAAGCGATCACACAACGTAGAGGAAGTAGTCGTACGTCTTCTTCCCGATCCGACCGATCCAAGCACCGTTACTCCGGCACCTCCGAGTTCTTAGCACACGTTCAGCTCGATGATGATCCTCGGGCTCCGATCCAGCAAAGCGTCGAGGAAGAGTTCCGTCAGCACGACGGCGTGGTGACGATCTTGATGTACTACCGACGCAGGGCTTCGCCTAAGCACTACAACGGTATGATCGAGGTGGAATTTGGTGGCAGGGGGCACCGCACACGGCTAAGGAACGATCTCAAGGATCAACTTGTGTGTCTTGGGGTGTCCCCTGCCCCCGTATATAAAGGATGGAGGAGGAGGAGCTGGCCGGCCAAGGTGGGAGGCGCAGGAGGAGTCCTACTCCTACCGGGAGTAGGACTCCCCCCTCCAATCCTAGTCCAACTAGGTTTCCTCAAGTGGGAAGTGAAAGAGAGAGGTGGCCGGCCCCTCTCCTAGTCCTAATAGGACTAGGGAGAGGGGGGAGGCGCAGCCCTATGTGGGCTGCCTTCTCACCTTTCCACTAAGGCCCATGTTGGCCCATTTGGCTCCCGGGGGGTTCCGGTAACCCTCCCGGTAATCCGGTAAAATCCCAATTTCACCCGGAACACTTCCGATGTCCAAACATAGGCTTCCAATATATCAATCTTTACGTCTCGACCATTTCGAGACTCCTCGTCATGTCCGTGATCACATCCGGGACTCCGAACAACCTTCGGTACATCAAAATGCATAAACTCATAATAACTGTCATCGTAACGTTAAGCGTGCGGACCCTACGGTTCGAGAACAATGTAGACATGACCGAGACGCGTCTCCGGTCAATAACCAATAGCGGGACCTGGATGCCCATATTGGCTCCTACATATTCCACGAAGATCTTTATCGGTCAGACCGCATAACAACATATGTTGTTCCCTTTGTCATCGGTATGTTACTTGCCCGAGATTCGATCGTCGGTATCCAATACCTAGTTCAATCTCGTTACTGGCAAGTCTCTTTACTCGTTCCGTAATACATCATCTCGCAACTAACTCATTAGTCACAATGCTTGCAAGGCTTATGTGATGTGTATTACCGAGAGGGCCCAGAGATACCTCTCCGACAATCGGAGTGACAAATCCTAATCTCGAAATACGCCAACCCAACATCTACCTTTGGAGACACCTGTAATGCTCCTTTATAATCACCCAGTTACGTTGTGACATTTGGTAGCACCCAAAGTGTTCCTCCGGCAAACGGGAGTTGCATAATCTCATAGTCATAGGAACATGTATAAGTCATGAAGAAAGCAATAGCAACATACTAAACGATCGTGTGCTAATCTAATGGAATGGGTCATGTCAATCAGATCATTCAACTAATGATGTGATCTCATTAATCAAATAAAAACTCTTTTGTCCACGGTTAGGAAACATAACCATCTTTGATTAACGAGCTAGTCAAGTAGAGGCATCCTAGTGACACTCTGTTTGTCTATGTATTCACACATGTATTATGTTTCCGGTTAATACAATTCTAGCATGAATAATAAACATTTATCATGATATAAGGAAATAAATAATAACTTTATTATTGCCTCTAGGGCATATTTCCTTCAGTCTCCCACTTGCACTAGAGTCAATAATCTAGTTCACATCGCCATGTGATTTAGCAGCAATAGTTCACATCACCATGTGATTAACACCCATAGTTCACATCGTCATGTGACCAACACTCAAAGGGTTTACTAGAGTCAATAATCATTTCACATCTCTATGTTATTAACACCCAAAGAGTACTAAGGTGTGATCATGTTTTGCTTGTGAGATAATTTTAGTCGACGGGTCTGTCACATTCAGATCCGTAAATATTTTGCAAGTTCTATGTCTACAATGCTCTACACGGAGCTACTCTAGCTAATTGCTCCCATTTTCAATATGTATCCAGATTGAGACTTAGAATCATCTGGATCAGTGTCAAAAACTTGCATCGACGTAACCCTTTACGACGAACCTTTTTGTCATGTTCATAATCGAGAAACATATCCTTATTTCACTAAGGATAATTCTGACCGCTGTCCAGTGATCTACTCCTAGATCACTATTGTACTCCCTTGCTAAATCAGTGCAGGGTATACAATAGATCTGGTATACAGCATGACATACTTTATAGAACCTATGGCCAAGGCATAGGGAATGACTTTCATTCTCTTTCTATCTTCTGCCGTGGTCGGGCTTTGAGTCTTACTCAACTTCACACCTTGTAATACAGGCAAGAACTCTTTCTTTGACTGCTCCATTTTGAACTACTTCAAAATCTTGTCAAGGTATGTACTCATTGAAAAGAAAAACTTATCAAGCGTCTTGATCCATCTCTATAGATCTTGAAACTCAATATGTAAGCAGCTTTACCGAAGTCCTTCTTTGAAAAACTCCTTTCAAACACTCCTTTATGCTTTACAGAATAATTCTACATTATTTCCGATCAACAATATGTCATTCACATATACTTATCAGAAATGCTGTAGTGCTCCCACTCACTTTCTCGTAAATACAGGCTTCACCGTAAGTCTGTATAAAACTATATGCTTTGATCAATCTTATCAAAGTGTATATTCCAACTCCGAGATGCTTGCACCAGTCCACAGATGGATTGTTGGAGCTTGCACATTTTGTTAGCACCTTTCGGATTGACAAAACCTTCTAGTTGCATCGTATACAACTCTTCTTTAGCAAATCCATGAAGGAATGCAGTTTTGTTTATCCATTTGCCAGATTTCATAAAATGCGGCAATTGCTAACATGATTCGGACAGACTTTAAGCATAGATACGAGTGAGAAAATCTCATCGTAGTCAACACCTTGAACTTGTCGAAAACCTTTTGCGACAATACTAGCTTTGTAGATAGTAACACTACTATCAGCGTCCGTCTTCCTCTTGAAGATCCATTTATTTTCTGTGGCTTGCCGATCATCGGGCAAGTCAACCAAAGTCCATACTTTGTTCTCATACATGGATCATATCTCAGATTTCATGGCTTCAAGCCACTTTGCGGAATCTGGGCTCACCATCGCTTCTTCATAGTTCGCAAGTTCGTCATGGTCTAGTAACATGACTTCCAGAACAGGATTACCGTACCACGCTGGTGCGGATCTCACTCTCGTTTACTTACGAGATTCGGTAGTAACTTGATCTGAAGTTACATGATCATCATCATTAGCTTCCTCACTAATTGGTGTAGTAGTCACAAGAACAGATTTTGTGATGAACTACTTTCCAATAAGGGAGAAGGTACAATTACCTTATCAAGTTTTCTACTTTCCTCCCACTCACTTCTTTCGAGAGAAACTCCTTCTCTAGAAAAACTCCGAATTTAGCAACAAAAGTCTTGCCTTCGGATCTGTGATAGAAGGTGTACCCAACTGTCTCCTTTGGGTATCCTATGAAGACATATTTCTCCGATTTGAGTTTGAGCTTATTGAGATGAAACTTTTTTCACATAAGCATCGCAACTCCAAACTTTAAGAAACGACAGCTTAGGTTTCTTGCCAAACCATAGTTCACACGGTGTCGTCTCAAAGGATTTAGATGGTGCTCTATTTAACGTGAATGCAGCTGTCTCTAATGCATAACCCCAAAACGATAGTGGTAGATCGGTAAGAGACATCATAGATCGCACTATATCTAATAAAGTACGGTTATGACGTTCGGACACACCATTATGCTGTGGTGTTCCAGGTGGCGTGAGTAGTGAAACTATTTCACATTGTTTTAACTGAAGACCAAACTCGTAACTCAAATACTCTTTTCCACGATCAGATCGTAGAAACTTTATTTTTCTTGTTACGATGATTTTCCACTTCACTTTGAAATTATATGAACCTTTCAAATGTATCAGACTTCTATTTCATCAAGTAGATATACCCATATCTGCTCAAATCATCTGTGAAGGTCAGAAAATAATGATACCCGCTGCAAGCCTTAAATATTTATCGGACCACATACATCAGTATGTATGATTTCCAACAAATCTGTTGCTTGCTCCATTGTTCCGGAGAACGGAGTTTTAGTCATCTTGCCCAAAAGGCATGGTTTGCAAGCATCAAGTGATTCATAATCAAGTGATTCCGAAAGCCCATCAGCATGGAGTTTCTTCATGCGCTTTATACCAATATGACCTAAACGGCAGTGCCACAAATAAGTTGCACTATCATTATTAACTTTGCATCTTTTGGTTTCAATATTATGATTATGTGTATCACTACGATCGAGATCCAACGAACTATTTTCATTGGGTGTGTAACCATATAAGGTTTTATTCATGTAAACAGAACAACAATTTATTCTTTTACTTAAATGAATAACCGTATTACAATAAACATGATCAAATCATATTCATGCTCAATGAAAACACCAAATAACACTTATTTAGGTTCAACACTAATCCCGAAATTATAGGGAGTGTGCGATGATGATCATATCAATCTTGGAACCACTTCCAACACACATCATCACTTCACCCTTAACTAGTCTCTGTTTATTCTGCAACTCCCGTTTCGAGTTACTAATCTTAGCAACTGAACCAATATCAAATACGGAGGGGTTGCTATAAACACTAGTAAAGTACACATCAATAACATGTATATCAAATATACTTATGTTCACTTTGCCATCCTTCTTATCCGCCAATAACTTGGGGTAGTTCCGCTTCCAGTGACCAGTCCCTTTGCAGTAGAAGCACTTAGTCTCAGGCTTAGGATCAGACTTGGGCTTCTTCATTTGAGCAGCAACTTGCTTGCCGTTCTTCTTGAAGTTCCCCTTCTTTCCTTTGCCCTTTTTCTTGAAACTAGTGGTCTTGTCAACCATCAACACTTGATGTTTTTCTTTGATTTCTACCTTCGTTGATTTCAGCATCACGAAGAGCTTGGGAGTTGTCTCCGTTATCCCTTGCATATTATAGTTCATCACGAAGTTCTACTAACTTAGTGATGGTGACTAGAGAATTCTGTCAATCACTATCTTATCTGGAAGATTAACTCCCATTTGATTCAAGCGATTGTAGTACCCAGACAATCTGAGCACATGCTCACTATTTGAGCGATTCTCCTCCATCTTTTAGCTATAGAACCTGTTGGAGACTTCATATCTCTCAACTCGGGTATTTGCTTGAAATATTAACTTCAACTCCTGGAACATCTCATATGGTCCATGACGTTCAAAACGTCTTTGAAGTCCCGATTCTAAGATGTTAAGTATGTTGCACTAAACTATCAAGTAGTCATCATATTGAGCTAGCCAAACGTTCATAACGTCTGCATCTGCTCCTGCAATAGGTCTGTCACCTAGTGGTGCATCAAGGACATAATTCTTCTGTGCAGCAATGAGGATAATCCTCAGATCACGGATCCAATCCGCATCATTGCTACTAACATCTTTCAATAAAATTTTCTCTAGGAACATATCAAAATAAACACAGGGAAGCAACAACGTGAGCTATTGATCTACAACATGATTTGCAAAATACTACCAGGACTAAGTTCATGATAAATTTAAGTTCAATTTAATCATATTACTTAAGAACTCCCACTTAGATAGACATCCCTCTAATCCTCTAAGTGATCACGTGATCCAAATCAACTAAACCATAACCGATCATCACGTGAGATGGAGTAGTTTTCAATGGTGAACATCGTCATGTTGATCATATCTACTATATGATTCACGCTCGACCTTTCGGTCTCTGTGTTCCGAGGCCATATCTGCATATGCTAAGCTCGTCAATTTTAACCTGAGTATTCTGCGTGTGCAAAACTGGCTTGTACCCGTTGTAGATGGACGTAGAGCTTATCACACCCGATCATCACGTGGTGTCTGGGCACGACGAACTTTGGCAACGGTGCATACTCAGGGAGAACACTTCTTGATAATTTAGTGAGAGATCATCTTATAATGCTACCGTCAATCAAAGCAAGATAAGATGCATAAAAGATAAACATCACATGCAATCAATATAAGTGATATGATATGGCCATCATCTTCTTGTGCTTGTGATCTCCATCTCCGAAGCACCGTCATGATTACCATCGTCACTGGCGCGACACCTTGATCTCCATCATAGCATCGTTGTCGTCTCGCCAATCTTATGCTTCCACGACTATCACTACCACTTAGTAAAGCATTACATCGCGATTGCATTGCATACAATAAAGCGACAACCATATGGCTCCTGCCAGTTGCCGATAACTTGGTTACAAAACATGATCATCTCATACAATAAAATCAGCATCATGCCTTGACCATATCACATCACAACATGCCCTGCAAAAACAAGTTAGACGTCCTCTACTTTGTTGTTGCAAGTTTTACGTGGCTGCTACGGGCTTAAGTAAGAACTCATCTCACCTACGCATCAAAACCACAACGATAGTTCGTCAAATAGACTCCGTTTTAACCTTCTCAAGGACCGGGCGTAGCCACACTTGGTTCAACTAAAGTTGGAGAGACAGTCTTCCGCAAGCCATCTATGTGCAAAGCACGTCGAGGGAACCGGTCTCGCGTAAGAGTACGCGTAAGGTTGGTCCGGATCGTCTCGTCCAACAATACCGCCGAACCAAAGTATGACATGCTGGTAGGCAGTATGACTTGTATCGCCCACAACTTACTTGTGTTCTACTCGTGCAAATAACATCAAACCATAAAAACCTAGGCTCGGATGCCACTGTTGGGGAACGTAGTAATTTCGAAAATTTTCCTACGCACACGCAAGATCATGGTGATGCATAGCAACGAGAGGGGAGAGTGTTGTCTACGTACCAACGCAGACCGACTGCGGAAGCGATCACACAACGTAGAGGAAGTAGTCGTACGTCTTCTTCCTGATCCGACCGATCCAAGCACCGTTACTCTGGCACCTCCGAGTTCTTAGCACACGTTCAGCTCGATGACGATCCTCGGGCTCCGATCCAGCAAAGCGTCGAGGAAGAGTTCCGTCAGCACGACAGCGTGGTGACGATCTTGATGTACTACCGACGCAGGGCTTCGCCTAAGCACTACAACGGTATGATCGAGGTGGAATTTGGTGGCAGGGGGCACCGCACACGGCTAAGGAACGATCTCAAGGATCAACTTGTGTGTCTTGGGGTGTCCCCTGCCCCCGTATATAAAGGATGGAGGAGGAGGAGCTGGCCGGCCAAGGTGGGAGGCGCAGGAGGAGTCCTACTCCTACCGGGAGTAGGACTCCCCCCTCCAATCCTAGTCCAACTAGGTTTCCTCAAGTGGGAAGTGAAAGAGAGAGGTGGCCGGCCCCTCTCCTAGTCCTAATAGGACTAGGGAGAGGGGGGGAGGCGCAGCCCTATGTGGGCTGCCTTCTCACCTTTCCACTAAGGCCCATGTTGGCCCATTTGGCTCCCGGGGGGTTCCGGTAACCCTCCCGGTAATCCGGTAAAATCCCGATTTCACCCGGAACACTTCCGATGTCCAAACATAGGCTTCCAATATATCAATCTTTACGTCTCGACCATTTCGAGACTCCTCGTCATGTCCGTGATCACATCCGGGACTCCGAACAACCTTCGGTACATCAAAATGCATAAACTCATAATAATTGTCATCGTAAAGTTAAGCGTGCGGACCCTACGGTTCGAGAACAATGTAGACATGAGCGAGACACGTCTTCGGTCAATAACCAATAGCGGGACCTGGATGCCCATATTGGCTCCTACATATTCCACGAAGATCTTTATCGGTCAGACCGCATAACAACATACGTTGTTCCCTTTGTCATCGGTATGTTACTTGCCCGAGATTCGATCGTCGGTATCCAATACCTAGTTCAATCTCGTTACTGGCAAGTCTCTTTACTCGTTCCGTAATACATCATCTCGCAACTAACTCATTAGTCACAATGCTTGCAAGGCTTATGTGATGTGTATTACCGAGAGGGCCCAGAGATACCTCTCCGACAATCGGAGTGACAAATCCTAATCTCGAAATACGTCAACCCAACATCTACCTTGGGAGACACCTGTAATGCTCCTTTATAATCACCCAGTTACGTTGTGACGTTTGGTAGCACCCAAAGTGTTCCTCCGGCAAACGGGAGTTGCATAATCTCATAGTCATAGGAACATGTATAAGTCATGAAGAAAGCAATAGCAACATACTAAACGATCGTGTGCTAAGCTAATGGAATGGGTCATGTCAATCAGATCATTCAACTAATGATGTGATCTCGTTAATCAAATAACAACTCTTTTGTCCACGGTTAGGAAACATAACCATCTTTGATTAACGAGCTAGTCAAGTAGAGGCATACTAGTGACACTCTGTTTGTCTATGTATTCACACATGTATTATGTTTCCAGTTAATACAATTCTAGCATGAATAATAAACATTTATCATGATATAAGGAAATAAATAATAACTTTATTATTGCCTCTAGGGCATATTTCCTTCAATCACACCATGGCCCGGTCATTATTCGAACCTTTTTCCCAGCCCGCCACTGCACGTCTCGCGAGGCGGTTTTATTGGCACGTCTTGTCGAAGCAGAGATCGTGTTCCCCTTATTACAGGATTCTCATCAATGCGGATGTGGGTAACTCAATCGTGCCTATCGGTATGACTCCTCGATTTAGGCAAGTTCCAAACGGCCACGCGGAGGACGCTTGATATTCACCCTCTTTATAAAGGGACCAAGGCCTGTCCTTTTCTTCTCGTGCTTGATCGAATCCTTCCCCCACCTTGAGTTCTAACACCCAAGGCTCATACTAAGCGCTTCGGACCTTCAATCATGTCCGGATCCAACCTTCAAGGTCGGTGGATGCCCTCCTCTGTCACAGAGGAGGACATCAAGAAGCTAAGGAAGGCCAGATATCTAACCGCCGAAATCTCGCACAGGCTGCCTTCCCGAGGACAGGTCATCCCCACTCCCGAACCCAACGAGAGTGTCGTATTTGTTTCACACTTCCTCCGAGGGCTAGGCTTTAGTCTTGATCCCTTCGTCAGAGGGCTCATGTTCCATTATGGGCTCGACTTCCACGATTTAGCTCCGGATTCCATCCTTCATATCTCGTCGTTCATTGTCGTATGTGAGGCCTTCCTCCGCATCATCCCACACTTCGGCTTATGGCTCAAGACCTTCAATGTAAAGCCGAAGATGATCGATGGGCGGCACGTAGAATGCGGAGGTGCCACAATAAGCAAAGGCGTCGATGCCCCATGGCTAAAGGGTTCCTTCCCGGAGATATCCAACTTATGGCAGCGGGAGTGGTTTCACATCACAGCTCCCCGAAGTACTAAGTGGGTGGCTGCCCCCGCCTTCCGTTCAGGCCCCCCACCACAACTGGCGTCATGGGTCAACAAGGGGCTAGACTGGGGGCCGGTTAATGACGTGCCGACATTGCAAAGTTGCATCCGAGATCGCCTCAAGAGGGACGTCGGCCTTGTCACGGTAATGCAAGTCATGCTAGTTCGTCGAGCCCTGCCTTGCAAACGTCGACCTCTCCGTATGTGGGAGTTCAACCCGGAAGGGTCGTGAACTATTCAACACTTCTTCGGCGCGACGCTCGTAGAGATGTACAAATTGTTCTTCAAATCACGAATAAAGTGTCCGGACACCACCGAGGATGCGGGTCTAAACTGCAATCGTCCAGACACCCAAGTAAGTAGTTCTTCAGCCGAACATGTTGTCTCTTTATTTATCACAACATCATTCTGAAAAATCGCTCTTTGACCAGGACTGGGTAAAAAAACGAAGATGATCAGGTGTTTGGCCCCCCTTCCTGAAGGCTCAGCAGATCCAGTACTGGTCAGAATGCTTGAGCTCGCGCCTTATCAAGCGCCATCAGGGGAAGATAAAGGGGGGAATAAAGAAGCCGAAAGTGGGCCTCATTCATTATTCATCCAAACCGGGGGAATTAGTGCCTCCGCGAAGGACGATAACTGGGGAGAAGAATCTAAAATTTCTTCTCCCCAAGGAAGAAAGAGGGCCGCCTCTGAAGACTTGGAAACAATGGTTTCCACACGAGGGAAGAAACCTTTGTCAGGGGCCCTACCCCGGAGGGCATCCTTACCACACAGTACCCGCAAGGGGATCAGCCCTCCACCGAGCTGTAAGTAAACAAAAGTACTCTATAGTAAATATATCCTGCTTTATTTCTGAGGATGATAACCGAGACGTATGTCTTGTAGTCCGGATCGTAGCCCTTCTCGACAGAGTTCGTCTTCGAGGGATCTTCTTCCGGAGATGATGGAGAGCAAAACGCCTCCCCGTGCCTTCCCGCCTCGTGAAGCGGATGACCCTGAGTTGTCGTCATGGAGGATTTCTCCTGATCCGCCAAGGCCAGAGGGTAACCTTTCGGCCACCCGAAGTCCAGAGTATTCGGCTCCTAAGGAGAGCAACAGAAAGAGTCCGGGACTGTCTGGTGCGTGACCAGACGCACTGAAGAATCTTCTGGAGCAAGCGGCTATCTCAGAAGCGCATCGTACGCTAATGGGTACGGTGGTTGAGAGGATTTCGGCCGCAGAAAGCGGGTTCCATGAAGCTTTTACAAGCCTACTGAGAGGCTTTGAGGTACGCAAAGTAATATATATTTTTTGATGGTACCGCACACGCTAGGTGTGCCCTATGCAGATAGTAGCCCCTGAGACTCTGGTTGCTGTCGAAAAAGGCGGCAAATAGAGGATCACAGTCGCAAGTAATAACCATACTGCTTTCATGTGCAGGTGGCTGAGGGTCCGGTGTCAAGCCGGACTGGTGAGTTTGACGAACTGAAGCAACAACTTGATGCGGAAGATTCCGACATCGTGCTTGTAAACAAGCGGCTTGACGAGGCGCAGGGTATGTATTTTCTCCTGTGGTCATCACGTATTTGAGGGGAGCATGATGTTAGTGTCTTTAATATGCTGTGACTGCAGATGGAGCTACCGTAGTGGAGACCCTTCGGGCGGAACTCTCCCGAGCCAAGGAACAAGCCAGGAAGAGTGATGCGGCCGCCCTAAAGGCGGTCGAAGAGCTAAAAGCCGAACAGGCTGCGCATTGATGGAGCCAAGAGAAAATAGCCAAGATGGCTATTGAGTTGAAGGATGCCGCCGACCGTTATGAGCTTCTTGAAAAGGAGAGCCAAACGAAGACAGCGGACCTGGAGAAAGCCATGGTAGCGGCCAAGGAAGCCCGCTCTAAGATCAGAGCAGCGAAGGAGGAGCTACGTCAAGCCGGAGATATCACGGCTGGGAAGCCCTTCTTGTTGCGGACAAAGTTCGGAGATCCTAAGTATGCCCCTCTTGATCAATTATGGAGTTCTGCAGACGCGTACGTGGATTTGGCAGCGAGTGCTGCTGATGCGACCGAGTTTTTCAAAGATCAAAAAGATCGTGAAGTGGAAAAGCTGTTCTGGTTGCAGTTCAATGTTCCGGTGCATCCGCTGATGTTAAATGAGCGAATGGCTGAGTGGGCCGAGCTCCATAGGTTGTCCGGGCTTGCCATGAGGTCTGTTGTGGATCATCTTTGGTCGGAAGGACCAAGGCCGAATAGTTATTTTGTCTTAGTGCAACGATTCCTTGGTGCTGTGTCGCATATCGACGCTATGAAGAGGTCGGCGTGCATAGAGGGTGCACGGATGGCTCTTGCCCGCGTCAAGACATACTGGGCAGAGATGGAGGCCATCGCTATTGCAACCCAGAGTTTGGCCGTAGACCGAGTATCGGTCAAGCACTATTTTAAAAAAGTCCTTGAAGGCGCTCGTTTAATAGAGGCTCAGTGCTCTAAGAGTATCATGTTCTAGTGACATGTATCCAAATTGTAATAACAATGTTATTTGAATTATAAAGGCTGTGTTTATACTTTTGCCTGTAAGTATTGTTATGCCTCCTGTGCGGTCGTTTATGTATATATATATATATATATCCTGAAAGTTTGCAGTCGTCGGCTTCAGCCCTCAGGCATATAATGCGGGGGTGTTCGCAAAAGCGCGTCTTCACACTTGATCCAATGTCTTGGTCCATTAAGGAGGTGGTAGCACGACGAATGAGGCAATCGGACTATATTGCTTTAACAATTTCACTTAACCATAGGAGTTTGACAGTGGGGCTACTATATAGCCCCTGGTACTTCCGCGCTCATCCGAATACGGGGCGCGTACGTACATGACCGGGAAACTGGCCCTTCGTTAATGCAGAGGAATCCCGAAGATTCCGCTAAGTCATCGAGTGGTTGACCAGTCTCGCGCTTTATCATGACAGTCAGTTTTCGGCTTTCTCTACTGAGGTGCTTATCCGGATGAACCAGGGCACAATCACAGTAGTTCTCCCGGTGCAGCCTTAGCCGATAGAGCGGAACGTAAGGTAGCAAAGCGCGGGAGCCGGGCAAACCCAACATTTGACCAAAGACATGATTCGGAGCTGATGCATATAAGGCCAAACTCGCGACGCCGAACACTCCCTAAGGTATTCGTTCTTTACAACATATTCCTGGCTGAATAACGCCCTTGATAATGAACCCCGAGTGTCCAGGTACGTGCATTATTCTGATGTGGCGAAATGCCAATAACGCCAGCATCCTTGTCAGTGTCAAAACCGGCGGATCTCGGGTAGGGGGTCCCGAACTGTGCGTCTAAGGCGGATGGTAACAAGAGGCAGGGGACATGATGTTTTACCCAGGTTCGGGCCCTCTTGATGGAGGTAAAACCCTACGTCCTGCTTGATTTATTCTTGATGATATGAGTATTACAAGAGTTGATCTACCACGAGATCGGAGAGGCTAAACCCTAGAAGCTAGCCTATGGTATGGTTGTATGTTGTCCTACGGACTAAAACCCTCCGATTTATATAGACACCAGAAAGTGCTAGGGTTACACAAGGTCGGTTACAAAGGAGGAGATATACATATCCGTATTGCCTAGCTTGCCTTCCACGCCAAGTAGAGTCCTATCCGGACACGAGACGAAGTCTTCAATCGTGTATCTTCATAGTCCAACAGTCCGGCCAAAGGATATAGTACGGCTGTCCGGAGACCCCCTAATCCAGGACTCCCTTAGTAGCCCCTGGACCAGGCTTCAATGACGATGAGTCCGGCGCGCAGTATTGTCTTCGGCATTGCAAGGCGGGTTCCTCCTTCGAATACACCACGAAAGAATTTGAATACAAGGATAGTGTCCGACCATGCAAAATAAGTTCCACATACCACCGTAGAGAGAATAATATTTACACAAATCTAATCTGCTGACTTATTTCGGCAACATGACATTATGCCATGGCCCGGTGATTATTCGAACCGTTTCCTTTAACTAGCCCCGCACATAACGCGAGGCAGTTTCTTGACACGTCTTGTCAAAGCAGAGATCGTGTTCCCCCTATTACGGGATTCTCATCAATACGGGCGTGGGTAACCCAACCGCACCACGACGCTTGGGGGATAAGCGAGTTTTATCAGGCTAGTGGGGGCACATAGTTTCGACCGCCCTTATAAAGGGACAAGGTCTAACCTTTTTCTACCCACGCCTTCTTCCTCCTTGCTCATCCATTCTTGCACACTCAAGCTCCAACGCCCAAGTCCACATCCTTACCCTCAACCTTCTCCAATCATGTCCGGAGCGGGAGGAAAATGGATGGCTTCCTTCGTTACGGAGGGACACATCAAGAAGCTGCACGGAGCCGGATACTTAGTCGCGAATATCGCGCATCGGCTGCCCACTGCGGGGCAGATCGTTCCTACCCCTGAACCTCGCGAGAGGGTAGTTTGTCTCCACCACTTCCTCTGCGGACTGGGGTTTTCCCTCCATCCATTCGTCCGTGGTCTCATGTTCTACTACGGGCTGGACTTCCATGATCTGGCCCCAAACTTCATCCTCAACATTTCAGCGTTCATCGTCGTGTGTGAGGCTTTCCTCCGCATCCGGCCCCACTTCATCCTGTGGTTGAAGACCTTCAATATCAAGCTGAAGGTGGTGGGAGGCCAACAAGCAGAATGCGGCGGAGCCATGGTGGGCAAGATGCCCAACGTTATATGGCTTGAAGGCTCCTTCGTGGAGACCATAAAGGGGTGGCAATCGGCGTGGTTCTACATCACCGAGCCGCGCAACACCAAATGGGTGGCTGCCCTTGAGTTTCTATCCGGAATCCCCACGCGGCTCACCTCCTGGAAAGAGAAGGGCCTGTCCCGGGGTTCATCGGTGGAGCTGGACGGACTCTAGAAATGTATCTGGAATATGGCAGGCAAGAAGCTCAAGCTTGTCAACATAGTCCAGTTCATGCTCATCCGCCGGATCCTCCCATGCCAACAACGGGATTTCAACTTGTGGGAGTTCGACCCGGCCCAACACTAGACTCTGAGCGAGCTCTTCGACACGACGCACAAGGACGTCTGGAAGGTGCTGTTCAAGGGCGCCGAGGTCCCTCCCTCTCTCACCGAGGACCGCGGGCTAAGCGCGAAGCGCCGAGCGCATTCGGTGAGTTCCATACATCTGGTAGGATGTTTATTTCCCCTAGCTTAATCATGTGCGGGGTCTGAGCTCCATGCCTTTGACCGGACTGGGTGGAGACGTCTGGGCAGATTAACTATCCGGCCCTTCTGCCCGAAGACACTGCGGACGCCCTCCTGACGGAGATGCTGACTACGGCTCCTTACAAGGTACCAGAGAAGACCAAGAAGGCCAAGGGAACCCGAAAGAGTTCCCGACGCTAGGTGTTATCGGACTCATCGTCCGATAACTCCGCGACGCACTCTTCCCCCGAAGACGAGGAGGAAGGTGAAGATGTTCCCCCTCCAGTCGGGGGAGACAAGAAAAGGAAGGCCACCCCAACCGGGGGGGGGGGCGAAGGGTCCAAGAAGGGAAGGACCCTCCTTCCGGACTACTCCACCACCGCCGTCGAAGGCGAAGACGAGTGGCTGCTCAGGGCCAAGCCCCTGGCGAAGTCGTAAGTATTCGGATGCCAGAGTAATTCATAGTATACCTTTGTCGCACTGCTTCTCCTAACGTCGAATTATGATTATGCAGACCGCCACGAGCCCGTATCGACGTATCGTCGGACGGCTCCCTGGGCTCGTCGGATATGGATAGCGATCCTCTTCCGACTGCCACCTCCCCTTGCCCTACGGACAACGCCAAGGTATTGTCTCAAGAGGTAACAGGTCAAGGGGAGACGGTCCCGGAGGCGCCTCGAGGCGACCTCCCAGATTCCGGGAGCAGAGGGAGCAAGGCTCTCGAGGGCTCCGAGTTTGGCCCTCAGCCGAACACTGCGCCGGAACCTCCAGTGGTTCCGGACTCAAGCAGGCGGCCTCCTTCCAAAAGGGGCAAGACGCCTGTGCTGGTGACCTATGTCCATCCAGAGGTGCCGGACACTCTGCTGGGAGTGCTTCGCAACGCTTCCATCGACGAAGAGCACCGCACTCTTATGAGTGCGGTGATCCAGAAGGTTCAGTCCGCCAAGAGCGGATTGACTGAAGCCTATGCCAGCCTTCTGACAGGCTTTGAGGTAAGTATATAGGAAAAATATTACCGCATAGACAGCAGCCCCTGATGCTCTGTTCGGTGTTCATAAAGAAAAGCCGAACAGAGGATCAAACAATATCGCAGGAGTCTAATATAAGTATGTCTATATGCGCATGCAGGCTTCACTGCTGGCCTCTGCCGCACTGACTGCGGAGGTCGCCGCACTGAAGCAGGACCTCGAGGGGTCCAATGAAGAGCTCGGCCTTGCCAAGAGGTAGCTCGAGGAGAACAAAGGTAAGTAGTACCAAGTCTATGGATATATATAAAAAGAATGCGATTGCAAAATGACAGGATCGTCGTAAATTTGCCAGGGGCCACGACCGAGGTAGCGACCCTGAAGCAAGCGCTATCCGAGGCCGAAAACAAAGCGGCCAAGGAGCGCACCGAGTGGGAAAGGCATGAGGCACGGGTGGGCGAGGTGCAGCAAGAGCTCCACGCTCTCGTGACGAAGCACGAGGCATTGGAGCTTGACTCGAAGACGCGAGAGTCTGAGCTTGCCACCACCCTTGGAAGTGCAAAGAGTGCCAAGGACGAAGCACAGAAGGCCCTCCAGGAGATTCATGCGATGAAGAAGATAGCGGCTGGTAAGGCATTCTATATGCAAAGCAAGCATGTGAAAGTGAATTACTTGTTACTTACCCAAATCCGGAGCTCTCCAGGAGCATTCACAAATTTGCCCCGCAGCGTGTCGGATGCCGCACAGTTTTACCAGGCTGAGGAGGGAAGCTCAACGGAGAAGCTGTTCTGATCTCAGTATACTGGGACCGAACAACCGATGCCTTTGAGCGACCAGCTGAAGCAACTGGTCGAGCTGCACAAGGCGGCCGAAAAGGCCATGAAGGGCTTTATAGTCCGGATGTGGCCTGGCGACACCCTTCCCAACAGCTACTTCGGCCTGGTAAGGCGGCTTGTGGATGCCTGCCCACGGCTTAAAGTCATCAAGCGGTCCGTCTGCATCGAAGGTGCACGCCGGGCTTTCGCCCGTGTGAAAGTGCAATGGGCCAAGATGGACGCCGTGAAGCTGGTGAAGGAAGGGTCGCCGCAGGGCAAGGAGCATCGCCACCCCGAGATGTACTATGACGGTGTCCTGAAGCGTGCCCGTCTCGCAGCGGACGAGTGTACGAAAGATGTAATATTTGAGTAAACTAATTACAGACACTAGCAGGTGACCGTTGTTTTATCGAGGGCCAATTGATTGAAAAACTGATAGACCTCCTCAAATGGAACAGGAAACAGTTCAATTCCAACGAGGTCATGCTCCTTTTTAACTTTCACATACAAAGTACTCCTCCCCCCAGAGTCTCTGCAGATTTTCAAGTACCAATCATGCAATCTTCGCATCATCGTTGATAGAGATCTTTCATCTTTGACGAGAGGCTTCCCGTACTCGTATCTTTGTATCTGCACGTCCATGGGTTCATAATGTACATCGTCGGGCAGGTAATCTGCAAGATTGCTATAACCGGGCACCATCCTCGGATCATTAGCGACGTTGTGGCTAGGCACCTTGAGCGGGGGGCACGATTGCGTCGCTTGTTCGCCGAGCTGGGCAATTTGTTTCCCAGCTCGTCGTTCTTTCAGCCTTTGATCACTGACAGTACTTCCTGACCGCTCCGCTTCGGCAAATTCCTTTCCAATAATGCGCTCATAGTTTCCTTTCGGCGGAGACTTCGGTGGTTTTGTCAGGGCAGCCAGAGTGCGCTTCACTTTCACCGGATCTACCTTCTCCTCTGGAGGTGGATGTCTCTTTGCTCTCAACCCTTGAAACCAGTCATCCACTTCGGTTCGCGCGATCTCGGCGTTCTCCTCCGGGGTCCTCTCATATGGTAACTTCTCTGGAGTCTTCAGAGAAGGACCGAATCTGTATGTCCTCCCGCCTCTGGTTGTACTGCTAGACGCCGACCGAGCAGACGGAGCGGTTGTCTTCTTTACTTGCTTAAGAGGCGGAGGAGAAGGACTACGACACGCCGGAGCAGCTGGAGCGGCGGCAGGTCTCTTCTGCCCTTGCTGACGAGGCGGAGAAGGAGGAGGCTGGCTGCTCGGGTGCGTCGGCGCAGGCGGAGAAGGAGGCGGAGTGCCGCCACGCGCCGGAGAAGGAGCCGGCCGAGGGCCCTGATCGTCACTCGTCGGAGGAGGAGGCGGTGGAGGAGGCGGAGTGCCCTGACTTGCCGGAGGAGGAGGAGGAGGCGGAGGCGTCCAGTTCGGAAGGTTGATGAGCTCCTTCCGCCATAGGCATGGAGTCTTCAGAGCAGACCCCAGCCGAGTCTCCCCTTCACCGGTAGGGTGGTCAAGCTGGAGGTCCTCAAATCCCTCCGTTATTTCATCCACCATCACCCTAGCATATCCTTCTGGAATCGGCCGGCAGTGAAAAGTTGCGCTGGGTTCAGTAGGATAAACAGAGCCAACAGCCGCCTTGACCTTCAAATTCATCCATTGCGTCATAAGGTGGCAATTTTGAGACTCCGTTATAGCATCCACGGGATAGCTGGCAGGAGCCGTCAAGGCATGCTCCGGCTGAAGCAGCTCGGTGGAAGCCACGCTGCTTCTGCGCTGAGATGGCGGGGTAGCTTTGGGGGAAGCTTCGGCAGTACGTTTGCTGCGATTTGCTTCTCGTTCCTCTATCGCGTCTACCCTTGCTTGCAGCGCCTGCATTTGGGTCTGCTGCACTTTTTTCCTCCTCTCATGGGATTTGTAACCGCCTGCGTCCGGAAACCCAACCTTCTACGGAATGGAGCCTGGCGTGCCTCGTGTCCGTCCAGGGTGCTCAGGATTCCCGAGGGCCATTGTGAGCTCGTCGTTCTCTTTGTCTGGAAAGAACTTCCCTTGCTGCGCTGCTTCGATATACTGCTTAAGCTTCCTGACTGGTATGTCCATTTGATCGTTCGTCCAAATGCACTTCCTTGTTACAGGGTCCAAGGTTCCGCCAGCCCCGAAGAACCAAGTCCGGCAACGGTCTGGCCAGCTAATTGTCTCTGGTTCGATCCCTTTAGCAACCAGATCATTCTCAGTCTTGGCCCACTTAGGCCGGGCTACGAGGTAGCCACCTGACCCCGTGTGATGGTGAAGCATCTTCTTCGCAGCATTTTGCTTGTTTGTCGCCGACATCTTCTTACTCTTTTCCGATGTCTTGTGGGCCACAAATGCGGGCCAGTGATCTCTGATCTTCTCATATCTGGCCTTGAATTCTGGTGTCTCTTTTTTATCGACAAACCTATTCAGCTCTTTCTTCCACCTCCTGAATAGATCTGCCATCCTCTTAAGAGCAAAAGACTTGATTAATTGCTCTTTAACTAGCTTCTCCGGATCATCCTCTGGGGGTAGGGTGAAATTTGACTTCAGCTCAGTCCAAAGATCATTTTTCTGCATATCATTGACACAAGACACCTCAGGGTCTTCTATAGCCGGCTTAAACCATTGCTGGATGCTTATCGAGATCTTGTCCCTAACCAGAACCCCGCACTGGGCAACAAATGCGCTCTTTGTCCGGAGGGGTTCAATCGGTTGGCCGTCGGGCGCGATTGCTATGATCTCTAACTTTTCATTCGAGCTCAACTTTTTCTTCGGGCCTCGTCTCTTTACCGAAGTTGTGCTCGATCCGAAGGGCTAGAAAAAAGAACAAAGACTTAATTAATATGTGTACATACCAAAACAATGAATGCATCAATCAGCTAGTCAGCACAGGCTTAACTAATATATATACCTGGCCGGACTCGGTTCGGTCACCGGAGCCGTCATCACGGTCTCCTTCTTGCACCGGCATTGGGTCACCGGAGCTGTCCTCATGTTCTTCTTCTTGCACCAGCATTAGGTCACCGTAGCCAGCTTGTTCACCCTCTCCTTCCAGACCATCGGTGTCGTTGAGAAACAACGAGACGGCATCACTTCCTTCTGCGATTATGTCCCTCAACAACGCTTCTTCTGCTTCGTCTCGGGCGGTGTCCATAGTTTCTACAAATATTTACAACATGGCAATTATTATTCAAACATGACAGATGGATATATTAGTGCCAAACGTAGAACTAGCTACCTAATCATAGCAAGCTATCGGGAGGGGGTATATATCAACAACGACGACACTACATCTATGTCCCTCGACGACCCTCGTTCCCGATAAAAAAAAGAGGAAGAAGAAAAAAAAAGAGGAGAAGAAAGAATAGAGGAGTTCTTCCTCTTATTTTTTTATCCTCTTCTTCCTCTCATGTTCGAGAGCATCGCCGAGGGGTCGGGAGGTTGCGTAGTGTCAAAAGATTCAACAAAACCATGTCTTCATCATTAGGCAAAAGTAACATGTGCATGATGGTACAAAGGTCTTCAAAGTTGTTCTGGAACGGAGTCCCAGATAGGATAATTCGCTTTTTGGTACAAAGTTCAGCAAGAGCATTCCGAATATCGCTATTTGGAAGGTCTTTGCTGAATTCGTACCAAAAGGCGGATTATTCTATCCGGGACTCTATTCCAGAACAACTTTGCAGAACTTCGTACCAACATGCCCTGGTTACTTCCGGCTAATGATGAAGGCATGGATTTTTTCAATACTTTGACACTAGGAAACCTCTCTCGACCCCTCGGCGATCCTCGACCCCTCAAACCCTCGACGACCCTGGAACCCTCGACCCCTAGACGACCCTGCTGGAACCCTCGACCCTCGACCCTATAGAACCCTCAAACCCTCGACCCTTGACCCTAGTTCCCGACCCTCGACCCCTCGGTGATCCTCGACACTAAGAAGAAGAAGAAGAATAAGAAGAAGAAATGTTGATGTATTATTATATAAAAAAGTTTGACTTTCCAAGAAAGTTGGAAGTACACTCTTTAAAGGACGGAGGGAGTATGGGCCTTGGAACGTTGAAGAAGTGCCTGGCGGACCATGTTCACCAAAACCTCCCCCCCCCCCTCTGGTCATTGTTTCTCCTGGTGCAGGGGGGATTTGGTGAACATGGTTCCACGCGCACCACTTATTGAATAGTAAATTTGAAAAAAAAAATCAAAACATCTGAATATCTTTTTGTAATATACATAGTCAACTGGTATACGAGTGTATGAAGTTTCACAAAGAAATCACCTCCGTGGTAATCTGGGCAAAAATGACAAAATAGAAGCTATATTAAAAAACACTATTTGATGAATAGTATGGGGAATAGTATGGTTCTAATTGCATTTTCTTCACTAAGATTACCATGGGTGTCAATACATCACGAAACTTCACACATGAGTAGAATGGTCGACTAAGTTTCATACTCCGAAATTTCAGAATTGTTTAATTTTTTCAGTATTTTTTCAAATTTACTATTCACATGGTTGCGCGTGGAACCATGTTCATCTTTGTATTTTCATAGTGGGGGGCTCCTATTTAGTTATAGAAAATTCATTGGGTCTTGTGACAAAAAAATGAAAGGAGAATCCGTAATTTTTGGTGGGGTGATGAAGATGGACACCATAGTCCACTAGATGGCCTAGGATAACATGAAAAAGCTGGAAAATGGATAAGGAAGGCAAGCATAAACAGATACGAAAGAAGTAGAAGAGGAAACAATTTGAAGGCTATAACCTTTTTTCCAAGGGACCGGCGGCATAGGTTTTCATGGCATGCATTCGTTCAACTAGATGTTACTCTCTACGAGATTGGGGACCAATCAAGCGACTACATAATTTGTGCGCCTGGATCCTAACGTCCAAGTATTATCATTGAGGAGACTTGGGGTTTTTTTTTCACTAGACGGTGGTCACTGAAACTTTGGCCAACTAGGTGAACAAGAAGAGGCAAACTCTTGAGATTGATGGTACATGCAACATATTTTGTTGTGCGGAAAGGGACGCATTCCATGCAATAATCACTTGCACAAAGGCCTCTGTCCTACCCCAAGTCATGCTTGCACTCTCGGGAATCCCAACGAAATCTATGTCCAGACGTACTAACCTATTTGTTTGAGCTTCAAGGGCCAGATTTAGCTCTGCCAGTGAAGCTGCATTTGAAATCTAAAACAAACAACTATTTTGAATCAGTTTTGCCAGTGAAGTTGAATCTGGAATCTAAAATAAATAGCTATTCCGAATCAGCTTTGTTGGTGAAGCTGAATCTGGATTTGAGTCATTTTCGGTGCAATTTGCTGAAGCACCTCAAAGTGTACTTCGGTGATGAAGCTGATTTGCAAAATTAGCTTTGCCACTGAAGCAAATCCATATGTGATTCAAATCCAATCAAAGCTGGAACAAAAAAGGCTTTATATCACTGCGAATCAGCTTTGCCGCTGAAGTGAATCCACATGTGATTCGAATCGAAACAAAGATGAAACAAATAGGGTAACTCTGACTGGCTGCAAATCCCACTGGGCAGTAGGACTGGCTGGCTGCATAGAGTATGGTCATGCAAGAAAACATGTGATCCCGTGGTGTCCTTGGTGCCTGCTAAATGACGCCGTACACAGTTCTGGCAATGCATCCATCACCGCTTCAGCCACCTCTCTACAGAGCTACTGGACAGACTTGTCAGGTGTATGAGCAGACAACATGCACATTAAAGGGAAGCAACCCTCGAACTGCACTAATCCGATGCAGCTGAAGCGGGTGTCGTGGCGGAAATTGTTTTTTCTAGTGGTGTCGATACCTGGCTCGCTAGGCAATCCAAATCAGATCCAACGGTCAGAGTTATAATATGACAGGGATGATTGAAAACTGTGATTTTGAAATCGGTTGAAATTTTACCAAATTTTACTCAGTTTTGGAAATAGTTTCAGAAACATTCAACTATTTTTCACTAATATTCCAATGTTTCAGTCATATTTCATAAACGCAACCAATGTCTCTTATATGCTTTCTTCAACAAAAATGATTAAGTTTTCCGAAGTTTTCTGCCCTACGTTATAAAAAGTTATTTTTTGTTGGGTGATAGTGTGATGCTCTATTTTACTCAGCTTTGAACTGAAACTGGAGTACGTGCCACCAGGGCTAGCCGGCAAAGGCAACCGCGTCGGGCACAAGCAGAGATCTGTTTCGACAGATCATATTCCGTTCGGAGCCCGAACGTAGAAAGTGCCTCCCACACCTTTTTTACATGCTTATTTCACGTAAGGCGGAAGGCCATTCATGCCTGTTAGGTAAAAGGAAAAAATATCACAAAACAAGATGTACATGTCCAGATGATATATGCATGACCACATGGCCAAAATGTATGATCTAGCTGCAAACTCCAACTATAAATGGTGAAGCTAGATAGGTAAAGATCGATAGATCTGTAACATGCCGTCAAACCATTTCTTTTATTCTTAATCAAGTATGGGATGTTGGAGTGAAACAAATATCCTACATGGGCAGTGGGAAAGGCCAAGAGTTTCAAGTGTATGTGGATCGTGTGAGTTTTCTAGCAGAGTTTGGACGCCCTGCACACCTACATCTCATTGTTGTAGCCAGGGCCGTATGCATATGTCGTCCAACCGATTTTGTCGTTGTTCCACTTGAGGACACGGACATCAGAGATGCTGCTATGAGGGTTGTGGCCTTGGCCGTTGAAGGCGGTGCTCCCCGACACCCAAACAAATCCTTCCGGCAATGGCAGGTGCCGGCTCTGGGTGGCGTCAAAGTTGGCAACGGCTGCTGCCATTGCACCCGGCATGAAGAGCAGGACAAGAATAACTAGCGTGATCGTCATGAGATGGCTCATGCTGCAGCACAGAATTGCTACTTCCCATTTTATAGTGGTATACGCGAGGGTTAAGTGCTCCTCTTCGATTTGGTTATGAGACATGCGGTGAAAGTGCTCAGAGTCCTAAGTCGAGTCTGATTGTTTCCTTCGAGTAGAAGTCGTGGACCAACTGGCAATGTTTGTTGCGCTTGTGCCCAAATAGAAAAGGAAAGTGTTTGCAATTGGGCGGCTGATCAGCCGCCTCCTCACGATGCCACGTGACCCGCAGAGCCCACACATGTTCCCTTTTTTTAGATCAACAGGGAGGGACTTCCCCGGACTCCATTACTGCAAAAAAAGCCTGATACACCAAGACTAGTACAAGTGTTCGATTTTAAAACTAGACTCCAAGAGAGCTCAAAAGCACCTATAGTACTTCTACAAAATGAAAGAGAAACAAGAACGACCTCCGAGTAATCTTACCGCAGGAACAAGACAACAAGCTTTTACAGTACAAATACAAAACAAATGAAAAAAGAACATTTGGTAGAGTGTTAAGCCAGATGGCAGGGCGACAGGCAACCACAAGCTTCCAAACAGAGGGATGAAAACAGGGAACACAACTCTATAATTGATGATTGCATATAATAAACTAGTGGAGTAGGTTCCTCATACATTTTATTGCCAAACCAACGAGTTAGTATCTCCATTATAGGTGATGCTTTTTGGCAATGGCTTCAAGCTGAAACCAAATGCTTATCAAAGATGAAGAGAAAGATCTCCTGAAAGTAAGTTTCAAGGTCTCTCCATTCCGGACTTGACTGATAGTTTTACCATGTTCTCATAGTCATAGCCTTTGGGAGAAGCCAAACCAACAATTTTCTCATAGCCCAACAGATTTGACGGCTTTGGAAGAGCAGACTACACCTTCCTTAAGAAAACACCTCCCCAAAAGGTAGAAGTCATCGAATTTTGAATTTAGAAGATATTGGAGAAACGCCTGTGTTTAGTATCTACTATATTCTTCCATTTTTTCCCTTCACTAAGCATATGTACCTCTTAATCCAAGCACCTAAGAGGCAAATGTTTAGATCATGTATGTTAGGGATGCCTAAACCAGCAAACTTTTTTCCATGGAGACTAATGGCTAGTTTGTTAGATAGAGTTTGCTATGACCTTCAAAATCATTCGAAAGGGAATTGGCCATATGAGTATTAATCAAATCCAGTGCCCGCTTGGGGAATTTTTAAAAAAGACAAATGATAAATATGAATACTGTCTAGACAAACAATAATCATAGTCGGCCTGGCAGCATAGGAAAGCAGCTTGCCACTCCATCCTGCGATCCTTTTCAGGATTTTATGAACTAAAGGTTTTTCAAAGTGTAATGGAATGCCCATGTACTTAATAGGCAAGCTGGTACATGTCAGAAAGATTTCAGGACATATCGATCTGTATTCAGTCGGGAAAATGAACGGCACTTCTATACGAGGCATGACGGCGCGATGTCAGTGTCCACACGAGCGATGGATTTCTTGCCGTCTCACATACCATCACCGCTAGAAATAGCTTTGCTTGTCACCGCGTTTGCTTTGAAGCTGCTTGCTGACCGGTATATCAGGGACCTATGATCCTAGAAACTGATGGCACTAGTTTCTTTTAGCTCCTTGCAATTTATGCAGATATACATGACATCGTGAACAGTTTTGAAGCCTGCACACCTAGCTTGGTCAGAAGAGAGAGCAACCAGGTCGCACATGAACTTGCTGGTGCACATGCTGGAGTGTTACGGTGATCTCTATTAGGACGATACAGTTGACGGCCCAGCAGGCCATATGTAATGATTGTACTCCTACTGAAAATGAAATATAAAGCTCTTCCTTTATTTATCAAAAAAAGAAGGAACAATAGTTAGAATGCGTCGTCCTGGTAAAACGGTTCTTGATTTTCACCGTGAGCCTCTGCCTCAATCCGTGAATTCACTCAGTAAGAATTTTCCGTAGATGCAGCATTCCTCCTATTATAATTTCGTTCAAGATTTGGTTGTCAAATTGATCCGAACACCTCAAATCAGAGGAGCATGCTAAGAATTCAGTCGTAATCTGGACTCTGGCAACTCAGTGTCATTGGCATGCTTCTCTCTTAGGTTCCTGCAACACGTGTCACGTGTGTGCTTGATTACTTTGCTAACCTTGAGCTTACGAAATCGAGAAGGAGCCTAACCCTCCCTCGTTGTAATGGGCCAGTAAAAGCTGAGACCCACACCGGTTTTGATACTCCACATAGATCCATCCAAACACATGCAGGTGACGCAACAGCATGACCAGGACTCTCTGAGTTCAGATCTGGTCGGTTTATGATGCTCTCTCCTGTACTGTAGACCTCACAAAGTAGAGATTTTACACTGTTTTGGATATAGTTTCAGAAACATTTAAATTATTTCAAAGTTTCACCTATTTTCAATAATATTCCTGTGTTTCAGTCATATTTCATAAACGCAATAATGTCTCTTATATGGTTTCTTCATGAAAAATGAACAAGTTTTGTGCCCTACGTTATAACAAGTATTTTTGTTGGGATATAGTGTGATGTTCTATTTTACTCTGCTCTGAACTGGAACCTGGAGTACATGCCACCAGGGCCAACCGGACAAGACAACGGCAGCAGGCACAAGTAGGGATCTGTTTTGACAGGGCTTTGACAGATCATAGTCCGTGCGGAGCCCGAACATAGTAAGCGCCACCCACACCTTTTTTACATGCTTACTTCACGTAAGACAGGCCACTTAGGTGAAAGGAAAAATTATCACAAAAATAGATGTAGATGTCCACATGATATATGCATGACTACATGGCTAAAATGGTATGATATAGCTGCAAACTTCGACTATAAATGGTGAAGCTAGCTAGTAAAAGATCGATAGCTCAGTAACATGCCGCCAAACCATTTCTTTTAGTCTTAATCAAGTATGGGATGTTGGAGTGAAACAAATATCCTACATGGGCAGTGGGAAGGTCCAAGAGTTTCAAGGGTATGGGCATCGTATCGGTTCCCTGGTAGAGTTTGGACGACCTGCGCGCCTCGCTGTCGTAGCCAAGGCCATGGGCGAAGGTCGTCGAACCGATATTGTCGTTGTTCCACCTGAGGACATACTCGTGGCCTTGACCATCGAAGGCAATGCTCTCCGACACTCAGCCAAGTCCTTCCGGCAGTGGCAGGTGCTGGCTTGGGGTGGCGTCGAAGCTGGCAACGGCGGCTGCCATTGCGCTGCACCCGGCATGAAGAATTGTAGAGAAGGACGAGAATACCGATAATTGATATCTAACTGTTTCTCTTTGATTCAGTTATGAGATAAAGCGGTGAACATGGTCGACTCCAATGTCTGATTGTTTGCTTCGAGTGAAGATCGTGGATTCTGACAACTCAATGTCTTGGCACGCTTCTCTTAGGAGGTTCCTGCACGACGTGTCTGGTTGATTACTTTACTAACCTTGAGCTTTCGAAATCAAGAAAGGGCCTGACCCTCCTTTCGCCGTAATGAGTCAGTGGAAACTGAGATCCACACAGGTTTTGGTACTCCACATAGATCCATCCAAACACATGCAGGTGATGCAGCATCATGACCAGGAGGACTCTGTGGGTTGAGATCTGGTCGGTTCATGATGCTCTCTCCTCACAAACTGGTACTTTTGCCCTCTACCGAGCAGGGACCTGTGGCCTTTTCTTCCACAAAGATGTTCAGAAACTATTATATGCAGGCAAGAACATGATCCCCATTTCAGAAATTATTCCGTTCACGATTCTTGTTTCATGAGTGCAGTCAAGATATGTTCATACATAGATTGATAGATATAAGACACAGAGATCGATCGGCTCAACTGAGATTATCTCTGTTCAGGCTTCTCATGTGAAGGTCTTCTGCTCATGCCTCTCTGCGCCTCCTCAGTATCTCCACCCCCAGGTAGTCGACGACGCCCTGCACCGCGACGTGGGGCTTCCCGACCTTCACCCGGACGCCGGAGATCTGGGGGAACTCGAGCAGCGTGGCGCCGGCGATCGACTGAGCCACCGACTCCAAGAGGTTCCTCGACGGGCCTTCCACCACGCCCTTGGCTATCCTGCAGAGTGACATTACAGACTCTGGTGTCAGGAACCTGAACCTGAAGCTGTTGCTTCTCCCCGAGATGGGGAGTGGTGCGTGACCTGTAGATGTCGGTGTAGCTGACGGTGTGGGCGATGTCGTCCGAGTCCCCGGCGGCGGCGAGGTCCATCCAGGCGTCCACGTCGACGGTGAACTTCTGGCCCAGCTTCTTCTCCTCCTGCTTCACGCCGTGGAAGCCGTGGAACTGCAGCCCCCGCAGGATCAGCTTGTCGCCGCCCATCGCCGGCCGCTCCTCGTCGCCGTCCCCCGCCATGGCTGCTCCCCTCTAGAGCTGGGATCGATCCGTTATGCGCGAGCTCACCCGCCGCCGCCGCCGCCGCCTCCTTTAGAGCTGGCGCAGGTGGGTGGGTGGGTGGAAGATTCGGTGAGATTTGGAGCCGGTAGCCTACGGGTGAGATAATGTTGTTTATCCATCTGAGCAGAAATGAGTAATTAAGTTGGCAATATTTCAAGAAATGAGTGAATAACCTGGCAATATTTCAAAAAAAAACTACGTATATGAAATTCGCAAGATTATGAAAGTACAGTACAAAAAGAGGACTATTTTGCTACTTTGGAATTAACCATTCCATAGGACACACACAGAAAGTTGCCCTGTAGGACTTCGTTTGTATTGCTTATTAGTACATGCAATGATGCACATATAGATGTATCTTGTTCAGAACTGCGCCATCAATAAGTACCACAAGAAAGGAAAATTACACCTCAAAGAAAAGAGGAAAATTAAACAGAATAGCTTTATTCATTGAACTTACAGAGGGCCTGCACAAAAACTGCAGCTCTCCACCTTAACCTACTGCCCACTGAGGAATAAACATACCCATATATATTAAACGCAAAAGGAAACTGGGACAGAAAAAGAAAAGTACAGAAGAGATGAAAGCAAGAGGAACTATGTAAGAAACTACTCCACTAAGCTTCCATCCAAGGTTGGCAAAGGGCATGCCCTATGTATCTTCCTAGTGTACATCATGCTTGACCAGAAGCACAGGACGCCATCATCCACCATCTTCACCTGCGCCTTCATATTTTGGCGGCACCAGATGTCTTTATGCACCCAGCTCTCTGGTGAGGAAGCACATGATTTGAATTTCAACCACGGCCAAATCGCACTTCAACTGCTCTCTTTCACTTCAACAGGCTTAGCAGCAGCAGATGAATCTCCAGCGGGGACTTTATCGGCGGAAGGGCTCACACTCTTGGCCTCGCCAAGCCGCACGGCCTGTGCGAAGGTCTTGGTGATATGACCCACCACGTCAGTGGGTATGGTCGAGGGCTTCTTTGGCTCAACAACGCTAGGACTATTGGTGATATGACCCACCAGGTCAGTGGGCACTGTCGACGGCTTCTTGGGATCAGAAACACTGGAGCTGGAAATCTGTTGTTGCTGATGCAGCCTCGCCTTATTCTCCAGCAGGGCCTTCTCACGTTCCTCGTAAAAGTCAAAGTCATCAAGGATTGACACATTATCCTCATGGTCCTTGAAGATTTTCAGCATCTCCAGTCCTTGTTCCAGTTTCACCTACAATAAGCTCAATTTTTTAACATCAACTAGTTGAAACAGAGCATTACCAACGTTAGCACTTGTCAGTTGCTCCTATAAACCATGTACATGCTATCCTACCAATTTGACAAGTGATATCATTATGAAATAAATAGGAGCAACTATAAGACAACAAATGTGCAAACCAAGTAACAAAGGAAAATGCTATTCAAAAGCATTGTACCTCCTGTGTGTCCCGGCTGTTGGTTACAGGCTTGTTCTCATTGTTCTCAAGAATTATATGGCGGAAGAGATTATTTGGAACATCCTTCACTATGTGCCACTTAACAGGGAACTGGCCAGTCCACTTATCTTGCTGCCAGTAGTCCACACTCTTCTCGAAATTCACTGGGCCGGTCATCTCCGCAACACCGCAGAACTGTGCACTAGCATTCACCTGCACATATTGGTCCAGTTTCCAATTCTCAGCGAGGAATAACATATGCAAGGTAACAAACAGAGAACCCTGAAAACACTGACAGAGAAACAGGATAAAGTTTTTTATTACCGAAAACAACAGAAATATGGGACAATGTTCTTCCTTGTCCTTCACTTCACGATAAGCTGCGTCTAGTTTCTTGTTTCCATTTGTGGTGCTAGCCCAAACACCATATTTGATGCTCTTGTGCACATTATCTTCGCTGTATGATTTTATGATAAAAAATCTAGCATTTTTGTACTCGGTAACAAAGTCAGCCCTGTTGTATGGCTCCTGGTTAAGTCCAACAGAAGGCTTCTCATCTTTACTATCATCCTCTGGTTGCTTCTTAGGCCTGGTGGCACGTGGACCCCGGCTTTGCTCATTGAGGAAGTCAAGTGGACCGTCACAGCTGCATAACAAAGAATTACCCCTTCCTCTCCTGCGCCCTTTATCAATTGGAATAAAACTTCTGCCATTCATGCCATAGCCAGGGAAAGGACCCCCGTAGTTAGTGGCCTGTGGGAAACCACCACTATGAGAGAAGCCTCTTCCATACGAGTCACCGGGGGTTCCAAAACCAAAGAAAGACTTCTGCTGAGGGGACATCTGAAATTGGGGAAATCCAAGTTTAGATCCAAGTACTAACAATTTAGATCCTGTCTTGTTATAATCACTAATATGTTGTTGTCAAATTATCATATACATCAGCACAGAAAGAACAGGTCATCATTCTAATATAAGCGCTGATTGCATCTGGAAGCAGAGCTTCAGCCCAAATTGCAACTAGAGCAGTGTCAGGCTAATCTATTACAGGATTTGGTCATGTTTTTGTCGTTTTGTCATCATGATATGGATATTGGAAGTCATTGCGTCCAAACTCTTTCAATGAAAATGTTTAGGTAGAGGAGTTTGAACTTTTGAGTTTTATGGTAAATATGAGAAGCATGAATGAGCGAACTAGGGGTTTAAAAGTCGCGTTATAAGAGTAAGAGACACATCAGATGGAGTAGTAGTTTTCCTGGGACTATGTTTCTTACAAATAAATGCAGATAAAAAAATTATTGTTGAAATATCTAAATTGTTATTATTCTTATATGACAAGAGATGTAATGTGAAAAGAATACCATCCCAGAAGCCATAGGAAAGTTGCTTTGTCCAAACGGCCCTGAAGCACCACCAAATGGTTGAGGTGAAGCTGCAGGTGATGGAAATGAACCAGTTCCTTCTGACGATCTAAACCACTCTGCAAAATAGCATTTTAAGGAACACAGTTATAATCGCACCTAAGCATGGGGCTTAAATGAACATATTTTAAACAAAGCATGAGATAGATAATAACCCGGTCTTGGTCCAAAAAGGAAGCTGTTTGGGCTCAGAGTGTCAGCCATAAAAGCTCCTTGTGTTGGGTCAATTGGCATCATTGTCTCACCCTGTGATATTGGAGTAGGAGAGCTTAAATACGGCATGCCAGGTTGTACTGGTTGCTGGTAGTAAGGAGCCGAGAAGGAGAACTGCTGAGGAGAGTAGAGCTGACCATCTCCACTAACACCAGCCGGTACCGGCGTCGAGATAGGAGAATAATGAGCATAAGGGTCATAGCCATAGCCACCATGGTACATCATTGAAGGGTCCTCATTGTACACAACCTTCAAAAAAAAGTCAAACTGAGAAAAAGAAAACATCACAGAAATACTTGACAACTAAGCAAATCAACTTACCGCTGGACCCGCTTCCAATCCTTCCGCATAAGGAGGATATACATCCCATTCATTTGGAGGATTCTCATATCCTGGACCTGCTCATGCCATGCCACAGACCCGATAATATCATTCACCAACTCAAGAGAAAAGTTCCAAAATTCAGAAGACACTAAAATCATGATGGCAACAAATATGCTGTCTCCAAAATAAAAATAGTAATATAGTCCAACACTATACATGATAAAAATATCAAACCGAGCCTAAGTTCTTATTATTTCATTATTTGTTCACTGCAGAATGCATATGAATTCTTACAGGTCACAGGCAATTTCATAATAAATGACAACTTTAGAGATCCTTCCAGTACATATATTCCCAAATAGCATCTGATGGTGCTTCTTCAATTATTATCTCTTATTAGTTTTGCCCTAAGATGATGAACTATACATGTTAGTGTAAAAATATACTTCCTTCGAAAACAAGGGAATAACAACCATGCAGCCAGAAGATATAACTTTGTATGTGCAGCGCAAAATTTAAATCACCTTGGTAATAGAATGGCTGTGCCTGAGAGGAATACATGTGTTGTGGATACACAACATTATGTTCCCCACCTATGTTGGATGTGCCAGCCTGGGCTTGTCCATCACTTGGTAGATTGATAACACTTGAATCAAGTGAAATAGTGGGTTTAACAGTTTTCTCATCCTTCCCAGGAATGGTCTGAGGTAGAAGAAGGTATTGCAACAATCAGAAAAGTGTGAAAAACTTGTATAAAATATATTTTAAAAAATCAAATAATTACCTGCTCTTTAGTGTTACTAGCAAGAACAGGTTTCTGTTCGACCTCAATTCTTGGCTCCGGTGAATCCATAGTGCCTAAAGCACGAAGATTCAATGAATTAGCTTAAGTATCAAGAATGGCAAATTAGTGATATCTATGTAGCATAAAAGATAACACTGTAAAATAGTGTTGCACTTTGTCGAGTGCCGAAAATATTATGGAAGATCAATTCACGGCTAATGTTTTGTTGGTCTGTTTACTGGCCCTGCCATTTTAAACAAAGGGCTCAATCACAACAAAACTAGGCTGAAGTGAAGCCAAGCTTGCGAAATAGCCCAAAGTTGCAGACAAGGATAGCTGCCTCACAGCATAGTTGCACCCAATTACCATAGAATCCTGTCAATCAACGAGTCCCATGCACCACAGATGAATACTATAAACACAGTGGTTATGAGAACACAGCACTCCAACTTGGTGTACTTAGCTGCTAATTCGGACACTTATTGTAGCCTGATTTATCATGAGGCTAATAGCAACAATCATGCATAATAAAGGCTGTCAAGTTCATCATTCACTGCCGTTCTATTTTTGTTTGGTCAAACAGCATTATATCGTAATTGAGGCCTCCCCAGACAACTGGGCCTCACACTGGATCACCAGGTTTCTGCTATGACACAGACATCCTACCATTAACCCCAGCTCTAGTCCAGCCTGCACCAACTATTCACAAGATATGTACATAATCATAACTATGCATCTCATTCAAGTGGATGAAATCATGCCTGGCCCACCCTAATTAAGTGCAGACTAGAACACAAACCATGAACATGTGACACGATTTACATATGATAGCAGCATAGTACCCAACCAATCAAGTGCTTATTGCTACGCATACACGCGGACCAGAATAGTCAACGCCAGCACACAAATGTGCAAGGTTGGAGTTCGGGTGAATCCTTGACGCCTTGGTTGTTCATCGAGTCCAACTGCTGACAACTACTGTCCTTGAGTCCAAGTGCTAACAAGAGCTATGGCATGATTACGCAAGAACCAATTCGTATGTAAGTATGTAACAAAGCAACAACTCAGGCCGAGATCTCGCGCATCAACTCATTTAGCAGCGAAGATCTGTCGGATCATTGTGGCATCCTAAACCAAGCATCTCTAGCAATTGCATCAACACCACAGCATCCTAGATCAGCAGGCATCCCCTAACGAAGGTAATCGCTGTAATATCATAAGCCACGCAGCAGCGACCACTAGCAATTGCAACAGCACCGCATCAGCCTAGATCAGCAGGCCGAGCCTCAAACAAACTACAGGATCCAACCAAATCTCACCGGCCGCCGAGCAGACGATATATAAGAACAATTCCAGCGAAGGCAAAGCACTCACCGGCCCTCTCCGATCCGGCACGCGCCGATTCCATGGAGGGTCCGCACGCGCGCGGGAAGAAGAAACAGATACCGACCAATCACCGCCGGCCTCCTCCCCGGCTCGGATCCCTCGGCTGCGGACCCCGATCTGGTGGGCGCAGCGCTCCCGCGATCGGATCGAGCTCGCTCGCCCGCCCGCGGCTCCTCGGCGGGGTCCGGTCCGATCGGGGGCGCGCGCGGTCGATCTCACGCGCTGCCTCTCTCCATCCGGTGGCGGGGAGCCCGAGGCGAGACGGGGGGCGATGCGGGCCCGCTGCTCCGGCGGATCTGGCGCGGCTCGCCGAGGACTTCCCGTCGCGGGCGGTGGAGGGGAGGGGGTGGGAGGAGGACACGAGGGGAGACGCGGGCGCAAGCAGGAATAGCGCAGGCGGGTGGTGTGGTGGGGGTCGGGACTGACAGGCGAGGCACGAGCCCAACGGGCCGAACCAGGCAGCCAAATATGTTTGGATCGTCGTGCCCAAAAGGAATATTTTGGCCATGGCTGATGACTTGATCTCATCTGTGCTCAGATCATGGTGTCCATCTTTAGCATGCCACTCTACTACTACTGCTTTATTTATCCTACTAATACTATTCCTTCCGTTCATTTTTGTAAGACCTTTTAGACATTTAAGGCAGCATCTAAAACAGTTCATTTTCAGCTGTCTTAAACGATTTGCAAAAGTGAACAAAGGGAATAGTTCAATTTCTCTTGCTAGCAAGTACTACTAAATATGACTGTGTAGCAGGATTGAGCAGTTAATGACTACCGATCGCTCTGTACTTATTTCGATAAATAACTCTTTTCTTGAAACATCAATCGACTCAGGCAAAGACACTTAGATCCATAAACAATCGACCAACAAAATCATTAGCTATACATCGACCCAAGAATTAAAAGGAAGAAAACTAGTGCAACGTGCATAGAAGACCCTGGTACCAACTAGTGACGTATCTAGGATTTGATAATGTGGAGGTAACCATGGACAACACTCCAATGGCTAGGGAAAAAATATTCTACACTACATCAAAATTAATATGATGGACAAATAGTGGACTATTAAAATAAAACTTGTAAATTGTTTGTGGGGCCATGGCTCCTTGAACCCACCCTAGATCCGCCACTAGTACCAAGTAACATGAGTCAATAATCTTCACGGACCAAGTAACATGTCAAGAACTAGCGATTGGCCGAGTCACAAAGAAAATAAGGAATGTGGACGGTTCAAGAACCATTGCATATGCTACCACACGCTTATGATATACTTTGGGAGGATAAGTTCCAGCCGCTCCCGATTGTTGCCTTCGCTGATGCCAAGCACAAGACACCAAGACACGGTGTGATACGCCGGCTACTCGATGGCTTGGGGATGGGTGGTCGTGAAAACAGTCTTCTTTGATCTAAACATCGACGAGTTTCAGATTTCTTCTTAGAAGGAAAACAAGGACTAGCATATATGGCGCTCTTTGAAAAAACCTTGATTGGATAGGGGCCGGTCGTGTGCACCTGTAACATTAGCATAACCAGCTTCATCGGGGCGCCATGAAGCTCTGTTTTTGTTGACACCTTGGGACATGTCTGCACCATGATTCCCAAGGGTTCAACACATGCGGAGAATGCCATGGTGTGATTGGAGGGCATGCAAATAGCGAAGGCGGGCAGTTGTTCAGACTTAGCTTGTGGGGTATTGTTCCCCTCCAGACTAGGCACGAGTTCCTGTGAGCCTGGTGGTACGTGACTTGTGATACGTCCCCAACGTATCTATAATTTTTTATTGTTTCATGCTATTATATTATCTATTTTGGATGTTTATATGCATTAATATGCTATTTTATATTATTATTGGGACTAACCTATCCTATATGACTAAGAGATTCATCCCCACTAACATATTTATCTAAACATGCAACCTATCTACATGCACCCAACAGCGGTGGGCGGTGGCCCGGCCATCCCCAAATACGATGACTCCGCTTCCTCAAGGACGACCTCTGCATCCCCCTGCTGCCCCAGATGCGACGACGTCGCCGGCTGTCGGACGACCTCCGGTGTCCCGGCTACACTGCCCGTTTTAAATAGTGGTCATGTTGGTCGGGTCATAAACAGTTACTCTGGCATTCTCTCTTGCATTTTTGATCCAAAAGCACACGTGCAGTATCATAGTTATACCTACAGATGCATCTAATGTGATTATTTCCCGGATGTTGCAGAGCTTTCTCTTTCCTTTAAACTTGTAGAGTTTTCTATGTTTCATGAAGTTGGCTAGGGACTTTGGGTAGATCGAAAATTTCATTTGAAATACTGGCAAGAAAGTAGTGGATTAATTGGTTATGTATGGTTCTCTATTTTTGCATCACTAGCTATAAAGGGTTCAATATATCGATTCACTGACTTTTGTTGCTAATTTCTATCTAATGTATGATTTTTTAAAATAAAAAAATTCCATCAATGCAGACTCATGGGACTGTTCAAGCTTTTCTGGATGTGTTTGCTGGAAAGGCCAAATAATTCCCCAAAGAGCAGTGAAGATGGTGCTCTAACCTTTCTGTTAGTATTTTCTTTGAAATGATGTAACATCTCCAGGTAATGTTGTTGTTCTACTGAAGGCAACGTGTGGCATTTCTTTATGAGATACTGTAGACAACCGTGACACTGAAGGTGTTCTCCTTTGCCGTGAGGCCAAAGCCAATCCAGGTGCCATCAACTCTATAACCATCTTTGTTTCTATTTCTACTCATATGCTTGATAACTTTGTACTCCTGCAGTCCCGGGAGGAATCGTTTGTGTAGTTTGTCATGGTAGTATTTTATCTTCCAATTTTATATTCATATACGATGAAAGTAAATGTAGAAGGCACAAGTAGACTGAATTTCTTGCCCCACTGTGCTAGGTGATGTTGGGGAACAGAGCAGAATTTTAAAATTTTCTACGCATCATCAAGATCAATCTATGGAGACATCTAGCAACGAGAGGGAGAGGAGTGCATCTACATACCCTTGTAGATCGCAAGCGGAAGCGTTCAAGAGAACGGGGTTGATGGAGTCGTACTCGTCGTGATCCAAATCACCGATGACCGAGCGCCTAACGGACGGCACCTCCGCGTTCAACACACGTACGGTTGGGAGAGACGTCTCCTCCTTCTTGATCCAGCAAGGGAAGGAGAGGTTGATGGAGATCCAGCAGCACGACGGCATGGTGGTGGAAGTAGCGGGATCCCGGCAAGGCTTCGCCAAGCGCAAGCGGGGAGGAAGAGGTGTCACGGGAGGGAGGGAGGTGCCAGGGACTTGGGTGCGGCTGCCCTCCCTCCCCTCCACTATATATAGAGGCCAGGGGGGCCCCGGCCCCCTTGTAGATCCCATCTAGGGAGGGGCGGCGGCCAAGGGGGGGGGGGGGGGGACTTGCCCCCCAAGTTTGGTGGGGCGCCCCCACCCCAAGGGTTTCCAACCCTAGGCGCAGGAGGAGGCCCAGGGGCTAGGCCCCTTCCCACTTCAGCCCATGGGGCCCTCCGGGATACGTGGCCCCACCCGGTGGACCCCGGGGACCCTTCCGATGGTCCCGGTACAATACCGATGACCCCCGAAATTTTCCCGGTGGCCGAAACTGGACTTCCTATATACAAATCTTTACCTCCGGACCATTCCGGAACTCCTCGTGACGTCCGGGATCTCATCCGGGACTCTGAGCAACTTTCGGGTTACCGCATACTAATATCTCTACAACCTTAGCGTCACCGAACCTTAAGTGTGTAGACCCTACGGGTTCGGGAACCATGCAACCATGCAGATCCTAGCAAACATGACGTGATCACATCAAGAATTTCCATAGCTTTCCATACCTTGTGAGATTACTAACAACAGATGCCGGATGTCCTCAGCTGCCGCCTGGCACACTGGACATTAACTTAGAAATAGAAGTTATTACTTTTAACTCAGTCGTTCAAAAAATTATACTCCGTCCGATCCATATTACTTATCGCTCCGATCCATATTACGTGTCGCTCACTAGATACATACGTTTGAGCGACAAGTAATATGGATCGGAGGGAGTAAAACCATGAAAGTTCTATCTCTTGGGCAGGGGGTTTGCACATAAGCGCCTTTGGTCGTATGATGACTATATGAGACTTAAAAAAAACTTGAATTTATTGTAGTATTGCCTCCATTTATACTGGATCGATCCCTCGACCAAAGTTGGCTTGTTGTTTGCACGTTCCTTGATGTTTACAAAATGCTGATAAAGAAAGACTGTGTCTTCATCTGCATCTGCATGTCTGTCTGCCAGTTGTCCAAGAACCTGTATCCAGTACGTATGTCCTTTACAGAACAGCCGAATTGCATTTTGTTTGCAGGGGATCGATGCTGTGTGGCATGCGCAAGGAAGAATAACTGGCACGTTAGAGTGAAGCCAACTACTCTCTCCCTTTCTCTCTCTATATATATCAGATATTGCCATTCGATTGCGACTACCAACTGTACCGAACTCTTCATACGGTATTGCTAAATACTTACATATATAGCTGTTGAGTTGGAATGGCCGGTGTGATGGACATACCCATCAATAGGAGCGTCGTAGATGACCTTCCCGTGCCATGTCATCTCAAGCTGTTCATGGCGGCAAGCTATGGCGATATGAAGAAGCTACAAGAGCTTCTGAGCTCGTCCACCTCGTTGGCGAGTGAGGAGGCCGGCGACTCCGCGGCACTGGCGGTTACCAGTGAGGAGAACTCGGCACTCCATGTGGTAGCAACCGACGGGGACAGCCAGAATTACCGTGACTGTGCAAAGGTCATCCACGGCAAGGCCAGGCAGCTGTTGTTCAAGCGCAACAGGCACGGCGACACGCCGCTGCACCGCGCCGCCCGGGCCGGGAACACCGGCATGGTCTCTTACCTGATCGAGCTCGCGGCCGGCGACGGGGTGGCCAAGGACATGGTGAGGTTGCAGAACAACGATGGGAGGACGGCGTTGCATGAAGCGATCGGCTCTGACGACCGAGAAATGGTGGATGAACTAATGTCAAAAGACAAGGAGCTGGCCCAAGTGAATGCATCTGATGGTACTTCACCACTGTTCCTAGCAATCTCGCTGGGTCATCACAGCATTGCTCGGCAGTTGCACGGGTATGACAAAGACTTGTCCTACTCTGGCAAAAATGGACAAAATGCCTTACATGCTGCCGTTCTTCACAACAATAGTAAGTATATATATTTTTTGCGAGGGTAGAAGTATATACTTACATACATGCTCTTAATCATTATTCCCGTTCGTTTCGGAGTACATTGTCATTCTACCTTCTGGAAATAACTTTGCACCATTTTTTTCCTTTGTACATGTCATTGACCATCTCGACATAACTTTGCACATTACTTTTCCTTTTGCATACTCTTCTCTTTTGCTGTTTCCAATGCTATTTATTACTCCCTCCTTTCTAAAAGTTAAGAGCGAATATAATAAGGTGTTGTAAGAAGCAGACTATAAGTGTTTAAATATTACATTACTACTGGCGTGAAGGAGATAGAAGAGAGGCGGATTGTAGATTAAGAGTCTTTTGTAGCACGGGCGCTCGAACAAAGTTTGGGATTGTGGGATGTGTGATGTATTAATAAAGTTGCACACATTTATAGCTAACTAGTATACATGATGATTATTAGATTGGCCATAGATGAAATGGTAATAAACAATAGCCAACGGTTAGATGCCATTTGGAACGCATGGTATTGACTTACAATATTTATGAAATTTCCAATGCATGGTATTTACTTATAATATGTCTTAAAATTAGAGAAATGGCACATACCATAGAGTTATTTTGCAGCAAATATAACAGAATGATTTTTATAAGTCCATTTCGTATTATTTTCATGGATTAGTGGTCAAAGTTATAAAATGTTGACCACACACGTAATAATGCACTATTTTGGAATGAATGTAATAAGATATTGTGAAATTCATCCATTGTTGTGAGCCTTTTGGCCCATTTCAAAATTGTTCTTAGTTGTGGATTGAACAATGTATAACTCCACTTGCATTTTAGGCCCAAAATATCACACATATATTTTGTGCAACTTTACACGATGTATTGTGCAATTGAATTGACTGAGCGATAAGGGTTTCTCAGTTTCTCATGGGCTGGGAATCAACAATATATTAGAATCACTCTTAATCATATACCTGTAGATATTAATATTGTATTATTGTTATTATATTCTAAAATTTAAATAGAAGGTCTATATCAACCTCGAATCATGTCTAGTACTGCATGATTTTATATTACTAATACTTTAAACAATCTGCATTACTTTGATGGCTTTTTCGCATGATAAACATGTGATTTTTAATTACAAAATCATTTATAGATAAAAATATATAGGTCCATGAATCTTTAAGAAATATATTGATATACTTTTATTTATGTAATTAGGCTTCCTACCAAAAATGCTTTTATTATGACAACTCCTCTAATATAACTTTTACTGTAAGTGTTATTCTCCTATACCATATAACTATTATAATAGTAGTAATTAAAGGATAAAATTTAGCATAAATAATTTTAATGGCTCCATGTGATTGCTTCATCCAGTTTTAGTCTGAACATTTTTTATGGTAATTTCTTGGTAAATCAATTTCGTTTTTAGTAAAAAAGTCATAAAAATATATTAAAGGTGAACTTGCTCGAACTTATTTTCAGAAATATTTCAATCATTTTTATTAGAAGTCATTTGGAAAAGTTTACAACAATGGAAACATAAAAGAGAAGATATTATTTTTTTATTTCTCGATCATGTTATCATTTTTTAATAATAATGTCTCAAACACATCAGGCGAAAAGCTTAATTTCTTTTATTTTTAAAAATTTAGGAATTAGCATGTCGATATGTCAGTACACAAAATGTGAATCAAACAGTAGATGATATATCGGCACACGCGCGCGCTGCGGGACATCCAAATACACATACCAGTAATGTCTAAACATGAAATCCAAATACAAATATCTGTAATGTCTCTATTATATATGATGGTGATGATTATTTATTACTAATATAGTTCTTATAATATTACAATTGTCTTGTCCGTCTATTCTCTATGGAGCTAGCCCAGTTTTTAGTTCAAGAATCGAACACATTTTATTATTCACTTAATGGCAAGGTTGTAAAAACTCATCGCACCCATATGCATATTTCTGTCATCTCTTATCTTGCTAATACAAATTCGAAGAATCTCACACGCATAAGTATAAAGAGTATATTTAATCAATTTGTATATGTAGCATGCATGGTGAACATAGTTTTGGAAGACCTGTTAGCATATTTTTATGTGGATCATCACGAATATTTGAGATATTGGAAGAAATATATTAATGGCCCATGTCCTTCCAAATTAACACCTTACAAATTTTCAAAACGAATTATCACTTAGCTTTTGACTTTGTCAAAATTTCATTGGCAGATAATTCCACATAATGATAATCAATAACTGTTTGGGATCAAACATTTTTTAAAAAAATTCTCAGGAATTTATATTTTATACATGTAATGCCAGACAATTTAGCGGGTTACTATGCTTGTCACCACCAAATTTGAGCTCGAGGTTTGAACCTAACAATTTGACTGTCACACATCACATTATTAGGAATTAGATGAATCTAGTATATGTATAATTATTATGCCGATCGACAATTGGAAGTTATATTTATTCAATATGTATATGGCGTTATTGTTTAGAAAGACATGTAAACAATTTTTTTATCTGGGTCATCGGGGAAAAACGGAGAGATTTCCAGAAGTATATGGATATCAAATATTTTATGTCCTTTTAAATCAACACCCTAAAAACGCGTTTTTTGGTAGCCATCTCATCCAATCCATGCATGCATCTCGCCAAGCTAATGAGTCACATGGTGTAGGCCAATAAACGATTCAATTTGCCATGTTCGTTTTTTCTTAGAAACACAGTACAAATGCAGACACGCACAAAAACATACATATAGTGACCCTATAAACACATTCATGCACACCCTATCCTTATGAGCACCTCCAGAGACTGAGCTGGCGGATCTTGATATTGAAGTCACCACTGCTGCCTTGCTATCATCGGAAACACATTTATGAGACACCAAAACGTCAAACCTTTGGTTTGAACCCTGGTGGGATGGGGGTATCACTGCCCTTATAATCCTCTAACCAGCGGTAGGTTCTTCGTTAATTGCTATTAAAATTAGGGATTGCCTATGTGGATACACCATGTGGCTTGTTTGCCTTATATATGTTGGTACTTATACAAGTATACGATTATAACTTCTTTAGAGATGTATTTACTTATGTGATGTTTTGATGTGATAAATAATTAAAATTTCAAAGATATTTTGATGAATGATTATAACAAGTTGAGAAGAGGGATTAAGATCTTCAAACCAAGAAAGTATAAACTAAAATTGGGACACAATCTCTTTCAAAGCGTTTGTCGTTGCCATTTAGCTTTAGCAATGTTTAACTCGATTAAGGGCAACTGTAGGAATGGCACGGGAGTTGCTACTCTGGACCAAGGAAAACCAGGAAAAAAGAAAGAAGCTCGTTGAACAGCAGGACGATTGTGGAAGTACGCCAATGCACGTGGCTGCATCAGCAGAAGACCCCTCTTTGGAGTTTTTCCTTTTCGCTTTTGTTGACAAGAGCATGGAAAACAGTTCCTTCAGCCTCTACTATGATATTGCACCATCCAAGTTGTTATACCACTTCTATGCTCGGAGGGAACACCCAATGTGTCTACTGGCGGATGTTGAGCCTTCTTTGGCATTTCAGCCGGACAAAGAGGGGTCGTTTCCGGTGCATGTGGCTGCCTCGGCAGGCAGCTTGGTCCCTATTATCATCTTGCTCTTCCGCCACCCTTCTGCCTGCGCCGCCTGTGCCAGATTGCGTGATGCTGAGGGAAGGACCTTCCTTCATGTTGCTGTTGAGATGAAGAGGCTTAATGTGGTTAGGTTTGTGTGCAACAGGTTATCAGAGTTTAAGTCCGTCATGAATATACAGGACAATAAGGGGAACACTGCTCTGCACCGAGCTGTGGATGGGGGAAACTGGGATATATTCGGATCGCTCATTTGGAACCCCCATGTTGCATTAAATTTACCAAACAAGGATGGAAAGACCCCCATGGATATTGCGGAGATAAAAGCTCCTTCAGCTTCGGGATTTAATTTTGGAATGGTACGTACGTAAATGCCTGGCCCGTACTGTTCATATTCCATGTATTTTCTTAAAATGTATCCCATATATATTTTGAGGTTCAATAGTTTAACCATGTTTTTTAACTTATTTGGATGCAGCATGCACGGCGTAGGATACTTGGGTCTCTAACCTTTGCAAACGCTCAGAACGGCAACAAACGGCGCGATCTTTGTGCCATAGAAGAGGAAAAGACATTTGATGAGACGGTCGAGGACGGGAAAATAACAAGCTTCGCACAGATTGTGGGCATTGGATCTGTGCTGGTGGCGACGGCGTCGTTCACTGCAGCCTTCACCATGCCTGATCCCGGCAACTCGTACTACTACGCTTTCAATGGGTTCGTCCTCTCCAACACACTGGCATTCATCTGCTCCGCTTTAGCCACCTTCAGTCTCATATACACCGGCGTAGCCGCACTCGACATAGAGAAGCGGATTGAGCTAGTGTCCTTCTCTCTAGCCCTGCTCATAGGTGCGGGGAGAAGCTTCTGTGCCGCCTTCGCCTTCGCCCTGTATGTGGAGCTTGACCCACTAAATCACAGGGCAGCCATCGTCTCCTGCACCATGACAATTGTTGCGCTGCTCGATGCGGTTTGGTTCATGAGGTCGATATTCACCGATACAGCACTTGCTCTTAGGAGGGGATGGGGCAAGCGGCAAAGCATCGAATGGAGATCAGTGGGCGAGCGATTGGTGAGACTGGCGACTAGATTCCTAGCCAACATTGTCTATCTCTTCTGGCCCTACATCGTAATCTTCGGTCTCTTGGAAACTAGAAAGAATATCACTGGACACAACAAGCTGGGCTGATATTGAACTCATCGATCGGTACAAATACTATTATCTGTGTGTGTTAATGCATGCACGCAAGGTTGTGTTATACAACATCATCCTACATACTATTATCTGTTTCGAATTGCAGAACAATATTGTATTTTTAACCCTCGCAATGTATTTCTTTTTCTTTTCTGTTTTGCCGCACTGTGTAATTATTTTGTATATGGGACATATATTATAAAAGGATTACAAGGTCATGTATCTGAGTACCTTTGTCTGGCACAAAAACTATTTGGAGGTCGCATGGTTGAAAATGTATCACATTTAACATTTTAATCAAAAAACCGTAAAACTAAACCACCTATGACTATAAGCCACCACAGCGATTCGGCGTCCGCGCACGGGCATCGGATCGCTTAATTGAATACTTTATATCTTCTTTTGTCACCACCCTTCAGGCATTTGTTACCGTGTGACTCCTCACTAGCCGGCCGGTCCATCATAGCAGGGCTGCTGCTCCTTGAACCGATAAGGTAAGATTTCTTTAGCAGCGTTGATGCACGTGTTGTGTGTCAATTTGGTGGTCGGGAAAATTAAAATTTTACCTTAAGCAAAAATGATTGACGATATATTTCATGCCCTACAAGAAAGATTTTGATTTTGATCAGTCCATTGTTTCTCATGTTTAATATCATGAGCATACTACCGGTCTTTTAAGGATGTATTTTTTCATTGCTAATTACTTCAGCATCCTTGAATGGTGATTTTCTTGCTAACATACTCCTGTTTTGATGCTAAGCATTATGGCAGCAAGAATGCAAGATTCTTTTGATTGCCACTTACTTCAGTATCTTTAAAACAGCTAGCGATGCCCACACAGGCACTAGAGGGGCTTCCCAGGTTATGCCTGAGAGTGCATTTAGCACATAATGGTATTTTGGTGTGATGACACTATGGTTAGTAGAACTAATGACGGTTGGTAAGATTTCTCTCAGGTTATTGGTTCCATGGATATAATTTGTGGAGATGATTGACCCCCTACTTGAAAAACCTGAAGTCTGAAAAGTGGCCGGCCACTAACTGACCGAAACAGGCGGCCGGCCCGTGGCCGTTCGATCGCGCGAGCGATCGCTCCCAGATCCGCCAGGTGCCACCTGGTCTGGATTGGTCGCGCACCGCGGTCGTGGGCAGTTTTGTCCGCATCCGGACGTGGGAGGCCCACCTGTAAGTGGTAGAGGAGAGAGTAGTGGGGGTCGTGGGCGGCGGTTTTCGAAATCTGCGCCTGAAATCCCTCGCCGCAGCGTGCTCTCTCTCCCCATTCCTTCATCGTCTTCCTCCTCGCCATCCTCTCCACCGAACGGGGCGTGGCGGGCGGAGTGCTCAGATTTGGCGGCGGCTTGCGGGTGGTTCTCCTCGCCGGGGAATCGCTGGTGCTCCTCGCCACCGGAGGTATGCTCTCCCTCCACTTCTACATGCTTCTCCTCCCTTTCTCTATCTCGCGGAGCGCGGATGGTGCCGAAATGCGAGGGGAATGCTCTCTAGGTTCGGGAACGGCGCGAACTACCCCCGCTTATCTTCGATTTTGGTCACGTTGAGTTCCGTTCTCCCATCTCGCAGCACGCGCCCAACGGTGGTCGGGATCTACAAGGTGGCCTGAAATCCCTCGCCACAACGAGTTCTCTCCCCATTCCGTCTTCGTCTTCCTCCTCGCCATCCTCTCCACCGAACGGGGCGTCGCGCGGAGTGCTCAGTTTGGCGACGGCTTGCGGGTGGTTCTCCTCGCGGGGGAATCGTTGGAGGTGTAGTTCACGGCACGGGGGGTGGCTGGACAGGGTCAACGTGTAGTTGGCCATGGTACGCGGTAGTCATTAGGTAGAAGGGATGCATGTCCACGGCGCCCGTTTGCGCGATTTTAGGGCGATTCGGCTGTTTAGTTCATGTTCCGTTCAATTTTGCAGAGATTTGAGATCTGTTCATGATTCTTAGTTATTCTGTAAGTTGTATTAGATGTGCGTAATGTTGTGTGCAATGCATTGGCTGATTTTGTAGTTGGTGTTCAGAGATTTAAGTGGTTAGTTGCACAAAATTCTCCTCAGTTGGCTGCGTCCATATAGTACTTGGCTGTCCATATGCTCTGCAGTTGCAGCAATTGTTTTGGTCAGTTGGCTCACTGTTTTTGTACTAGGTGGTTGTCTATACGTTGTTCAGCTACACAAGTTGCCTGCTCAGTTGGTTGCATCACTTTTACTAGTTGGCTGTTCATATGTTATACACTTGTGCCAGTAGCTCTACTTAGTTGGTTTTACTTAGTTGCATATCTTATACACTTTTACTAGTTGGATGTTTCCTCCTCTGCTGTGTGCAACTAGGGACTCTTGTTTGTGCAATTTTAGCACCAATGCTTGCCAGTTTTCCAATATAATCTACCCAATCCACCAGCGTTGTGGTGGCTGTGGTGGTTTTATGTGTTACTCTCCTGCTTTGGGCAACTAGGACCCCTTGTTTTGTGCAATTAGTACCAATGCTTGCCAATTTTCCATTTTAATTTTTCTCAATGTGCAAGCCTTTTGTTGTGGATGTGGTTGTTTTCATGTGTCTCCCCTCATGTTCAACTAGGGACGCTTTTTTCAGAATAAGTTATCTCACTGAGCTTGTCACAGTTGGCAAGTAATAACTAGGCAAAAAAATGTTAGTTGGCTTATTTGATGTCCAGTTTTGCACAAGGTTTACTGCCCAGTTGGCTGCATCATTGTAGTGGTTGGCTGTCCACATCTTCTAACTATTTTTTTGTTGTATTTCCTGTCGCAGGGCAAAAATGGTTATAATAGGAGGAGATGTGGATGGCAATGAAGGAGATGTATCTTTTTTCAATTTTTTTCTTTTGTTTTTGAGTTGTTTTCAACTTATGCATGTATGCTAATGTCTATTTTTTCATGTTTTCTTTTTGGTTGCTTAATCAGCGTTCTGGAAGTCAGTCGCTTCGCCGGAACTCGAAGCGTCCTGCTAATCGCCAGCCATGACCTGCGCAGAGTGTTGAGCAGGGAGAGGATGCTGAGGTAAGTGGCATGCTGATGACACAAGTCCATTTTTTTGGTTTTGTTTGGGTCATATAACATTTTTTTTGTTTTTTCCCATGCTCATGTTTTTTTCCTTAGGATGCTGATCAGTTCCGTGTTGTAAAGCGGACTAGACGTGCAGCACTTGGCAAGGGAGCTGAGTCATCTTCTAGGGTAAGTAAAATCTCGAATATAAGTGTTTTTCTCGCCTTTTTTAGATAGTGATGAAACTATGCAGCAGTTCGGACCACTATTTTGTTTTTAGTCTGTCAATAACAACCTTTTTGTAGTTGACATCTCTAGTCATATTGATTTAAATACAGTTGACATTAGTTGGCATTAGTTGGCATCTTTGTAGTTTACTAGTTGACATCTTTTCATAGTTGACATGAGTGGTCATTTTTCTTGCAGGCAGCAGTTGCTGGAGAAGCTGTCGCATCTTCCGCAGCAAATGCTGAGGTATGTGGGTTTTTTGTGTGTGTTTATGAGCTATTTGAATAGTTCTTTGCAAACCTTTTTTTAGTTACTGTTTTTCTTGTGTTGCAGTATCATTTTCTTATTGTTGCACATCCACTAGAACTTTTTGTAGCTGCCAGGTCTCGTACTTTTTTATTTACTGTTTTATTGTTGCACATTCAGTTGCACACTGGCAGTCTTGCAGTTGTCCTCATGAGCTTTATTAGTTGCACAAATACATCATATTAGTTGGCATGATCCATTTTATGAATATATAGCTCATTCTAATACTGATCCAAATGATGATTGCTAGTTTTTTTTCATTCTTGTTTTTCCCTCTTGTGTTTAATGTTTGTGTAATGCTTTCATTTTCTAATCAACAGGGCAGCGGTGAAGGAGTTGAGGTGGCTCCAGGGGAAGATGTGGAGCGACCATCACAAGCAGGCAGGATAAGGGCATCAGCAGCGCGCTTTGCAAATTTCAACGCCTCTCTAACCCCACTACAGAAATCAGAGCTAGTTTCGAGGTCGGTCGGGGGGCTATTGAACTTATCAGACACACTTCCAGCGGACCTCACTAAGTTCCTGGTGCAGTCCTACCAGCCACAGACCTCTGAAATGGTTTTCCCAGGAAGGGGAAGGATCCGTGTCGATGCTGACAGTGTTCAGAGGGTATTTGATCTCCCAAACAAGGGTCCAAAAGTCAGATATTTAGTTGACAAGGATGCCACTAGGAGATTCAGACAGGCTTTCAACATAACTGGAAATTCTCATCCCCAGATCACTACATGGCTCAAGATGATTCAGGATATGGCTGGAAGAACGGATGACACATTCTTTATGGCCTGGCTTGCGGCTGCCTTCAACACTTTTCTAGCACGAACCACGGCCTTGAATCTCAGCCCAAAGTGTTATGGACTTGTGCTAGATCATCAAATGCTAAAGAATACAAACATCTGCCTCTTTGTAGCAGAACACATTAACGAAGCTTTCCGGAACATGGACCAGGAGAAGCAAACTGTCTGCTGCTGCTTGTATCACTTGATGGTTAGTGAAAACGACCACTTTTTTCCATCTGTTCCTGTTCTTTCTGTGCAGTTATAGTTTGCTGAAATTCTCATAACAATAACTGAACTTGGCCTTTTCTTTTGTTTGGGTCTAGTGCAGATACTATACCTTGATGCGCTCGTACATGACATCCCAGTAAGCAACTACGCGATACGATCGAATGCATGGGATAGTACTCTAATTGCCAAGGTGATCAAGAAGGATACTATCTCTCCTGGTGTGTTCAGCAAATTACAAGTGAGTTCTTTTTTATTTTTTTCCAATAGTGTCTTCCTTCTATGTTCTTTTGATGTCTGGTCACTCTTTTTGGAAATTGCACAGAAAACTGTCATCAGCTGGCACAACAATGCATGTAGTTGCACTGATTGTAGCTTTCAGTTTGGCAATCTGCACACATGTTCATTTTAAATTGGCACACCATCTTTTTTAAGTTGCACAGTTATACTAATCTTGTTGCACAGATGTGTTGCAACAGTTGGTAGAAACTTTTTTTAGGTGCCATGTGTGTTGCATAGTTTTTGTGTCTTTGTTCAGTTGCATATATGTATAGTTGAATTTGTCTACCCCAGTATCTTATTGTAGTTGCACAGGTTGTAATTTGTGGTTTCATTCAACACACAAATCTATTTTTGATAACCTTGTTATTTTCTGTTTCTCTTTTTTTTTTTCACATCAGCTTAAAGAGGAGTATAGAGGCACGGAGCAAACACCACTGTTTGGTGGAATTTTGCAAGCTGAAGCATTCGTGGCATCCAAGTTACCAATAACATACAATCCGCAGGTTAGTGTTTTGCATACAGAAACTTGTATCACTTACCAATGTTTTTCTATTGGCTGGGATGTATGTTCAGATGGACATGTATAACTTTTGTAGTTGCGAGAATACAGAATTTAGTTGGATGTGATGTATGTTCAGTTTCCTCATTTACAACCATTGTCATCAACTTTTGGCAGAATGCATGTTTTTTAGTTTGTGCTACAGTGCATGTGTAGTTGGCTAGAATCATGTTTTTAGTTGGCCAGAAAGTGTGTATTAGTCGTTTTTGCTTATCACATCATGGTCAGTTACAGACATTTTTACTTTTTATTTTTTCTTTCTAACTGAATCAGTACTGAATCTTTTTTGTTTTGATGCAGAAAAAGGCAAAGATTGCGAAAGTGGTCAATGAGCTGTGCAAGGCTGTAACTGAACAGGTTGGCACCTTCATTGAAGAAGTTGCCAAGATCGATGACGAGGAACCAGATATTGATCCTTACGTACAGCAGCCATCAATGCAAACTGGGGCGTCACGCCATGCTCCAAAAAGAAAGAGACGGCGGTCAACTATACAAGAAGAAGAAGAATTTGTTGAGGATGAGTCAGAAGAAGATGAGGAAATGGAAGCAGTGATAGATGCTGACGACGATGAGGAGACAGATGCGGATGAATCAGAGGAGGAGGACAAGGATGATGATGACAATGAAGAAGATGCAGAGGAGGAGGAGGATGAGGAGGAGGAGGAGGAGGAGGACAAACAAGAAGAGGACAAAGGAGAGGACGAGGACAAGGAAGAAGATAGTGATGCAGAGGAGGAGGAAGAAGAAGGCGAGGCCAAAGAGGGGGACGGGGACAAAGGGGCAGCAGTTGATGGCAGTGAGAGGGGAGAAGACAAAGGCGCGTCAGCTGATGGCAGTGAGAGGGAAGAAGACGATGATGAAAAAGACGAGGATGATTATGGTGATGATAAAGGGGGATCCAATGGAGGCAGCGACAGCAGCGATGACGATGATGATGACAACGCCCCTGGTTCTGGTGGTATAGGTGGAAACACATCCAGGAGGACTAGCACTCATGACACCCCTGCGAGCAGCAGCAATTCATTGAGTAGCAGGAGCACACTACAGATGTTGATTGACAAAACTTGCTGGAAAGACAAGGATTTGCCAAAGTCAAAGAAAAATGACGAAGTAGAGTCTCAGGGCAGCATTGATATGTTCAAGCTCTGCAACTTGAAGCCAGCTTTGCCAACCACCTTTCCCGTGCCAAATTTCAGCGACAAAGATATGTGTGAGAAGATCAACTTTGCCATTGACAAGAGCCTGTTCTTATCAAGTGATGCTGAAAAGAATGAAATTGACATGGAGGAAGCAGGAAAGGGTCTTGACTGGGTTCATTTAAAGGAAAAATACAAGGAATATTTAAAGCAGCTCCCAGACCTAAGCTCCAGCAAAAGCAAGGCAGCATCCATGGCAAACCCTCACGTGGTCCAGAAGCGTAAAGCAGTTTCAATGAAGAAGAATCTGCAGTTGCCTCAAACCAAGGAGAAGATGGTGAGTGCAGATGCTGAAGTAAATATGGTCAAGGAAGCTATGCTTCAAACTGATATGCCAACAGTAGTGAGCAGAGAGCCAACCAATGTTAGAGAAGTTCAACAGATCAAGGGGAAGACTCCCCTTTCAACAGTCCCACCAAAACCACCTAAGCAGAAGATTGTCAAGTTTGCCAGGGGCGCAAAGGGGGAACAGGCCACAAAAGATTTGGGGTTCAGAGACGAGAGAGAGCTGCGAGCCGCAGCCATTGATGCAGGGGTGCCAAGTTCTGCTAGGTTGCTGCCAACTCAGACTGGAAAGATGCCAACTATAGATACCAGTGTGCCAACTGATGTGTCAGTTAGCAGCATGGTCACAGTCAAAACCACCACAGCTGGTCAGGAAGGCACCACTGCAACTGCAAGTCCCAAGGTGCCTACTGATAGAGATGCTTCAATGCCAAACACAAAAGGAGGTGATCCAACTATCAAAGTGCCATCCCCAAGAGCTGACTTTCAGCAACTATTAACACAAGAGGAGGTGTTCGACATTATAAGTAGGTGCAAGCCTCCAAGGCCGCCAACTACAACACTATTGTGAACCAAGTCAGTGAATGATGCACCCGTATTTGTGCAGCAAGGAGATGCCCTGGTCCTTGAACCCTTACGAAGATCAAACTCTTATCATGGTGACGGGTTCTGCGATGCAGCATCTTTTGACCTCGGCATAGATGGTGATGCTCCAGCACCTGCTCCAGCAGCAGAAACAGCGGAAGCCGGTGTGATCAGCATCAATGAGTGTGAGTTGGACCCAGCAGCTGTGAATGAAGGATGTGATGCTGCTGATGCTGGCAAGGCAATAGCTCAAGAACTAGATGTTGGTTCACCAGAGAATTACCACAACCCGATATGCGCAGAACCAGAACTTGGCACGAGCAGTTCTTCGGGGCCACCTCTTGCATGAAGACAGAGGAGGGTAAGAAGGCCCGCAGCATCTCAAAGGTCTCCATTCATCGACTACAACAAGAAGAAGACTTTCAGCACCAATGAGGTAGTGAACAAGCTTTACGCTGCCCTCTTGTATTAGGTCAGGCATCACAAAGGAGCAGATGATGGAGCTACCAGGTAAACTAACTCCCCACAGCCTACATACATATCTTTTTCAGTTGCATAGGACCAGCCACTTAGTTGCACAGAAAGCATAGCATGTTGCACAGAACAGGGCTTTTAGTTGCACACTGTTCTGTTTTCATTTTCACGCACATTTTTTTTGCTGCTGTGACCCTTCGAGCTAACTTGTCTTTTTATTGCTTTCAAAAAAAATCAGCCCTGAGATAATCAGGTATGGTGCTTTCTACATTTCTTTAAAGGAGTTAGTTGATTCGATGAAGCCGGTTCAATGGTTGTCAAAAATTGTTATTGAGACTGGAATCTTACACATCATGGATAACTTACCAGAAGGGTCAAAGAAGGTTGTTATGCCACTGAGGTTTTCTGTAAGTTTTTCCAAAACCTTCTTTTTACCCTCATCTTTGTTCTGTAGCACTTTTTTCATTGACCATTTGAGGGAGGCCTTTCACCTACTAAGGAGTTTTGAGCCATGTTTTATAATCTCTGCAGATAAATTTATAGCAAGGGATCCACAATGTGAATGAGATAAACAAGAAGTTTGATTACAAGAACCGTCTCGACAAGAAAGACTTGGTGAGTGTTGTGCCCACATGATCAATCTTTTTTTAGTTGGCACCCATAGCATGTCCAGTTGCACATGACACATCTGTTAGTTGGCAGATACTTGTTGCAACCCGTTTTTAACTTGACCAAGTCTTTTCTGTTTTTCTTAGCTACATCTTGTATTTGTGTTTGAAATCGTTCACGCTTGTAGGCCATGCTGCCAGTGCTCGAGTGCGCAGATGTAACCGATAAGGACGGAGGGAGGCATTATTGGGTCTTCAGTGTCAACTTGAGGGACGGGCGCTTCGAAGTTCTTGATTCAAGCAGGACGCTGGACAACATTGAGCTGATGAACACCGCCTCTACCATTGCGGGGGCAGTACGCCAGCTATGGAGGAAGCATTACCCAAAGTTCAGCATCGAGCACTTCCAAATTATTGACATTGACATACCGAAGCAGCTCGGCAAGTAAGACAATAAGAATTTCATTCCTTCTCAATCAAATACCATCATTTTGTAGTTTTTAAATTTTTCTACATGTGCAATCTTTAGTATTTTTAAGACACAGTACTAGTCTTGAATCTGTTTTATCATTTTTATGAGTTTCTAATGGATTATCTAGCTAGTTGCAGAGTGGCGCATAAGTAGTTGCACACTGGCACGTAAGCAGTTGCACAGTGGCACATAATGAGTTGCAGTAGAACACAAGCAGTTGCACAGTAGGACATAAGTAGTTGCACAGAGTGCATTACCTTTATTTGGTTTTAATTTTATGTGACAATTTTTTTTGCCCATTTTTGCAGTAATGAGTGTGGGTTGTTCGCACTGCTTAACGCCACCGAGTGGAATGGTAGCCAACTACCCAACTACGACCCCAAGTAAGTACTCAACATCAGGAAGAAGCTGGCATATGATTGGGTCACCAGCGTGCACAACACCGCCCCATGGAGGAAGTTGCTGAGATACGACAAGGAGTAGGTCAGTACTATTTTTTTCTGCTCCATGGAGGAAGTTGCTGGTTTGTACAATTTTATTAAGTAGATTTTGTAGTTGCACACTACTAGTAATTGCATTTGCAACTCAATATCATCACTTTTGTTGATACATTAGGAGCACTGGATATACAATTGTTCAACAACTAAATATTTAACCAGTTGCCAACAAAGGCACAAATACCAACTTTGTTTTACACAGTGCATGAACTAATTCAAGCAGCATAACTTAGATAAAGAGAAATCATAGATGCTGAATGTGTCCACTTGGTCCCAACATTGCTAAAAAAGACGTCATTATTTTCCTTTTTTGTTCCAAAGTTACAAATGAGGAAACAGAATCACAGGAGCCTCTGTGGACACACACCAGCAGTGTGCTCTGTAGATTGGCACTGGCTACATTTGTTTTTCTTCTTTGGGTGTAGCTCCAGCGCCGATTTGTACCGTCGACTCTTTGCCCTACCCTTTGTAGTAGACCTTGGAGGATCCCTGGGCACAAAATCATCAGAAGCTTGTGCAAGGGATGCAGCCTCCAACGGGGCAGTAGGACCGTCACGATCACCTGTGTAATAATCATATAAAAAGTTTAGTATTTTTGTTATTGTGCAACCAGCACTGATGTTCTGTGGAACCACACAGTACATTTTGTGCAACTAACTGGTTGCTGTGTGCAAGTTAAGTTGAAAAAAACACCTGCAGTAGCACGGCCTGTCATGGTACTTGGATTGTAGTCGCCTATGGGCAGAACATGAAAAGCAAGTTAGATTTTTAGCTTGATCCTCAAACTAACACAGCGCACACAACTAGGCAGCATGTTTCTGTTCAACTGGGCACTATGATATGTGCAACTAAAGTCACTCACCCCTAGTTTTTGTTTTGGAGTCGGTGAAGGTACTAACCTGGGTTATGAGCCCTCTGAGTCCTGCCTGTAGGTCCATTGGGAGTAGCACAAAGGGCACTGCTAGTTGGGCCTGGCGGGGGAGGAGGTCTTTGAGGGTTGGCATCACCTATAGGCAGAACAGGACAAACAAGTCAGTTGTGTTTATCTTTTTGATGCTCGAACTAACAAAGCATGCGCAACTAGGTAGCCTGTTCGGTGCAACTGAGCATCATGATGTGTGCAATTGGAGTTACAGACCTAGTTTTATGGGGAGTTGGGGGCAGGTAATTACCTGGACGACGAGCCCCCTGAGTGCTGCCTGTAGGGCCATTGGGAGGAGCACGCGGGGGAGGAGGTGGCGGAGGATGCCGTGTACAGCCAGGAGGGGGAGGAGGTCCTTGAGGGTTGACATCACATATATCCAGAACTGGAAAAATAAGTTAGCTGTGTTATCTTGATGCTTGAACTAACACAGCATGCGCAACTAGGCACTATGTTCTGTCCAAGTGGCTACCATGGTGTGTGCAACTGGGCACAATGATGTGTGCAACTGAAGTTACACACCTAGTTAGATCAGGAGTTGGGGCAGGTAATTACCTGGATGATGAGCCCCCTGATTGCTGCCTGGAGGTGGAGGAGGTCCTCGAGGGTTGCCATCATCTGATGGCCCCGTTGCAGCAGTCGGTTTTTTCTTTTTCTTGGACTTGTTCAGGTGGCCGATCTCGGTACGTGCTGCATGCATATGCTTGTATACAATAGCTTGTGCTGGATCAGAACCACTTGCAAACTTTGCTAGTTTCCGAAAATCGTATATCATGTTCCTCTTCCTTATCTGCTTCTTTGATTGAGGAGGCATTTCATCCAGTTGCTCATAACTAGTCCCTGGCGCACTAGGTACAGCAGTAGGTGTCCACCGTCTTAGCAGGTACCTTTCCAGTATGACATCAATGCCAACATGGGTGAACACCTTGAGGATGTGGCAACAGAGGATGCCATCCTTGTCCATTTTACAACACTCACACAAATAGGAACCCTCCTCCACCCTTGCCTGCACCAAGTAGTTTCGAGAACCATATTTCGCAACAAATTCCTGGTTCGGTCTGAGCTCAAACGCATCAGCACCAACTTGGAATGCATTATAACGTCCAATCAGCTCAAACTCTTCTCTGAACTTGCGGTAAAGGTCTCTAGTATAGGTTTTGTAAGCTTGCTTCTCTATTGGGAAGTTGGACCACAACTCAATCTCAAGGTGTTCTGTCCTGTAATCATTGCAGCCTTCCTTGGCAAGGATGTGGTTCTGTATTTTTTCATATTGCTTGACGAAGTTCAGCATTGAGTTGTGTGGGTTCACATATCTTTTGAGGACGGCGTTGAACCCCTCACTACACTGTGTAGACTGGAGGAAGGGAAAGAACCTGTGTTTGAAGTAGCACGGCACCCAAGTTGACCTGTATTCGTACAACTTCTCAAAGTGCATGTGTGTCATAGCCTCATACTTCATCATTAACCCAGCCCAATTCTGCTCAAACTCGTCTATAGTGAAGTTGAAGTCAACACACTTGTTGAAATCATCAGAGAGTCCTGGATTCCGGCACAGCAACCAACCAACCTTTTCCTGAGCCTTTTTCATGATGTGCCATCGACAACAGCGGTGCACGGTGGTTGGAAAGATGCTCTGTATTGACTGCCTCATCGCACCATCCTGATCGGTGATGAAGTTGTCAGGTGGTTTTCCATCCATAGCCTCTAGGAATGCTCCAAAGACCCAATCAAAGCTCGATGCCAACTCCTACCTCACAAACGCGCAACCCAGCATGAAAGATTGGCCATGTCGGTTTATTCCTATGAAGGGCGCGAACGGCATATTGTACAAGTTGGTCATGTAGGTGGTGTCAAACGATATGCAATCGTGGTACGCCTCCGCATAAGCTTTTCAAGCTAAGCCGTCCACCCAAAATATGTTGACAACTCTGTCCTCTTCATCATATTTCACCTTATAGAAGAAGTCTGGATCGGTTTTTTGTATATCCTTGAAGTGCGCAATTGTCTCAATCAGATCACCCTCCTTTGTGTCATCTCTACGGAAACTTGTACAAAGATTTGTTATTGCCTTTGGTCCGAACGGCACCATCATCTCAGATCCATAGAACTCTGCCATTACATGCATCGTTCGTCCTGCATAATACAAAAAAAACAGTATATCATTTTTTTAGTTGCACGAATGCGCACATCCAGTTGCACAGTAATAGAACATGTGTTGGCACAGAAGATAATCGCAAGAAATGGACACCTAGCTGCGCCTTTTTTAAAACACTTTGCAGTTTTTGCATACAGGACATTGTGTAGTTGCACAGTAAAGACAATCTAGTTGCACAAGAAGCACCAAAAGTGATATACAGAAAGCATGGGAAGTTGGACACCAGTTGCATAGTTAAGCCATTTCAGTTGCAAAGTAGTACCATAAGAGTTGCACACTGGACTGCCTATAGGGAAACTTAATTCTTCAAGGGATATAGAAAAACACCACACCTGTAGTCAAGTTGCAGTTATACAAGATGCGCAGAAACTCCTTTTCATCAGGTGAGATGCCTTGGTGGGATCTCAAGTATTTGGACAATGAAGGTTTGTTCACGAGCGGATGATTGTGGTCACGAACAAAGTGCGTCACCTCCCATCGCCCATCTATCAGCTTCACCAACATTTTCGCCTTGCATTCAGTCTGCTTTATTGTCTCGCGTTTGCGCTTCTTCTTCTTACTAGTACCAGCCTCCTCTTCAGCAAATATTGGAGGTTCTTCTTCCATCTCCTCATCACTGTTAACAGATTTTGGATCTGGAATAGGGTCCAGGAAAGGAGGAGACTCAGCTCCTCCATCATCAGCTTTGGGCTTCTTGAACTTGTTGCAGCAAAACTGTTGTTTTATCAATTCATTGGTGTGGGGTGTCCGTCTAGAGGTGTTCATCTTGATAGAGAAACCCATCCATAGTGCGTAGCTGTTGTAGTGATCCTTAGCAATTTGAAGGCTGTCAAACCTCATGCCAACATAGGGTTCCATAGGTTGAGAACCAGCCTCATCCTCTCCTTCTTCTACTTGCACAGCTCCGTTAACAACCCGAGCTCCTAGCTCAGTCCTAGTTGGACAAGGAACATTTGCCTCGGTTCCTGTGTCATCAAGAGTATGGCTCTCTGACTACAAAGACACCACTACAGGGGCACCACGGGCTGATGACTGGCCTGCCACATTGTCATGGCCCGTAGGGTTACCATCACGACTTGCCTGCGTGTAGTAAACAGATCGACCATTTCCTGTCCAGTTTCCTTGTTGTATGCTGGGTTGCTGTTGATCCATATCATGAGGAAGCTCATTGAGATCTGGAGGCAACTCATTGAGATCAAGCATTTTTTCCCTTATTTTTGGATGCTGCCACACACTCCCTGCACATATAAAAAAAGAAATTGATGTCATCAGTTGGTAACCACAGAAAAACTGTGTTTCAAACAACCTAAAAACTTAGACCATTTTGTGACAATCTTAGTTCCAAAAGCAACATGACCATAGCATAATCTTTTATTATAACAGTTATGATTTTTTTTTGCACAGAGTTGTTATGTTAGTTGCACAGTTTGCAGTAAATAACTGGCAAGAGCATGACTTCTTTTTGCTACAGAGTTTTTCTTACCTTTTCCCTTTTTGTTTTGTTGCAATGATCTGTAGGTTTCCGTTTCGCAAGGAGCTCTTTTCAGATTTTTCTGCACATAATTGGATGCTACATTTGAGAAGGAAAATCCAGGTGAAAGAAGAAAGAAGAATTGGAGGACAGATTATAGTTATATGTTTTTCATCGCCGTTTATGTTTCTAGATCTGGTATATTTGAACATATTAATATGGTTTGCAATAGGTGTGGGACCAGAATATATGCGTGGGACAAGATTATGTGTGTGAATATGTTAATATTGTTTGTGGCTTCATTAGCCATGGACAAAAGTTCCTGTGTTTTTCCTGTTGCACTACAGATTTCTGGTTTTCGCTAGGATAGACGTCTCAATTTCCAGGATTTCCACTTGGCCAGCATACATATTCAGTTAGACATTCAATGCTTTTAGTTGGCTAGAATAGATGTCTCAGCTGGCCAGGTTGCATTTATTTCAGTTTTTGGCCAACATGCATGTTCACTTGGACAGTTAATGCATTCAGTTGGCTAGAATAGATGTCTTAGTTGGCTAGAATAGATGTCTTAGTTGGCCAGCAGTTTTTGGGCAACATGCATGTTTAGTTCTTGTGTTTTAGCTGTCGTACTACAGATTTTTGGTTTTTGCTAGAATAGATGTTTCAATTTCCCAGGATGCATATATCAGTTGGCCAGCATGCATGTTCAGTTGCACAGTCAATGTGTTCAGTTGGCTAGAATAGATGTTTCAATTTCTCAGGATGCATATATCAGTTGGCCAGCATGCATGTTCACTTGCACAGTCAATGTGTTCAGTTGGCTAGAATAGATATTTCAGTTTCCCAGGATGCATATATCAGTTGGCCAGCATGCATGTTCAGTTGCACAGTCAATGTGTTTAGTTGGCTAGAATAGATGTTTCAGTTGGCCAGGATGCATATATCAGTTGGCAAGCATGCATATTCAGTTGGCTAGAATCATATTTTAGTTGGTCAGAAAATATGTCTTAGTTGGCTTGTTGAGCACATCCAGGGGGAAGGGAAACTTGCTTGGCATGCATGTTAGAAAACATGTTCAGTTTTGATCTCAAACCATGTTTAGTGTGCAGATGCACTCATGGGAGTGTGGGGGATGGTGTGATGTTGAACAATGGGGTGATGTGGCAGATCCACTCCTTTTTTGAAGCAACTTCTCCATGGATTTGCTGACAGATCCATGAAGAAGGGTGTTTATAGATGCAGTACAAGAAGGGAGAGAACTGAAGAGGGGCAGAAAAGAATTACTTGACTGATGTTGCTGCATGGTATGGCTCTGATCACCCTGCCCTTAGATCAATTTCTTGAAGCAGTTTCTTCTACTTTTTGGCTGCCATGGCGGCTGTACAGGACGAGGAAGAAGGAGCCTTAGATCTCTTTCTTTCGTGGAGAAGAAGGTAGCGTGGAAGGGGCTAAGACGTGGGGGCGAGCGGGCGTGGGAGGGGCTGGGACGTGGGGGCAAGCGGGCGTGGGGACAGCTGGCCACGTGGGGATCAACTTTTCTGTTCTGGATTGGGCGCTCCATCGCCTCGGTTTGGTGGCCGCCTGTCCCCTTCCTTTTCTATATCACGTAGGGATAGGGCTTACCTTTTTAGGCCGGCCGCTAGATCGCACTAGTGGGCAGCCGGCCGCCCACTAGACGCGTCCTTTTTTTCTGCGGCTAAAAAAGGCCACGGGAGGGGAGGCATGGATGGGTGACGCGTGTCAGCGGCGCACAGATGGGCGCACGCCGGGGCGCAGGCAAGCCCCGTCCAACTTGTATATAATCTGTGACAATCATCAATAAATGATACACTGGAATCATTTGTTGTCTCTCTCGATCTTAATTCTAAACACGTTATCAGCACGCTCCCGGCGGAGCGATTCTATCGGCGCCTGGCTATGACCTCGCTCGCTCGTGAGTTCAACCACCGCAGCCCTCGGTTTGGCGTGGTGGCACCCGCTACCGCGGCGGCCATCAGCCAGGCGCAAGCGCTTCCAAGCGGCGGTCTCGCCCCGTGCACGGTCACGACAGAAATCTCTCAATTTCTAACTGCCTCTTTGAGAGCGATACCCTACAGGGAATGAACAAGAGAACGAACAACAGGGGCATTGGCGTTCATCGATCCGAAAAAATTCGAGAACGAATCAAGGAAAGGTAAAATTCCTCACATAATTACCATCGTCTCTGGACTTGGTGGTGGCGCTTGTCGCCATCAGGCCATCAAGAACGTCAATGACGACGGCATCGGCTTCGTTTGGCCTCGGCCCCATGATGGACTGGAACACCGGCACCACCGGCTTGGCCTCTGGCGTCGGAAACAGTGACGGGCCCTCAGGCGCTTGACCCCGACTCCCAGCCTCCATCATGCGGAGATGCGCAGGGCAACGGCAGCCCCAACGTGTGGCGCGGTGACGCTCGCCATCAACCGCTCGGCGCTCCTCAGCACGCGGTGCGTTGGCGCCCCCTCGACGCTCTGCTCGGCCTCGATTTCCGATGTGCAGCATGCCAACATCCTCCGGCGCAGAGCGCCCGAGGACCGCAACCTGCACGCACAGGCGGCAACCTCGGCGAAGTCGCAGACCATGACAACACCGAGGCGATGCCCTCGACCACTATCTCCCGGCGAGTGGTGTCGCGGCCTATACCAACTGCCGACAGTGCACGGTGCAGCCGCCCCCCTATGCGGCGGTGGCAGCACATGGCCTGCACGGCGGCATGGAGAAGCTGGGCTGCGTCTCGGTGGAAATCATTGGGGACGTTCAGAGTTCCTATCTCTGAAGTAGCACCACACGTCACGGGAGAAAGAGATAAGGAAGCCTTATCTCTTCGCGAGTTTTGCGATATAGCCCTAGTGGCTTTACCTATTTTCGGAATAGGCCAAAACTTGTATCTTACATCATTTGCTATTCATTAGCATTTGTGACGTTTAAGACATGTATAGATCTGCTATTAGCCCATTTTTTGTAGAGTTTTGAAATTCCAGAAATATGTGGCTGTTATTTGCTTGACCTATAACATGTTCTTTACCGGTACAATAACATTGTTCTGCAATTGAGACTAAGTTTTCTCGCACAATAATATAGATTTGCGATTGAGAATTAGTATTTTCTCGCAAGACAATCTTATTGCGATTGAGATCAGTTTTCTCTCGCAAATTATTAATTCACCTCACTGAATTATCTGGCAACTTGATACAAGTTCATCTCATTTAATTTGAGGTATGTACAATTCAAGTTTTTTTTACTTGAGCATCAAGTTTGCAACATCATTACTATTCATTACAATAGTAGTGTATTTCTGTTGAGTACGATGTATTCCGGAATATATGTATCTCCATGTCCACTACATGTCGAGAATAGTACATCTATTTGCAATTGAGATTTTCAATTTCTTGCAAATACATATGCAAAATTCAAGGTGTCATCCTTAGCAATTTGAGATTCACACTAATGATTTCGAGCCACCTTCTTGAAATCTATTAATTTTGCAACATTAAGATGTATTTATATGATGCAATATGTAATATAAATAAATTACCGGTTTTTCACCGGAGATGATATGTTCTATGTGTTTACCACATTGCCATTCTTCATGAACATGTCACAGCGGTTGAGATTGATTTCTCCCGCACAACAAACTTGTAAATTTTTGACAATAACATCTCCCTCATTATATTAGGAAAACACAAGGTAATGAGTTGGATCTACTGCCCATGTGCAAACTATCTCTATTACCGTGAGATCTGTATGATCTTTAATGTGTTATGTTCCCATAATTGAGGTTGAGCATTTTCAAGTTATACACTTGAGTCAAATTGTTGCATTCTTATTACAAGCCATGATGGTTTTTAAGTTACTTTTTGTAAATTAATTATCTCTGGCTTGCCTGTATAAGTAACCAATGGCTAACAATTTAAGGCTCTTGCCCTCGATGGCCACAACTTCTTAAGCGGGTCATGGACATCAAGATCAGTCTTGCATCCCATGGGATAGCGCGTGCAATCCAAGCCACGCCACCGGGATGTAAAGGACCTCAAGGGTAATGGTTTGAAACTCACTTCAAACCCTCAACCTGACACCATCAAGCTGTCACGAGACCCTATGAGCATGGAGAGCATGATGGCTGAATATGCATCAACCGACATGTTTGGAGACTATATATTTAGTCCCTTAGTCTCCTTAGTGATCTATTTATTTATGTCCATTTATGATGTTCTAATAAGAACATGATTATTGTTGTCATCATATATTGTATATCACAATATATTGTATCAGCACTTTGATACAAATTCATTTGTATGTATTCTATATATCCGATAGTGATTCTTTTGAGAATCTTCATGTCTATATATAGATTTCTACGGGAGTCAATCCGGTGAAAAATGATATGTGCCTTGTGGACATATGCACCATAAACTCTATACTCAGGGAAGTCCAATGTTTCCACTCTCATTGAGAGAAAGGAGATATTTTAAAATCGCTAGATGCGATGAGGTATTTGTTGGCTCAACTCGAGTCATATTTACTGTCGTTGTGGGTACTCGAGTAACGTTGGGATGCTTCATTGCTTCCCAAGTTTAACTCGTACCCTTCTAAGCTAGAGAGATATTCGTCAAAATGGTTTCCATAGCGAAACTTATGCTGACAAGAAAGAGAAATACATTCTCTTTACCATATGCAATGGATATGGCAAGCACATTCTCTATGTATCATATGGATTGTACTACACATACTACAAAAACCGTAGCAGATGTTGCGCCCAAGATAGTTTTCCAAAATGTCTTGTACATGAAAAACTTGGCATACTCGCCTTGGTCATTGAGACATTGGGTTGAAACCGAAACTATCAGCAGTTCCAATAGTTTATAATTATTATGATGCTAAATTCTAACACCATTTGGATTTTATGTGCACTACAAGTGACACAGGGAAGCTAATTTTAAGGCTCGCACACCTTAAAGTCTATGCTGAACCACTTAGACTCCTTGAATGCATCAAGTTGAGGTAGGTGGCTCTTCCCATCCATTGACTAGACTATTCAGGTATTCCATGGTTCTAAAATACATATCTACATGATGTTCTTATGGGTGTGCTTTATTCACACGAAACCATTGGCTTATTATCCTAACATCGATTTCAAGCAAATCGAATGGATAACATTGCAGAATTCTCCTTGAGTGCCTTCTCTATAGCCCTTGGATTGAGTTTAGCAATTTGTCCTAATGTCTAGGCTCAAAATGGTTTGGTAGAATCCTATCCAAAGAGTTAAGCTCATTGCATTATCTTTACTTTGGAATTGCAACTTGCCAACTTTACGTTAGAGTCATGCAGTTTTACACACTCATGACAGAACTGCATAATATTATTCCCCTCTATCTTTGATATGTGGATATGTACCAAGTATTTCCTATCTGCGGTAATTCGGTTGCTTACTGATATCACCGCCTGGCATACATCATTGGCCCCTCAACATATAGTTGGGATCTATGTGAGGAATAACTGTATTTCCGTCAATACCTCAAGCCCCTCGCATGGGGAGTTATTCAAGGCCAGGATGCTAATTCAATGAGGAATATTTCCAGACATTAGGGGGTGAATTCAAGTACCATAAAGAATGCCAGGAAATTAGTGGAATGTTCAACACATTTCTGCCTCATATCCACGTACTCAAAGAGCTGAACCATGCGTTCAGAAGATTTGCAACATATTGCAAATAACCTGCCAGATTCACTTACTGACTATAAAGGTGTCACACAATCCTACAATCCTGCAAAAGTACGCCTGAAAGAGTGGAGGTAGCAGCAAAATCCACTCCACTCCCCGTTCAAAGCAACAGGGGGAGATATATGGCAGAAATACACCAGGATTCAGCTTCTCGCAAGCAAGGATATCAAGGCCTGTGAATCAGTAAATGCAAGTCAACTTCACATTGGCAGACACCTAATGGGTAGTATACACCCAGTGGACAGGAAACCTCCACCAACCCAGGTCATAGTGCACACAATGACCGGGACATCGGAATACCCGACTCAATCGCATTGGGAAATCGCGAGCAGTCACCATGGGTAACGATATTTCCATCAACTATATATTGATATATAGATTCTGGGGAAACATATAACCGGAAGTCTACAATTGTCGACATACATTTCTCAACTAGATTGCAGAAGCCTTTTAAATGATTCAGATCCAAAGACCATGGCCATGGCAAAGTGTGAACAACACTCGGACTGAACTCAAGCAAAGGGTATAATCTAGGTAGAAATGATCTTGCTCAATAATGGGAAGGTATTCATAAGCAATACCTACTCCAGTTTTCTTCTGGAAACAGAATTGAGTACAACAAGGTGGTGAAACAAAGAGCAAGTATTGTAGCACAAGGGTTTACGCAGATACCCACTATTCTCCAGAGGTGGAATCTCATTTCGATAACTTATATCATTGGCAGTATAAAATCATCTATCTCTGCAGTTGATAGATGTAGTGATCACATATCCATGTGGATCACTAGATTCAGACATATATGATTGATTCCTGATGGAATCTCACTTCTGAATCGAAATGCAAAATGCAACATACATTGTGTAAAAATCAGTAAGTCATTGTATGACTTATTGTTGTCGGTACATATGGTACAACCGACTTAGTGAGTTCCTTATACACGAGGATTACTCCTACAATGATGATTATCCATGTTTGTGTGTCTACAATGATGACACATGTAATCATCTAAATGAAGGAATTTAAAATGAAGGATTTGGGCAAACCAAAGTACCGCTCGTTACTACAAACTGGGCACCTTCATTCATACATTATGGTATACTATGTTGTCTATATCGATAATATATTAGAGAAATTCATTGTGGACAAATCTTATCCATCCATAACTCTCATGGCAGTTCATTCTCTAGACGTAGAGAAAGATCTATTTAGACCAAGAGATGATGGAAATGAGGTATTGGGACTCAGCGTTCCATAATGCCATTGGATCCACCAAACACAGTTGGTTGGTACACAAGAATATATTTTGATATCTCCAATGCATCAAACATATTGTCCTGGTTTTTCAGTTTCACACAAATGTGAACACCGATATCGTTGGATACATCAATTAGATCCCTACTATATCAGATCGTACACAAGCTTAGTGTTCCTCCTAGGTGTAGTAGCCCTCTCATGAGAAGTCTTTGAAACAGACCTCATGGCTACATCCACCAACCATTATCTGAACGATAATGTTTCTTGTGTTGCCCGAATGCAAACAGATTACATAATAAGCAATATCACTACATTGCATATCTTGCAAGTTAAATCATGTGACTGATTTATTCATGAAGTCTCTACCAACTTTTCACGGAATTGGTATGTGACGACTACGAATTTTGCAAGAATCAGGGGGAGTATCTTCTTAAATTGTTCATGTTCAATGCATCATATTATACTCTTTTTCCCTTCATGAGTTTACTTTACAAGTTCTCATAAAGTTTTTTAATGAGGTAATATCAACACAAGACCATATGTCATATTTTATGTTTTCCCCACCGGGTTTTTTTTAAGAAAATATATGTGACATATTTATTGTCCTCTAAACTCTACGAGTTTTCTCGTATTGAGTTAAAACAGACAATAACCATTATATGTTGCATCATTTTCTCCTTATTTTCCCACTGGGTTTGAAGGAGTTTTAGCAACATATCAAACACCTATCTTCTCACATTTTTCCCACAGGGTTTTTGGAGGAGCTTATCAAGATGATGGTCACTAATGAGGTGAAGCGGTGATTAGGGGGAGTGTTAAGACTAATTAATCCCTATGATTAATTAGGGGAATCCCCGTTCCCCCACGTGCAGTCACGCTCAACCGCACGGCGGTTACTTCCCGGACGCGTCCCTGCAAACCGACGCCTCCTAGAGGCGTCTCCCGAACTTGTATATAATCTATGACAGTCATCAATAAAGGATACACTGGAATCATTTGTTGTCTCTCTCGATCTCAATTATAAACACCCTTAAATCCCATCTCCTACCACTCCTCCCGAGGGACCCACTATAATTCCATAAACGTTCTTGCCCCCTACTGGTACTTCCCGGCGCACGGTTATCGGAGATTAACATGGAGCCCTACTGGGTGTCGGACGATCACTAACCCTCTCAACTCAACAAATGTCGCCATGTAGTTTCTTGCTCTTCTTTCTGTAGAAGATATTTTTGGTAGCTAACTGTCGTGGTGAGTGCCTATACTAACTGGTTTGCCTTTGAGCTAGCTGGCACATGGGTCTAGGACCGAACGGTTTCGAAAACTTTGGCACTATGCGGCCTTGGCGGTGGGCGCTACATTTTTTCCTGGTTCCTCGTGGGGCTGGCGTGCCCCAGTGAGGTAGTTGAATGACATGCACGTATTTGAACCCTGTGTGTTCCCTATCATAATCTTGGAGCATCCCAGGTTCGTACGCTCTGTGGGTGCGAGTGAGGCCGGTGGATGGGCTCTGTCCGTGCACACATTCAATTTTCTTGCTGGCAGTAGCGTGGAAAAGGTCATTGTCGAGCCGCTTATTTGTCATCATATGTTACACTAATTTGGTTCACATCGATTGTAAAAAACTATACTCATTGGAAAATAGATGGTTTGACTGTTTCGTTAGTCCATCAATGATACTGCTCCTCTGCTTTCCAAGCCGTCCTATTTTGCAACAGATGACCACTATCTGCATATCATACCAATAACCGTAACAGTCCATCTACCTTACTTATGGGATGCAACATTGACACACATGCACATGAAGCTAAAACAAGCTTACGCTACTCTTTGTATTGTTTCGAGGTTATTTCCATGATTCTAGTCCTTATGGATTCTTTCCTACAAATGCCATCTTTTGTGGGAGAAATGCAAGGTTTATTCGATTACTACGAGGTTACAGTCAAGAGGCAAAAGTTCCTCGATACATGGGTGTCCTCTATGTATCCATACAACAGTGCTACATTTAGCATGACCAAAAGAATGGTGCCACCAAAATTCGTTTGGATTAGCCTCCTATATAAATTCGATGTGAATTTGAATACTCTCTCCATTCTTTTTTAACACTCATCCGTGTGAGGTCGAGATGGTTTCTCTTTGCTCTATTCGAGCGACTATTCCAACACTTTTCATATCTTTTGTGGCAATACTATGTTTTGCACTACCAAACTTGTGAGGTTCATTTCTTATTTGTATCCCTAATACTCTTATTCATCTCAAGTCATTTTATTGTCAGTTGAAATGATGTACTTCATAAGACATTTCCATGCAACTCGACCCAAAAGATTAGTAGCACATCTCCAACCCAAAATAGGCGGCATAATTTTCAAAGATTTAGTCCTGGGTTAGGCAACACAAGGCTCACAAAGGAATCAGACTTCTGATCTTGCCCCTTGAGATCATGGTAGCGACCAAATTCTAGGCAATATATTGGAGAAGGCGATTAATGCTTTAGCCATTACATTCGATGCATTCTCTCCCCTCACTTCTCACATTGTCCGCTCTCTCGGCCATTAATGACCCGCTATTCCTCAATTTTGGCATGATTTCAGGACCGCAATTAAGACCTAGTAGGGACATCTCAGACCAAAATTGTCCTTTTGCTAGCTGTGAACTTTGTAAAAAAGTTGCGCCAAATATTGAGGGGTGGGGTTGTGTAAGTTGTTTGATGTGACTGGGAGATCAGGTCCAAGGCATGTTTAGACAACCCAAAGTTGTGCAAGATTCCACCATCCACTAGGGTTATGATCTAGGGGCATTTTGAACATTCGCAACAATATTTTTTTAACACTTCTCCACGTAGGACAAAGAAACTTTTCCTTTGTTCTATTGAAATGACATGTAATCTTCATGTCTTTTGTAACAATACTATGTTCTGCACTTGCAAGCCTATCATATTCATATGTTTTTCAGATTTGTAATACTTCCTTCCACCACACGTCATTTATTACCTTCTTGACAACGTATGGATTTCATAACACTTTTCCATGCAACTAGGTCCAAAATAATTGTAGCACATACTCTCTCCGTCCCCAAATGGGTAGTAAAGATTTCTAAGGACCTAGTCCCGAGTTAGGTGGCTTGATGCTTAGAGCATGGTTAATAATTGAGCCAACAATCGGCTATAAAAAGTCATCATATCATCTACAGCCAACCTAATAGCTGTCATGTACAATAGTACATTTTAATTGTGTACTACTTCATGAATAGTTGGCTTACCTTACAATCTCATCAATTGTCTTGGGGCTCATGCTGCGGTTGACTAGTAGTACTAACTAAGAGTCCGCTTGATGTAGGGTAGGAACCCTAAGGGCCGATCTTTCACAAAAGGAGCGGATCCCGCGATGAACACGAAGAACATGTGGGGAAACACGCAGGGAAACACGGGGGGAAATCACAAAGGGGCACAAAGAGAAACACTCAAACCAACAAGAAATAATCACGCATAAGCTAGATCCTCAATTACATAAGAGATCACACAATCCACGGTCAACAAAGGACGATACAAAGGTAGCCGGTTCTTCGTGAGGAGGTCTTGATGGGGCCGCCCAAAGGGGGGTCTTGAATCCAAAGGGATCTTCTTCGAAGAGGGGCCGCAGTCTCTCTCGTGGAGTAGATCCGATGTGGATGAGCAAAGCTCTATCTCTAATGAGCTACTACTTTGCTAACCCTAAAACGTAGGTAGGAGGAGAGTATATATAGTCTAGGGGGTGAAAGGGTACATGGGCCTCGGCCCTTTACTATGCGCAGACAGACGGGGCCAGATGTCCGGGCATTCGTGGAAGGCCGGATGTCCGGGCTGGAGGGGCCGGATGTCCGGGCTGGCGGGCGTTCTCTTCTGTCCTCTGTTGCAGCTTGTCCGTATATTCGGGCGTTGGGGCCGGATTTCCGGGCGGGCTGGATGTCCGGACTGGGGCCGGACGTCCGGGGCATGTAGATGTGCAGCGGCTGGAAGGCTGCTCTAGCTGATATCTCCAGCGACCGGATGTCCGGGCTCGGGGCTGGATGTCCGGGCCCTGGAGCTGCCTTCTTCTCCTTTCGGCGTTCCTCTTCATCCGTGGACTTGGTGGCTTGTCCTTCTTCATGTGCATCTTTGGGAGGGTCCTCTTGGTACCTAATCATGCACAACATCTCGAACTTAGTTAGTAGCCATTGAAGGAAATATGCCCTAGAGGCAATAATAAAGTTATTATTTATTTCCTTATTTCATGATAAATGTTTATTATTCATGCTAGAATTGTATTAACCGGAAACATAATACATGTGTGAATACATAGACAAACTTAGTGTCACTAGTATGCCTCTACTTGACTAGCTCGTTAATCAAAGATGGTTATGTTTCCTAACCATGAACAAGGTGTTGTTATTTGATTAACGAGGTCACATCATTAGTTGACTGATCTGATTGACATGACCCATTCCATTAGCTTAGCACCCGATCGTTTAGTATGTTGCTATTGCTTTCTTCATGACTTATACATGTTCCTATGACTATGAGATTATGCAACTCCCGTTTGCCGGAGGAACACTTTGTGTGCTACCAAATGTCACAACGTAACTGGGTGATTATAAACGAGCTCTACAGGTGTCTCCAATGGTAGATGTTGGGTTGGCGTATTTCGAGAATAGGATTTGTCACTCCGATTGTCGGAAAGGTATCTCTGGGCCCTCTCGGTAATGCACATTACACAAGCCTTGCAAGCATTGCAACTAATGAGTTAGTTGCGGGATGATGTATTACAGAACGAGTAAAGAGACTTGCCGGTAACGAGATTGAACTAGGTATTGGATACCGATGATCGAATCTCGGGCAAGTAACATACCGATGACAAAGGGAACAACGTATGTTGTTATGCGGTCTGACCGATAAAGATCTTCGTAGAATATGCAGGAGCCAATATGGGCATCCAGGTCCCGCTACTGGTTATTGACCGGAGACGTGTCTCGGTCATGTCTACATTGTTCTCGAACCGTAGGGTCCGCACGCTTAACGTTACGATGACAGTTATTATGAGTTTATGCATTTTAATGTACCGAAGGTAGTTCGGAGTCCCGGATGTGATCATGGACATGACGAGGAGTCTCGAAATGGTCGAGACATAAAGATTGATATATTGGAAGCCTATATTTGGATATCGGAAGTGTTCCGGGTAAAATCGGGATTTTACCGGATTACCGGGAGGTTACCGGAACCCCCCGGGAGCCATATGGGCCTTATTGGGCTTTAGTGGAAAGGTGAAAGGGGCTGCCATGGTGGGCTGCGCGCCTCCCCCCTCCCCTAGTCCTATTAGGACTAGGAGAGGTGGCCGGCCACCTCTCTCTCTCTCTCTCTTTCCCCCTTGGGAGTCCTATTTGGAATAGGATTGGGGGGGGGAGTCCTACTCCCGGTAGGAGTAGGACTCCTCCTGCGCCCTCCTCTTGGCCGGCCAGCCCCTCCCCCTTGGATCCTTTATATACGGGGCAGGGGGCACCTCTAGACACACAAGTTGACCATTGAGATCGTTCCTTAGCCGTGTGCGGTGCCCCCTGCCACCATATTCCACCTCGATCATATCGTTGTAGAGTTTAGGCGAAGCCCTGCGTCGGTAGAACATCAAGATCGTCACGTGCTAACGGAACTCCTCCCCGAAGCTTTGCTGGATCGGAGCCCGGGGATCGTCATCGAGCTGTACGTGTGCTAAGAACTCGGAGGTGCCGGAGTAACGGTGCTTGGATCGGTCGGATCGGGAAGAAGACGTACGACTACTTCCTCTATGTTGTGTCAACGCTTCCGTTGCAATCTACAAGGGTACGTAGATCAGACTCTCCCTCTCGTTGCTATGCATCACCATGATCTTGCGTGTGCGTAGGAAATTTTCTGAAATTACTACGTTCCCCAACAGTGGTATCAGAGCCTAGGTTTTATGGTTTAATGTTATATGCACGAGTAGAACACAAGTGAGTTGTGGGCGATATAAGTCATACTGCCTACCAGCATGTCATACTTTGGTTCGGCGCTATTGTTGGATGAAGCGGCCCGGACCAACATTACGCGTACGCTTACGCGAGACCGGTTCTCCCGACGTGCTTTGCACAAAGGTGGCTTGCGGGTGACTGTTTCTCCAACTTTAGTTGAACCGAGTGTGGCTACGCCCGGTCCTTGCGAAGGTTAAAACGGAGTCTATTTGACAAACTATCATTGTAGTTTTGATGCGTAGGTAAGAACGATTCTTGTTAAGCCCAGTAGCAGCCATGTAAAACTTGCAACAACAAAGTAGAGGACGTCTAACTTATTTTTGCAGGGCATGTTGTGATGTGATATGGTCAAGACGTGATGAGATATAAGCTGTTGTATGAGATGATCATGTTTTGTTGAAGTTATCGGCAACTGGCAAAATCATTATGCTTGTCTCTCTATTGCATAAGATGCAAGTGCCCAATAATTGCTTTACTTTATCGCTATGCGATAGCAGTAGTTGCAAGAGCAATTGTTGGCGAGACGACCATGTGACGACACATTGATATAGATCAAGATGATGGAGATCATGGTGTCATGCCGGTGACGATGGAGATCATGACAATGCTTTGGAGATGGAGATCACAAGCACAAGATGATGATGGCCATATCATATCACTTATATTGATTGCATGTGATGTTTATCTTTTATGCATCTTATCTTGCTTTGATTGACGGTAGCATTATAAGATGATCTCTCACTAAATTATCAAGAAGTGTTCTCCCTGAGTATGCACCGTTGCGAAAGTTCTTTGTGCTGAGACACCACGTGATGATCGGGTGTGATAGGCTCTACGTTCAAATACAACGGGTGCAAAACAGTTGCACACGCGGAATACTCAGGTTATACTTGACGAGCCAAGCATATACAGATATGGCCTCGGAACACGGAGACCGAAAGGTCGAGCGTGAATCATATAGTAGATATGATCAACATAATGATGTTCACCGATGAAACTACTCCATCTCATGTGATGATCGGACATGGTTTAGTTGATTTGGATCACGTGATCACTTAGAGGATTAGAGGGATGTCTATCTAAGTGGGAGTTCTTAAGTAATATGATTAATTGAACTTAAATTTATCATGATCTTAGTCCTGTTAGTATTTTGTAAATCATGTTGTAGATCAATGGCTCGCGTTGTTGCTTCCCTGTGTTTATTTTGATATGTTCCTAGAGAAAATTGTATTGAAATATGTTAGTAGCAATGATGCGGATTGGATCCGTGATCTGAGGTTTATCCTCATTGCTGCACAGAAGAATTATGTCCTTGATGCACCGCTAGGTGACAGACCTATTGCAGGAGCAGATGCAGACGTTATGAACGTTTGGCTAGCTCAATATGATGACTACTTGATAGTTTAGTGCACCATGCTTAACGGCTTAGAATCGGGACTTCAAAGACGTTTTGAACGTCATGGACCATATGAGATGTTCCAGGAGTTGAAGTTAATATTTCAAGCAAATACCCGAGTTGAGAGATATGAAGTCTCCAACAAGTTCTATAGCTAAAAGATGGAGGAGAATCGCTCAACTAGTGAGCATGTGCTCAAATTGTCTGGGTACTACAATCGCTTGAATCAAGTGGGAGTTAATCTTCCAGATAAGATAGTGATTGACAGAATTCTCTAGTCACCATGACCAAGTTAGTAGAACTTCGTGATGAACTATAGTATGCAAGGGATGACGAAAACGACTCCCGAGCTTTTCATGATGATGAAATCGATGAAGGTAGAAATCAAGAAAAACATCAAGTGTTGATGGTAGACAAGACCACTAGTTTCAAGAAAAGGGCAAAAGGAAGAAGGGGAACTTCAAGAATAACGGCAAGCAAGTTGCTGCTCAAGTGAAGAAGCCCAAGTCTAATCCTAAGCCTGAGACTAAGTGCTTCTACTGCAAAGGGACTGGTCAGTGGAAGCAGAACTACCCCAAGTGATTGGCGGATAAAAAGGATGGCAAAGTGAACATAAGTATATTTGATATACATGTTATTGATGTGTACTTTACTAGTGTTTATAGCAACCCCTCAGTATTTGATACTAGTTCAGTTGCTAAGATTAGTAACTCGAAACAGGAGTTGCAGAATAAACAGAGACTAGTTAAGGGTGAAGTGACGATGTGTGTTGGAAGTAGTTCCAAGATTGATATGATCATCATCGCACACTCCCCTATACTTTCGGGATTAGTGTTGAACCTAAATAAGTGTTATTTGGTTTTTGCGTTGAGCATGAATATGATTTGATCATGTTTATTGCAATACGGTTATTCATTAAAGTCAGAGAATAATTGTTGTTCTGTTTACATGAATAAAACCTTCGATGGTCATACACCCAATGAAACAAGTTCGTTGGATCTCGATCGTAGTAATACACATATTCATAATATTGAAACCAAAAGATGCAAAGTTAATAATGATAGTGCAACTTATTTGTGGCACTGCAGTTTAAGTCATATTGGTGTAAAGCGCATGAAGAAACTCCATGCTGATGGGCTTTTGGAATCACTTGATTATGGATCATTGGATGCTTGCGAACCATGCCTTATGGGCAAGATGACTAAAACGCCGTTCTCCGGAACAATGAAGCAAGCAACAGATTTGTTGGAAATCATACATACTAATGTATGTGGTCCGATGAATATTAAGGCTTGCAGCAGGTATCATTATTTTCTGACCTTCACAGATGATTTGAGCAGATATGGGGATATCTACTTGATGAAACATAAGTCTGAAACATTTGAACAAGTTCAAAGAATTTCAGAGTGAAGTGGAAAATCATTGTGACAAGAAAATAAAAGTTTCTACGATATGATTGCAGAGGTAAAATATTTGAGTTACGAGTTTGGCCTTCAATTAAAACAATGTGAAATAGTTTCACTACTCACGCCACCTACAACACCATAGTGTAATGGTGTGCCCGAACGTCATAACCGTACTTTATTAGATATAGTGCGATCTACGATGTCTCTTACCGATTTACCGCTATCGTTTTGGGGATATGCTCTAGAGACGGCCACATTCACGTTAAATAGGGCACCATCAAAATCCATTGAGACGACGCCTTATGAACTATGGTTTGGCAAGAAACCAAAGTTGTCGTTTCTGAAAGTTTTGGGCTGCGATGCTTATGTGAAAAAGCTTCAACCTGATAAGCTCGAACCCAAATCGGAGAAATGTGTCTTCATAGGATATCCAAAGGAAACTATTGGATACACCTTCTATCACAGATCCGAAGGCAAGACTTTTGTTGCTAAATTCGGAAACTTTCTTGAGAAGGAGTTTCTCTCGAAAGAAGTGAGTGGGAGGAAAGTAGAACTTGACGAGGTAACTGTACCCGCTCCCTTATCAGAAAGTGGTACATCACAGAAAACTGTTTCTACGACACCTACACCAATAAGTGAGGAAGTTAATGATAATGATCATGAAACTTCAGAACAAGATACTATTGAACCTCGTAGATCAACCAGAGCAAGATCCGCGCCAGAGTGGTACGGTAATCCAGTTCTGGAAGTCATGCTACTAGATCATGATGAACCTATGAACTATGAAGAAGCGATGGTGAGCCCAGATTCCGCAAAGTGGCTTGAAGCCATGAAATCTGAGATGGGATCCATGTATGAGAACAAAATATGGACTTTGGTTGACTTGCCCGATGATCGGCAAGCAATTGAGAATAAATGGATCTTCAAGAAAAAGACTGACGCTGACGGTAATGTTACTGTCTATAAAGCTCGACTTGTCGCAAAAGGTTTTCGACAAGTTCAAGGGGTTGACTACGATGAGACCTTCTCACCCGTAGCGATGCTTAAGTCTGTCTGAATCATGTTAGCAATTGCCGCATTTTATGAAATCTGGCAAATGGATAAACAAAACTGCATTCCTTAATGGATTTCTTAAAGAAGAGTTGTATATGATGCAACCAGTAGGTTTTGTCCATCCTAAAGGTGCTAACAAAATATGCAAGCTCCAGCGATTCATCTATGGATTGGTGCAAGCATCTCAGAGTTGGAATACACGCTTTGATAAGTTGATCAAAGCATATAGTTTTATACAGACTTGCGGTGAAGCCTGTATTTACAAGAAAGTGAGTGGGAGCACTACAACATTTCTGATAAAGTATATGTGAATGACATATTGTTGATCGGAAATAATGTAGAATTATTCCGTAAAGCATAAAGGAGTGTTTGAAAGGAGTTTTTCAAAGAAAGACTTCGGTGAAGCTGCTTACATATTGATCTCCAAGATCTATAGAGATAGATCAAGACGCTTGATAAGTTTTTTTTCCAATGAGTACATACCTTGACAAGATTTTGAAGTAGTTCAAAATGGAGCAGTCAAAGAAAGAGTTCTTGCCTGTATTACAAGGTGTGAAGTTGAGTAAGACTCAAAGCCCGACCACGGCAGAAGATAGAAAGAGAATGAAAGTCATTCCCTATGCCTTGGCCATAGGTTCTATAAAGTATGTCATGCTGTATACCAGATCTATTGTATACCCTGCACTGATTTGGCAAGGGAGTACAATAGTGATCTAGGAGTAGATCACTGGACAGCGGTCAGAATTATCCTTAGTGAAATAAGGATATGTTTCTCGATTATGGACATGACAAAAGGTTCGTCGTAAAGGGTTACGCCGATGCAAGCTTTGACACTAATCTAGATGACTCTAAGTCTCAATCTAGATACATATTGAAAGTGGGAGCAATTAGCTAGAGTAGCTCAGTGCAGAGCACTGTTGACATAGAAATTTGCAAAATACTTACGGATTTGAATGTGACAGACCCGTTGACTAAAATTATCTCACAAGCAAAACATGATCACACCTTAGTACTCTTTGGGTGTTAATCACATAGATATGTGAACTAGATTACTGACTCTAGTAAACCCTTTGAGTGTTGGTCACATGACGATGTGAACTATGGGTGTTAATCACATGGTGATGTGAACTATTGCTGTTAAATCACATGGCGATGTGAACTAGATTATTGACTCTAGTGCAAGTGGGAGCCTGAAGGAAATATGCCCTAGAGGCAATAATAAAGTTATTATTTATTTCCTTATTTCATGATAAATGTTTATTATTCATGCTAGAATTGTATTAACCGGAAACATAATACATGTGTGAATACATAGACAAACTTAGTGTCACTAGTATGCCTCTACTTGACTAGCTCGTTAATCAAAGACGGTTATGTTTCCTAACCATGAACAAGGTGTTGTTATTTGATTAACGAGGTCACATCATTAGTTGAATGATCTAATTGACATGACCCATTCCATTAGCTTAGCGCCCGATCGTTTAGTATGTTGCTATTGCTTTCTTCATGACTTATACATGTTCCTATGACTATGAGATTATGCAACTCCCGTTTGCCGGAGGAACACTTTGTGTGCTACCAAACGTCACAACGTAACTGGGTGATTATAAAGGAGCTCTACAGGTGTCTCCATTGGTAGATGTTGGGTTGGCGTATTTCGAGAATAGGATTTGTCACTCCGATTGTCGGAAAGGTATCTCTAGGCCCTCTCGGTAATGCACATTACACAAGCCTTGCAAGCATTGCAACTAATGAGTTAGTTGCGGGATGATTATTACAGAACGAGTAAAGAGACTTGCCGGTAACGAGATTGAACTAGGTATTGGATACCGACGATCGAATCTCGGGCAAGTAACATACCGACGACAAAGGGAACAACGTATGTTGTTATGCGGTCTGACCGATAAAGATCTTCGTAGAATATGCAGGAGCCAATATGGGTATCCAGGTCCCGCTATTGGTTATTGACCGGAGACGTGTCTCGGTCATGTCTACATTGTTCTCGAACCGTAGGGTCCGCACGCTTAATGTTATGATGACAGTTATTATGAGTTTATGCATTTTGATGTACCGAAGGTAGTTCGGAGTCCCGGATGTGATCACGGACATGACGAGGAGTCTCAAAATGGTCGAGACATAAAGATTGATATATTGGAAGCCTATATTTGGATATCGTAAGTGTTCCGGGTAAAATCGGGATTTTACCGGATTACCGGGAGGTTACCGGAACCCCGCGGGAGCCATATGGGCCTTATTGGGCTTTAGTGGAAAGGTGAAAGGGGCTGCCATGGTGGGCTGCGCACCTCCCCCCTCCCCTAGTCCTATTAGGACTAGGAGAGGTGGCCGGCCACCTCTCTCTCTCTTTCCCCCTTGGGAGTCCTATTTGGAATAGGATTGGGGGGAGTCCTACTCCCGGTAGGAGTAGGACTCCTCCTGCGCCCTCCTCTTGGCCGACCAGCCCCTCCCCCTTGGATCCTTTATATACGGGGGCAGGGGGCACCTCTAGACACACAAGTTGATCATTGAGATCGTTCCTTAGCCGTGTGCGGTGCCCCCTTCCACCATATTCCACCTCGATCATATCGTTGTAGAGCTTAGGCGAAGCCCTGCGTCGGTAGAACATCAAGATCGTCACCACGCCGTCGTGCTAACGGAACTCCTCCCCGAAGCTTTGCTGGATCGGAGCCCGGGGATCGTCATCGAGCTGTACGTGTGCTAAGAACTCGGAGGTGCCGGAGTAACGGTGCTTGGATCGGTCGGATCGGGAAGAAGACGTACGACTACTTCCTCTATGTTGTGTCAACGCTTCCGTTGCAATCTACAAGGGTACGTAGATCAGACTCTCCCTCTCGTTGCTATGCATCACCATGATCTTGCGTGTGCGTAGGAATTTTTTTGAAATTACTACGTTCCCCAACAGCCATGTCTCGAGAGAATCACATGTAATATCACTAAGGAGAGAAGTGACCTCGGTCTCGAGAGCTCTAGCTCTAGCTCGAGTCATAGGTCCTCTTGGCACTTCGTGAGGCGATGGTAGGTCCATGGGGATCACCGTAGGATGCTCTGCATCATCTCCCCTCCCTTGGGTAAGATCCGACCTCGGATCGAAATCCTCATCACCATGTTAGGGCGAGAGATCCTTGACGTTAAAGATGTCGCTCCCGGAGTACTTGTCGCGCGGGAGGTCGATCTTGTAGGCATTGTTGTTGTAGTGTTCAAGCACCTTGAAGGGTCCGTCAGCTTGTGGTCGAAGTTTGGACTTGCGTTCGTGGGGAAAGCGGTCCTTGCGAACATGTAGCCACACAAGATCTCCAATGTTGAATACCATGGGGTGCTTGTTGATGTTGCGCTTGGTCGCAAGTCGTTGTACTTGCGCTCGATGGTTTGCCTTGTATCTTCATGCACCTTCTTGAGATGGTTCACACATGCACTTGTGTCCATATTGATGCGCTCTTGGAGTGGTAGCAGGAGAATGTCCAAAGGGGACAATGGGTTGAATCCGTAGACGACCTCGAAGGGGGACTTGCCAGTAGTTGAGTGTTGTGCGTGGTTGTAGGGGAACTCGGCGATAGGTAGACACTCCTCCCACTCCTTGATGTTCTTCTTGATTAGCACTCGAACTAGAGCGGAGAGTGTGTGGTTGGTCACCTCCGTTTGGCCATCGGTTTGAGGATGGTAAGCCGTGGAGAAGAGTAGCTTGATTCCGAGCTTGGCGCATAGAGTCTTCTAGAAGTAGCTTAGGAACTTGACGTCGCGGTCCGAGATAATCGTCTTTGGCACTCCATGTAGATGCAATATGTCCCTACAAAAGAGATTCGCAACATGTGAAGCATCGTCTATCTTGTTGCTAGGAATGAAATGTGCCATCTTAGAGAAACAGTCCACAACAACAAATACCGAATCCATTCCATTTCTATTTCTAGGCAAACCAAGTACAAAATCCATGCTAATATCCTCCCATGGTTGATATGGAATTGGGAGAGGCATGTAAAGGCCATGTGATTGAGCTTTAGACTTAGCTTTGCGACACGTAGAGCATCGATTGGTGAAGCGGTTGATCTCGCGAAACATCTTAGGCCAATAATAGTTCTTGGAGAGCGTAGCAAAAGTCTTGTCGCGTCCTAAATGTCCCATTAGTCCTCCTCCATGAGATTCCTGCAAAAGCAACAAACGAAGAGAAGACTCGGGGATGCAAAGTTTGTTAGCTCTCATAAGATATCCACCTTTGATGTAATAGCGTTCCCAAGATGTATGCGTCAAACACTTGGCATAAGGAATAGCAAAAGTGGGATCATGCGCATACAAGTCTTTTATGTGCGCAAAGCCAATGACATCCAATTCAAGTTGAGTAACAAGCATGCATATGCGGGGAAGAGCGTCCGCCACAACATTTTCCTTACCTTTGATGTACTTGATAACATAAGGAAAAGACCCAATGAATTCACTCCACTTAGCATGACGCTTGTTCAACTTCGTTTCACCCTTAAGGTATTTAAGCGTTTCATGATCGGTATGAATGATAAATTCATGAGGGCGAAGATAGTGTTCCCATTCATGCAAAACTCACACTAAAGCATATAACTCTTTGTCATAGATGGGGTAATTGAGTTGCGCTCCAGAAAATTTCTCACTAAAGTAAGCTATGGGGCGCTTTTCTTGCGCTAACACACCTCCTATGCCATTACCACTAGCATCGCAATGAATCTCAAAGGGCTTTTCAAAGATGGGTAATGCAAGCACGGGAGCATGAGTAAGAAAATTCTTAAGCTCATTGAAAGCGGTATCTTGGGATGGTCCCCAAACAAAAGGCGTATTTTTCTTGCTCAAAGCATGCAAAGGTGAAGCAATGGTGCTAAAGTCCTTCACAAATCTACGATAGAAACTGGCTAAACCAAGGAAGCTACACACTTGATGCAAGTTGGTTGGTTGTGGCCAAGTTTAATAGCACTGATCTTAGAGTCATCAACATGAACACCCTTAGAGGAAACAACAAAACCCAAGAAAACGAGCTTATCAACGCCAAAAAGGCACTTTTCCATGTTAGCATAGAGACGCTCTTTTCGAAGAGTTTGCAAAACGGTTCAAACATGGGTGACATGATCTTTAAGAGATTTGCTATAAACAAGGATATCATCGAAGTAGACCACAACAAACTCACCAATGTACGGGTGAAACACATAATTCATAAGACGCATGAAAGTACCCAGTACTTCCTATAAACCTATAGGCATGACGAACCACTCATACAAGCCAAACTTTGTTTTGAAAGCGCTTTTCCATTCATCACCCTTTTGTATGCGAATTTGATAGTAACCACTTTTAAGATCAATTTTTGAAAAAGATAGTGGCACCACTAAGTTCATCAAGCATACCATCAAGGCGTGGAATGGGATACCTATAGCGAACGGTGATAGCATTGATAGGTCTACAATCGGAGCACATGCGAAAGCTACTGTCTCTTTTTGGCACAAGAATGACCGGAACAGCACAAGGACTCAAAGTTTCACGCACATGTCCATGGTCTATGATATGTTTGACTTACCTTTGTATTTCTTTGATTTCATCGGGGTTGACTCGGTAGGGAGCTTTGTTCGGAAGAGGTTCTCCGGGGATGAGGTCGATGCGGTGCTCGATGCCTCGTAGTGGAGGTAGTCCCGGAGGTAGTTCGTCGGGGAAAACATCTTGGAATTCCTACAAAAGAGAAGACTACACTAAAGGTAGAGCGTGAGAGGTGTTAGCTTTTGGTGCGTCGTCCTTGCACAAAAGGACGTAGTGTAGGACACTAGATGGGTTCTCACACACTCCTCTTATCTCACTTTTGGTGGAAAATAGAACTAAGTTCTTCTTTTCGCTCATTGTGGAGGCACTCGATTTGGGCTTGTGGCGCTCACTCTCTTTTTGGTGGTTCGCTCTCTCACCATTCTCTCCATGATGGGTGGCTTGCTTGTCGGCGATCACTTGGCTTGGAGACATAGGGAGAAGTACGTACTCCTTTCCTTTCATCTTGAAGATGTAGTGGTTCGTTCAGCCATTGTGGATCACACCTCTATCAAATTGCCATGGTCGACCAAGAAGAAGTCGGCAAACGGTCATTGGAACGACATCACACTCCAAAGTGTCATCGTAAGCTCCAATTTTGAAGGAGACTTGTACTCGATGCTCGACTTGAATAGTGCCGGAGTCGCTAAGCCATTGAACTTTGTAGGGATGTGGGTGCTTCGTCTTGGGCAATTGGAGCTTGGAGCAAAGTTCTTCACTTGCTAAGTTATGACAACTCCCTCCATCGATGATGACCTTGACGGATCTTCCATTGATGTCGGCCTTGGTATGAAAGATATGGCATCTTTGGTCTTCTTCTTGGTGATGTTGAAGAGTCAAGACCTTGGAGACAACGAGAGCGGGACTTGAATCTTCATCACAAAAGACTTGTTCCTCTTCATGTTCACTTGCCGGTGCATGGCGACTTGCTCAAGTGCTTCTGTTTCTCCTTCGCTCATGGAGTCGTATGTACCATCGTCGTTGAGGATCATGGTTTGCTTGTTGGTACACTCAAAGGACTTGTGGCCTCGGCCTCTGCATGTGAAGCATTTGAAGGAACTTGTCTTGACAGTCTCATCAGTTGGGGTAGATGATGATGAAGCTCTCGGCTTTAAGTTGCTGGTAGTAGGAGGATGACTTGGAGTTGTCAAAGTTTTCTTGTAACTCGACTTGTCGACGTTGCGTGTAGAAGGCTTGGTTGAGGTAGACGGTGTTGGAGTCGTTGAAGCTTGGGTGTTGGAGAAGTCGTATGACTTGGATGAGAACTTGGCATACTTGAAGTCTTCTTGCATTTGACGTTCCGCTTTGGTAGCTTGATGCACTAGCTCGATGAGGTTCGAGTATGGTTGGTAGTCGGCGATCTTCTTGATGGGATGATTGAGTCCATTCAAGAAACATGCCATATTTGCTCATCATCTTCCGTGACATTGGCTCGTATCATTGCAATCTCCATCTCCTTGTAGTACTCTTCAATGCTCTTGGTTCCTTGCCTGAGTAGTTGGAGTTTCTTGAAGAGGTCGCGGTTGTAGTAGGTAGGCACGAAGAGTTCTCTCATGACATCCTTCATTTGCGCCCAAGTGGTGATGGGTGGTTCACCTCTTGCCTCACGGCGCTCAATGACTTGTTCCCACCAAATGAGGACATAGTCTTGGAACTCAAGGGATGCCATCGCGATCTTCTTCTCTTCTTCATAGTTGTGCAAACGGAAGATTTTTTGACCTTCAATGCCCATGAAAGGTACTCTTCGGGATCATTGCTTCCATTGAACTTGGGCATGGTGAACTTGAGCTTGTCGTAGCGTTGCTCTTCATTGTGTTCGGGTCGGGGATAATGACGTCCTTGACGAGGAGGATCATCTCTCACAACTTGCTCTTGCTGTGGAGGATTTCCATTGTCTTCTTGTTCTTGTTGAACTTGATGTTCTTGGCGAGCTTGTGGAGGAACTTGTCGAGCTTGACGTTGCACGCGAGCTTGATATCTTCATTCGTGAATTTCTTCGCGAATTGCTTCTTCATGTTCACGAGCTTGTCGGCCTCGGTTGGCTACGGCTCGACTTGAATCTCGGAGGGTTTGTTGCGCCTCAAGTGCTTGAGCATCTCGCAATTGTTGCTCTTGACGTTGTGCCTCGAAATCTTGTGCTTCTTGGTGTACACGCGCTCGCTCTTCCTCTTCATGGTGGCGTTGTCGTTGCCGTTCTCGTGCTTGCGCAAAGGTAGCTTGCTTTTGAGGATGTCGTTGCTCTTGAGAGTTGTTGTCGCGTAGAGGATTGAGACTTGCTTGACGATCATTGCGCGCGGCATGGCGAAGAGTGTTCGATGTCGGTGTACTCGAGCCGGAGAGGGTGAAGTCGGAGTGTCGACATGAGCGGCTCTGTCTTGATGAGGACGAAGTGGAAGAAGAGCGGTTGAGCAACAAAGCACGAACCTCGTCCATTCTTGCATCATTCTCTTGCTTGTGATCGTCGAGCTTGTGGTCGAAGTAGTCTCTTGTACGTTTCTCGGAGAGTCGCAAGTCGGTGGCGAGGTTGTTGATGCGTTCACCAATTGCTTGTTGCTCTTGATGCAAAGCAGGCTGCGCACCAAAGAGGTGGCTCTTTGTGACATTGGAGTTCATGTCGTCGTCTTGCCCGATAAAGAGTGGGTTGGTAGAAGTACTTGGCCTATCCATCATTCCAAGGAAAATATGTGAGTGGTAGAAAGAGAAGAATATATACCAAATGTACCTTGACCAAAGTTGAAGGTGGATCAGAGATCACTTCAATGTGGAACAAGGAAATAGCAAAATTGGTACCAATTCTTGTCGGTTTCTCACACCTACACAAGTAAAAGCTTATGGTGGAGCTTGGTTAGGATGGTGGCACAAAATTTGATGCAGTTGTTAGTGAGCTTCAATAATGTTGGAAAAGATTCGCAAGTTTGTAATGCAACAAGTAGACCAAGCAATATAAGGTACACGAAAACACAAACACAAAGAGATAAGTGGGGTCGTGCAACCAAGGATGAGCCAAAATGTGAATCCACGAAGATGCTCTTGTTGCACAACACTAGAGAGACACTAGCATGGTTGCACAATAGGCGGATACGAAGACTTGTGCACAACCTACTAAGCAAAAATGCAACGACTTCTATCCCAAGTATGCTCTATGTATGGTGTTTCGATGATATGATCCAAGATGATCTAGTATGACAATCTTAATGTTGTATGATGCTATGGTTCTTGCTTAAAATCTCTTTGCTTATCTTTCCCTTTTGCTTAAAAGCTTGTTTGGCTCTTTGTTGTTTGAGCTCTTTTCTCATGGAATGCTTCACAAACCAAGATAGCAATTGTGTATGCGATGACAACCTTGTGACACAAGCGATGATACCAAGAGATGCATCAATGATATATGTATGCTATGAGAAGTATGATCACTAATGTGCACAAGTCACGTTGTCAGCAATACTCAAAGGCTAGTCTCAATGGGTAAGAGACGCAAAAGAGTAAGGCTATGATGGCTATCAATGTAATGGCAAGAATGATGTATCCCATACCAAGATGAGGTTACCGCTTCTTTCTTATGGTATGGTGTCAAGATGGTGTAGTGGTTGTTGTCGATGACGCGGCCGTGGCAAAGATGAGTGGCGGTGATGTTGATGTTGAACCGTACCTAAATAGCTGAAACACAATAGGACACAGAACCACAACTCAAATTCTCAAAGCAAAACGGGACAAAATTGTCGGAGTTAGTAGTGGAAAGCGATGGTGGTATACGTGGTATATGGTGGTGCTATGGGGAAGTGGTGGTGGTATGCGGAAGTGTATTTGGGCACCGGAACAAAATTTGGCGAAATATGGACGGAAAACGGGGCGGTTGATGGAGATGTTGCTGCCAGGGGACGGATGTTCGGGGTGCCGGATGTCCGGGCTGTCGGGCCGGATGTCCGGGCTCTGGATCCGGACGAACTCCATGTGGAAGGTGGCAAATCCGGGCAAAATTCTAAGGAATTTGTGGATGGAAATTGGGGAAAAGTGGATGGAAATCTAGATGTATCTGCAACACACGAAATCCGTGGATCAAATCCAACAAAACTTCATCACACCAACAAATCACAAAAAAAAAATTGGGGCTATTTTTGTGAGGAAATTTTCGAATTAGGGACAAGATCAACAAAAACAAGGCTAGAAACACAACGGGGAGGCTCCGAAATCAGGATCAATGTGGCTCTAGCTACCAAGATGATGTAGGGTAGGAACCCTATGGGCCGATCTTTCACGAAAGGAGCGGATCCCGCGATGAACACGAAGAACACGAGGGGAAACACGAGGGGAAATCACAAAGGGGCACAAAGAGAAACACTCAAACCAACAAAAAATAGTCACACATAAGCTAGATCCTCGAGTACATAAGAGATCACACGATCCACGGTCAACAAAGGACGATACAAAGGTAGCCGGTTCTTCTCCGTGAGGAGGTTTTGATGGGGCCGCCCAAAAGGGGAGGTCTTGGATCCAAAGGGATCTTTTCCGAAGAGGGGTCGCGGTCTCTCTCGTGGAGTAGATCCGATGTGGATGAGCAAAGCTCTATCTCTTGTGAGCTACTACTTTGCTAAACCGAAAACGTAGGTAGGAGGAGAGTATATATAGTTTAGGGGGGTGAAACGGTACATGGGCCTCGGCCCTTTACTGTGCGCGGACAGATGGGGCCGGACATCCGGGCATTCGTGGAAGGCCGGATGTCCGGCCTGGATGTGCCGGATGTCTGAGCTGGCGGGGGTTCTCTTCTGTCCTCTGTTGCAGCTTGTCCGGATATCCGGGCGTTGGGGCCGGATTTCCGGGCCGGGCCGGATGTCCGGGCTGGGGCTGGACGTCCGGGGCCTGTAGATGTCCAGCGGCTGGAAGGTTTCTGTAGCTGATGTCTCCAGCGGCCGGATGTCCGGGCCCTGGAGCTGCCTTCTTCTCCTTTCGGCGTTCTTCTTCATCCATGGACTTGGTGGCTTGTCCGTCTTCACGTGCATCTTTGGGAGGGTCCTCATGGTACCTAATCATGCACAACATCTCGGACTTAGATAGTAGCTATGTCTCGAGAGAATCACATGTAATATCACTAAGGAGAGAAGTCACCTCGGTCTCGAGAGCTCTAGCTCTAGCTCGAGTCATAGGTCATCTTGGCACTTCGTGAGGCGATGGTAGGTCCATGGGGGTGACCGTAGGATGCTCCGCATCGCCACTTCTCTTCTCTCTCCTTCAACTAAGAAAAGATATAATATTTTAGTCCTTATAGTCTGCTTATGTCAACTTATTGTAATTGCTCTTAGAAAGAAACTAAGGGGGCGTTTGTTTCCATGGACTTTTTGGTGTAGGGACTAGAAAAAGTCCCTCTTAGAGACTTTTTAACCAAACAGGAGGGACTACTAGGGATTAAAAGTTGTTTTTTGGGACTAAATGAAGAAGACTCTCAAGGAGAGTCTTTTTTGGGACTTTTTGGGACTTCTCCAACAATGCCCCTCCCTGCACCAATTTCCCCGCCGCCCCATGGTGTTGTTTGGTTGTTATTTTTCTGTATACTAGAGGTAACATGGTATTTTACATGTAATTTAATAACCTCTAGGGAGGGACTAGGGACTTTTTAATCCTTGAAAACAAACAGGGATGAACTTTTTAAAGATTAGAGACTTTTTAGTTGGAACTAGAAAAAATCTTAAGACGTATGAACCAAACAGAGCCTGAACGTCATATGTCCCCTCGAATCATGGTAGATAGTAAATTCTAGGAAATCTATGTGAGAAGATGATTAATTCTCTAGCCATTACATCCGTGCATGCATGCATTCCCTATCCTCACATGCATACCGCAGTATGCCCTCCATCACAATCACACGACTGCGTGGCCGAGGTAGTAGCCAACGAGCTATAGTGACATGGCCCTATCCTTCTCGTTCATATTGACCCCAAAAGTGTAGGCGCATACAGCATTCCAAAGATGCAGGCCAGGATCACGAGGAGCATGGAGGCCAAGTGGAGGGGCTAGCTAGAGGTCGAAGAAAAGCCATGGAGGTGGTTCAATGACCACCGGCGGCCACGCTGACGAACAGAGACATACCTAGGGTTCATCGCAGGGGCGCCTGACTGGGGGGGGTAGGCTGAGGCGGGGAAGGGTGTAGCCAGTGATCCGCAACGTAGTTTACATGTGGGGGTGAAATTTTTTGCAGAGAGAAGGACGAGGGGGTGGCCGGAAGATGACGAAATTGAAGGACTCTCAAGTAGTAGTGAACTGACTTGGAGGCATGGAGTTTGAGACCGTCGCTTATGTTTTCTGAGCTGACACCTGACAGGTCCATGGCGCGACCTGGCCCTGTGAAATGGTGTCCATTTAGGGGGGGAAATAACGAAACTCTATCATGCCTTGGAGCTTAGAAACTTAGAGGATGTTCCCTTTCATATAATCTACTTCTTAAGGGGCCAATATATAGAATTTGCTTGAAAACAACATTCAGGTCACTATTCTTTTCATTGTTGGACCAAAATTGGATGGCTAACGTGTTCTTCTACCTCCAATTGCTCCTTCTTCGAAATTGTATACTGGCGCCGGTCGGGCTGCCTACTGCCGCGAACCGTGTACGTGGCAGACGGGATGAGGTCGGCTTACCGAAGTGTCAAGTTTATGCAACTTACAAATAACTATTTCAACTTTTTAAGCATGTGTAGAAGTTAAATGTTTATTTTGTGGTTCTCTTCACAAGTTTAGACAACTTGTGAGTACTTTTTCTTTGGTTGCTGCATATTCATTTATCAACATGACGGGATCCAGTTCCCGCAAAAAAAAAACATGACGGGATCCAGGTGAATAGTCAATTACACACGTGGTTTTATAACTTGGCAAGAATTGTCATTTTAATACTAAAACTTGTGGTGTACATTGAAATAGCGTAAAAAGTTGGCTCAGGGATGTAAATACGGTGCATTTACATATCACTGGCTTGGCACCGTATTTCAGTATGGATCCGTATACTCTCCCTACATGGCATAAAGTGGGTCCTACTTGTAAGAAACATACAAATAAACAGTAATAGTCTACAGGCACTGAGCGGGTCCCACCTATTAGTGAGACAGCGCAATTTATTGTAGTGGAGTAAAAAGTAATGGGTCACTACGGTGTCAAACCTTCGACCAGATAGCTGCACGCCTGGTTTGCAGGCCAACTCATTAGGTTAACCTTTCGTATCTGGTGACGATACATACGGTTTATATCCTTTTGGCTAAACAACTTGAATTAAAAATACTGATTAGAAGTTGTATTCCCTTTGTTTATATTTACTCTCCATATTAGAGTTGACCGAAGTCAAACTTCGTAAAGTTTGACCAAGTTTATAGTAGAGAATATAGATATTTATGATAACAAATCTATATGATGTGAAAGTACATTCAATAATGAATCTAATGGTATTGATTTGTAACTGTACATATTAATATTTCTAACATCCCAAATTTTTAATTTGGAATGTTATACATTAGATCATCATGCATATCATATTTTATTTTTGCGTTTTGGTTGATCCTAGAAATTCTACGCAACTCAATGACCCACGGAGAGAGTTGGGAATTTCGTTATTTTCATATTTGAGTTTTCTCAAATTTTAAGAATAGGGCCATTTGATTTTATTTATTTTATCATCAATTATTTCTATTACAAAAATATGAGAGAGGGAATAAAATGACTTTCCCAAAATAAAGAAATATTGAGGATTAAATAATAAAATAAACGAGTTTTCGGTGTTTTATTTGAATTTAGGAAAAATGTGCATTTTCTCAAAATTGCATCTAGGGCCCAAATAAATGTTCACCTTGTGCAGCTTGATTTTAGAAGCCCGTGAAAATTTATTTCGGAATTTTTCGAGTCCGTTTAGTATTTTTTTTATTTTTCTTCCGAGCGGAATAATTTAAAAAAACGAACCGACTTCGAGCCGTACCCGGGCGGACACCGCCCGGGGGCAGCCTTTAAATAGCACCGCTCCGAGCCGCCCCAGCCCATCAGCCCTGCCTCGATCCGCCCGCGCTGTCGGAGCCGTCGTCGCCGCCGCCGACGATCCCGCCGCCCGAGGTTTGTCGCGCCTCGATTTCCGTGCCGAAAAAAAAGAGAAAAATATATATATTCGGCGTTCGTCGTTTTTTTTCTTTTTCTCACATTAAATCCGCGATTTTTCTGATCGCAATTCCTGATCCGAATTTTGTTTTATTTTAACTTTTCGCTTGTTTATCGGAATCAGGCGATTCAAGCGCCTAGAGTTTCGTCTCGAAACCCTCTATGTGTTTAACCAACTTAAAAAAGATTTTGCTACTGTAAAATTTGCCCTAGATCCAGATTACTAGAATTGAATTTGTTTTCTTTCGCCGTTTGACTTTCGTTGCTTCGTTCGATTTGATTCTTTTTGCCAACCGGAGTTCTTAAGTTGAACCTTCTGGTTAGATCTCTTATTTGAGTTTTACCTGTGCATTAGATGAGTATTTATTGTATGCTTGTTTGTTTGTCTGCGATAGAGTACCCGGGGTGCGCCGGCTGTTACTTCGAATCGTTAGGTTTCGCGGATCATCAGCAAGGCAAGTAACACTTTGATCATACCTTTTCTACTACCCAGTTTTATTGCATTAGATCAATCCTCACACATTGCATGATTAGGATCTAATTAAATTATGGGACGGGAAGTAGATGAGGTAGTACCTATTACCTGTTATTACCAAACCTTTGGAAGTTACTTCTACGTTTGCTTATTATGTCATGCTATGCTAGTAGACGTGGATTGGGTGAATGATATCCATGACAGATGTGAGATTGTTAATTAATGGTTTATCTAAGGTGGCAACTTAAACACACATCTGGGTGGATTGAGGCACTGGGTATTCCAGGACTTGCCTGTTTTCTTTTGGACCGCCACCCAGACTCAAAGGGATCATGAGACTATTCATACTAGAAACTTCCGTGTGCAGCCACAAGCTATTATGGGCTCTAGCATAGTTGATTAAGTTGTGCGAACTGTTACAGTGGTAGACTAGCAGATGTAGGGGATGTAGGTGGTACGGTCTACCCGATCGTAAGGTGCCAGCGCTTTTGAAAGACTATGTCTCGGTCATCCGTCTTCTCAAACACCCTGTAGTGCGAGAAACCAAACGGAGGCGATCGAGTCTTGTGGGGAAAAGTGCGCAAACCTCTGCAGAGTGTAATAAACTAATCATGGTTAGCCGTGTCCCCGGTTATGGAAATCTTGAGTATCTAGTACTTAGATTTTCATATGAATCTCAACATGTTACTCTAAATTAATTTTGTTGGGTTATGTTTAATGATGATGCTTAATTGGGATTGAGAATGCTGTCAATCATTCTTAATGTTTAACAACCACCATGATAGTAATTAAATTTTATTTCTTTGAAGTAGGGAAAAATTGGCTTTACGCAAAACAGTAACCATAGAACCTTTCCACCAACTAAATATGCATATAGTATAGCTGTTTCATTCCATTATTCTCTATGTGTTACCTTGCCAGCATATTCCATGTGCTGACCCGTTTTCGGGCTGCAACGTTAATGTTGCAGACTTTTCAGACAACGATTAAGGAGTTTTTAGGTCGTGGTTCTATACTCAATGATGCCGTTGGAGTTGATGGACTCACTTATCTTCCAAGCCTTCCGTTGTTATCGTTATTAGATGGCCTTAAGCCATATTTATTGTAATAAGTTCTCTTTTGAGACACTCGATGTAATAAGTGTGTGATTGCTACTCCGCTATAAATCCTCCGAGTACTGTGTGGTGTCAGCATTACTGATCCAGGGATGACACCGGAGCATAGAGATCAGACTGTTTGAGGTCTGGTCGCTATAGAGATGGTATCAGAGCACACGCTGACTGTAGGACACGACCACTAAGCTAAAGACCTAGATCACTATTCACTCTCTTCTCTTCTGACCTCTCATCTTTTCTACTCTTTAGGATGGCGGATGCAAGGAACAAGTTCACACAACCGGATGAAGATACACCCTTTGGACGACACTTGAACGAAGTCACTAGATACCTGAATATAGGAGTACCAAGCTTCACGGGAACCTACAACGCCACTTTACCTGAAGAAGAGCGCTCGATGATTCAAGCGCAAGTTCCAGGAAGGACGTTCATGCCAGTCACTAAGCCCATAGAATTTTCTTTTGATGCACCAACTTGAAATCTAGGAAAGAGCATGGCAGCTCACATCGCCATGGGACGCATTGGAGAAGTCTACCGCAAGGATCTCAAGGATACTATCTACCAGATTTGTGGGTGCCGAGATGAACACTGGGAGATGATCAGCACCAGGAAGGATAGATCAATCGCAGCTTTTAACCAGGAGTTAAATCAGCACATTCGACGACAGGAGAACCAGATGTGCGCCGATATGATAGACCTGAAGAAGGCAAAGACTAGAATCAAGGAACTGGAGGAAGAACTCAGGGCTACACGTGAAGATTATGAAGAAGAAATTGAAATATTGGTGGAGAAGAATGACGATCTGATCAAGAAGATTGGAATATTTATGGGAGGCCCTACGCCAGTAGATGAAGACGAAGAATCCCAGGAGATTAGCCCGGAAGACTACATCATCATCAACGGCACCGACTCGGAACCAGATAATAGCGATGATGACTATGTTGATGAAGCTGGAGCAGATATCATGGAGTCTGCAACCGAAGAATATTTCTAGTAGACCACCTTATTAGTAGTAGTAGTAGTAGTAGTAGTAGTAGTAGTAGTAGTAGTAGTAGTAGTAGTAGTAGTAGTAGTAGTAGTAGTAGTAGTAGTAGTAGTAGTAGTAGTCCATGTAAATATAGTAGATCGAGCACTTTTTGCGATAGATAGATCGATTGTATGCCCTTGTTTGATTGATTGAAGTGAATTGTTTGCTTTTGCCTCATGTGCATATGGGTAGTGTTTTCTCTTTAGACCCCCTCTATTCTTACATCTCATCTTTTCTAAACCCTTAGATGCCTCCGAGATGTGACCCCGAATTTGCCTTTCCACCGGAGCTCACCCAGTTGATCCAGCAGCAGAACACATTGATGTAGTTGCTAGTCCAGAATCAGAATCAGGGGAACAACAACAACAACCCACCACCACCACCACCACCTGTTGACCACTTAGCCCGTTTTCTTAGGCTGAATCCTCCGGTGTTTTCCAGTAGCACCGAGCCGATAGTAGCAGATGATTGGCTTCGCAAGACAGCTAGGGAGTTGACCATAGCAGGATGCACAGATGCGGAGAAGGTGAAGTTTGCCGCACATCAGTTAGAAGGACCCGCAGCATCATGGTGGGAGAATTTCATAGCCACTTTCCCAGTTGACACTGTCACATGGGACCAGTTTTAGCAGGCTTTTCGTACTGCCCATGTTTCAGCAGGAGCTATGGCCATGAAGAAGCATGAGTTTCGCAACTTGCACCAAGGAGGAAGGACAGTTGGCCAGTATGTGGAGGAATTTAGTAAGCTAGCACGTTATGCCCCAGATGACGTCGCTATGGATGCAGCTAAGTAGGAGAAGTTTCTGGAAGGACTGAATGATGAGCTGAGCATGCAGTTGATGGTAGCAACCTTCAACAACTACCAGGAGTTGGTAGATCGTGATCTTATGATTGAAGGGAAGCAGCAGCAAATTGAGAATCGCAAGAGGAAGTATGGACAAGGAAAGTACAATTCAGGAGCTCAGCAGAAGCCACATTTTACCCCTAGACCGGGAGGACATTTTCAGCATACCCATGGAGGAGATAGCTCGCACAATCACAATGGCGCCAAGAATGGTAATGGCAATGGAGGAAGCAACGGCCAGAACCGCACCAACCCCTCAACCCCAGCCAAGGACTTAAGCCAAGTCACTTTCTTTAAGTGTTCAAAGACCGGACATTATGCCAATGAATGTCCTAAATTGCAAAATGAAAATAGCAATGGAAGTTCTGGGAAGAAGCCGAACCCTTTTAACAGGGGACAGGTGAACCACGTTAGCGTGGAGGAGGTCGAAGCTCAGCCCGATGCAGTAATATGTATGTTTTTGGTTAAGTCATTTACTGCACTCGTGTCAGGACCCCGATTCTAAGCCACAACGATCTAGCCGGTAACACCTCATATCACTTTGCGGCCTCACGCACGGTATCCCACGGGTGTCGTCTTACCATGGCCCGGGACCGTTTGCGCCTTTTGGCTCGCGTATATGACAATGTCGCTAGCATCCATATGACCGAGAACCCGGGCCGACATGGCTAGTCGTGAACCCAAAGCGGCACAGACCTATGGAGACAGGCATACATGAATCACAACGAACATGTCGGTCATCAACGAGTGATTCCGGGCTGTAGCACTGGGCTAACAGGACTCCGGGGGATTCCGGGCTGTAGCAGGCTAGACAGGACTCCGGAGATCACCGCGTGACATTTCCCCGAAGGGACAGACATAGGGACGAAGTGAAACACATGCCGGCCAGTCAAGTGTCCTGAACAGTAGTGCTGGGCTAGCAGGACTCCGGTGAACCGGGCTGTAGCGGACTACTATGGCTCGAGGAGCACTAGACTACATTTCCCCATAAGAAAGGCTGCGAAGGACAAACAACTAGATTGTCGGATCCCACTCATACCAAGCATTTCAATCATACATACAATATGCTCGATATGAGTACATACAACATGGCATCACAACAAAATTCTACAACTTAAGTACTTTATTTAAAGGCTCCAGGGAGCCATACATAACATATCCATACAGGTAGGGGTCACATGACCCGACACTCAAGTCATACAGTCATACAAGCACAAGCGGAAGCAACTAGTCTGAGTACAGACTCTAGAAAGAAAGAAGGCTTCTCGAAGCCTGTCTATCTACATAGGGCCCTCCATGGCCTGGATCACCACCTGGGTGGCTAGTCACTCGTCGACGTCAAGGTCTACGTAAAACCCATCGAAGGGGGCAGTGTTGTCGTCTGAAAACAATAAATAAGCAAACATGAGTACAAAGGTACTCAGCAAGTCTTACATCAGAACCTACTGTACATGCTCATTCTCAAGAAGGTGGTGGGGTTTATGCAGCAAGCCAGCTTTGACTCTTGGCTAAGCTATCCTACGGAATCTTTTAGCAAAATAGTTTTCGCACACGAGTCCACTACTCACCATCACAATACTCCACCGTGGATCCTCCCTCGTATCCTGCGAGGGAGCCATCCTCGGTACTCACACTTATCTTGAGTCTTTTAGTAGTATCCATTAACTTGTCTATGAACTGTATATGCAACCAAGTAGTCCTTTACCGCGGACACGGCTATTCGAATAGTTTCATACCCTGCAGGGGTGTACTTCATCACACATGTTTCCACCACTTAGCGTCTGCACATGAAATGTGCTCGGCAGACTTCAAGCGAAAACCGACGTGGGTGTAGACCACGACCTGACTAACCTCACAAGTCTCTAGTCCAGGGTCATCGCCTATTCAGGTTCCATCCGCAAGGAAATTCGGCCGGGTGTCCTCAACGGCCCCGAACGATGTGAACAGGGTTCCCGAGACACCAAACGGGTGACTCGGTACACCGTGCCACGGTGTATCTACCGCAACATAGCCCACCCCTAGGGTCAGCGCTACGCACGGCCGCCAACACATATCCTACAAACACCAGAAACTAGTTGCAACTCCTGGACTGAGGCGAGAGGGGTCGGTAAGCCGAGCGGGGTCATATTTCAGGGCCCAATGTGTGGTAGTAGCTGAATCTTAATTCACGCATACAGAACTCAGTTCATAGGGACGGCTTCAATGAAACAACCCACCATGTACTCCTACATGGCCTCTCATCGATACCTTTACCAAAACATGTTCAACACATCCCACATATTACTGGCACAAGCATTTCACTCTAGCCCATCTCCCAGATGAACCAGACCTGACACAACTCTAAGCATAGCAGGCATAGAAAGGTAGGAATCACAAAACATGGCTCAATCAACTCCTACACATGCTAGAGGGTTTCATCTAGTTACTGTGGCAATGACAGGTCATGCAGAGGATAAGGGTTCAACTACCGTAGCACACAGCAATTTGAATCGTGTTGTCTTAATGCAGTAAACAAGAGCAGGAGCGAGAACATGGGTTGTATCGGAATGATCAATGGTTGCTTGCCTGATGGAGTGGTAACGGGATACTGCCCTTCAGTTGGATACTCGTGAATATCCTCGGAGGCAGAACCTACCACGAAGAACACAACCGAGCACAATCAACACATGACGATATGCAACAATATGATGCATGCTATGACATGGCAATATGGATGTGTCTTGAGCTTATGCAACTAGCTATGATTTAAATGGAGTTGGTTTGAGTACAAGATTCAAATTCCAACCCCATATATGATTATTTAAATGCCATTTATTTGTTTTGTCCAAAACAGAGGACAAACATTGTTCAAACATGCATGAAAATGGTACAGATGGATTCCTTGAATTTTTTTGATAATTTTACATATATAATTTATCTCATTTGGAGTTATGGTTGAATTTCTATGAATTTTTGAAGTTTTGGGTATTTTTTGGAATTTCCTGAATTATTTTTAAACTAGAAAATGATTTACTGCGTCAGCACTACATCAGCATGACATCAGCAAGTCAACTGAGCTGCCTCCAGGTCAAACCTGACCAGTGGGTCCCACTGGTCAGTGACTAATTAACTAATTAAAATTAATTAGAGCCTGGGCCCGCATGTCAGTGTCTATTTAACGTAATTAAGTTAATTAGGACTAACTAAAACTAATACTAATTAAAAAGGGGCCTGGCCCACACGTCAGTGACACAAGGGGGAGGGTCAACCCTGGTCAGCGGGGTCAAAGCCACCGGCGGCTTGTCGCCGGCGAGCCAGACGCGGCGGAGGGCGTCGGAAATGCGTCTCCGGTGACCAAATGGGCCGCGGAGACCATCTCCGAGGAGCTGGTGCTCGCGCGCATCCACTAGTGCCCTCCGTTTCACCGGAGACGGCCTAAGTCGACGGCGGCGACCACTTGGGCGGCGGCCGGAGTTTGGCGGGGAGGGGAGAAGGGGCTACGGTGCATGGCAGGGGCAGCAGGTGAGGGTTTTGGGGTCCTGGCGTTGCACTGAGCACGATGGTGTGCTCGGTTGCGTGCTTGCACGGCCGTAGCCACGACGGCGCCATGGCCGGCGGTGAGGAGCTCACGGCTCCAGTGGCTAGGCTAGTTAGGGGAAGAGAATCACTGCGGGGAGAAGGGGGAAATGCTCGGGAGCTCACAGCGATCTCGAGGGAGGACTCAGCGGGCTCGGGGACGCTTCTGCAACGGCGAATTTGACGGAGATGGCCGGCGGTCCCGAGGTTGAAGAAGACGACGCCGAGGACGAAGCAAGGCTTCTCGGCTCGCTTGGCTCGGTGCAGAAGGCGTAGGCGACAGTGGCGGAGCTTCCACGCAACACAGGAAGGCGAGAGGGGGTCGGGGGGCGCGGTGGCAGTGAACGGCGGCGACGGCGCGTTCGGGTGGTCGCGCGGGAGAGAAACAGGGGAGGAGGGAGAGCGAGGGAGAGGGATAAGAGGGGGCCAGGGGGTGCGTGGCGTCCATAGCAACGTCAAGGCGTCGAGGGAAGGGCGCGGCAAGCAGGAGCTGGCCGTCGGTGGCCGCGCGTGTGCCGGCGCGCCGCGGGCACACGCCCGGCGTCCTCCTGGCAGCAGCTAGGGGACGACTGGCACGGCCTGGTGGGCTGGGCCAACAGTGCTGGGCCACAGCTGGGCCGCCAGGTGAGTCCAGGTGAGCCTCTGTCTCTCTCTCTAATTCATTTTATTTTCTATTTCTGTTATTCTGTTTTGATTTAGTTTAAATACTAAATCATTTTATAAAATCCTGAAAATATTTATGGACACTTTCTGAAATATTTCAGTGGCCCAAAAATAATTCCAACATTATTTGAGCATTTGAATTATTTAATAGTATTTAAATGCCCAAATTCAAATATTTATGAATTAAATCAATGCCCCTTTTGTTGACCTAAAATTATATGCACCATTTTTCCCAAGGGTTCTAACCCAAGGCAAAGAGGGTGAACATATTTGAAGGGCATTTCAGGTTCATTGAATTTATTTTTAGTAAACCCTAGTTGATTTCAGGGGGGGGTGCTGGGGGTTCTGCTTTCCCCATTTCCATTTCTGATGAAAGTAAACATGATGCACACTCTAATGCATAACCTAGCTAGGGTGTGACAACTCACCCCCACTCAATAGAATCTCGTCCCGAGATTTAGGATCATCTGGGAAGAAGGCGGGGTACTCGAGTCGAAGACGATCCTCCCTTTCCCAAGTGGCTTCTTCCTCGGAATGGTGTGACCATTGAACCTTGAGAAACTTGATATTATGACGTCGAGTGGTACGCTCGGCTTGATCAAGGATACAAACGGGGTATTCCCGATAAGAAAGGTTATCTTGTAATTCAAGCGTTTCGTGGTCCACTCCACGGATAGGATCCGCGAAGCAACGCCTGAGTTGCGAAACGTGGAAGACATCGTGAACTCTGGAAAGATGCGGAGGTAGTTCCAATTGGTAGGCAACTTCTCCTCGTTTGGCAAGAATGCGAAAAGGTCCAATGTAACGAGGAGCCAATTTGCCTTTGATACCGAAGCGATGGGTTCCCTTTAACGGGGTAACCCGAAGGTAAGCTTTCTCGTCAATTTCAAATGTCATAGGCTTATGCTTACGATCATATTGACTCTTTTGGCGAGATTGGGCCGTTTTCAATTTCTCACGAATAACGCGAACCTGCTCTTCTGCTTCCTGAATCATATCCGGGCCAAAGAGTTGTCTTTCCCCGGTTTCTGACCAGTTAAGAGGCGTTCGACATTTTCGTCCATAGAGAACTCCGAAGGGAGCCTTGCCCAAACTAGCTTGATAGCTATTGTTATAGGCAAACTCCGCGAATGGAAGGCATTTCTCCCAACTCATTCCGAACGAGATAACAGAAGCTCGGAGCATATCTTCCAGAATTTGATTTACTCGCTCTACTTGACCACTTGATTGAGGATGGAAGGCGGTGCTAAAGGAGAGATGAGTTCCCTTAGCATTTTGGAAACTTTCCCAAAATCGAGAGGTGAAGAGACTTCCACGGTCTGAGTTAATTTCCAACGGGACACCATGAAGAGACACTATTCGGGAGATGTATAGGTCAGCTAGCTGGCTAGCGGTGATACTCTCACGAACAGGTAGAAAATGGGCTACTTTGGAAAGACGGTCGATCACGACGAAGATGGCATTATTCCCCCTCTTGGTCCTGGGAAACCCAGTGATGAAATCCATACTGATTTTGTCCCATTTCCATTCAGGAATAGCCAAAGGTTGAAGGGTGCCAGCAGGCCGTTGATGCTCTGCTTTAACACGACGACAAACGTCGCAATTAGCAATGTATTGAGCGATTTCTCTCTTCATCCTAGTCCACCAAAACCTCTGGCGTAGGTCTTGATACATTTTAGTACTACCGGGATGAATGGTGAGAGGGGATTCATGAGCTTCCTTAAGGATCATCTGGCGTAGATGTTGGTTCTTGGGAACCACCAGGCGGTTCTCAAAGAAGACAGCACCTTGCTCATCCATGGAAAAACATTTAGCTACTCCGCTAGCAATGTTTTCCTTAATCCGGGATATGCCCTTATCACGCTTTTGGGCAGCTATGATTTGATCCATAAGGGTAGGTTTCGCCACCAGGGTAGATAGGAATCCACGAGGAACAATGTGAAGGTTAAGCTTACGAAATTCCTCATGGAGAAGTGGTTGACTTTGTTGTAACATCAGGTTGTTACAGTAGGACTTACGACTTAGTGCATCAGCCATGACATTGGCTTTGCCAGGGGTGTAAGTTATTCCTAAGTCGTAATCCGAGATCAACTCGACCCAACGTCTTTGCCTGAGATTCAAATCTGGTTGGGTGAAGATATATTTCAAGCTTTGGTGATCGGTGAAGATCTCGCAACGATTACCGAGAAGGTAATGTCGCCAGGTTTTGAGTGCATGGACTACAGCTGCAAGCTCTAGATCATGTGTGGGATAATTTTCCTCATGTGGGTGTAATTGCCGTGAAGCATAGGCAATTACCTAACGATCCTGCATGAGTATGCAACCTAGTCCTTGTCGCGAGGCGTCGCAATAGATAATAAAGTCCTTGGAGAAATCTGGTGGTACCAGTATGGGAGCAGATGTCAGGCGTCTTTTCAGTTCCTGAAAACTGAACTCGCACTGCGGAGTCCACTCGAACTTTTTATCTTTCTTGAGGAGTTCAGTTAGAGGTTTAGCAACCTTGGAGAAATTCTCGATGAAGCGGCGGCAATAGCTCGCTAGGCCAAGGAAACTCCGAACTTGCTTGACCGAAACAGGTGGAGTCCAATCAAGGACGGCTTGAACTCGCTCGGGATTGACAGCAATACCCTTACCAGAGATTACATGGCCTAGATAGGTCACTTCTGACAACCAAAATTCACACTTGGAGAATTTGGCATAAAGGCGATGCTCTCGAAGTTTCATCAATACTAGCCTTAGATGTTCGGCATGTTCCTCTTCATTCTTGGAGTAGATGAGTATGTCATCGAGGTATACTACGACGAATTTGTCCAAGTACTCCATGAAAACCGAGTTCATTAACCGGGAGAAAGTGGCCGGGGCATTGGTTAAACCGAAGGACATGACGGTGTACTCGTATTGGCCATAACAAGTAACAAAAGCCATTTTGGGAATGTCCCCGTTTCTGATTTTGATTTGATGGTAGCCCAACCTCAAATCCATCTTGGAGAAGACTGAGGATCCAGCGAGCTGATCGTACAGGTCGTTGATCCTGGGAAGCGGGTATTTGTTCTTGATGGTGACCAGATTGACAGGTCGGTAATCCACAACCATTCGATCCGTTCCATCCTTCTTCTTAACGAAGAGGACGGGGCAAGCCCAAGGAGAGGAGCTAGGACGGATGAACCCTTTGTTCAAGGACTCATCGAGTTGGTTCTTAAGCTCGCCTAGTTCTAAGGGTGCCATCTTGTAGGGTCTTCTAGCAATTGGAACGGTTCCTGGAACAAGGTCTATCACAAACTCGACATCCCGGTCAGGTGGAACACCTGGCAGTTCTTCCGGAAACACATCCGGGAAGTCTCGGACTACCGGAACGTCCTCAAGGTCTGGAAGGGGGTTGGCATTGAGAGAGTAAAGTTGGCGCTTGGCCACTCGAGTTAAGACATTAACTGTCTTGCCCGAGGGATAAGTAAGTTGAACGGTTCTAGTGGCACAATCGATCTTGGCATAATGAGCCGACATCCAGTCCATACCCAAGATGATGTTTATGTCGGAGGACTTGAGAGCTATTAAAGATGCAAGGAAAACAAGCCTATCGACAAGAATTTCGTTCCCATGGCTTACCCTAGAAGTTTGCCATTTGGAACCCGGAGTTTGAATTACCATGGAAGTGGGCATGTCACAGAATGTCGTGTTATGCAACCGAGCATAATTCTCGGATATGAATGAATGAGATGCTCCAGTATCGAAAAGAACAGATGCCGGATGGCAGTTAACAAGGAGCGTACCAAGGACGACGTTGGGATCCTCATGAGCCTCTTCGGCTGAAACATAGTTGACATGGCCACGTGCAGTAGTGGCCGGCTTGGCGTAGAAAGTCTTTCCCACGGGCTTACCACGGCCAACGGACTTTCCAGCTTGATTGGGGTTGTTCTGGGGACACTCTCGACTATAGTGACCCGGTTCTCCACACTTGAAGCATGTTACCACAGTGGGGCGTGGAGCAACATTAGCAGCGGTGCCACCATAGGGCTTGGACGGTGCAATTTGCTGGTTGGGACGAGGCGCCTCAAAGGATGGCCTCGGGGTGAATCTGGGTGGCAGTGCGGTGCTTGGAATCCACACCCGGCGCTTCTGAGCTCCAGAGCCGGATGAAGACCCAAAATCATGGGAGTGCTTGCGTGAAGCGTCATAATCAGTCTGGCCTGTCTCAGCACTGATAGCTTTATTGACCAGCTTCTGGAAGGATGTGCATTCATGTAGACGGAGATCGCGGCGAAGCTCAGGGCTAAGTCCCTTACGGAACCTTGCCTGCTTCTTGGCGTCAGTAGAAACCTCTTCAGGAGCATAGCGTGCCAGGTTCCCAAATTCTCGGCTATATGCATCCACAGTCAGCCTTCCTTGGGTGAAGTTGCAGAACTCCTCCCTCTTGCGATCCATAAGACCTTCCGGAATGTGATGCTCACGGAAAGCCTCGCTGAACTTAGCCCAGGTAGTGATTTGGCCGACCGGGCGCATAGCTTCGTAGTTTTCCCACCAATGGCTAGCGGGGCCCTCAAGATGATAAGCAGCATAGGTAACCTTGTTGGCTTCAGCTACGTTGGCAGAACGTAGCTTGTGGGTGATGCTGCGAAGCCAATCATCCGCGTCGAGGGGCTCGACGGAATGGTTAAACTTTGGTGGGTACAGCTTGATAAAGTCGTTGATTGACACCAAGTCATTTCGTGGGTGGCGTGCAGTGTTCTGCTCAATCCGCTCCAACAGGCGGTTGGTCTCACGCTTGTTCCTTTCCGCCTCCAGCATCACTTCGGCCAGGGAAGGCGGGTGAGGCAAATTTTCACCTCTAGCTGCATTGGCTTCCCCCTGCTCCGGGGCAGCAGGGTTTCCGCGGGTGTTGACCATCCTAGAAGGAAACAAGACAACGGTTTAGACAAGGATGGCTCAAACTTAACAGGGAAGTGCAGAATGTAAAGGATAACGCGGAATGCAGAGATGCTCATTCGTATGCCATGGTAATATAAAACTGCCATATATACACCAACGGTCATACTCGTCATACATAGTTTAGTACAAGCCCATGCTATAGTACAACTATGAAGGTAGACGTTACATCTCATCGGAGGCATTCCGAGTCCCTATACATTATTTGTCTACACCTCCGGAATCGATTACACACCAAGTCGTATTCCACAAGTCACACAGGACAGTGGAGATACAACTACTACAATACTAGTGGTACTACTACTAACTCAGATAGCTCCGCAGTAGTCCTCATAGAAGTCACCTCCATAGCCTGGAAGTTCAACGTGATCATCCGGAAACAGACGGTCCTGAGGAGCCTGTGGACCATAGGGGCTAGGATAAGGTCTTGGACCAACAAACGGTGGCCTGCGGGGACCAAGGGGTGGGGTGATGCCTCCCACATCACGCCAATCCACCATGTCTGGCAGAGCTGCTCTCACAGGATACAGATCCCTGGTATCCATACATCCCGCTTGCACCGCGGGTGCAAACCGAGTCAATGTGGCCCAATGATCAGCACGGGTATTAAAGAGCTCCAGCCTCAAGGCCCGATTCTCTCGGTCCTTATATTCGAGCATCTCAGCGGTGGTACGAGTTAATGAGTCCTCCTGAGTGGAGTCAGCATAGATAGCCTGAAGATACCCCTGCGCTCCCGGAAGTGAAGCTGGCATGTAATGGAAGTCAGTGTTCCGAAGCAGGCCAGTCCGGACTCGCAAGATGGTCATCATGGAATAGGCAGCATCCTGCACAGCCATCTCAATGGTAACTCCGAGTCCATAGGAACAGTGAAGGGGCTCGGTAGATCCAGGATAGGAAGGAAATATCCTGACGGTGCATAAATACTGGCTTTGATTAAAGTCGCGGAACTGCTCTTCAACAGTGTATTCGGGATACCAACGGTATCCTGTCTCGATCATGACCCGGACCAACATAGCAGTATGACCGGGCACGTCGAGGCACCTGGTCAGGCGAACCACTTGATTTTGAGACTGGTTGGCCATCTGAAAGCACAGCCACAAGACAAAGACATCAGAATTCCTAGGGAAAATTGGGCAGCATAACGGCTGTAAATGCTCAGAAAAAGATTTAAGACATCCACAACAGTTCACAATACCACTCAACAACATCATATCAAGGTTCTGATTCAAATAGCCACGTACTAAAATAGTAGAAACTGGACTGAAACTCGTAGCAATAATCCTATGAACTACTACGGATTAGTAACACGTGAACCTGATAGAAGAAGAGAGCCTAGTCCTTAACCCACGTTGAATGAGAAGAGAATGACTCAGATCAGAAGCATAGGGTAAAGGAGTAAAAAGAACCTTACGTTCCCTCCCACAATCAATTCCCTTACATATAACTAAAGCATTTCTAGACTCGACATCGACCAGTTTGGCTGAACGAACCTACAGGCAGTCCGGCTCTGATGCCAACGCTGTCAGGACCCCGATTCTAAGCCATAACGATCTAGCCGGTAACACCTCATATCACTTTGCGGCCTCACGCACGGTATCCCACGGGTGTCGTCTTACCATGGCCCGGGACCGTTTGCGCCTTTTGGCTCGCGTATATGACAATGTCTCTAGCATCCATATGACCGAGAACCCGGGCCGACATGGCTAGTCGTGAACCCAAAGCGGCACAGACCTATGGAGACAGGCATACATGAATCACAACGAACATGTCGGTCATCAATGAGTGATTCCGGGCTGTAGCACTGGGCTAACAGGACTCCGGGGGATTCCGGGCTGTAGCAGGCTAGACAGGACTCCGGAGATCACCGCGTGACATTTCCCCGAAGGGACAGACATAGGGACGAAGTGAAACACATGCCGGCCAGTCAAGTGTCCTGAACAGTAGTGCTGGGCTAGCAGGACTCCGGTGAACCGGGCTGTAGCGGACTACTATGGCTCGAGGAGCACTAGACTACATTTCCCCATAAGAAAGGCTGCGAAGGACAAACAACTAGATTGTCGGATCCCACTCATACCAAGCATTTCAATCATACATACAATATGCTCGATATGAGTACATACAACATGGCATCACAACAGAACTCTACAACTTAAGTACTTTATTTAAAGGCTCCAGGGAGCCATACATAACACATCCATACAGGTAGGGGTCACATGACCCGACACTCAAGTCATACAGTCATACAAGCACAAGCGGAAGCAACTAGTCTGAGTACAGACTCTAGAAAGAAAGAAGGCTTCTCGAAGCCTGTCTATCTACATAGGGCCCTCCATGGCCTGGATCACCACCTGGGTGGCTAGTCACTCGTCGACGTCAAGGTCTACGTAAAACCCATCGGAGGGGGCAGTGTTGTCGTCTGAAAACAATAAATAAGCAAACATGAGTACAAAGGTACTCAGCAAGTCTTACATCAGAACCTACTGTACATGCTCATTCTCAAGAAGGTGGTGGGGTTTATGCAGCAAGCCAGCTTTGACTCTTGGCTAAGCTATCCTACGGAATCTTTTAGCAAAATAGTTTTCGCACACGAGTCCACTACTCACCATCACAATACTCCACCGTGGATCCTCCCTCGTATCCTGCGAGGGAGCCATCCTCGGTACTCACACTTATCTTGAGTCTTTTAGTAGTATCCATTAACTTGTCTATGAACTGTATATGCAACCAAGTAGTCCTTTACCGCGGACACGGCTATTCGAATAGTTTCATACCCTGCAGGGGTGTACTTCGTCACACATGTTTCCACCACTTAGCGTCTGCACACGAAATGTGCTCGGCAGACTTCAAGCGAAAACCGACGTGGGTGTAGACCACGACCTGACTAACCTCACAAGTCTCTAGTCCAGGGTCATCGCCTATTCAGGTTCCATCCGCAAGGAAATCCGGCCGGGGTGTCCTCAACGGCCCCGAACGATGTGAACAGGGTTCCCGAGACACCAAACGGGTGACTCGGTACACCGTGCCATGGTGTATCTACCGCAACATAGCCCACCCCTAGGGTCAGCGCTACGCACGGCCGCCAACACATATCCTACAAACACCAGAAACTAGTTGCAACTCCTGGACTGAGGCGAGAGGGGTCGGTAAGCCGAGCGGGGTCATATTTCAGGGCCCAATGTGTGGTAGTAGCTGAATCTTAATTCACGCATACAGAACTCAGTTCTTAGGGACGGCTTCAATGAAACAACCCACCATGTACTCCTACATGGCCTCTCATCGATACCTTTACCAAAACATGTTCAACACATCCCACATATTACTGGCACAAGCATTTCACTCTAGCCCATCTCCCAGATGAACCAGACCTGACACAACTCTAAGCATAGCAGGCATAGCAAGGTAGGAATCACAAAACATGGCTCAATCAACTCCTACACATGCTAGAGGGTTTCATCTAGTTACTGTGGCAATGACAGGTCATGCAGAGGATAAGGGTTCAACTACCGTAGCACACAGCAGTTTGAATCGTGTTGTCTTAATGCAGTAAACAAGAGCAGGAGCGAGAACATGGGTTGTATCGGAATGATCAATGGTTGCTTGCCTGGTGGAGTGGTAACGGGATACTGCCCTTCAGTTGGATACTCATGAATATCCTCGGAGGCAGAACCTACCACGAAGAACACAACCGAGCACAATCAACACATGACGATATGCAACAATATGATGCATGCTATGACATGGCAATATGGATGTGTCTTGAGCTTATGCAACTAGCTATGATTTAAATGGAGTTGGTTTGAGTACAAGATTCAAATTCCAACCCCATATATGATTATTTAAATGCCCTTTATTTGTTTTGTCCAAAACAGAGGACAAACATTGTTCAAACATGCATGAAAATGGTACAGATGGATTCCTTGAATTTTTCTGATAATTTTACATATATAATTTATCTCATTTGGAGTTATGGTTGAATTTCTATGAATTTTTGAAGTTTTGGGTATTTTCTGGAATTTCCTGAATTATTTTTAAACTAGAAAATGATTTACTGCGTCAGCACTACATCAGCATGACATCAGCAAGTCAACTGAGCTGCCTCCAGGTCAAACCTGACCAGTGGGTCCCACTGGTCAGTGACTAATTAACTAATTAAAATTAATTAGAGCCTGGGCCCGCATGTCAGTGTCTATTTAACGTAATTAAGTTAATTAGGACTAACTAAAACTAATACTAATTAAAAAGGGGCCTGGCCCACACGTCAGTGACACAAGGGGGAGGGTCAACCCTGGTCAGCGGGGTCAAAGCCACCGGCGGCTTGTCGCCGGCGAGCCAGACGCGGCGGAGGGCGTCGGAAATGCGTCTCCGGTGACCAAATGGGCCACGGACACCATCTCCGAGGAGCTGGTGCTCGTGCGCATCCACTAGTGCCCTCCGTTTCACCGGAGACGGCCTAAGTCAACGGCGGCGACCACTTGGGCGGCGGCCGGAGTTCGGCGGGGAGGGGAGAAGGGGCTACGGTGCATGGCAGGGGCAGCAGGTGAGGGTTTTGGGGTCCTGGCGTTGCACTGAGCATGATGGTGTGCTCGGTTGCGTGCTTGCACGGCCGTAGCCACGACGGCGCCATGGCCGGCGGCGAGGAGCTCACGGCTCCAGTGGCTAGGCTAGTTAGGGGAAGAGAATCACTGCGGGGAGAAGGGGGAAATGCTCGGGAGCTCACAGCGATCTCGAGGGAGGACTCAGCGGGCTCGGGGACGCTTCTGCAACGGCGAATTTGACGGAGATGGCCGGCGGTCCCGAGGTTGAAGAAGACGACGCCGAGGACGAAGCAAGGCTTCTCGGCTCGCTTGGCTCGGTGCAGAAGGCGTAGGCGACAGTGGCGGAGCTTCCACGCAACACGGGAAGGCGAGAGGGGGTCGGGGGGCGCGGTGGCAGCGAACGGCGGCGACGGCGCGTTCGGGTGGTCGCGCGGGAGAGAAACAGGGGAGGAGGGAGAGCGAGGGAGAGGGATAAGAGGGGGCCAGGGGGTGCGTGGCGTCCATAGCGACGTCCAGGCGTCGAGGGGAGGGCGCGGCAAGCAGGAGCTGGCCGTCGGTGGCCGCGCGCGTGCCGGCGCACCGCGGGCACACGCCCGGCGTCCTCCTGGCAGCAGCTAGGGGACGACTGGCACGGCCTGGTGGGCTGGGCCAACAGTGCTGGGCCACAGCTGGGCCGCCAGGTGAGTCCAGGTGAGCCTCTGTCTCTCTCTCTAATTCATTTTATTTTCTATTTCTGTTATTCTGTTTTGATTTAGTTTAAATACTAAATCATTTTATAAAATCCTGAAAATATTTATGGACACTTTCTGAAATATTTCAGTGGCCCAAAAATAATTCCAACATTATTTGAGCATTTGAATTATTTAATAGTATGTAAATGCCCAAATTCAAATATTTATGAATTAAATCAATGCCCCTTTTGTTGACCTAAAATTATATGCACCATTTTTCCCAAGGGTTCTAACCCAAGGCAAAGAGGGTGAACATATTTGAAGGGCATTTCAGGTTCATTGAATTTATTTTTAGTAAACCCTAGTTGATTTCAGGGGGGGGTGCTGGGGGTTCTGCTTTCCCCATTTCCATTTCTGATGAAAGTAAACATGATGCACACTCTAATGCATAACCTAGCTAGGGTGTGACAACTCGTTCTTTTTTATACTGGCGCATCGCATTCATACATCTCAAGGGGATTTGTGGATAAGTATAACCTACCAACCCAAGCCCTTAGGTCACCCATGTTAGTAACCTCGCCCGGAGCAGAGTATGTGGCTAGTCTATGGTGTGATCGGTTACCATTAAGGATTGGTAACTATGTTTTTCCCTTAGACCTAATAGTATTGGAATCTCAAGGATTGGATGTGATATTAGGCATGGATTGGTTATCAAAGTATGAAGGGAATATTGAGTGTGCTAGCAAGTCAATTTTGCTTACCACACCAGAAGGGAGAAGGATCAAGTATGTATCCTGGCATGTGCCAAAGAGGACTCAAGTAAATTGCCTAACAGGAGTTATGCAGGAGGAAGTACCAGTGGTAAGGGATTTTCCCGATGTATTTCCAGAGGAGTTGCCAGGCATGCCACCGGATAGAGATATTGAGTTTTTGATTGAGCTATTGCCATGCATAGGGCCAATATCAAAGAGACCATATAGGATGCCAGCAAAGGATTTGGTGGAAATTAAGAAGCAGATTAAGGAGTTACTGGATAAGGGATATATTCGCCCAAGTTCTTCACCTTGGGGATCGCCAGTACTTCTAGTGGAGAAGAAGGATGGATCGTGAAGGATGGTTGTTGATTATCGAGGATTGAATGAAGTAACAATCAAGAACAAGTACCCGCTACCAATGATCAACGATCTGTTTGATCAATTGCAAGGAGCTAAGGTATTTTCCAAGATCGATCTGCGATCAAGATACCACCAATTGAAGATTCGAGAATAGGATATTTCGAAGATAGCTTTTACCACCAAGTATGGGCTTTATGAGTATACCGTTATGTCATTGGGTCTGACTAACGCGCCTGCCTATTTTATGAACATGATGAACAAAGTGTTTATGGAGTTTTTGGATAAGTTCATCGTAGTGTTCATTGATGATATCCTGGTTTATTCGAAGAATGAGGAGGAGCATAAGGAACATTTGCGTTTGGTACTTGGAAAGCTCAGAGAACATCAATTATATGCCAAGTTCAGCAAATGTGAGTTTTGGTTGAAGGAAGTAGGATTTCTCGGACACGTTATATCTGGAGAAGGTATAGCAGTAGATCCCGCTGAAGTTGAAACCGTGACCAAGTGGGAAGCCCCAACAACAGTTGGAGAGATCCGGAGTTTTCTTGGACTCGTAGGATACTACCGGAGATTTATTGAGAATTTCTCAAATATTTCGAAGCCTATGACGGGGTTGTTGAAGATAGATACCAAGTTCATATGGACAGAGGAATGTGAGGCTAGTTTCCAGGAATTGAAGAAACGTTTGGTTACCTCACTAGTGTTGATTTTGCCAGACCAGACCAAAGATTATGAGGTGTATTGCGACGCTTCATGTCGAGGACTTGGAGCAGTGCTTATGCAGGAAGGGAGAGTTGTTTCATATGCCTCAAGACAACTGAAGCCTCATGAGTTGAATTATGCTACGCATGATTTGGAGTTAGCAGCCGTAGTGCATGCATTGAAGACATGGAGACATTTTCTCATTGGAAATCATTGTGAGGTGTACACGGATCATAAGAGTTTGATGTACATTTTCACACAGAAGGAGTTAAACCTCAGACAAAGGAGATGGTTGGAGCTTATCAAGGATTATGATATGAAATTGCATTATCATCCTGGAAAGGCTAATGTAGTAGCTGACGCATTAAGTCGTAAGAGCCGTGTCAATACATTAATGACGGGAGAAATACCAAGGGAGTTAGCCGAAAATCTTCGTGAACTATGTTTGGAAATTGTTCCGAGAGGCTATGTAGCAGCATTGGAGATTCAGTCAACTTTGATGGATAGAATCAGAGAAGCTCAGAAAGCTGACAAAGAGATTGCCGCTATAAAGGAGAAACTGAGCAAAGGAAAAGCTAAAGGATTCCGTGAGGATGAACACGACACCCTATGGTTTGAAGACCGTGTCTATGTGCCCAATGACCCGAAGATCAGGAAGTTGATTTTGGAAGAGGCACACGACTCACCATATTCAATTCACCCAGGAAATACCAAGATGTATCTGGATTTGAAGGATATTTTCTGGTGGACCGAAATGAAGAAGGATATAGCGGAGTATGTAGCAGTTTGTGATGTATGTCAGAGAGTAAAGGTAGAGCATCAGAAGCCAGCAGGATTGTTACAACCATTGCCGATACCCGAATGGAAGTGGGATAAGCTAGGCATGGATTTTATCATGGGATTACCCAGGACTCGTTCAGGCTATGACTCGATTTGGGTTGTAGTCGATCGATTGATGAAAGTAGCTCATTTCATCCCAGTAAAGACCACTTACACCAGTGCTAAGTTAGCAAAGATATACATGACCAGGATCGTATGTTTGCATGGAGTTCCAAGGAGTATCGTATCAGATAGAGGAACCCAGTTTACCTCAAAGTTCTGGAAGCAGTTGCACGAAACTTTGGGAACCAGGCTAGAATTCAGTACAACTTTTCATCCACAGATAGATGGACAGACCGAGAGAGTCAATCAGATTTTGGACTATATGCTGAGAGCTTGTGCGCTAGATTACGGATCTAGTTGGGACGATAATTTGCCATACGCAGAGTTCTCTTACAACAACAGTTATCAAACCAGTTTAAAGATGGCCCCTTTCGAAGCTTTGTACGGAAGGAGGTGCAGGACACCGTTGTCATGGAACGAAGTTGGAGACCGCCAGTTGTTTGGACCTGACTTGATTAAAGAGTCTGAACAGAAGGTGAAGTTGATTCGCGATAGGCTCAAGGTAGCCCAGTCCAGACAGAAGAGTTATGCGGATTCTAAACGCAAGGAGACAGTTTACGAAGTCGGAGATAGAGCTTATCTTCGAGTATCTCCACTTCAAGGAACAAAGCGTTTTGGGGTTAAAGGAAAGTTAGCGCCACGATTTGTAGGACCATATCGAGTTTTGGAGCGTATGGGAGAAGTGGCCTACAAGTTGGAATTGCCCGAAAGATTGTTAGGAGTACATGATGTGTTTTACGTTTCTCAGTTAAAGAAATGTCACGCGGAGATGGCTGAAATATCGTTGAGAGACACTGTGCATTTGGAAACTATTCAGTTGGATAACGATTTGACCTACGAGGAGAAACCAATCGAGATTCTCGAGTTTGCCAACCGAGTTACTTGCAGCAAGGTTATCAAGTTTTGCAAAGTTCAGTGGAGCCACCACACGGAGTATGAAGCCACCTGGGAGCAAGAGGAAGATTTTCTCAAAGACCACCCTCACCTATTTTCTAGCCAACCCGAATCTCGAGGGCGAGATTCATCTTAAGGGGGTAGGTTTGTAACATCCCAAATTTTCAATTTGAAATGTTATACATTAGATCATCATGCATATCATATTTAATTTTTGCATTTTGGTTGATCCTAGAAATTCTACACAACTCAATGACCCACGGAGAGAGTTGGGGATTTCGTTATTTTCATATTTGAGTTTTCTCAAATTTTGAGAATAGGATCATTTAATTTTATTTATTTTATCAACAATTATTTCTATTACAAAAATATGAGAGATGGAATAAAATGACTTTCCCAAAATAAAGAAATATTAAGGATTAAATAATAAAATCAAATAAGATTTTATTTCGGAGTTTTTCGGTGTTTTATTTGAATTTAGGAAAAATGTGCGTTTTTCAAAATTGCATCTAGGGCCCAAATAAATGTTCACCTTGTGCGGCTTCATTTTAGAAGCCCGTGAAAATTTATTTCGGAATTTTTGAAGTCCGTTTAGTATTTATTTTTATTTTTCTTCCGAGTGGAATAATAAAAAAACGAACCGACTTCGGGCCATACCCGAGCGGGACACCGCCCGGGGGCAGCCTTTAAATAGCGCCGCCCCGAGCCGCGCCAGCCCATCAGCCCTGCCTCGATCCGCGCGCGCCGCCGGAGCCGCCGCCGCCGACGATCCCGCCGCCCAAGGTTCGTCGCGCCTCGATTTCCGTGCTGAAAAAAGAGAAAAAAATATTCGGTGTTCGTCGTTTTTCTTTTTCTCGGATTAAATCCGCAATTTTTCTAATCGCGATTGCAGATCCGATTTTCGTTTTAGTTTAACTTTTCGCTCGTTTATCGGAATCAGGCAATTCAAGCGCCTAGAGTTTCGTCTCGAAACCCTCTATCCGTTTAACCAACTTAAACAAGATTTTGCTACTGTAAAATTTGCCCTAGATCCAGATTACTAGAACGAAGTTGTTTTCTTTCGCCGTTTGACTTTCGTTGCTTCGTTTGATTTGATTCTTTTTGCCAACAGGAGTTCTTAAGTTGAACCTTCTGGTTAGATCTCTTATTTGAGTTTTACCTGTGCGTTAGATGAGTACTTATTGTACGCTTTTTTGTTTGTCTGCGATAGAGTACCCGGAGTGCGCCGCATGTTACTTCGAATCGTTATGTTTCGCAGATCATCAGCAAGGCAAGTAACACTTTGATCATACATTTTCTACTATCCAGTTTTATTGCATTAGATCAATCCTCACACATTGCATGATTAGGATCTAATTAAATTGTGGAATGGGAAGTAGATGAGGTAGTACCTATTACCTATTATTACCAAACCTTTGGGAGTTACTTCTACGTTTGCTTATTATGCCATGCTATGCTAGTAAACGTGGATTGGGTGAGTGATATCCATGACAGATGTGAGATTGTTAATTAATGGTTTATCTAAGGTGGCAACTTAAACACACATCTGGGTGGATTGAGGCATCTGGGTATTCCAGGACTTGCCTGTTTTCTTTTGGACCGCCACCCAGGCTCAAAGGGATCATGAGACTATTCATACTAGAAACTTCCGTGTGCAGCCACAAGCTATTATGGGCTCTAGCATAGTTGACTAAGTTATGCGAACTCTTACAGTGGTAGACTAGCAGATGTAGGGGATGTAGGTGGTACGGTCTACCCGATCGTAAGGTGCTAGCGCTTCTGAAAGACTATGTCTCGGTCATCCGTCTTCTCAAACACCCTGTAGTGCGACAAACCAAACGGAGGCGATCGAGTCTTGTGGGGAAAAGTGCGCAAACCTCTGCAGAGTGTAATAAACTAATCATGATTAGCCGTGTCCCCGGTTATGGACATCTTGAGTATCTAGTACTTGGATTTTCATATGAATCTCAACATGTTACTCTAAATTAATTTTGTTGGGTCATGTTTAATGATGATGCTTAATTGGGATTGAGAATGCTGTCAACCATTCTCAATGTTTAACAACCACCATGATAGTAATTAAATTTTATTTCTTTGAAGTTGGGAAAAATTGTCTTTACGCAAAACAGTAACCATAGAGCCTTTCCACCAGCCAAATATGCATATAGTATAGCTGTTTCGTTCCATTATTCTCTATGTGTTACCTTGCCAGCATATTCCATGTGCTGACCCGTTTTCGGGCTGCAACGTTAATGTTGCAGACTTTTCAGATGACGATTAAGGAGTTTTTAGGTCGTGGTTCTATACTCAGTGATGCCGTTGGAGTTGATGGACTCACTTATCTTCTAAGCCTTCCACTGTTGTCGTTATTAGATGGCCTTAAGACATATTTATTGTAATAAGTTCTCTTTTGAGACACTCGATGTAATAAGTGTGTGATTGCTACTCTGCTATAAATCCTCTGAGTACTGTGTGGTGTCAGCATTACTAATTCAGGGATGACACCGGAGCACAGAGATCAGACTGTTTGAGGTCTGGTCGCTACAATATTTTTGTCTATAAACTTTGTTAAAATTTATAAAACTTTGCTTTGACCAAAGCTAATATGCGAAGTAAATAAAATCGGAGGGAGTATTTGGAAAACAGAGGTGCACTGGTGGTACGAACATGGCACCTGACGGTACCTACCGTGCTTCGCTAGCCACAACACCCCAATTACCTACGAAGTTATATGAAGAAACAATCCTTTATATCCTGGGCACCACTACATGTCCGCCAGAGGATAATCTCAAACATCCACCAGCTCAGCAGCCGTTAGATCTGACATCATCCAATCATTGCAATAGAGCACATGTTGCACAAACCCTTTTGCAACATTGGGGTTGCTGCAGAATTTTTTTCCGTCTTCACTTTCCTGCAACATTGATGTTGTTGTGGAATGAACTTTTGCAACATTGATGATGTTGTAGAATTTTTTTTGGCTTCACTTCTCTGCAATGTGGATGTTGTTGCGGAACAAACTTTTGCAACATAGATGTGTTGTAGAAATTTTTTTGGTCTTCACTTTTTCTGCAGCATGGGTGTTGTTGCGGAAAAAACTTTTACAACACAAATGATGTTGCAGAAAATAATCAATGTGAATAAAGTTACAGAAACATCGATGTCATCGCTAACATCACCACCGTTGCCCGCTGTCGTCGCCGCCAACCACAAGGCCATACACTTCCGAGCAACCGTCCCGAGCGCCATCAATCCCCATCGATGATCGCGTCGGCTGGCAATCTCGCATGCCACTCCATGGGTGCTTGTTGCTGTAGCCACTAGCTACTGCTTGCAAGCTACCTCCATGGACGGCCACTAGCCGCTAGCTACTGCTTGCATGCTACCTCCATAGACGCCCACGGTCGAGTTGGGGAATGACATGGCTGGGTTGGGGAGTCCACCGAAGGCTTGCATGGAGATGTCTGCTCACAGGCCGGTGGGCATGGGCTGGCGTTGTTCTGCTTGCACGCGTGATGCAAGAGGCTGGATGGTTTTGGGGAAGGAAGGAAGAAGGCAAGAAAAAAAGATGTGGCTATGAGCAATCGAACGGAAAGATAAGGCAGCACGTGAAGGGTCCACTCGCACACGCGTCACCCGTGGCCCGTGGGAGGCGGCGGATGAGCGATAAAAAATTCACCAGTTGACCCTGAGCTTTTTCCTTATATCTTTTATAAATGAACAAAATAAATTTAAAATTTTGATCCAATTGAAGAGAAGCTTGTCCAACATCATCTGAGATGATTTGGGCATATTCAGCGCATGCCTACGGAAGCTCCGGTGCATAGTGGATGGCTAAAGCGTGCGGAGAATGTCAAGAGAGGGCGGGGTAGACCGAATTTGACATGGGAGGAGTCCGTTAAGAGAGACCTGAAGGATTGGAGTATCACCAAAGAGCTAGCTATGGACAGGGGTGCGTGGAAACTTGCTATCCATGTGCCAGAGCCATGAGTTGGTTGCGAGATCTTATGGATTTCACCTCTAGTCTACTTCAACTTGTTTGGGACTAAAGGCTTTGTTGTTGTTGTTGTTGTTGTTGTTGTTATTTGATCCAAAAAAAAATGCAGCCTTGCTGATCGAACCAGCAACCTCAAGCTATCATGCGGCCATGCATGCCACAGCTTATTTGTATGTTTGCTTACAGGTGGACCGACCTTATCCATGTAGGCAGAGTATATACTGCTCTAAACCAAAATACGATGCCAAGTCAGTAATACAAACAACAAATGCCACTAAGACAATTTTTTACACCACCTCGATGTATACATACTCCCCTTTCCAGTTTAGACTAGTCACAATGCGAGTAACTTAACTAGTAACATTACACATTTCAATACAAGATTGCTTATGTGGTAGTTAATTACTAAGGAGAGAGGGGTTTGTGGCAACTTAGGTAGTTACTGTAACATCACACATTTCAAGGCATAATAAATCTATAGCCTAATAAATGAACTCTTTCACAATATCACTCACATGTCACTACCCACTATATAGGTAGTAACATAGATTAGTAACATTAGCAAGTTACTACTTTATGTTACTCCCCACTGTGAGCAGTCTTATAGGCTCAATTCAAAATTTTCACCAACCAAGGTAGATAGTGAGTGGTGGAATATTTTTTGTAGTTTGCAAAAGCACCCAATTAATACTCTTGTTTTCCTTAAAAATATTATGTTTAGACTACCCACAGTGGGAGTAACATAGATGGTAACATCACATTTATCTAGGCAAAATGGATGACGTGGCATGTAATTAATGAAGAAAGAGAGGCATGTGATAGTATAGCTAGTTACTGTAATATCTCACATATCAAGAAAAGATGAGTCTACAACCTAATAAATGAAGTGATAAATGACACAACACATATATTACTACCCACTATGGAGGTAGTAATATAGACTAGTAATATATGCATGTTACTACTCTAAGTTACTCCCCATTGTGACTAGTCTTATCAATGCATTAGTTGCAGTGCATGCATGCATAAAGTACATGCATTGATCAATTTTCTCTTAATATTTGCATGCAATGATTTAATGCATCTTAAAATCTGAACATGTGATGAGGAAAAACCAAATTGAGCCATATAAAATAAAAAAAATAAAATTTTGAGATAAACTCTATAAACCGAAAAGGAGGGAGTAAGTTCTAGCACTAAGGCTGCTTCCAATGCATTGGTGCTTACATGAGGTGCTAAGCATATTAAATACTTTAGCAACTAAAGACCCCAATACATATGTGCTTAACTTGTTGGTGCTAAGTATCCTTCATTTAATAATTGGGTTTCTATCATTTATGCCATTAGTTGTGTCCCACTACTCAGTTTTACCATTAAAAATTGCTACTACTCAAAGATGCCATCGTTTCATGAGATGCTTGCTCAAAAATGCCATTAGATATCTCAAAAATGCCATTGTTCCATTAGATGTTTGCTCAGAAATGCCATTAGACATCGTTATTTTTAGGTCAAACTCATTGACCATGTTATATGATTAAAATACCCCTATACCCACATGTCAGCTCTCTCTATCTCACAATGATAAATTTGGACCCCACTTGTCAGGAGTAAGCAAGCGAATAATTTTAGAAAAAATAAGAATGCTATTGGGATCAAGTGGGACCCACACTTTATTGTAGTTTGATAGAGGGAGAGCTGACATGTTGTTATATACGTATTTTGGTCATTATCACATGGCAAACGGGATTTGAGCTAACAATAATGGTGTCCAATGGCATTTTTGAGCATGTGCCTAACGAAGCGATGGCATTTTTGAGCAGTTGAAATTCCTAGTGGCAAAACCGAGTAGTGAAACACAACCAATGGTATAAATGATAAAAACCCTTAATAATTTTACAACTAAAGTTCTTTATGCATTCGTGGGATTCTTTTAATTAGAACATAGACGTCAGGGACGTCCGGCTTTAAATTAATAAAGTCCTCAACATAGGTAACGTGCACAAACCAACAGACCAAACAAATGGAACCGAAGCTAGTCACCCATGTTCTAAGGCATGCCACAAAAGGCAACGACGGCGAAATAAAGTGCATTACATGGCATAACCAGCCAAACTAACGAGCGTGCAGGCTCGGGGGTAACCAAGACCAAAAGGACTGCCCATCCCTATGAGGCAGCAAACGGAGGTGACGGGGCTCGAGACGCCGAGTAGACGGAGCGAAGACGTGCGATAGCTTGGCGATGAAGACCAGATTCCTGTTGCCTTCCCAGCGGTGCCCACTGCTGCAAGAATAAGATGCATTTGAAGATTACATCAGCGGGGTGAGAGGGAAACACTCCCTCAATAGTAATCTTGTTTCGTGGGATTCTTTCATTTAAGTGTTTTGTCTAGGTTCTCGCGCTTCGCATTGTTTCTTACTGGATCACCACACTTATCTCTCTCCTCTTAATTATCTTACCACATCAATTTTTTTTTACCTATATAGCAGCCTTAGCACCTATACAAGGTGGAGCATTGGGAGGGACGTAAAGTGACCATTCTTGTCAAGTTCTAGAACCACCGATATAATTGACCCAGGTGAATAAGATTGTGAAGGAAAATTGGATCCGCTTCCGTGTCTTTACAGTTCCCAAGCAACTCCTTTATTACTCGTCGAGAACCCCAAGGGACAACCGCAAACGCTTCTCTTCAGTTGATTACTACTCCAGCAACCAAATCTCTTCGCATCCTTCCTTAATTTGGAGGACCTCCTATATAAATCCCACCACCAGCTATCGATCATCTCTGGGACAGGAACCATCAGCTAGCCATGTCTTCCAGCAACAAGATCTCGCTCAAGCTGCTGGTGGACACCAAGTCCAAGAAGGTGCTGTTCGCAGAGGCCGGCAAGGAGTTCGTAGACTTCGTGTTCAGCCTGCTCACGCTCCCCGTTGGCGCCGTCGCCAAACTCATCTCCGCCGGCGCCATGCACGGCAGCATCGGCCGGTTGTACCAGAGCGTGGACGACATCGGCGGCTGCTACCTGCTCCCCGGCAAGGACAAGGCCGACCTGCTCCAGCCCAAGGTGCTGCACCCGGACACCCGCGAGCTGCTGCTGCTGCAGGGCGGCGTCCGCGCTGGTAAGGGCCAGGATGAGGACGCCGCGTCGTCGCCGCTGGCGAGGTTCAAGATGTACACCTGCGCCGGCTACTGCGCCACGGCCACCATGGAGGCCAAGGCGGCGTGCCCGCAGTGCAAGCAGGCGATGGCCACCGAGGTGACGTTCGTGCTGCCGTCCGCCGCGCCCAAGGCCGCGTCGTCGTCGTCTGGCGGCGCCGGCGGAGACGAGAGTGGCGGGTACGTGAAGGGGCTCGTGACGTACATGGTGACGGACGGGCTGGAGGTGACCCCCATGTCCGCCATCTCCAGCATCACCCTCATCAACAAGTTCAGCGTCAACAAGGACGTGGAGCTCGCCGAGAAGTTCGTCAGCGTCGGCATGGACGAGGGGCTCGGCCTCCTCAAGGCGGCGCTGCGCTCCGACACCGTGCTCTCCGACGTCTTCCTCGCCAAGAAGAAGTGAAGTGATCGACGATGCACGTAGCGTACGTGCCTCTGCTGAGGGAATAATAATCATAAGCTGAACTGCTGTTTGGTCTGCCAGCATGGTGTCTCCAAGTTTTTCGGTTCTGGTTTAAGCTTGCTTGTGTCTCCAAAGTCCAAACTAATCGATCCGTTCATTTCCATCAGAGTCAGAGTTTTTTTTTCTTACGCTACCGATTTACTGCCTTATCGAAATATCAAATACGGTGCAAGCTATTGCATTAGTTGAATCCGCACGATGGAAACATCAACCTTTCAACAGTCTAACGGAGGAACACACTAGCTATTTTGATCTTGCGTATAACAGTTTTGTGCACATATATAATACTTTGTCTGTTCATAAATATAAGACGTTTTAGAGATTTGTGGCAAGCCTCTAAAACGTCTTATATTTCTTTCCAGTTGGAATATATAATAATATAATAAAATGTACATACGGCGTGTACAACCTGACTCAAGAATCTGCAAGTCGGTAATTTCCTTTACATTTCGTTCAGTTGCATTTTTAACTCCCTATTGTTTACATAGATACAATTGCAGGAGTCATATGTTGCATCTTCCTACTGCTCCTGCTCCTTACTAGTGGCACAAGCAGGCAAACCGATCAAGGTTCTGGCAAAAGCCGTCTATTTGTGTGTCTTTGTCGTCCATATTGCCGAAGAGCGATGCTATCTTCCTGGTGCCACCACCAGCATGTTTTGTTAGTTTAGTTATCTCACCTCCAATCTAATCAGTAGTGGTCTCTCTGTATCTCAGTCAAATTTTCACAAGCATTCAACCAAAGTGGAGATCAATATATCCACTAGCATAGTTGGTTATTATGAGTTGTAGCAGAGCTCGATTTAACAAGGTGTGGAAAAATCTATGAATTTTGTTGGTCCCATTGAAGTTTAATTTATTTGCCTTTCCTAAAGTGTCAATTGGGTTTAATTTTTTGTTCGATATTATAAAAGAGAGACCAAAATAAATCTCTATAGGTTGTCGTTGTTGGTGGAGTGATTGTCATGAACCACTTATAGAGGTAGCCTAAAAATATCATCTATGACCACCAACGAGGCCAAGAGAATATGGTTATATAAGTATTTTGTTTACTCAAAACTCACAAGCTATATTTAGGGGGTGTTTGGTTGAGAAGTCCTAGGACTTTTTCTAGTCCCAGGGACTAATCAAAAAAGACTTTCTAGTAGAGTCTTTTTCTAGTCCCTGTAGAAAAAGTCCCTCCCGTTTGGTTCCTAGGGACTTTTTAAGGACTTTTTCTAGTCTCTGGGACTAAAAAGTCCCTGAACCAAACACCTCCTTATTAGCTTCATCTGGCTTATGTCTGTGCTTGCTTGCAATAATACTTTTCGAAGCAATGTTGAGGAGTTGACCTGTTTTTGAAAATTAACCTCATTTGCCTGCTGTGTCTGCAATTCTACACTATTTGTTGAACGGAAACTCCACTTCTTCAACTTGCAAAACTAAATCACCACAACAACATCTGCCTTTAACAAATGTTCATCAAATCAAATCATCTTTCGTATTTGTGTATATCAGAACCAACGTTAAATGCTATTTGGTTGTATGATTAATTTTCAAAATACTAACTGCAAATCCTCTATCCTATTTAGCATGTACTTAATCGCATGCCAATTTCTTGCAAACAACCAAAAAGGAATCAGTGGCCCATAAGTAAAAAATGAAACAACCATTCAATTGTTGTTGAGACCAAGCCATTTAGCATTTGGAAGCCTACTAAATGTCCTGCAGCAATGGGCGTGATATTCATCTAGTTTGTTTAACATATGATGACAAATGATTGGCTTGATAATAACCTTTCCCACGCTACAGCCAGCAAGAAATTAAACATGTGCATGGATGGAGCCCATCCACTGGCCTCACTCGCACCCAGAGAGTGTACAAACCTAGGATGCTCCAGGGTGACGATTCACGATAGAGACCACCTAGCGTTTAGATACGTGCATGTTGAATCTACCTCACCGGGGGACGCCAGCCCCACGAGGAACCAGGAAACAATACAGCATCCACCGCCAAGGCCGTGCGATGCCAAGGTTTTCTAAACCGTTCGGTCTTGGACCCACTTGCCAGCCAGCTAGAACGCAAAACGGTAGTACAGGCACTCGCCATGGCAGTTAGCTACCAAAAACATCTTCTACAGAAGAAGAGCAAGAAACCATATGCACTAAAGTTGGTACTAGCTAGCATTAAGATTGTGATGGGGGATGGCACGAACATGCTAACTAGAAAATCAAGGGCAATGCAATTACTAACACACCACATTACTTCCTTCCAATTGATGATGATACCAAAGTCATGAACCACCATTGCTACTACGGAACAGAATATCACTAACTACAACTCAAAATAAAACCTTTTTGAAAAAGAAAAAAACTCAAAATAAAAAACCACACACTATTCATCACTTGTTGCTTACAACTGGTTTGCTGATGGGATTTATACATACCATTTCTGACTCTATCTGGCCAAATAATCGATGGATTATGTAGCTCACAATGGTAGCAATGAATTGAATAATGTGAATTGTGATCGTCAAATTCACTTTGCTTGCTTACTGGTAGGCGATGGCGCTTGTTGAGTTGAGGGGGTCAGCGATCGTCCGGCACCTGATAGGACTCCGCGTTGATCTCTGATATCCCGCGGTTGGAAGTAGCAGCCATAGACAAGAACGTTTATGGAATTACAATGGATCCCGCGGGAGGAGCGATAGAATATGGAATGTAAGGGAAGTGAGGGAGGTTGCAGAGGAGGAACGTGAACTCACATCGAGTTGCTTCTACACCGTCGGGGGACAGCGGGGAGGGCAGTTGTGCGGTAGAGCACCAATGAGGTTGTAGATATCTTCCTCCATCTCCTCCGTGGAGAGCGTTGCGGAGAACCGTGGCCTATCGAGCACATCGGCGCGTACCAAACTCCGATCGTGCTCGGCTGCCTACGACGTCGTGCCTGTAGCTATCGTGGCCGAGTGGGAAAATATAGTAGGGCGGTAGCAGCAGCGTAGACACGCCTTCGTCGGTCGCAGAGAAACAGCCTCGGTGACTTCAGAGGAGTCATTATCCATAGAGTTGCCAATGCCCGATGTCGCCATCACCTTGCCGAGGCCGAGATTTAGCCTCTGGCTGACCTCGTCGAGCTGCTGCGAGCAGGACCCTGTAGCCGGGATGATGGCTTCACTGGCGCAGTTGATGGGAGCACACAGCAAAACCCGTTGGCTCCCCCACGCCTTGAGTATCGATGGAAGCGATGACAGTGTTGCATGATGGGTGCTCAACAACATCGTCACTGCCTCCACGGCAGCGCCCCTTATCTCTCTAACGCCTCCTCCGCGTTGGGATCCGACGAGGGAGCCACGGGAGATAGGTCCGCCGAGTTCACTATGGTCGGCGTTGGCGACGCACCCTCAACCGCCGCTTTTGTCGTCACCTCGGATCTTGTGGCGGTGACAGCAAGAGGGGTATGGAGTGGATGTGGTGAGGAGAGGAGAAAAAGATCAGACGAGGAGGATTGTTGGCCAATAAGTAACAGGGGCATATGCACATGCGTGAGTTCAGTGTGTGGTACAATGGGGTTTCCACCTCTACTTTATGACTGTTTTAGGACTTAATTATAGAACTATCTGCTTTTATTGTTTGATATGTATTGTTGAGTGTGCCATTTCTCTGCGAATATCTCCTCCCATTCCATTGCATGGATCACCATTTCTTAATGTTGTTAAGGTGTTCCCATTAGCTTATTGCAAAACAGCATATAATGCAATGCTCATTTACACGTTTACTTCATGTTGAATGGTCCCTAAAAATCCATAAGAATGCTTATAAATTTCCTTCCACAATGATACTAATGATATAATTCTAATGACGTAGAACACACATTTTGCTAGTCGATTTGACGATCTAAACACAATGCCTGCTATACAAACCTCGATAGAGATAGTACACATTTTCATAAATACCTGTTGTCATAGGCACTAAAGTTTGTGTCACTTTGACTATTGACATTTTTTAAACAATTCATATCCTAAGGTAAATAATTATATATTTTTCATGCAAAGAGTTTTTAATATATATTTTTGTCTTTCTTTACTAACTTTTTTGAACTTCTTTTTACAAACACAGTATTTCCTTCTTTTCTCTATTAGAGGGTGCATAAAAATCACTAGTTTCCAATAAAAATGTGCATTGTTAACTATCATTTACTTAAAATCTACATTTAGAAGGTTTATCAGGATACATTGCTACTCCAGTGATTAAACCATCTACCGGGCCCTAACCCTCCGCATGTGATCTTCTGTTTGAGGAACGACACATCTCTGCCTTGCTTCTATCTACACAACCATTTCGAGTGCGAAGTTTAGAGCATGAGGGGTACAATTGGAAGTTAGCAATTGTATCCAAGGCATACGCCACATTATATAAGATATATTGATTTAAAATCCATGCCATGTATAGTGGACTGTACCATTTAATAAATGTGCTTACTCCCTTCCTTCCTAAATATAAGTCTTTCTAGAGATTTGAATATGGACTACACACGGATGTATATAGACGTGGTTTAGAGTGTAGATTCACTCATTTTGCTCCGTATGTAGTCCATATTGGAATCTCTAAAAAGACTTATATTTGAGAACGGAGGGAGTAGTAACTTTTCATTAACTCAATACTAGATTTCGGCCTCATTTAGCAAGAAGGTTTTCGAGAACCATGGGGGAGTGGGGATTGGAGAGGATTTGGAGGTCCCCCCACCCAGTTCCCTCAATTGCACAACCATCCCCAAACTTGTAACATACCAAATCCCCTTTCTCTGGAAAAAAAAGTTTGGTAGAAGGTTTTGTACAGCCAAACTCATATTCATCTATCAGTTGCTAGCAAAAATCCATTTTTTGCCCAAAGATTGTGCAAATAACAGTGCTAAACTTCAATATCCAATTTTTACATCAAAGATGTTGCGAATATCAAGACAATAATTGTAGAAATGTAAGTAGTTGCAATGAAAGTATACAGGATTATGCAAAATGACAAATTAAAATAACATCATATAGTTAATTACAAGTACCATAATTCAGAAAATGTTACTGTATAAGCACGGACACATGCCACGGTCTAGATAAATCTACAAGACGTCGATTAACGTATGGGTTGTGGTTCATCACAAGCAAAAATACATCATGCTAAGAAAGGGTGTTGTTTCCCTTTGATACTCCTCCGAGTCTAGAGCGAGCATGTAGACCACGTAGATGATGTCCATATGTAGCTGAGGATGGTGAGAAGCAAGGAAATATTCACTACTACAACGCCAAATAGAACTGTCAAGCCAAAATGTATCATCACTGACGCGTTAGCGGCCCATCAATGATGATTTCATCGTCATTGACGGGCTAGCTGGCCTGTCTATGATGAGATTCATGACCGACGAGCCGTCCGGTTAGTGCTACTGACCGGCCCTATCGAAGTGGCTGATCTGTGATGTCATTTCTGGCTAGTAGCTTTGGGTTGCACATGAATACAAATCACACCATCACATAGTTATATTTTCAACAATCCATTTCATATGCACATACACAAAATCTTTTACATTGTCACCACTTACAGCCATGGAGAACAAATGGTTAGTGATAATTTAACACTGTAACACTGGTCGGCTATCATACATGACCGACAAGTCTTAAATATCAATGTATTAGTGTGGTTTCAATTCTATGGTGATTAATAATTGAACTGTAGATGGTGGACTCTTGTACATGTTGGGGAACGTAGTAATTTTAAAAAAATTCCTATGCACACGCAAGATCATGGTGATGCATAGCAATGAGAGGGGAGAGTGTTGTCTACGTACCCTCGTAGACCGAAGCGGAAGCGTTGACGTAACGTAGAGGAAGTAATCGTACGTCTTCCCGATCCAACCGATCCAAGCACCGTTACTCCGACACCTCCGAGTTCTTGGCACACGTTCAGCTCGATGACGCTCCTCGGGCTCCGATCCAGCAAAGCGTCGGGGAGGAGTTCCGTCAGCACGATGGCGTGGTGATGATCTTGATGTTCAACCGTCGCAGGGCTTCGCCTAAGCACCGCTAAAATATGACCGAGGTTGAATATGATGGAGGGGGCCACCGCACACGGCTAAGGAACGATCACGAAGATCGACTTGTGCGTCTAGAGGTGCCCCCCTGCCCCCGTATATAAAGGAGCAAGGGGGGTGTGCGGCCGGCCAGGAGGAGGGCGCGCCAGGAGGAGTCCTACTCCCACCGGGAGTAGGATCCCCCCCCCCCTTTCCTAGTTGGAATAGGATTCGGGAGGGGGAAAGAGGAGAGAGAGAAGGAAGGGGGGCGCCGCCCCCCTCTCCTTGTCCTATTCGGACTAGGGGGGCGCGCGGCCCAGCCCTGTCTACCTCTCCTCTCTTCCACTAAAGCCCACTAAGGCCCATATACCTCCCGGGGGGTTCCGGTAACCTCCCGGTACTCCGGTAAAATCCCGATTTCACCCGGAACACTTCCGATATCCAAATATAGGCTTCCAATATATTAATCTTTATGTATTGACCATTTCGAGACTCCTCGTCATGTCCGTGATCATATCCGGGACTCCGAACAAACTTCGGTACATCAAAATGCATAAACTCATAATGAAACTGTCATCGTAACGTTAAGCGTGCGGACCCTACGGTTCGAGAACAATGTAGACATGACCGAGACACGTCTCCTGTCAATAACCAATAGCGGAACCTGGATGCTCATATTGGCCCCTACATATTCTACGAAGATCTTTATCGGTCAGACCGCATAACAACATACGTTGTTCCCTTTGTCATCGGTATGTTACTTGCCCGAGATTCGATCATCGGTATCTCAATACCTAGTTCAATCTCGTTACCGGCAAGTCTCTTTACTCGTTCCGTAATACATCATCTCACAACTAACTCATTAGTTGCAATGCTTGCAAGGCTTATGTGATGTGCATTACCGAGAGGGCCCAGAGATACCTCTCCGACAATCGGAGTGACAAATCCTAATCTCGAAATACGCCAACCCAACATGTACCTTTGGAGACACCTGTAGAGCATCTTTATAATCACCCAGTTACGTTGTGACGTTTGGTAGCACACAAAGTGTTCCTCCGGCAAACGGTAGTTGCATAATCTCATAGTCATAGGAACATGTATAAGTCATGAAGAAAGCAATAGCAACATACTAAACGATCGAGTGCTAAGCTAATGGAATGGGTCATGTCAATCAGATCATTCACCTAATGATGTGATCCCGTTAATCAAATAACAACTCTTTGTCCATGGTTAGGAAACATAACCATCTTTGATTAACGAGCTAGTCAAGTAGAGGCATACTAGTGACACTCTGTTTGTCTATGTATTCACACATGTATTATGTTTCCAGTTAATACAATTCTAGCATGAATAATAAACATTTATCATGATATAAGGGAATAAATAATAACTTTATTATTGCCTCTAGGGCATATTTCCTTCAGTCTCCCACTTGCACTAGAGTCAATAATCTAGATTACACAGTAATGATTCTAACACCCATAGAGCCTTGGTGCTGATCATGTTTTGCTCGTGGAAGAGGCTTATTCAACGGGTCTGCTACATTCAGATCCGTATGTATCTTACAAATCTCTATGTCTCCCACCTGGACTAGATCCCGGATGGAATTGAAGCGTCTCTTGATGTGCTTGGTTCTCTTGTGAAATCTGGATTCCTTTGCTAAGGCAATTGCACCAGTATTGTCACAAAAGATTTTCATTGGACCCGATGCACTAGGTATGACACCTAGATCGGATATGAACTCCTTCATCCAGACTCCTTCGTTTGCTGCTTCCGAAGCAGCTATGTACTCCGCTTCACATGTAGATCCCGCCACGACGCTTTGTTTAGAACTGCATCAACTGACAGCTCCACTGTTTAGTGTAAACACATATCCGGTTTGCGATTTAGAATCACCCGGATCAGTGTCAAAGCTTGCATCAACGTAACCGTTTACGATCAGCTCTTTGTCACCTCCATATACGAGAAACATATCCTTAGTCTTTTTCAGGCATTTCAGGATGTTCTTGACCGCTGTCCAGTGATCCACTCCTGGATTACTTTCGTACCTCCCTGCTAGACTTATAGCAAGACACACATCAGGTCTGGTACACAGCATTGCATACATGATAGAGCCTATGGCTGAAGCATAGGGAACATCTTTCATTTTCTCTCTATCTTCTGCAGTGGTCGGGCATTGAGTCTTACTCAACTTCACACCTTGTAACACAGGCAAGAATCCTTTCTTAGCCTGATCCATTTTGAACTTCTTCAAAACTTTGTCAAGGTAAGTGCTTTGTGAAAGTCCAATTAAGCGTTTTGATCTATCTCTATAGATCTTAATGCCCAATATGTAAGCAGCTTCATCGAGGTCTTTCATTGAAAAACTCTTATTCAAGTATCCCTTTATGCTATCCAGAAATTCTATATCATTTCCGATTAGTAATATGTCATCCACATATAATATCAGAAATGCTACAGAGCTCCCACTCACTTTCTTGTAAATACAGGCTTCTCCAAAAGTCTGTACAAACCCAAATGCTTTGATCACACTATCAAAGCGTTTATTCCAACTCCGAGAGGCTTGCACTAGTCCATAAATGGATCGCTGGAGCTTGCACACTTTGTTAGCTCCTTTTGGATCGACAAAACCTTCTGGTTGCATCATATACAACTCTTCTTCCAGAAATCCATTCAGGAATGCAGTTTTGACATCCATCTGCCAAATTTCATAATCATAAAATGCGGCAATTGCTAACATGATTCGAACAGACTTAAGCATCGCTACGGGTGAGAAGGTCTCATCGTAGTCAATCCCTTGAACTTGTCGAAAACCTTTTGCGACAAGTCGAGCTTTGTAGACATTAACATTACCGTCAGCGTCAGTCTTCTTCTTGAAGATCCATTTATTCTCAATTGCTTGCCGATCATCGGGCAAGTGAACCAAAGTCCACACTTTGTTCTCATACATGGATCCCATCTCAGATTTCATGGCTTCAAGCCATTTTGCGGAATCTGGGCTCACCATCGCTTCTTCATAGTTTGTAGGTTCATCATAATCTAGTAGCATGACTTCCAGAATAGGATTACCGTACCACTCTGGTGCGGATCTTACTCTGGTTGATCTACGAGGTTCGGTAGTAACTTGTTCTGAAGCTTCATGATCATTATCATTAGCTTCCTCACTAATTGGTGTAGGTGTCACAGAAACCGGTTTCTGTGATGTACTACTTTCTAATAAGGGAGCAGGTACAGTTACCTCATCAAGTTCTACTTTTCTCCCACTCACTTCTTTCGAGAGAAACTCCTTCTCTAGAAAGGATCCATTCTTGGTGACAAATGTCTTGCCTTCGGATCTGTGATAGAAGGTGTACCCAACCGTCTCCTTTGGGTATCCTATGAAGACACATTTCTCCGATTTGGGTTCGAGCTTATCAGGTTGAAGTTTTTTCACATAAGCATCGCAGCCCCAAACTTTTAGAAACGACAACTTTGGTTTCTTGCCAAACCACAGTTCATAAGGCGTCGTCTCAACGGATTTTGATGGTGCCCTATTTAACGTGAATGCAGCCGTCTCTAAAGTATAACCCCAAAACGATAGCGGTAAATCTGTAAGAGACATCATAGATCGCACCATATCAAGTAAAGTACGATTACGACGTTCGGACACACCATTACGTTGTGGTGTTCCGGGTGGCGTGAGTTGCGAAACTATTCCGCATTGTTTCAAATGTAGACCAAACTCGTAACTCAAATATTCTCCTCCACGATCAGATCGTAGAAACTTTATTTACTTGTTACGATGATTTTCAACTTCACTCTGAAATTCTTTGAACCTTTCAAATGTTTCAGACTTATGGTTCATTAAGTAGATATACCCATATCTGCTCAAATCATCTGTGAAGGTGAGAAAATAACGATATCCGCCACGAGCATCAACATTTATCGGACCACATACATCTGTATGTATGATTTCCAACAAATCTGTTGCTCTCTCCATAGTACCGGAGAACGGCGTTTTAGTCATCTTGCTCATGAGGCACGGTTCGCAAGTACCAAGTGATTCATAATCAAGTGGTTCCAAAAGTCCATCAGTATGGAGTTTCTTCATGCGTTTTACACCGATATGACCTAAACGGCAGTGCCACAAATAAGTTGCACTATCATTATCAACTCTGCATCTTTTGGCTTCAACATTATGAATATGTGTATCACTACTATCGAGATTTATTAAAAATAGACCACTCTTCAAAGGTGCATGACCATAAAAGATATTACTCATATAAATAGAACAACCATTATTCTCTGATTTAAATGAATAACCGTCTCGCATCAAACAAGATCCAGATATAATGTTCATGCTCAATGCTGGCACCAAATAACAATTATTTAGGTCTAATACTAATCCCGATGGTACATGTAGAGGTAGCGTGCCGACCGCGATCACATCGACTTTGGAACCATTTCCCACGCGCATCGTCACCTCGTCCTTCGCCAGTGTTCGCTTAATCCGTAGTCCCTGTTTCGAGTTGCAAATATTAGCAACAGAACCAGTATCAAATACCCAGGTGCTACTGCGAGCTCTAGTAAGGTACACATCAATAACATGTATATCATATATACCTTTGTTCACCTTTCCATCCTTCTTATCCGCCAAATACTTGGGGCAGTTCCGTTTCCAGTGTCCAGTCTGCTTGCAGTAGAAGCACTCAGTTTCAGGCTTAGGTCCAGACTTGGGTTTCTTCTCTTGAGAAGCAACTTGCTTACTGTTCTTCTTGAAGTTCCCCTTCTTCTTCCCTTTGCCCCTTTTCTTGAAACCAGTGGTCTTATTGACCATCAACACTTGATGCTCCTTCTTGATTTCTACCTCTGCAGCTTTTAGCATTGCGAAAAGCTCGGGAATTGTTTTGTCCATCCCTTGCATGTTATAGTTCATCACGAAGCTCTTGTAGCTAGGTGGAAGTGATTGGAGAATTCTGTTAATGATGCAATCATCTGGAAAATTAACTCCCAATTGAATCAAGTGATTATTATACCCAGACATTTTGAGTATATGCTCACTGACAGAACTATTCTCCTCCATCTTGCAGCTATAGAACTTATAGGAGACTTCATATCTCTCAATTCGGGCATTTGCTTGAAATATTAACTCCAACTCCTGGAACATCTTATATGCTCCATGACGTTCAAAACGTCGTTGAAGACCCGATTCTAAGCCGTAAAGCATGGCACATTGAACTATCGAGTAGTCATCAGCTTTGCTCTGCCAGACGTTCTTAACATCGTCAGTTGCATCAGCAGCAGGCCTGGCACCTAGCGGTGCTTCCAGGACGTAACTCTTCTGTGCAGCAATGAGGATAATCCTCAAGTTACGGACCCAGTCCGTGTAATTGCTACCATCATCTTTCAACTTTGCTTTCTCAAGGAACGCATTAAAATTCAACGGAACAACAGCACGGGCCATCTATCTACAATCAAACATAAACAAGCAAGATACTATCAGGTACTAAGTTCATGGTAAATTTAAGTTCAATTGATCATATTACTTAAGAACTCCCACTTAGAAAGACATCCCTCTAATCTTCTAAGTGATCACATGATCCAAATCAACTAAACCATAACCGATCATTACGTGAAATGGAGTAGTTTTCAATGGTGAACATCGCTATGTTGATCATATCTACTATATGATTCACGCTCGACCTTTTGGTCTCAGTGTTCCGAGGCCATATCTGCATATGCTAGGCTCGTCAAGTTTAACCTGAGTATTCCGCGTGTGCAAAACTGGCTTGCACCCGTTGTAGATGGACGTAGAGCTTATCACATCCGATCATCACGTGGTGTCTGGGCACGACGAACTTTGGCAATGGTGCATACTCAGGGAGAACACTTCTTGATAAGTTAGTGAGAGATCATCTTATAATGCTACCGTCAATCAAAGCAAGATAAGATGCATAAAAGATAAACATCACATGCAATCAATATAAGTGATATGATATGGCCATCATCATCTTGTGCTTGTGATCTCCATCTCCGAAGCACCGTCATGATCACCATCGTCACCGGCGCGACACCTTGATCTCCATTGTAGCATCGTTGTCGTCTCGCCAATCTTATGCTTCCATGACTATCACTACCGCTTAGCAATAAAGTAGAGCATTACATCGCGATTGCATTGCATACAATAAAGCGACAACCATATGGCTCCTGCCAGTTGCCGATAACTTGGTTACAAAACATGATCATCTCATACAATAAAATCAGCATCATGCCTTGACCATATCACATCACAACATGCCCTGCAAAAACAAGTTAGACGTCCTCTACTTTGTTGTTGCAAGTTCTACGTGGCTGCTACGGGCTTAAGCAAGAACCAATCTTACCTACGCATCAAAACCACAACGATAGTTTGTCAAGTTGGTGCTGTTTTAACCTTCGCAAGGACCGGGCGTAGCCACACTCGGTTCAACTAAAGTTGGAGAAACTGACACTCGCCAGCCACCAGTGTGCAAAGCACGACGGTAGAACCAGTCTCGCGTAAGCGTACGCGTAATGTCGGTCCGGGCCGCTTCATCCAACAATACTGCCGAACCAAAGTATGACAAGCTGGTAAGCAGTATGACTTATATCGCCCACAACTCACTTGTGTTCTACTCGTGCATATAACATCAAACCATAAAACCTAGGCTCGGATGCCACTGTTGGGGAACGTAGTAATTTCAAAAAAATTCATACGCACACGCAAGATCATGGTGATGCATAGCAACGAGAGGGGAGAGTGTTGTCTACGTACCCTCGTAGACCGAAGCGGAAGCATTGACGTAACATAGAGGAAGTAGTCGTACGTCTTCCCGATCCAACCGATCCAAGCATCGTTACTCCGGCACCTCCGAGTTCTTGGCACACATTCAGCTCGATGACACTCCCCGGGCTCCGATCCAGCAAAGCGTCGGGGAGGAGTTCCGTCAGCACGACGGTGTGGTGACGATCTTGATGTTCAACCGTCGCAGGGCTTCGCCTAAGCACCGCTACAATATGACCCAGGTGGAATATGGTGGAGGGGGGCACCGCACACGGCTAAGGAACGATAACGAAGATCAACTTGTGTGTCTAGAGGTGCCCCCCTGCCCCCATATATAAAGGAGCAAGAGGGGGTGCGGCCGGCCAGGAGGAGGGCGCGCCAGGAGGAGTCCTACTCCCACCGGGAGTAGGATTCCCCCCGCCCCTTTCCTAGTTGGAATAGGATTCGGGAGGGGGAAAGAGGAGAGAGAGAAGGAAGGGGGGCGCCGCCCCCCTCTCCTTGTCCTATTCGGACTAGGGGGAGGGACGCGCGGCCCAGCCCTGGCCACCTCTCCTCTCTTCCACTAAAGCCCACTAAGGCCCATATACCTCCCGGGGGGTTCCGGTAACCTCCCGGTACTCCCGTAAAATCTCGATTTCACCCGGAACACTTCCGATATCCAAATATAGGCTTCCAATATATTAATCTTTATGTCTCGACCATTTAGAGACTCCTCGTCATGTCCGTGATCACATCCGGGACTCCGAACAAACTTCAGTACATCAAAATGCATAAACTCATAATGAAACTGTCATCGTAACGTTAAGCGTGCGGACCCTACGGTTCGAGAATAATGTAGACATGACCGAGACACGTCTCCGGTCAATAACCAATAACGGAACCTAGATGCTCATATTGGCTCCTACATATTCTACGAAGATCTTTATCAGTCAGACCGCATAACAACATACGTTGTTCCCTTTGTCATCGGTATGTTACTTGCCCGAGATTCGATCGTCGGTATCTCAATACCTAGTTCAATCTCGTTACCGGCAAGTCTCTTTACTCGTTCCGTAATACATCATCTCACAACTAACTCATTAGTTGCAATGCTTGCAAGGCTTATGTGATGTGCGTTACCGAGAGGGCCCAGAGATACCTCTCCGACAATCGGAGTGACAAATCCTAATCTCGAAATACGCCAACCAACATGTACCTTTGGAGACACCTGTAGAGCACCTTTATAATCACCTAGTTACGTTGTGATGTTTGGTAGCACATAAAGTGTTCCTCCGGCAAACGGGAGTTGCATAATCTCATAGTCATAGGAACATGTATAAGTCATGAAGAAAGCAATAGCAACATACTAAACGATCGGGTGCTAAGCTAATGGAATGGGTCATGTCAATCAGATCATTCACCTAATGATGTGATCTCGTTAATCAAATAACAACTCTTTGTCCATGGTTAGGAAACATAACCATCTTTGATTAACGAGCTAGTCAAGTAGAGGCATACTAGTGACACTTTGTTTGTCTATGTATTCACACATGTATTATATTTCCGGTTAATACAATTCTAGCATGAATAATAAACATTTATCATGATATAAGAAAATAATAATAACTTTATTATTGCCTCTAGGTCATATTTCCTTCAGTACAAATTTGGGATGTCTAAACATGCCTTCGATTTGATCTCCCAAATTAGCAGGATATCACATCAACAACTCCCACCACCCCTCAATGTTTGGCACACAAAGTTTTGCCAAGATCACAGACTCTCGCACAAGTTTTTTTTGTCTAAGTAGGCCTTAGATTTAATCTCCCAAATGAGGAGGATATCACATCAAAAACTTATATTCCCACCAACCATCAACATTAGGCGCATTTTTTTATGAAGATCACGGGCAGCAGAAAGAGCAATTTTGGACTAAGATGTCCCTACTAGGTATTAATCAGAGTTGTGAAATCTTGCCAAATTTGAGGGAAAGCAGGTCGTAGATGGCTGAGAGAGGGAACACTATGAGATGTGAGGAGCGAAAACACATTAGATGTAATGGTTGTATATACCATTAACCTCTTCTTCCCATAGATTGATAAATAGCCTAGAATTTACTTTCTACCGCAATTTTCAGGGGCAAGATCAGAAGTTGGATTCCTTTGCGAGCCTTGGTCTACCTAACTGAGGACTAAATTATTTGAAATTTATGCCTCCTATTTTAGGTTCGAAATGTGCTATGAATCTTTTGGGTCGAGTTCCATAGAAATTTCTTTTGAAAAACATCATTTTGAATGGACAATAAATGAATTGAGATTAATCATATGTATTAGGAATGCGAATAACAAATAAATCTAACAAGTTTGGGAGTGCAAAATATAGTATTGCCACAAAAGACATGAAAACTATAGGAATAGTCGCTCGGATAGAACAAAGAATGACCGTCTTGATCCCACATGGATGATTGTTAAAAAGAGGTTGGAGCCAATATTCAAATTCACATGGAATTGAGATATAGGAGGCTAATCCAAATGAATTTTGCCAGTACCATTCCCTTTATCCGAATGGCGTTCATAGGAATGGAAATCATAGGGTTTAGAATCATAGAAAGAACCTCCAAATGATATAAAGAGTAGTCCAAGCTTATTTCAGCTTCATATGCATGCATGTCAATGTTGCGTCCCACAACTAAGGTATATTGTTTTATGATTGATATGAACCAAATATTAACATGTGCTAATAAATAAGCAACTCAGAGATAATCTTTTTGGGCCTACTACCAGCAAGAAACTAAATATGTGCATGGACGGAGCCCATCCACGGGCCACACACCTAGAAAGCATATGAACCGTGTTGCATCACCAAATCATGGGACGCTCCACGAGGACGACGATAGGGACCACCCAGATTTTAGATATGTGCATGCCATTCAATTACCTTCTTTGGACCTTCTTGACATGTCAGCCCCACAAAGAACAGATAACAAACTGTGCAGCACCCACTGCCAAGGCCACGCAGTGCCAGGGTTTTCGAAACCATTTGGTCCCCACGCCCATGTGTCGGCTAGCTAGAACGCAACCCAGTAGTACTGTCACTCGTGACCACAGTTAGCTACCAAAAACATCTTCCAGAGAAAGAAGAGCAAGAAACTGTATGCAGTATTAGCATTAAGATTGCAATAGGGGGTGGACGTTAACGAACGTGCTAACTCGACCAACGATGGCAATGCAATTACTAGTACACCACATTATTGATGATACCAAAGTTATGAACGACCACTGGTGCTACTATGGAACAGAGTATACTTACTATTACTACGGAACAGAATATCACTTACTACAACTCGAAATAAAAAAGAACACTGACAAGTCATCACTCGTTGCTTACAACTAGTCTGCTGATGGGATTCATACATACCAACTCTTACTCTATGTGATCAATTAATCGGTGGATTATGTAACTCACAATGGCAGCAATGAACTGAATGTGAATTGTAATCGCCAAATTCACTTTGCTTGCTTACTGTTGGGCGACGATGCTTGTTGAGTTGAGAGGGTCAGCGATCCTCTGGCACCCGGTAGGACTCCGCGTTGATCTCCGATAAGCGTGAACCGGGAAGTAGCAGCTGGGGATGAGAACATTTATAGAATTACAAATGGGTCCCTAGTGAGGAGCGACGGAGCTCAAATTATAAGGGGAGTGAGGGAGGGAGCAGAGGAGGAACGGGATCTCACATTGATCTGATTCTGCACCGCGGGTGGGCGGTGGCGAGGGCGGCTGCGCGGCAGCGTGCCGGTGAGGGCATAGATGTCTTCCTCGATCTCTTCCGTGGAGAGCATCGCGGAGAACCGTGGCCTGTCGAGCGCATCAGCGCGGACAAACCGTCGCTTGCGCTCGGACGCCTGCGGTGGCACACTCACGGCTGCCGCGTCCGTGTGGGATGACATAGCAGGGCGGCGGCGGGGGTGCGCCTTCAATGGCTGCCGAGAAACCGCCTCAGTGACCACGGGGGACTCGTTGTCCCTGGGGTTGCCGACACCCGGTGCCACGGTCACTTCACCGAGGCCGAGTTGTAGCCTCTGGCTGACCTTGTTGAGATCTTGTAAGGAGGAGCCCATGGCCGGGGCGATGGCTTCGCCAGCGCAGTTGACGGGAGCATGTCGCAGCACCCGATGGCTCCCCGGCATCTTGAGTGCTGACGAGAGCGACGACATCGTCTCGTGGTGGGCACTCGGTGACATTGTCACAGCCTCCGCGGCAGTGCCCCCCGCCTCCCCGGCGCTGCTTTCGATCACGCAATCTGACGAGGGGGGCTCGGTCGGCGGCTCGGTCGAATTCACCATGGCCGTGGGCGAAGTCGCACCCTCAAACGGCGCTTCTGCGGCCACTCCAGATCTGGAAGCGGCGTCGGCAAAAGGGGTATGGCGTGGATGTGGTGAGGAGGAGTGAAGAGTGAGATACAACGGGAGGAGGGCGGGTTTGTCTGCAACGATAGAACTGTGGGCGAAAGGGGAAATAGGTAGATGCATCGCTGGTGAATAAGTAACGGGGCCGCATGAGCATGCGTGAATTCAGCGGGGGTGGTACAATGGGGTTTTCACTTCTGCTTTACGTCTTCTTTGGGAATTTTTTTAATTGAACAGTGTTTGGACTGTTGTCTGCGTCAACTCCATTTCTCCACGAATTTCTCCTTTCATTCCATTGTATGGATCACCAGTTTTAAAAGTAATATTTAGATGTACCTATCTACCTAGGGAAAAAGTGCATATAATGCAATGCTCATCTACGCATTTACTTTCATGTTGAATGGTCCCGTAAAAACCCACAAAAATGCTTAAAAGCTTCCTTTGACAATTAATCTAAGGATATATTTCAGTGATGTATAACACGAGTTTTCAGTCGAATTGACAATCTAAAACCATGCCTGTCACACAAACCTGGAAAGAGATATTACCCAAGTTCACAGGCACTAAAATTTCTGTCGATTTGGATATTGAAAGATTTTAAGTAATTCATATCCTAAGGTAAACTAGAAGAACGTCCGTGTGTTGCAACGGGGCCACATTAACTTTAAGAGTTCAATATTAACATTCCCATACATATCAAATGACATTGGCGACCTTTTTTACTATCAAATTCTCACACACACACTCTCTCTCTCCCTCCCTCCCTCTTCCTCACTCTCTCTCTCCCCCTCTCCCTCTCTCTCTCTCTAACACGCACACACATATCCATCTTATTGGGTACGGGACCATAATCCATCTATTTCACACACACATGCTAGTGCATAATAATATGGATTATGTGTATTATATTTGCCACCACAACCGAGGGAATTAATTTCATGTAAATCGGCCAGCCACTGCTCCAAGAATACGCAGAGGAGGTGGCCCGGGTCGGCGTCGGCACCTTCCAGCGCGGGCCACGGGCCCGCTTCCAAGTGCGTCTGCGCGCCGGCCATCCACGCCGGGTCCTTCAAGTGCCGCTTCCACCGCACGGCCACGACCACGGCCAGGGAAGCCGCCCTTCTTCGCCCTCTTCACCGGCCGCGGCCACCGCGGTGCCGCGGCACCCAGTGTCGCTGTCCTCGTCCTCCGGCACCGTCGCGACCCAGTGATGCAGCCCAAGCATCGGCCTCGAGAATCAAGAACGCTCGACAACGAAGAGGGAAGGGAAGATCATATGCATGTCATAAGAAAGGGAGTTTATTTACTGCTCCCTTGATGTATTGTTTCCTTTGTTTGGAGATTGATTACCATCCATGAGTTAAGGTAAGGTTAATGTGATTGAGCGATTTTTCTAAAAATCTATTATTTGTTTTCTAATTAATGTGATTGAGTGATTTAAGGTAAGGTTAATTAATTTAGACTTGATCTTTAGATATTGTTCGTGATTGATTCTACATTACTAAATAACTTGCGCCAGTATGAAAAGTTCTGATCTGTGCAGATTTCTTTCGTTGTGTGAGAGGGTGACGCGAAAATAAACCGATGAAGTGGGGGGTGAGACGAAAAAAAACCTAGAAGTGAGACTACCAACTGTTTCATTAGAAGTAGAGATAGTTATAAATGTTTCACGCAAGTGAGTTTTTCATATATATTTTTGTGTTTCTTTACTAACTTTTTGGAACTTATTTTTACAAACATACCATTTCCATATTTTATCCGTTAGAGGGTGCATAATAATCACTACTTTCCAATAAAAAATATGCATGGTTAACTATCATTAACCGACAATCAACTGATTAGACCATCCACGCACAAGCAGGACCATTGAGGGGTCTATGTGAGCTGAGGGCCCGCAAAATGCAGGGGGGCCCAGTTTGGGCCGAATTTATTTAGTGGCCCAATGTGAACAGCAATACTGTGTAGCATAGTAATTGGGTAATCGGGGATTTGCAACGATCAAGCTCCATGGGGCTTGTTTTAAAAAAATCAAAACATATTTAGAAGTTTTAAAAAATGTCAATTTTTTCTACATATACATATGTATATTTTTCAAGTTTGTATAAAATTTCATCAACTAATTTGATTATTTGCATGCTACACAAAAGACACAAATATCTGACCCAAACACAACAAAGAAAAACCTATTTTAATCTGTGTATTGGTCTTTTTGTGTAGATCACATATGAATATGTATGTTCATGAAATTTTATACATGTATACTACAACTATGTCTACATGTATACTTTTTTCAGGAAAAAATAGGTACAGAAAAGTATTTTCTCTGCAAACAAATAAAGGGCTCTATGGAGCCTGGCCTTTGCTTGCACTTTTTGAGTAATTGGGTTATTTCTCTCACGTTCCTTAGAAAAAAGTAATTGGGGCCTTATTGGTGGCCTGGTCGTTGGGGCCGGTCATCCGGTCGCTGCTAAGCGCGGCAACTATTTGTCACTTTAAGCGTGGCGAGAGGGGAACTCTCGCTGAAGTTTTTCCTCCACATGCGTCATATTGGGCCGGCCCACTGGCGCGCGCATACAGATTCAAAATATAGGAGAGTAAATGGGAGAACCAGGGTTCGATCCTTGGTCTCAAGGAGAAAGTGCATATAATGCAATGCTCATCTACACATTTACTTTCATGTTGAATGGTCCCGTAAGAAATCGCAAAAATGCTTAACATCTTCCTTTGATAATTAACCTAAGGATATACTTTTAGTGATGTATAACACGAGTTTTGAGTCGAATTGATGATCTAAAAACCATGCGTTTCATACAAACTTGGAAAGAGATATTACCCAAGTTCATAGGCACTAAAATTTGTGTCGATTTGGCCAATGAAAGATTTTAAATAATTCATATCCTAAGGTAAATAGTTATAAATGCTTCATGCAAATGAGTTTTTCATAAATATTTTTGTGTTTCTTTACTAACTTTCTGGAACTTATTTTCACAAACATACTATTTCCTTCTTTTATCCGTTAGAGGGTCCATAAGAGTCACTAGTTTCCAATAAAAATGTGCGTGGTTAACTATCATTAACCGACAATCAGAGTTTTTTAGGATGCATTACTACTACCGCTGATTAGACCATCTACGGAGGGCCATTGAGGGGCCAGTGTGAGCTGAGGCCCCCCAAAATGCAGGGCCCCCAGTTTGGGCCGAATTTCTTTAGAGCCCGATGTGAACAGCAGTGTGCACATAGTAACTGGGTACTGGGGGATTTGCAACGACCAAGCTCTATCCTCAAAAAAAAAGCTCCATGGAGCTCGTTTGAAAAAAATCAAAACATATTTAGAAGTTTTTAAAAATGTATTTTTTTTCTGCAGATACGTATGTATATTCCTCAAGTTTGTATAAAACTTCATCAACTAATTTGATTATTTGCATGCTACACAAAAAAGACAAATATCTGACCCAAATACAACAAAGAAAGAACCTATTTTAATCTATGTGTTTGTCTTTTTGTGTAGATCCCATATGAATATGTATGTTCATGAAATTTTATACATGTATACTACAACTATATTTCTACATGTATACTTTTTTCAGAAAAAAATTAGGTATAGAAAAGTATTTTCTCTGCAAAAGAAAATAAAGGCCTCTATGGAGCCCGGCCTTTGCTTGCACTTTTCGAGTAACTGGGGACTTATTTCCCTCATGTTCCTCAAAAGAAGTAACTGGGACCTTATTGGTAGCCTGGTTGTTGGGGCTGGTCATCCGGTCACTGCTAAGCGCGGCGACTATTTGTCGCTTTAAGCGAGGCGAGAGGGGAACTCTCACTGAAGTTTTTCCTCCACATGAGTCGTATTGGGCCGGCCCACTGGCGCGCGTTCGATCCCTAGTCTCCAGGCTGCGATCTGGTGCTGCTAGCCACTCGGACTAGGATTCCTCTTGTGTTTAGTTGTAGGGCGCGTCCTGCTTGATGCTATTCCATCGGTTTTTTCTTTTTTATTTTGTTTCTTTTTTTTTCTTCTCCTGTTTTTTCATTCTTTCTTGCATTTTGTTTCTTAGTTTTTCTTGCGTTTTGTTTCTTCTCCATTTTTTGTTTGGTTTTGTTTTTTCTCCATTTTTTGTTTTCTTTTTGCTTTTTCTTATGCTTGTTTTCGTTTCCACTCTACATTTTTGTATATGTAAAAACTATTTTTTTATAAGTGATCAACAGTTTTTGTATACACATTCAACATTGTCCAAAAGCTTAGTCAACATTTTAATACTTATCAACATTTTTTAAATACTTGTTCAACATTTTTTATATACTCATTAAACATTTTTAATATGTACTCAACATTTTTTCAAGTAGTTTTCCAACATTTTTAATACTTAATCAAAAAATTCAAATACTTGTTCAAAAATTTGCGTAGATATGCATCAGTTTATTGATTATTATTTTCATATTTTCTCTGAATACAAATTGTTTGGGGAGGCAAGTTTATCTAGTCGCTTAATCTGCCATGCGTCCAAAATTTCAAAGAGCTCGTTTGAAATTAAAGTTTGATCTTTTTACTTATTATTTTGATAACCTACATATGTCACGGAGTTCGAATGTATATTGTATTACTTTATTTTTGGTTCATAAGTCATAGAGAATCATATATGAAACTATATATGTTTGGAGTTATATAATGAAGCGGGGGTATAGTTTGGTTTTGTTATAAGCAAATGTTCAAATTTTATGGCCCCATTGTGCATTTCTGCATCTACAGAGCCCTCACCATCTGCATGTCGTCTTCTTTTTGAGCGACACCGTGCCTCTGCCTCGCTTCTATTTGCACAACCGTTTTGAGTTCTAGGTTTAGAGCATGAGGGCTACAATGGAAGGTTGGAAATTGTATGTGAGGCATGCGCCACATTATATAAGATAGTACTGATTTAAAGTTCATGCCATGTATAGGGGACAGTGCAAGTTAATAAATATGCTTGATTACTTCTCATTAACTCAATACCAGATTTCGACCTCATTTAGCAATATGGTTTTTCAGAACCATGGGCGAGTGGGGATTGGAGGGGATTTGGTGTCCCCTTCCTCCACCCAATTTCCTCAGTTGTACGAACATCCCTAAACCCATCACATCCCAAATCCCCTTTCTATGAAAAAAATTGTTTGGTAAACAAGGTTTGTTGCAAAGTGAAACTCACATTCGTCTATAATCGGATAATAAAGTCCTTTCTTTGCACGAAGATTGTGCAAATAACAGTGCTACACTTCAAAATCCATTTTTTACATCAAAGATGTTGCAAATATCAAGGCAATAATTGTTGCAGTGTAATCAGTTGCAACAAAAGTACGACAACATTATGCAGAATAAAATATAAAAGCAACATCATATTGTTAGCTACAAGTATCATGGTTCAGAAAATGAAGAAATTTGTTATTGTATAAACACGGTCCCATGCCACAGTCTAGATGAAACTACAGGATGTCGATTAGCCAATGGGTTGTGGTTCATCACAAAGAAAAATTACAACAGGCTAAGGAAGGGTGTTGTTTTCCCGTGATACTCCCCTTAGCCAAGAGCGAGCACGTAGATGATGTCTGAGATGTAGCTAGGGATGGTGAGAAGCAAGGAAATGTAATATTCACCACTACAACGTAAAGACAAATTGACCAGTCAAAACTTGCGTCAGCGGTCCGTAAGTGATGACTTCATCATCATAGATGGGCCAGTTAGCTTGTCTGTGATGAGATTTATCACTGAAGAGTCGGCCGGTCAGTGCTAAGCAAAGTCTTATCACTGACCAGTCCTGTAGAAGTGGTTGGCTTGTGATGTTAAATTCTGACTGCTAGCTTTGGGCTGCACATCAATACAAATCACAACATCATAGTGATATACTTTCAATATTCCATTCAAATGCATATGTACAAAATAATTTTACGCTACATTTCATGTCATATACATATATTGCATTGAGTAGCCTCATATACAAAAAACTACATATCATGATCATAAACAAATTACTATTGGACAATTGATAGAAAAGCAGCATTCATAACTATGATCATTCATAGCATAATCTTGTATAGGGAGTACGTCCGTGATAAGTAGGTCGTTATCCAACTGTTTCTACTACTATTGCTCCACCCCAAAACCGCTATCCGGCATGCGTCTCAAGGTATTAAGTTTATAAAAATAGAGCAAGATGGCATAATATAGACAGAAAGAAATCTAATAATAAGATTAAACCCCATCGTTTTATCCTTAGTAGAAACTTAGCAGAAACAATATAAATACGTGTCTTCTCCCCATTCTATCACTGGGATACAAAACACTGTAATATTGAACCTACTACTATGTACCACTCCCTGTGAAGAATTACCTATCTATCTTGGCCAGAGAAGACAAATAATTCGGAAAGCATACATAGTTACTCAATTACACAAAAAAGAAAGTTCAAAATTTTAAAAATATTCAAACAAATTCATCAGATCCCAACAAACACACCATAAGAATTACATCCGATTGATCTCGGAGGAGAACATGGTATTGAAGATCCAAGAGTGATAGAGAAAAGCCAGCTAGCTACTATTATGGACCCGTATGTCCCAAAGAAACTACTACACATCATCATGGAGGAAGCAAGGTTGATGAAGAGGCCTCCTCCAATGGCTTCCCCCTCCGGTAGAATTCCAGAACAGGCTTCCAGATGGGATCCCTTTGAAATAGAGGCTTGCGACGGTGACGATAATATTCTCTAAGGAACGATAGAGGCTTTCGATATTGAACTATTTATAGGGATTTATGGTGGTAGAATTAGGTCAAAACTCTGCATGTGGGCCCCACAAGACCATGTGGTGTGGCCACTACCCTTGTGGCCAGTGGCGGAGATAGGGGGACCAGCAGGGGCCCTCCCCCCCTAACATCAGCCATTTGCTGCTAATTTGATATGAACAGTGCCACAATTAGTCATTGTTTGCTATTAAAATTCCATTTTCAACAGCTTGGCCCTCTCCAACCTCTTTTAGCCGCACTTGGCCTCCTCATACATAATTTCTGGCTCTGCCACTTCTTGTGGCTAGCTGGTGGCTCCTTTTGACTCTTCACAAAGCTTCCATTGTTCCTTCTAGTCCATAAAAGATCGTCAAAAATTGGCATAGTGTTTGGATCTTCCTAGGTATTGATTTTTCGTGAAACCAAAAACAAGCAAAAATTTGAACCGACACTAGTCACTTAATTAATAGGTTAGTCCAAAAAAATAATATAAAATGGTATAAAATGATAATAAAAGCATATATAAATGATAATATAGCAGCATGAAACAGTAAAAAGTTATAGATACGTTTAAGACGTATCACCTTCCTGGTGAGTGGTGTCGATGTGCTCGGGGAAGACTTATGCTCATTTCTAGGAACAAGCAAGCCCCTTTAGTTTAGTGCTTCATTTAGCTTTGCTTTTGTCCCTGTTTTTTGTTCCGTGTTTGCATGAGTGAGCCTCTGTTGTATAGTTGATATCCCCTGTAGGATTGGTGTTGGTGTGTGTTTGTATGGTTTCTATGTATTGGTTGTTGCTTTATTCATAAAGCAGAGGAAAAGCCTTTTTCGGTGAGGATGCTTCAGCCTCCGTACAAGGCGTGCGCGTGGTGGACTGCGGTTGCTGCCATCAACGGGGCGAGGCGGCACAGGGAAGCCATGGTATAATCATGACGCCTCAATTACCGCACATGACGCATGATTATGTGTTGATGACGTGATTTTTTGGCAATCGATCCAAGAGGAAGAGGAAGAGGAAGAGGAAGAGGGGCCATGGCAGCTAGCAGTATCCGTCCGGCCACATGGAGATCTATCTCTAGACTGGAGTGAGGTGCGACGATGGGTGCGGTTGCTAAGCCAAGCGGTTCTTTTCTGCTCACCTATTTAAAGGCGCACAGTGGAAGCGAGGCAGTTTATCCTGTCTGCATTGCTTCTTCTTTCTCCTATCTCCTGCGATCTTGCAACGGCCTCGAGCGAGCGATTCACCCGATTCGTTTTTCGTAGCATATGTTGCATCATGATTTTAGGAAAAAGAAATTTTAATCGATTTTCAAAGAAAAAACACTACCCTGGAAAAACAATTTCCGAAGCACCAATTCCTTGTGCAATATGCTGGAAAATATTTTTTTCACAAAAAATACATATACACTAGCCAAGAGCCCGAGATAGTCAGGGTGAGCCCGTGTGAGTTCGGGGAGGTGCCACTGCACCCTGCCATGAGACGGAAGCAAACCGACTATAGCCCATCTTGGGCCATAGAACAACGGCCCACCTCCCGCAGACGGTCTCCTCTCAGCCTTCCTGAATCCAGATCGTTCGGAGGTTTGTCTTAAATAAAAAGATCATTCGGAGGTACGACACGCAGATGGACACGTTAATTCTAGATACAAACATTGCTAAAAGCCTCTGCTCTCGGTAAACAAACATTGCCAAAAGCCTAAAAATAAATTCAGAAAAAACGTGTCAAGTCTAAACTTATGAACCTGGCCAAACGGGCCGGGCCAATCAGGCCGGCCCACGAGCACGCCGGCACGGCCCGGCCAGGCACGACACAGGCGGCCTTCCTCCACTAGCAGGTTTCTTCGGAAAACTCTATCTATTCTGATGTGGAAGGCAAGCAGGTCTATATTTTTCGGTTTCAATAGGACTCTTTACGAGCGTTCTTTCTATCTATTATTATTTAAAAATAATCAAGTTATTAATGACTGGACGAAACCAAGAAATAACGGGCCGTGCCCGGCACGCGACATACCTTGGGCCGTGCCTGGGCACGTGGGCCGGCACGGCACGGTCCGTTTATTATTTTTAATTTTTTTCAGAATCTTTTGTTACTGGTGGGCAATATCATTACTTTCTCGAGAGCGCATGTTATTTCGGGACCCATTTTGTTCATCTGTTCTTGGGAGAAAAACTAATCCAGATCCAGATGCGGGTCTGACACCGGACCCCCTCCCCCGTCGAGCACGCGCTTCCCCCGCCGTCGATTCTCTGCGGCCGCCGAGCAAGCCCCTCCCCGACTCCTCGCCGTCGGCCTCCCAGCTCGCGCCTCCCGCTCCTGCCCCGTTCGCGCCTCCCCGACCCCTGCCGCCGACCTCCGCCGGCTGCGGCTGACGCCGTCGACAACTCCTCCCCAACACTGCAGCCTTCAGCCTGCTGCAAGAAGATCGAGGTAACTGCATGATCTTTTTTCCGAGAGATGTTTGTGAGGCCTTTTGTTTGAATTGTCACCTGGGGCAGAGATTCCCCACCTGAATTTTCATCATATTAAAAAGCCCAAAACGGCAGAGTTACAACAGACAGAGGGGTGGGGGTCCAAGCCAGCAGTAACAATGGCCGAACTAGTCGGCGAGACGAATGAGCAAGGCAGTGGGGTGATCCTGAAGATCTTGTGAGGCCTTTTTCGCTTGATGGTCGATGCAATTAACAAATCGGTTGAGTCCCCCAGGAGAAATTAAAAGTTCATACTAGCAACTCCACGGTACTAGTTATCTGTTCTTGCTCCGACTAAAGTTATAGGGAAGGAATGAACTACTACTCTGTTCCCAAATGTAAGACGTTTTGGCAGTTTGATCCTAGAGAATGCATTTGGAGCTTTAATCCAAATGTGTAGCTTCGAAGCTGCTTGCCTGATCCATGTAGACACTAACCTGCGATTGAGGACCTCTGAGGGTGTAGTAATTTGCAGGTTAGTGAGAGGTGTTACACCGGAGCTTCTCAATTGCCACTTTGTTTCAGCCTTCAGGTGTGGACATGCATCAGTTTGTTACAGCTCAATCTTGCAATTTTCTGCACCAAAAGGCCACTGTTAATTCTGAGAGTATTATGGATCATGAATACGTTGATTTAACAGTAATAGGAGAGGGTTCTGTGCCTGTGATAAGAAACATTTCAGAATGTACTTTAGACTTTAACAGGTCCTTTCTTCTATTTCATGAATCGGCTTAGTCATGCTTCAATTATTATATGTGTTTTAGACTTTTAGTTTATGTATGGACAATAGCTCATGTGTATGCTGGTTCTTCATGTCCTTGATGCTTGTTTTATTTAATGTTCTTTTGGAATTATATTATGTATGAACTGTCTAATCTGTGCTAGCTGTTATGGCCTTGTTGAATGATTCACATATGCTTGCTGTCCACCAATGTCTGTTTGTTTGGTTCAACTGATTATGCTTATTTGAACTTTCAACTCAAGCCGTCTTATTTTTCGTGTGTTTACTGGAGCATTATCTATTTTAGCCTATTGTGGTATCTTTAAATTTCATTTTACTAAACATCGGTTGTTTGATTGTTGCAAATATTATATTTCTACTTTATGCACCATCTGATTGCATCTCCAAATAGTGCATGATACTTTCTAAGAAGTTTCGATGTTGATGGTAGTATGGTACTGTCTTCTGAATTCTTAATTACTGTGAGGTGTTGATTTCTGTGAAGTAAAATAGCTTGTAGTTCTCGTGCCATGGGCTTATTGCTGTCTTGTCCTTTGTTATAAGATGTTCAAAGTGAACAATATTTAGTTCTATTATTGTCAACTAGCTGGACACTGTTTTGTTGCGAATCACAATTTCCATGACCATGTGATTAAATAATACCATCTCATGCCATGCCATGCATGTACACTATGGGAGAAGAGAAATAAGTTAAACACTTGGAAGATAGTTCTATCTTCTGGGGATGTCTAAATCTCTTCCTTGAATTTCCTAGTAGTATCTTGGTATATTGTTGCCTAGAACTCCTTGTTTATTAGGCTATTTTTGTTCACAGGATATCTAAGTATTAGTCAGACAGGTTTATACTTGTGATCACCATGATTATAATAACCAGTCAGATATCATTTTGTTATTTTAGGGAAAAATTGTATTGGCATGCTGGTAGCAAGGTAGTTTATGTATCTTGTGTACCAAAATTGTTATGACTTATAATTGTAATATCATAATTTTTATAACTTCTGACTGTAACATGAAACACACTCAGCTCCTTATGTTGTGAAATGCAACTATGCTACTTGTATCAGTGAACTGTATACTGCATAATTTTTTTCTTTATTCTTTAACTCGATGTCCTCTAAACATTAGTTTTATATTACTGGCAGATAGGAGCCTGAAGTGGTCAGGACAGAACAGTTGGTTACTACTTTAAAGCTGACGCATACTTGGAACAATGCCGCCTCATAAGATAGAGACTGGCCACCAAGATGTGGTGCATGACATCGCAATGGATTACTACGGGAAGCGTATTGCCACTGCCTCCTCTGATAACACAATCAAGATCATTGGCGTAAGTGGCACCTCGCACCAGCAACTTGCTACTTTGAGCGGACACGAGGGCCCAGTCTGGCAAATCGCATGGGCTCATCCCAAGTATGGTTCAATGCTTGCATCCTGCAGCTATGATGGTCGGGTCATCATATGGAAAGAAGGGAGTAAGCCCGATGAGTGGGCACAGGCACACACTTTCAATGAGCACAAGTCTTCTGTCAATTCCATTGCTTGGGCGCCTCACGAGCTCGGCCTATGCTTGGCTTGCGGTTCATCTGATGGGAACATTTCTGTCTTCATGGCTCGTTCTGATGGAGGGTGGGAGACGACGCGCATCGACCAGGCACATCCAGTGGGCGTCACCTCTGTTTCCTGGGCCCCATCAATGGCGCCGGGTGCTCTAATCAGTCCAGGGCCTTCTGGGCAGTTCGAGTATGTTCAAAAACTTGCTTCTGGTGGCTGCGACAACACGGTGAAGGTGTGGAAGCTCACCAACGGGAGTTGGAGGATGGACTGCTTCCCCGCCCTTCAGATGCACAGGGACTGGGTGAGAGACGTCGCGTGGGCACCGAACCTAGGCCTCCCAAAGTCCACAATCGCCAGCGCTTCTCAGGATGGAACCGTCGTCATCTGGACCGCACCGAAGGAAGGTGAGCAGTGGGAAGGCAGGGTCCTCAATGATTTCAGAACCCCTGTTTGGAGGCTGTCGTGGTCGCTGACAGGCAACATCCTGGCGGTCTCCGATGGCAACAACAATGTGACCCTCTGGAAAGAAGCCGTTGACGGTGAATGGCAGCAAGTGACTACCGTCGAGCCATAGATGTCCCGCGTTCTGCCTCTAGCTGCATTAGTAATTATATCATCAGACCAATGTAGTTTCACCATCGAGTGGATTTGATTATCATACAACGTGTACGGTGCTGCAACTTATGTGATGGAATTGTGTTTGTCACCCCCCTTGTTGAAGCGGGCGATATTTCTGTTACCGAAAGCGCACACATCTTTGCGTGTTTTGTGGTCTATAATCCATCGAGAGATCACAGAAGTTTCTTTGTTGCCTTGTTCTTTTTCTGTTCTTTTGCTTTCTTCCTGGGAGGTCATGCTGCTGTTGGATGTTCGTTTGAAAATAAACAAAAACAAATCCAATTTCCTGTGGATAAGCATATATTCATGAGCAATTGCTGAACATCAGCCGGAATTGGCGTCAGATGTTTATCGGCATCAGGTGGAGGGAGGCAAGCAACACAACACACGTGAGATAGCATTCAAGGTGTCCACGGCGTGCAGCTGAGCCAGCAAAAACTGAACCCAATTGACTCTGAACTTCTGTCAGAGTATTGTCTGCGCCCAATCGACCCGCGCAACAAAGCTTACGGCCCCGAACATCCGGCTTAACACCGTCTGAACTATACTTTTGAATTGAAACAACTATACTCTTGAATTGAAACAACCGGAGAAAGTTATTCTGTGGGAGTATACAGTTAGGGTTCTCATTGTTACGGTACGGGCGCTAACAGGTATTCACGATTGCCAACCGGGATTAAGGGGAACAATGCTCGAGAAAAGAATTAGCGAATACGGGATAATACTCCGCAGCGGCATCGCACACAGCATACGCATATAAATATGTCTGTTATTTAGGTAGGTGCCTTGCATAACATGAGCATGCTCAGAAACTTGAACAAGAAAACCAGCATGCAAGGTGGCCTTGCCTTTCTATACTACTCCTCATGCCCTCTTCAGCACTTTGAGCAGCATCGATGCCGCTGTACCAAACAGCCGTCTGGGCTGAGAATTAACCGCTGCACCAATCACCATCCTGGGCTGATAAGTAACCGCTGTACTAAACAGCCTTCTGAATTGCCTTCTGTGTCGCCTCATGTATTTGGGTATATCATCGAGCGGTATTACAGTAAACAACTCATCGGGCTTGCTACTATATACTACCATGGGAACTCGACCCATCGAGCCGGGAGCTGCAGCAGCAGAACCATCCTGCTGGGCGGTTGCCTTCTTCGAAGCTGTCTCGCCATCCAGGCGTTCAACGGGTTTATTCCGAGCCATCTTGAGATCCAAGCATTCAGAAGGACATGCCCATTTGTGGGGGATGATCTTGACTTTAGACCGGGCAGATAACACCGATCTCCACCATGGGAAGAAGCTTCTCCTGGCGAGTTTGTGCTCCCATCGTCTCGGTTTTCTCTTCCTCCTTGCAGCCTGGCTCTTGAACGTCAATAAAGATCTAAATGTTAGAAACCTCAAAACATAACATGTTTCAGTGAAGCCTACCGGCAAGCGGCAACACTGCCTTGAGATATTAGATATTTTTTTTTCCGAAGGGCATTGAGATATTAAATTGGCTGCTTTGTTTCACAAATCCAATTGTATTTTAGCATTAAGTAAATTTCCTGGGTTACCACAAATATGATGAACTATACAGAATTTGATCACGGCTTGGATATCTATTGAGCGTCAGATCAATTCAGCTTGAATAATGTGTACAAATTTACAAGTTTTATATATAGAGGTCTGGTCATCAAAATCAAACAATAAATCTTTGGCCATGATATTTTGATATCTTTTCCTTGTTCACTACTGTGCGTAGATAATCCATTTCTAGAGCTTCCCTGTCTGCGACACTTTCCCCTGATTTCCATCATAAAATAATTAGGGGTTTTCCAACTAATTTTGAGATAAATAATTCAAATCAATACACACCACGAAAAAATAAACAAGACAGACACGTACCAGGTTTTCTAGGTATTTCCTCACTTGACAACACATCATGATAGGGGCAGCTTCAAGAACAAGTAGGAGAACACAGATCACACAAATTATGCATATGTATGTAAATTTTGGAATCGCAAAACCATAATCGTTGAAGAATGGAATCGACGCGTAAAAAGCATACAGGTTTCTAATGTCTACACAATCTGGAGCAGGAGAAAAACCGTGATCCTTGAGAATCGATGAAACACGTTCAAGGACGTCCAAACAGGGCACCTGCATGAAATGGGGTGCCTGCATTACAATTTTGACTTGTGAGAGATGAGCTATGCCATAAGCACCATCACATAATCAAAGATGACTCAGGGATGACAGAGAGAATTATTTACATTGGAAACACGAAAGTAAGACATCACAAATTGGAAAGGCAAAATGAATAGTTTCAATGGTAAATAACATTGTAATATGAATGTATTTGATTACAAAAATACATGTTCAGAAGCACAAATTCTGCCTTAACTATATTTGTTTTAGTTTTCTGAATTTGCCTCGATTGTTTAGTTTAGATTTCCCAAAGGTGAAATGTAGTTTTCATGTTATCTAACTGAACACAAAAACCTCGACAGGTTCCAAATGGTGAGTGTCATTGCTTATCCAAAATTTGTGTAAACTGAACTAAACTTCAGAAACATCAAGTTCCAGAAACTTCAATGTTCTAGATAAAGTACAAATTTTGCTATTTATCTCAATAATTGACAGTATTTTTAGCATTTCCTATTCTATATATATCAGGATAATGCAGGAATTACCAAGAAGCTATGCAAATTTTAGTAAAGCGAAGAAAATAGAGGCATTGTAACTGCAACTACCAACACTGTGATACCTCTAGATGGTTTCGAATGTATGATTCAAGACCTTCACCAGCTTTGGAAATTACATGATTGCTGTATGATGAAGCTTTATTTTCGTCTCCAATTCCTCCTTTTCCATTAGGTTTTGGCCCTTTTCAGACTGTAATTTGATACTGTTGTCCATAATACATTCGTAGATAACCTGAAACCCATCTGCCTTACTATTTCCAATTTTCTTACAGGAAGTTCCCACACGGATCTGCTCTTGGGCTGCCAGTAGCAAAACGGCTGTCTCGGCAAGCTTTCCATCTTTTATGTAATTCCAAAGCTCATCAAGTAGATTATCTGTGTGTTTTGCGATCAGTCTAGTGGAATCCAAAAAGATTTTCTGCAAAAACCACCAGCATAGACAAAAACTGAGCTTTTAGAATTTATAGGCAATGTGCCAGTTCTGATTAACTTAAAATTGTGTTCTCACTTCCAACCAAAAGAGAAACACATTTTCAAATTTGTTTGCAGCCACTTGAAATTCTTTTCTAGCTGGGAACAATTCTGACTTTGACAATGGACGTAAAGAAAGTAAGGTCCTCAAGTTCGAGGTATATGCCAACTTCTTTTAACCATGTTGCAGAACTGGAGAATTAGTAATTTGATTTATGGGTGGATACAAACCATTTCAGGTAGGCACAAAAGATGGATGAGCTTGAAGATAAAGTGGGCATCTGCCTAACTGTAATCCCGATGCTCATGGTTAGGAAATAGACTGTCTTCTAGATACTTGTGCATGCACGTGTTCTCGACTGCAACATGGAGTGGGAGAAGGCCCTCGATGACCTCAGCACCGGCTGTGCGTAGATTAGCAGATGCGCCGTGGCGGATGAGCAACTGAATCATGTCGACCGAAAAAAATTCAGCAGCTCGGTGGAGGGGATAGTATCCATACTGGTTCATGCAGTTGGGACCGGCCCTACACCCATCAAGCTCAGGTGCCTGACCCTCCAAGGCAGCTTTGACACATTTTACCGCATTTTGTGCAATCATATGGTTCAAAGCCTCTGGGGTGATGATCGAACCCCATTGCATGCCGGCCCCATTTCCCCAGATAAAGCGGAGAAAGCGCCGGACGCTATCCTTATCCAGGATGGGTGCCAAATGGTGCACTCTATCATGGAAGACATGATTCACCTCCTAAATTGACCCATTCAGAATCAAAAGAGGTGAAAGGAAATCAGTAATTCGATTAGCAAAGAAAAAAGAAATAAGCAATGCACTATAGGACAATAAAACAAAAATGTTGCATAAGTAGCACACACACAAAATACTGCAGGAAAAATGTAAAATATAAATAACCAAATGATTTTTTCAAATGCAGAGAACCTTAGGGATGCGGTCTGGGAAGATTATACTGGATGCTCTGATGGCACCAATTGCAGCTTCTTTCTCACGTGACCACTGCAAAGGGAGGGAGGGGAGCGTCAAGAGCTATACTAGGGAAAGCAAACATGATAGATAGAAATGCCATAAAGTTCAAAAAAGAATGTTGGTTAGTTACTGCACCTTAGCTACTAAACGGATAGAGTCACTTAAGCTATTTCCAACAGCAGGAGGGCATGGAGGATACGGAGGATTCCATGGATCGTATTTATCCATGTTTGATCCATCAGTACTGGTAGTATCTTCATGATAGGTGGTTTTCATTGCCTCCTCTTTGTGCATTTTATCCGTTGCTGACGAACTGGCCTGGAATTCCAGTTCCAGTACTGTTTGTTTGGCTGAAACAAGTTTAACCTGGAATTGCATCCCAAATCAGTTTCACGCCTTGTTTGATTCAACGTTTTTTAAGAGATGGTGGAGCAATACGAAGTTGGGAAGCTGGAATTTTCAAAGAAACCTCCAAACTTCAAGTAAATGTCAAATGTGGCAATCTCACCAGTTAGGTTAAAAAAAAACATATTTCATGAAAACGACTTACAAGTATTACAATATGAAAGTGCTGTATTATTTATATTGTGCACAATTTTACAGCAAGGCCATTGCAAACTTCATTCATAACTGCTTTGACTCTGCAATGGCTTTGTTCCTACAAACTAATGCCACTGCCAGTTGATTCAACTGATGAGAAATGTCCAGAAGTTTGACATTATAAGCATCGTTCAAGCACTGATGTTGAAGACAATGATGACAAACCGCAGCGTCATATTTCTAATCAAAATCAACACATGTCCTGCAAATTAAATAGAAGCTCCTTCCCTCCATATATAACATGAAGATACCACATAAGTCAGGCACATGCCAACAACAACAACAACAACAAAGCCTTTAGTCCCAAACAAGTTGGGGTAGGCTAAAGGTGAAACTCATAAGATCTCACAAGTCAGGCACATGCCAAGTAAACTAAATGTAAGCACTTTGTAGCAATCGTTCTGATACATAAATTGATTAAAGCTTACATGCTTAGCAGCCGTGCAAGTTGAATAATCAATATTCAGGCCTCATATTTGCACAGGAAGAAGTGTGAAGCTTAAAGCTACTATTATTTCCAATGGACACGAATTCTTGGTAATATCAGTTAGGAACTACTCGCTTCGTCCCATAATGTAAGACGTTTTTTTAGTGTCAAAAAACGTCTTACATTATGGAACGGAGGGAGTAGTACTGTATGTATCTCCATTCAAGCACCATCAAAGAAAACGAGCTTGTGAGAAAACCCTCAAGGGTTCCAGCAGCAATAATCCAAAAAAAAAACACCAACAGATGATATTCGGAATAGCAATGTACTCCCTCTGTTTCTTAATGTAAGGTGTACTAGTTTTTCAAAATTAGGAACGGAGGGAGTACTACGTAACAGCTGTCATATAAAAGTGCATACTAAAGTGCGCTTGGCAAGAGAAGAAACCCTTATTAAGGATTTGCCTTTTCAACGATGAATGATCAGACGGCAATTCTCCAATTTGAGGAAGCGAAGAAGATATTACGAGGCATGAGGTCCAACCGTGGTTCACAAGAGCCGAAGATCGATGTGACTACCACCGTGGGCTGCAGGTCAGATCTGTACGCGGAGACTCAGGAGCTGCGGCAAAAGGTACGTACAGATCGCAGAAATTCTGAAGGTCAATGGCCAAAGCTTGAGGGCGGGGTGGAGGCCGCGGCAGGGACGCGACGAGGAAGAACCGGCGATGGCGGCGACACGAGCGACAACAGGGCCATCGACGGGGCACAAACACTGGGCCTAATTCTCAGGGTCTATTTCTCGCAAATCCTATTTGGCGCCTTATGCGCCCGATACAGTACAACTCGCAATCGGACGCATACCCCCACCTCTCCGCTGGGCCGGCCCATCTAGCTTTTTTCCTCTGTTTTTCAAAACTCGAAATAAATTATGCCCGTGCTTTGATTCGAACCCAGGACCCCATGCTCAAAGGTAGGCTTAAGCTGTGGTTTTCTAAATTTGTAATAAAATGGTGTCGGCGTAGTGCTAACTCCGCGGCTCATGAGCTAGCAAGCCTTGGTCGTATGTACCCTGCAAACTCGGCTGTCGAGTGGGTGTCCGATGTACCAGCTCAAGTGGCTGTTTGTGTTGCGGGTGATTTACCCGTACACCGTTAAGTTATAAAGCTTTGCTTTAACTTCAAAAAAAAGGTAAGCTGCATAACCAACCGGCCACCCCAAAATCAATGTGCTACTTTCATCTTTCTACGCCTTTTACTTCGTTTTTTTCTTCTGTTTTTTTTTATTTTTCTGTTTTCCTTTTTCGTTTTTTCTTTTTTGCTTTTCTTCTTCCTGGGTTTGATGAACTTTTTTTTAATTTTTTTGAAATTTTTCTTAACATCAATGAACTTATCAAATGCGTTGAACTTTTTTCAAATTTGATGAACCTTTTTCAAATTCGATGAACTATTTTTCAAATTCGATTAATTTTTTTCAAATTCAATGAACTTTTTTCGAGATTGGTAAATCTTTTATTCAAATCGATGAACTTTTTCCAAAATTTGATGAACTTTTTTCAAATTTGGCAAAAAAATTCAAATTTGATGAACTTTTTTCGAATTCGATGAACTTTTTTTCAAATTTGTGAACTGTTTTTGAATATTGATGAAATTTTTCCAGAAGCGATGAACTTTTTTCAAAGTAGATGCACTTTTTCTAAACTCATCAACCTTTTTCCAATATCTATGAACTTTTTTTAAAATTCTTGACTTTTTAAAGAAAATTGATGGGTCAATATCATGTCATGGTCAAACTAGCGACTAGGGAATCTCACAAAAAAAACTAGCGACTAGGGAGGGAGCGACCTGAACGAAACCAGCCAGTTTTTTTTTCTTTTGAGGGAACAAACCAGGGGAGCTTCTGCGCCGGTTAGGAGAATGAGCGTTCACGTACCTCCAGTCATGGGCCTGCCCAAGATAAAGAGTGCAAGCACTGGTTCGTTCCCTTGTGATCGCTCGTTCAAAAAACAAAAGGTGTTGCTTCGCTTCGTTTTTTTCTGGTTCGATCGTTTTACTCAGTTTCTAATTAACCGGTCGTTGTTGACCGCTGATAAGTTCAACATTGACCGTTGACTTTTCAGAAAAGGTTCACAAAAAAGTGAATTTTTTTCAAAAATCACGAACTAAAAAAAAGGTTCTTGGAATCCAACAAAAAGGTCAAATATTTTTGCAAAAAAAATCGCAAATTTTTAAAAGTTCATGAATTTCAAAAAAAGTTCATCTAAATTAAAAGAGTTCACCAATTTTTAATAAAACAATTCATCTAATTTGGACAAAAAGTTCACCGACTTTCAAAACAAGTTTATTGGTTTTGAAAAAGGTTCACAAATCTGAGAAAAAGTTTATCGAACTTGAAAAAAAGTTCATTGAATTTGGAAAAAGTTCATCAACTTCAAAAAAGAGTTCACCCAAATTTGAAAAAAAGTTCATCGAATTTGAAAATAGTTCACCGGTTTTGATAAAATGTCATCGAATTCGAAAAAAGTTCATTGAATTTGAGAAAAAGTTCACCAATTTTGAAAAAAAATTTCATCAAATTTGAAAAAATGTTCATAAATCCGGTGAACTTTTTATATCGAATTAGAAAAATAAAAGGAAGAAAGAAGACGAAAAAAGAAAAAGAATGAATAAAAAGAAAAAAGGAAGAAATGAAAAGAAAAACGAAAAAACAAAAGAGGAAAAGAAAGAAAGATAGAAAGAATAAAAGAGGGAAGAAGCTCAAATTAATCACATAACTCAACTAGCGCGGGTGGCTAGCGAGTCGTGCGCTGTGACCCCTACTAGCGAGTCGTGCGCTGTGACCCCTACTAGCAGAGGGGTGTGCATAATTTTACAAAAGAAAAAAAAATGAAACATGGGCTGGCCCATCGCGGAGGGGTGTGCCACGAACCAGCTGGAGATCGAGCGAATGAATCGCACCGGCCTACTAGCAGGCGAGCGAATTATGGGCCATGGCCCGTTGGCTCCAGCGTGGGCGCCAGTTGGCATTTTGGGCGCATAAAGCGCTGAAGGAGCACTCCCTATTTCTTGCTTTAAGCGAGCAGCAGCCCCGCGTCGGGAGGAGCCCAGATGGGACCGGCCTGCACGCGAGCGAGGCTACATCCTGTTTTTCTTTACGTTTACTGGTTTCGTTTTTTGTTTTATTTTGTAGTTTTGTTTATACTTTAAATATTTAAAATATATATGAACAAAAACAACTTCGTTCAATGACCGATAGCGTATCCGTGGACATCCATATCGGTCCCTATGATTACACGAATGATATTCGAGTGAACCTTTGGTTATCATGTGATGTTCCTCTTACTTCACGATATTTTACAAAACCAGGTGTGCATCGGTATCCTCCTGAGTCATCACCATGCTCATTATACCGTTGCTCCCATTACCGATTTTGTTCGTCTTTCTCGGCATCCTCATGACGTAGTCACCTGTGTCTGGCCAGACGATGATGGATGTTGTCACACCAAAAGGGCCCTGACATAAGAATATCTCTCCATCGTCGGAGGAGCAAATCCCACTCTCGAGTTATCCGGTCAAACTTTCTAGTGAACCTGAAAGTTGTTGTTATGATCACCTTGTTACAGATGATGTTTGAGCAACCCCAAAGCCCACGGTCTGGTAGGAAGCGACAGAGACACTCTCATGGTCTGAGGAACTAAAACACATGCTAAGACTCTGTGTTATAACAGATGATTTCAGATGATATAATCACAAAGTATAACAGACAAGTTTTGGGTCAATTCAATATGATCGTTCTTCTAACGTTAGTAACCTCAATGTTGTTTTAGGACTATCGTTACACTTAACGATATCCTAAAATCCAGAAAACGTGATCACCAACAACACTTGAGCTAGTCTTAGAGGCGAGACTAGGAACCTTTTATTTACTGTTTATCATTCCACACGTGCATATGAGTTTTCCACTGTATCACATATTCCAGGATTATAGCAATTATAACATAAAATATAAACTCTTAACTATGAATATGGAAATATAATAATACAAATATTATTGCCTCTAAGGCATATTTCCAACATAGTTTCCATCAGGACCCTGCTGCCATGAGAGGGTAGGACAAAAGATATCATGCAAGTTCTTACAGCAAGCACGTGTAACTATATATGGAATACATGCCTACATATGATTGATGAATTGGAGCTATTGTGTATCGCTCTGGATTGTGTTTGTTATCACTAGTAGAAAACGACCCATTTGTCCCGGTTCCAGAGGCCCATTAGCCCCGATTCTGGAACCGGGACTAAAGCCCAAAACCTTTAGTCTCGGTTCACTTACAAACTGGGACAGAAGGGGCTCCACGTGGCCGCTGCGGGGCGCCCAGGTAAGAGGACCTTTAGTCCCGGTTGGTAACACCAACCGGCACCAAAAGGCATCCACGCGTTAGCAGCTGGCAGGAGCAGGGGTTTTTGTTTTTTAAGGGGGAGGGGGCGAAGGAAATATGCCCTAGAGGCAATAATAAAGTTATTATTTATTTCCTTATATCATGATAAAGGTTTATTATTCATGCTAGAATTGTATTAACCGGAAACATAATACATGTGTGAATACATAGACAAACAGAGTGTCACTAGTATGCCTCTACTTCACTAGCTCGTTAATCAAAGATGGTTATGTTTCCTAACCATGGACAAAGAGTTGTCATTTGATTAACGGGATCACAGCATTAGTTGAATGATCTGATTGACATGACCCATTCCATTAGCTTAGCACCCGATCGTTTAGTATGATGCTATTGCTTTCTTCATGACTTATACATGTTCCTATGACTATGAGATTATGTAACTCCCGTGTGCCGGAGGAACACTTTGTGTGCTACCAAATGTCACAACGTAACTGGGTGATTATAAAGGTGCTCTACAGGTGTCTCCAAAGGTACATGTTAGGTTGACGTATTTCGAGATTAGGATTTGTCACTCCGATCGTCGGAGAGGTATCTCTGGGCCCTCTCGGTAATGCACATCACTTAAGCCTTGCAAGCAATGCAACTAATGAGTTAGTTGCGAGATGATGTATTACGGAACGAGTAAAGAGACTTGCCGGTAACGAGATTGAACTAGGTATTGGATACCGACGATCGGATCTCGGGCAAGTAACATACCAATGACAAAGGGAACAACGTATGTTGTTATGCGGTCTGACCGATAAAGATCTTCGTAGAATATGTAGGAGCCAATATGGGCATCCAGGTCCCGCTATTGGTTATTGACCGGAGACGTGTCTCGGTCATGTCTACATTGTTCTCGAACCCGTAGGGTCCGCACGCTTAAGGTTTCGATGACAGTTATATTATGAGTTTATACGTTTTGATGTACCGAAGGTTGTTCGGAGTCCCGGATGTGATCACGGACATGACGAGGAGTCTCGAAATGGTCGAGACATAAAGATTGATATATTGGAAGCCTATGTTTGGATATCGGAAGTGTTCCGGATGAAATCGGGATTTTACCGGAGTACCGGGAGGTTACTGGAACCCCCCGGGAGCTATATGGGCCTTAGTGGGCCTTAGTGGAAAAGAGAAGGGGCAGCCCAAGATGGGCCGCGCGCCCCTCCCCTCCCTTGGTCCGAATAGGACAAGGAGAGGGGGCCGGCCCCCCTCTCTCTTTTCCCCCCTCCGCGAATCCTATTCCAACTAGGATTGGGGGGGGGGGGGGGCTAGGCCGGCCGCACCCCCCCCCCTTAATCCTTTATATACGGAGGCAGGGGAACCCCAGAGACACACAAGTTGATCCACGTGATCTTATTCTTAGCCGTGTGCGGCGCCCCCTGCCACCATAGTCCTCGATAATATTGTAGCGGTGCTTAGGCGAAGCCCTGCGACAGTAGTACATCAAGATCGTCACCACGCCGTCGTGCTGACGGAACTCTTCCCCGACACTTTGCTGGATCGGAGTCCGGGGATCGTCATCGAGCTGAACATGTGCTAAAACTCGGAGGTGTCGTAGTTTCGGTGCTTGATCGGTCGGGCCGTGAAGACGTACGACTACATCAACCAAACGCTTCCGTTGTCGATCTACAAGAGTACGTAGATCACACTCTCCCCTCGTTGCTATGCATCACCATGATCTTGCGTGTGCGTAGGAAAATCTTGAAATTACTACGTTCCCCAACAGGGGGTAGGGGGATTTGGAGGGTTAATTTAGGGGTTTCATATATTGTGTTAGCTAGCTAATAGAGAGAAGTGAACTCTCTTATCTCCGTGCTTGGTCAACGCTAGCTACTATACGTATAGAGAGAACTCGACATGCTAGCTAGTAAGCAAATGAAGGAACCATTAATTACACAAGATCATCATAAACATATACAAAGAGGAGTGCACCTCTCTTTCTTCGAGAGATTTGTTGAACAACAAGTTTTCGTATATCTATCCGACGCTACTAGCTACATATATACAATATAAGATGTCTTACAATCCCTAACATCTAATGTCAAATTCCACATGATATTTTCCGGCTTTGTTGATGACGTGGTCAAGAAAGAATCCCGCCAATTCCTCTTGAATTGTTCGTATGCGATCTTGTGGTAGGAGTTCATCCCGCATCTGCCAGACCTAATTTGAAGAAGAGGGTTGCTACTTGCTACCTCTTGAGCATGCGTTGGTTTTCCTTTGAAGAGGAAAGGGTGATGCAGCAAAGTAGCGTAAGTATTTCCCTCAGTTTTTGAGAACCAATGTATCAATCCAGTAGCGTAAGTATCAGTTTCCGACAGCCCTTCTCGGGGGCTGCTTTCAAGTTGGGATCTGTAGCTTTCGTCGTCGTTGCATACAGATCTGGTTTGCAGCCCACGGTGGCTATTCCGAATTTCATTTACTGCACTTCCTTTTACCGGATTGTTGCTGGAGAAAACCCTTTCTCACAAGGCCATTTCGTTCATGGTGCTTGAATGGAAACATAGCAGTACTAGTGGTTCCTAACTGATAAGTATCACCGATAATTGGTGTCCCGTGAAAATAAATAGCTTTATTTAAGCTTCACACTTGTTTCTGTGCGGAAATGATGCCTGTATCTGTATATTGGTTAATTTGTTCAACTTCCACAATTGCTATGCATGTAGGCTTTAATCAACTTATGTAGTATCAGAACTAGTGCTACGCACAAATGCTTACATTTAGTTCACTTGGCATATGCCTAACCTACGTGTTAACTTCATGTTATATGCGGATCAGGAAAGAGCTTTTTATTTACTTTGCAGAACATGTGTTGATTTTTTATTAGAAATACGATGCTGCGGTTTGTCATCATTGTCTTCGCCATCAGTGCTTGAACGATGCTTACAATGTCAAATTTATTTGACAAAGTACAGTAGTACATTTCTCAATTGAATCAACTAGCACTAGCAGTTTGTAGGAACAAAGCCATTTCAGTGTTGAAGCAGTTATGAATCAAGTTTGCAATGCCTTACTGTAAAATTGTGCACAATATGAAAGATACAGCACTTCCATATTGTATTACTTGTAAGTCTTTTTCATGAAATATGTTTTTTTAACCTAACTGATGAGATTGCCACATTTGACATTTATGTGAAGTTTGGAGGTTTCTCTGAAAATTCTAGCATCCCAACTCCGTATTGCTCCACCATCTCTTAAAAAATGTTGAATCAAACTAGGCGTGAAACTGATTTGGGATGCAATTCCTGGTTGGTTAAACTTTTTTCAGCCAAACAAACAGTGGAACTGGAATTCCAGGCCAGTTCGGCAGCAATGGATAAAATGCACAAGGAGGAGGAAATGAAAACCACATATCATGAAGATACTACCAGTACTGATGGATCAAGCACGGATGAATACGATCCATGGAATCCTCCGTATCCTCCATGCCCTCCTGCTGTTGGAAATAGCTTAAGTGACTCTATCCGTTTAGTAGCTAAGGTGCAGTAATTAACCAACTCTTTTTTAACTTTATAGCATTTCTATCTTATCATGTTTGCTTTCCCTAGTATAGCTCTTGACGCCCCCTCCCTCTCTTTGCAGTGGTCACGTGAGAAAGAAGCTGCAGTTGGTGCCCTCAGAGCATCCAGTATAATCTTCCCAGAACGCATCCCTAAGGTTCTCTGCATTTGGAAAAAATCATTTGGTTATTTACTTTCTTCCTGCAGTATTTTTTGTGTGTGCAACATTTTTGTTTTGTTGTCCTATAGTGCACTGCTTATTTCATTTTGCTTTGCTAATCGGATAACTGATTTCCTTTCACCTCTTTTGATACTGATTAGGAGGTGAATCATCTCTTCCATGATAAAGTGCACCATTTGGCGCCCATCCTGGAAAAGGATAGCGTCCGGCGCTTTCTCAGCTATATGGAGAGGAATGGGCAGGGCATGCGATGGGCTTCGATCATCACCCCAGAGGCTTTGAACCATATGATTTCACAAAATGCGGTGAAATGTGTCAAAGTTGCCTTGGAAGCCGGTCCCAACTGCATGAACCAGTATGGGTACTATCCCCTCCACCGAGCTGCTGAATTTTTTTCGGTTGACATGATTCAGTTGCTCGTCCGCCACGGCGCGTCCGCCAATCTACGCACAGCCGGTGCTGAGGTCATCGAGGGCCTTCTCCCACTACATGCTGCGGTCGAGAACACGTGCATGCATAAGTATCTGGAAGACAGTCTATTTCCTAACCACGAGCATCGGGATTACAGTGAGGCAGATGCCAACTTTATCTTCAAGCTCATCCATCTTCTGTGCCTACCTGAAATGGTTTGTCTCACATCCACACCTTAACGATTTACTACTCCAGCATAATAAAGTCATGGATCTTATATATAACTACAGTAGCAATAATACTAAAGGAACCTTAAATTCCTACTTCTCCATTTTTCATAGTCGGAATTGTTTGCTGTGCTGTAGTGACATTTTTTAGCCTTTGACTCTTTGTTGAGAGAAAACAAACTATATTTTGCTGTTAACAAAGAAAATAAGATTGTGATTTTATTTAGATTGTTGGTGAGAACACAGTTTTAAGTTAATCAGCACTACCGTCTTACCTATAAATAAATTCTAAAAGGACTCAGTTTTTGGTCTGTGTTGGTGGTTTTTGCAGAAGATCTTCTTGGATACAACTCGGCTGATTGCAAAATACACAGATAATCTATTGGATGAGCTGTGGAATTACATAAAAGAGGGAAAGCTTGCCGAGACAGCCGTTTTGCTCATGGCAGCTCAAGAGCAGATACGCATGGGAACTTCTCGCAAGAGAAATGGAGATAGTAAGCCAGATGGTTTTGCTATTATCTGTGACCGTATTTGGAACAACAATATTGCTTTGCAGTCTGAGAAGGGTCAACAAGTGGAGGCAAGGATAAAGCTTAATAATATGGCATTGATGCTTGTTCATGTAATTTCCAAAGCTGGTGAAGGTCTTGATTCATACATTCAGAAGCATCTAGAGGTATCATTTTGTTGGTGCTTGCAGTTACAATTCCTCGATTTTCTCTGTTTTACAAAAATTGCATATATTGTTGTAGTATAAGCATTGGCTTTTTGGTAATTTCTGCATTATCTGATCAATATTATTTTTCTAGAAACACTGAACAAAATTTGTAATGTATCTACTTAGTACAGGCTCAGTCAAGGATGTAAGATTTGTTTGGGGTCATTGGCAGCAAATACAGTTTGTAAAATGACTTTTAAAATATGGAGTTCATTTTGAGTCCCTCCTTCACGAAAACTTCTTGTTTTGGGAATTGTGGTTCAAATTAGCGTTAAGTGTGGTTGATGCAGCTGGTGTTCGCCTAGCACTGCATAGGTGCTTCCTCTTACAGTTTTGTTTATCATGGGTGTATTTGGGGTACCTAGGCGGTTGTGCAGCTTGGGCTGTCAGGGGCGTATTTGGTTTGTTATATGTTTTTTAGGAACACTGTACAGACGCAGACACACACTCACTCCTATGAACGCACGCATGCACACCCTACCCCTTTGAGCACATCCGAGACACTGAGGTGGCAGATCTTGAGATTGATGGAAGTCGCCATGGGTGCCTTGTAGTTAACATGCACGCTATACCACTGAAAGAGTATTCCACTACCTTCTGTTAGAATATGCTAGTAATACATTGAAACCTACTGTTAGCATCGCACTGAAGTTACGAAAATCAGCATCACTTTTTCCATAGGAGCTAATTGTTATCTTGCATTGTGCTAAATGTTATTGTTCATGGTGCATGAGTAGAGAACATCTGCTAGTGTCATTGCTCCTGATATACTTTGTAGATGTTTGGCACATATAGTGACCAAATAAATAATTGTATGCTCATCTTGCTATTTCATAGGGTTTTGTTCAATTTCTGTTGGAATAAGAACAGCAGGGGAGGACTGAACTCAATATATACTAAAAGTTGAAACAAATAGGAGTAGGAGATTTGTTACAAAAATAAAGTTGCCAAGGACAGACAGCAGCTTACAAAGCTCATTGTCCAAAAAAAGGACAGATAATCATAATAGTAAATGTTCCCTTCCTTTTTGGAGTAGTCTGCAAGCCAAGCCATCTAAGTGCAGGTGTTTACAGCAACTTCCTTTTGTAATGAAGAGGCAGAGTTCCTGCTTGTTTCTTCGGAGAAAGAAGTCTTGTCCAGTTTGCACAAACTCTGGGCAATTAGTGATTCACAGCTTCACATGTAATGAAACCTGTCTAGGCTGTTACTTTCAGTTAGATGGTGTGGACAATATGAAGACACCACTCCTTTAAAATCCAAAACTAAACAATTGGGGCAAATTTGGGAAACTAAAACAAAACAATGACGTATATCTAATTAACCCAAATAACTAAGACAAAACGTGTGTTCTGTAGATGTATTGATGTCATAAAAAATACATTCATTTTACAATGTTATTAGTGTTCGTAAGTTTTTCTTTGGCCTTTCCACTTGTATTATATTAATATACTGTTACCACTGCAAACAATTCTTTCTCTCGTATCTCAGTCGTCATGATTCATGGTGCTCATGACATATATCTCATAAGTTAAAATGGTCGTGCAGGTGCCGTATTTCATGCAGGTGCCCCGTTTGGAGGTCATTGAACGTGTTTTGTCGATTCTCAAGGATAATGGTTTTTGTCCTACTAGTGAATGGACAGAAATTGGAAACCTGTACGTTTTGGTCAAGGACTATGTTTTGTATACATACACAACTGATATGATCTTTATTTAATTATTTCTTCCACTTGTTCTTGAAGCTGCCCCTATGAGGATGTGTTGTCCAGTGAGGATATACCTAACAAATCTGGTACGTATCTGTGTGTATTGATTGAAGCATTTCTTTTAAGCTGTGAGGGGAAAAATAACCCTAATTATTTTTTGTTGGATATGATATGATGAAAATCAGGGGAAAGTGACACAAACAGGGAAGCTCTAGAAATGGATTATCTACAGACAGTAGTGAATAAGGTAAATATACGGAAACATCATCTCCAAAGATTTATTTGTTTGATTTTGATGACTACATAGAATTTGGATTATTCAAGCTGAATTATCTGACACTGAAGAGCTATCCAATCTGTGATAAAATTCTGTCTTAATGCTTCTCTCTCTCATGCTAAAATACGATTGGATTGGTGACACAACGCAGCCAATCCTAGAATGTAGATGTACTAGCAAATCTCATGCAGCATAGTCATTCAGAAGCTTAACGTGTTAGTTAAAGATGCTTTGTGGTTTGTTGTACCTTTAGTCAATAAAATCCCACTCATTAAACTAAATTATGTGTAGGTTTAGTGATATTACATTCTCCATAATCACATTATGTAATATTTCAAGGCAGTGCTGCCGGCAGGTTTCACTGTTTGATGTTTTGAGGTTTCTAACATTCAGATGTTCTTTTGATGTTCGAGCCAGGCTACAAGAAAGAGAAAACCGAGACGATGGGAGCACAAACTCGCTAGGATAAGCTTTTTCCCATGGTGGAGATCAGTGTTATCTGCACGGTCTAAAGTCAAGATCATCCCCCGCAAATGGGCACGTCCTTCTGAATGCTTGGATCTCGAGATGGATTGGAAGAAACCTACTCAAGGCTTGGATGGCAGGACAGCTTCAAAGAAGGAGGCAACCGCCCAGGATGGGTCTGCTGCTGCAGGTCCTACGTTGGGTCGAGTTCCCATGGTAGTATATAGTAGCAAGCCCGGTGAGCTGTTTACTACAATACCGGTCGATGCTATACCCAAGTACTTCAGAAGGCAACAAAGAAGGCTGTTAAGTACAGCGGTTAATTACCAGCCCAGGATGGTGGTTGGTTCAGGAGTGAGTTCTCAACCCAGAAAGCTGTTTGGTACAGCGGCATCGATGCTGCTCAAATTGTTGAAGAAGACATGAGGTAGGGCCATCCTTGATCGAATGTTGGTTTTCTTGTTCCAGTTTCTGAGCATGCTCATGGTAGGAAACATATCGTCATCTGATGCACCTTAAGTCTGAACAAATAGAAGCATCTGCAGGTTATACATATGGCGCCAGTCATCTTATGGTCGCGTTTTTTGTTTGTGCATGCAGGTCGCGGCGGGGCGAGGGCTGGGTGCTTGCTATACGGTCATCATCTTCCTGCCATCAAGTTATCTATCACATATCATTCCGTGCATGCTCTTGTCTCGAGGTCGGATGATTGTTTTGCACATGACGTAGCCTTGTTCAGAGTCATGATGAACTACTGATGTCCTAAATTAAGTGTGCCATGCCTGGCAGACCCCACGCTAGCTAGTGCAAGGCACCTACTGGTATAAGCAGACAAGTCTTGTACTTCTATGTGTTTGCTAATTCTTCTGTCGGCCAGTCTTGAATTCCTGTTTGGCAGCGGCCGGGCCGTACAATGACACCCTTAACTGTTGTTCTACTGGTGCTTTCAAAACCGTGCTCTTTTTTGTTTTTATGCGATGTTTCTTCACTTGGAGAAAATCGGTTTGATCATTGTGGAAAAGTAGCGGGATTTAGGGTTTTAGCCTGTTGGTCAGTAGTTTGGAGATTGCTTTTGGCGTGCAGTTTTCACAGTTTAATTTACACTGCAAAAATATCCTACATTTGTTTACAGAGGGGGTACTTCCTTAATTTCATTCAAGAGAAGTGTATTATTAGTTTAATTATGAAAGCAGTAATTTATGTGTAATAGAGAATTGTGAGGTGTGCTAGAAAATTATCGACATGAAATAATTTTGAAAAATCTGTGAGAACACCTCAGCGTGCTGCTCCATTTTTCTCATATGCTCGATCGATCTCAGCCTGTTTATGTCCCAACAAACATTAGTTAGGTTAGGTGCATCTTGTACTTGAAACGGGAAATTATATAACTTCCTTTGACCAAATAAAAGAGAGAATATTTCTATTATTTGTTAGTTGATTAGTTAATCATAGTGCTTAAACATCTAATGGTTCAAGGTTGATACAAATATATACCCGTTTCTTAAAATGAAGGCACTGGAATAACATCTGCTGCTGCAGGTGAATGATTGGATGTCAATTCTCATGCAGTGGGCAAAAGCATGGAAAATTTTGAACTGCAAACATATATAAAATTCCACATCTGCTGCAAGAGAACAAAATGTGGCAATCCAAAAAAAAAATCCAGATGTTTGAAATGCCATGTACTTCAATTATTTTATTAGGAAGTGGCATCAACCTCCAATCCGCACTGTCATGTTTCTTAAAATATAATTCATGTCCTGGTTTCATTTTTGAAGGATACACAATTCATGACATGGTAAATAAGCAAAATGAGCAGTCGGGTGCGCTCAAGAGGTGAAGGATAATTAGTGTGTACCCTTTGTTTGATGTCACCCATGGAATTGTTGCAAAAGATGCTCAAAGTTGTTGTGGTCTATCAATAAGATTCCTAAAGCATGCTACGGTTAAGAAAAGAAGATCAAGCTTCGAAACATCAAGGCATGATTTTAAGCAAAGAAATTAGCACTTTGTTGCACTATATATTATACCTAGCCTGCACCAAAAAGGTTGCATAGGCATATTCTTTCTGCCCTGCATTACCCACTTTTTTTAATGCGTGAGAAATAGAAATTTGGAGACAAACAGTAAGAACATATAACAGGCACGCAGCTGGGGTCAATTGGCATCAACACAAATTAGCAAACCCTTTAGAAAACACACTTCATAAGTATCAACGAGATGCCCAGCACACCAGCGGGCCCTGATTGTCCACATAAAGGAAAAAGGAAGAAAAGGAAAAGAAAAAAAGATGTCATTATACCCTGAGAATACCGAGCAACGATCCGGCGAGTTTGACATCCAGTTGTTTGGTGCGGTACAAATCTCATCATCAAGCACACGCAAGAGCATTGCGCGCTTTTTCATTTAAGAGAGGAGATAGATCATTTACAAAATGGTTACACAACGCAAAATAGCGCAGTCCACAGGACCAACCTATAACATGCTACGTTACATCTCTCGCTAGTCCACCTATCTTGGCTCTAATCCACAGTTGGAATCCATCTTGGATACTACGGGCCACTACATGCGGCATGAGAGCAGTTCTGTCGAACACCCGCCTATTGCGCTCAAACCAAATGAAGCGGAGCACAAGGCAAACCATGGTGTTTATTCTCCGGCGCCTTCTACTGAAAGCAGCGTTACTTAGCGCCGGCCACCAATCCTTGATGCGATCGGCTGGGGTTGGAGTTCTTCTATGCAAACGCCATGAAAGTAGAACATTGTACCAAACTTCCCTTGCAAAAGAGCAACCAAGCAGCATGTGGTTCAGATTCTCATCCTCGTGTGCACAGAGCACACAACATTCCAGGTGCTCCAGTTGCCGCCTAGCCAGGCGACCCGCAGTCCAAAGCCGATCATGGAGGGCAAGCTAGACGAAGATCTTTATTTTCAATGGTGCCCATGACGTCCACAGTTCAGCAGTAGCATGAAGAAATTCCCAGCCTAAGAAGAAGACGTGATATGCACTGCTAGCTGAGAATATCCCATCCGGCGTTTGCTTCCATCGGAACACATCTGGCAGCTCCGACAGGCTTTGGTTGGAGATAATTGGCCAGATTTTGAGAACATCCGCAATGGCATAAATGTTGCGGTACAAATGAAAATGCCGACAGAGAACCTTGCCGAGCTGAACAGGGTGCCTGTACATGTGATGCCTTGAGGTGAACACGAGGAGATACGTCCATCTACGTACATCTGATCAGTGGCGGGTTTAGAGTATTGCGGATCCATTATAATGCAGCAACCTCACCATGGCCCTGTTTGGATCATGGGGTTAAAGCTAGTTTGGGTTAGTTGGGGGCTCAAATAATCCAAAAATATCAAAACAGGGAGGGTTAAAGTGGGTTAGTTCTATCTAACCCAACTATCCCAGTGAAGAGGTGCTTATTTGAGTTAGAATGGGTTAGAAAATAACTCTAACTCTAACTGTGTTAGAGTATCCAAACAGGGCCCATGACACTCCAAGCCCGGAGTAATTTGGATGCGCGCCTACCAACTGTGGCGATGCAGGGCCAGCACCAGGGACAAAAACGCCTAAGAACACCCACCTAGCCGGCAAAAATCACAACAAAAACACATTAATCCACCCGTCAAATATATACTTCCTCCATAAACAAATATAAAAGCATTTAGAGCACTCCATAAACAAATATAAAAGCGTTTAGAGCACGTAAACAAATATAAGAGCGTTTTAGTGATTTAAACGTTTTTATATTTATTTACGGAGGGAGTACGAACCAAATAAACAGCTACCACATATCCTCAAGGAAAATTCTATAGATCATCCGGCGGATCATATGCCCGCATCCGTCACCTTGTCTGCACGCCACATGCTTCATAGGAGTGAATATCATAAAACTATCACTTTTCACGTTAGGGTTTCAAAAAACTATCGAACTTTTTTTTTTGTGATTGATAACTACCACGATCGGCGTCGGCTGTTTCAAAAAACCCAAATGACCTTGTGTTTTACAATTGATTGCGATTATGACAGGTCGGTCCCGCTTCTAAATGAACTGTCTGTTTGACCGTCTGTTGACCGTTAACTGACAAGTCGGGCCCATATGTAAGTGTCTCTTTCTAGTAATCTTATTTAAAAAAGCAATCAGGTCCCTTAAATGTTTTAAAAAAGCAATCGGGTCCCCACATACAAATTTCAAAAAGCAATCGAGTCCCTCGAGCGGCCGTGCTCCAGATCGAGAGGAGCTTGTCGTTCAGCAGCCATGGCGCCGGCCGCCGTGGAGCTCCCCGCCGCGCGGTCTCTCTCTCATTCCCTCTTCCTCACGCCCGCTTGAGGTGGGTGGAGAAGCTCAACGCGCTCGGTTCCGATGGCCGTCGCCGGCAACCTCCTCCTCCACGGCCCCGTCGCGACAACTTCCTCCCCCACGGCCTCACTACCTGCTCGCCGGCGCAGGCCTCCGCCTGCCCCAGCATGTGGACGCCGTCAAGTTCGCGGCAGCAGCAAGCGGCGGCCGCGGGAAGCAGCAGACGAAGGGGAAGGGGAAGGGGCAGGCAAGCGGCGGCCGCTGGCAGCAGCGGCGGCACGCAGCGACCGCGGGCTGCAGCAGACGGCGGCGGCGGCAAGCAAAGGTAGGGGGCGGCAGCAGAGCGCGGCAAGCAGCAACAGCAGCAGCAGAGGGCAGCGGCAGCAAGCACCAGCAGAGGGCAACAACAATAGGGGAGGTGGGCCTCGCCGTGGCATAGGGCAGCGGCGTGGGCCAGCAGTGTGGCCGGCACCCATGGCCGTGCGACGGTGTGCTTCGGGAGCAAGAAGACCGGTGGAGAAGAAGGAAGGCAGAGAGGGGAAGAAGAAAATGAGAAGAGACAGTGACATGTGGGTCCCGCATGTCAGTTAACGGTCAACCAGACGGTTCGTTTAGGAGCGGGCCCGACCTGTCATAATCACGATCAATTGTAAAACACAGGGTCATTTGGGTTTTTTGAGACAACCGACGTGAAAAATGGTAAGTATTAGTCACAAACAAATTTTCGGTAGTTTTTTGGAACCCTAACACGAGAAGTGGTAGTTTTATGCTATTCACTCTGCCCCATAGCCATCACCAGTAGTTTTTGCCATTGGCCCGTTATTGTAATCTCTCTCATCACAACAACGGCTCTGTTTCAGGATCTAGATCTTGAGGGAAGTCGCCGCTCGTGCTCCTCCCGAGCTCCCGTCGAGTCACCGCCTCCCCGTGCTGCTCCGACTGCCCCAAGCTCTCGTTGAGTCGCGCGCCTCCCCGTGAGGCGACCTGGTCGGAGGTTCGATGCCCGCCGGTGGAAGTGCCATGGCGAGGATGGGCGGCACTGCTCGTCCGTAACCACCGTCCAACGGGCTCGCGGCGAATGATGGTGGTGTTTTGTTTTTGCAACATCCAATTTGTTGCAAGAAATTTTTCCGCAACATCAGTCATGTTGCGAAACTTTCTTCCGTAACACCATAGAGGTGAAGACAAAGAGAGAAAATTTTGCAATATTACCTCAGTTGCAAAAAAATTCTGAACAATACCTCTGTTGCAAAAAAATTCTGCAACAATACCTCTATTGCAAAAAATGAAGAGAAAAAAAATTCTACAATGACCTATGTTGCAAAAAAAATTCTGCAACACAATCTATGATGAAAAAAAAAATCTATAATAGAATCTCTATTACAAATGTTTCCGCAATAAGAACTTTGTTGCAAAGAAGAGGAATTAGTTTAGCCGCTAGATTTTTTCACATCTGACCGCTCACGAGGTGGCGGATCTTTTAAAAAGATCCACCGGCCGACGCGTAGGATCCCCCTACCCCCAAGCAGCAGCCAGACAACAATTGGTGCACAAGCAAATAAAACAGAAAGGAAGGCATCTCAAAAAAAGGAGCACCGCCCCTAGGTGACGACCCCACTCCGCCGCTAGAGAGAGCACATGCCGGCCCGAAGCAGCGCCAACCCAGCCGCAAAGGGGGCGCCTTCCCTCGGCGACTACCCCGCACGGCCACCGTCCACCGCGTGAGAGGGCGCGTAGCCGCACAGGGAGGGAACACGTGCCAGCCGCAACACCATTTGCCGATCCGTGGAGCACAGGCAGAAACAGCGGCGAACCTGGATGAAGAAGCGCCGCCAGCAGCACCCTCCCCCCTCCTCCTCCAGAAGGAAGCGGGATAGGAAGTTGTCATTGCTTATTATATTGGCAACCTGTTGTTAGACCCTGTGTCACTGCTCCTGCCAAAGCTTTGGCACTTGGTTCGGTCATCGCGATCATGTTTTCAGCTATGTTGCTACGATATTGCTAGCATTCCCTGCCATGGCTTGGCTACGGTATGGTTCATAGATCTCAGAATTATAGAGAGTTCATAGATAGGTTTACAACAGAGGAGGGGACTTGGAGAAGAAGGAGGTCAGAGAGAATAAGATCTTAGTGGATACAAATGATTATCAATACCCCCACACCTACACATGCAACGCCTATATATGATGAGTACGATGGGCCGGTCCACTCGGCCCACAAATGAAGGCTGACGCGCAACTTGTCGTTGCACTCCCCTCTCCTTAAGCAACAACTTGACCTCAAGCCGTCGGAAGCTATGTCGGAGCGCTGGACCACTCCCAGGTTGCTATGGACAGTGGTAATCCTGACCAAGCAATCTTGTACTTGTTTGCGTGTGCGTCCTCCGGCGCGCACCCAACGAGACGCCAGGACTTGCGCAGGCTTGGACAATATGGCCAACTTCTGCGTGTATTGGAGCTCTTCAGACGAAGTGGCACCTTCACTTGGTTGTGTGGCGAGCTTGTTGAGTAAGGAAACATGAACAACGGGGCGCATCTTGTTGCTGCTGCCAATTGGAGGTGATAAGCAACTTCACCTATTCACTCCAATACCTGAAACAGACCAAATTATTTGAAACCCAACTTGTGGTTAGTGCAAATGAGCAACCGGTTGCTGCATATATGGTTGAAACTTCAGATACACCCAATCGCCCGATTGAAACACTCTCTCAAAACGATGCTTGTCTTCCTAAGCTTTGATGCGTTGTTGAGCGCGCTGAAGTTGATCACGAATAAATGCAGTCATCGCATTCTGTTCAGACAACCAAACTGTAAGATCCGTTGGTGTACCTGTCTGTAGATTTTCCACACCCAAATGCCTAGATTCATAACCATACAAAACTTTGAAAGGTGTGTGTCCTAGGGCAGAATGAAAGTTTGCATTGTACCAGTATTCAGCCTGTGATATCCATTGGGCCCACTTCTTTTGTGCATAATGCACCATACACCTCAAAAATATTTCCACACATTGATTTAGTTTTTTCCGTTTGGCCATCAGTCTAAGGGTGATTTGATGTACTTATATTCATCTTGGTGTCTATGAGTCTACATAGCTCCTCACACATTGCTAGTAAACAAAGGATCTTTGTCAGTAATGAGAACCTTAGGCAGGTCGTGCAGCTTATAGACATTGTCCAAATATGCTTGTGCAACAGAGGAAGCAGTAAAGGGGTAACACATAGAATGAAATGGCCATATTTGCTGAACTTGTCGATAATAACCAGGACTGTATCATAGTTTTTGCTCTTAGCAAGGCCACTGATGAAATCCATACTAACCATATTCCAAGCCTCTTTGGGAATTGGAAGTGGGCTTAATAAACCTGGTTTCTTTATATGCTCCGACTTAGCTTGCTGAAAAACAGAGCATGATTTGACAAACCGTTTAGCAGTTTGCCTTAGAGCAGGCCAGGAAAATAAAGCCTTCACTCGTTGATATGTGACCTGAACTCCATAGTGCCCACCAATGCCACTAGAGTGTGATGACAGCAGAATTGCTTGCTGAGCTTCTTTGTTTGCTCGCAACCAAACTCTCCCATTGTGCCTGATGATATCTTGCTATAAGGAAAAACCCTTGTTATTACTGCCAGTAACACTTAGTTCAGTGAGCAAGTCCTTTGCTTGAGGATTTGTCAAGTAACCATCTGCTACTACCTCTAACCATTGGGGTGTGCAATAAGATAGAGAGAGTAGTGTGGGCTGTGATTCTACTCTAGACAGAGCATCTACAACACCATTTTCCAACCTTTTCTTGTACACCACACTATACTTGAGGTCCATAAGTTTTAACAATGCTTTTTGTTGAATGTGGTTAGAAATTTTCTGGTCTTGAAAATGGACTAGACTTCTGTGATCAGTGCTGATGGTAAAATGATCATGTTGGAGATAAGATTTCCACTTTTCCACTGCTAGCAGAATATCCAAACACTCTTTCTCGTAAGTGGAAAGTCCTTGTGCCTTACGGCCTATAGCTTTGCTTACGTAAGCAACATGATGTCCTTGTTGCATCAGAACTACTCCAGTGCCCACATTGCTAGCATCTGTCTCCACCGTGAAATGTTTAGTGAAATCTGACAATCACTAAAAAAAATACACTTCCGTGATGATACGTGTTTGTCACAGTAGGTCGCGTTTTCTGTCATGCATGTACATCCATGAAAAATTTATGACAGAATCAAGATAGTCATACCTGTGCTGTCGTAGAAGTGTTCCATGACATTGCTAAAATTATCATCACGGAAGTGTCCACTTCCATGACGATAAATCGCGCGTCACAGAAGTGCTTTCGTCAAGGGTGACCGACACGTGGCATCCACCGTAACGGAACGCCGTTAAGCTATTGGGTCGGGTTTTGGATCCGATAACCCGTTAACAGCCCCGACCAATGGGAAATTTCCACGTGTAAAATTCTTATTGGCCGAACAAAACACGTGTCAGCTCGTCAGTGGGTTAGATAGGCACCTATGATATGTCGACATGTGGCACGGCCCAACAGTGGCCCATTTAGCTTACAAAGCCGGCCCGTTTGACCTGGTCAAAAGTTAACGGGCTGGCCCATGAAAAGCCTGTTAACGGTCTCTTCGCAAATAGCCCATTTTACGGCCCGTTAGGCCCTAAAGGAAATCGGCCCAACAACGTCATGTGGGCCGTCGAATATAACACCAGCCCATTTCACTTTTGGCCCATGTATGGCCCACGACGTCTTTCGGCCCATATGAGGCCTTCGTATCTTTCGGCCCTTTACAGGCCCACGGTGACTCTAGCCCATAATGAACAGTAATTTCTTTATACCTGTTAACGGCCTGTGATTTACATGGGCCGTTTACATCCCGTGTTAGCTTTCGGCCTATTGACGGCCCATACGTTCTTGGGCTCCTTTTCGGCCCTCGATTACTTCCGGCTCGTTACTGGCCTATTCTCCTAATGGGCCAAATTCGGCCCATGGCAAGAGTCGGCCCGTTACTGGCCTGTTACCCTAATGGGCCAAATTCGGCCCATGGCAAGAGTCAGCCCGTTTCTGGCCTGTTAACCCGTTGCGCCGTTTCCAGCCCGTCCTATATTCTAGCCCATTAACGACTCATTATGCCTGTGACAGAATTAAGCCTTTGCTATCCTACGGCCTGTTAACGGCCCGTTACCGTGTTGGGCCGATACCAATTACGCCCGATTACGGCCCATGTAGTCCCATTTATCCGATGGCCCGAGGCCCACCGATTACATGCCCATTTATCGACGACCCGTAGGAGACCCATGGATCCTACGGCCCGTATATGGCCCATGGTAGTTGCGGCCACTAGCAAACCAGGGAAAAAGAAGACTAGGAAATAAATAAGGCCGAAACTAACGCTAGGCTATTAAGGCGATTGCACAGATTACATCCACTCGGCATCAAAGATCGCCACCAGTGCAAATATAGGGAACACCGTACACTATACAAAAATGGCTTGCTGTTTTCTTCAGCCGGTGGCTGCACGTTAAGAATAAATTTTGTATCGCACCAAAACAAATTACAACTATATAACAAAAGGAAGGTTGGCATAAAACTTAACAGTCTAGCAGATAAATGCACCACCAGAAGTTTAGAAGCTCAGTTCATTTGGCCTGACTGTTACGTTTTCATGCTGTATTGTCCGATGGAGCACCATAACCCTTGCCTTCATTTCCCCTAGGCTCCTGAACAACATAGCAAATGTCTGATAGTCTGGTTTCAAAACCATGCATATCTTGACGACATTGAGCAATGTTTCTCCTTGTTTCACAAAGGGTCTCTGTTAGGGAATGGACTTGTGTCTGGAGCGCAGATACAACATTTCTTTGAGCTTGCATATCTTGATCATGAGGCAGTTTGGACGATATTGCCTTAACAACCAACCCAGTATTACGCAGGAACGTGCTTTTGGCACTGTTAGTGGACAGATACTGACCCACTGCAGCAAGAGCTGACATTGCGGTTATAGTTGCCTCGCCACCTTCAGAAGGTGGCGGTTCCACCATTTTTTCCATAGCTCACTGAAAAGTTGAGGTTTTACATTAGTAGTACCAGAACAGAAGATATTAAGGAGGCAACAAAACCAAACAAAATAGCTTTGGTCTATATACAGAACTTATTCTGGTGAACCCATGTAAAATATTAGTTGTATTTTATTGCAAAGTACATAATAAAACCAGGTTCCAAACATATGACCATGTACCATCGCTAATGTATTGTCTATTTCTTCACATTGTATTGAGGGCTAAAGATAAAGAGACGAAGTTTATAATACGGTAAGCATATTATGACATCATTCATATCACAAAACAACTGAGAACAGACAAACAGGTAATTGAATGTTGTGTGGGCAAGTCCCGCACGGAACTAGATTACGGGTCAAGATCAAAGGAACATCACTCCTCTCTTTTAAACCTTGTAAGGTGCAATGATACTCTAAGACAATTGTGTATAAAATTGAAAAGAGTAATAGACATTGGCTGCAAACCATGCAGTTCAAGGCACAAGTTAGAGTAAGTAGTAGTTAAAAGGCATGAGGATTAAGGACTTACAACAACGGCTTTGACTGGTGTAGTCATGCCCTTCTTCTTGCTGGTGTGACAGTCCTTGAAGATTTCCACAGCATTTAGTTCAGGTACTTTTTGGTCCTTGCGGGCTTTCCTCTGCATTTGGAATAAGTCAATATAGATCTGATAATATGGTACAACGAAAAGAGTGAAACAACAGCTAATTACAAGAGCCTCGCAGTGTGCAATATAGCAACGAGATCCTGTCGTCTGTTGGAATTTCACTTTCGTACGGTTGGCCTTGTTCTTTGAATAGTTCACCTACAAGAAGATAGATTTGTGTGGCACATGCGTAAATAGGACTTCAACATGTGATCTGATGACATATATATAATGTACCTGATACTTCGGATCGGACCAGTGTTTAACGAGGCCTCTCCAATGTGTGGCACATGCATAAATAGGACTTCAACATGTGATCTGATGACATATATATAATGTACCTGATACTTCAGATCGGACCAGTGTTTAACGAGGCCTCTCCAATCTTCATCAGATATATTTTCCACTGGAGATGTTTGGGCAAGTTCACTGTTAGCCTTGCCTTCAAAGTGAGTTTTCCTCAAGTTATACCGATACTGTCGTAGAGCAGACTTGAAAACATGGGTGCAAACTTGTCTGGTTGCATCATCTTGGCTATCCAACTTGAACCTCATCTGTTGAAAATTATGGGAGTCTCATTATTCACAACCTAGAAAGTATTGGACAGAGCAAGACGATATTACTAGTTTCCATACATAACCATACTTACAGATAAATGGTCGAGGAAGGTGTTGAAATGGGTTTCGTCTTTGTCATTCCTATACTGAATCCATGTTGGGAGGATACGTACATGACACCTAACAACAACCGCTGCCTCTGATACTAACTTGGCAGACTCTGTAGCATCACGTGACCTTTTTAAACCTGCCTCAAAATGGATCTCCATTCTTCCTCCTCTAGATTTAGTTAACCTATCGAGCATTATCCCTGATGTTTGTTTACTCTTGTGCCTAGGTGCTAGTCCAACAACAAACATAGGAACTGTTAGTGTACATCAAACTGTGAGGCTACATATAAAGAAGCATGCAACTATAACTTGACTCTAGCAACTACCTTCTTGCTGTTAAAGCTCACAAGGTTCATCTGATATTGCCAACTTGTCTTGTGTCAAGAGTGCCTGGGAAGTAGTGTCAGGTGGCAAGGGAGCTTGGGAACGTGCTGCTAGCTCAGTTGATGTACGAGTACGTCGTGCAGCTGGTAGTACTGTGGTAGGTGTTGCAAGAACTAGGGCTGTCTCTGCTTGTTTGGTGGTAGCTATTTGTTTCTGTTTGGCTTTTTTTGGAACTCGTGTAGCATGGGATGCCATGTTTGTAGAATTTTCCGCTGGACTTTGACCTTCTATTGCACCATCAGTACCAGCAGAATCTGCAGGATTCATCCGCTTCTCATTCCCTACCATTCTGTGTTTCTTCCTCTTTCTCTGTGCCATGTTAAGTCAAGCCGACAAGAAAAATGAATAACAATTTAGTTCTTCATAACAAATTGATGCGTGATGCAGACGAACTGAACTTTGATGTTAGACAACCACATGATAGGAGGATGTAATATGTATGAAAAACAGGGCGGAAGAGATAACCAGAACTATGATGTGTAAACTAAGAAGAAGACATTTCACCAAATTAGAAGCAATGCAATGGAAGGTAGACACCATATGAAAGATGCTACAAATATCGCTCTGCCAAGTTAACAGTGTCTCATCATAAATGGCATTTAAACAAATGTGAAGCAGTACAAGAAATAAATCATATGCAAGATGCAAACAACATCACACTACCATGCTAGAGGTCTCTTGTCATTAGTGCCATTGCATATTCACATCATTGCATATTCACAGCTTATGATGTGTAAACTAAGGAGAAGGCATTTCAACAAATTAGAAGCAATGAAAGCTAGACACCATATGAAAGATGCAACGAATATCACTCTACCAAGTTAAAATTGTCTCGTCATAAGTGCCATTTAAAACAAATTAGTAGTACAAACTAGAAAAGAATGTGAGATGTAACCTATATCACACTCCGAAGTCAAACGTGTTTTATGATAAGTGATTGTTGCAGGTTACACAACAGTAGTAATTTGATGTAAGAACATGGTGTGATAGACAGATAGTGTATGTTCTAGAAACAGGAACACGTGTCTTATTCAAGTATAATGTGTAAAGTAAGCAGATGGAATTCAACAAAATTAGAAGCAATACAAGCTAGACATCACACATAACATGCAACCACATATAACAGTGCCAAGTTAGAGGGAGCACCGGTGATGCTGCACTAGGGGAGACGTGCTCATCATAAACACAGCTTTGTTGAGTGTCTATGCATGTGTTGTCTTGGAAATCATCTTGGGGGTGTGGAGGAGTAGAAACTGTAGAGGCCCTCCGTTCGGAAGGAGCACCTTTATCCGCTGCCTTGCTAACTTCCTTCCGCTTTATTGATTTTGAATTGTCAAGTAAAACCGACAAGAAAAAGCAATAAAATTCTCTCTTCAGAACTCATTCATGCATGATACTGACAATCACTACTTTGATGTAAGGCAAACACATGATACCAGGATGGAATATATACGAAAAATAGGACGGCATGGCATGTTCACAACTGTTTGTGTAAACTAAGCAGAAACCATTCCAGCAAATAAGAAGCAATGCAAGCTAGACACCACATGAAAGATGCAACCAATATGACTCTGCCAAGTTAAAAGCGTCCCATCATAAATGGAATTTCAACAAATTAGAAGCAGTGCATGCTATAAATCATATGAAAGATGCAACTAATATCGCACTGCATATACTAAAGGTGTCTTGTCATGTTGATTGATGCGGGATACAAAAAAACAATAGTTTTATGTAAGGACATGCTTAATAGACAGATGTACTATGTACTAAATACAGGAAGGCATGTCACATTAACAGGTATAATGTATAAGCTAAGCAGACTAGATCATGCAGTTTAACCAGATTGGAAGAATTACAATCTAGACATCATATGCAACATGCAACCACATATCACGCTGCCAAGTTAGAGCAAGCACCTGCGATGCTAGTGTAGGGGAAATGCTGTAATCAACTACAGAGCTACGTTCACTATCTTCATCTAGCATTTCTGTTTCTTGAGAATCATGTCGGGAGGCTGACGCTGCATTCTTTAAATGAGGAGTAGTGCCCTTGCCTTCCTGCCTCGTCATAAGTGATTGATGAGGGATACACAAGAACATTAGTTTGATGTAAGAACATGGTTAATACACAGATGTACTAGTATGTACCAAAAACATAAAGGCATGTCATATTCAAAGGTATAATGTGTAAGCTAAGCAGATGCAATTTAACCAAATTGGAAGCAATACAAGCTAGACATCAGGCTGGAGTGGTGAGCATGATCTGTTGGGGAACGTAGTAATTTCAAAAATTTTCCTACGCACACGCAAGATCATGGTGATGCATAGAAACGAGGGGGAGAGTCTGATCTACGTACCCTTGTAGATCGCAACGGAAGCGTTGACACAACGTAGAGGAAGTAGTCGTACGTCTTCTTCCCGATCCGACCGATCCAAGCACCGTTACTCCGGCACCTCTGAGTTCTTAGCACACGTTCAGCTCGATGACGATCCTCAGGCTCCGATCCAGCAAAGCGTCGAGGAAGAGTTCCGTCAGCACGATGGCGTGGTGACGATCTTGATGTACTACCGACGTAGGGCTTCGCCTAAGCACTACAACGGTATGATCGAGGTGGAATTTGGTGGCAGGGGGCACCGCACACGGCTAAGGAACGATCTCAAGGATCAACTTGTGTGTCTAGAGGTGCCCCTGCCCCCGTATATAAAGGTTGCCAGGGGGAGGGCTGGCCGGCCAAGGAGAGGAGGGCGCAGGAGGAGTCCTACTCCTACCGGGAGTAGGACCCCCCCCAATCCTATTCCTAATAGGACTCCTCGAGAGAGAGAGAGAGAGAGAGGGAGAAGGGGGCCGGCCACCTCTCCTAGTCCTAATAGGACTAGGGGAGGGGGGGAGGCGTGCAGCCCACCTTGGGCTGCCCCTTTCACCTTTCCACTAAGGCCCAATAAGGCCCATTTGGTTCCCGGGGGTTCCGGTAACCTCCCGGTACTCCGGTAAAATTCCCGATTTCATCGGAACACTTTCGATGTCCAAACATAGGCTTCCAATATATCAATCTTTATGTCTCGACCATTTCGAGACTCCTCGTCATGTCCGTGATAACATCCGGGACTCCGAACAACCTTCGGTACATCAAAATGCATAAACTCATAATAACTGTCATCGTAACGTTAAGCGTGCGGACCCTACGGTTCGAGAACAATGTAGACATGACCGAGACACGTCTCCGGTCAATAACCAATAGCGGGACCTGGATGCCCATATTGGCTCCTACATATTCTACGAAGATCTTTATCGGTCAGACCGCATAACAACATACGTTGTTCCCTTTGTCATCGGTATGTTACTTGCCTGAGATTCGATCATCGGTATCCAATACCTAGTTCAATCTCGTTACTGGCAAGTCTCTTTACTCGTTCTGTAATACATCATCTCACAACTAACATCTTAGTTATAATGCTTGCAAGGCTTATGTGATGTGTATTACCGAGAGGGCCCAGAGATACCTCTCCCACAATCGGAGTGACAAACCCTAATCTCGAAATACGCCAACCCAACATCTACCATTGGAGACACCTGTAGTACTCCTTTATAATCACCCAGTTACGTTGTGACGTTTGGTAGTACCCAAAGTGTTCCTCCGGCAAACGGGAGTTGCATAATCTCATAGTCATAGGAACATGTATAAGTCATGAAGAAAGCAATAGCAACATACTAAATGATCGGGTGCTAAGCTAATGGAATGGGTCATGTCAATCAGATCATTCAACTAATGATGTGACCTCGTTAATCAAATAACAACTCTTTTGTTCATGGTTAGGAAACATAACCATCTTTGATTAACAAGCTAGTCAAGTAGAGGCATACTAGTGACACTCTGTTTGTCTATGTATTCACACATGTATTATGTTTCTGGTTAATACAATTCTAGCATGAATAATAAACATTTATCATGATATAAGGAAATAAATAATAACTTTATTATTGCCTCTAGGGCATATTTCCTTCAGTCTCCCACTTGCACTAGAGTCAATAATCTAGTTCACATCGCCATGTGATTTAACAGCAATAGTTCACATCACCATGTGATTAACACCCATAGTTCACATCGTCATGTGACCAACACTCAAAGGGTTTACTAGAGTCAGTAATCTAGTTCACATATCTATGTGATTAACACCCAAAGAGTACTAAGGCGTGATCATGTTTTGCTTGTGAGATAATTTTAGTCAATCGGTCTGTCACATTCAGATCCGTAAGTATTTTGCAAGTTCTATGTCTACAATGCTCTACACGGAGCTACTCTAGCTAATTGTTCGCACTTTCAATATGTATCCAGATTGAGACTTTAGATTCATCTGGATCAGTGTCAAAAACTTGCATCGACGTAACCCTTTACGACGAACCTTTTTGTCACGTTCATAATCGAGAAACATATCCTTATTTCACTAAGGATAATTCTGACCGCTGTCCAGTGATCTACTCCTAGATCACTATTGTACTCCCTTGCCAAATCAATGCAGGGTATACAATAGATCTGGTATACAGCATGACATACTTTATAGAACCTATGGCCAAGGTATAGGGAATGACTTTCATTCTCTTTCTATCTTCTGCCGTGGTCGGGCTTTGAGTCTTACTCAACTTCACACCTTGTAATACAGGCAAGAACTCTTTCTTTGACTGCTCCATTTTGAACTACTTCAAAATCTTGTCAAGGTATGTACTCATTGAAAAAACTTATCAAGCGTCTTGATCTATCTCTATAGATCTTGAAGCTCAATATGTAAGCAGCTTCACCGATGTCTTTCTTTGAAAAAATCCTTTCAAACACTCCTTTATGCTTTACAGAATAATTCTACATTATTTCCGATCAACAATATGTCATTCACATATACTTATCAGAAATGCTGTATTGCTCCCACTCACTTTCTTGTAAATACAGGCTTCACCGTAAGTCTGTATAAAACTACATGCTTTGATCAACTCATCAAAGCGTATATTCCAACTCCGAGATGCTTGCACCAGTCCACAGATGGATCGCTGGAGCTTGCACATTTTGTTAGCACCTTTCGGATTGACAAAACCTTCTGTTGCATCATATACAACTCTTCTTTAATAAATCCATTAAGGAATGCAGTTTTGTTTATCCATTTGCCAGATTTCATAAAATGCGACAATTACTAACATGATTCGGATAGACTCAAGCATAGATACGAGTGAGAAGCTCTCATCGTAGTCAACACCTTGAACTTGTCGAAAACCTTTTGCGACAATTCTAGCTTTGTAGATAGTAACACTACTATCAGCGTCCGTCTTCCTCTTGAAGATCCATTTATTCTCAATTGCTTACCGATCATCGGGCAAGTCAACCAAAGTCCAAACTTTGTTCTCATACATGGATCATATCTCAGATTTCATGGCCTCAAACCATTTCGCGGAATCTGGGCTCATCATCGCTTCCTCATAGTTCGTAGGTTCGTCATGGTCAAGTAACATGACCTCCAGAACAGGATTACCGTACCACTCTGATGCGGATTTCACTCTGGTTTACCTACGAGATTCGGTAGTAACTTGATCTGAAGTTACATGATCATCATCATTAGCTTCCTCACTAATTGGTGTAGTAGTCACAAGAACAGATTTTTGTGATGAACTACTTTCCAATAAGGTAGAAGGTACAATTACCTTATCAAGTTTTGTACTTTCCTCCCACTCACTTCTTTCAAGAGAAACTCATTCTCTAGAAAGGATCCATTATAAGCAACGAATGTCTTGCCTTAGGATCTGTGATAGAAGGTGTACCCAACAGTCTCCTTTGGGTATCCTATGAAGACATATTTCTCTGATTTGAGTTTGAGCTTATCGAGATGAAACTTTTTCACATAAGCATCGCAACTCCAAACTTTAAGAAACGACTACTTTGGTTTCTTGCCAAACCATAGTTCATAAGGCGTCGTCTCGACGGATATAGATGGTGCCCCCTTTTTTAACGTGAATGCAGCTGTCTCTAATGCATGACCCCAAAAACGATAGTGGTAAATCGGTAAGAAACATCATAGATTGCACTATATCCAATAAAGTACGGTTATGACGTTCGGACACACCATTATGCTGTGGTGTTCTAGGTGGCGTGAGTAGTGAAACTATTTCACATTGTTTTAACTGAAGAGCAAACTCGTAACTCAAATACTCTTTTCCACGATCAGATCGTAGAAACTTTATTTTCTTGTTATGATGATTTTCCACTTCACTCTGAAATTATATGAACTTTTCAAATGTTTCAGACTTCTATTTCATTAAGTAGATATACCGATATCTGCTCAAATCATCTGTGAAGGTCAGAAAATAATGATACCCGCTGCAAGCCTTAAATATTCATCGGACCACATACATTAGTATGCATGATTTCCAACAAATCTGTTGCTTGCTCCTTTGTTCCGGAGAACGGCGTTTTAGTCATCTTTCCCAAATGGGATGGTTCGCAAGCATCAAGTGATTCATAATCAAGTGATTCCGAAAGCCCATCAGCATGGAGTTTCTTCATGCGCTTTATACCAATATGACCTAAACGGCAGTGCCACAAATAAGTTGCACTATCATTATTAACTTTGCATCTTTTGGTTTCAATATTATGAATATGTGTATCACTACGATCGAGATCCAACGAACTTGTTTCATTGGGTGTATGACCATCGAAGGTTTTATTCATGTAAACAGAACAACAATTATTCTCTAACTTTAATGAATAACCGTATTGCAATAAACATGATCAAATCATATTCATGCTCAACGCAAAAACCAAATAACACTTATTTAAGTTCAACACTAATCCCAAAAGTATAGGGGAGTGTGTGATGATGATCATATCAATCTTGGAACTACTTCCAACACACATCGTCACTTCACCCTTAACTATTCTCTGTTTATTCTGCAACTCCTATTTCGAGTTACTACTCTTAGCAACTGAACCAATATCAAATACTAAGGGGTTGCTATAAACACTAGTAAAGCACACATCAATAACATGTATATGAAATATACTTTCGTTCACTTTGCCATCCTTCTTATCCGCCAAATACTTGGGGCAGTTCCGTTTCCAGTGACCAGTCCCTTTGCAGTAGAAGCACTTAGTCTCAGGCTTAGGACCAGACTTGGGCTTCTTCACTTGAGCAGCAACTTGCTTGCCGTTCTTCTTGAAGTTCCCCTTCTTCCCTTTTGCCCTTTTCTTCAAACTAGTGGTCTTGTCAACCATCAACACTTGATGTTTTTCTTGATTTCTACCTTCATCGATTTCAGCATCACGAAGAGCTTGGGAATCGTTTCCGTTATCCCTTGCATATCATAGTTCATCACGAAGTTCTACTAACTTGGTGATGGTGACTAGAGAATTCTGTCAATCACTATCTTATCTAGAAGATTAACTCCCACTTGATTCAAGCGATTGTAGTACCCAGACAATCTGAGCACATGCTCACTAGTTGAGTGATTCTCCTCCATCTTTTAGCTATAGAACTTGTTGGAGACTTCATATCTCTCAACTCGGGTATTTTCTTGAAATATTAACTTCAACTCCTGGAACATCTCATATGGTCCATGACGGTCAAAACGTCTTTGAAGTCCCGATTCTAAGCCATTAAGCATGGTTCACTAAACTATCAAGTAGTCATCATATTGAGCTAGCCAAACGTTCATAACGTCTGCATCTGCTCCTACAATAGGTCTGTCACCTAGCGGTGCATCAAGGACATAATTTTTCTGTGCAGCAATGAGGATAAACCTCAGATCACGGATCCAATCCGCATCATTTCTACTAACATCTTTTCAATACAATTTTCTCTAGGAACATATCAAAGTAAACACAGGGAAGCAACAACGCGAGCTATTGATCTACAACATAATTTGCAAAATACTACCAGGACTAAGTTCATGATAAATTAAAGTTCAATTAATCATATTACTTAAGAACTCCCACTTAGATAGACATCCCTCTAATCCTCTAAGTGATCACCTGATCCAAATCAACTAAACCATAACCAATCATCACGTGAGATGGAGTAGTTTTCAATGGTGAACATCGTTATGTTGATCATATCTACTATATGATTCACGATCGACCTTTCGGTCTCTGTGTTCCGAGGCCATATCTGCATATGCTAGGCTCGTCAAGTTTAACCTGAGTATTCTGCGTGTGCAAAACTGGCTTGCACTCGTTGTAGATGGACGTAGAGCTTATCACACCCGATCATCACGTGGTGTCTGGGCACGACGAACTTTGGCAACGGTGCATACTCAGGGAGAACACTTCTTGATAATTTAGTGAGAGATCATCTTATAATGCTACCGTCAATCAAAGCAAGATAAGATGCATAAAAAGATAAACATCACATGCAATCAAAATATGTGACATGATATGGCCATCATCATCTTGTGCCTTTGATCTCCATATCCAAAGCATCGTCATGATTTCCATCGTCACCGGCATGACATCATGATCTCCATCATCTTGATCTATATCAATATGTCGTCACATGGTCGTCTCGCCAACTATTGCTATCGCATAGCGATAAAGTAAAGCAATTATTGGGCGCTTGCATCTTATGCAATAGACAGACAACCATAAGGCTTTTGCCAGTTGCCGATAACTTCAACAAAACATGATCATCTTATACAACAACATATAACTCATCACGTTTTGACCATATCACATCACAACATGCCCTGCAAAAACAAGTTAGACGTCCTCTACTTTGTTGTTGCAAATTTGACGTGGCTGCTACGGGCTTAGCAAGAACCAATCTTACCTACGCATCAAAACCACAACGATAGTTTGTCAAATAGACTCCGTTTTAACCTTCGCAAGGACCGGGCGTAGCCACACTCGGTTCAACTAAAGTTAGAGAAACAGTCACCCGCAAGTCACCTATGTGCAAAGCACGTCGGGGAAACCGGTCTCGTGTAAGCGTACGCGTAATGTCGGTCTGGGCCGCTTCATCCACCAATACCGCCGAACCAAAGTATGACATGCTGGTAGGCAGTATGACTTATATGGCCCACAACTCACTTGTGTTCTACTCGTGCATATAACATCAAACCATAAAACCTGGCTCTGATACCACTGTTAGGGAACGTAGTAATTTCAAAAAATTTCCTACGCACACGCAAGATCATGGTGATGCATAGCAACGAGGGGGAGAGTCTGATCTACGTACCCTTGTAGATCACAACGGAAGCGTTGACACAACGTAGAGGAAGTAGTCGTGCGTCTTCTTCCCGATCCGACCGATCCAAGCACTGTTACTCCGGCACCTCCGAGTTCTTAGCACACGTTCAGCTCGATGACGATCCTCGGGCTCCGATCCAGCAAAGCGTCGAGGAAGAGTTCCGTCAGCACGACGGCGTGGTGACGATCTTGATGTACTACCGACGCAGGGCTTTGCCTAAGCACTACAAAGGTATGATCGAGGTGGAATTTGGTGGCAGGGGGCACCGCACACGGCTAAGGAACAATCTCAAGGATCAACTTGTGTGTCTAGAGGTGCCCCTTCCCCCGTATATAAAGGTTGCCAGGGGGAGGGCTGGCCGGCCAAGGAGAGGAGGGCGCAGGAGGAGTCCTACTCCTACCGGGAGTAGGACTCCCCCCAATCCTATTCCTAATAGGACTCCTCGAGAGAGAGAGAGGGAGAAGGGGGACGGCCACCTCTCCTAGTCCTAATAGGACTAGGGGAGGGAGGGAGGCGCGCAGCCCACCTTGGGCTGCCCCTTTCACCTTTCCACTAAGGCCCAATAAGGCCCATTTGGTTCCCGGGGGGTTCCGGTAACCTCCCGGTACTCCGGTAAAATTCCCGATTTCATCCAGAACACTTCTGATGTCCAAACATAGGCTTCCAATATATCAATCTTTATGTCTCGACCATTTCGAGACTCCTCGTTATGTCCGTGATCACATCTGGGACTCCGAACAACCTTCGGTACATCAAAATGCATAAACTCATAATAACTGTCATCGTAACATTAAGCGTGCGGACCCTACGGTTCGAGAACAATGTAGACATGACCGAGACACGTCTCCGGTCAATAACCAATAGCGGGACCTGGATGCCCATATTGGCTCCTACATATTCTACGAAGATTATCGGTCAGACCGCATAACAACATACGTTGTTCCCTTTGTCATCGGTATGTTACTTGCCCGAGATTCGATCGTCGGTATCCAATACCTAGTTCAATCTCGTTACTGGCAAGTCATTTTACTCGTTCCGTAATACATCATCTCACAACTAACATCTTAGTTATAATGCTTGCAAGGCTTATGTGATGTGTATTACCGAGAGGGCCCAGAGATACCTCTCCGACAATCGGAGTGACAAACCGTAATCTCGAAATACGCCAACCCAACATCTACCATTGGAGACACCTGTAGTACTCCTTTATAATCACCCAGTTACGTTGTGACGTTTGGTAGTACCCAAAGTGTTCCTCCGGCAAACGGAGTCGCATAATCTCATAGTCATAGGAACATGTATAAGTCATGAAGAAAGCAATAGCAACATACTAAACGATCGGGTGCTAAGCTAATGGAATGGGTCATGTCAATCAGATCATTCAACTAATGATGTGACCTCATTAATCAAATAACAACTCTTTTGTTCATGGTTAGGAAACATAACCATCTTTGATTAACGAGCTAGTCAAGTAGAGGCATACTAGTGACACTCTGTTTGTCTATGTATTCACACATGTATTATGTTTCCGGTTAATACAATTCTAGCATGAATAATAAACATTTATCATGATATAAGGAAATAAATAATAACTTTATTATTGCCTCTAGGGCATATTTCCTTCATGATCATCTAGGACCTGCGAGCCTGGTGGGAGGCGGGCTGCTTCGCCACCATTGCAGCTTTTTAGTTGGCTTCCAGGTGACGCCTATCTTTGCTGGGCTTGTCACTGGCTCGGCCAGTGCCCTGACTAGCTATCTTTTCTGGTGCTCACGGGATGGTTGTTCATGTAAAAAAAAATCTTTCCTTATCTTACCGACTTCGGCCTTTCGAATACAAGCTAGACACCATATGGAACATGCAACCACATATGACACCGCGAAGTTAAAGCAAGCACCTGGGATGGTGGTTCATTGCGAGCGAGGTCATCAACTCCAAAGCTACGTTTACCGTGTCCATCTGCTGACACTGCACCCTTTATAGCGTTGTAACGTGTCTTGCCTACCCACACACCAAGCTGGAGTGACTTCTCTCTTTTCTTTTTGACTTCTCTCATGGCAGTAGAGTCTGAAATACCCTTGCATAAAAACACAATAGTGAGAGTAAGGGTGAAGTGTGTGCAGAACTAGTGCACTGTAAAAGTAGCAGATAGCAGGTGGATGAAAAATAAATGATAGGAGACATATGATAGCTCTACAACATTGCATGGCAAACAAAATTAGATTCTACTCCGTATGATTTTGTAATATATGAGCACAGGAAATGCAGGTACTCCTCCAGCACACCACCACATGTGGTCATATCTAAGATAATAGTCGACTGAAAATAAATAGGTCAGTCGATTTTTTAATGAACCGTCCGATCTATAAGGAACGGGCAGATGGCCTTCGTCTACCTCCCGCCACTCACTATTGACGTTCTTTCTCGAACCGCCAGTGACCACCGGCCCAGACCCCTGCCTCTACTGCTCCGCCCTCCCATCGACCTCACACCACCGCCGTGCTTGGCAACGCCCCAGGCCATCCCTTTAATCCCGGCCGACCTCCAGATCGGGCGCCAGTAGCTCTAGGCCGCACACGCTCCTAAGATAAACACCAAGGCGCTGCTTCCCTGGCGTAATAGGCGTACTAGTGCCTGTTACGCCAGGGAATGCTTCCGTTAATTGGGAATCAACTGGCCAGAAATTGAAATTCAGGGGGGCGACGGACCTCTAGCTAAGGTGAAATAGTATGAGGAGAAACCTTGTGCATCGCGAGTTACTAGGAACATCTAGTATCAAGAAGAAGCGGTCAACTAGTGTCTTCTGTGGGACGAATATCGTGTAAGCAGAGACGTAAGATTTGCACGAATAAGGGAAGAGGAGTACCTTTTTCGGTTGCCAGTGTGGTCACCTCCACATGTCGTGTCGATTTTCTTCTTTTTACCGGGGAAACCGGTGTTCTCTCCACATGTCGCGCCGATTTTCTTGTTTTTACCGGGGAAACCGATGTTCTGGAGGGTGCAGGCTTGGACGAACCCATGGCCAAATTGTTGACTGTGTTGCCATGGCCGTATGTCGGCAGAGGGGAAGTAGATCCGAGGCGGCGAAGGACGGCGTAGCAGGAACAACTCCGGTGCGGTGGAGGGTGGCGAAGTTGGAGCGGCAGCGGTGAGGCGCAGGACGACATGGTTGAACTGGCTCGGGTACGGACGGCTCGGCCTCGGCTTCAACTACTAGCCGTGGAGGGCATTGCGGTTGAGGTTGCGGTGGACGACAACGTCGGGGTATCGGCTCTGGCGTGATGGAGGAGGGCGGCGGTTGATGGGTGGGATGGGGTGGCGGACGGAGGACGCCGGGGTTTCGCGGCTGGTGGAGAGGTAGTTTTGGCGCCCACGGAGTACGAATGGGGAATCAGACGGGGGGGGGGGGACCATGTTTCAGTCTGGGACACGCTTGTTTTTGGCTTTTTTGAACAGAAGATGGGACGCGCTTGTTTGAAATTTGGGGAAAGTACAAACTTTGCCCCCTCTTAAATTTCGGACCTACTACGGGTCGGGGGTAGGATGGTAATCCTAGGTGTCCCAAATAGTGTGCAGGAGCGATTTCGGCCGCGCGCATGTGTGCTTAGGCGGCCATTGTGTATGAATGTTTTTCGGATGCGGTTGCGTGGCGTCTAGATGAAGCTACAAACCTACCCTGGTTTAGACCTTTGGACGTCGGGCCGGTAGGTTTCACGGGTCGGAGTTATTAGAAAAGTAATTTCCTTGTACTACCAAACATTGGTCTCATGCGGTTTCAGGCGAGTAGAGGCTCTTTTGGCGCTTCGTTCGAAATTTTGAAACACAAGCATTCACGTTTAGAGTACTCTTGAACTATGAGGATTGACCTAAATAGACAACGTTATATTTGACCATGTATGTTTGAAAACCTCATTAAATTATCTGCTTCTTTTTGAAATTTGACACTTGAAAATCCTATAACTACGATTATTTTGGAATGGAGGAGCTAAATTTGAATCTATTTTGTACACGACTACATATGCTATTATGTACAAAATCATAGCAAAGATTGGTGCCCCCATAATTTAGGTATGGTTTACAAATGCCATGATATCAAATTCAAATAATTGAATGGACTTCATGTTGAATTCGATTTTTTTAAACCACCTTAAGTTGAATTCAAATGTATGCTAGTTCATAGGTAGTAGCTATTTATAATGTACATTGTGTAACTTTCATATGTATAATGTGCTTTACACACACAACATGAACTATACTCACATTTATATTCGATTGCTAAAGCGATGCATTGTCTACAGTTAAAAAAATACTAACTATGTGGATCAATTGTGTCGAATAATAACATAGACATGCTCAAATTCGATAGAATCTAGATGTCTGATGGATCAATGACCGCTCCTTACGCGAATTGCAAATATCATGATCCCATCCTAATATTTGGATACAATTTATATCTTTATTCAATGTGTAGAGCAGTTTTTTACGTGTAGTTTCACTCTCCATCGGTGGTCTCTCATACATGCTCACACACTCTCTCCCGAGGTGTCTTTCTCAGACATATGCTCTAGATATAACCCTCCCTCCCTCTCGTAACCATTTACAACTGTTTTCACTAACCTTTATCACAAGCACTCTTCCTCTCGCAAACATACACACGCACAATCCTCATCGCCCCTTTCTATATACATGGACCTGCCTACATGTCTCATGTACACACATTATCTTTACGCCTGTCTCTCATGCATTGTCTCACACCTCTCTTCCTAATCGACGAGTATGATTCTAGCAGAGCATTCTGTAGGATGGCCCTTAAAGTTAGGTTGGATGAATAGTAATATCAGAGATAAAGGGGTTACCTTAGTCCAAGAACCTAGGGTTACAAATCCTAGCCGACTTTGTCTGTGGACACAGATTCCTTCACAATTCTTCTATCTTTGTCTTGTACGACTAGTCATCCATGGGTCTTCCTAAATGCGTCACGGGCCGACCAATGTGGCGCAGGACGGAACCGAATGAAGGGCCTCACCTCGACCCACCAGACCTCACGCGGTGACACACCCTCTGCCCCCATGTCTCATTATCTTCTCACACCCACACATACCAACACAAACACCACACACACAGAAAATTTCTCCTGGTGCCTCTATTCCCTCCCCCCTTGCATATACACACTCAAGGGAATGGAATCTCTTGTCATGACATCATATTCGTCTCTCTCTCTCTAGACCACTCCCATTTCTCGTGCTATCTCTCCCACGCCCCCCGTCGGCCCCTCTATCCATGCCTCTCTCGAATACGTAATACACACATACCTCTCTAGGCCCCGCCAAATGCATCAACTACACATTCACACGTGTTACATCACGTACCCCATTGATCTAAAAAGCCCTCTCTTCACGTTTATTTCACATACAATATTCCTTTTGAATAAAGTGTGGCCAAAAAATTATTTTAGAGTTTCTACATATATACAACATTACAAAGTTATATGGAGGAGTACGAACGCTAATTTGCATTGCATGGTGCCCACAATGGTATTTATTCCGCACTGTGAATTTGTATATTTTTATACTATATACAAAGTTAGTCCTAATAAAGAGAAACGAAGAGCATCTCTCTCTCCATCGCATACCCCCCTATACGCCCCTTTCACGTATGCACACAAAACTATCTCTAGGTCCTCTAAAAGTAAGCCCCCAGAAAATTCACGCATGTTTCATCTTTCTCTCGCGATATATGCAATGGCGATCATTGTATTTGAAGCGAAAGCACGATACGTACATTGGACTTCAGAATCCACTCATTACGGTCACCATTTACGTTTAGTGGTTATTATACAGTCACGGGCTCACCTTACAACTCTGTATTTGCTCATGACATGACTAGTTGACCAGTTAAACGCTCCACGTGGCACCTCTAGTGTTGCATCACATTATCTCACTACCATCGTGCCCACCTGTCGACTTGTATCTACTCTACATCTACACTCTTATAAAATACATAAAATACACTCTTATAAAAAACAGAGTTGGTGATGATGATGTGCCTGCCATCCTGCAATATAGGCCGTCCGATTTATATCTGACGGATAGGAGAGAAACTATGGTAATTTTGCAAAAAGGTACCCACACACCTCTCCACATTTGCAAATAAGGCCTTCCCTCGTTCATCCTTTTCTCTCACAAGATAAACAAGTCATACAAATGCATTTTGATGTTACGTGCAACGCACGGGCATCTTGCTAGTAAGAATGAAAACAAACGACAAAAAAATATTTGGACGGTGGTTTGAAGTCATGACCACGGGCACAGCGGACAAGGTGGCCTTGTATTGGTATGCTGAGCCGTCTGTTTTAACACACAGGAGCTGGTGTGGTGATTATACACACACGCACGCATGCACATGAACTGCATCCACGCAACACTCACACAAACACATGCACCCATGCACGCACGCTCACACGTACACACGCAACCACGCACGCACGCAACACTCACACGCACGCACGCAACACTCACATGCACACACGCATGCATGCATGCACACACCAGTACACCACACGACCAACACACACTCTCACGCTCAAGTGCTCAACCTACACGTGCATGCGCACACATCAGGCTCTGACAGACACATACACAACCAGGTGATTCCCGCGCACGGGTTGGAGCCTTGTCGCGCCTGCGTAAATTTGTGTTTATCTGACCTTTTGCCTATGCGAACTGACAGGTGGGACCCACAAGGAACATGGTCAATTTAACTAGTCAACATGGTGCCACGCAGACTATTTGGCCGGTCAACAAAGAGCAATCCGATGCTGAAATGTGAGCAAGTGACCGTATAATCACCGCAAAACGTATATAGCGACCGTAATCAGCTTATTCTGAAGTTTGGTGACCGTATTACACTTTTCTCTCTATAGGCCCTCCAAAACTACATCTCTACACGTTCTCGCATGTTACATCCAACAACTATGCAATACAGTACTACTACTACACTCTAACACAATAAATCATATGTGTTTTTAGTTTTACTAGATATCATATTGTTACTTATAATTATTCAGTTTGCATACATTAAAATTGCCTTTGAAATGTATGGCCAGTATCATCTACCGCGCGGGAAAAATCCCGCCCTTTCCTGTTTAATCGGGTTTGTATCGATGGATCGTGCGAAACAGCAAAACTATAGTACTATACAGTACAAGTGATAGTTCATTGGGCATCGTGTCGTCTACTCCTCCGTCGTAAGAGTGGAGTGCTCGCTTTCATAAATCTTCTAGTCCCTTTTGCCGACATGTGGGACATCAAGCTATCGGGTCCGCGTGCCATACCGGAATACAGTGCAGAGCAGCCCGGGTGAAGCACCCTAGTCATGGCGCTGGCGTAGTAATGAGCAATGAGGCGTCAAATCACAAAGCTGCACCTTTCCCGCTGTTAAGTTGGAGGGACGAAGCAACCATCATTTCACTCGTTGCTGAATCTGCTTCTCCATCATCTTCTTCAACTTAACCACGTGTTGCTTCTGCCGTTGTTCTGCCTCATGTGGGACGCGGATCGGCTTGGTAAAGCACTGACACGTGGGACCGCATGTTAGCAAACCGCCAGGACAACGTCCTCCGAAAATAAGAAGCCTAATCCTAGAGTTACAAAGGGCTACGTAGCTGCTACATATACTTTCCATCTAATCTATATATGCCCCCTTGATTTTCAGGTGGGGTGGGCCTAATCCTCTCCTTTAATCCAATCAAATAGTCCCACATCACATCACTTCGTAACTTTACGTAAACCATTACGTGGATGTAGCATTGCTCAAATAAGAAACCTTCCCCGCCATCCGCGCGGCAAAATCACCTCCTTTTTACTAATCTCGATTCTATAATTTTTTAGATCAATATAACTGAGATTTGTATAGATAGCACACAGGAGCAAAACCAAGTGGTATGGTTAAGGGCATCCACAATGTGTAGCCAAATGTGAAAATAGCTTCTGGCATCGTGGGAACCATTGTGGACGGTGTTGCCAAAGCCAAAAAGATGGAACCGAAGCTCCCTGATTGATTGATTGAAGGAATACAAAAATGCAACGTCTCTCCTCTTTCTCCCATGCTTGGACGCATGTAGTACAGTATAGAGCACAGAGTCTACTCCCCTGTCCCTTCTATCACAAATCACAAAGCAGTGAGGCGTCAAATCACAAAAGCACAGACGAAGCAACCATCATTTCACTCTTCCCCGACTCCGCTTCTCCATCGTCTTCTTCGAGAAGCCATCTCACCGCACTAGTACTCCTAGTAGTACTAGTAAAGGACTTCCTGGATGCAAATAAGGCGGTTATCTCGGCTTGCAGGCCGGCACTTGCGAATGACTTACCGTGGTCTCCCTCAATGGTGTTCTCCGTCGAACGCACTTCGCCAAACCACCAAAAAAAGATATCGTCGACGTCACCGCAATGGGGAAGGAAGTCAAATATAGTTACTACCTCCATTTTTTTGTACACAAGGCTAGTATATCAGAATTACAATTTGCAAAGGGACACTAACACTAATCGAGACAAAATTGATGGGGTTAGCAACCAATGACATTAATATCCCCTGCATGCATGCGGAAGTGAGAAGGTTGGTTTGCATGGCGCTGCATTAATCAAGCAATGAGGAGTGAGATGGTTAGCTCTTTGGTCTTTGGAGAAAAAAATACGCATTAATTGACATGTGAAACGAGGATTTGTATTGATTAAATCCCGCGAAGGAAAACCCCGTCTTTCTTTTTTAACACTAGTACTCCTAGTACGTATGTACTTATCCTGTTTGGGTCTAGGCCTTGCATTGCCAAACTTTGCCAGACATTTTTGCCAAGCTTGCCTAAAGTTTTCAAAATGAGAAGGAGGTACACTTGCGCACAGCTGTCGCGGTCGCACCGCACCCTCACACGGTCACTCCTGTACGCCGCGGTCGCACCGCACCCTCACACAGTCGCTCCTGCACGCCGCAAACCCAACCAAGGGAACGCACCCTCACTGACACGTGCTGTCGCATGTGAACAAACCAAACTCAGCCATCCTATCGCTGACACATAATTTTCGTTCATGAGTATGTTTATCCAACCGCATGTTGGGGAGTATCCGTACGGCCCGTGCGGGGGTCTGTTGGGGAAGAAGAAGAGGTGAGGAAGAAGGAAAGAAGGGTTAGGAGACGTAGGATATTCATCCAACCGCCTGAAATGGTAGACTGACCCAAGTCAGATGACTTGCATAACAAATATATGTTTTTACACAGCAAAAGGTTCATGAAAACAACAACATAAAGAAAAAATATCACTGCTCGCGGAAAGAGACGGCCTCGCCATCTTTGGCTGCCGGCGCGAACCAGCCGTCGCACCATGAGGGACTCGGACGCCAGCACGAAGTCGACGCCCATCATCTCATACCCATTGGGGGCCTTCTGCGTCGCGACCTCTGCCATGAACATTGGATCGGCTTCCTCCTCCTCGTAGCTTGGCTCCAGAGAACTCGGGGATTGGCCCGCCACAAAGCGAGCTTGGGAACGGAGGTCTGTGGCACCAACCGCCGCCGCGATTTCTGCGCAGCGCTCCGGCGTCAGCATCTTGTAGTAAGTGATCTTGCGGCGCACCATGGCTTTCCGGCAAACTAGGGGACACTTGATGCGGGCTAGGGGATCGAAAGGTGGGGGAATGGGCTGGAGATTTGGTGTGGTTTTAGGGTAGTGGCTGGTGTAGGCCGAGCAGCAAAGGTTCTGGTGTGAATAGTGGTTCCGGTGACGACCGGTCAATCGGTTTTGACTGTACATCGCTCTTGTCATGTTCGCGTTGCAGCCCGGCACGCTGGACCCTCCATGTCGCTCACCGAATGAAACGCGCTTTGTCTTGCATTTTCGCTCGCTTGTGGGACCGCAGTTGAGAGCAAACCGACGTCCCTCCCCCTCCCCCGCCCGCGTCATTTATTATACCACCACTCCCTTCGTTTTATGCGGAGTAAATAAAAAACAGAGGGAGTATACTACGGATGAGGATCCCCTAACGTGGCCGAACCCATTGAGTAACTGGCATGCGGGGCCTAGCAAGCATGGGGTCTGCCAGTAAGTGACTGAAAGGGAGGGTAAGGCAGTGATACCTACGCCCGAGGGTCCACTTCCACTATACTACTTTGACAAAATGTTAGAGTAATAAAATATGACATGCAACTTACACAAATGTTAGAGTAATAATATATGACATGCAACATACACAAAGCATACATGGTCTAATGCGTTTTTTGAGGCTAACTTTGACCAAATGTTAGAGTAATAATATATGACATGCAACTTACATAAAGCATATGGTCAAATTCATGTGTGAAAGGAGTTTCCAATGATATAATTTTCACATTATACATCTCATGTACTATTAATCTTGTCAATAGTCAAATTGGAAACCATCTCGAGTACAAATCTAGGAGTACGTACGAATCTAACAATATTGATTGGGCGTTGTTGAATGTTGATACCTTTTTGATCAAAGTAGAGATACTTTGACTACACATAAAACTTATATGTAAACTAGAAAGGATAGGAGGGAGTATATTGTACGTTCAAAAATGAAAGGAACATTGAATACCCTTTATATATGATTTGCGGATGCTATGATCACCGGTCAAAATTTTGAATCCGCCTTAGGTATCACGTGCCCCCACTCGCTCCCTCTCGATTTCATCTCGGGGTCCAGAGATCTATTAAAAGAGGACTAGGGTGGGTACATGCAAATGATACTCGGCGGAATGTTCAAATGAGGCATGCGGGAGGATGGACTCGACTGGAGGGCGACATGATCGATGGAGAAGAGGGTTGGAGAGGAATGAGAATTAAGCAAATGCCACATGATTATACTTGAACGGCTCAAATAAACAATAAGTTGTCTCGCTTGGCCTACATAGTGAAAGGCCTAATGCGCAACGCGCAGCACTGACGCTCGAATATGGCCGGGAAAACAGGGAAACAGACATGTGGGGCACACCCGTCGGGACGACGTAGCGCAGACTAGTCCAATGGAGGAGATGGCCCACGACCTCCTCGCCACCGACAACCGTTCATGTGGGTTGTTGGGGCCAACAACGGGGCGCAGCTCCAGCACCACCTCTGGACACGGCGACCGCGGTGAGCGACATGCTCATATCATCGCTAGACACGGCCTGTTTCAGTGTGCCGAGGGTGGCGTTAGTGCTGTGGCACGACCAACGGTATGTTTGGTTTGTGCCCAAGGTTGCCCCATCAAAGCATTGGGTAGCCAAAATTTTGGTTGAGGTATTGGTTGCCCATGATTTGGCCGACATTGGCAAGAAAAATGAACTAGAGTTGGCTAGAGTTCATTGGCATGCCAAAGAAATGGCAACCATCCAAACAAAGACCAATCTTTGGGTCATGACCAAAATTTTGGTTGAGGTATTGGTTGCCCATGATTTGGCCGACATTGGCAAGAAAAATGAACTAGAGTTGGCTAGAGTTCATTGGCATGCCAAAAAAACAGCAACCATCCAAACAAAGACCAATCTTTGGGTCATGACCAAAATTTTGGTAAGGTGCACTTTGGCCACAATCCAAACACACCCCAACACCCGGCTCGTCGAGGATGCACGGGATGCCGCGACGCGTCTGCAGAGTGGTGTAGCGCGGCCAACTGCATCCTCTGGACCCGAGGCCATGCCGGGTCGTCTTGCTTTTTCAATGACATGCGTCGATCGCATGTGAGCAAAGGGCATCTCCAACGTTGCCACGACCACAGCTGACTACCCTGGCACACCAAAAACCCTCGTCCCTTGCGCCGTCGCGCGGTGTATTCCCAGCCGGCGCCAGCTGCCCGCATTCATGCTGCCCGTCCGTATGCCGTCGTTAAGAGGCTCGGTGCCCGAGGAACCAACTCCGGCGACATAATGACGCACCAGGACGGTTGGCCTCACCGGAATGCGCTACTTAAAGCGGCAACACCCAGCTAACCTCCACACCATAGCGCATCGTCCTCCTACCTGGAACCACATCCGCCATGACCGCAAGCGCGAACACTCTGCGGGAGAGCTTGTCTTCGAGGATGGAGCTCGAGGTCGCCGCCCTCGCTCAAGTCCCCACACAAGCGGTGGCCACGCTGGCGGCCGATGATGGGAGCACCGTCAGCCACGCGTCCTACTTGCCGCCGTCCAACGTTCAGCACCACCGAGGTCGGGGACTCCTCTGAGGATGAGTAGGGCATGGGAGGCGGCAGGGCATGGTGTGCCAACTGGCCGGTCCGTCTCCCGTGTTCTACTTTTCCTCGCCGGAGACCGCACCTTCACTTCACGGGTCTTGAACCCCGCCCCAGTACATGGAGATCACAGATGGAGGACGTCGGTCACCGCCGTAGAATATGTTTAGGGTCGGGTTTCTTTTATTTTTTTGTCCTATAAAAGTTCTAAATGTAATGAAAATCTGTCATGCTTGCATTAATCTCGGCCAGTGTATATGAACTTTCACAATAATATACATATTGTAGGAGTACTAGCAAGATGCCCGTGCATTGCACGGAAGATCAAGATCTTGTGGGAGAAAAGGATGAACGAGGGAAAGCCTTATCTGCAAATGTGGAGAGGAGTGCGGGTAAATTGTCATAGTTTCCTTCCTATCCGTTAGATATAGATCGGATGGCCTATATTGCAGGATGACAGGCACACCATCATCACCAACTCTGCTTTTTATTGAACCGAGACAAAGCTAACATGCGAAGTAAAATAAACACATAGGGTCTATACATACACAAATTATCTTAGGCACTCCAATAGTACGCCCACTACACATTCACGCATTTCACATCTTTCCACATCTACGGGAACCTACGAAAGGGTTAACTTAAATTGCCTCTCTCTCTCCTCCCTTGATTTTCATGGTGGTGGGCCCCTCCCTCCCCCCAATCTACAATCAACAGCTCACATGTTTCACATTACGTTAATTACGTAACTGGGATTACGTAGGTGTAGCATTACTCATCCTAAAAAACCCAACTAAGCCAACGTCCCAGCATATCACGCGGGAAAAGACATTAGTTGAGAGCACACAGCCATATATTTATTGTGACGTAGATTGTCATGGTCTAGTAGCCAATCTGTTAGGTGAAATAGCTCTACACCATTTTATACTCGATCTTTGTTGCTCGATGGCCTTCGATAGTTTGATGGCTGTGTGCTCAGCCTCATTGACTACTGAAACAGCCTGCCATAATTTGGCACTCAAATCTGTTTGCTGAATTAGCTTTACATATATTTCGTTACTTAGATCTGCTCATCCAAATATCTTGCCATAGCTTTAGACATCGACCTATGTATTTTTTTCTGGACTTCATAAAAAAACATATATGTTTTTCCTGTAATATCTAGTAGAAGAACTAATCTGTATGTCTAACAGATGGATAGGACTTGGATAACTTATGCTCGAAGATTCTCCGCTGCATATGTCGAGGGGGTTGAAAACTTCATGAACTTTATCAGAGCTAAGTACGGTGGTCCGAAATCAGATGTGCTCTGCCCTGTAGCAGTTGTATGAATTCAGTTACAAGACCCCAGTCAACTGTGCAAAATCATCTACACTTGTATGGGATGTCGGTCACATATACTAGGTGGGTTCATCATGGTGAAGCTGTGAACATCAATGTTATTGACTACGTGGAAGCAGCAGATCACCATCTTGATCTGCCTGATGCTCAGGTGGAAGAGGAGGAGGAGGTGGTGGTGGCGGAGCCAGTGAGTTTGACCAACATTGAAACAATGCTACGAAATGCTCGTGCATTTCGTGAACTTTCACCTGCAGAAGAAAAACGGTGGGCCCGCATGTTGGAACAATGCAACGTTGCTGTCACCCCAGGAAATAAGCTGTCAGTATTCTCAGCTATGGTCACCTTTCTTCAGGTGAAGACATCTGAGCGGATGACCAACAAATCATTTGATGCGATGTTGGCTGCTTTCCGCGAATCTTTCCCAGATGCGTCTGAGCTGCCACACACCTACAGTAAAATGAAGAATTTCCTTCGTGTAGTTGGAATTGGATATGATATGATCCATGTTTGTAAGAAGAATTGTGTTCTGTTCCGGAAGGATTATGCCAACTTAAGTGAATGCCCGAAATGCAAATCATCAAGATGGAAAGATGGCGATGCTGTGAAGAGGATTCCTCATAATGTTCAAAGACATTTTCCAATTACACCAAGATTGCACAGGTTGTTTCATGATGCTGAAACAAGAGAGGATGTACTGTGGCATTCTAGGAACTAGGAGTACAGAGATCAGAATGTAATGAGCCATCCATCTCATGGTAGTGAGTGGAAAAGCTTCAATGATAAACACAAAGAGTTTGCTGCTGACCCGAGAAACATTAGACTTGGCTTAGCTTCAGATGGATTTAACCCATTTGGCCACCAGAGCGCCACATATAGCATGTGGCCAGTGCTTGTTATCCCTTACAACATGCCTCCAAATGTCTGCACCAAAGAATCAAACTACATGATGGCCTTGCTCATCCCAGGTCCAAAATGTCCTGGAAAGGATTTTGATTTGTTCACGGAGCCTCTTGTGGAGGAACTTCAACAGCTATGGAAGGGTGTTCTCACTCGAGACCTATATAGCAGCCCACCAGCTGATTTCTTTCTGCGTGTTGTTATAATTTGGTGCATCCATGATTATCCGGCTGTGGGCACTATGTCAGGGCGAACGACACATGGTTACAATGCATGTGTTCGCTGTGACAAGAATCCGATGTCATACGCAATACTTACCAAGATCTGTTACATTGGACACCGCCGTTTCCTTGCCAAGGACAAGCCACATCCTAGAAAATACCGAAGACATGTGTTCAATGCAAAGCATGAAAACCGTGATGCGCCAAAGAGGCTCACCGCCGATGAGTTGCAAGTGGAATTGGAGAAGGTCAGGCATATTACACCAGGAAACCATCCTGGTAATGGTAGCGGGAAAAGGAAGCATGGCAGGGTAGAAGAGAGATTATTGTTTACCTGCAGGTCCACTTTGTGGGACTTGGAGTATTGGAAAGATTTGGATCTGCGGCATAATCTTGATGTGATGCACATCGAGAAAAATATATGTGACAGCATTATCGGCACACTTCTTAATATTGAAGGCAAGACGAAAGATACCTTAAAGTCTAGGATTGATTTGACACACCTGGGTATTAGAAAGGATTTGCAGGTGCAAGATGAAGGTAAACCACAGGATATGGCACCAGCTGTGTACGTCTTGGACAAGGTAAAAAGAAAAGAATTCTGCGAGGTCCTGTCACGTGTGAGATTCGCACATGGATTTGCTTCCAACCCTGAAAGGAGAGTCAGTGCAGATGGAAACAAGGTACAAGGGTTGAAAACTCATGACTGCCACGTCCTACTTCAAAGGGTTTTACCTGTTATCCTTAGAGGATTGGGCCGCCCTGACTTATACAGAGCAGTTGCAGAGTTGGGACAATTCTTCAGGGAACTCTGCAGTAGGAATATCAGGATAGATGCTTTGGAGCGTCTTAGAGACAAGATACCAACTATCCTATGCGACCTTGAGAAGATATATCCTCCAACCTTCTTTGATGTGATGGTGCATTTGGCTGTTCATCTACCTGATGAGGCACTACTTAGAGGTCCAGTACAGTATGGCTGGATGTACCCTATTGAAAGGCGGCTAGGCACTTTCAAGGGCTACGTTAGGAACATAGCTAGACCCGAGGGTTCCATTGCAGAGGCTACATTGCTACAGAAGCGTTGACATTCTGCTCAAAATACATTGAAACAGCTGATCAGCTTAGCAAAGACAACCACTGATCAGTGCCATTAGCTCTTCTGCAAATGCCACTGATCAGTTGCACTAGCACTACAACAAATGGCACTGATCAAGAGCAAATGCCACTGATCAGTGCACAAACTCTTTGCCAAATGCCACTTATCAATGGCACTTGCTCTTGGGCAAATGCCATTGATCAGTGCCATTTGCTCTTGGGCAAGTGCCACTAATCAATGGCACTTGCTCAACTCAAGAGCAAGTGCCACTAATCAGGGGACTTGCCCAAGAGCAAGTGCCACTGATCAGTGGTAGTTTCCCATGAGCAAATGCCACTGATCAGTGGCATCTGGTCTTCTGCAACTGCCACTCATCAGTGCACTATTCTAAGCATGAAAACATCTAAAAATAACACCCATGTGCACCCATGCACATTTGGCATCATCCTAAAATAGTCCTACTACATGCACGTATAACAATCTAGAGCATGCAACACAAACCCTAGCTTGAACATGTATGTAGCAACATGAACAACAACATGGACATGATCCTAGCTTGAACATGGACATGCCATTTGCATGAACACAGATCCTAGCAAGACCCTAGCATGAACACAGATCCTACCAAAGCACACTAGCATTGGGGATTCTAGCATGAACACACATCCTAGCATGAACACAGATCCTAGGAAAGCACTAGCAGAAGAACATTATCCTAGAACACACACTGTAGCAAACAAGAACAAGCCGGTCGGATTCGATTCAATTGGGATCGCATCAAATCGGATCTACTTGAAACCTATCTAATCATATCGAATCCACTAAGTACCAGCACATGCCTAAGAAAGAAACCCCTAATCTACATCTTGAAGGAAATATGCCCTAGAGGCAATAATAAAGTTATTATTTTATTTCCTTATATCATGATAAATGTTTATTATTCATGCTAGAATTGTATTAACCAGAAACTTGATACATGTGTGAATACATAGACAAAACAAAGTGTCCCTAGTATGCCCCTACTAGACTAGCTCGTTAATCAAAGATGGTTAAGTTTCCTGACCATAGACATGTGTTTTCATTTGATGAACGGGATCACATAATTAGAGAATGATGTGATGGACAAGACCCATCCGTTGGCTTAGCATTATGATCGTTAAGTTTTATTGCTATTGCTTTCTTCATGACTTATACATGTTCCTCTGACTATGAGATTATGCAACTCCTGAATACTGGAGGAACACCTTGTGTGCTATCAAACGTCACAACATAACTGGGTGATTATAAAGATGCTCTACAGGTGTCTCCGAAGGTGTTTGTTGGGTTGGCATAGATCGAGATTAGGATTTGTCACTTCGTGTATTGGAGAGGTATCTCAGGGCCCTCTCGGTAATGCACTATTGGGGATCGTTGCAGAAAATAAAAAATTTCTACGCATCACCAAGATCAAGATATGGAGAGACTAGCAACGAGAGAGAGGGGAGTGCATCTTCATACCCTTGAAGATTGTGATGTGGAAGCATTACAAGAGCGCGGATGAAGGAGTCGAACTCGTAGCGATTCAGATCACAGTTGATTCCGATCTAAGCACCAAACAACGGCGCCTCCGCATTCAACACACATACAACCCGGGGACGTCTCATCCTTCTTGATCCACTAAGGGGGAAGGAGAAGTTGGGGAAGAGCTCCGGCAGCACGACGACGTGGTGGTGGAGCTTGCAGTTCTCCGGCAGGGCTTCACCAAGCACTACGGAGGAGGAGGAGGTGTTCGGGAGGGAGAGGGCTGCGCCAGGGGAAGGGTGCGGCAGCCCTCCCACCTCCCCTCTATTTATAGGGGCAAGGGAGAGGGGGCCGGCCCCCTCCAGATGGATCTAGAGGGGGGCAAGGGGGAAGGCTTGCCATATATAAATCTTAATCTTCGGACCACTCCGGAACTCCTCGTGACATCCGAGATCTCATCTGGGACTCCGAACAACATTCGGTAACCGCATACTAATTCCCATAACAACTCTAGCGTCACCGAACCTTAAGTGTGTAGACCCTACGGGTACGGGAATCATGCAGACATGACCGAGACATCTCTTCGGCCAATAACCAACAGCTGGATCTGGATACCCATGTTGGCTCCCACATGTTCCACGATGATCTCATCGGATGAACCACGATGTCGGGGATTCAATCAATCCCGTACACAATTCCCTTTGTCTACCGGTATGATACTTGCCCGAGATTTGATCGTCGGTATCCCTATACCTTGTTCAATCTCGTTACCGGCAAGTCTCTTTACTCGTTCGTAACACATCATCCCGTGATCAACTCCTTGATCACATTGAGCTCATTATGATGATGTCCTACCGAGTGGGCCCAGAGATACCTCTCCGTCACACGGAGTGACAAATCCCAGTCTCGATTCATGCCAACCCAACAGACACTTTCGGAGATACCCGTAGTGCACCTTTATAGCCACCCAGTTACGTTGTGACGTTTGGCACACCCAAAGCATTCCTACGGTATCCGGGAGTTGCACAATCTCATGGTCTAAGGAAATGATACTTGACATTAGAAAAGCTTTAGCAGACGAACTACATGATCTTGTGCTATGCTTAGGATTGGGTCTTGTCCATCACATCATTCTCCTAATGATGTGATCCCATTATCAATGACATCAAATGTCCATGGTCAAGAAACCGTGACCATCTATTGATCAACGAGCTAGTCAACTAGAGGCTCACTAGGGACATGTTGTGGTCTATGTATTCACACATGTATTACGATTTCCGGATAACACACTTATAGCTTGAACAATGGACAATTATCATGAACAAGGAAATATAATAATAACCATTTTATTATTGCCTCTAGGGCATATTTCCAACAGTCTCCCACTTGCACTAGAGTCAATGATCTAGTTACATTGTGATGAATCGAACACCCATAGAGTTCTGGTGTTGATCATGTTTTGCTCGTGGAAGAGGTTTAGTCAACGGATCTGCGACAGATGACCAGTCCTATTTCCCCCTGAGGTCTATGCTCAAACTTGGCAGGGTTATATTACCCATGTCATGCATTTTGTCTTGCATTGCTTAGTTTTTACATCATATATGGATTGCCATCTACTTACTTGCTTACTATATAAATCATATATTTGAATTATATCATGCCATCATGTTTACATAGTACATACACATCATATATCTGAATTATGGCATGGCAACCCATTTAATAAAGACATCATATAGTTATATCATCTCATCCTATTTAGTGTTTACAGTCATCATATTTTGAATTATGGCATTCTATCCATGAATGTATGTGAATTATGGCATGCCAACCTATTTAATAAACACATTATATAGTTATGTCATGTCATCCTGTTTACATAGTCTCATATTTTGAACTATGTCTTTCCATCTTTTTTAGTTAGCCATCATAATGTGAAATTGTGTCATGCTATCCTGTTTAGTTAGCCATCATATATGTGAAATTGTGTCATGCTATCCTGTTTGGTTAGACAACATAAATATGAATTATTTCATGCCCTCTTTTATTCCCCACTATCCATTGCACCTGTCTATCATACAATGTCTATACTTTCAATTACTTTTCTTGTTTATCAGCCATTTGAATTGGAGAGCGTGATGGCAGTATCTAAGGGAGTACCAACACGGTCTTCAGAAAAGATAGTGCTACCAGTTGATGCAGATAGAACCACGATTGTACTTGCCCAAGGACCAGATCCACCACACATAACCCAGACTCTCGCAGATTGTACCCCTACCCAGTTGGACAGAGAACCAGCTACACCCCTTCTAACCCCAACCCCGACAGATAGTAACCCAGTTCTAGTTGACACAGCACCGTCTCCACCACAGAGCACCCAAACACGAGCAGTTAGTAAGGGAACTGCAGTGCCCAAAGCACGAGGACCACCACTCCGAATCCCAACTCAACACTTAAAGGAGAAGAAGATTTGTTCTCAGGTCAGGTTCTGTAGCTATGGTTCATACTCCTTTGCTCTTGCATTACTGTATTTACTCATACCAACTAGCTATTTTCAAATTTGAAGGATGGAATCGAAACTCCAATGGCGCAACAGGTATGTTTTAAACCTATTTCTTTAACTGGTTTGCTGTTGTAACCTGCTCTATGTTGATTTCAGTTTCAATTGAATAAACAGTTATGTTCTCATGTCATGCACATTACAAGTGTTGTTATTGCTCTATAGTTACCCACACTTATATTCCGTCTATTCTGCTTTGTCTTGAACAAATATTATTTGAACTGTGTCTCTATCTTGATTTGGCAAAAAAAACTAGAATGATATAGACCATAAAGTGACCATGGTACATAGATATATGTTTGTTTCATGCTGTTATCCTGTCCACTTTACTACTGAACTCATTTACCAAAATGAGTTTCATATACAACATGGTAAACATGTTATGTGCCTACTTGTTTCTCTTTTAGAATGCAGACAAGATATTGGAGAATAGTACCGCGTTATCCAATGGTAAAGGAAGTAATGTAGATAAGGTTCAAGATAGTGAGACATCCCTGTTGGTCTCCAAGAAAGCTGATAAAAACTATCTTGGCGACAGTGAGGGAACCCAAAAGTCCTGTCTTGATGTAGTGTTCGAGTTACTGGCCACTACTGCTGGCACAAGCTCTTCGAACTCGCTGCCTGAATCAGTTCGTCTTCTTGAGTCTCAACTTCAAGTTGAAAGACATCGATCAGATGTGCTGCGACAGGAAGCTGAAGGACTGAGGAAGTCCCTGCAGAATTCAGATGCATATTTTCTGGTGCAACAGCAAGCGCTGGAGGATTTAAGCGCCAAACAAGAGAAAGTTAATAAGCTTGCTAAGCATCTTGTCAGGATTATGGGTACCCAGGATATTGTTTCTTGAGATCTTCTGAAGTGGTTTTAGTTCTGGATTTGTTTTGTTGCGGCGTTTATTTGCGCTGGTCGCCAACTTTGACAACCAGTGTATATGATATGCTGCTTTGTTCCCTATATTTGCACTGGTGGCGAACTTTGATGCCCAGTGGATGTAATATGTGTAATAGCTCTGATAGCCTAGCGTTAGTTGCTTGCTTATTTATTTCCTTGTTGTCTTGTTTATTTGTTTGCTTGTAGTCATTGCAGTTCTTTTTCCGCGGTTAGCTAGTGGCTGCAATAACCTATTTTTTAAAACTAGGCCACAATAACCATGGGCTAATATTTACTGTAGTGACACTAGGCCTCCTACTGGCCATAGAAACAGTGGGCCTTCTACGGGCCGTAGAAACAATGGGCCTTCTGCGGGCCGTATCATCAATGGGCCTTATACGGGTCGTATGATCGATTAGCCAAACATGGGCCAAACAGACCGCATTATGGCCGTAAACGGGCTAGAGTTGGAATCATCCGTTCATGGGCCGACCATAACGGGCCATCGTTAATAGGCCGTATTTGATGACGCTATGAAAACGGCCCAATGTATTAACGGGCCACAAACGGGTCGACTGTAACCACGGGCTGAATTTGGCCCATAAGTAGAAAATGACAGTAACGGGCCGTAAGTAAATGAATGCTGGAAATGAGCCCAAGAATAAATGGGCTCTGAGAAGGCCGAAAGATAACATGGGCTGGAAACGGCCCAACGGAATAACGGGCCGTTAATGGGTATAAAGTGATACACTGTTCATTACGGGCTAGTTTCACCACGGGCCATTGATGGGTGTAAAGTGATACACTGTTCATTACGGGCCAGTTTCACCACAGGCCGTTAATAGGCCAAGAGTTACATAGGGCCTCATATGGGCCGAAAGACGTCATGGGCCATACATGCGCTAGAAGTGAAAACGGGCTGGAATCATATTGGATGGCCCAGATGACGCTACTGGGCCTAATTCGGATAGGGTGTAACGGGCCTTGGGTTAGCGGGCTGTAAATGGGCTATATGTGAACATGCCATTAACAGGCTTTCCATGGGCCGGCCCGCCACCTTTTGACCAAGTCAAATGGGCCGGCCTTTTCACAGGAATGGGCCTCTGTTGGGCCGTTCCACGTGTTGACGTATCATAGGCGCCTTCCGTCCAATGAGTGGATGACATCTGTCCCAACGATGAGCCGACACGTGTTTCCTCCAGCCAATGATGATTTTACATGTGGAAAATCCCCATTGGTCGGGGCTGTTAACGGGTTATCGGATCCAAAACCCGACCCGATAGCTTAATGGCGTTCCGTTACGGTGGATGCCACGTGTCGGTCACCCTTGACGAAAGCACTTCTGTGATGCGCGATTTATCGTCATGGAAGTGGACACTTTCGTGATGATAATTTTGGTAATGTCATTGAACACTTCTACGACAGCACAGGTATGACTATCTTGATTCTGTCATAAAATCGTCATGGATGTACATGCATGACAAAAAACGCGACCTACTATGACAAACACGTATCATCACGGAAGTGTATTTTTTTGTAGTGACGATTACGACGTTCGGACACACCATTACACTGAGGTGTTCCAGGCGGCGTGAGTTGTGAAACAATTACACATTTCCTTAAGTGCGTGCCATATTCGTGACTCAAATATTCCCCTCTACGATCTGATTGTAAGAACTTTATTTTCCTGTCACGTTGATTCTCAACCTCACTCTAAAATTCCTTGAACTTTTCAAAGTTCTGAGACTTGTGTTTCACTAAGTAGACATACCCATATCTACTTAAGTCATTAGTGACGGTGAGAACATAACGATAACCACCGCGAGCCTCAACGCTCATTGGACCGCACACATCAGTATGTATGATTTCCAATAAGTTGGTTGCTCGCTCCATTGTTCTGGAGAACGGAGTCTTGGTCATTTTGCCCATTAGGAATGGTTCGCACGTGTCAAATGATTCATAATCAAGAGACTTGAAAAGTCCATCTGCATGGAGTTTCTTCATGCGTTTGACACCAATGTGACCAAGGCGGCAGTGCCACAAGTATGTGAGACTATCATTATCAACCTTACATCTTTTGGCATTCACACTATGAATATGTGTAACATCGCGTTCGAGATTCAACAAGAATAAATCATTGACCAGCGGGGCATGACCATAAAACATATCTCTCATATAAATAGAACAACCATTATTCTCAGATTTAAATGAGTAGCCATCTCGCATTAAACAAGATCCGGATACAATGTTCATGCTCAAAGCTGGCACTAAATAACAATTATTGAGGTTTAAAACTAACCCCGTAGGTAAATGTAGAGGCAGCGTGCCGACGGCGATCACATCGACCTTGGAACCATTCCCGACACGCATCGTCACCTCATCCTTCGCCAGTCTCCGCTTATTCCAAAGCTCCTGTTTTGAGTTACAAATATGAGCAACCGCACCGGTATCAAATACCCAGGAGCTACTATGAGTGCTGGAAGGTACACATCAATAACATGTATATCATATATACCTTTGGTATTGCCGGCCTTCTTAGTACTTGGGGCAGTTTCGCTTCCAGTGACCGTTTCCCTTGCAATAAAAGCACTCAGTCTCAGGCTTGGGTCCATGCTTTGGCTTCTTCCCGGCAACTGGCTTACCGGGCACGGCAACTCCCTTGCCGTCCTTCTTGAAGTTCTTATTACCCTTGCCTTTCTTGAAACTAGTGGTTTTATTGACCATCAACACTTGATGTTCCTTTTTGATCTCCACCTCCGCTGATTTCAGCATTGAATATACCTCAGGAATGGTTTTCTCCATCCCCTGCATATTGAAATTCATCACGAAGCTCTTGTAGCTAGGTGGGAGCGACTGAAGGATTCTGTCAACGACCGCGTCATCCGGGAGATTAACTCCCAGCTGAGACAAGCGGTTGTGCAACCCAGACATTTTGAGTATGTGCTCGCTGATGAAACTATTCTCCTCCATCTTACAACTGTAGAACTTGTCAGAGACTTCATATCTCTCGACCCGGGCATGAGCTTGGAAAACCATTTTCAGCTCTTGGAACATCTCATATGCTCAGTGTTGCTCAAAACGCTTTTGGAGCCCCGGTTCTAAGCTGTAAAGCATGCCGCACTGAACCAGGGAGTAATCATCACTACGCGACTGCCAGGCATTCATAACGTCTTGAGTTGCTGGGAAAATGGGCGCTTCACCTAGCGGTGCCTCAAGGACATATGCTTTCTTGGCAGCTATGAGGATGATCCTCATGTTACGGACCCAGTCCGTATAGTTGCTACCATCGTCTTTCAACTTGGTTTTCTCTAGGAACGCGTTGAAGTTGAGGGCAACATTAGCGTGGGCCATTTGATCTACAAGACATATTGTAAAGATATTTAGACTAAGTTCATGACAATTAAGTTCATCTAATCAAATTATTTAATGAACTCCCACTCAGATAGACATCCCTCTAGTCATCTAAGTGATACATGATCCGAATAGACTAGGCCGTGTCCGATCATCACGTGAGACGGACTAGTCATCAACGGTGGACATCTCTATGTTGATTGTCTCTACTATATGACTCATGTTCGACCTTTCGGTCTCTTGTGTTCCGAGGCCATGTCTGTACATGCTAGGCTCGTCAAGTCAACCTAAGTGTTTTTGCATGTGTAAATCTGGCTTACACCCGTTGTATTCGAACGTTAGAATCTATCACACCTGATCATCACGTGGTTCTTCGAAACAACGAACCTTCGCAACAGTGCATAGTTAGGGGGAACACTTTCTTGAAATTATAGCGAGGGATCATCTTATTTAAGCTACCGTCGTTCTAAGCAAATAAGATGTAAAACATGATAAACATCACATGCAATCAAATAGTGACATGATATGGCCAATATCATTTTGCTCCTTTTGATCTCCATCTTCGGGGTGCCATGATCATCATTGTGATCGGCATGACACCATGATCTCCATCATCGTGTCTTCATGAAGTTGTCTCGCCAACTGTTACTTCTACTACTATGGCTAACGTTTAGCAATAAAGTAAAGTAATTACATGGCGTTTTCATTGACACGCAAGTCATACAATAAATTAAGAACACTCCTATGGCTCCTGCCGGTTGTCATACTCATTGACATGCAAGTCGTGATTCCTATTACAAGAACATGATCAATCTCATACATCACATATATCATTCATCACATCCTTTTGGCCAAATCACATCACACGGCATATGCTGCAAGAACAAGTTAGACGTCCTCTAATTGTTGTTGCAAGTTTTTTTACGTGGCTGCTATAGGTTTCTAGCAAGAACGTTTCTTACCTATGCCAAAACCACAACGTGATATGCCAATTTCTATTTACCCTTCATAAGGACCCTTTTCATCAAATCCGATCCGACTAAAGTGGGAGAGACAGACACCTGCTAGCCACCTTATGCAACTAGTGCATGTCAGTCGGTGGAACCTATCTCATGTAAGCGTACGTGTAAGGTTGGTCCGGGCCACTTCATCCCACGATGCCACCGAATCAAGATAAGACTAGTAACAACAAGTAAATTGACAAAACCGATGCCCACAACAACTTGTGTTCTACTCGTGCATAGAAACTACGCATAGACCTAGCTCATGATGCCACTGTTGGGGATTGTTGTAGAAATTAAAAAAAATTCTATGCATCACCAAGATCAATCTATGGAGAGACTAGCAACGAGAGAGAGGGGAATGCATCTTCATACCCTTGAAGATTGCGATGCGGAAGCGTTACAAGAATGCGGATGAAGGAGTCGTACTCGTAGCGATTCAGAACGCGGTTGATTCCGATCTAAGCGCCGAACAACGGCGCCTCTGTGTTCAACACACGTACATCCCGGGGACATCTCCTCCTTCTTGATCCAGCAAGGGGGAAGGAGAAGTTGGGGAAGAGCTCCGGCAGCACGACGGCGTGGTGGTGGAGCTTGCAGTTCTCCGGCAGGGCTTTGCCAAGCACTACGGAGGAGGAGGAGGTGTTGGGGAGGGAGGGGCTGCGCCAGGGGAAGGGTGCGGCAGCCATCCCACCTCCCCTCTATTTATAGGGGAAAGGGAGCCAGCCCCCTCCAGGTGAATCTAGAGGGGGGGGGGGCAAGGGGGAAGGCTTGCCCCCCAAGCCAAGGGGGCGCCCCCTTTAGGGTTCCCCCAACCCTAGGCGCATGGGACCTAGGGGGGTTTTGGTGCCCAGCCCACCTAGGGGCTGGTTCCCCTCCATATTCAGCCCATAGGGCCCTCCGGGGCAGGTGGACCCTCCCGGTGGACCCCCGGAACCCTTTCGGTGGTCCCGGTACAATACCGATAAACCCCCGAACACTTCTGGCGACCGAATAAGGACTTCCCATATATAAATCTTTATCTCCGAACAATTCCGGAACTCCTCGTGATGTCTGGGATCTCATCCGGGACTCCGTACAACATTCGGTAACCGCATACTAATTCCCATAACAACTCTAGCGTCACCGAACCTTAAGTGTGTAGACCCTATGGGTTCGGGAATCATGCAGACATGACCGAGACATCTCTCCGGCCAATAACCAACAGCTGGATCTGGATACCCATGTTGGCTCCCACATGTTCCACGATGATCTCATCGGTTGAACCACGATGTCGGGGATTCAATCAATCCCGTACACAATTCCCTTTGTCTACCGGTATGATACTTGCCCGAGATTCGATCATCGGTATCCCTATACCTTGTTCGATCTCGTTACCGGCAAGTCTCTTTACTCGTTCGTAACACATCATCCCGTGATCAACTCCTTGATCACATTGAGCTCATTATGATGATGTCCTACCGAGTGGGCCCAGAGATACCTCTCCGTCACACGGAGTGACAAATCCCAGTCTCGATTCATGCCAACCCAACAGACACTTTTGGAGATACCCGTAGTGCACCTTTATAGCCACCCAGTTACGTTGTGACGGTTGGCACAACCAAAGCATTCCTACAGTATCCGGGAATTGCACAATCTCATGGTCTATGGAAATGATACTTGACATTAGAAAAGCTTTAGCAGACGAAGTACACGACTTGTGCTATGCTTAGGATTGGGTCTTGTCCATCACATCATTCTCCTAATGATGTGATCCCGTTATCAATGACATCCAATGTCCATGGTCAGGAAACCATGACCATCTATTGATCAATGAGCTAGTCAACTACAGGCTCACTAGGTACATGTTGTGGTCTATGTATTCACACATGTATTATGATTTCTGGATAACACAATTATAGCATGAACAATAGACAATTATCATGAATAAGGAAATATAATAATAACCATTTTATTATTGCCTCTAGGGCATATATCCAACATACACATCACTATAAGCCTTGCAAGCAATGTGACTAATGAGTTAGTTGCGGGATGATGCATTATGGAACGAGTAAAGAGACTTGCCGGTAACGAGATTGAACTAGGTATGAGGATACCGACGGTCGAATCTCGGGAAAGTAACATACCGATGACAAAGGGAACAACGTATGTTGTTATGTGGTTTGACCGATAAAGATCTTTGTAGAATATGTGGGAGCCAATATGAGCATCCAGGTTCCGCTATTGGTTATTGACCAAAGATGAGTCTCGGTCATGTCTACATAGTTCTCGAACCCGTAGGCTCCGCACGCTTAACGTTCGATGATGATCGGTATTATGAGTTTATGTGTTTTGATGTACCGAAGCTTGTCTGGAGTCCCGGATGAGATCACGGACATGACGAGGAGTCTTGGAATGGCCGATACATAAAGATTTATATATAGGACGATAGTATTTGGACACCAGAAGTGTTCTGGGGGTACCGGGTACGTATCGGGTCACCGGAAAGGGGTTCCGGGCACCCCCGGCCAAGATATGGGCCTTATTGGGCCTAGGGCGGGACAGACCAGCACCTAGTGGGCTGGTGTGTCCCATATATGGCCGAATAGGGTGGGGGGAAGGAAAGGGAGAGGAGAGAAAGGAAGGGGGCAATTCGGCCTCCCCTTTCCTTCTCTCCCCCCTCATCTTTCCTTCTCCCTCCGGAAAACATGGAAAGGGGGGAGGCCGAATAGGATTGGCCCCAAGCAGGATTCCTCCTACTTGGGGTGCACCTCCTGCTGCTCCCTCCCCCTCCCACCTATATATATGTGTGTGTGTGTGGGGGGGGGGGGGGGGGAAAGGCACCGCTAGAACACACAACAGACAATCTCTTAGCCGTGTGCGGTGCCCCCCTCCATAGTTACACATCTCGGTCATATAGTCGTAGTTCTTAGGCAAAGCCCTGCGCCGGTAACTTCCTCATTACCGTCACCACGCCATCGTGATGACGAAGCTCTCCCTCGGCCTCAACTGGATCAAGAGTACGGGGGACGTCATCGAGCTAAACGTGTGCTGAACACGGAGGTGCCATACGTTCGGTGCTAGGATCGGTCGGTCATGAAGACGTACGACTACATCAACCGCGTTGATAAAATGCTTCCGCTTTCGGTCTACGAGGGTACGTGGACACACTCTCCCTGCTCGTTGCTATGCTTCTCCTAGATAGATCTTGCATGATCGTAGGAATTTTTTTTGAAATTACTGCGTTCCCCAATAGTGGCATCCGAGCCAGGTCTGTTTCTCCAGCGATAATAGTCATACTGCTTACCAGCATGTCATACTTTGATTCGGCGGTATTGTTGGATGAAGTGGCCCAGATCGACATTACGCGAGACTGGTTCTACCGACGTGCTTCATATACAGGTGGCTAGTGGGTGTCTGTTTCTCCAGCTTTAGTTGAATTGAGTGTGGCTACGCCCGGTCCTTGTTGAAGGTTAAAATAGCATACTTGACGAAAAATCGTTGTGGTTTTTGATGCGTAGGTAAGAACGGTTCTTGCTAAGCCCATAGCAGCCACGTAAAACTTGCAACAACAAAATAGAGGACGTCTAACTTGTTTTTGCAGGGCATGTTGTGATGTGATATGGTCAAGACGTGATGATATATAAATTGTTGTATGAGATGATCATGTTTTGTAAAAGTTATCGGCAACTTGCAGGAGCCTTATGGTTGTAGCTTTATTGTATTAAATGCAATTGCCATGTAATTGCTTTACTTTATCTCTAAGCGGTAGCGATAGTCGTAGAAGCAATAGTTGGTGAGACGACAACGATGCTATGATGGAGATCAAGGTGTCAAGCCGGTGACGATGGTGATCATGACGGTGCTTTGGAGATGGAGATCAAAGGCACAAGATGATGATGGCCATATCATATCACTTATATTTGATTGCATGTGATGTTTATCCTTTATGCATCTTATTTTGCCTAGTCCGGCAGTAGCATTATAAGATGATCTCTTACTAAATTTCAAGGTATAAGTGTTCTCCCTGAGTATGCACCATTGCAATAGTTCGTCATGCCAAGACACCACATGATGATCAGGTGTGATACGCTCTACGTTCACATACAGCGGGAGCAAGCCAGTTTTGCACATGCAGAATACTCGGGTTAAACTTGACGAGCCTAGCATATGCAGATATGGCCTCGGAACATGATAACCCACAAGTATATGGGATCAATTGTAGCCTCTTTCGATAAGTAAGAGTGTTGAACCCAATGAGGAGCTAAAGGTAGAACAAATATTCCCTCAAGTTCTATCGACCACCGATACAACTCTACGCATGCATAACGTTCGCTTTACCTAAAAGAAGTATGAAACTAGAAGTACTTTGTAGGTGTTGTTGGATAGGTTTGCAAGAATATAAAGAGCACGTAAATAAAAACTAGGGGATGTTTAGGTAAAGAAGCAATAAAGTTCGTATAGAGAGTGTGGAAAAGTGGTGGTAGGAGTTGTGAAATTGTCCCTGAGCAATTGGCTACGTTACTAGACCGATAGCAAGTTTTAAGTGGGAGAGGCCACTGCTAGCATGTCATCCCTGACTTGGAATTCTATGCACTTATGATTGGAACCATTAGCAAGCATCCGCAACTACTAAAGTTCATTAAGGTAAAACCCAACCATAGCATTAAGATATATTGGCCCCCCTTCAATCCCGTATGCATCAATTTCTATGCTAGGTTGAAGCTTCAGTCACTCTTGCCCTCCAATACATAGTCCTATCAACATACAACTAACCATATGGTGTGATCCACGCGCGTGCTCATATGATGGGAACCAAAGGGCAGCAACATAACCACAAGCAAATTAAACCAATCATAGCAATTCACCAATTACCGATAGGACAATGAAAATCTACTCAGACATCATAGGATGGCAACACATCATTGGATAATAATATGAAGCATAAAGCACCATGTTCAAGTAGAGGGTACAGTGGGTTGCAGGAGAGTGGACCTCTATAGATAGATGGGGGAAGGTGATGAAGATGTTGGTGAAGATGACGGAGGTGTTGGTGTAGATCGCCGTCGCACGATGATGGCCCCGACGGTGTTTCGGCGCCACCAGGAGAGAGGGGGAGAGAGCCCCCTTCTTCTTCTTCCTTGACCTTCTCCCTAGATGGGAGAAGGGTTTCCCCTCTGGTCCTTGGCTTCCATGGCATGGGAGGGGCGAGAGCCCCTCCGAGATTGGATCTGTCTCTATGTCTCTCTCTGTTTCTGCGTTCGCAGATTCTGCCCTTTCACCGTTTCTTAAATTCCGGGAGATCCGTAACTCCGATTGGGCTGAATTTTGGACACGATCCCTATCCGGATATTAGCTTTCTTGCGGCGAAAGAAGGGCACCAACCTCCTTATGGGGGGGCCACGAGGGCCCAGGGCGTGCCTGACCCCCTGGGGCACGCCCCCTGCCCCGTGGCCCCCTCGGGCATCGTCTCGCGTTGATCTTCTTCCCAAAATTCATAGATATTCCAAAAAACTCTGCGTCAGTTTTTATCCCGTTTGGACTCCGTTTGATATGGATTTTTTGTGAAACAAAAAACATGCAACAAACAGGAACTGGCACTGGGTCAATATGTTAGTCCCAAAAATAGTATAAAAATTTGCCAAAAGTATGTAAAAGTTGTAGAATATTGGCATGGAACAATCAAAAATTATAGATATGACGGAGACGTATCAGCATCCCCAAGCTTAATTCCTGCTCGTCCTCGAGTAGGTAAATGATAAAAAAGATAATTTTTGATGTGGAATGCTACCTAGCATAATCTTGATCATATAATCTAATCATGGGATGAATATTAGGACACGAGTGATTCA